>CM049315.1:67489665-68753415 GCA_026874595.1 Sipunculus nudus
CAACGCATTCTCTTTGTTAAACCGGGGTCAGGTGTTCTGATATACGAGACCAGAAAACTGCGTGCATGACAAATGACTGGGTGGCATCATTTGGTGCGGGCTCATGTGGGTTTGTATAAGCTCTTTACTGATGCATGTATATTGGAATTAATACACTTTTTCATGTTCCACAAAAAGAACGTCTTTTTTCAGTCTGTTAAAATCACCCTTTATATGTTATTAAAGATTTAATCAGAACAATGCCTATATGATTAGCTTAAAGGTGCCCATTCACCTACCTTTTGAAAAAGAATTTATGTGATTTTGCCTTCCTCTGTGTATATATTAATGTTCTTAGGGTAGTTTTGGCTGTGAATAGTTCTTATTAGGCCTTCGTTAAGGATGTTTAAACAACATTTTTGTAAACACAGCAATGTTGACAAACGGGAAAAACATGTAACCTTAGGTGGTAGGCTGCATATGTGCGGAGGCAGAAAGGTCACTTGTAACAAAACGCCATTTGTAAAGCTCTGGCTTCTCTGACTTGCTGCCAGAAGCCCTTGTTGAATTTGTTTTGATTACTTTGGCGGGCCCCCACATGTTATAAACACGTTGATATATGGGCTGATATCCACTTTTCTCGCCTATTTTTATGAAAACTCCAAGGGATTACCTTTATTTTATAAAAGTCAGATATAGGTGATTGGGGCCCTTTAAACTATCCAGGAAAATGTCACATCAAATATAATATAAAGTAGTTATTTAAGTGAAACAAGTTAATATTATTTATATCAGTAACGTAGGCGAGTCCACACCATCCGAGTTCGAGTGCAATTCTGAGTCCAGGACCCTCGAGGCCAAATCCGTGTCCAGGACCCTCGAGGCCAAATCCGTGTCCAGGACCCTCGAGGCCAAATCCGTGTCCAGGACCCTCGAGGCCAAATCCGTGTCCAGGACCCTCGAGGCCAAATCCGTGTCCAGGACCCTCGAGGCCAAGTTCGAGCTCCTTAAAAAAACTGGACTCGTCCTACATCACTGATTTATATACATATAATGTATATCACGTTAACTCCAATAACCTTGACGTAATGTGTATATACCTGCATGCCTTTTGTATATGCGCATATATAATGAGAGCTATGTAAAGCTACATGTCATCACCCTCATGTTATTGAATACACACACACACACACAAACACACACACACACACACACACATATATATATATATATATATATATATATATATATATATATATATATACGTTATGGACTACCCGAGGAATGCATGGCACAAGAAGTCAATACTACAAGTATATTGCCAACATATTAAAAGGCCTGGACCTGAAAAGCTCCTGATATATATCGGTAGATATAAACGATGTTAGTTTAAATTCGGTATATATTTTTGCTGTACTCAATTATTCCATGTGAATGAAAAAATAATATAAATTTATTTGAATAATCAGCAGGAAGTAAAAACCATATTTTACGTGACTACAATAGCTATAGTGATTCCAACAAATATGTCAGTTTTGTTTATCATAAAGTCACTGAAATTTGCATGAACATATGTTTTAAACCACCCATGAGTTAATTGTCCACATAACCATGGCCAGGTACCTCAGTAAAAGATCTTGACCATTAGTTCTCAAACTGTGTCATATATATATATATATATAATAGCTTACAGCCATGGCTTAAATTGATATAACAATATATCATATACCATAAACAATCAGTTTTTTAGTAGGTCACCACGTTTTCCACCTTTTATTTGCCAACGATAGGGTCGCAAGGTTAACCCTGGTCAGTGATTATCAGCCACTTACCTGAAAGGGGAAGGGTATGGAGCTACAGAGGAGGTCCATGTCTTGGTCCAGGAGGTATATACACAGAGATAGACATCTAAAGAGCATGGCTTTTTTATAGCTTTCTGTATGCTTTGCCCATGCATGCAGTGCTCTAAACCAGCCAGCAATCTTTGCCTATCCATGCATGAGGGGCACACCTCAGGCTTTGTGAGTTATATATACGTACATATAAAAAGCTATGTCCAGCTGCTGACAAAGCCGGTCTTAGGTAAAAATATGGTGTTCTACTCTCAGCCTTATTATGTAATGTGTGAGACTGGCCACAGTGCTGACCAGTCCAGATGAATCTATCTCAACATTAAGAGAATTTAGATTCACAAGTCCAGTACCTGTATATACCATAATCTCTATTAAAAAAGGTTTAACTGTCTGAACACGAACAGACCGGAGCTTTACATTTTGGAAAATGTAACCATATCCCTGTTTTTACTACAATCATGTTTTAGGGCCACAGTAACGCGAACAAAGACATGATGTACAGAGTGCCTCGCATATATACCAGCTTTCATCCCGTATCCGTCCCGACACGCAGTACAATTTTTGGCCAGGCCCTCCCCGCCCCTATAAAAACCTTGAAAAATCAGCGGGTCGATCCCCCGCTTGACGGCGCGGGATGTGGCCCGCCCAATGCTCTAATATATATGTCGAAGCCCACATACTGAACGGGATTCAGTCCGGCCCAAACCCTGATCGGGATTTGGGCTGGAACAGGGCTGCACCAGATCCCGATCGGTGTTTATAGGCCGGAATGAGTCCTGATTGGGAATTAGGCTCGATCAATTGCCGATTGGTCTGGACCTATTCTCGATTGGTCCAAACCAAATCCCGATCGGGATTCTGACCAGTGCAAACCCCGATCAGGGTCTGGTCCAGCTCAAATCCTGATTCCGACTGTAAGTTGACATATGTTATACTAAAAAACGCCTTCAGCACATACTTCTGATAAAATTAAGGAAAATTCACCTGCTTGTGTTCAGCCTACTCATAAACTTAAATTGAATTTCATCATGACAGAATCTTATTTATGCCATGTCAAACTTAGTGCGTTAGTGAAACAAGTGAATAATAGATTGATACCTGACATGAATTTACTAATGGAATAAAAGAATACTACTAACTTTTTTGGCACATCTTAACCTTTGTAAATGACATATGTTAAACTCGATGAATAAAACTTTTTCTGGCTTGTATTACCTACATGCATCATGTATGATTTAAAATAATTAAATTCTGTATCTAAAATAAACAAAAAACATTTTATTAATATGAGCATTTTTACATTGATTTGATAGTTAAAAAGAGCCTTGTGGACATGTAGCAGGTAGATATAAAGTTATGAGCTGGATCAGGGGTATGGGTATAGCCAGCACCTTCCACTGATTAGACAGGAAGTCATTCTCTTTTATATTAATTGAAGATCGGGAATTAGGACGGACTGAATCCCGACTGGGATATCGTCTGGACCAATCGGGCATTGGTCCAGACCAGATCCCGATTGGGATTTGTCCAATCTAAAACCGTATCGAGATATGGTCTTGACCAATCGCTGATTGACATACATATATAAATACATATATATCCCATGGGATATTTTAGAGTCTCCCGAGTCTCCTAACTAATTATGAACTGTAAGTATAAGATTATATCGTTTTATTGTATTAATTACATCTGGATTACGTCCACTACTGAGGGATGAACACATATAGCCCCATTAATGAGCGGCAAGGATGGAACGTGCCAATAGAATGACACGTTTCAGTATACCTGTAACTAAACACTGAATATGAATTGAACTGAACGGAAAAAATACGTTCTTTAAAGGTAAGAAAACTTGAAGATCGTAGGAGAGATACATACAAGTAAATTATTAACTTTTATCAATGAAAAATACATGCGTCCCTTGTGTCAAAATAAGATAATTCATGCCGCATTGAATTACTCGCCAGTTGCCATGAGAGAAATGGCTATAGAAACGACGGTTACATATTCTAGTACATGAATATATATAGATATCCAAGGAATCTATTTACAGGACGGTTTTATTTGACGCAACAAATTAATGGGGAAATCAGTATATTTGAAAACACCAAATGTAAGTTTTTTTATGCACGTGTGGTATCCTTTTTATTTTTGAATATTCATTTTCCGGCTTGAGGTAATCAGCACTAGTAAAGGACTGTGGCTGAAGCCCGCTTTGATCTGTATGTGTTGACGCCAAATACCGCGCGTCCGCTTGGACGCTTGGGGGTTGATAGCAGAGAGTCCGAAACAGATCTCGCACGTCTCTGACGTCCAAACCCTTATATCTGGCATGTAACACTCCTTTCCTGACCTACCCATACTCTAAGAAAAAGTGATTATATATTTAAATGTTTATATATATATATGTATATATATATATATATATATATATATTTAGATGTTTATATCCTGTAAAATTATTAACTTTTTTGTGGTAGTCAATAACAGGAGAAAGCGGTATGAAGACATATATATATATATATATATATATATATATATATATATATATATTTAATTACAGGTGACAATCCATGCAACACGTCCTGTGTATGTGTAATCATGTGTGTGTAAAAACCAGATTTAAGGTTATATATAACAAAATATGCATGACAAACCATGTCATATTTAACCTTTCACAGTGTGACATATAAATTTAATAAGCAGCATGAACGGATATACATCACTTTGACAATAATACACAATGTTTAAAAATCCTCGTTATCTGAGCACATTACAAAGTGCTCCTGGACATTTATCTGGTGTCGGATCTCAGGACTTACATGAAGGCTGCATGCAGCGTGGTATATATTTTAGTGCCACAGTTCTCCCCATTTGGTTATAACAACATATTCAACCGACGGACATAGATGATACACGTAAACTTGACCTTAACGAGCATGATTTTCTGTCTGGGTGCATCATCACGCTGGGACAGCGTAACTTAGCAACCATAAAGGTCAAATTATTTCAAGGGTAAGATTGATGAGTTACGTGTGAAAGAACATATATGTTGTTCATGTCGTAATTGGAAATTTAAGTATGAAACAGCTTGATTGATCGCTATGGGAGCTGGGATACGACGTTTGGATATCATTTTGATTGGCATTATTTTAGTTCCCTGTCCCGCAATGTATTGTCGGGCCGTTATTAAGTGACTATATACATTGTCGGGCCTATATAATGTGACTGTCTGGATATAAAAAAGAGGCATATTCAGATCAACGATTTAAAAGTAGAAATATGCGTCATTTACGAAGAATAATTAGGTCTTGGTTTATCAGTGCCTACCCCCCCCCCCCCTTCTTAACGAATTTCAGATAAAAAATATATTTTTTATAAAATGAAGAATAAAAATGCTTTCTAGTTAGTTAGTTGTAGAAAGACTGCGAAAAATGCTTGAGTTTAAGGCTAAATCAATGTAAAGATATGATTATTTTGGCGCTTCGCGCAATTTTATTTCAGTAGTAAATTTCTGAATAGATCTGGTGAAGGATAGCTATTATTTCTTTACAAAATGATTGGGTCATAAATACACCAAAGTTTATCATGAAGTAGTTTAATTAAAATCAAAAGACACAGTAGGAAGTCAGGCAGTATAGTAATCAAGATGCTATTGGTTCCCCTCGGTCAGTGCCCCGCGGGGAATTCTGTCAGGGTTATATATGAAGTGTTAATGATTGGCTATATATACAAAATACATACTCATTAGGTCATAACTGTCTTGAAGGATCTTGGCACGTGAGGTATTTATAGACTGTGACGACAGATTTAGGTCATGAAAGGAAGTTATGATGATGATCTTAAAAAACTCAATGATGAGTTTAATTCGCTATTCTCATAATGGTATATCTTAATTATACCTTGAAGAGTAGCTTTGAATGTTTGTGGACGTGACAATTACAGGGAAGGGGTTGCATCGCTGTTCATACGAACCCCGTGAAACCCTTTGGTTACGGATCTGCCTGTCTCAATATGTAATAATTAGTCGAAGGCAAATATGGATAAAGACCTGAGCTGAACTCCGTGATCATGCAGTAAATATATAAACCACACTTAATTACTCATTATACGTTGTAAATCTTAATACAACAGCTAGAATAGGGGTGGGTCGTCATGGTAACCACCTGAACCATTGAGCAAGGACGTGTTTGAGTTCGTAGCAAACGGACAGACGAAGACGCTATGTATATCGGTAAGAAAGTGTCCTGTAATTAAACCATCTGGCGAGGAGTGATGTATATACGCGGTAACACAGAGAAACTGATACTGGCGAGGCGCACTTACCTGAACAGCTGAGGTGTGTGGCTTCAGCAGTCTTCCTACAGCGAGGTCTCCTGTTAGACACAGCTAAAGCAGTCCCCGAGTCTTAGACAGTATTTCCAAACGTGTTTAGTCCGAATCAATAACCCCAGTATATGTCCAAGAGCGAAACCCCAAAATCCTACTATATACACCACGAAAGCTTAGGTCCTAAAGCAGCATAGATACAAACCGCTATGGCCAAGCCTTTAATATAGAGCATACAGTACATAGGTCCAAACTGAGTGCTTTGATGTTTAAATGCGCACCATACCGTGCACAAATTGTACAATCCGTGGGTATACGCTGCATAACCGTTCACCGAGTGTCACGCTTAGCTGCGATCACACACACTGAATGTAGTCGGCTGAGGATACAGCGGCATCAGGCTGGGGCTAGTATCATCACTGCTACATGGAGCTCTACCGACATCAGCGTTGATGCAAGCGGCCGTGGAGAGAGTGTCGGGGATGTTATGGGACACTCGCAGGCACGGACGCAAGCAGGCAAATTATTATTTATCATGCAATTAATCTGCAATCGTCGTCTGACAGTGAACGGGAACTGTGACGCCGCGGTATTTTGAGTTTGGAGGTCTAGCGTGATCGCTGAGTTTTACATGGATGAGATACCGAGTGGTCGTGTGACGCCGCGGTATTTTGAGTTTGGAGGTCCAGCGTGATCGCTGAGTTTTACGTGGATGAGATACCGAGTGGTCGTGTGACGCCGCGGTATTTTCAGTTTGGAAGTCCAGCGTGATCGCTGAGTTTTACATGGATGAGATACCGAGTGGTCGTGTGACGCCGCGGTATTTTGAGTTTGGAGGTCTAGCGTGATCGCTGAGTTTTACATGAACGAGTTACCGAGTTGTCGTGTTCAATCATTCTATGGCCGGGGCGCTGTATGTGATTACTTTTCTACAAAATCATAGCTTTATTTAAGCCCAACTGTATTGGGGACTGTGTTCTCTGGACTATCTGTCCCCAGGACAGGCACACTATGTACGATTATACATAAGTGATAGCCCCCATCCCCACCCCCCACCCCCAACAAAAACTCAAATATTTCACAAGAATGTACATAAATATATGGCAAGTAATGTATTATAAACTGAATCACGGTAATATTTTATACAAAACGACTGTTTTTTCAAAAAATGATACCGTGAGTGGTTGTGTTCATGTTCAGTTTATGTATATATACCTGATCCTCTTTCTACATTATAAAAGTTCAGTTATCGTCCTATTATATAGACGAAGTTTTCTGATTGTCCTTTATAATTTATAAAACATCAAATATGTTTCTAATACTTTTGTTACCTTATTACATAAATAGTATATGGACGCAGAGAAGTGGGTCATTGAATGCCAGGCTAATCTCTCTCCGGCTGCATTTGATTTACTGGCCGTCCTGATTGACCCAAAGAGTGAACTTTCAGAGTGAAAGATCAGTATTGGAAATCTTTTGCAAAATTATGTTTAGAAAGTCACGTTCAAAGCTTCATCTTCTTTCAATAGAAACATATTGTTACGGAACCTAATATAAACAGATCACGTATGCGTGATGAACACAAATTTTGTAATGGAGATAAAAAAAACCAGATTCTGTAACACCAGGCAGCGTGAAATGTCTATGGGATGAATAAAGAAGTCAATGGTTTTTTGTCAACAAATAACCATAATTTATTCTTAAAACAACCCTAACAATAAAATACACAAAATCAATACAATTATACAGTAAAACAGCGTTATAGCAACAAGTCAATATAATCACACAGAAAGATAATGGTACAGTACCTGAATACCAATACAGTCACCACGATAAGTCTTTAAATCTAAACTCTCGGAGAATGAGAGTCCTGTCGAAAGTTTTTGCAACAACACAGAAAGTAAACTGAAGTCCAAATGTATAAAATCCAGGATGAAAATGTATAATTGCCGCATTCGTCGGATAAGAACTTAGAATCTGACACACGCTTCTGCGTCCGCTGGTATCTGCTCTGCTGCCTGCCCCCCTGGTTCCAAACAACAGCCCCTTTATATACCTTCACACCCCAAGCCGGGAATTTTCCACTTCTCGAACAGTCTACAAGGACCCTACTCAACAGTTAACACGCTTGTCAGGAATTCTCTAGAAAGACATCGCTGTGTATCTACACATACCAGGCTCATCACGTGACCCACGGCCAGGCGTGAAAACCCAAGGCCCACATGACAACGAGAGTTCAACAAGTACGGATTAAACAAAATGTAACAACAACACGAGTTACGCCCGTGTCACATAATAGAGCCCCTGTAACAATATGTATATCTTATTGTTGTAAAATGTACAAAAATAGTTACATACAAAGACTGTCATTGTTATTTGCATCATTATTTGAAAACAAAAATGCATGGATTATGGATATGGACATTTATAAAAATACATTTTTCATCTTTCCCTTTTGTCCAAATTCCAAAATGGCTGCCTTGTGGCCATATTGGATTTCTGAAGGGTGCAAACTGATATCATACATCCTCTCAAAGGTATATATATATCTTCCAGGAAAAAAATATTGTAATTACTGAAAAGGTTCTGGATATAATACGCAAGAAAGGAATTTGAAGATGGCCGCATGACGACCGATTTAAATAACTAACGCGCCTTGGTATATCAATCATCAGGAAAACATTGCTCTGCTTGAACGGTTCTTGAGAAAAAGCCGACGGACAAAAGAACAGATGACTGGTGGGTTTCAACAAGGGGAAGCCCGAATAATTTTCTTCCGTCATGAACTTGCTGTTGCATGCAAGGCAGTGGAAGCTGGTTTGGGCTACTTTTGATCGGCCTACAGACGGCCCTAACCAGGTTGCTATAAAAATAAATTAGTCCGACCCCTTCGACCTAATTAAATGTATGTCTGAGAAACGCCATCGTGATAAAGTGTTATTTTTAACGTGGTCAATATCAAGAACTTTTCTCCCTCTATATAGCAGCGGAGTCTCATTCATAACATAATGACTTTCTTGCTATCATGATTTTTTGGCATCTAATCTTGAATAGGGTATGAATGTAATTTAGCCATATGATCAGAAATCACTATTTCCATGACAGTATCGGTTATTTTTTGCGTCGTTGGCGCACGAAAACCTTCATTAAAAGTCTGACAGCTTGACGTACATTAAAAACATGGTGTTCAGCAAGAATAGGCTGCATACAGTCACGACAGCCAGTGATGACATAAGAAGTTGTGATTATGTAACTTGCCCGTCAGAACTGTCCAAAACCCCCGCGCTACTTACAAACAGCGTGTAATCAGTGATGCTTTTGCTGACGCGTGCAAATAACCCTCCATCAACCTCGGCGGAATTAGCACCCATCCAAGTTCACTTCCTCTCCTGGATGCGGGCGATAGCTCCCGCTGTTAACCTGTTTGTGCGATAAAAGCACCGAGAGGTTCTCCATGACTCTTCTCGAAAAAGAGGCAAAAGTCTCACACCCACTGTCGTGTTGACACTGTCGATGTTTAGTTCGCACGAATCAACTTGTGTGAATACAGGGGCGGTTTCAGGATTTGGAAAAGGAGGGGTCCAACCCAGGAGGACTTATAACAAAGCCTTAAAAAAACTGGGTGGGGGGGGGGGGTCCAATCTCCAAATTTTGGTCTGAAAAAGATTAAGGTGACTGAAAAAAAGGGGAAGGAAGGGTCCGGAAACCCTGGAACCCCCCCCCCCCCCCCCCCCCGATCCGCTTCTGAAATTTATCGTTTTCATAGGCATGCGCAGCGATACGATTCCGATTTTGCAATGACATGGTCAGTAAAAAAGGTTCGACTGAAAATGCTTCTTAGGAGGAACCCGACCCGAATACACACTGTCAGACATCGCCGGCAGGTGTCGTTAAAAGGGACTTGGTTTGGTTTACGGTTCAGGATTTGTTCATTGTTCGATTAACGAGTCGCTTTGCATGTTAATGTATTTATCTCTTTTATCTCTAAAGTCTAATGTATGCATGTAATTGGGAAGCAAGGTCCTTATATTGTAAAATGTACATCTTGAAGAAATCTTCTTTTTTTTTCGATTTATTAATTTATTTTGCATAATGGAAATTATTATTCTTAATTATTAGATAATTCGAGAAGGATTATGCGATTCTATTTTTACTCAAATACGAAGACAAACATCAAAAGAACACGCTACCTACCAATATGGTTGAATTTGATATGAATCGCAAAGTCAAATTTGAATCCTTTCATACGAAATTTGAAAATCGTGAACTTTGGTTACGATGATTATACGGTTAATGCATATAAACCATCGCGACTGTATCGGGTTAAACAAGAACCAGGTACCCCATTTAAAAAAATTAAGTAACGTTTGTAAGCCTAACGTTTGCATATAGAGAAATGACTACATATGATCCTAAGTTAATTTGCGATGTAAGACCCGAAGACTATAGTCGACATTCGTCGTCTATAGGTGTCGCTAGTTTGATGATAAAGGCTCCATGTTAGATCATGGTACCATTTCCTGTGGTTAACTTCCTATTCGCGAGGTTAACATATCGCGATTGTAACTTTCAGTATTTCGTGAGGGTTCTGTTTTTGCGATCTTTTCGTACAGTAAATTATACAGAGTGAGTCCATAAGTATATGAACTTAATATGCACGAAAATCTTAATTTATGAAGGTTACAAAAAAAACAAGAAACGAGAAGAAAATATTGTCCATTGTAGGCAGTCAATATAAACGATCTTATATTTTTTTATAATACCGATAAAGCCACAGTTAAGCAACTGTTCACGAAGGTTTGATTTTCGGGATGATTTCAATTTCGCGAAGATTTCAAATTTGAAACCCCAGCGAACAAAGTTAAGCTCAATTAAGAAAATAAGGTAAATGCAGATGTTAAAATTACAGGATCCCCTCCAGACCTAAACCAAGTCCTCTTAAAAGTATATTATGTTTATGATGTATTTATATTCACCTATATAATGCCAGCTCTCAAATATTCACATGAACATGAGATAAAGGATAATTCAATATAAAATATTTCTCATCCTCTATAATATTGAAACGGACAAAAAAATAGACAATTTCTTTCCCGTATTTTTTTTACACTTCACAAAGCTCATTTGTACGTACTGTATATACATGTGTAC
This sequence comes from Sipunculus nudus, assembly GCA_026874595.1. Lineage (NCBI taxonomy): Eukaryota > Metazoa > Annelida > Sipuncula > Golfingiida > Sipunculidae > Sipunculus > Sipunculus nudus. The sequence goes on from CM049315.1 coordinate 67,500,978, forward strand.
CAGCACACTCTTGAACCTAGCATGACATACAGAGTCATCCATTGTCAGATATGTGACCGCTGAACAGTCAAAATAATATTGACTTTACGCTGACCATGTGGGGAACTCAAAGCTGCTACGGTTCCTTTCATTCAGTCACAGTCTCCTCTTTTCATATGATATTTGCCACTATGGACCTGGTGTGTTTGAGGTGAGGGCTTTCAGCGGCAACTTGGTTCCTGTTGTTGTGTTTGTGTTTAAATTACACAAATGGTAGGGGCACTACTACCGATTTACTCTCTGGCGCTTTGCATCTTTCGGCGCTCAATGGATACTTTGAATAAGAAAGTTTGTTCTATTCAAGTATCTTTAGGAAATTGTACGTGACCACTTGCCATAGAAACTGGGTATATCGGTGCGGTCCTTGGCTATGAAGGGATGGATGTCTGGACTGAAGGGTTAAAAGGAACGCAAAAAATTAAACTCTTGTATTATATACTTCATTGGAGAAACACAAAGAGGACCTAGAAGTCGTTAATCTATTATCTCTTTTCAGGTTGAGACCATCGCCCGTAGGTGACACTGTTTACCGAATGAGGCTGATCATGACACTATATCATACTGTGGTTTCTTTCATTAATCGCGGGGTTAAAATTTAGCGTTTTTGACTTTTTATTTTTCACGAGAGTTTAAAATTCGAGATCTCACAATTCAATTAATTAAAATATTTTTACACACAGAGAATTACCATTATAATGTGTAGTAATTATATCAAATATTATATGCACAAAATCTTATAAACGAAATATTTTGCTCGTTGATTGCGGACAATTGGAATGATCTGATATGATTTTTTATAATAACAATCTTCAAACATACAAGATATATATATATATATATATATTATTTATATTAATTCTTCGCCTTTCAACTTAATTGCCTTCGACGATAGGACCTCTTATTCCCGAAGGTTTTATTTTCGCGATAATTCCCCTTTCCGAATATCGCGATCCTCGGGAACAAAAAAGCAACCCCAGTATATAATGATGATTGGTCTGTTTCAAGCCTTGAAATAGGTGTGTGGTATATATGAAAATAATCGTTTATTAATAGCTGTCATAAATCAATCAGGGCGAACCTCCTAGGTTTATTATAAATTATTCCAACCGTTGCCCCATTTTCCGTCTCCGGTGTGGTTGGAGTCAGTAATTTTGAGTTTTGTAGTTCAGTCTCTATGAACAGTTGAATTGTACTATAGTGTATCCGATCCTGTAATAAAATACTGATAAGTTGTCCATAGGGTGCAAAAAATGACTACTAATTTATCATTTCGTATTCTATGCCTTGATGTAAACTACATTTTCTAAATCGAACTGCAAAGCTTATATATTTATTCCATGGTGTTTAGTAAGATTGCATGGTGAGCAGGTTAATTAAATTTTTAAATCTAGAAATGTATATACATTGGAACAAAATTAAGAAACTTTGTTAATATTGAAATCACACCAAGTCTTATAGTCACAAAGCCCGAATTTTACCAATGTATTCAATATATACAAAATTTGCTCGTTGATATTTCCCTTTAACCACCCCGACACCATCCCCGCGGGCTCGCTGCTGTGCTAAGTGTCCTTAGAAGAGCTTATGCAGTAGTTCTAATATTTAGCCACCTGGCGTTACCCAGGTCTCGCAGGGCCTCTTATATATTTGACAAATATTAAGCATTGACGATGACCATTCCATGACAGTGTTGATTTATTTACTCGCCCATAGCACATATTGCTGTTACGTTTATACTCATTATAGTAGGCCGGTACTTTATGTATTATTAATTTAGCAACATTGAGTCGGCGTGTTTACAATTGTCCGCCCAACGGCCACATCAAAAGGAACAAAAGGTGTAAAATGTCTACACGCATCAGTGGACGACCAAAGGGTCTTGGACCTCCGTTTGTATTTACATATTGAGGGTGCTCAGGGTGAGACCTAAAGATTAGGGGTATGTTTGAATTATGTTTATATATCAGTTTTACCTAATGCGTGTCGATTATTCTGTATGCGGATGCTTATGACTACGGCAGTGGCAACAGCTTTACTTTTTCACGTTCCAGTACGCATGCGTGGCGGTATGGAATATAATGCACGCAACATGCATTTACACGGGGATCGCTAACGAATCAATTTTTACCACTGTTGGGGTCACGTGAGAAGATGATGTTGCAATATGTGGAATCCACATTCACAGGTGTAAGGCTATTGCAGAAGTTTTTCAAAGTGTGAACTTTACTATACCTTTAGATTTTTAACACTTTGAAGCTTTCGGGATTTTAAGCACTCAAACTGTACAAATCTTTTGAAACCCATTCTCTCCTGAAATACACAGGTGCAAACATTAACGAGCAATGTTTGAAGAGTAGGTCTGGATTTTATTTCTTAGTATGGAATTTTGCAATAAAACATATATTGCTTGCCGGAATTTGATTTCTGCAAGCAGGTTGGTCAGTCTGTTTATTTGTTTGTGTGTTTGTTTGTCACCAATCTACAGGTCACAATTTTGCAGCAATGCTTTCATACTTGCACAGATGGTAGACAATCAAAAGTACTGGAACCCTGTTGTTTTTCGTCAAAGGTCAAGGTCATCAAAAGTGTGCAAAACGGTATTTTCTTTATAGCTTTGTCAGCATTTATTCGTATCTACTTCAACTGTAGCTAATTTTAATCGTCATTCCAAGGCCTTTCTTCTGGTGTGTATCTGCCTCAAATTTATTGTTACCATGGTTAAGCATTTTTGAGAAAAACTCATGATAATCGAGAATAAATAGTCTTATTTTTCGAATTTTGTCAGTTTTAAAGCTACAGAGGCCTAGTTTTTTTTGCATCAGGTAGCATACAAGTAGTATTATTTGATTATATAACAAGTCTTGCAATATCTCGTACAATATCTCGTCATACGAGATATTTCGAAATATCGCTAAGTGATAGCCTTAATTCATCAAGTATGCAGAAATCCTTTTGAAACTGATATATCTTATGTCTTACACTAATATCTCGAAACAGATTTTTCATTTTACGAATATGGCTGCAAGGGGGCTCTGCACTCGAACCTCCCCAACATATCATTTTTTTGCCATATCTCCAGAACTATTAACCCCACTTACAGAAACTATAGCTTATTTTGCTCCTCCTGGTCTTCCCCATAATCTGGGTTAGTCATCTGGTCTCAGTCTTCTGTATCTTTGTCAGTATGTCTGTCTGTTTGTCAGTTGTACTGAAATTCGTCTGCTTGCTGGTTTTTGTGTCTCACATATAGCATTCTACCGACCACAGTTTTGAAGGAATCCTTTTGAAACCGGTTCATCTCATGTCTAATACTAATAACTGGAACCACATTTTTTATTTTCTAGATATTGCCGCTACGGGGCGCTACAGTCGAACCTCTCCAACTATGTTTTTTTGGCAATATCTCCTAAACTATACACCTCAATTAAATAAACTGTAACTTATTTTCTTCCTCTGAGACTTTTCCATAACCTGGTTAAGTCATCTGGCCTCAATCTTGTGACACTTTGTCAGTATGTCTGTCTGTTTGTCAGTTATCGTCAATTGCACCTGCTTCCTGGTTCTTGCGTCTTATAGCATACTACAGGCCAAAGTTTTGCATTAATCCTCTTGAAACTGGTACATCTTATTTCTTACAGTTATATCTTGAAACATCATTTTTATTTCCGGAAATGGCCGCTAATGGGCGCTGCACTCGATCCTCCCCAACATATCATTTTTTTTGCCATATCTCGAAACTACAAATCTCAATTACATAAACTATAGCTTATTTTTTTCCTCTGGGTCTTCTCCATTACCCGGTTTAGTTATCTGGTCTCAATTGTGTGTTACTTTGTCAATATGTCTGTCTGTTTGTCAGCTGTCTCAATTTCTCCTGCTTGCTGGTTCATGCTTCTTACATATAACATTCTTCAGTCCTCAGTTTTGATGGAATCTCTTTGTAACTTACATGTATCGTATGACCTAGGGATTTCTGGAAGTTTTATGTGTATGGTCTTAATAGGTCAAAGTTCATCAAAACACGTCAAAATCTTATTTCCCTCATAAATTTTACAATATTGGTCCTATCTTCACAAGCAATGGCTCATTTTCTACCTCTTCTTCCTTGCTCATTCATCTGACTATTTCTACGTCATTTCCGGCAAGCGCTCGACCTCAGGTCGTCTAGTTTAGATTTTTAATTTAAAATCTTATCATATTCCCAAGAATTTATCTGATATATGACCTATAGGCCTATAATGTTCCCTAGACAAGGTAAAATATCTCTACTTGGTATTTATTATGGTTAATTAATTAAATGGGCTATGATAGCGGCAGATATGTTGGGGTAGGCTTTTTTATGGTTGTATATATAAAATCCAAACAGCTCTGCTGTCCTTGTACTAGTGTTTGATTGATGTAATATATACATCGGGATTTTTTAAATATACCCGGTGATTACATAACTGATCATTAGTCTGGATAACACGTGGGCGATAAAAGGAGAATGATTGACTTTTTAAGTGAGCCCTATGTAGCTGTTCCGGCGCTGCCTTGAGTGACGGCGGAGTATTGTTTCCCCTGTATGATGGAGCATTCCAGGAAACAGGTCCATCATCCTTAATCTGTTTACTCCAAGAAGATGACGGATGACCCCGGGAGCGCCTACACATCCCAATTGCCTCTACCTGACAGGCTCAGGTTCTAGAAATGGCGTTCTCCATTATCTGACCGAGAGAGGGGTGAGACATCGAGGCTTGACTAGGCCATTGTTCCGCGCCGGCTACATTTTATCCAATAGACAGAAGGTTATTCACAAATACCAGGTTTTGGCCTTTCCTCCATGTCTCACCATAATTTCTCATCGGAAGCTTATTTCTTCATAACCTTGAATCAAGATGATTGGGAAACCATGGGTGTTTTATCCCGAACAATGTGAATTTGTTTTATCTTTGTCATGTATATTGCTCTTTCTGACGGTGCTCCACACTTAGTGAAGGCAGGTTATTATATTGTTACGTCAGCGCCGTGTCTTTTTACATGATAATCTTTTGTCTGACCTGGCGTTCTTCCTGGGCCCCCAGGTCTGATTACTATTACCTGCCGTCTGGCGATAAATGGCTCCAGAATTAGCCGTGGTTGATGACCTGGCAGCGGGGACGCCCCTTTTTAAAGTGAAGTGACGATAAATATAATTTCAATATGAGTTTAAATCATGTTTTATAGTGCTTTCAGCATCGACCGAATACACTTTTGATCTATAATTTTGAAACCAAACTGACATAAATTTAAAGTAGACTAAAATTAGTGTATTCTTATACGTTGTCCGCTTCCATGCCAATTTTTACTTAAATAAACAATCACAATAATTATAAAACATATAAATGTATATTGGAATTCACGTGCTATTAGTTTTAACTATTAATGATGTACTGATTTGTCCCGACTCAATTGGCTTTTGAATTAAATCAATGGGTCATATAATTAAATAGAGAACACAAGTTAATACGATCAGCAAAGGATTTTTTAGGACAAATGATAAAGAGAAGTAAGCAAAAAGCAAGGTTTTAAAATACCTCACCCACAGGCCAAAGAACACAAAAAAGGAAAAGGATTAATTTTGGAGCACATATTCTGAGCTGCAGGGAAACAACCTTTCTTTTATTGTTCTACTGTTTTCTGTAGGAGACAATCAACCGCTAACAAAGCTTAACTGTGGTATTTTTTTTCTCAGATCAATGGTTGTTGTGCTGGTGATAGTTAAGATAAACATAAATGTCAGTGTATCTGTAGAGATATAGTTTAATGTTTTCCAATACTTAGCCAGTTTAAAATAATTAATTTTTTTTGCTTCCAAACTATATCGGTTAATTGGAATGTGAGTACACAGATAAAAAAATTAAATAAATTGTCAGCTATTTATGGCACAGTAGCAGCGCGAAACACTGCAGGTATCAATTTGTTTAGCTTTATATCCATTAATAAATGTCAACAAAATTTTCACGGCATCGCAAGATGAATTAAATTTTTGCAGCTTTTGTATGATTTTTGTGTCTCTTTCTGAAATCACAGTGTGTATTGGAGGCCAATGTTAGAAATGTTCTAGAACTTTTCTAAAACGTAATTAAGCATTCCCATGATGTTTGGTAGCGGCATTAACAAAGGAAGAGATTGTAATTACCTTCTTGCTGATTTTTAAGCAATTTTTTTCTAGGGTTGACTTTATATCTTTTCATACACTTATATAATATATATAATATATACTATTTAAGGTCATGCACCTATAAAATATAAATAAATGTAAAAGGAGATAAGACTGTATATACACGAGTAGAAGGTACGTCGAGACTTGTAAAACCAAACAATTAATAAATCCTTAATTCACATATGGAAATATTCCTGTTTGCTGTGTATGGCCACAGAACGTGCATGGGTTATACGAGTATTCGCAATTGATGTTTTGTCACAAAATCGCGACTGGCTTGCGAGAGGATATCAGCACTTTTTTTCAAATATTTTTGCGAGTCTTCCGCAAATCCATCCGCAATACCACATTTACGACATAGGCCCATGTTTTCAGCTCAGCTGATCCGGATGGTTTCCATAATAACGGCGGTATCCCAAGCTTCCGGTAAGAATGGCTATACCAAGGAAAGCCTTCTTGTTTTCTTTCCTTTTTTTATATCACCGACTCTTCCTCCTTTTTGAGAAATTATCCAGAGCGCTCGCTCACTTGGGAGCCCACCAGCTGGGTAGCTTTCAGACTTTCCCCCAAGACGATACAAGACTGTGAGAGATATCTCCAGTTACTTACCAATGTATTCAGCTTGTTTATTAGCTGGTTTTAATATAGCCGATTCGCCTGAAACATAGAGGACCTATGAATGAAGCTCGCCACCACTGGAACCCACTGTTCACTTAAGGACTAGACAAGTCCACCTACGTACTTCCACCCACGTACTTCTAAACATGTTAACTCTCTCTACAGACTTATGATTTAATCAATTTATTTTGCTTGTTTGCTCTACTAGCTGCAGTGACAATTGGGTCTACTTTTCTATGATCGTTTAAATACTTATATATACGATCCCTCTGACCTATCTCTAGATTACGGACATATTTACCTCATATGCAATTAAATTAAAACTACAGACAAACTCCATACAGATACATTCATTGCTGATATTTTACTTCAATAATGCCACGTGTTTGCTCAGGTTTATCAAAACTTTTAATAATTTTTTTTTTTAATTTTACAAATGGCAGTTCTTATCAAGCATGATGAGAATACCGAGTTTGACCTTTACCGAGGCCAAAACTGTAAAGGTTGGATTATTAGATTTGTTTATTCTATTCACTCTAGCAATTTTTAATCATGGCCTCATAATAAGTGTAGTTCTTAAAATAGGTATTGTCAGGAAACATTCTTTACATTTTCCATGACAATATCACCGTGTTTTAACCATTGACATTTCTAAGATGAATACATCCTGACCTTTTATGATCATGCAAAATTATTCACGAGGTTTTGTGAAGGATATATGGGGTAATTTAATGTACCTAAATAAAGTCATGGTCGTGATTTGTAGTGTATCTATCTTTAGCAACACGTAACTGCATAAAGATTTTTTTTATAAAAGTTTATCCTATAAAATTCTTGGATATTCTATCAAAAGAAACACATTCTTCAGAATTAAAAAAAAATATATAACTAGAAAGCACAAACTGTAGATATGTAGTTACTTGTCCTAGAAAGAGTACACGATACTAATACTGGTTCTCGTTACCAAAACAATTCACATAAATGGAATTGAAACAACTGGAGTTTAATTTCTTTATGGATTTACCCATGTGCTGCTATAACCTATGGAGCGTGGAGGCATAATGGTTAGTGCGCTGGACTTGTGACTGCAAGGTTGTGGGTTCGCGTCACGATCTGACCGCCGTCTGCGCTAAGACACCTAGCCAAAGTCTTTACCACAAGGGTGTGCTCTCTCGACCCAAGAGTGAATGTGTACAGATCATGGGAGGCAGACAAATGTAGAACGAATAACCTTCTAGGGCCTGATATGATTGTATACTCCCCAGGGAGCCGGAAAAGCCACAAGAATGAACAGGCCCGAAAGACCAGGAAGGCAAAGTGTGCAGTCGGATGAGACTGACATGTTCAGTGATATCAGACTATAAACCTTTAACTTTTACCTTCTTTACCTTTATAACCTAGTTGTTATTATATTTTTTATATATTTGCATATAAGGTGGTATAAGGCGTGTGACGGGTTGCTGCGGAACTTCACCGTGCAAACACAGGTCATATTTAAATTGGTGAATTAAACAAGCATAATTCATAAGCACATATATAATAGTTTTAATGTTTAAAAAAAAGATACGAGTACTTAAGTCCTTTTTCAGTTTCGAGTACTTGGTTAGAACTCGAGTGGACGAGCACTCCATTCAGCGCCAGTGGTTGTTTACCCTTGATATGTTTCCTGGACAGCTATTGACAGGCCATTTTTCATATGCATGCGTATGCGTGTCGTTCGATTTCAGCAGGGCTACTACAGATGGATCCGTCGTAAGTTTGGGAGAAGTTTTTTTTTTTAATTACGTGGAAGCGTTCACATATAAAATATATGTTGTAACACGGTCGTGGAAAAATTGGTGAAGGCTGTGTAAGTCTAATCATACGCTCTTCCTACAAATTAAGGACAAATGATGTCCCTACGATGGTCGTAACACAAAAGAAAATTTCTTCAAGTTTCTGTCGTATACCTGTTGTACGTGTTGTGCGATGCATGTGACTTAAGCTTAAGACAAACTCACGGCAGTCGAAGAAATTACCTACAACGGCAAAAAAATCGTAGGACCGTCATTGGTAGAAGGTGTGGCAATCGTTTGGAAAGTCTTTCAATTCTTAGGGCCTCAGATAAAAAATTATCGTACGAAAATCGTAGGTTTATTGTACCGCAGTCGTAAGGCATCGTACAACAGACCTACGAGATCGGCCTCACATAAAGAATAACCTTTGGTGCTGAAAAATTTTGAACATATTCAAAATTCTACGACAAGGTTCTACGACAGTTTTTTTTCCGTCGCAAATCATTTGAATATCATACGACACACCCACGACTATATATCCTAGGAATTTCCTCAATTTTCTGTCGTAGTCCTGTCGTATATGTGTTGTGCTATGTATGTGATTTAGGCTTAATCTGATTAGACGCTTCCTCCAACGTGATTGCAGTCCGGATACAAACAGAAAATTACTTTATTCACGTATGACAAAAAAAATTACATCTGCGCAACAAGAATATAAACCTATATAAATAAGTCAAACTTTACAAACAATTCTTCAATAGTTTAATGATACAAGCCCTGAGCGGCAGTGATACTTATAAACGCTGACTCTAAATAAAACTGTCCCAACTAGCATTGTAAGATGTTAAGTTCTTTAAAGCGCACTGAGAACATTAAGCAGACACTTCTACGTGATGTAGTCGAGTCCGCACCGTCTGAGCTGGAGTCCGAATCCAAGTCAGAGTCCTTGAGGTTCGATCGCAGGCCACCTCCTTCGAATCCGGGTAATCTGGAACCCAATTCCGTGTCCAAATCCAAGTCAAATTAACATCTTATTACGAGAAGAGATTTAAAATGAAACTTTGAGATTACCACAAGTATTTTATGTAAGTTTACACATTCTTTTTACTTTACAGTTTAATTAATTTTAGCTCCTAATGTATGGTCTAATGTTTGTTATATACCGTCTTTTTTGTGATATTGTGATAGTAGTTCGCACAAGTATATAAATGTGTGTGACAGAGCTTTCCTTCTGCTGGTTTTAAGATGATTTCTCGAGTCTTTATACCTCCGAGTCCGAGTACAAGTCCAACTCCAAGACACTTGAGTCCAAGTCCGAGTCCATGTCCCTAAACAAGTGAATTCGAGTCCGGACTCCATTCCTGCCTCACTGCTACTTGTGTTTCTTGTATTTGACCATCATGGACATGTATATGAGCTCGGAAACCTAAGATCAGGTGCACAAATCTATCTTGAGCGTGACAGACGCTTACCCCTGCGTTCCTAAAAGCGCTGACAATCTTAAATGTGCCTTAAGTTTGCAATAATCTTATACCAATTAATTCTTTTCAAAGCTTCCTAACTCGTGCAATTTTACTTTATCATTTTAAGGTAAAAATAAAAATGACATGGACTCTATAAAGGTCCTCAATTATCGGGCTCCGTGATGCAAAGTTCCTCCCAATGGCAGTCTTGTGATGATACTTCCTTTTGACGGTTCTGATTGGTAGCACACATTCTCTCATGGGCGTCAAACTTTGATAATATTTTCACAGCGTTAACTCGAACGGTTCTTGAGATATTGCACACAATTGCAGTCCAGGATATCTTCTTGGCTGCCATGTTGTATTTCCGACGGGTCTGAAATTGTATAGCCCACATTGTCACATGGTCAACAATCTTCGGTAAAATTTTCAGGACAATGTCTTGCACGGTTCTTGAGATAATGGGCATCAATAAGTGAGGCGGACGGACAGACGGACGGTAAAGATGTTTTCTATACCCGCTTGGTAGCCGTGAATTTACGACTCAGTAGGCATTTATATTGGAATGCCAAGCCTTACTAAAAGTCGTGATACAAGTGATACAGGAGAATGTACTGCAACGGTCATCTATCCTGTTGTATTGATATCGTGGTAAACAACCGATATTCTTACCATTAGTCTGCGGGTGATGATTTAACACAAAAGGATACATGTGAACTCACAAACTAAACTGAAACTCCGTCTCTATGGCAAAGAGTCATATCATATATCGCGTACAAGCTGGCTGCATCCAATAACCTGTGCGAGCAATGCTTGTATTTATGCGGTCAGAAGTTCAACAAACATGCAAAGGGATTTACTAATATGCTGAGTTCAAACGAAACTTTTCTCGCACATGGTAGGTTTTGTTAGAAGGTATACTAAAAAAGCTGACGATTGGTCAGCGTACTTGTAGGCCATGAGGCGTTGTCAAAAAAGACGAACATATTTGCATCCCTATCGAGTGTCACAGTGGGGTCTTCAGTGCAAGAAGAAAGAATTAGACGCTGGTAATGTCAGAGGGCCGAAATGGCGCTACCGCCTTGGCGGAGCCTTAATAATAATATATGAATATACTAACCAGGCCATGGAAGAGCGAATCCCCCAAGTCACAAGGGCGGAGAGGATATTGATGAACATTAATATGATTGGTATATTATATGTGCCGTATATGACACTTGGTACAGGAGAAAGTAAGTCTCCAAGCTCTGTTATTACATCGTCAGATCAAGTTTATCATAAAATTGAATTTACCTTAACATTCTGCAGGAAAACAGTCATTTAGATATCAGGCCATGGAAGACGGGATTGACCTCTCTTTTTCTTGCTCTTTTTTTTGTTACTTTTCATCGATCATGCGTAACATCGGACCTCTGGTCACTTGGGCATGCGCAACATCGGACCTCTGGTCACTCGAGCATGCATAACATCGGACCTCTGGAGAAAGTAAGTTCGTGTGAACTAGTGGCGTGAGTTAAAGCACATATTATTGCATATGTTAACGGACCTTTAACGTATCTAGCACAGCCTTCATCTTTCTATAAAACCATTTATGTATATAAATATAAGTTTCAGGTATTTTCCGAAGATTGATTAAAGCATTCTCACAAAGTCCAACAAAATATCACTTGTGGGTTTTGCTGATGTCAGGATAAGGATAAGGCTTAGAATCGTGACGTGACGTTCGTGAAGACATTGAGACAAGCACACAAGGAGAAAGGTTACGAGATGGTCCCGGAATCGGACCATCCGTATTTTCTGTGGCTTCCCAGACAACCTTTGGAGACGACGATAGACTGACAATTACCAGGCACAGAACGCAGTCCGTGTCCCAGAACGGTGTCTGAACCCCTGAAACAGCGGCGGAAAATACTATACACGACATTTCTTAGACGACTATAACCTACACAGATAACTAGCCCAACAAGATAGTGGTCTCGAACGATTTCGGTTACAAAATTAACGTTTTCCTCTCTTACTGAATCTACTGATCTAAGCTTTAGAAAGCAAACATTGTTTAAAGACTGTTACTGACACGAAGAAATAAGAACAGGTCTGATCAAATATAGAGATGATGGGTTTAAATGTATCGCCTTCGTCTGACATGGGGATAATGGTTTTGGAATGAAGTAATTTGCTCGTCCAACATAAGGTAACACAATTCGGACAACAAATAAAGAAACCCCCTCTCCAGTCATAGGGATTACATATTCAGCCGCAAACGCCTGGCAAAATAAGTGCAGGAATGACATATTTTAAGTAATGTTTCTTTATAAACCTACTTTAACAATTTAGACATAAGAATAGCGGGTTTAAAGTAAATATCTATACCATGAATAACTTAACTCCAAAATTAATTATCTCGTCAAACATAGGGTTTGCATATTTATACGTAATCATCTCTATACAAACATAGAAATTACTGATGGACATATAATCATCTCTGCTAACATAAGTATAACAGATGCACAGGTAATCATCTGTACAAACATAAACATTACAGATGTACATGTAATCATCTCTACCAACATAAACATTACAGATGTACATGTTATCATCTCTACAAACATGAAAATTTCAGATGTACATATAATCCTCTCTACAAACATAGAAATTACAGATGTGCATGTAATAATCTCTACAGACTAAGAAATTACAGATGTACATGTAATCAGCTATACAAACATAGAAATTAACGATGTACATATAATCAGCTCTGTAAACATAGAAATTAAAGATGTACATGTAATCCTCTCTACAAACATAGAAATTACAGATGTGCATGTTATCATCTCTACAAACAGAGAAATTACAGATGTACATGTTATCATCTCTTCAAACATAGAAATTAACGATGTACATACAATCATCTCTGCAAATATATGAATTACAGATGTACGTGTAATCATCTGTTCAAACAGAGAAATTACCAATATTTATGTAATCATCTCTGTAAACATTGAAATTTCAGATGTATATATAATCATCTCTACAAACATAGAAATTAACGATGTACATGCTATCATCCCTACAAACAGAAAAATTATAGATGTATATGTTATCATCTCTACAAACAGCGAAATTACAGATGCACATGTAATCCTCTCTACAAACATAGAAATTAACGATGTATATGTAATCAGCTCTGCAAACATAGAAATTACAGATGTGCATGTAATCATCTCTACAAACTTAGAAATTACAGATGTACATGTTATAATCTCTACAGACATAGAAATTAACGACGTACATGCTATCATCTCTACAAACTTAGACATTACAGATGTACATGTAATCATCTCTACAAACTTAGACATTACAGATGTACATGTCATAATCTTTACAGACATAGAATTTACAGATGTGCATGTAATCATCTCTACAAAGTTAGAAATTACAGATGTACATGTTATAATCTTTACAGACATAGAAATTACAGATGTACATGTTATAATCTCTACAGAGATAGAAATTACAGATGTACATGTTATCATTTATACAAACATAGAAATAACAGATGCACATGTAATCATCTCTATAAACTTAGAAATACCAGATGTACACATAAACATCTTACACACGTACACTTTGTCATCTCGTCACACATAGGAATTTTAAGAATTCTGTCTTCTCCTGTAATAGTTTTCGTGATCAAATCTACAAATGGGATGACATGTCTTTTATAATAACCATAGATTACCTTTTTTCGATGAAAAAAGAAAACAGAGAAGGAGAGTAAATTTTTTTGGCATATTCATCAAAATTTCCTTAATTAAGATCAGACCTATACTTCTTAAGAACTCTGACAGATGGTTTATTTCCAGTATGAAGAATATTCTCACACTCAGTTTATATTGATGATCGGATACTCTTATTACCCTAAATTTAATATCTTTTGCATGTATTGGATATTGATAATACCCTTCATAACTTTCACATTTTATTTTAGATTTGTTTCCAATTTGTTGCGTGTTTATGTGGTCGTTAACCATTCGTTACATGTTTGGAACTGTGGATGGTTGATCTGGTTATTTACTCCAGAGGAAAGTAATGGAAATTTTCGGCATACGAAGATAAATCATGTTGAGATAGGAAATAGTCTTTTTTATTTAGAAACCTAGCTAATTTTGTTCATTCTAAATATAGAAAAAAAGTGGACAGGGTACATTGTTTGACAGACTTTTAAGTTTGTCCGTATGTGTAATAGATACACGAGATTAACATCATGAGAATGAAGAGCTTCAGAACAACATGGAATCCTTATCAAAAGCCTGAACTTTCAGTAGGTAGGGAAATGAATAGGTTTCCAAAGCGATTGCACTTCAGGAAAGACATCCAAAACTGAATCCAGTATTAAATAAATGTAGAGTATTGTTGTAGTCACCACCCATTGAGACCAAGACCGAGTCCGGGTAACGGCCCTCCGAGGCCAAGACCGAGACCGAATCAGCATAGCCATGACAACATGACACTCAGGCCTTCTTAAATAAACTGATAGGGGTCTGCGAGTCATGATACAAGTCATAACAGAACGCCCATTCAAAGGATTGGATCATAATATTGGCTGTGTGGTAGTATTTGACAATTGAGGCTTATATGGTCGTGTTATATTTGCTAAATAATGAAGAAGGAATGTTGTAACAAAAAAAATTACATTAATGACATCCTTTCTTCTCCATGGCACCGATTGACACGAAGCCGTCAAGCTGTCATGACGGATGCAGAGACAAACTTTCCGAGTAAAACCAGCCTTGTTATTACTAACTGCTGCATGAATATACGTAAATCAATCGTGAATGTAATATTTATTATTTTTAATAGAATAACGTTTTTTATTGTGTCTTACTTAGGAAAAATGACAGTTCGACAAGAAGATGAAAATGAAAAAGTACTGTTATAGAAATAGCGTGCACATCTGCATATACAAAAGTTGATGCGAACCCAATAGCTTGTACTGCCACCCCAACATCTTCAAATAGTTAAAAATCGACGTTTGGGTGGCAGGCTGCCGCTAGAATCAGCAGACAGAGCGGACGAGACGCGACGAGATCGGATCGGACTTGAATCCGGTCCTGTCCGCTCTGTTTACAGCACTTAGTCCGGGAGCGCTCCGGGCCCAGTCCTGGTTGATCCTTACCATATGTTCCTGCGTAGTCCGGTAATTTCAGTTTGAGTCTGCTCTGTCAGGTTTCAGGACAAGCCGGGAGTTTATCTGCTAAGAGAAGCTCTATAAATAACATGATAGGCGTACAAATTTGAAGATTGTGATTTCAGAGAAGAAAATTAGGTTGGTGACATATGAAGATTAGTGTTCTCTTTAGCTACATATTATACCATTATATTATAAATATATGCTATGAAGGTTGCTCGCCTCATCTCCTATGTCAGTTCAGAGTAAAGGATACATGTGTTATTGCCATTCCATATAAAAACGACAATCAAAGATATAATTATGTCGACCATCATTACGAGAGTTAAGTATGCTCAAACTAATGTATGTAAATTATATTTCTATTATAGAAAACTAGACAAAAATCATTGATTTTATTGGTTCTTCATGTGGAAAATCATATATACAGCATTGTACATGATCATGTTGAGGCTCAAATTATGTATCATGTCAAAGCCTCATATATTTCAGAGTTTCGTCCAAAATTAATTTTATTTAAAGTAATTGTAATTACAATTACTTTTCCAAGTAATTGTAATCGATTAATTACTTTTTAAATATTGGAAAATAATTGTAATGGTAATCGATTGCTTTTGAAAAGTAATTATTGGAACAATTATACTTTTCAATAACCATTGGTACATTTGTGTCATGAATAATTCCATCAAACTTCCAAATGCAATAAAGCATAATTGCCTGTCAACATGTTTCCCATGGTTGTAACGTGTTACTTACATCAAAGGCACATTTACATTTGAAATAATCTTTATCATCTCAGGCTCTGTGTTCGACCCCTCCGGGACTAGACCGGACCGGGAAAGATTGTTTGTTGCGGACTCTTCTGGTTTTCAGTCCTCTCCGGATCTGATTTCGTCTGTATCTCGGTAGTATCATTTTTCTGTTTTTGTTTAGGCACACAATCCTGTTGGTTTTTTTTGTTGAAAAATAAATATTTCAATCTTTTTTTTAGCAATTGGCTCCTGTTGTTATCTTTACGGTTTAATCAATTATTATAGACAGACACGGTATATAAAGTAACAAAGTGGTACAGTCTTTGTACAGACGAGCAATCCTCTACCTACGCTATATACTACATCATATATATATAAAGAACCGGGATGGAACACAGGACAGTCGTTTTTATCGATATTAACTTTTATTGTTCATTCGATATATAGGACGTAATTGTGGCCACGGTACAGGCCTTGTCAAACATCCACAAAGAAAACCAAAGACGCGATAGGGTACTTCAGGCAGTACCTCTTCTTGATTACTAAAAATAGAAAAAAAGGATATTGGGATATGGTACGTTTTTTTTTTTAAATAGAGTGTCTCAGACTTTACTATATATGTGTAGAACAATACTGGGCTGCAGTTATCCTTGGTAAGCCCGCACTCCTGTTATTTACTGAACACAGTGAAACTGTGATGACAATGTACAAGTCTGATGGCCTTGGGGGCGGGAACGGGGTTTATCAACATTGTAGAAGTCTGACATCATGAAGAGAAGGAGATTCAACTCATCACGGGATCAATATTGACGGTCAGAGCTTCCAATACCGCGGGAGATAAGAATGAATTATAGAATCGTTGGCAACTGAGACGTTCAACAGCACGTGAAGAAGAAAAAAGTGTATCCTCACAGTATCCAAATATACAAGACTAATAAAACTATACCTTATCATCAAAAGCAGCGGCCATGCTGTTATATACGTCATGAATACATCTCCTCAATCCTCCTTGTTGATGACAGCCAGACAGATGTCATGCCATTTTTTTTGTCTATAATTGCGCTAGCTGCACTATTTCCTCTTTTGCTCTCCGCCAAGATCGTCATATCTTCTGTTTCCATGCTCTTGTGCACATTATGGACTGTTTTATGGTATCATACTTTTATTGAATCTTGTTATTAATAGCGAGGAGGGGACACATCCAAGGTTTATTTCTTACTTCCATTCACCACTTTTATTATTGAATAAATATAGTTATGTGTTTGTGTATGTGCATGGGTGGGTATCGATAAGTCACCACGTTACAGTGAAATGATAATAATAATAATAATAATAATAATAATAATAATAATAATAATAATAATTATAATAATAATAACAAAGGCCTAGAGACACAACTATCTCGCCAGATGTTTAACTAGTTAATTGTGGCATCAGTGAAACCAACATTTTCCCAATCCTTGGCAAGAAGGTTATTGTATATGATAAAGGTAACCGTATTATTATCTACTGATTAATCTGAAAAGTGGAAAAGATAATTTTGGACGGCAGAAAGTTGTTAATCAGAGGTGGTGCCATCGCAGGTTTAAACACATGCAAGTCATGTAATCACTATGCTTAACAAATTGGTAATGATTGGTGAAGTGGTTCATAAGATAAAAGGTAATAGTGTTAGCACCATAGGCCTATATGGTGAAATGTGAAATCAGAAAATTTTGCGATCAGCAAAATTCTAACACTGGTGGAAAAATCAGTCTGAAAATAATTCTATTCAATATGATAGTTATTGAATTTTCTAGCCTCAAGGAAAACTTGCTTATGATTTGAAGGCTAAAGTGTTCTTATTTTTTGACCATTTTGGACCGCATAAACTCGCTAAACAGTGGGGGCGTCACCTGCAGGATGTAACCACATACATGTCAGTCATGTGCTGACTAAGTCGGTAAAATATCGTGAAGAAAGAGGAAGGGTCTGAGATATATTTGGTAAAAGAATGGGGCGGGACGGACGGACGGACGGACGGACGGACGGAAGGAAGGACGGCCCGACGGACGGACGGACAGACGCTGACAATTTAAGAAGTCCTCCCTCCTTACGGCGAGGTACTAATCATAATGATGATGATGATAATAATAATAATAAGAAGAAGAATAAGATAATGAAGAAGAAGGGAATGGAATGGAAGAATATTTATAAAAATATATTTTTATTTTAATAGTGACAAAAGATGTTATTGCAGATAATTGTATAGTCATCTCATCAGCATAAGATAAAATACATGGTTATTATTTAAGCATACGCACGCAGATAATAATAATAATAATAATAATAATGAGAAGAAGAAGAAGAATAATAAGATGATGATGAAAGAAAATATGAAGAAGAAGAAGATGAAGTAGAAGATGAAAATAACAAGAAGAATTTAAGAGAATTGAAAGGAAGTATAACATATTTTTTAATTATTTTTATTATTTGTAAAAGTGATAAAAATAGCAGTAAAAGAAAACTGCAGCCATATTATCAGCACCAAATATAATACAGGATTATTATTATTAAGACATACAAACATTTATTCATCGCCCATTAATGTTATCCCCTGAATACAGGCACCTGGGTCAACGCGATATGACACCAGATGTCGCTGCCTGTAAATAAAATGCGAGTTATATTGGGAAGGCACGTGGCTGTATCCAGCTGTTTAGGAGTCAAGCGCGCCAAGTCCAGGGGATGAAACCGACAATGAAACCGTTTCTTTAGTGGTTTGTTTAAAACTATGAGAAATTGCTATTCTCTGTGACGTCATCAGTATATTGCATAGGCCGATGTTGCCAGAAGTTATTATACATTGAAACCACGTTACTATTTCGTATAGCCGGTATACATTTGCCCTAAGGCCAATACGAATTAAAACAATCCCAATCAAAGAAAAAGATAGATTAAAGTCAGTGACTAATCCGTCTTCTCAGTATATTAGTCATTTGCAGTGCTGAACATAGTGTCAGCCATCATTTGTTCTAATTTGTTGCCTTGCCTGGCAAATAAACGTTAACATTATACTGTATATATTGATTTTAATATTTGCAATTAAATGTAACAATTAACATTTTAACCAACAGGTTACAATCAACGTGGTTACCTTGGATGTTTTATCAACATATCAAAGTGTACATGTATATGCAAGGGACGGCACACTTGAAAATACAAAAGTATGTTTGCCTTGGATAATTTCAAACAGTTCCGATTAGAATATGGTATCCAGGAATCTAGATTCGATAAATTACAGGTCAAAAATATATTACAGGTGACAGTCAGGCGATGGTCTGCAGTCTCTGTATGTGTTATTGCAACATACCTTAATTATAGTGAGAGTAACAGGGGATCAGGATAGCTGAAACACGTCTAGTGAAGAGTACTACCTCTTGTCAATAATCTGATATACGACAAATTGCTGACCTTCTCTAAATCTTTCCCTAAAACCCCTTTCTCCAAATGTTTTAGAACAAATAAAACATAAGATTTTGCATGAGAGACCAATTTCGACAGAATACACACACCTTATAGATTTATATTTAACAGTTTTTCAGATACAATATATGTTAATGCTTTTTTCTCTGGAAGCTGAATATACAACATTAGCAGAATCTTTACTTATTACACAAAAATAGCAAAATCTTTACAGAAAAGGATTTGAAAAGATGGCCAAACACCATAGCATAATAAGGCACAATATATAATGTCTTACGTGTGTCAGCTTTGGTTTTACCTTTTGATTTTATTTTCCGATGGGTCGCGTAAACATCTTTAAAATTCTGTTCTACAAATGTTAAAAAACCTTTCAAAAAATCGAAAGCTTAGCAATAAGCAAACAAACACTGACACGATAAATAACAGGAATAGAAAAGGCGAGGTTCTGCTGTTTCATGTAAGATAGGTCCCTGAACATATCATAGTCTTACATAAATAAGCTTTTACTTATTTTGTGAGATTCTGAGAATGTCTGAGACTTAATTTGTACGCGAGAAAACCTCAGACTGCCTTTGATATCCCGCGATGACTTCTTATATGCAACTGAAGTGAGTCTGGTTTAGTGCAACTTTTGAAGGAACTTTACAACAGAAAGACAAGACCAAGGTTTCCACACTGACACTCACATTATGTTGTGGTAGAGTTTACACTTGCTTTCTTGTAGATTATAAGTAGAGCTTTTGAAACTAGTTTGACCTGACTATGAAACATGTAAACAGTGCAAAGTAAGATGAATGTCTTAACCGAAAGACTTAGCTGGGTTTTCACAAGCAGAAAGCTCCAGGAGTAAATATACATGGAAATGTATTTACATGGAATTTTGAAGGAAAGTATTTTTATGATGTGTCGTATTTAAAGTTCTTTTTGAAGTATGAAGCTCTTCTGCTTATTTCTTGCGGTCTTGTGGGCTTGTTTGCCCAAGCGTAAGTCAAGGTTTTTAAGCCAACATGCCAGACGGATTACCGGGCATCCTCTTAGACTAATGTATTTAAGCACCCCTGCAGAGGGGAGGGTGATTATAGGGATTGATGAGATTATTTCTATATCCATATTTGGGTGACCAAGTTTTGTCGGTGGTGCTAATTAAGTCCCCTGCGAAACCATTAATTTAATTTTTTTAATTTATTCGTAAACAGTATTTCAATTGGCCAGATGGCGGGAATATGTGACCAGATTTACTGAAGTTTTACACCTACAAATTTGACAAAATGCAGAATGTTCAGGTCATCAATTTAACATTTGACATTTCGATTATCCTATATAAAAATAATATAAAAGATAGCATAATCTTAATATGTTTACTTTACTCTTTTTACCTATCATTATATATATATATATATATATATATATATATATATATATATATTATCCATATATCTTGCTTCGATCATAACATTATTTTAATCTCGGGGTTTTTTCTTTTGCTTTTAATTTTAAATTCCAAACAATCAATAACAGAACTGCACAGATAGAACCAAATAATCCATGAATTCAAGCTTTTCCAAACCTGTGATGTATTCCATCATCAACACGCAAATGTAATTAACTTTTCCAATTAAAACGCTACATGTGGTGATCGTCTATCCAATTAATATATAGACAAGCTGGCGCTTGGTGCTCCCCTGGACCTTTGTTTAAGAAGAAAGCCGAACATGCACTCCTAAAATGAGCTTATTTCACCGTCTAGCAGTCTTCGTGTGGTTTACTGATAAGGGGCGGGAGGAAGCGAGCCCAGGAGAAAATATTGAAAAGTTAATTGAAACTGTTTTCGAGCTAAATACTCCATGTTTAAGACTGAAAAACAATCAGAAGTAAGGAAACCAAGTATTATTTGAGGTAAGATTGGTTAGAAGGACGGCACGGTGAGGGGCCATCGGTGCTTGTTATATCGCCCATCGGTTAAGTATATTGTCAGGCGCCTGTGGGTGACCTTACCTCACATATTCCGCATTCAAATACAGAAAAGTTCCAGTTTTCCACTTTAACACATTGTTCGAGATTTAACCTGATCCGTGTAAACTATGAAATTGTAATACTATTTGTGCAAAGTAAACTCTTTTCTGGTTATTTATGTGATAAAACCCAAAGCAGCACCAAATATAAATAACAAGATGTTTGATATGTGGGCCTACACACCTGTCACGGTTCAACAGCACCTCGCTCACGAGTGCGTCTTTCGGGGGTTCCTCGGGGTGATGACCCAGCAATGCGGATGACACACACCAAGGACCCGCAGGAGTGATACACCGACCCCGGTTGACGCCAGAATTATCGCGTGTAAGCCCCTGTCACGTAGTCCGAAACCGGAATGGAATTCTGCAGATGTACATACTTAGTTGAGCATGCATTAGAAAAGAAGGCGCTTACCTCCACCAGAAAAAAATCTAAAAAAAAAAAAAAAAAAACACACAAAAAAAGCACCTCCTGTACAGAGACACCCATAATACTGATAATAGGGCTTACAATGAAATAGCCGTTACAATTGGACAGGATACTTTGGATTAAATTTGTTTATGTTGATTACCTTCTACCAGATTAACTCCAAATCTATATGGATTATTTCTTTGGCGTGTCACATAATGTCAACAGAATATGCTCAATCCTTTTCGCGTAAATTTGCTGAAAGGCAAACCGAGGGTAAAGTGTAACACTTTGCCACATGGCGGAGATATAATTATTAATTAGATTTGAATATGTCCTTATGCTGCTGGATAATAGACTTCTGGTTAAAACAGGGAAAACTTAAAAACTAGAAAACAGATTAATATTCGCTTAATATCGAAAACCAGCGCGATATACTTTTGCATGCGAGAGTTATGTATAACGTCAACTAGTACTCCCGGAACACCTGTTCCCCTGTGTAAGGGTGTTCAGCCTCCCTTTCTAAACGTAATATAGCAACCCACCACGATCGTTTGGCTCTAGACAGCATTGCCTATAGGAAAGAGAACATCACCTGTACTTAACTGTCGGATGACATGCTTTCCTGAAGAAAAAAAACTGAATACAAAGAAAAAAATGCACGTAATAGAGCTATACGTAAAGAAAAGTTTTTATGGTGAAAAGCCAATTTCCATTTTGTTACTAGAAACCTTTCGGACGATCAGCCGAAAAAGCTAACGTTCTATACAGCCAAAGACAAAACCTGTTACTACTAGAATCATTGATATCTTGAGTTTGGAACATTTAATATTATTGTATAGACCTTGAATGCATGGTTCCCACCTGGACCTCATACACAGCCTACAACGTTCTGCTTAGGGAACTAAAGGTTCTGTCTGAGGCGGCTATAAAGATGCTTACAGAAGAGCCTCTCAGAAGAAATCTCATAACTGTGGCGATATTCACGTAACGAATACGGCTATGATAGGGAGTATCCTTTGTTTAAAGAGCGATGAAAGGGTCTACCTTAATATAACCTCTTGTGTTTCTTAATACTTAAGCTTGACTTAAGACTTTGTAATTTTTCTTTATTTTGAACAATATCACCTAGCTGTATTTAAAGATTGAAATATGTCAACACTGGTTGCCTCCGCCCGGAGGGTATGTGTTCATCCACGTTCGTGAGTGTGTGTATTCAGGAACGTCATCAGTGTAAGGAAACACGATTTTGGGAGTATCTCATAACAGGAACCCCTCACATGGCGGAGGCTTGCATTTCTTAGAATGTAGATTTCTAGTTCGTCGTTGGATTTATATGGAATAGCTTCCTTGGAACCGTAATGCATCGATGTCTATGAACAATGAACAATTTTGCATTTATTTATATAAAGTATTTGCTAATTTCAGTAAAAATGGTAGATATAAAAGAATTCGAAAGCCCAGAGAATGGGACAGAGACAGGTGAAAGTGAAACAGAACAGATGTATCACCACAGAACTCCTCAGCTGTACCGGGGTCATACCGGAAGCCTGATGTTCTCAGTCACTGGAGATAAAATAACCCAAAGTACACCTGCCCAGGACAGGTCCTTGGTGTCTCAGATGTTATTTCTTCTCTGGATTTTGTGCCCTTGCCATATGCCCAGTCGGATGGTTTAATTTCTGTTTTATGGCTGGTCGGCTTGTGAGTGCAGCTAAAACAGGTATAGGCCTAGTCTGCAAGTGCGGGTAAGTCCAAGCACGGAGGCATAAATGCAGATGAAACCAAGATTTTTACCGTAAAGCCAGTAACACCCAGCTTCGTTCCAAGATCATGAACAAATTTAGCTTCGTATCCCTACTGCAAGACCGCCTGATATAGACCAATCTGTCTTTTAAGCCGATCGTACAAACCATGAAAACGCAGTTACAACTCGGACGTCGTTTCATGTAATACGCATGACGCTGAAGGCACGTTTGATCGGCGTGCTGACAGCACCCACGTTTATTTCTGCGATCTTTCTGCGTACGTCCGGAAATTCTTGAACATGTTCTAACTTTTGCGTCTGCGTTACGAGCCATGAAGACCCAGCGTAATACCGTGTACACATAACTCTAAGTGGGCGTTACTTATGCGTTACAACTTATAATGGTATCCAAAACGTAAAGTAGACGTATCGAACATCCGGTTTTAAAGCAGGTTTTCTGCAAAGATATGTTTAGAAGTACGTGTAAAATCATACAATTTTGAAATTTTTATTTAAGATTAATCATGTTTTTTAAGTTTATATCTTCGTAGCAGTAACTTACACTGTACGACATGTCATTAATGCTTGTGCTGTTTGTAATTTTTACGACAAACTATCTTTAAAATTAATACCGCCAGTACCAATCAACTGCATGGGGCCTAGGTTGTTCATAGGTTTAGACTATAGGTTGTTACGGAACCTAATATCACCAGATCACGTATGCGTGATGAACATAAATTTTGTCAAGGAGATAAGAAAATCAGATTCCGTAACACTAGGCTGCGTGAAATGTCTAGGGAAATGAATAAAGAAGTCACATTCACAAGATCAGATTCCTGCCTATTGTTACGGAACCTAATATTAACAGATCACGTAGTCGTGACGAGCCTAAATTTTGTTACGGAGATAAGAAAATCAGATTCTGTAACACTAGGCAGCGTGAAATGTCTTGGGGAATGAATAAATTCTTAAAACAACCCTAACATTACAATACATTAAATCAATACAATTACACAGTATAACAGCAGTATAACAACAAATCAATACAATTACATAGTAAAATAAACAAAGTGCACAGTACCTTTATACCACCACTGTCACAGCGATAAGTCCGTTAAAATGTATAAGCCGGACGAACAGTTCACACAAATTCTCTCGGAGAATAACAATCCAATGTAAAGCTCTTGTAACAATCCAGAAAATAAATTTGAAACAGACAGCACTAAATTGTAAAATGTTAGTAATAGTAGAATCCCTAAAATTACTGGATAAGCGGATAGGTCCCACACACTGACTAACACGCTTCCGTGTCCGCTCGAATATTCTCTCACCTCTCTCATCGCTCTAAAACACAGCCCCCTATTTATATCTTCTCACCTCCAGCCGAGAATTTTCCATTTCTCGAACATTCTAATGAATCTAACACAGTACACACGTTCAAAGAACATACCAGAACAACGAATGCCGTGTCGCAACATATTAGGGTTCACACGTGAGCTCGCCCAGGCTCGGCCAGGCGAGAAAGATTCAAGCTAGCATGGCAACGAGAGTTCAACCAGTACGGATTAAACTGAGAGTGCAACTAGCGGCCAGGCGAGGGCGCTACAACACGAGTTACGCCCGTGTCACACAATAAAAAGGGCACCTGTAACAAGGTTCGTTCGGGCAATCTTTGGAAGGAAATCCCCAGTTGTCCCTTTTGATGATTATTTCACTGTGAATAAAAGGCAATATGATTGATATTATTGATGTGATTAAAAAGCTCGTCTTGAGCTCATGATGTTTTGCCAATTATTGTTCATCTGTGTCAATGGTTATAGGCGTTTATAGATTATACAGTGGCTTACCATTTGTGCCGCCCGGGGCGGTCATAGAATTTGCCGTCCCTCTTAACAACATTATAAAAGTGGAAACATGTGCAAAATAATATATTGTAAAGTTTCTTCTTTATAGATGTTTTGTAGACAACACAGTTATATCATTCAATTCACTGAAATATTTATTACACTTTATTTGGTGAGTAACATTTTTGAATTCAGAAATTGAACACAAACAAATAAATTCCATCTCTTTGTTATCAAATATATAAACACTTAATAAGAGCTCTTTGATGGTTGTTTAGCGGACTTTATTACATGAGCTATATGTGCATATATATAGCATGTTATTTTATTTTTTTTTATAAAAAGTGAAATATTAGGATAAATTATGAAAAAAAGTTTGTTTAATTATATTATCCTCAAAGTAAAAAATCATACTTTATTTCAAGACTTCATCATATTGAAATATTTTTTTTTTTCGTTTCATATAAAATCAGTGATTTGCTTCTGCACTTGCACATTTTCATTTTAGAACTAAAGATTATTCAGTTATCATTAAAATATTCTATTAAATTCCAGTTAATTGTACCAACTTAGATGGCATACCATTGTTGTTCACTAAAGCTGTTTCACAAATACCATATAGCGGTATATTTAGTGGATCAGCTGAACAAATAACAATATATAAGTAGCCTACAGGCAAACATATTTTATTCAGTTTTGAATTCCAGAAGTAGTACTAACATGACTCGTAGGCCGATTGAACGTTTGGAACAGCGGCCAGAGGCCTCTTCCTTCTCTACCCTGGACGTTTATAAGTTTACTTACTATCACATCTGCCACCTTAAAGATAAAATACCTCATTCACAGGTTCGGGTGAAAGATTGTGGATATTCACTTTAAATAAATGGATTACATCACCAGTGGTACATACACAGATGTAGGAACAATACAGGTAGTCCTTCCAATGTTCAGGATAGTGCAGTACTTTGAATTTTAACGTGACTATTATATAAACATTGGGATATACGCAAGAGGCATTTTGGTTTGATTTATGTTTAAGGTTTTTACAATTCTGGTCTTTTAAATATGATGGTATCTTGGTGGATTCACGAAGGGATGAACATTCATAATACATTACAAGGAAACTGAATTAATTGTATGTATTTTAACATTATATGATAATGTGTAGCCCTAAACCCTCCCAATCGAGGCACACTGTTCTTCAAGTAGTGTTTCTCCATATTCAATGTCAAACTTGGAAATTTCTGACATTGTACGGCCTTGATATACATGCTTAAATATGACTGGACAGATTCCCGATGACCTTCTGTCATGGCAAGACCACTGATATGTTTATTGTTTCCTTTGAAACCCGCGTAAAGGACCATGCGCAGGTCATTTGATTTTTAGCTAAGCTGACTGTAAGTCATCTGAGTTTTAGCAATCACTCTTTGTACGTCGTCCGTCTGGTCGTCTGTCCGATAACAGGGCACAAAACGTAACCGCTGGACCTAGAATCTTCTAACTTGATATCCAGAGATGTCCATGAAAATTCTCCATTGAAACCTGAAATTAGGTCTCTGTTACCCATATTCTTTGAGTTATGGGGCTCCGAAATACCCTCTAGAATAATGGAATTTATGATACAAAAGCTCAAGTATCTGTACAACTAATTGATCACCATGATTCTTTGCATGGATTTTGATCATGGATTGTTTCATCAGTTTCTGCAGACTGGTGGAGCCACCTGTATTTCTTCGATTATTTTACGATTTTCCCCCGCTATTTTCGAGACCTTAAAAGATGCGGTCATGTGTTAACAGGGCAGAAAGCGCAATAAATGGACCTGGAATATTCTTTCTTGAAATGCAGGGAGGCCCATGAAAAGTCTCCTTCGAAACCTAAAATTAGGTCTTTTTTACCCAAAACCATTGAGCTAATGGGCTTCGAAGTACCCCCAAGAATAATGAAAAAAAAAGACAAAAGCTCAAGTATCTGTACAACTAATTGATCACCATGATTCTTTGCATGGATTTTGATCATGGATTGTTTCATCAGTTTTTGCAGACTGGTGGAGCCACCTGTATTTTTTCAATTCTTTACAATTTTTTTTCTGTTTTTAAGACCTTTCATGATGTGGTCATCTGTTAAGAGGGCACAAATCGTAATGACTGGACCTAGACTCTTGTACCTTGAAATGCTAGGAGGCCCATACAAAGTCTCCTTCATTGGAAACCTGAATTTTGGTCTTTGACGCCCATATTGTCCAACCTATAGGGCTTCGAAGTACACCCCCCCCCCCCCCGAATAATGGAAAATTTGATACAAAAGCTCAAGTATCTTAACAACTAATCCATTGATCAACATGATTCTTTGCATAGATATTGATCAAATAGTGATTCTTCAGTTTCTGTAGACTGGATGTGCCACCTGTTTTTTTCTAATTGTTTACGATTTTCAAAAATATTTTTGAGACTTTTAAAGATGCAATTATCTGTTAACAGGGAACAAATCGTAATGATTAGACCTAGAATCTTGTATCTCAACATGCAGGGAGGCCCATGAAAAGTCTCCTCGAAACCTGAAATTAGGTCTCTGTCGCCCAAATTGTCAAAGCTATGGGGCTTCAAAGTACCCTTCCCCCCCGGGAATAATGGAAAATTTCATACAAAAGCTGACGTATTTGAACAACTAATGCATTGATCACCATGATTATTTTCATGGATATTGGTCATGGAATATTTCATTGGTTTCTGCAGACTGGTGGCGCCACCTGTATTTTATCGATATTTTTACGATTTTTTTCTCTGTTTTTGACACCTTTAAAGATGTGGTTATCTGTTAACAGGGCACAAATTTTAATGACTGGACCTAGAATCTTGTAAATTGGCATGCATGGAAGTCCATGAAAAATCTCCCTATAAACCTTCAATTAGGTCTCTGTTACCCATATTCTCCGAGCAATGGGGCTCAGAAATACCCCTCAGAATAATTGTAAAGTTCATCCAAAAACCTCCAGTATCTGAACAACTAATGCATTGATCACCATGATCTTTTGTATGCATATTCATCATGGAGTGTTTCATCAGTTCCTGCAGACTGGTGTCACCACTTGGATTTTTTAGAATTTTAAGCAATTTTTTTTCTCTCTATTATTGAGACCTTTAAAGATTCAGTCATCCATAAACAGGGCACAAACCATAACCACTGGACCCAGAATCTTCTTACTTAACATCCAGGGAGGCCTATGAGAGATCTCCTTGAGAACCTGAAATAAGGGCTCTGTTTCCCATTTTCTTTGAGCTTTTGGGCCTATAAATACTCCCCAGAGTTATTGAAAATTTGATACCAAAGCAGGGCACAAATCATAATTATTGGTCCTAGAATCTTCTAACTTGACATCCTGAGAGTTCCTTCAGACACCTAGAATTAGGTCTCTGTTACCCATATTCTCGGAGCTATTGGGCTAAGAACCCCAAGAATAATTAAATTTGTACAAATAAATCTGAACCTTTCTGGTGAACTCTTCATGCTACAGCTCAATACTATACAAATTCACCAAAATGCCAACCCCCTAAACGTGCCCCCCCCCCCCAACACGGGGCGGACCACCCCTGTCGCTGGATGTATATAAGCCTCCATAGTACAGACATAACTTTTATTATTATTTATTCTGAAACAATCGCAGCAGGGTTATATATACAATACATAAGCCTGTCTCTATAATCAGCTTAATACTTCGTTCCGTCCGACTGGGTTTTGGTCTCCTGTTTTGGTATACGGACTACTTCCCGGCCCTTTTAAAGGAGCCTATTCCAATATCTGTCCTCAATTCAGTAAAGATAACCATTTATAAAATAAGCCAAAAATACCGATCTTACTTCGTTTTGTTTTTAATCAATGTGTTTATAACAAGTCGGGGGTAGTGGTTCAGATCCAAACACGTCCGACAAGGATACCCGGTGGAAAATCAGACGAATCAGAGTTTTTCAAATAACAAAAAAATGGCTTTACTTTATATATTCTCACGCACCACCACCAACTATTAAACCTTCAACTTTCGCACATGTACAATGAACCACCTTCAGTTATATGCTTTATTTCTGTTTGTCAACATTGGCGCATGTATATCGTGGTGTCACACCACACACGCAGCGGACATATATTTCCCGTGAACTTTCACGCAAAGTCCAGAAAGGTCACTCAATGTCTAGGGTATAACAAAACAGGTTTAACCATATAACGTCCCAGAATTGGCCTTCACCGCCCTAGACTGGCTCCAATCTCAAAATACAATTCTTCAACAGTTCTTTTGCTTTCGCCCGCCGTTAACTGGCTCCAAATACAATTCTTTAACACACAAAGTATTAATACGTCCTGCTCGGCTGAATATAAAACTCCAGCTAACTCCCCCGAGGCGGCGTCGCCCTCACTAATATATTGGCACGTCAAAGAATGTTCTAGTAACGAGTGTTCTGGAACTATCTACACGGAAATTACCAGCTAAGCCCCCAGAAGCATCTAGACCCACAGAATCTTCTGTTAGCTAATCATAACAAATTGCAGCCTAGTAAGTTCCATTATTTGATACATTAACAAATCTTCTGATTAACACAACTAACGATAAAAATAAACAAAACATTATTAAATTTTACTAACTACTTTCCCCTGGTCATGTCTTATTATTATATGAGGCTTTCATTTAACATGACCTGACCTGGCAATACATTTGTGTCACGTGGTTACTAACAATTTGTAGATAACCCAGTTTATACCTCCGTCACAGTGACAGAAATTATACTTACAGTTCATCAATTTCTCTTCTAGTATGATTATTATTACGAGTTTTTTTAAAGAAAATTATTCAGAAATACGCATGGTTGCCCATTCAGATTGTTAACCACGAGGACTTCATAAATGAATATTGCACTGTATGAAAATTAGTGCAGAGAATAATTCGATTCAGTCCACAAGTGTGCATAGTGTTGTTAGTTTTTTACTCACTTTCTAGTATTATTAAAGTCAGCATACAATGTCAACATGCACACCTTACAATTGCATGAATTATTAAGTAAAAATTATTATACGCAGAGTAAACCAGTAGGTATTGGTTCTTCAGGTAGGACTGGTGAATAGCGGGCTATAAATATTTGGAATATGAAGGTGCACTTCTATCACTGGTTATGTTGTATACCTGTGGTGCAAGAAACACATGCAAGAACAGTTTAACATATCATGTTAAATATGAATCAGATCAGCTACATTATATAATTGACGGCGGTCGCACTTGACTTTTGCCACGTAATTCCTCTGTGACCACGCCACATTATTAGTCTTGAACTGTGAGGAATGAAGTTAAGTGTGTTCCTAAGGGGGGTCATTTTACTTAATTCCTCAATAATCAAGAGGTATTTCACATTAATTTTCGAAGGAACTATCGCAGCGCCATCTGTCGACCACATACTGTGTGTCAAGTCCTGAGGCAGCCTGTGCAAGAAGAGGACTCACAGTTCCACGTTTCTAAAATTTGTCGAAAGTTAAGCAAAGTTAAGTTAACGCAAATTTCGAAATGTCGAAAATTTTAAACAATACAAAATGTTCAGCTGTTCCTCGAACATCAACAAACACAATTTTGATTTTAATAATGAAATTTGTAAGAAGTAGGGTTCCAAATAAACGTTTTTCCTTATCTATTGCTTATTAATTTAGAGATAATCTTTAGGTATATGTTGTTCCTAACATATATATAATTCTTTGTTCATGGCTTGTGCAACAATGTGTTCATCTGTCCCGGGTGTTGTTGTGGTATCTATTAATAAAAAAATAGTTTAGCCAGTCTTCATCAGAAAAAAAAACATATCTATCGTTTCTTTTATTTTATAACACAGGTTTGTATTTGCGTCTAACTAATGCATTATCAACGCATGTGTTACAAGACAAGTTGTTAACATTATTTCATATTTGAAACAGAATCTGCGGCTGAATTATATTTCTAATTTATTATATTATCCCTGTAACTGTTACTAGCAAGTAACAGGTTTGTTATTTGTAGGCCAACCCGCCATGGTTTCCCTTGGATTGAAGGCATGAGATTAAAGAATCTCGGACGATCGATTGAAAGGAAGCGATTCATAAAATAAAGATTAAGTAACATTGAGAAGCGTGGCAGAATCCCAGACAAGGTGACCCCGGCGCAGACTCGCAGAAATTTGTTTAACAAATTACGACCCAAGAATGATGAATGCGTACATTTATACCATGGTTATATGAAAAAGCGTCTACAATATAGCCTATAATCTGAAGTGCGTCCCTCGATGAGTTTATGGACTTTGTCTGGTGTTATGTTTTTTATATTACACCCTAGTCTTGTAAATTGATTAATTCATCATAAATGTTGTCATTTTTATTCCAAACAATCTGTGGAGCGCATACTAGGGTCGCGTAGTATCCGTTGTTTTTTTTATTTTTAATTGGCATGCATGCTCGTCATAAAATACCCATCTTCCGGAAGTTGATGGGTCGTCTGGTGGTAGAGCGCGCACTCAAACGACCCGCACGAGGTGACCCCCTCACTGTGTTGTGACGTTATTTGTATTATTTACGTCATAATGGCTTTGCACCTGTGGCAGACGCTCCCATCTGACGTTTTTATATAACTCTGGCGTTCTTTATTTGATGATGTTATCATCTGCAAGCTGGTTTTCCGGATATTACAAGGAGCCAACTTGTGCAAATTTAAACTAGATTTCCAAATTTAAATGTTCATGTCAAAAATAAGTGGATGTTTATGCATGGTCCCATGTTGATTCAGGTAGCTGTTAGCTCAAAGGTTTTTTTCTTTTCTCAATTTTATAATGCAGTTTCCAAGTTTGCAAACTTCGGTATATTTAATGTCCGATGAGTTTTATCTGTTATTATTATACAAAGCTAGCAAAACTGCAGACAGTATTATCTGTATGTATATATATATATGTGTATGTGTGTGTGTGTGTTAATTGTTTGTAAACTAACAAACTGAGGCTATTCTGTATTTAAGCGATATTCACAATTATTAAACGACATCATGAAATAAAAGTATCAATAATTATTTGAATATCAGTTTTATTTATTTAGCAGGCCAAAAGCAGGTAGGAATGAAGTTTCAAATATTTAAAATTCAATAGCTTATGAAAACACGGGCACATTAGCAAAAAGGAAAGGTAGCTAATTTTCCTCAAAACGAAATATGGGAAGCTTTTTCAAGGACATCGATTTTTTTAAAACATCTGATTTGTGTTTGTTTAAATTTGGTTTGGCCTATGTAGAACGCTTTCTTCTTTACATTATGCAGCCATGTTAGTTGTTTCAGGAATCTTTATTGAAAGTTCCTTGTTTTTTTTTATATAATTCTTGCTTAGGAGGTAACACCCCCTGCAAAATTCTTTTAAAGCTGCAAATGCCGTGATGTTTGCCTGCATGCAGCGTGCCCCATGGGAAACGACATCAGAATACAGCACGCGGCAGCCGATTAAGTCAACTGTTCGTGACCAGGGCCGACAGGTTTTCTGTCTCTGGCTGACAGACACGCAATCAAACAGACCGGAATAACAACCCAATTTTATCACCTATCAGAGCTGATGGACATACAGGCGACTTCCAGCGACATGCAGACGGACTGACAGACGATCCGGCCGTTTGTGAGTGGAATATTACATTCAAATTCCAGAGTGTCCTTTCTTCTCGGGTGTATACCGCGACAACAATAGGAAAACGCCACAGAAGAAATATAAATTTAAACTAAGTTAAGGCTTTGATCAACTCAATCTTTAAACTTTAAAATGAAAATTTCAAATATTTTACTTTTTCATTCTTTTACACATGAACCAGTAATATAGTCTCTAAAATATCCACATATCATTGAAAACGAAAACACACTTAAAGACAGATTGTTGAAATGACCAATGTTTTGGTTATTTTTAACCAATCTAGTTGGTTGATATGTGTCCAACTAATCTATTGGTCACAGCAACCAATCTTTTTTGGTAGATTTTTTTAACTAATCGAGATAAGTTACATACTAACCAACTATTTTTGGCCTATCTTGGTGAATCTATCATTATAAAATTGTTTAAATCAGGTAAGAAACTGGTTGTATCAACCAATTCTAGTTGGTAAGACCAGTGGACACGTTTACGTGTGCACTGCTACTTTCACTCCCTGTTTCAGTTGTTTTATTCTCCGGATTGTGTGGAAGTCCTGTCACAAGCCATTCTTCAGATTCGGGTTGTTTTGGTGCGGGTATCAAGGGGGAACACAAATTCCGCCTGATCGTGGAATAGGACCTGTGACCGCTCGCATACCAGTGAGACGTTTTGCCACTCAGCCAGTAAAGCTTGCTTCACTTGCAACTGATCAGGAACACTTTTGTGTCTGATGTGAAACCAACCTTTCCGTTGGTAAAATCAACACATTTTTAACTCAACCAATTAAACTGGTTGAATATATTCAACTTAATGGTCGACCAATAAAAAGAGTCAATATGACAAATCGTTTTGGTTAATGCATGACCAACGAGTTGGTTGAAATAACCAATGTGTTTGTTAAATCTACCAAAATCATCTTAACCAACCAAATTGGTCCAATATTTGACCAATCTGTTTTTAGAGTGCATGTTATATTAGGAAGTAACGTATTCTTGAGCCCTCCCAAGCCCCAAAAATAATTTATAACGACCGAAAGTTCCATAACTCTCTCTCTCTCTCTCTCTTTCTCTCTCTCTCTTTCTCTCTCTCTCTCTCTCTCTCTCTCTCTCTCTCTCTATATATATATATATATATATATATATATAAATATATATAGGGTTAGAGTGCCTTAGCGTCAGAGTACCTAAACATCTTGTATGGAGGGCACTCCTTATGTAGTGAGGCTTGATGAGGATACAGATATTTTCGTCCTTTGTAACAGGGCATGGCCTACAGGTACACGGTCACTTTAAATAAACCAGAAAAAATCGTTAGAAAGGTTTGTGTACTTTCTAACACCTACAACACCTACCATGTGCGAGATAAATTCCGCGTTAACCCAGCATACTGGGAAATCTCCCTGCATAATTGTTGAGTATGTCTCGCATGGGTTTACTGGACGATACCCAAATTGACTTGTAGAGGACACAGCAATTGACCTATTACTATAGAGATGGGTTTACACTTTGGTTTGTGAGCTCACATATATTATTTAGTGTTAATTCATCACTCGGGACCTAATGTTAAGATAACCTGCTGTTTACCACGGAATTGAGGCGGTAGGATGGATGGCCGTTGCAGTGCGTTCCCGCCTATGACTTGTGTATATATGGCTATAGCACTAATGGGTGCTGGCAAGTACGCAATCAGTCTCTAAAATGTTAATACCATCCCACAGTCTGACGCTTAAGTGGAAGACAAACTACAAGTTACAACTTTCTGGATTATTTTTCAGACACAGAGACAGAGAAAAAAAATATAGCCTCTCAGCTATGTTACAACAGTTATCGCTAAAAGTTAACATACACGACATTTCCAGCATATGTTTTGTCATTATACAACAAAGAGGATGGGAATTACGTCAAGGTCACGAAGGTCATGTGTACGTAATGACCTAGGATTAACAACTCCGCCAGCTGCCGAAGTGTCAGCAATTTACATCTGCGACCTACAGAATGGCCTCCATATATTCACACGTTTAGCTAATTGGTAAAACTCGGAGTGCATGCGTGCACGGCCGCCGCGTTGTCTTTGCGTAGTATTTCTACATTGTTTTTTAATTTATTTTACCGACTTAAAGGCGGAGCCAACTGACCTATACAGATATTTTGATTATAAATGTTAAAATATCACTTAAATATCTGGCACTCAGAAAACGGAAATGATCAAAAGCATTTACTCGGTATATAATACGTATGAAAATTGTAGTTTCTCTGCATGTGGACAACGGACAAATTACTGAGGCGCAATATATATACGCAGTGAAATTTTCTTGAAATGCTTTTTGATATTTCATTTAGTTGATCGGAAATTACATTCTAGTAATTCAAATCAAATAAAAAAATGTGCGCATGTATACCCCGACTAGCGATTAATATTGCAATGTTTTAAGGATATTCATGAAACTTGGTATATAGCGTAGATAATTTACATTTTATAAATATTAAAATGAGTCTGAATTTTCACCTTACAGTCATTACAAATCACGAAATGAAATGGGGCCTTTAATTGCACAAATTCTGCTGGTGTTAGTAATAAAACACGACTTTGTTCAATTTGAATTCTGCTAGTTGTTCGTCCATTTAAAACAAGAATGAAATAATACTATGGAATCGCATAATTCTAAGGTTTTCAAGGAAGATACTAAAGGCAGGCGATCTCTAGTACACTTAATTATGTCATCTCCATTTTGGCGACAAATACTTCTGCCTAATTTCTGCACATTATGGGACATGAATTCACCTCATATAAACTTAATCCCGCTAAAAGAAATATAACTTTTCTGAGTAACGAGAGGAGGGTTTTATCATAAAAATGCAATATTGGCGATTTATGCTTTTTCAATGTCCCTTCGTTTCCAGATGCAATCAGGCATAATGGCAAAACACACCATACACAGCGACAGATAGTGACAGAAAAATGGCCGACCTGTTTTTACAACCAATAAAAAAACAACAAAATACCAATGCCATCGAACACTAAAAAGCAGTAACACTAGCAATCTGTCGGATTCTCCTTATGGCGGATTATGGTACCTGAAAACACAACATCCGGCGGAAGTGGTGTAGGCAAAATACGGAGAAACCGAGTAAAAACAAGGATAAAATGACAAAAATAGCGACAACCATGGAAACTCATGATTCTTGAAGCTGTCTCACATGTCTCAGCCTTCTGAATTATTAATAAATAATTTATCCTTTTCTTGCAAGAAAAGAAACCATGATGTCTGTGGAGAGAAATTAGTTTTTTATCGTAAATGTTATTTTTATTCCAAACACTAAGAACGACAGAATGTGTGGAGTGCTACAAGTGTTTTGGCGGGTGCTGTGACGTTTATTTGCCCTACTTATCAGACTAAGTAGCTGATTTCCATTGCCCTTTCACTGCACGCACAGAGCAATCCGACCAAAGTGGCCGGCCAAGTGGTCCGATTAAGTTCAAAGGTCAGATTCAAGGCGCAGAGGAATAGTTGAGTTGTATGACTTTACACCTTTTACATGGGGTAAAAATCGTACCGGCCCTCGCTTAACCCAAGGTCTGAATGGCCAGCTGCCGGGTGTCTCACAAACGCGATTCCATTATACTTGAAACCTCAATGAACCGCTCTTAATTGACAGATAAAACACTCTAAACTCGGCAGATCCCAAGCACTCGAGTGGACGACAGAGGATCACGTTGCTTTATCCCATTTTGCACTTGAGGTGATTGAATATAAACAGTGGTCTGCTGGGACTATTGTTGAGAACACGCACACTAAAGCCTCCTGAATTGGGACAAGAGAACCAAATATTCCCAATTCGTCTGCCGCGGTGTTATCAGTTCAGCTGGCCGGAAGTGAGGCTCAGTGACGGTTTGGTCTGCTGTCTGCTTTGTCTCGACTTGGGCTGTGCTACATCCGTATCATGTCTGGTAAATAGATATTCCGTGGGTGGAAGGAAAAAGGGAAGAATAAAAAAAGTAAAAGTATCAGAGAGGGAGACAGAGAAAGACAGACACAGACAGAGGCAGACAAACAGAGAGAGAGAGAGAGAGAGAGAGAGAGAGAGAGAGAGACTGATAAATGCCTTCATGTTGTACATAAATGCAATATTTATGCAGGGGGACTGCTGTTATGGATATGGGAATTAGATTCGCTGACATACAGAGATAGTGGGATAAGATCATGGACAGCTTAAAACGGTTCGTGTGATGAGGAAGAGAACATACAGGGATAGTGGGATACAATAATGGACAGCTTAAAACCGTTAGTGTGATGAGGAAGAGAACATACAGGGATAGTGGGATACAATCATGGACAGCTTTAAACCGTTAGTGTAATGAGGAAGAGAACATACAGAGAAAGTTGGATACAATCATGGACAGCTTTAAACCGTTAGTGTGATGGGGAAGAGAACATACAGAGATAGTGGGATACAATAATGGACAGCTTAAAACCATTAGTGTGATTAGGAAGAGAACATACAGGGATAGAGGGATACAATAATGGACAGCTTTAAACCGTTAGTGTGATGAGGAAGAGAACATACAGAGAAAGTGGGATACAATAATGGACAGCTTTAAACCGTTAGTGTGATGAGGAAGAGAACATACAGAGATAGTGGGATACAATAATGGACAGCTTTAAACCGTTAGTGTGATGAGGAAGAGAACATACAAAGATAGTGGGATACAATCATGGACAGCTTTAAACCGTTAGTGTGATGAGGAAGAGAACATACAGAGATAGTTGGATACAATAATGGACAGCTTTAAACCGTTAGTGTGATGTGAAGAGAACATACAGAGATAGTGGGATACAATAATGGACAGCTTTAAACCGTTAGTGTGATGAGGAAGAGAACATACAGGAATAGTGGGATACAATAATGGACAGCTTTAAACCGTTAGTGTGATGAGAAGAGAACATACAGAGATAGTGGGATAGAATCAAGGACAGCTTTAAACCGTTAATGTGATGAGGAAGAGAACATACAGAGATAGTGGGATACAATAATGGACAGCTTAAAACCGTTAGTGTGATGAAGAAGAGAACATACAGAGATAGTTGGATACAATCATGGACAGCTTTAAACCGTTAGTGTGATGAGGAAGAGAACATACAGGGATAGTGGGATACAATAATGGACAGCTTAAAACCGTTAGTGTGATGAGGAAGAGAACACACAGAGATAGTTGGATACAATAATGGACAGCTTTAAACCGTTGGTGTGATGAGAAGAGAACATACAGAGATAGTGGGATACAATAATGGACAGCTTTAAACCGTTAGTGTGATGAGGAAGAGAACATACAGGAATTGTGGGATACAATAATGGACAGCTTTAAACCGTTAGTGTGATGAGAAGAGAACATACAGAGATAGTGGGATACAATAATGGACAGCTTTAAACCGTTAGTGTGATGAGAAGAGAACATACAGAGATAGTGGGATAGAATCAAGGACAGCTTTAAACCGTTAATGTGATGAGGAAGAGAACATACAGAGATAGTTGGATACAATAATGGACAGCTTAAAACCGTTAGTGTGATGAGGAAGAGAACATACAGAGATAGTTGGATACAATAATGGACAGCTTTAAACCGTTAGTGTGATGAGGAAGAGAACATACAGGGATAGTGGGATACAATAATGGACAGCTTTAAACCGTTAGTGTGATGAGAAGAGAACATACAGAGATAGTGGGATACAATCATGGACAGCTTAAAACCGTTAGTGTGATGAGGAAGAGAACATACAGAGATAGTTGGATACAATAATGGACAGCTTTAAACCGTTAGTGTGATGAGGAAGAGAACATACAGAGATAGTGGGATACAATCATGGACAGCTTAAAACCGTTAGTGTGATGAGGAAGAGAACATACAGAGATAGTTGGATACAATAATGGACAGCTTTAAACCGTTAGTGTGATGAGAAGAGAACATACAGAGATAGTGGGATACAATAATGGGCAGCTTTAAACCGTTAGTGTGATAAGGAAGAGAACATACAGAGATAGTGGGATACAATCATGGACAGCTTAAAACCGTTAGTGTGATGAGAAGAGAACATACAGGGATAGTGGGATACAATCATGGACAGCTTAAAACCGTTAGTGTGATGAGGAAGAGAACATACAGGGATAGTTGGATACAATAATGGACAGCTTTAAACCGTTAGTGTGATGAGGAAGAGAACATACAGAGATAGTGGGATACAATCATGGACAGCTTCAAACCGTTAGTGTGATGAGGAATAGAACATACAGAGATAGTGGGATACAATCATGGACAGCTCCAAACTGTTAGTGTGATGAGGAAGAGAACATACAGAGATAGTTGGATACAATAATGGACAGCTTAAAACCGTTAGTGTGATGAAGAAGAGAACATACAGAGATAGTTGGATACAATCATGGACAGCTTAAAACCGTTAGTGTGATGAGGAAGAGAACATACAGAGATAATGGGATACAATAATGGACAGCTTTAAACCGTTAGTGTGATGAGGAAGAGAACATACAGAGATAGTGGGATACAATAATGGACAGCTTAAAACCGTTAGTGTGATGAGGAGGAAAACATACAGAGATAGTGGGATACAATAATGGATAGCTTAAAACCGTTAGTGTGATGAGGAAGAGAACATACAGAGAAAGTGGGATACAATCATGGACAGCTTTAAACCGTTAGTGTGATGAAGAAGAGAACATACAGAGATAGTTGGATACAATAATGGACAGCTTAAAACCGTTAGTGTGATGAGGAAGAGAACATACAGAGATAGTTGGATACAATAATGGATAGCTTTAAGCCGTTAGTGTGATGAGGAAGAGAACATACAGAGATAGTGGGATACAATCATGGACAGCTTTAAACCGTTAGTGTGATGAAGAAGAGAACATACAGAGATAGTGGAATACAATCATGGACAGCTTTAAACCGTTAGTGTGATGAAGAAGAGAACATACAGAGATAGTTGGATACAATAATGGACAACTTAAAATACTTAGTGTGGTGAGGAACAGAACATACAAAGACATTAGGATACCATAATGGACAGTTTTAAATTCTTATTTTTTTTTGGTAATTCAAGCAATTGACTAATTGTATTTTGTTTGCCATAACTGAAGGTATACGATATATTACTCGATAGGTTTGTTTAATTAATAGCAAGTTGGCAAGCCTTGGATGGTTTTGATAAAACTCGGCAGAAGTATAAATAAAATTGTGAATATGCTGGTACTGTAACACAAATGAAACTTATATACAACTGTTAAACAGTTTTCCACCAAGTCAGGTCTATCTTTTGTGGGTTATATTTGGATTTGGTGACATCATCAGTAAAACTGTTCGGTGTTTTACTCATAGTCTCTACTACCCTTGTTATCAGTACAGCTGGCTGGAAGTTTGGCTTACTGTCGTTTGGCCTGGTGTCTGTTTGGCATCGGTATTGAATACAAGGGTCACCCGCCTGTTCCGTCTGCATTGAGAACTATAAAACAGTCGTATATCTCACTGTAACGTAGACTTTGTCACTGGCTCTCCGTACTCCGTCTGTTTTTATAACGATATAATGGCGCTGTGCACGTTATACTCCCGGACAGACATAAAAATGCAGGGTGCATGTGGGTCTGTATGTTTCCTGCTATTGAGTCATCAACAGAAATGATATGAATAAAACCAAACCAAAAACAGGACTCCATACTTAAATGCTGTTACCCGTGAAAGTCATTTGAGGAAATAAAATATCAGTTAGAATAAAAAAGTCCTGCTGGACATAAATACGCAGACCAGTCAGAAAGTCCCGAAGATGAGGGTGCTTTCACTCTTTTGGATGACAAGTTCCTTTCTGAATGCAATATGTGGTACCTACCATCTTATTTTTGATACAACGGAACGGCCGCAACCAATGCATGACCTCCTTTTAACCTCTGTCCTCTGACCATTTGTCTGTCCAGAGCTGACTGGTCGTTAACTGTTTATCCTCCAAGATGATCCGGAAACCAGTTTATAACTCACAATGTATAGAATTAAAATGCAGTTCGCTCCTTACTCCAAGATGGCATCAGGTCGAAGGTCTGCAGTCATATCCTATAATAAGACACAATAGGCATACAAAAATAAAAATACAAAACTGTTGAAAAAATGTAGTCACATTAATCTACCCCAGTTTAAACACAAAACAATGGTTTTAAAGTTTCCCCGAGATTGATTTTATTTCAAAGATGGTGGACAAACAGAAATATATATCCTTCCTGAAGGATGGCGGCCAAAACGTCATACTTTAATACGCTGAAAATTAGAAAAAGTTTCGCTGAAGATGATGGACAGATAGGGTTTGAAGATAAAGGTTAAAAAATATGGGCAAAGAGAAGCAGAAAGCCTTACCAGAAAACCTTTCGCAAATGATAGTGGTCATAGCAATGTGGAAATCTTAATCTGATTGAGCATGACGAGAGAGAGAGAGAGAGAGAGAGAGAGAGAGAGAGAGAGAGAGAGAAGGGGGGGGGGGGGGGCAGAAATTACTACATCAAAGAAAAAGCGCTGGTAAACAAGGAAACCTTTAATTAAACATACGGGGGAGGATGACCATGAAAAATCTTGTCAAGCTAGGTTCAAAGAAGACGGTCTGTTTGTTTATATGAAGTCTCCGCATATGCGATTATCCCCGTTCGTGTGTGTGTTTGTGTATATGTGTTTGGGTGTGTTTGTTCACAACATAAAAAATGCAGTCATATAATAACTGTCATGAAATTTTCAGGGCATTTAGGGAATGGGCCAATAGAGAATCAATCTAATTTTGGTGTGGATCGGGCACATGATCCGGATCCGGAAATGTCATCAAGGAACATTCACAAATGTTAGGTCACTTATAAACGAATGAACCTGGGAATATGGGCTGAATAAGTGAATGCAAACCAAATGCAGTGAATGGGGCCCACATGTTGGCGGCTGACATTATTTAGAATACAGATTTCTCGTTTCAAATGTGACCTTTCGGTGAAATATAGCAGATTCAAGCAGTAAACATGAATTCAGTATTTTCTTAAGAGGTGTTTCGGTCTCCGAGATTCATGAATAGTTCCCCTGAGAGGGGTGTGCAATTTTCTTTTTGCAAAGTCTTCAGTTGCTACTGAGCACTGGCGCTTGAATGACATGACGGTTCTATCAAGAGTAGCAAGGAACTCTTTCTTTTTCTTTCTTTAATATTAAATCTAAGAATGCCTTGTTACCTTTTAGAGATCGTATTTGAATGATGGGTCCATTAAAATAATATGGAGATCCATTTAATTTTATCTAACTAACGTGTATAGTCTGAATATGCAACGAACAATTAAAATCAGTCTGAGAAAAATCTACATGAAGAATTTAAAAGATTATTTTAAGGTTTACTAATTTTTCAGTGCATTTAATATTTACTAAAAGTATCTAAAAAGGATGGAACAATAAATAAGATGTCTAATTCTTGCATTTTTCTGCTAAATATAAATGTTTTAAACGTGTTTTTAATATCATATTCTATAGTATTTAATAATGATCTTTTAAAATTTAAAGTAATTTTTTAATCATAATTTATGTTGATAGCAATCTTGCTTACTTTCAGGGCATTTAGATAAGACTATAAAAAATCTACCCCTGTGAGATCTTTCATGAACTATGAACCGACAGTCGATTCGTATCCTAGCATAAACGATCCTATCAATTATTTTAGTTTTAAGGTACAGGTCGATGGATCATTTCGGTTTTAATAAGTCATTCGGAAGATAATGACGACTCAGAGTTCCTGAAAGAAGTTTACAATATAATATTATATTCTTTCAGCCTGTAATGAGAGTTTAAAAGGCCAGTCTTCAGCTGAGTGACAAGTCAGTCATATTAATTTAAACTTAATTGATTCAAAAAGACAAAAAGTCTTGATAACGTATTAGCGTCTACCTCCAAGATGAAAGTCTTTGACTTTAAAGCCCATTTTGTTCTCCGGGTAATCATGTATGATCAATGTATTGGATTTTAGTTTATCTTTCATCACCAGACATGGGGTCCCTCCAGGGATTTTGAAAACCAATCATTGGACAATTTGGTTAATAAGGAGTCTGATACTCCTTGACTTGGGGCCGGCAATAAAACTGCACTATCATGTAATTTGGATATATCTGGCTATACCGCTAGACATCGTATATCAGTAGAAGGCCGCCATGTCTAATCAGCCGGACCTCCCGCGGGGCCGCTCATCAGCTCCGACCACGAATGACGTAGCGGGTGACATCATCAGTAAAAACGGGTAATATATCATATATAATAATATATTAAAGTACATAAAATTAGCGTGTATAAAAATGACATGTAGGCTTATAATAATAATTTTTAACGTAAAATCAATTTTTAATTTTTGGACATTTGAAAACATTCATTTACAATAGGCCCTAATTCCCTTTAATTTAAACACAAGCGAGTGGTACCTGCCAGCTATTCGTATAATGGTACAGCTATCAATAGACATTTGAATCAGGTAGCCTAGATACCAAATTAATCACGATCAACTCTAACCAAGTAAAGCTTTCATCAAGGTATTATGCTTACCTTAAAAATACGAGAATGCAAGATTTGCATAAAAAAACTGACAGACATGAACAAAGTTAGCCACAAAAACAAAAATATTCATGATTCTATAGCATCAGCTCCTACATCCAACAGTTACGTACTCGCCTCCACGTCCACGTTTCCTCATATCAAATCCCGAAACCAGGCAATAAATTTGCAACATTAAATGAAAGGTTTCACGTGGGGTGATAGCCGTACAAAGTATTAAAGGAGCATCAATTTAATTCCAGTTTTATGTTTCGCCATTTTTTCAGTGATTTCTCCAATTTTTAATGAATTCAATTTTTTTATTTTTTTAAAAGATAGGTATCTCATTCCCGTCGATTGGATCCATGCCGGAGCCATCCTTGCATCATGAATGTCGCCGAAACAAACCCGCACGTAAGGACCAATCAAAAGAAGAATAAAACCTCGCCGGGGAACATAAAATACAGTTTCATTAAATTTTGATGAACGGCCGAATTCATTGGTGGGCGGCCCCGGGACATTGCAAGTTTTTTTATTGAAGCCACTGGCGTCCTGCTGTCGCAGTTTCCTGGTAAAATCATTTTACTAGCGTTTTTACTTGTTTTGGATGTAAACATCAACGTTTA
Organism: Sipunculus nudus; assembly: GCA_026874595.1. Classification (NCBI taxonomy): domain Eukaryota; kingdom Metazoa; phylum Annelida; class Sipuncula; order Golfingiida; family Sipunculidae; genus Sipunculus; species Sipunculus nudus. Next base: position 67,545,351 of record CM049315.1, read on the forward strand.
ATCCTTTTGATTGAAAATTCAGATTGATGAATAATTTTAATATTATAAATATTATTTTCTCCCTTACGAAAGTAAAATCAAAACAGAAATATCACAGATGATTAGATCATGCGCCACTTGTTTGACCTACTTAAAGCAAGCTCTAAATTTAAATTGAAATCGGCTTAAACTGCAAAGACCTTAAAATGAATATTTCTAGTATTCCCTGAGCCATTTGCATTGGTCGATTTTATCCGTGTGTTGTAAGTAAGACATAATAATTTAAACATATTATACACTTTATATATATATATATATATATATATATATATATATATATATATATATATATATATATATTATATATATATATATATATATATATATATATATATATATATATATATATATATATATATAATGATTTAATTAGGTAACCAGCAGAGATTGGATGGTAATAAACGGTTGTAGACAGCTTCTGACTTTTTTTGTGAAATGTCAAATGCTCCCTGCATGCCACGATGGGCGGTAAAAACGGATACATAAGCGCGCTTCAGTGATTTGGTCGCTATGCCGTCCTCATATCTTGTGTGGCTATGAGAGTTGGTTGTATTTGTATTGCCCGTCCAAAGCAGGTGGTTTTCTTCATGTCCTCCGGTTTCCTCCACCGATGCAGACTAATAAACGCCACCATCTGAGCCAAGGAGAGCGCATTGCATTAGTTATCATGACTTGTTGTACAATCTATTTATATGTATATTTATGTGTGTGTGTGTATGTGGATGTGTGTTTCTAGTAATCATGTCTGGGCTATTTGTATTGGACTATTGGTCGAGTTTTCTTTTTGGGTTGTTCTGCTTAGGAAGTAAAATTTATTGTTTACATGTGTTTGAGAGACATTATGATAAAATAGGTAAAAATTGGATGGTAATAGATGGATGGTCGTATTGCTCCAGACAACTCCTGACTTTTTTCAGTTAAATGGAAAGTGCTCACTGCATACCATGGTGGCCGGCGAAAGGTGATGCTATATACACAGGCTTAAACGAGAAATATGCATTATCATGCACGAATACAGGCCTCCGCCATGTGAGGTTCCTAATCCTAATCGGCCTATTTTAACAAGTTTAATCAACCATATGTGACTGCGCATTTGTGAATAATCCTGGACTTCCTTTCTGGATCCGGATCATGAGCAGGACGCACACCAAAATCTAATCGATTCTTCCTTGGCCCATTCCCGAGGTGCCCTGAAACTTGGGAAACTTGAGTTATGTTGTAAACAAACAAGTTAAGTTAATTATGTATTTGTTTTATTTTACCGAAGGGTTTTCAAATAATGTACATTCCGGATATGCGCAATTACAGGTAGAAATAACTCCACGAGCAAGTCAGATATTTTTTAAGGTGAACGATGACTCTGCAGTCCCTGGTACAAATGATTGGTTTTTCCGGGTTTATTTTAAATAGGACACCGACCAATTTACTCCAAAGTAAACGCGCGACCTTCGAAGTTAGGGTCAAAGGTGCTTGGTCTTGGCCGCCGGCAGAGTAAAATACAGTGTGGTGCTACACGATTGAAGAATATGCCCTGACATATATTATAGCTTAATCACCTTTTATATGTCCATGTGAGACTGTTTTTACATAAATGACAGTTCACAGTGTAAAGAAAATACTTAATATTTGAGATAGGCAGGCAAAAAACCCGTTGTTAGGTCTGAAAGCCATGGCACATCGGTTTCAGGCTAAATTGGAAGTAAATGCCTAATTGTCTGAACCATTGTTACGTCAGCGGTGTCACCATCTGAAGACTCCAGCAGTAGACATATCAACCAATCAGAAAGTGCGTCCTTGGTTGCTATGCCATGGCTATCGCACCCAACGTCGGGGGCTTCTTGCCTGCCTATCTCAAATATTAAGTAAATAATGAAGGGATGGACCATATCATGTGAAACACGCTAGGAAAATGTCAGATAAGTAATAGTTATAAAGAAATGACCCAGAAAAATAACAAATTTAACCAAAATCTACACTAATAGCAATTCAAGCGCGTGTGGTGTAATCATTCATCGTTGTAGTCATTCATCAGTGTTACAATGTCCGGTCACGTGCACGTTATTCAGAAATCGACAAGCATTATCATGAGCCACAATACTTTTCTGTTTTCACGTTTTATCTGAAACTAACCTAAAGGGCACACAGGTACATGTTACTACAGCGGGATTGATGCAATTCTTCCCATCAGGTGAACAGAAATGAAAGTTTCAGGAACATGTTACCTTTTACGTTAATTAGCTCTAATTTTGGCCCACATTCATATCATTAAGTGTTATTTGTAATATGCCCAAGGTATTTATATAGTATCAAGTTAATTTTAACAACTAACCATTTGAATTAAGTAAATACTCTTACCCCTTTTCTTAGTATCAATGAACATGCCTCATGATTTTCTGTTATCCACTTTTATTTCATTTTCTTTGCCACACACGACATAGATTTCAGATTGAGAGAATATTACCAAATAAGCTGCAAACATAAAACGATTCACACCAGAGTCTTTGAAACAACAACAGGTTTTGAAGATTATTGGGATTATCACTTGGATCATTCATATAAATATTAAAGATAAAGGGGATAGAACCCAACTTTCACGGAACTCTTTGTTAACAAAGTGATGTAAGACATTAATGCTTCCTATCTAACACAACTCCTTATGGTTCAGTACCAAAAGCAATGCCCTCTAATCAGATAATCTGGGATATTCAGTTTAAGTAATTAACTCACTGACTTATTATGATATACTTTTCAAATGCTTTGGTAGTATCCTGAAAACAAAATGTAAATAAAAAACTGAGTATATAATCTCAACTAAATAGACTCCTTCCTTGCAGCAAGTTACACTTACAGATCATTAAAATAACTTGAGAACAGTTTGAATTATTCTGTGATGAGGAGGCCTAATTTGTTCTAAATGAAATGTAAAATCAATGACGTCATAAGAAGGTCTCGTGGTCGTGACAAGCTGCTGTTTGTTGACCCATCAATGCCACCCCCCCCCCCCCCCCCCCTTCCACAATGCCTGGCTTGCTGATGGTTGTCGTGGCTGCTCTCTGCATGGTCTCGTTGACCTAAAGTTTTTTAATTTGATTTTTAGTTCAGTCAAAGGAGCGGTGGGGGTGGGGTGTACACCTCCTCCCCTTCCTCCCTCCCTGATACGTCACCGTTTTATCACACGCTAAATTCATCATCAGTCAATTAACGAAGTCAGATGGATATCTTTATTAGTTTTTCACAACATAAAACATTCTTAATGCTTTTCGTAAAACTTTTATGGCGAGATCAGCTATTTGTTTCATTGTATTTGTAGTCGCCATCACATGATCAATCATCACATTAATCAATCGGTGACAGGATTACATTTTAAGACCGCCCTTGATTTGGATACAGGTGTAGGCGAAGGTGTGCACTCTCTGAGTGCTTTCTAGTTCAAAATTTGCTCTCTGATTATTAATGTCTGCGAAGGAAAAATTACATATCAATAAATATTCGACAATACAAATAAATTGTAATTATTAGCATGAACGCCAGATGGCAGCAGCTGCCGACGATGCCGTACTGAGTGGAGTTACAGAAATATTTTCCGATAAAGTTTATCAAGTTAACTTCAGGTCTGAAGTCCAGTTTACACCAAAGCCTGGCCCACAGTCTATGCCAGTGACGTTTTATACATTTTCAAAACTATTACACTTTATTGCCAAGGATATTTTATATTATTTGTCATGTTCTTGTTTTAACAGATTTTACTTTTTACCAGTATCACATTTTCTTCAAGATGGGGAATATAGACCCTTCATACAAACATATCGGGGATTTTGGGACTGACAGATGTGCTCCGTCCCTGTTTTATAAAAGTAACTTATGCTCCCCACATCCCTCAAGATAACAATTAATACATTTTGTAGAAACAAGCATCCCGTACTTAATTTTAAATGTTGTTACTTATAAAATAAAATTTCATTTTCAATCAATATAGAAAGCTGATAGAAAAGTATTGAATCATAATTATTTAATCACAAGCCCAATAAAGATAGCTAGCTGTAAATGGGTGCTTTAAACAGCGGACGTTGCAGAAATTAAATTGTTTTAATAATAATAAAATAACATGTGAAATGAATGTATGAATTTCACCACCATTATGACATTAGAATGAATATTGTAACAAGTATTAAAACAGTATGTGCTTCATGCGGTCTATTATGAATTTAAACCAATTTGAATTTGATTTTAAATGAAGGTGATTTTCCAAAGGATGATTGAAAAAAGTAAAAGTATACTAAGTCGCGCATTCGGCATTCATATATACTATTTTCCTCGATTTTATATTTTTCTAACAAGATTTAATTCTGTTTAAAAATAAAACTCCAAGTGTTTGCTCATGGAAGTTGGGTAAGGTGCAACCAGGTGGCGCTTTATATAACGCTCTGTCACATTGGGTTAGATGCGGTTTACGCTTTTTTGTGGCTGTCGTTCGTTATTCGCTTAATTTCATGACGGAATTAAATAAGATTTGACGGAAGTATATGACCGGGTGAAAGGACATGGAATTATACTAGTTTCAATACCATACTCATAAATAAAGGAAAGTAAACCGTACTTTTAACTTGTTTATATAATCAATGTGAATTCATGTGATAGACGTCTTCTCTGCGCATTCGGGGTATACATTTAATTAACAATTCCATTGAGAGATATATAATGTGTTTAAATCTAGCTTAAACTGCTAGTCCATGAAATTCCAGATGTCAATGATTATTTTCCATCATTATTAAAAAAAATGAGCTCACGGAAAAATTTACAAAGGAAATTTGATCTTTTTTTTATCATTTTAACTAATGATTCTTAACCATTTGATTTTATTTATATCTGCATTTGCAAAGGAACCCAACTTTTAATAAGAATATTATTATAATATTGAAAAGTAGATTATATAAGATTATTATATGTTGTTATTATATAAGATATTTTTTTTATAAATGTATACATTGTTATAGCAAGCTTCTCCCATCCGTTCATTATTTGTGCTGGAAGAACAGTTTAGTTTTAGATCGAATTCGACAGATGATTCATATTACGAAGACTAATTAACCAATTTTAATATTAATAGATAACACAAAAACCACAATAGATAATATAAATGTTTATCATCAAACCTATTTACCACATTTTATCAGTATAATAAATTTATGTTTGTTGATGCTCTAATAATAACTGAACATTTGTGATGGTGGACTCTGTGAGAGGACCTCATGTCCTGATTCAGAGTAACAGACTGCTCTTATTGATACACAGTGACCGTCAGGTGGCGCTGAAATCGCCACTTAAAAAAAAATAAAGTGAAATATCGCGGGATTTATTTGTAAATATTTGGATAGACACCCCTTAAGGACACCCTTCCCGACAGTTCATGACAAAAATCCTGAGACGTGGCCAAGGAGCAGATGCAAGATAGGTCTCGTGCTACGACCGTCAGTTAAAATATTGATATAGTGTCTTTATATATTACTATGATCCTATGACACGTACCTGACATGTATATATTTATATATTATTATAATATTTATATATTAATTTATTACTTTGGTAATTTAGGTTCAAAACAAGTATAAAACAGATGGTCAAAGATGCAAACACGGCCACGTGGCCAGACTGGCCCAGTCGATAAAATGGCTAAAACATAATTCCTCCCAGTGTCGGAGCCATCAAACTTACTCTTGCTGTGTCACAACGCTAAGAACAGGTACTACCACCTCGCGGCAAATCGGTACATGGAATCACGTTTCATTTTAGACATTTTAGTAGTTAACGTAAATACTAAACTCAGACAGGGCCACCAGGTGGCTTGAAAAACAAAATTTAAACTTGTTAAACAGTTTTGTTTCACAAAGGCATGAGAGGAAGGAATGTCTAGGGGCGGTATAAGAACCGCTTGAATAGGGCCGTAAGCAAATCATAATAGTAATAGAAATGGTTTAACTGCAGTTATCGGACTTACAATCCCTAATCAAATACCATTGGCGGATCTAAAAATTCGGGAACGGGGGGGGGGGGGGGGGGCACTAATATTGGGTTTGTGGCTGATGGTAATGTATATATATATATATATAATTTCACAATAATTTCTTTCAAGTAAATTATAAGTACATGGAGGAAGGCATGGGAGGGAGCGTCCTCCTCCCATATTCGGAATTTTTTAAAATATGCAATGTTAATAGGACATTTTGAGGCACCTAACACTTAAAATGTGAGATTCTGTTCCTTACCTACTAATTCTCTTTAAAAATAATTTTGCGAATGGATCAGTGTTATGTCCAAGCAGAGTGAAATTACAGAAAAACTCCTTCCTTCGTTATAAAAAATATTTGAATGTTATCTTGATATGGAGTAAATCACAAATCATGTTCATTAATAAACTTGACTTAGAAGTTATTAATCAGTGGATAATTTAATTATCATATTTTTAGGAAATAAAAAGGAAATCTGAAATATGAAATTTAATAACGAATAAATGGGAAAATAAACAGATAAAATGATAATTGTTTTAGCTCAAGTTGGGGGGGGGGGGGGCCACGGCGCCTCCCGCTGGATCTCAGAATACGGCTCCTTTTCTACGCACGCTGAAAGGAACACCTGCAAATATATTGGGCTCTTCCGTGTGAGCTTTTCCAACGCGTGCAATCCCCCTAGAGTGATTTCTTTTCACTATAGATACCCCGTCCTGCAGTGTTATATACATATATATTTATATTTATACATATTGTCTGCATGACCCATTTCACATTTATTCTAGCCAAGTATAAATTAAAAAATAAAACTAGATGTGTCGGAACGACACGAATGCCCCCGCCTGGGGCAAATTAGAAACATTTGTTAAATTTCGTAAAATTTTTTATATTCAGGAGGTCTCGTATGGTCAAAAGTAGGTCAACAAGGGCAAAATGCAAACTCGATCTGTAACGGGTCATTATCAAGCAACACACCAAAAATCAGGCCAGTATCTGCAGGCATTGTGAAAAAATGTCCATACATGTGCATTTTCATAAAAATTTCTGTCTTTCATGAAATTTTCTATGTTCAGGATATGTCATATGGCCAAAAATAGGTCAACTGGGACGAAACGCGAACTCCATCTGTAAGTGGTCATTATGCGCACACAGACCAAACATTAAGCCAGTATCTGTAAGCATTGCACTGCGAAACTAGAATATTAGCAAAAGCTGATAATCAGTTATAAATCTAAATTGTAGAGGTATATGTACCATGTTTTATAACAATCCACCAAATGCTTCCTAAGAAATAAGCTCCTAAGTTTTTTTTCTATACTAAGCTCTGTGACCTTGAAAAGTAGGTCAAGATCACCCATCTTTGAACTTGACCAAGATTTTGTAAATATCATGCAATAGCACTGAAGAAATGAAGTTCCTGTGTTGATGCCTTTAGAGATATCCTGCACAACAGGCCAAAATTGAAAAATCCGTTAAAAATTCATGAAAAAATCAGAAATTGTAGGTGGTACCACCAAAATTGTGCAGCATGCACAGACCATCATTCCCAATGATCATAGTAAGTTTTGTGAAAATCCACACAATGGTTCCTGGGATATAAGCTTCTGAGTGTTTTTGTATAATCAGCTCTAAAACAAAGAAAAATAGGTCAAGGTCACCCATCTTTGCACTTGACCAAGATTTTGTTGATATACATCTTCACTGATGAAATAAAATTCCATCCCGCTCAAAAGACCAAAATTGAAAAATCTGATAAAAATTGATTAACAAATCAGAAATTGCAGGTGGCGCCACCAAAATTGTGCAGCAAGTACAAACCATCAGTCCCAATGATCATAGTAAGTTTTGTGAAATTCCACACAATGGTTCCTGAGATATAAGCTTCTGAGTGTTTTTCTATAATCAGCTCTAAAATGTAGAAAAATGGGTCAAGGTCATCCATCTTCGAAATTGACCGAAATTTTATCGATATACATCTTCACTGATGAAATAAAATTCCAACTGTGAATCCTTTTAGAGATATCTTGCTCACAAGGTAAAAGTTAACAGATGCGGGACGACAGACGCCGGACGGACAGCTAGACGGACGGACAGACGGAGAGCTTGGGTGATGACAATAGCCCATTTGCCTATGAGCTGAGGGCAAAAAACGGCTGTACATGTACATTTGTCATGAAAATTTATATTTTTCATGAAATTTTCTATGTTTAGGAGCCGTAAAACAATCAAAAGTAGGTCAACCGGGACGAAACGCGAACTCGATCTGTAACTGGTCATTATCTGCCCACACATAAAAAATCTGGGTGGTATCTAGAGGCATTGCGGAAAAAAGTCCGTACATGTGCACTTGTCATGAAAATTTATATTTTTTATGAAATTTTCTATGTTAGGGCACCGTCAAACGGACAAAATTAGGTCAACTGGGACAAAACTGGAACTGGATCTGTAACTGGTCATTATCTGCCCACACAAAAAAAATCAGGCCAATATCTGCAGGCATTGCGAAAAAAACTCCGTACATGTGTATTTGTCATGAAAATTTCTATTTTTCATGAAATTTTCTGTTCAGGAGCCGTAAAACAGTCAAATTTAAGTTAACTGGGACGAAACACCAACTCGATCTGTAACTGGTCAATATCTGCCCACACACCAAAAATCAGGCCAATATCTGCAGGCATTGCGAAAAAAAATTCCGTACATGTGTATTTGTCATGAAAATTTCTATTATTCATGAAATTTTCTAAGTTCAGGAGCCGTAAAACGGTCAAAAGTAGGTCAACTGAAAATAACGCGAACTCGATCTGTAACTGTTCATTATCTGCCCACACATAAAAAATCAGGGCGTTATCTGCAGGCATTGCGGAAAAAAGTCCGTACATGTGCACTTGTCATAAAAATTTATATTTTTTTATGAAATTTTCTATGTAAGGGCACCGTCAAACGGTCAAAAGTAGGTCAACTGAGACAAAACGTGAACTTGGTCAGTAACTAGTCATTATCTGCCCACACACCAAAAAACAGGCCAATATCTGCAGGCATTGCGAAAAGAAGTCCGTACATGTGTATTTGTCATGAAAATTTCTATTTTTCATGAAATTTTCTATGTTCAGGAGCCGTAAAACAGTCAAAAGTAGGTCAACTGGGACGAAACACGAACTCGATCTGTAACTGGTCAGTATCTGCCCACACACCAAAAATCAGGCTAATATCTGCAGGCATTGCAAAAAAAAGTCCGTACATGTGTATTTGTCATGAAAATTTCTATTTTTCATGAAATTTTCTATATTCAGGAGCCGTAAAACGGTCAAAAGTAGGTCAACTGGGACGAAACGCGAACTCGATCTGTAACTGGTCAATATCTGCCCACACACCAAAAATCAGGCCAATATCTGCAGGCATTGCGAAAAAAAGTCCGTACATGTGTATTTGTCATGAAAGTTTCTATTTTTCATGAAATTTTCTATGTTCAGGAGCCGTAAACAGTCAAAAGTAAGTCAACTGGGACGAAACGCGAACTCGACCTGTAACTGGTCAATATCTGCCCACACACCAAAAATCAGGCCAATATCTGCAGGCATTGCAAAAAAAAGTCCGTACATGTGTATTTGTCATGAAAATTTCTATTTTTCATGAAATTTTCTATATTCAGGAGCCGTAAAACGGTCAAAAGTAGGTCAACTGGAATGAAACGCGAACTCGGTCTGTAACTGGTCAATATCTGCCCACACACAAAAAATCAGGCCAATATTTGCAGGCATTGCGAAAAAAGTCCGTACATGTGTATTTGTCATGAAAATTTATATTTTTCATGAAATTTTCTATGTTCAGGAGCCGTAAAACAATCAAAAGTAGGTCAACCGGGACGAAACGCGAACTCGATCTGTAACTAGTCACTAACCGCCCACACACCAAAATCAGGCCAATATCTGCAGGCATTGACAAAAAAAGCCAGTACATGTGTATTTGTCATGAAAATTTCTATTTTTAATGAAATTTTTCTAAGTTTAGGAGCCGTCAAACGGTCAAAAGTAGGTCAACTGGGACGAAACGCGAACTCGATCTGTAACTGGTGATTTCGGAATGACGAAATGACGGAAGGAAGGACATGGGTAAAACTATATGCCCCGGCCACTTTGTGGCGGAGGCATAATTAGGTATTGTGATTTTAGAAATGATTATTTCTAAACCATGCTCAGATATAGATGTTTTATAGTCAACTCAGACATGGAGATATCGAAACAAAGTTTAGCATTCTAAATATTAATATATTTCATGTTCTATAGATAAATCTTTATATAGCAGGGGGATCTTTACATTGCTCATCCCATGTAGCCCCCCCCCCCCTATTGACGGCCCTGCCTGGAATTCCAAGTTCTGTACTGAAGTAAGCCTGGATTCTCTTGCTGTCAAGCTCAAGGTTTGGGCTCCATGCTTTTTCTCTCTACCATTATATCATGGACCAAACACTGCTGTTTGTCCATCATGTACGACATGCTGTTTGTCCATCATGTACGGCAACAGGTTCTTTTCGAAAAGTTGGTAAGCAACTCAGGACGGTTTGTCGTGGCTATACGTAGACTGCATTTCCTTAATCTCACGTCCTTGACCTTTAGAAGAAACACTCGTCCGTGACCATAAGAAGAAAACCCAGTCACCTGGACCCCCCTTTTCCAGACGTGATGACCTTTTTTTTAAGATTTTCATTAGTCCTCCTGGGTTGGACCCCCCCTTTTCCTAAATCCTGGATCCGCCCCTGCCCGTAGTTTGGTTTTGGCGTTGATTGGGGCATTAAGTTGATGTTTTAAATATATAAAACGTATATGAACAAAATTATAAAATGTCCATCAGTATCACCTTCGAATCAAATGAAAGAATAAAGGGACCCGTGGGTCCTGGTGCACAGAAAAGAGGTTAGGGTTTTGTCATATTGTATTTTAAATGTGAGGCCTAATGCTACACCCATTTTACATTAGCATATGGAATATTTATACAGATGAACAGAAAATGGAAAGACAGAACTGATTACTTTATTTCACCTCCTGCTGACGCAGGGGAATAATGATTAAGAATTAACCCCTTTTTTAGCATATCCATTTTGGTAGAAGAATATTGAATACATGTTTGCATTAGATCTGATCTTTTTTATCATATTCATTTTGTTTAAGTTTACATATTTTATAAATTTGCAATATAAAAAACTATGAAAATACAAGTTAATTCAGAATTATAAGTTGCATCATTAATTATATTTAGTTTGGCTCCTATCATGAAAAATTATGCATGCACATATTTTATTATTAATTTAAATAATGATTTATTATTTTAATAATGAAATTTTTAAACTGAATTTAAATGAATTTTTTTTTCAGATAACATCAAAAATTTTATAATGCCATAAACGGTCTCTTTTTTTTATTTTTCCTTGGATGACTATTCAAATTAAAGCACGGATGTCCCGAGTAAAGCGTAGATAATTAGCCAGGTGGGCCAACACTGTCTGCAACTGAATGCGAGTTCCCCTAAAACTTTAATCAAGGCTACAATTTTTGATCAACTGCTTGCGAATTTCAGATTCAGATTTAAAAGATTAAATCTTAATTTGTATATGATGTGAAAATTAAATCAACAGTGCTCGTAGGAAAAATGTGCCATGGTCAAAGTTGGACAAAATTAATGGTACTGATTTTACATTTATGCCAGTAACTTATAAAAATTACAAAATTCTGATCTTATTTCCGATATACAATAAATGTACATAAAATGTAGTTTAATGTTTCAAAAATACTCTCTAGCTTCAACAGTTACCGTATAAGTGGATAAATATATTTCCAAATGATTGACGTACATTGTGTTCAGGACCAGAACTTCTAAAATTTGCGCAATATTGACCCAAGTTCTGGCATGTAAATGAGAAATATATAAAGGGATATATATGCCAAATATAAAACAAAAAAACACTTGCGGTTTTAATATAAGGCACTTTTGAAGTGCAACAATAGGCATTTACTCGAAAACGGATGTTTTTCTTTAATATCTCAAAGGAATGAAGTCGCAGTGACCAAGTTTCGCGTTTGGTACTAGAACTTAGGTAACTTAACTGAATGTCGAATTTAGGATTCGTAGGTACAACGGTTTCAAAACGTGCCTGTAAACGGCCGGCCGGACATAGGTCCATCGCTGAACTAAAAACATGGTTATAAAGCACTTTTTTACATTTACTTTCTATTGAAATGGAGTGGTTGAAAAATAACGATTGAACGTTATACAAAATTAATCATTTACTAAACTGAAATAAAAACCAATTATAGGAAATCCCGGTATCCACATATAACATTGAAGAGAACATTTCAGTTTTCAGAATGAGTGTATATCGGTCAAGTGGCCATACATCAACAATGCAAGTTATGTTACGGAAGAAATGAAATATTGTATTAACACACTCTGTGACCTCACAAGGAGCGATTTTAATGGCTGTAACTTCATGTGTGGAAAAGGCTTCTTTTTATGTTTTTTTGGTTTATAGTACAGTTTCATACATTAACCATACATAAGAGAAACAGAACCAAACAATGGACAGGCACAGGGTCACAACACCGAGACGTAAAGCGCATTTTAGGATATACCAGAAATATGCATTCTCACGAATGAAGGGCTCCGCCATGTGGTTGGTTCTTAATGTGGGTTACTCCGTAGCCCTCGTTTTCATTCACTATTGGCCCATATTACCAGGTTCATTGGTGCATATGTTCCCTAATAAGTGTTTGCATTTATTTATTCGGCACGTATTCCTATGTTCAATCGGTATATGTGAATGCACATTTCTGAAAATTCCTGTAAGTCCTTCCTGGATACGGATCATGAGCTGGACCCACACTTAAATCTAATCAATTCTTCATTGACCCATTGCCAAGGTGCCCTGAAAATTTCATGAGATTCTGTTCATGATTGCGTGATTTATGTTGTGAACACACATACACACGAACGGGAATGAATGCATCCCCTCCTGACGGAGGCATTGATGATAGATGATATATAAAACAAACACCGGGTCTAGATAATATAGATTAGTTTAATAATTAAGAACAAGGAAAACCTAACATGAAGGAAAGCAGACAACCCATCAACAAGACCTGGTGAATTACATCTGACCCTGTTGACACGAAACTTGCTTTATCTAGTCACTGGTTTAATTTTACCCATATAACCATCCGAAACGAGCCAATAAAGATGTTTCACTTATATAATGGCTGGTAGGATGTCATGACACCCGAATCCTGCACCAGCATAATTTCCCGTGTGAAACCAACCGATTTGCATATCACGTGACCGTTGTCTCATTTTTTACTGGCCATATTCATAGTTGCTATAGCAACTGTTCTTGTCACATGACAATGAGTGGGGGTTCATTGGATCAACTCATCCAATTACTTTCAATCACTGAACAGTCATATTAAATATGTATTTGCAGTAGCATTTCCATATGGCCTACATAACTGAATTGGTTATTCACGTGCCCTCATACAAGAAACTATTTCAAAAACCAGTCAAATCAAAAGCATCGTGCTAAACCAGTGATCAGGCGTGGTTTGGTATTCAGTATTTCTCTCTCTGGTAGATATTAGCATATTTACATAACCTCTATTTGTGCGAAAGAACCGAAAGAAACTAACAGCTCGCTATGCTCGACGTCTTAATTAGGATTTGAGACTGTGCGTAAACGGAAACAATGCACCCCAAGTGATCCCAGCACAAAACAAACAAAATGAGGTGATTTGCATGAGGGCTACCTATCACAGCACGTTGAGCATCCTAGTCGTCTAGAGATAAATAAATGGATCAGTCCTGAGTTGCAAATTAAACTCACACCTCTATACACCGTGTATACAGTACAAGCGCCCACTGAGTGTTCATGGAAACACCAACAATAAAGATTACACGATTTCCAGAAAATATGAAAAAAAAAAAAAAAAATTAAAAACAGAATCTGCGTAATAACGTAACATGATACAAATACTGGATGCACTTAATTTTAGGGTAGATGTTTGATTATTCATGAAACGGCCCATTAATAAGGGCCTGATTATATATATATATATATATATATATATATATATATATATATATATATATATATAGCTAATTGTTTATGCATGATAAAGAAAGCTGTATGAAATTGAAAAACTGACAGATCTTGTGAAAACCTCCACAAAGAAGTTTAAATACATTAAGAAAAAGACGGTATACTATAAATCAAGATATAACCCATAGGCACATGAAAACGACGATAATCTGCAAAGGTTGTGCTATACATACCTTCAGTAGAATCATTCAAAGTACTGAACTGAGCAATGTGTCTCCATGTTAAGAACTGATAATATAAAAGGTAAAAAGAAATAGCAATTAACTGCTTACAATTGAATAAATTACTGGTGTCTTAAGTGTCCTGAAATCATGAATGCTTTATGAAGTGAAGAAGTTGAGGCATCCATCTGATCTGTGTACCTTATATGCACAAGGATGAATGCATTGCTTGGAGGGGGGGGGGGTGCTGGAAGAATAAACAGCATAACAGATTTTCTGAGTGATTTATCCAAATGACAGTGTGTCCCTCCTTTGGACTGGTGAATACCGTAAATAGGTTAAGTCACTATCTTCGAAGAAAATCTGCCATCCTGGTCTTGTAGTAGTAGTTGAAAGATATATTGACACTGGTTTGGAGGGTGTCAACATACATACCCTGACATTCTAGGGTAACACTCTTTACATATCAAGATATTCTGGAGGAGTGAGGTATAAAATAAAAGGAACACAATCATATAACAAGTTTAGTCAAGTTGCTTAAAAAATCTTGGCTTAATGAGACACAAAGATAACAGTGAATGATGACAGAAAAATGTGTCAACAGGTGCTGGATAGGACAGGTGTACATGTAATAAAGATTGGTCCAGTTGGTCCAGTTTAAAGGTCCATACCCAGCCTATTTCAATGAGAGAGAAGAATACTTCTTACACTCTAATGTGAAAACAATTGAGGTTTACAGAATAACTAGAATGTGCATAACATATCTAATTGTATATATCTTGGATATAATAGAAACTGAATGATTAGTAATTTTCAATAGTGACCCGTGAGTCCATAAGCTCAACTGACAACATTACTAACTGAGTGACAAGTCGTTATCAGCATGAGTGATTTCAATATAAACCTATTGCTGTTATCTTTACTGGCGTGAAAAGATAGTCCATAGCTCCAATGGCAACAAAACATGCCCTTTTTACAGACATATGGACGGGAAATAAGATGGAGACTGATTGCAAAAGTTAGACTTTTGGGTCAGCAGAGTCTTTAACATTTATAATATTTCACCTGGCTATGGAAATATTCTATGTACATTTTGACCTCTGTGAAAAGGGTGTCTACGAACTAGACCTAATCTCCTAAGTGTTCTACAATCAGACAAAATAATTGCTAAATGATTAATCATTCACACAGACATAAATCATGTGTTATAATCTGTTCAACAGTTGGGCGCCCATTGAAATTAGTTAATCTTTTCTGAAACTTACTGATCAGATCCAGAAAGTAAGTTGCAATGGAGGAATGAGACATTGACCTAACCAACTATGAATGAGAATTAAACCACATATTGTAAAATATTTTAGTCATTCATTAAATTAAATATCTGAGAAAACAGTATTTTTTACAGCGTCTCAACCAATCTGATGAAGGCCAAGGTCAATGGTCACATGCTTAAACAACTACATTTAACAGCTGCTGATTGGTTGTTGAGTGTTATATATATTCTAAAAAAATGTAATTGTCAAAGTGAGGCGTCTAGCCCATCACGGAGGCCATGTCCCTCAAGAATCAAGATTGCAAATAAAAATTTTGTTTTTTGTTAGGTAGTTTTACATCTCATATTAGGTCTTTGCTCCCTCATCAGCTTTAGTGTAAAATTTTGTGATAATATTTAAGTTACAGAGATTAACTGCCAAATTTCAATTGGCTTCCACTAACAGAACAGACTTTTGTACTCTGATAATTTAGTAAAAACAAAAACTGCCATATGGTCATATTGCAAAACATAATACCATCATAATCTCTAATGCCTGACATTCAAATTTTAATAGTAAATGATTGCCAGTGACGTATACTTGGTGCAAGAGTAACAGTTGCATATGCATTGGTTCCATAGTCATAATATTAAATACTTAAATATCATATAAGCAAAAAGCTGGATCAAACAGTTCTGAAGCCAGAGACAAATAAGACAAAGGCTATTTTTACAATAAAATAATGGTAAAATATTAAAGATACAGAAGCTGTGAAAAAAGGCAATTAATATCAACATTATGATGAGTATGATTCAAAGATGCATTGTATATAAACAGAGGTACAAGTAAAATGATTCAAAGTGCAGCAGATAAAAACAAATTGTTCAGACTTAGGTAGCATTTTCAAGTCAAAATAGACAAAAAGGAGATAGAAACAGATTTTCACCACCTTCGAGTTCAGCAGAGCCAATCTGTACTTAAGGCTGCACTGGCACCGCCTGGTGGCAAGTATGAGGCTTATTTTGGAAAAATGAAAATCTGCAGACCCTGCTGTCTCCCTGTTTGGTGTCATGTTTTAAGACACTGACTCATAAGATTTATTATACTGGCCTAAGGTGTACATACCTTGGTGATTGTTGGATGGGGTATATATCATATTACAATGCACTGACCAATGACATGTACATGTTGTTCAATAATGACAGAAACAAATGTATCCTCTTCTGGGTATGAAGTCTCAAAAATATGTATATATAAACAACAATAAGAATATTTTTCTTATAAATTTCTCCTTTAGAAATGAGTATCTACTGCCCTTATAACAATGTTGATGTTAGGTAAGAGGCTGCTTGAGGCATAGAAACTACTAGAAAATGGGGACCCGTTTGGTCCCATTGCAGAGGGAAGGGTATATTACCCCGTAGTGTGTCCCCAGACCCATAAGGTAGCAAACTCCCCAGACCCGTATGGTAGCGATGTCTGGTGGTCTAGACAGAACCGATTATCTATGTCTTTGTAGTAATGGGTCAAGGTGAAGGTCAGCAATGGCAATGAAGAGAGCCTTGTAGTGTTGTGCGACAGATCTGTGATGTGATGCTGCACGGAATTCAATTGTGTGCAAGTGGAAGGGCCATATTGGTGTGCATTATGTATGTAGGAGCATCTGACTGACACTGAAAGCAAAACTGGCCAACTGTCATGGCTGGTTTCTGTGGGTTTAGTGGGACAAACAGGCAGGACAATTTTAGTAGTATATAAATAATCATTACTTAAAAAGCCAGAGGTTTTAAAATTGTACAGCTTCTCACCAGTCTACTTAAATACACATAAGTACCAAATATTTATCTAGGAAACATCTTTCTCTCTCTGTCTTTGTATTCTTTTGGGTTACCTGTTGATTCAGGTATTAGAAATGTTTAATGATTTAAAAATATACACGTATATGCACACTAACAACTTTCTGGCTTAGAATAACAATGTCACAGAATTAATTACCTGGTTGATACTGTGAGAAGGTTACTCTAAATAATATAAGTAGTAACATTAAGCAGCTTTAAAACATGTAAGGAAGAACAAATCAAACATTAATATTCAAATTAATTTATAAATCAGATGAAATGATGAATTACTGGAGAAAAAAAGTGTTGTTGGTTTTGCCAAATATATCCATAATAGAAAAGTTAACTTTAAAGACCCTTCAGTGTTAGAGCTCAATCAAACCGAAAATTTCGCCTGGGAACATCTGGTTATTTATTATATAGCTAAGACTATGCCCAATTAAAAATGATGTGTGCCTCCGATGACTATACCATTTACATCAGCATGTTAAAGATGTAAGAACTATAACAAAATATATAGTAAAGACAGTGTGATGATTAAATGTTACAGTTGAGAACATGAAGACATTAATAACTCCAAATGGTTCATATGTTGTAAAATAAGAACATTTTTGATTATTGTTGAAGAATGTTCATGAAAATTTTGTTTTGTTGAAAGCTACATTCAAATGACTTTTACAGTTGATCTGTGATGCACAGACTCCTGGGTTATTCAGTTATCTATACTGAGGAATAGGAAAACTTGCACAAAAGCAGCTTTCAGTTCACCTTCACCTTCAGTTTTGCAACACCTACAGGCCGATCGTCTGGAGTATTTTTGTCCCAGAGCCCAACATAACTAGGTAATAATGTATAAATCTTCTGCAGATACCGGTATCAGGCAAAATTCAATTTTATATTGATATTGCAAAGAATTCTCTCTTGTAGGGAAATATTTGATAACATTAAACAAGTTTTCATGATTTACTAATCTACTAAAATTATTTGAGAAGTGCTTCAAATTTGAACGTGTTGTTAACAGAAAGTATGACATACTGTATTGCATTTCATGTAGATAAGCAAGTAGCATAAATTCCTACTGCAGAGAGTCATGTCACCATGATCCCTACACTTTAACAACTACAACTACTACTACAGTACAAGCTTAACATAGACACTGTGACCACAGAAATATATATGTTGCAGTGTCCCAAATGGCAGGAGATTACATCATATCAACAGGAAAATATGAATAAGTTTTACAATAAAATACATGATCTATGGCAGTAAAAGTCACATTAGATTGCAAGCTAAGGGCAAATTCTACTGATGCATTTAATATACTTAAAAGAAAAATAAATGGAATTTGATTTAAAATCATGAACAATATGCTCATGTTCCTCACTGCTTTCACAATAAGCAGAATATGATTACAAGAGGAGCTTGTTTTAATGCGCATGAAAGGAAAAGCACAAGAATTTTATTAAAAAGTAATATGCTCAGTGGCATCTTACTAAAGGCTGGATGACCTGTGCTTTTTTCCCCATGGACGGGAGCCCCAGTGCTTCATTTCCATAGACAGAAGGCACTGAGCCTCCATCTTAACTAGGAGGCTCAGTACCTCCATATTAACTGGTAGGCTCAGTGCCTTCATACTAAGTAAGAAGCTCTAAGTGCCTTGAAACATGGAATACCAGACAGGAGGCTCTGTGCCTTCATAGTAAGCATGAGGCTCAGTGCCTTCATACTTGACAGGAGGCACAGTGCCTTCATACTAAGTAGTAGGATCAGTGCCTTCATCCAAGGCAGGTGGCTCAGTGCCTTCATACTAAGGAGGAGGCTCAGTGCCTGCATACTAGACAGGAGGCTCAGTGCCTTCATCCTAGGATGGTGGCTTAGTGCCTTCATACTAAGGAGGAGGCTCAGTGCCTTCATATTTGACAGGAGGCACAATGCCTTCATACTAAGTAGGAGGATCAGTGCCTTCATCCTAGGATGGTGGCTCAGTGCCTTCATACTAAGGAGGAGGCTCAGTGCCTGCATACTAGATAGGAGGCTCAGTGCCTTCATTCTAGGTTGGTGGCTCAGTGCCTTCATACTAAGGAGGAGGCTCAGTGCCTTCATATTTGACAGGAGGCACAGTGCCTTCATACTAAGTAGGAGGATCAGTGCCTTCATCCTAGGATGGTGGCTCAGTGCCTTCATACTAAGGAGGAGACTCAGTGCCTGCATACTGGACAGGAGGCACAGTGCCTTCATCCTAAGTTGGTGGCTCAGTGCCTTCATACTAAGGAGGAGGCTCAGTGCCTTCATATTTGACAGGAGGCACAGTGCCTTCATACTCAGTAGGAGGATCAGTGCCTTCATCCTAGGATGGTGGCTCAGTGCCTTCATACTAAGGAGGAGGCTCAGTGCCTTCATATTTGACAGGAGGCACAGTGCCTTCATACTAAGTAGGAGGATCAGTGCCTTCATCCTAGGATGGTGGCTCAGTGCCTTCATACTAAGGAGGAGGCTCAGTGCCTGCATACTGGACAGGAGGCTCAGTGCCTTCATCCTAGGATGGTGGCTCAGTGCCTTCATACTAAGGAGGAGGCTCAGTGCCTTCATATTTGACAGGAGGCACAGTGCCTTCATGCTAAGTAGGAGGATCAGTGCCTTCATCCTAGGATGGTGGATCAGTGCCTTCATACTAAGGAGGAGGCTCAGTGCCTGCATACTAGACAGGAGGCTCAGTGTCTTCATACTTGACAGGAGGCTCAGTGCCTTCACACTCAGTAGGAGGCTCAGTGTCTTCATACTAAGGAGGAGGCTCAGTGCCTGCATACTGGACAGGAGGCTCAGTGCCTTAATCCTAGGATGGTGGCTCAGTGCCTTCATACTAAGGAAGAGGCTCAGTGCCTTCATATTTGACAGGAGGCACAGTGCCTTCATACTAAGTAGGAGGATCAGTGCCTTCATCCTAGGATGGTGGCTCAGTGCCTTCATACTAAGGAGGAGGCTCAGTGCCTGCATACTGGACAGGAGGCTCAGTGCCTTCATCCTAGGATGGTGGCTCAGTGCCTTCATACTGAGGAGGCTCAGTGTCTGCATACTAGACAGAAGGCTCAGTGTCTTCATACTTGACAGGAGGCTCAGTGCCTTCACACTCAGTAGGAGGCTCAGTGTCTTCATACTAGACAGGAGGCTCAGTGTCTTCATACTTGACAGGAGGCTCAGTGCCTTCACACTCAGTAGGAGGCTCAGTGTCTTCATACTAGACAGGAGGCTCAGTGTCTTCATACTAGACAGGAGGCTCAGTGTCTTCATACTAGACAGGAGGCTCAGTGTCTTCATACTAGACAGGAGAGTCAATATAGTTCTAATAATGCATGAGACTCAGTTCCTTTACACCGGACTTTGAGATATGGTAACTTCACACTAAACAAGAGACTCCATGCCTTTATATTAACTTTGATACTCTGCCTACATAATAAGCAGAACACCTTCATAGATAGAAGCTTGATATGCATATAATACGCTGCGCAACATGTAGAGCATGAAGTTAAGGTATGAACAACATGAGAGGCATGCACATGGTAGCTTACTCCTCCATATGTACACTAGTTAAATAATGGTCTATGTAATCACCGCTACATGCTGTACAGTATTATACACCTGGGTGCTAAACACTGAAGTAGAAACCTTGTTTATATTTGATAAAGCATCTTATCACCATTGACTTCTTACCCTAACACACAGGAAGTACGGAGTAAGTACAGGGGAAGTACCCCGTAAGTACAAAGGAAGCACATAGTCAGTACAAGTACATTGTACTCAGGTGCTACTGAAGTGAACATTAATTGGAACAAAAGTCTTCCTTCATTGGTTCTGCAGCCCAGCTCAAATTTGGATATTCATGAATATCCATAAAGAATTGTAACAGTATCACATGAGGCACCCATCTGCAAGCATTTTCCGTTTTTCCATTTTGCATGTGCACAAGATGATATGGTTAACCCTGGTCTCCCTCTGGTGAGAGAACCAAGCACTACGTAATGTCCTCCTCACACACTTCCACGTTGAATACATCAACAGCTGAGTTGAGACTTAGACTGCCGTTCTTTAACTTGTCGTTAATCCAGCCCCATTTGCTTCTGTTATTTTCAACTGCTCTTAGAACATCCACTGCATCAGGGAACATGTCAGTCAGCACCCTAGAAAATATTGAATTTAAAACAGGTTGAAACCTTGGAAACAAAAGAGGATCTTTTTTTTTATATTTCAACCAAGGAAAAAAAATATTAAACAATTTGATATCCTGGGAAATAATTAAAATGGTTCAAACCCTGGAAAACACTGAACAATTTCATACCCCAGGGAAAATTTTTAAAACAATTTCATACACTTTTTATCAAATATCTATAGAAAATAATACATAACAGTTAAAACAAGAGACACACTGTTCTGATGGTCACATTTTGCTATACCAGACATGATAGGGGATAATCATGACATGAAATTCAATAGTTGCAGCCATTCCAGAAATATTTTGTAACGAAAATTACATTATTTATGCAAACATTTCACACTGAACTTTAACAATATAAAACCCTGATAATACTGCCATCATTGCACAAGAACATAAAACTTACTGTAACCCCAAGACCATTGTACAATGCTATTTATATGAACATTGTGGCACAGAAAACCTACTATTTTTTCAGTGTTTTGCTAATGTTCCAATTTCTCTCATTCTTTTAAAAACCTACTCAAAGTAAACCATTATAATATGAGTTGATTGTCGAATAATATGTGCGCAAAATCTTAACAACTTTACGGGGACCCACAGGAAGATTGAACCAGCTGATATCATTTATAATAGCATTCTTAGAACATAAAAATTATATTATTTATATCAAATACTGATCTTTTACCAATCAACTTTCTTTCAGCAATGGTACCTCTTATTCACAAAAATTTTATTATCGTGATAATTCCACTTTTGTGAATATTGTGTACTTGAAACCCTCAAAAATTGATATTAACTAAAATATTTCAATTACTGTATACATTTATGTTCATAAAGATAAACTTTTATTCATTTACTAATTACAATCCTGTTCTAAATCCAAATAACACTCAAATGATAAAAACTTAAGATCATAATTTACAGATAATCTTGATCAAATAAGAGTGCTTTTTTATTTATCTATTTTTAACTGGGGACAGAGCATATAATAACAAACATTGGAGAACAGAACTTTGCAACTAACTTGTAGACTGGGTGGGCGATGTTGTCCAGGAAGCCGATCTGAAGATCAGGGATGCATGCCCTCTCGCGGTCCATCATCTCTGCAGGGTTGTGACCTATCGCTCTCTCAAGGTCACCTTGTGAGAAGAACTCCCCATATATAAGTTCCTGGAAATACCAATATATTTTTGGTCTAAGGTGTAAACAGTTGCCAATTTAAATTATGTACAAAAATTATTACTATAAATACAGTATGGTATTTAAATCACTCTTTTCACCCAAAGAGTGTTCAAAAGGGCTTTATTATGTACATTTCTTATTTAATAACAAACATAAAACATATAGCTGATTATCAAAATATAAATTATACAATTACTACATCTTATACAGTATGAACTGATTAAACATTAAAAATACTAAAAGATTAAAATCTTTTGACAAGGGTGATTATAAAACTAGGAATTAAGAAGACTGATGGAGGTAAAAACTTTAAATCATTTAAAAATATATAAATTCACCTGCGTAAAACAATGAATCATTACAACAAATATGTAGGTTAAAAGTGGAGCTTAGAAAATAGGTTTGAAGTAACCTCTTGAAATTAGCAAGAGTTTTTGCATTTGTAATGCTGCTGGGAAGTTTATTCCATTACTCTGGTGCAGCATTGCTATAATACCTTTCTATATAAATATTGGTCCATATTTTATATTTTGCCAATGTAAAAACATTTTTCAAATAGAAGTGATTTAGCTGGCCTACATACATCTAACATGTCTCTGATATATTGTGCTGACTGACTGTTCATGGCATTGTTAGTATGTACTAACCCGCGGCTTTTGACAAATTCAAAGCAAACTAACGCTGCTACATAGTGCACGGCACGCATCAGATTGGATGGTATTAACCAACACCTATTTTATTTTTACCTTTGTAAAAAAAGTAATTTTGATTATCAGCATTGGTTTGTATACAAATATGTATCTGTTTGTGACATGTTCTAAACATGACAGAATTCAGTCACTATTCTTAACCATATTTATATTTGTGTTGCTTTGTTGCACGTTTTCTATCCAGATACAAATCAACAATTATAGTTTAATGAATTAAAACAAACATTTTACCTGCAGTTTAATATAGAATGCTTGGGAGGGACACCTTCTCTTTAGTTATGTCATTATCAGGAATCCCCACACGGCAAGTTCGCATCACACGTAAAAAATTGCTCCAGGAGCAATAGCTGACGCTTGACTCTTGACGTGTGCATTATTCTGTTTTGTCATTGATAAATAGAGTGGAGTGACTTTTTCCAGATTTGACGCTTGACACGTGACACTAATTAAACTGCCTGTCATGTGCGCATTTGTGTGTTTTGGGGTTAAATTAAAATCTTGTTAAGCTTTCAGAGAGAGTATTCAATAACAAGTGGCATTAACTGCTCTACTTGGTCCCATATCAGTTAAACACCTATAATAGTATCATAAAAAAATCAGTGAAGGAGGCAAATTTTTATCTGATTAACTGCAAGATGAAATTTCTGCTATAAATTTGAGTGCAATCTGACAATTATTCAGGAACACATGCAGTTTTTGACTGAAGTCTGTCAGGCAGGCAAATAGATAGTTTAAACTCATCTCCAAATGGGTGCAAAAAATTAGGTTGGTTTCTCAAAGGTTCTTATATGGAAGGAAGGACCACAAGCAGTTACTACAATTTGGGGATGGATCATTTAAATCTAAATTTGCCTCTTTCAGTTGGCCTTATTGCCATTAACGTGATCAAGATGTAAACTGCATCACTGCCACTAATACTGTAAAATGTTACACTCATTAACAAACCCATACAGTAATAATTACATATTTTACCAATTTTCTTTTTAGAAAAATACTGAAATATAATTGATAATCAACTGCAAAACCTAAAAGTTGCCACGCTGGAACATTTCCACCTAACGCCTACCCTTATGGTCACCTTGGTTAAAAATACAAAATAAAAAAAGTTGTACAGTTAATCACTGTAGACAAGATCATGAAAAGGACAATGGGAGATGTTGTGTAAAATATGGAAGCACACAGACAATAGGTAACTTAGCTGGATGATAAGGTGTGCAGTGATACAACAATACTCACAGCAATCTTCTTGGAATTGTGCCAGTTTTTGGTTTGGTCAGAAAGGTCACAGGAGGTCATGAGGAGACATAGCAGGAGCTGGCGGTGTTTTGGGTCATTGCGGTCATACCCATCTGAAGTTAACGATGAACCATGTGCAGAATTAGTGCACATACTGCAACAGGGTTAAACTATTCCTGTGAAAGTGTCCTTTTACTAAACAAGGAACCCATGGGTCACAGTGGTCAGCTGAACTAGTCTATGATAGAAATTTATCAAATTCTGGCATAGTCATTTCAGAATCATGGGTGACATAAGAATTTGACAGATACAAGCCTCATACACATCTGAAGCTGTCATCAATATATTTATATTTTATATGTTACTGTCTTATTGCCAAGTGTCTTCTTGTAATTGTCTTCTTTATTCTTATCTTACAAGTATAAAAGGAGATGGCTGACAGAAAAATTTGTCCTGTTAATATTTGTTTAAAACAAACTTTGAATATTTAAACAAAGCCCTAGTCCTGGCTGATAGTTGTCTGTGCAAAAAGTCATTTTGCCATCAGGTAATTGAGCAAGGGAAATGATTAACATGTTGCTGTACCTTTGACCATCTTCTCAATGTCGCCGAGAACACGAAGATGATGGGCCAGATCAGTGGCCAGAATGATGTCTCTCAGCAGATCCAGGGACCGCTCGTAGTGCTGTAAACAACACAAATTACGGCTGAATTATACACTTTTTTTAATAAATATGTTAAATGAAATAAAATTAGTGAAAAAATATGAAATGAGTATGGTAATCTCAATTATTTTTTTAAATGAGTCTCTGGAAAAAGGTTAAAATAAGGTAATTTTATCTTGTTATTAATTTTATCTTGTTATTATTCTGGTTATATAAACTGTCACCTTCAAAGAAAAAGAAAATGAGATTTACAAATAATTATCTTTAAAAATCATAGATACTATGTATGACTGAAAATAAAAATATCAAAAAGTCACTAAGTAATTTTCATTAAGGATTACATTTTGGAAGAAAAAATTGGAAATGCAAATATTGGTTGATAATCAACTAGGGGCCCATGGGTATTGATGCTCAGCTGAATTTATCTACTAGGATATCTTTATCAGATCTGACAAAATCAGGGTTCTGTAACCTTGACCCTTGACACCAAAAATGCCACTATTTTATTTAAGGTCATGACCCCAATTTGCATAGTCTTCATCCTTTGAATCATATCAATACATGGGCACAATATTTAGGAATCTGCTGATTAGCTATTTTTCAGTTATCAACTCACATTATTCTCAAATAGCAGTCATGGGGGTATTAAACTGCACAAAACCTAAATAGATCATGTGTCACTACTAGTCTTCTGTACAAGGAATAGCTATCAAAGATCATCTGGCAACTTGATGTCAAGCCTAACTTAAGATATCTGGCCATTTGTATGCATTTTATATTATATCTGGGGTGCTCACACATGCCCTGTAACTCACAGAATATAGGTCACAATGACCTCATTTAGGTTTCCAAGAAGATCTTTTAAGAAAATTTGAAAATGCACAGTTTCATGATCCTAGCCCTCACGCTTATGGTTTGGCCCTGCTAACATCTGGCCGGACAAAGTGCCATCACTATACCTCAGTTGCCTTCAGTCAGGTGAGCTGAAAATGGGTTAATCATGGGTCAAGAAACTCATATGAGGTAAGACTTCATAAGTAACAGTAACTTATGGATATTAATTAAGGATAATTTATTGCATTGGTGGGTCCTTAACTGGAACAAATCACTAATACATGACTTTTATAGAGAACAGTAATTACTGTCACAGTGCTTTACCTTGAGAGTGTTTTTTATACTTACGTGACGACTGAGATTGTCAAATATATTGCATCCCTCTGTGTTAAGTATACACATGGTTTGGCTGAAGTGATGTCTCTGTCAAAATATAAAACATTTTATATACGCTGATATGTTTATTACACCACCATGTTGAACCTCTGCATCATATGTAGGCCTGTGAACTGTGAGGGCCCTTATAATCCGTTCAATTATCCATTCTTTACCTTCAATTCAATTCTCGATACAATTTTTACTTACTAGTAAATAGTAAATTTAAGACTTTTTTTTAAATAAAAGTATTTTAATCAAAATTGATGTTAGTACATTTCAGCAAATAAAAGAAAAATGTAGCTCTCACTCTACATATGTTACGCTACATATGTTTCCACCAGCAAACTTTTAAAGTAGATGAAGGGCACATACACGATGAAGAGCTTTGACATTTTTTTTCAAATTTGAGAGCTCATAGAGGACTTCAGGATGGTACATGCAAAAGAAATAATGATCAAAATGAATTGATTCAGAGTTTAATAATCAATCACAATTTAATTAGGGGTGAATCTTTGATGGATATGTACACCCCTAATCAATGGTCATGATGATTTAAAGTTGGAGCCTAAAATTATTTCTGAACCCAAAGGTTATTAATATTTTAATATATGTTTTAAAGGTATTACTAATTTTAGCAACTCCATTTTCCATACTTTATTCCCTGTAGAGAGATGTATGATAGCCTTGCTAGTTCACTATACATAGAGATGTATGATAGCCACGCTGGTTCACTGT
Source organism: Sipunculus nudus (assembly GCA_026874595.1). Taxonomy (NCBI): domain Eukaryota; kingdom Metazoa; phylum Annelida; class Sipuncula; order Golfingiida; family Sipunculidae; genus Sipunculus; species Sipunculus nudus. Next base: position 67,572,737 of record CM049315.1, read on the forward strand.
ATAGAGAGATGTATGATAGCAATGCTGGTTCACTATACATAGAGATGTATGATAGCCATGCTGGTTCACTGTACAGAGAGATGTATGACAGCCATGCTGGTTCACTGTACAGAGAGATGTATGATAGACATGCTGGTTCACTGTACAGAGAGATGTATGATAGACATGCTAGTTCACTGTATAGAGAGATGTATGATAGCAACGCTGGTTCACTGTACAGAGAGATGTATGACAGCCATGCTGGTTCACTGTACAGAGAGATGTATGATAGACATGCTGGTTCACTGTACAGAGAGATGTATGATAGACATGCTGGTTCACTGTACAGAGAGATGTATGATAGACATGCTAGTTCACTGTATAGAGAGATGTATGATAGACATGCTGGTTCAATGTACAGAGAGATGTATGATAAACATGCTAGTTCACTGTACAGAGAGATGTATGACAGCCATGCTAGTTCACTGTATGGAGAGACAGAAAAAGAAAACACTGATAAGTGAGTTCACTCTGTATGGGAAACACCAAAGTAATGCATAAAATGAAATGACAAGCAACAAACTATCATATAGGTATTTATTAATTATCTATCACCTTTACCCTATTGATTACATTATTTAATGAAATACCAGAAGGTACCATTGCTATAATAGCAGAATAAATACCTCAAGAAAGATGTCACAGTTGGATTGCAAGAATCAATGGTTTACAATGTAACATTAATTCTTGCTAATACTTCAAGAAATTTGTTTAAAAAATTCCAGGAAAGGGGGGTGGGGTTACCAAATTTTGCCCAGACTTAGTCAAACTGCTGACCTGAATGTCTGGCTGATGCAGCTAGGACTTGCCTGTTTGCTCACAAGATGCCAGTTTCTGGGAAAGTCTGGTACATATGTTGCCCTTTATACTGTGGAATTAGGTTTCCATACTATTTTTTTTTTCTAAAAAATCAGCAATTAATGCTGTCCTTTTATTTGTTTCATGCAGTATATTAAAATTTATGTAATCAACCTGGTTGTGACAACCAGCATGCAACCCCTGCACCTAGTTATAATGAGCTTCATTCACGGGTGATTAAGCATAAGTGCAAGAGGCATGAGAATCGCGTAATCCATTGGGGTTTTATCAATGGCACTGACCCCTGTGTATTTGACATCCAAGTCTGTTTTAGAATTGCTCAACAACAACATTTTGTGTTTGCACAAGCAGCAAACAGTAAAAGCCTGCAGGCCACTGTATGTGAATATGACTACGTGACAAAAGGTGGGGGAGCTCTGGTGAACTAAAAGCCTTTAAGCCATTGTCCCAATGACAAAGGCCATGGGTCCTCAGAGCGCAATTTTTTAACAATTGTTTCTTAAGTTAATTGAAATGCTGACAATTAACTTTGAATTACATGCCATGATGACTGTTATGACCACTTATGACTAGTCACCCAAACAGGTCAGAAAAGATATCTTTTCCATTCAGTCAGTGATCTTATCAAACAACTGTTAAATCCAATAAGCAGAAACGGTCTCCTTGACATTTGATTGTCAATTTCCCCATTTTTTCACGCAACAGTGGCGGCATCTTCCTGGAAAATGTATGACTATCTTTATACCATTGTTATAAAGTAATGTCGGTTCTCAAAGCTAATATGGTTTTATGTCTATACCTATACAGACTTGTGTACATATACTTACTCATAACATACATACATAGATACATATTCAAACACTCAGCAATGCCTTTGTTCATTTTGAGTGACAAGAAGTGACCATTAACAAATATTAATATTGTCATGTATGCTGTCACAGGGCAGGCCTGCTGGGGGTTTCACTTCAGTTATAAATCACAGCGACCAGCAGGTATGACCTTCCCTGAAAGGGATTGTTACCAGTCTTACAAGCAGAGGTAGCTGGTGCTTGTAGCCTGGGTGTTACTTTTAAATGACTCATTACATTGGTTATTGTTTGCTCATCTGTCATGAGCTGAGGCCAATCCAGATTCAGTGGCTCAAAATTTTTTTTTGATTTCTCCCTTCAAAAATGCACCTTGACTTACATGAGGGTCGATGTACAGGCGAGAATTTAAGGTAGTTCAAGATATGTTTTCAATAAATAGTATAAGTAACAAATGGGTTAAACATTGTATGGTAACATATTGTCTCTCTTAGGTAATAGCAACTGAGGAGCAAGCCTCAGGAAGGATGTGACAGTTCATAACTACAGCAGTGTGGCTCTGGATGATGACACATTGTCATCATATGGTAACTGGAACTCAGGGGGGGTGGGGGGCAGTGACAGTTGATGACATATTCTTATCCTATAGCTACATTTACTGGGGATGTGGCTAATTCACATGCTGGGAAGAGTGACCTGTCAATCATGCTATCAAGCAAAACCTTACCTCCATGACAGAACCCTCTGAGCTGTATAATGCTGCCAAAACAGACTCCTGAAAAAATTAACGAAAGGTTATCAATCAAGCTCTTACCTCCATTACAGAGCCCTCTGAGCTGTATAATGCTGCCAAAACAGACCCCTGCAAAATTGAAAAAAGTAAACTCAATGCTCAAGTCTCATAAAAACAAATGACCAATGGGTCATGACGCTCAGATGACTAGCATGAGATTTTAGCCTTACATGCACAAAGGGAATTTTATCATCTGAAAGCCAAATTGAGATTAACTTCAGTTGTGATATTGACCTTTGACCTTCTAACGCCAAAGTCAAAAGTGGAGACTGAATCCCATCATGACTGGTCAATACAGGCTGTACAAGAGAAGAATAAGATTAAGATCTCCTGTTTTCAAACTCCTCCAAGAATATGACCAAAAAAAATTGCAGTACTGCAAAAGTTATAGGGGTCATAATTATCATATATTTCTGCAGATTTTACCTTGAAGATAAAGGTCAAGGTCACAAGTTGTCCAACTCATTCGAGAACATAGTGTCAGATTTGAGAAAAAAATGTGCAATACTTCCAAAGTGATCATATTCACAAGAACTATAATTCAGTTGATTGGACACATGATAAACACACCATGTTTCAGAAAACAAGATGTAACCACAGCTGAGAAACTGATACCATCACTGTAATTTGGCCATCTCAAAAATATAGGAAAAATGCTTCATAAAAAGAAAAAATACAGGTGACACCACCAGTCTTCAGGAACTTATAAAACTGGTCATGATCAATGGATATATATATATAACATCTAAGGACAATAGCAATAAGTGAAACCACAGCTGAGTAACTGACACGTTTGCTGTCATTTAAGGGTCTCAACAATTAAAAAATAAAGATAAAAAAAACTAAAAAAAAGAGGTAGTGCCACCAGGCTTAAGCAACTGATGAAACTGTCCATGATCAATAAGCTAATAAAAAATCATGGCATTTCGTACATCAATTATCGAGATACTGGAGGTTTGTATCAAATTGTTAATTACTCTGGGGTGCACAAATTAGCGCCACAGCTCAAAGTGTCACAGTGACCTAAATTCAGGTTTCCAATGAGATTTTTTATTGACCTCCCTGGATTTCTAGTAGAAGTTTCTAGATCCAATTAAGGTGTACAAATGGCCACCCGACGAACAAAGGATGTTCACTATAGCTCAGCATGACTGAATATCTTCTGAGCTGAAAAAAAAAAATATTCTGTCATATTTTAAAAGAACAAGAGGAATATTAAATGCACGGCTATGGTAGTGATTTAAGATCACCTACAGTGCTCCGGTATGATTTATAAGTTTAGTCATAATCTGATGTTAATGTATTTTGGTTTTAAACTAACAGTTAAAGAGCTCTTTCACAACACTATAATTATTTTTGTTCTCTCATTTACAATCTCTTTGTTAATTTTTTATATTCTTGTACTTTTGGTCTTTTTCTTTAAGGATGCATTTTCTTAATCTCAAGATTAACAAATAAAACACAGTAGCATACTCTGAATTGACCTGCGGACACACTTTTGTGGAAGTGTGTGTGTGTGTGTATACATGTGTAAATGAGTTTTCTTAGTCCTATGCTAAGTTGCATAACCCTGTAGGATTACCCCCACAGATAACATTAAACAACACAGCAGTTTGGGTTTAAATCACAGGGATAGCCAAAAGATCTCAAAATTTAGAATAAATGTTATTATGAAGGCAAAACATACAATACTGCCATTCCTTGAGTTAAACATGATAATTAACTAAACTTAACTCAATGACTTAATGCAATAAGGAGCAAGCTTGTCCTCTTTTGTGATCAGTCACCTGAGGCTGGACAGCAGCTACTTCATAAGCCAGAACAAGTAGTCTCTTTAACCTCTGCATCAAGTCAGTAAGCCAGAACAAATGATCTCTCTAACCTCTGCATCAGGTCAGTAAGCCAGAACAAGTGATCTCTCTAACCTCTGCATCAGGTCAGTAAGCCAGAACTAGTGATCTCTCTAACCTCTGCATCAGGTCAATAAGCCAGAACAAGTGATCTCTCTAACCTCTGCATCAGGTCAGTAAGCCAGAACTAGTGATCTCTCTAACCTCTGCATCAGGTCAGTAAGCCAGAACAAGTGGTCTCTTTAACCTCTGTATCAGGTCAGTAAGCCAGAACAAGTGATCTCTCTAACCTCTGCATCAGGTCAGTAAGCCAGAACAAGTGATCTCTCTAACCTCTGTATCAGGTCAGTAAGCCAGAACAAGTGATCTCTCTAACCTCTGCATCAGGTCAGTAAGCCAAAACAAGTGATCTCTCTAACCTCTGCATGAGGTCAGTAAGCCAGAACAAGTGATCTCTCTAACCTCTGCATCAGGTCAGTAAGCCAGAACAAGTGATCTCTCTAACCTCTGCATCAGGTCAGTAAGCCAGAACAAGTGATCTCTCTAACCTCTGCATCAGGTCAGTAAGCCAAAACAAGTGATCTCTCTAACCTCTGCATCAGGTCAGTAAGCCAGAACAAGTGATCTCTCTAACCTCTGCATCAGGTCAGTAAGCCAAAACAAGTGATCTCTCTAACCTCTGCATCAGGTCAGTAAGCCAGAACAAGTGATCTCTCTAACCTCTGCATCAAGTCAGTAAGCCAGAACAAATGATCTCTCTAACCTCTGCATCAGGTCAGTAAGCCAGAACAAGTGATCTCTCTAACCTCTGCATCAGGTCAGTAAGCCAAAACAAGTGATCTCTCTAACCTCTGCATGAGGTCAGTAAGCCAGAACAAGTGATCTCTCTAACCTCTGCATCAGGTCAGTAAGCCAAAACAAGTGATCTCTCTAACCTCTGCATCAGGTCAGTAAGCCAGAACAAGTGATCTCTCTAACCTCTGCATCAGGTCAGTAAGCCAAAACAAGTGATCTCTCTAACCTCTGCATCAGGTCAGTAAGCCAGAACAAGTGATCTCTCTAACCTCTGCATCAGGTCAGTAAGCCAAAACAAGTGATCTCTCTAACCTCTGCATCAGGTCAGTAAGCCAGAACAAGTGATCTCTCTAACCTCTGCATGAGGTCAGTAAGCCAGAACAAGTGATCTCTCTAACCTCTGCATCAGGTCAGTAAGCCAAAACAAGTGATCTCTCTAACCTCTGCATCAGGTCAGTAAGCCAGAACTAGTGATCTCTCTAACCTCAGGTCAGAGTATGTAAGCCAGAACAAGGTTCCAAATGATAAGTTTAAGGAAGCGAGGTTGACTGGGAAATCTTGCACCCCGAGCAAACCTCAAAAGAGTCACCACAGTAACTGGGTGGGACAGTCACTCACTGGGCCTTATGGAGGTACATCACAGACTTTGATCAAGGCTCCAGTAAAGAGAATGTTTTGCTTGTCCAGAGTTAAAGTATTGTATTTGCCTAATGAAACATAATAGTCCCCGCTAAATAAGACCTGACATATAAAGGTATCTAATCATATCCAAAAGGCTCCTTTTAAGCCTTTCCTGCTTGTATTTTGTTGTCACAAAACAACCCCTTACTGTTCAGATTAATTTTAGTTTTTTTTCACACTTTGAATTTTGACACTGTGTACATTAATGTTATTATGGATAACCTGATCAGTTTTTGTTGGGTCTTTAAACAGGTTATACAGAGATGCCAAGCAAGAGGTTAATGACTTTATCAATCATAAATTTCACATATATCTATTAACAGAACCAGGTAAATCAGGTAAATTCAGGTAAGTATAGTATCTTTGTTGTTTTAGCACATTTGTACATGAAATGTCTGCAGTATATCCCAGTGAAGACACTGTAGAATTTAGGAATAACAAGGGAATTTCCATCCGCTAGTACCAGGTGTATTGTCATGGAAGATCCAGAAAAAACAGATTTATAACATATGATTAAGATTAATAAAATATTTATAGGTTTTGAGTTCTGAAATAAATTAGACAAAGCCATATATGATTTGTTCCAAGAAATTTATAAGAATGATCCTTGTTTATATTTGACATGAACTATTATGATGAATTCAAATATGTATAAAACACAATGGAAAATCGCCAGAGGTCGGACAGAATGGTAAAATCTAACATTTTTATATGCATTTCCCCCTTTGTAATGTTAACTTAGATTGTTTTTGTACTCCAGGTAAAGCATGTATTTCTCTTTAAGTTGCTGGTGACAGAGGGCTGGGGGTATCTGGACGAATTGCATGATAGTCATACTGTGTCAAAACAATGTCAGCGTCTTTTTTTGTTATCTTATGACATGTGAAAAACTTTCAAATATGAGTAACTAAACTTTACTGAATATTATTTCATATTTAATTTGTACAAAGCATATTCTGAAAGTTGTCAAAGCATGGTGTCTATCGAGCGGCAAGTTCGACAGCCGCAATCTTGAAAATTGGTGACATCTTTTCGACCTTCATAACAGGCAACATAAACATAGAAAATGTCTTTATGAATGAGGAATATTCACGTTTTAAGTACAAAATGATAATAATTCTGATAGATACCAATCTTTTGTGGAAGTTTGGTATGAGTTATTGTCATATCAGTCAGTTGAAACATCAGACTTTTTTTGCATCCAGGGTGTCACTTTGCCAACTCCATTCAACCAAGCAGCTTGCCAACAGTCTAAATTATTAATATTCATGAGAAATTCTCATGTAAATAAATAAAAAAAGATCAACTTTACTGCTGAGGTGTCCTTGAACCTTATAGAACCAAAATTTAAGTGTGTTCAATGTTGATTTAACCTCCAAGACCAAGCTTAAACAGGTAGTTCTTGGTGTTAAATTTGCGCGAGTTTTCATGGCTTACAACAGACAAGGGTATATCATGTGATGGGGAAATCATACTCTTTCAACAGGTAAGGGTTAAACACATAAAAAAACAGACACTACAATCATAACATGGACGTGATCTGATATAAAACAAGGGCCCCATGGGTCACATTGCACAGCTGAATTTTGGAAAATATTAGTAACTGTAAAATATTTTTATTTCTTTTGGTTTTTCATGTATATTATCATTAGAAAAGCTATGAGAAAATGGCCCTGCTAAAAAGAAACTCTGTAAATTATAGAATAATGGACATGAGGTAAACCATTTAGTGATGCACCAAGGGAACAAATAGGCCTGTGGTAAGTGTTATATAAAAGTAACATTTCATAAACAAATAAAGTGTGAAGGCAATTAAGTTTTCAAAAGTTAAATATATGGCCATATGAGTTAAAAATTCATCCCACAAAGTTTAAACCAATATTCCTAATTTTAATTCTAAGTTAACAGTGTTATTCACACCTTGGCCCCGCCAACTTTAAGAGATATGAATAAAATGCTACAAAATATTTATATCTTCTTAAATCTTGTCAGTTAGCACTTACATTAGATCCTAATATTTTATCACATTTGAATATTAGGATTAAATTCATGAAATTTTTTTTCTTTAAAACAAGGGACCTATGGGTCACTGTGCTCAGCTGACGTTAACCTTGAAGGTAAAAATCTAAAATAATATCAAATGGAGATAAAGTGTAAGAGGAAGAGGTAATAAAGGCCATGGTTGGTTTATATGATTGGTTTGTATTGATGAGCAAGAAATTGTTGCAAAAAATATTTTGTGACCTGACCATGTGTTTCCTAATGTTGAAACTAAAGCATGTGAGCAGTTTGTGAACAAATGATCTGTACTATTACCATGATCATTAGTTGGTTTTTCGATTAACTGTTGACATTTCAGTCATTTACACATTTGTTCAATGGAATCTATTTTTTGTATAATATATATTATTAAATATAGATGTATTTTTTTATGAAATGTATACATTTGAAATATAGCTAATTAACAACATAAAACAGGGCAAACAAAGCCTGATCTCAAATTCTGCTGAGGCAGGAAAATAATGAACAAATGTTTGTATTAAATCCTCATTTTTTTATCACATCAATTATTTTCTAATTTAAGTTTATATTTCTATACATTTCCAATTTAACATATATATCTGAATATAAAAGTTGATTCATAATTCTCAATTGCATCATCATAAATCTCAATCTTGCCAGATAACACCACATCATGCATACAAATGTTTATTTATTTTTTACCACAAAAATATATCTTTTAAATCTGCAAAACAATAAATATCTAAAAATAATACTTGATTTAGATTTCACAATTTTTAATTATGTCTTTATTTATCCATAATGTGCTTCATATTTTATAATAATTTAAGCATACTGATGGGTTCAATAATATTTTGTAATAATTTAAAAGAAAATTGATTTCTTTAAAAATGCTACATTACACAACATTGCATCTTCTGCATTACACCTTGAATTATTTTTTCAAGGAAAGTTTTTGCATATCGGAGTGAAAACAGCATTACAATTAAGGAGATACAGTGAAAACAATAACAATTACTGCATAACACTTGGTGGGTTGGGTTTGCGGGGGGGGGGGGGGGGGGGGTTGATTGGGGTGGTGATATGAGAATAACTGTACACCTGTCACAGCAGGGGATCTCCCCCAGTGACTGTAACAAATCAGAAACCCTGGCATAGCTGACTTCCAGTGACCTGGAGTGGGACCCTGCATCTGTAATCAAAGCAAGTGACTACAGAAAAAAAATCAATAACTAGCTTAATTTTCAAGCTTTTATTTTCAAATTTCAGATTTAGACAAACAAAATATTTATGTTTACATGCTGTGAAAATTAAATCAATGGTGCTTACAGGAAAAAAACGTGCCATGGTCAAAGTTGGGCAAAATTTAAGGTGCTGATTTTTTTTTTATGCTAATAACTTAAAAAATTTACAAAATTCAGATCTAATTTTGGGTAAACAATTGAATCTTAATTAAACATAGTTATATACTTGAGAAAATAGACTCTAGTTTCAAAATTTTTCATGTTAAGTGAGTTATTATTTTTCCTGATTTTTTACAAAGTCCATTATGTCATGGCCCATAACTTAAAGAATTTATACTTTACAGACTTAATTTCTGGCATGTACATAGGAACTATATAGAGGAATATTTATGGTAAATATGAAGAAAACCAGATGAGTGGTTTTGATATTAGCCAGTCCTGAAGTGTGAAAATAGGATTTTAATAAAAAATTGAGGTTTTTCCTTAATTTCTCAAAGGAATGAAGTCGCAAAGACCCAGTTTTCGGCTTGGTAGGAGATCTTGGGGACATCTAACATTATGCTGAATTTTGGATTCCTAGGTTTTACGGTTTCAAAACGTGCCACATCTACGGACGGACGGACGGATGGACGGACGGACGGACGGACGGACAGACGGACGGACGACGGACAATGGACCACGACTATAGCTCAGATGACTTATAGTCAGCTGAGCTAAAAATCAAAACTGTCCAAGTCTCATCAAAAAGAATTTATTTAACATTAAAATTATAAGATTCATCTTGTTTATTAGTCCTGTGTATTGAAGGGGTGGGTGGGGGGAGGGGTCTCTGTTGTTACTGCTCGTTGCTGAAAAAAAATGTTTATTTTAAGATTCATCTAGTTCATAGTACAGGTCTGTCAACAGAATGGGGTGGGGGGGGGGAGTTGGGGGGAGAGAAAAAGGTTCCCTGTGGTATGGTATTAACTGCAGACAGCCTGATCAAGCTCAACTCAGTGGTGAGAGGGCTTGCCCTAGTGATGGGATTGCATAACATTATGCCAACAGCCTGGGGAGCATAGAGAGCTGCACTGAATGACCTACAGTGACTAAAGTGGACTGCTTGAGCCTCCAAAAAAAATTCAATAACTAGCCTAATTTTGCAGCTTTTCTCAAATTTCAGATTTTAACAGATTAAATCCTTATGTGCACATGCTGTGAAAATTAAATCCACAGTACTTACAGGAAAAAAACATGCCATGGCCAAAGTTGTGCAAAATTTAAGGTACAAATTTTTTATTTTTTGCTAATATTTTAAAAAATTTAATAGATTTTGATCTTATTTTGGGTATACAATTTAATTTTGATTAATTAAAGTTATATTACTTGAAAAGAGTCCTTAGCTTCAACATGTTTTGTGTTAAGTGATCAAATATCTTTCCTGATTTTTTACAAAATGCTTTATGTTTGAGCCTGTAACTTTTTTAAATTATATAATACAGACCTAATTTCTGGCATGTACATAGGAACTATATAGAGGAATATTTATGATATATATGAGGAAAAACAGATGAGTGGTTTTGATATTAGGCAGTCCTGAAGTGTGAAGATAGGTTTTTAATAAAAAATTGAGGTTTTTCCTTAATTTTTCAAAGGAACAAAGTCCCAAAGACCCAGTTTTCAGCTTGGTAGGAGATCTTTGGGACATCTAACATTATGCCAACAGCCTGGGGAGCATTGAGAGCTGCACTGAATGACCTACATTGACCAAAGTGGACTGCTTGACAATGTAAGGGAATACAATAAGAGCCTCCAAAAAAATTCAATAACTAGCCTAATTTTGTGGCTTTTATTTTCAAATTTCAGATTTTAACAGATTTAATCCTTATGTGTACATGCTGTGAAAATTAAATCCACAGTACTTACAGGAAAAAAACGTGTTGTGGCCAAAGTTGGGCAAAATTTAAGGTACAAATTTTTTATTTTTGCTAATATTTTAAAAAATTTAATAGATTTTGATCTTATTTTGGGTATACAATTTAATTTTGATTAATTAAAGTTATATTACTTGAATAAAGTCCTTAGCTTCAACATGTTTTGTGTTAAGTGATAAAATATCTTTCCTGATTTTTTACAAAATGCATTATGTTTGAGCCCATAACTTTCTTAAATTATATAATACAGACCTAATTTCTGGCATGTACATAGGAACTATATAGAGGACTATTTTTGGCAAATATGAGAAAAAAACAGATGAGTGGTTTTGATATTAGGCAGTCCTAAAGTGTGAAAATAGGTTTTTAATAAAAAATTGAGGTTTTTCCTTAATTTCTCAAAGGAACGAAGTCCCAAAGACCCAGTTTTTGGCTTGGTAGGAGATCTTGGGATCATCTAACATTATGCCAAATTTTGGATTCCTAGGTCTTACGGTTTCAAAATGTGCCACATCTATGGACAGATGGACGGACGGACAGACGACATACAATGGACCACAACTATAGCTCAGATGACTTATAGTCAGCTGAGCTAAAAAGTAGGAACATAAAAGCATACAGTAACATGAATACAAGTAATCAGAATTTCAAGCATTTATTCGATTACAGCTTGATACTTACAGATGTGACTTGGTATGAGTTGGTTGTGCCCCTGTGGTCAATATCGTGGCAGAGACAGGCCACAAACAGAGCATAGATCTCAATATCTCTGAAAAATCAAACCAAACTCATCAATACACATTCTCTCATGTCAATTATAAACTTCACATACAAAAGGTAATGTACTCTATGTGGGCTAAAAGAAAAACCTTGTTTTGTGATCTGGTTACTGTGTCCTTTATAATTTAATGTTTGTTTGTTTTATGATCTGGTAACTATGCATGTACCTCATATATTGGAAACTATGTACTTCATACACTAGTTACAATGTACTTATACACTGGTGACTTTGAACTTCATACACTGGTTACTTTGTACTTCATACACTGGTTTCTATGTACTTCATATACTGGTTACTTTGTACTTCATACACTGGTTACGTTGTACTTTATACACTGGTTAATATGTACTTCAAACACAGGTTACTATGTACTTCATAAACTGGTTACTATGTACTTCATACACTGGTAACTATGTACTTCATACACTGGTTACTACACGAGAACCTGCCGTGAGGGGACACTAGGATGAGCGGACACCTTCGATGTATGGACACTAAGCTAATGTCCTGACCCATGTCCCATTAAAATTGACCTGTCATGAGCGGACACCTGCTAAACACGGACAGGGACAGTCCTGTTTGGCCTAAAATCCTGTCATGAACGGACACCCGAGTCTGATTTATCAGTGGCCACAAGTCACCCTGCGCGGGTGGAACGCTTCGTGCACGCAGTGAATGGCTCTTATATAGATACATTCATAGATATTATGTAAATGGCGGGAATTCTGAATCACATGACTGACACGACCAATGAGCATCAACATTAGGTGAGCCAAGTCTTTTTCTGTCATATAAGCATGGCGGATGAGTGGTTTGCGCCAGCAAACTTGCAGCACTATTTCAAGGTTGCAAAAATAATAACGATAGCATATTTGATAATTGTAACTCTACTGTTGCAAAAAACGTCAAAATGATGATTAACAAGGACAATTTGGCCTGTGCAATAATCCAAATATGACTGCGGGTGCACCTGCAGGTGTTTGCAAGTCTGGCTAGACCAGAGGTTTGCAGGATGACTTTTATTTATTTATTCAAAAACAAATATTTATTTATTCAGAAACAACGTGATTAAGAAATATTATAGATATATTTTATTGAATAAAAATTTGTTTTAAAAGTTATTTTAGTGGAAAAGTAACTATTTCTATGAAATTGTACTAATGATCCACCATTATTTAATTTTGTATTTATAAATGAACTAGCTCTTTAAAAGTCATAAAAAAATCTGCTTTCCTGTGTTAGATGTCCATATAAATATTTGTTCATATATTATTGTTATAAAAAAACATTTTATTTTTATATACTTATAGGTATGTGATTCTTCTGATTTAATTGCTGAATGAACCTCCATACAGTAATAATTATTCCCACCCCCATCTGTCCCTACCTCTCATGAAGGGACACCTGCAATGTAGGGACACTATGCCGATATCCAACAGGTGTCCCCTAACGACATATTTTGAAACAGGTTCTGCAGAAATTAAAACATATATTAGATATTTCCATAATATTTGCCATTGTATGGCAAAATTTTATGGAGAATCCATTTCTGACATTTTAAAAGACTTAATTTGCATATTTTACATCTAATTTGCATATTTCTGAATAAATTTATATGGTTGGTCATCAAATGAACCATTTTTAATTACCAGTTTTGTATTTTTTCCTGCACAAATTCAAATACTCAATTTTTTACCCCCTTTTCAAGCTTTGACCACTTAATTAACATATTACTGCATCTGATTTGCATATTTCTGAACTCATTTACATATATATGTTTTTAAAAAAAGACGTTGTTAAAAAAGCAAGTTTGTTTGTCTGATTTACAAATTTACGCAATTTTGACCCATTTTCAACCTCTGTCCACTTAATTAGCATATTTTTGCATCTCTAATTTACATAATTCTGAATCATGAACTCATATTCATATATATATTTGTGTATGTGTGTATGTATGTTTGTCAAATAAAGCCACTGTTAATACAGCAAGGTAGTTATTTTTTCTTTACTTTTTACGCTCATATGCCCAGGCACTGCCCGGCCAGCAATAAGCGTTGATTTTTGCGTTTTCAACTCACTGAAACAACTATATCTTATAGGCAATATACACAAAAGGTATACCTATTGAAACCTCCTTAAAATACTTTCTTTTGATATTACTTATGTATTATAAACTACCTCAATGCAGCATGAGGGCGCCATAAAAAAAGTGCTATTTTCTCGACTGGTGGGCGCAACGCTGATTACACACTAGTATGGTACTGCTAATGACAACACTATCCAAGATCTTCAGTGACAACTTGATTTTTGGATCAATCCATGCAAAATTTCTCAAGATATTTAAAAATTTGTGTAATTTTCCCCAAAAATGGACCTATTCAGGATCAAGATCACTCTCCTAGTAAAGATCATGACCCCATTTTAATAGGCTTCATCCTCTCACACATATCTATGCACATGTCACGTTTGGTAAAGATCTTAAAATATTTTATGAGTTATTGCGCAGACAAAATTAATTTGCGATGGCTGCGGCCATGACCGTCATGAAACCAGAGTATCCCTTACTTTTCTGGGGATACAATGATAAATATTATCACATTAGCAGACAGAACTGAAAGTATTTGTTCATGTTAAATAATGCATGAATTCCTTTGTTGTTTAATGCTTGGGAACGATCATATACTGCACAAATATGAGATTGTGGAGCGATCAATCAACGGTTGTCTGTATTTGCCAGTTTTGGCACATGGATTTTTCAATAAAATTTTTTGGGTCGCTGGTATTTTTTTGGAGTCGGTTGTGTAACTGGGAACAAAGACTTCATTAGTTTTTTGCCTTATATAAAATCCAACTGTTTTATTTTATAATATTTTGTTTCTACATTTCACAATTAGTGTCACCTGTGACCATGATTCGGAACTGTCTGACAGATGAAAACCTAGATGTAGTAGACTCACTCGAGGTAGTTGAGCAAGTGAACATTCTTGTAGAGCAGATAACAGAAGTGTCCTACAGAGAACGCGTGAGCCCAGTTGTGGTACGGGGGATCTCTGTAGCCTTTTTTGACCATCAAGACAAACCTGCAAAGTAACACATACAAATATCCAAATATGCCTTTAAACACAAGCCTTGCCACTCCAAGTCCAAATGCAAATGCATTTACATTTAAATTTCCCACTGCATTTGCATTTAAATGCAGTGCTGATGTGGTACATCTGCATTTGGAAAAATTGTATGCAATTGCATTTGAAATACAAGTCAAGTCAAATGTCAAATGCAAATTTCATTTAAAAGGGAACCATGGGTAATAAGGCTAAGCTGGCTATAAGCGTTAAATATGTTAAGTATATGGAAAGAGATAATGTTCAGTTTGATTTTTATACAGTTCTTTAAATGTTCAGGGGAGGAGGAAATAAATTTAAGTATACTAGTTAAAATGAAAATTCATATGCCCAGTATTGCATCAAAGCATATACCACTACACATAAAACAAATTTATTGTGATAATTAAAACAAATCCTGTAATAAGGCAGTGTTGCATCATAGCATATACCACTACACATAAAACATAAATTTATTGTGATTAATATAAAAAAAAAGTCTGTAATAAGGCATACAGCACTTTTTATGTTCTTAAAAAAGTTGGGAGATGAGTTCATAGTCACACCAGATGACAACAAGACAAAGATATGTATTTAATGACAGTAACAGGCATGAAGAGTGGCATTCCTCTCATTATGAAAGAATTATGCAATAAGGAGCCAGAGATCAGAAAATCAATATCAAATAGTGAGCTAAAACAGAGCTATGAATGTCATCATGATAAATGTCACTGTCCATGATCAATAAACAAAGCAAGAACCATGGAAACCGTTGGGTTAATTATTCAGTTCCTGGAGCTTTTGTTGCAAAATTTTAATTATTCTCATGTGTACAAACAAGCCCCATTACTGTAAGAAGTAATGGGTTTCCAAGAAGATTTTATATAAACCTTCCAGGATGTAAAGTCAGATGTTTCTAGTCCCAATGGTTATGATTTGTGCCCTGTTATATGACAAAGAGTGATCACTATAGCTTACAGTCATCTGAGCTAAAAATGCCCATCCTGATATGACCTGTATGGGGATTTACATTGAAATTTTATAACTGAGATTTTCACACTCCTAACCTAGATTAATACATGAAGTCCATAAAGCTTTTTTCACATACCTTGTACATGCTCACAGAGTATACAAGACTTTTTACGAATTTCTTTTGAAGAGCATGCCAATTTGTAGTTGTGCCCACTTATCACCCTGTTACAGTGCAAGAAACTGCAAGGTCATTTGTTAATTAGGAATGCTATGTACACTGGTACTGGGATTCTGAATTTACAAATGGCTAAACAAGGGACCTATGGGTCACTGTGCTCAGCTGACGTTAACCTTGAGGGTAAAAATCTAAAATAATATCAAATGGAGAGAAAGTGTAAGAGGAAGAGGTAATAAAGGCCATGGTTGGTTTATATGATTGGTTTGTATTGATGAGCAAAAATTGTTGCAAATAATATTTTGTGACCTGACCATGTGTTTCCTAATGTTGAAACTGAAGCATGTGTGCAGTTTGTGAACAAATGATCTGTACAATTACCATGATGATCATTAGTTGGCTTTTCGATTAACTATTGACATTTCAGTAGTTTACACATTTGTTCAATCAAATCTTTTTTTTGTATAATATATATTATTAAATATGTTTTTTTTATGAAATGTATACAGTTGAAATATAACTAATTAACAACATAAAACATGGCAAACAAAGCCTGATCTCAAATTCTGCTGATGCAAGAAAATAATGAACAAATGTTTGTAATAAATCCTCATTTTTTTTATCACATCAATTTTTTTTAATTTAAGTTTATATTTCTATACATTTTCAATATAACATATATATCTGAATATAAAAGTTGATTCATAATTCTCAATTGCATCATCATAAATCTCAATCTTGTCAGATAACACCACATCATGCACACAAATGTTTATTTATTTTTTACCACAAAAATATATCTTTTAAATCTGCAAAAAAATAAATATCTAAAAAAAATACTTGATTTAGATTTCACAATTTTTAATTGTGTCTTTATTTATCCATAATGTGCTTCATATTTTATCATAATTTAAGCATACTGATTGGTTCCATTATGATCGGTAAAATCATTTAAAAGAAAAATGATTTCTTTAAAAATGCTACATTACACAACATTGCATCTTCTGGATTACACCTTGAATTACTTTTTCAAGGAAAGTTTTTGCATATCAGAGTGGAAACAGCATTACAATTAAGGAGATACAGTGAAAACAATAACAATACTGCATAACACTTGGTGGGTTGGGTTTGCGGGGGGGGGGGGGGGGAGGGTGATTGGGGTGGTGATATGAGAATAACTGTACACCTGTCACAGCAGGGGATCTCCCCCAGTGACTGTAACAAATCAGAAACCCTGGGATAGCTGACTTCCAGTGACCTAGAGTGGGACCCTGCATCTGTAATCTGTAATCAAAGCAAATGACTACAATAGAGCCTCAAGAAAAAAATCAATAACTAGCTTAATTTTCAAGCTTTTACTTCTAAATTTCAGATTTAAACAAATTAAATATTTATGTTTACATGCTGTGAAAATTAAATCAATGGTACTTACAGGAAAAAAACGTGCCATGGTCAAAGTAGGGCAAAATTTAAGGTACTGATTTTATTTTTATGCTAATTACTTAAAAAATTTAAAAAATTCAGATCTAATTTTGGGTAAACAATTGAATCTTAATTAAACATAGTTAAATACTTGGGAAAATAGACTCTAGTTTCAAAATTTTTCATGTTAAGTGAGAAAATATTTTTCCTGATTTTTTACAAAGTCCATTATGTTTGGGCCCATAACTTAAAGAATTTATACTTAACAGACTTAATTTCTGGCATGTACATAGGAACTATATAGAAGAATATTTATGGTAAAAATGAGGAAAAATAGATGAGTGGTTTTGATATGAGGCAGTCCTGAAGTGTGAAAATAGGATTTTAATAAAAAATTGAGGTTTTTCCTTAATTTCTCAAAGGAACGAAGTTGCAAAGACCCAGTTTTCGGCTTGGTAGGAGATCTTGGGGACATCTAACATTATGTTGAATTTTGGATTCCTAGGTCTTACGGTTTTAAAACGTGCCACATCTACGGACGGACGGACGGACGGACGGACGGACGGACGGACAGACGGACAGACGACGGACAATGGACCACGACTATAGCTCAGATGACTTATAGTCAGCTGAGCTAAAAACTAGCATCTGATCATCTTTTAAACAATGCAAACATTTGGGGCGTAGCAGTTAATCTGCAGAAGATGAAAATACTCAGCAAATTCCTGCACTAAAATAAAAGAATATACTCAGATGTGAAAATTAATATTTTATCAAGCTAGGTGTGCATGGGATAAAGATGTCTGGATTACAAACACAAATTTGTCAGAAAAAAGGGGTGAATTTCCAACAAAATAGCATATCCTAAATGAATTATAGTAGATGAGACTCACTTGGCCAGTGTGTCTCGACGAATCTTAAATTTCGATATAAACCCCATGTCTTCAAACATGCTCAGGACGGCCTGTAAAAGAGACACAAGTACAGTTAAAGTTCAAAGTGTTACAAGTCATGCCATCTATGGCCTTACACTATTAAGATATAAATAATCAAATATGAAATACTAAGCAAACTGCTGATGACAATAAATTGAAGGTTGATCTCCTTGCCAGTCTCCATAGCAAATCAGGGGATCTAGGTAGGATTTCAGAGATTAGCTGTCTGAAAGACAGATTGGGACTTCTAGGTTATTTGGAGCCCTGTATATATAAAACTAGCGCAATTTTGGCCCTTTGACATTAGAGAGTATACACCAGCCCTCTGTCGTCAGAGTGCCGCTATATCCTTCAATGAGGACCGCAGTGTAAAACCAGGGGCGGATCCAGGATTTAGGAAAAGGAGCTGTCCAACCCAGGAGGACTAATGACAAAACCTAACAAGGCCTACAGGCTTAATGCGAACTTTTGCAATGGGATATACATCAGGTATGGTGCTTCCATGCTGGACCGTTACTTTTCACGTACAGGTGTGATATGTATATGTACAATGCAAGCACTTAACATTTTGAACCCAAGTACATGCACCGATTACACAAATATCACTGCTGAAATACTGGCATGGGTGCACCAAAAAACGCTAATAATCCCACATCATTTGATATATGACAGATTTTGCAAAAAAACTGGGGATGTTAGCTCCTGCTATTCCTGAGAAATTATGGGTTAATGTACTGATGACCAATGACCCTCGTACAGAAAGGGTTGATGCAGGTGGTGCCACCAATACCTCAAATTCATATATGAGTCATGTTACCAACATTTGCATAAAATTTGGCTTCAGTTGTTTCTGATAATGTAATTTTAGTTTCCTTATGGCAAAATGACGAAGTTCAGCTTCCTGTAACTCCGCCAAAATTCACCAAACTGGAACCATTCGAACAAACTTGAGAGAGATAGTTTCATAGATTATTTCTGTGAAATATATAACATTTTGGCTAGACAGTTTCGGAGAAGATGATTTTTAAGGGGTTTTTTAGCTTTCTCCTTAAAAAACTATGTAAATGCAGAAAGCAAAAAAAAAAAAAACAAAACAAATCAAATAAGAGTTTTTTAGATGAATGATTTTACGCATAGAATTTGGTGATGCTAGCTCCTATGTTTTTTTAGATAGCATGGGTTAATTGTACGGACAACTGCGTACAGACAATGCTGCGCCATCGCACAAGCTCACAGGTTTGCTAGAAAAGGTCCACAGGTGTGGAAAAGGAGGGGGTCCAGTCTGCAAAAATTAGTCTGAAACCCTTAAAAAAAGGTTGCGTTGGCTGAAAAATGGGGGGTCCAGACTCCATGGACCCCTCCGTTGGATCCTCTTCTGAAAGTGCTATGAGGATGCAAAAATTTTAGTAATTTTATACAACGCCTCATGGCCTACAAGTACACTTTCACTTGACATAAATCAGACCAATTGTAAGCTTTTTTAGTAAACTTTCTAACAACACCTACCATGTGCGAGAAAAATTCCATTTTAAGTCAGCATATTGGTAAATCCCATTGCATGTTTGTTGAATTTATGCCTACATGATGCAAGCATGGCTCGCACAGGTTACTTGACAAGAACCAACTTGTGCTCTAACAGGAAATGACTCATCACCATAGGGACAGATTTTTAGTTTGGGATGTTAAAAAAATATCAGCAGTTTTCCATCTTATCAATGCAACAGGATGGAAGGCCACTACAGTTCACTCCTCAGTACGGCTTGTATCATGACTCAAGTAAGGCTGACCAGCCCAATATTAATGTCTACTATGTCATCTATTTTATAGCTAATATAAAACCTGAACTCCAGGAAGCTTAATGATGACAGCTCTTTCTTTTTGTTGGTTACTCCACTAACAGGCTGGGGACCTCTCCCTTAAATGTAAACAAACAAACAAACAAAGACAACTGGCCCATGGGTGATGACGCTCAGCTGACTACCAATGACTTTATAGGCTAATAATCACAACAAGAATTTTATCATCTAAAAAACCAAACTGAGATTAACTTCAGATTTGATCTTCACCTTTGACTTTCTGACACCAAAGTGGACGACGTTCTTCCTGAAGTGATGGGTCACACATATGTGAAGACTGAATGCAATCATGACTGGTCTATACAGATTGTACAAAAGAAGAATACGATTTCTGAAGGACTGGTTTGATGAACTGGCCCTTCTTACACCATAGGTGACAAGGTTCTTCCTAAGTGATGGGTCACACATAAGTGAAGATTGAATCCAATTATAAAGGTTGTACAGGAGAAAAATAAGATCAAAGTCATCAGTTTTCAAACTCCTTTAAGAATATGATGGAATCAAATGATAGGTCAAATTTGAAGAAAAATTATGTGTAACTTCAAAAGTTATAGGGGTCAAAATAATCCTAAATTCTGCAAAGTTGAACTTTTAAAATAAAGGTCAAGGTCACAATTTTTTTAAACTCATCCAAGAACACTGCAGAAACAACTTGTTTGTCAAATCTGAGAGAAAAATATATAAAACTTCTAAATTATTTACGTTCACAAGAAATCCTCCATGATCAATAAGCAAAGCAAAATCATGGTGGTCCATGCATTTAGTATTGAGATACTGGAGCTTTTGTATCAAATTCTTAATTATTAAGGTGTGCAGATACAAGATTTTTTAAGGACCTCCAAAGATGTTCAGTTAGCAGTTTCTAGGTCTAATGGTTATGATTTGTGCCCTGCAAAAGACAAAGGGTGATTGCTATAGCTAAGCTTGACTGAAAGTCTGCTGAGCTAAAAATGTGTTTTTAACTTTGAAATTTTTAAACTCTGTGGAATTTCAAGAAAATATCCAACATTTTTTCCATTTTAAAATACAAATGAATTCTGCAAGTGCACTGTGAACAGCTCTCAAAACTGCTACAGGTCCAGTTTCAGCCAATGAAACTGCTCAGACAGTATGAAGACTAAATACTTACCATTGGAGTTTCAAAGTCACTGATACTTCGTGGTGTGAAGTGAATTTTGTCAAAATCTGCACCAAAATGTTTTATAGCTGGGATGGCTATCTTGGAAAGCCGAGTGACATCATCTGGTGCCACCTGTTGAAGACAAATCAGAACTTTGAACAGGAGGCTGTATGTAGCCTGGTGGCAGTGGTATACATATAATGGACTGCAGGGCTAAAGGTAACATTCCTGGTGAAAACCACTGGTTTTAAAACAAACCAAAAGTTGTTTTACAGTCATATCAGATTGAATAAACCACACATCATATTTAACTTAGAGTTTTTCTATTGTTACATGTATTGTTATTATTAACACTTCTTTTTGTGAAACATCCAAAGTTATTGAAAATATTAAATTAAAAAGTGCATTCTTTTTAACAAATAACCTTGGGCAAGTTACTTTTAATGGGCCATAATATTAACCTTACATGACAATATCCATAAGTTTTTTTTCCTCTAACATGTCCCTTTCTCTTTCAAAGAATTGAATTTATTCATTGAAACAAAATATAAAATTTCAGTGATGGTGTAAATGTGGTAAAGATTAAAACTAGGAGACTGCGATGTGATACCTACCTGCATATGGTATATCATGAGTTCATTGGATAATTTACTCTTGTGTTGTGCATCTCTCACCTTCCTGTACAATAAACCCTGAAAATGTTAATAAAATTCATATTTATAAGCAGATAACCACTGATGATATCATATTTATAGTTAATGACCTCTGAAACTGACTGACAACCACCAATATAGGAAATTGCCAATTCATTTTCTCCTGTAAATGGAAGAGAAAAACGTCTGGCTGGACTAGCTGGAACCCTGTTTGTGCAGGTAAGCGGGATTAACCACACACTCATTAGTATTGACTAAACTGACTATCCCTACTTTGTGAGCTTACACATGCTATGAACTCTATTTACTTTCATTAGGAGGTGTGCATTCATTCCCATTTGTGTGTGTTTGTTCACAACGTAACTCATGCAATTGATTAGATTTTGGTGTGCATCCAGCATATTTTCCAGGTCATGGAATGTTTCGTCATTTATGCACAAATGGACCTGGGAATATGGGCCAAAATAAGTGAATGCAAACAAGGTCCAGCCTAATGCTTGGCATAGTGTGGCCAGTACCCACCTGTTCACATCACAGTCCAGCAACCAGCACCCAGCACCTCAGAATGATGGTGCCCAGTGTGTCAGTGGAGCATTTGTGATAGGGATACCAAAATAGAGAAAGGGATCCCCATTTGGTGGAGGCATGTATCCACTGTGATGCAGATTTCTATTTAATTAATGTGATTGTTGTTTAAAAAGTATGTATGACACATTAAAGGAAACTTGCAAAATTTGAGGTTTATCTATAAATCCTGTGTTTACCATGTGATCCTGTTTAACTTTCCCCTGTACCTTCCTGCCAGGCAGTTGGTTCAGGTTAACAACTTCCCATACAAACTGTGCTGAATGCAGCAATTTCTCATATCTTTCTTAATTTAATATCCTGTAATAATTCTTTTCAACACAACATCATAAATATAATAAATAATGTTTCAAGATGATCGGCAATGAAAAGCATTATGCAGCCATGTTGAATGAATGTGCTGATCAGACAGGACACTTGGAACATGTTATAATTTTGAACATGCCACATCCCTTCTCATTGGTCTGATAACATTGGTCTCAGTTAATATCAGATCCCATGGTCTCAGTTTTGGTATCAGATCCCACGGTCTCTGTTTTGGTATCAGATCCCATGGTCTCAGTTAATATCAGATCCCAAGGTCTCAGTTAGTATCAGATCCATAGGTTTCAGTTAATATCAGATCCCAAGGTCTCAGTTTTGGTACCAGATCCAATGGTCTCAGTTTTGGTATCAGATCCTATGGTCTCAGTTAGTATCAGATCCTTAGGTCTCAGTTAATATCAGATCCATCCCAAGGTCTCATTTAGTATCAGACGCATTGTCTCAGTTTTGGTATCAGATCCCAAGGTCTCAGTTTTGGTATCAGATCCCATGGTCTCAGTTTTGGTATCAGATCCCGAGGTTTCAGTTTTGGTACCAGATCCAATGGTCTCAGTTTTGGTATCAGATCCCATGGTCTCAGTTAGTATCAGATCCTTAGGTCTCAGTTAATATCAGATCCCAAGGTCTCATTAAGTATCAGACCCATTGTCTTAGTTTTGGTATCAGATCCC
This sequence comes from Sipunculus nudus, assembly GCA_026874595.1. Taxonomy (NCBI): domain Eukaryota; kingdom Metazoa; phylum Annelida; class Sipuncula; order Golfingiida; family Sipunculidae; genus Sipunculus; species Sipunculus nudus. The sequence continues at coordinate 67,596,294 of CM049315.1, forward strand.
ATGGTCTCAGTTTTGGTATCAGATCCCATGGTCTCAGTTTTAGAATCAGATCCCATGGTCTCAGTTTTGGTACAAGATCCTATGGTCTCAAGGACAATGCTGACCTCAGCTTGACCAGTCTCCATTACATCACCGGTGTGCCCGTACTTACGTGAGTGATGCTGATGCAGCAATACACAGCAAATGCTTCTGCTGCCTCCTCATCATATGCGGTGAACTGGGGAGCATTTAACTTATTGCACAGCTGGGCCACACCAACAATCATACCTGAAAACAGAGAACAAAAACTCAACATTGATGTCTTTTTTTTAAAATAAATTTTATTGCTGAACTGGTGGCCCATGGGCCATGACGCTCAGCTGAATTCAAGGATTGTTGAATTGGATTACAAGATGAAGAGATCCAAAATCTATGGCCATGCAAACTTTCAGCTCAATACATTGAGCCACTCCTGAGATATCGGCTGTTATCTAAAAGACACCAAGATTCAGACTGCACAGAAAGGATTGCAGGTGGTGCCACCTGTCTTTGTTATGCACAACTACATAGGTGAGGGAACAACTGCCGGGTTACAGAAGATCAGTCCAAGGGTCTCAGAGGAGTTCTCCAGAAACAAACACAGTTTTTGTATCACATTTTAAATTATTTTGGGGGTACTTATTATCCCCATAGCTCAGAGGATATGGTTAACAGAGACCTAATTTCAGATTTCCATGATTTCCCATAGAGCTTCATAGTGCTCCCTAGATGTCAAGTATGAAGATATTAGTTCAAGTGGTTACATTTTGTGCCCTGTTACAAGATGGGGCTTTATTTGAAAGTCTCAGAAGAGAAAAAAATGCATACAAATAAAAAAAAATAGGTGGCGCCACCAGTCTGCAGGAACTGATGAAACACTCCATGATCAATATCCATTCAAAAAATCATGGCCGTCAGTACATTAGTTATTCAGATACTGCGTCTTTTGTATCACATTTTTAATTATTCTTAGGGGTACTTACATGCCCCATAGCTCAGAGGATATGGGTAACAGAGACCTTATTTCAGGTTTTCAAGGAGATTTTTCATGGGCCTCCCTGCATGTCAACAGAGAAGATTCTAGGTCGAGTCGTTATAATTTGTGCCCTGTTAACAGATGACCACATCTTTAGAGGTCTCAAAAAATAGAGAAAAACATTTGTAACTAGATGTGTGGGAACGACACGAATGCCCCTGCCTTGGGCAAATTAGAAACATTTGTAAATTTTGGAAAATTGTTTAAGTTCAGGAGGTGTCGTATGGTCAAAAGTAGGTCAACAAGGGCAAAATGCAAACTCGATCTGTAACGGGTCATTATCAAGCAACACACCAAAAATCATGCCAGTATATGCAGGCATTGTGAAAAAAAGTCCATACATGTGCATTTTCCATAAAAATTTCTGTCTTTCATGAAATTTTCTATGTTTAGGAGCCGTAAAACAATCAAAAGTAGGTCAACCGGGACAAAGCGCGAACTCGATCTGTAACTGGTCTATATCTGCCCACACACCAAAATTCAGGCCAATATCTGCAGGCATTGCGAAAAAAAGCCCGTACAACTGTTTGATTTCGGAATGTCGGAAGGACGGAATGACGGACATGGGTAAAACTATATGCCCCGGCCACTTTGTGGCGGGGGCATAAAAATTGAAAAAGTACAGGTGGAGCCACCAGACTGCAGAAACTGATGAAACGTTTCATGATCAATATCCATGGAAAAAATCATGGTGATCAATGCAATAGTTGTTCAGATACATGAGCTTTTGTATCAAATTTTCCATAATTCTGGGGGTACTTCGGAGGCCCATAGCTCAGAGGTTATGGGTAACAGAGACCTAATTTCAGGTTTCCACAGAGACTTTTTATGGGCCTCCCTGCATATCAAGAGAGAAGATTCTAGGTCCAGTCATTATGATTTGTGCCCTGTTAACAGATGACCACATCTTAAGGTCTCAAAAATAGAGAAAAACATTTGTAAAAATAGAAAAAAATACAGGTGGGGCCACCAGACTGCAGAAACTGATGAAACATTCCATCATCAATATCCATGCAAAGAATCATGGTGATTAATACAATAGTTGTTCAGTTAACTGAGCTTTTGTATCAAATTTTCCATTATTTTGGGGGTACTTTGGAGCCCCATAGCTCAGAGGTTATGGGTAACAGAGACCTAATTTCAAATTTCCACAGAGACTTTTCATGGGCCTCCCCGCAAGTCAAGTGAGAAGATTCTAGGTCCAGTCATTACGATTTGTGCCCTGTTAACAGATGACCACATCTTAAGAGGTCTCAAAAATAGAGAAAAAAATTCGTAAAAATTGAAAAATACAGGTGGCGCCACCAGACTGCAGAAACTGATGAAACACTCCATGATCAATATCCATGCAAAAAATCATGGTGATCACTGCATTAGTTGACTTACAGTCAGCTGAGCTAAAAATCAAAGAATACACATTTCACACATAATTATACACAATCATATCAAATACAATATACACTTAATACAAAGCACATTGCCTGGATATTATTCAAACTATACTTCAAATTGTCAATCCTTTTAATTTGCACATGCAGTATATTCATCTTAATTAGCAATTGCAGAATCTAGTGGTCATAACAGAATACATTTTCCCCTTGACTTTTGTTTTCAATACTAAAGCTTCAATGCTACTGTACGTTATAAGTTTTTCTTTATTTTTCCCAATTTTTCTACATGTGTTGTAATATTATATTTCTGTTTTGCTTTTATATGTTCAATTTCCGTATATATTTAAGTCTCCTTAAAAACTGTTTTTTTGAAATAACATTATATGTCAGATATAGTTTAAAATAAATTTTTGCTGGACAGTTTTGTTTCACTATGCAATTACAATATGTTGGGTGTGTAAATTACCAACAAGGCCTACAGGCCTAATGCGAACCTGTGCAGGGCATATACACCAGGTATAATGCTTTAATGCTTGACCATTACTTTTCTAAGACATTCCAAATATTTTGAACAAAAACCAATTACACAAACATCACTGCTGAAATACTTGTATGGGTGCACTCAATACAAAATAATTGTAGGTGGCGCCACCAGTCTTGTATAAAACAAGGCTGTCCGATATGGTTAAAATATGCACAATATCAGTCTGATATATTAAATCCCTCCTAAGAAATAAGCAGGCACATACACTGTGTAAAAGTCATTGTAGGTGGCGACACCAGTCTTGTGAACGAGAAAGCCATCAAAGATGCATGGTCGGGTCAAAATATCAGACCAAAACATCAAACTTCTCTTGAGTCAGGTGCACTGGTTTAAACAGGCTTAGGTAAGAAAGGCAGTTGCCCCAGTGAACTGAAACAAACAGCTAGCTCCAGCTACTGCACTGAGTGAACTCTTGATCTGCACCTGGCTGCACTGAGTGAACTCTTGACCTGTACCTTGGTGCACTGAGTGAACTCTTGACCTGTTGCATATTCTGACAAAGGTGGCAGTCTGCCAAAGCTATAAATAGATCCAGACTGACCTTTGGCTTGTTGACAAATCTGTAATAGTTGGCAGTCTGCCAAGCTATTTATAGATACAGACACAATCTTGGCCTGTTGGTAAATCTGTTTAAACATACTGAAAGACTTTGGCTACAGATTTTTTCAAGCTGACATATTTATAAGATTTTTTTATCTAAATTTTTAGAATAGTAAAAGATGCAGTCCTTTCATGGTTAAAAGGTCCAATCATTCTGTCAAAAATCATTTCAGTAAATTTGAACAATGGCCTCCTAAGAATGATTTTTGGGGAAATTTTCAAAAGTTGATACAACAGTTTTGCAGAAGACTATTGCAGCCCTCATTTTGAAACAGGCTTACAAATGACCACAAGACCAAACTTCAGCTATCTATGACTTTACTAAAAATCAATGAACACAATCTATACTATACACTTGAAAGATCCCTACCCTAGGATAATTTTTGTGAAAATTAAACGATTCAGCTTGAAAGTTTCATCATAAAACATTTTTCAGCTGAAAGAGGCTAAAATTATAAGTTTTTCCCTGTAAAAACAGGTTGATGTAGGTGGCATCACAAAAACTGCAATTTCAGATATAAGTCACTTGACCAACAATTGCACAAAACATGGTGACGCTAGCGCCTTTAGTTTCTGAGATTGTTATGTTAGTATGCTTACTTGGCCAAATGACTAAGTCTGAATTCCTGTAACTTGGCCAAAATTCATCAAACCCAAATCATTTGAACAAACTTGAGAGAGAGCTCGTCTCTGGGATCATTTACGTGAAACATTAAAATTGGCACCACAAAAAGCTCAGTCCCACAACATTTGATATGTGACAGAGTGTTGCATTAAATTTGGGGATGCTAGTCCCCGCCATTCCTGAGAATTATGTGTTAATATACTGATGACTGATGACCCTTGTACAACAAAGGTCAATGCAGGTGGCACCACCAATACCTCAATTTCAATTACGAGTCAAAACCTACATCTGCAAACAATTTGGTGATGATAGCTCGAGCCAATTCTGATTTTGTAATTTTAGTATCCTTTTTTGGCCAAATGACTAAGTTCAGCTTCCTGTAAATCAGCCAAATTCATGGAACTATAACCATTCAAACAAACTTGAGAGGGATGGTTTCAGAGATTATTTCTGTGAAATACTGAAGAATTTGGCTGGAAAGTTTTAGAAGAGAAGATTTTAAAGGTTTTTTTTTTAGCTTTTTCCTTATAAAATCTAAGTAAATTGCAGATAGCAAAATAATTAGCAAAATCCGATAGAGCTGTTTAGATGACTGATTTTTTGCATAAAATTTTGTGATGCTTGCTCAAACTGTTTTTGAGATAGCATGCCCATGGGTTAACGTATGGATGACTGCTAACAGACGACGCTGCGCTATTGCATAAGCTCACAGGTTCGCTTACAAACCTGGCAACAAGCAGCATCAAACCAGCGATGTGTAGGTGATATAAGGTCAAGAATAGTTGGATTAATTTAAAAGCATGTTTCCTTTTTTTTGTTCACAATTTTCAATTTAATACTAAGTAAATGAAAATAACTATCATTGCTTTCACCTTTGATTTTTATATTTATTTCCTCTCTTTCCACACATTAATGTGGTCTTTTACAGAAGCATCATTGACTAGAAGTCTATTAATACTCCTTGCCCATATGATGACGAAGTTATTAGTTTTTATTCACAGTATTTAATGATATAAAAGAATTTTATTTTAGGTCCATGGACTGTTGGTGGCACTGCCTTTTGTATGAGTATGAAGGTATCCATATGATAAGAAAGATATGTTATTATTAAGCTTTCTCCATTTCAGGTTTTATATGCACCAGGTTAGTAATAATCCAGAATTCATAACCTGTCGTTAAGACATAAGAGCGAATCTCTGAGGTTCAAGCAAGATTTCACAATTATGCCATTGAAGCACCCGCAGGGGTCATACCAGGGACCTTCGGCTCCAAAGTCCAACACCTTAACCACCAGTTTTTATTCACAGTATTTAATGATATCAAAGAATTAATATGTGTATACAGTTTTCAAATGTTGTTATTCAATAATGAGTGCCAGAAATACTGAAAATTACTGATATTTTTAAATGATTGCTGTATGTTTAAGGAGGAGATTATGTGTGAATATAATTCCTGTTTTTCAGCACAATGGTCTTTTTTGGTCAGATGCAGCCCACCAGAGGGCAGTGTCTAAGCACTAACTATACTATAACAAGTGACCCATGGGTCATGACGCTCAGCTGACAAGCATGACCTGTGACATCATGGACTGAGATTCACAACTTCCAGTCAAATTTTGAAGAACCAATTTGCCAATTTGTTGAAAATTTTCTATGACAACAGAAATATATATCACCTATGTCTGGTTAAAACACAGTGAATTGATGGTCTGAGGAAAATGCATGATTGTTAAGCTATCAGGAACTATTCCAACAGCTTGCCTGAAACCTATCAGTCTCAAAAGGAACACCACAAAGGGCAAATATAAGATCAAAATATATAGCAAAAATCAAGGAAATACATGCAAGAATTATTGAGAAACAGGTGCTTCTGTATGAATTTTATTCAATACAAGCCAACTGTACTGCACTTTTATAAATTATGGTAATATTTATTCAGAAATATTTGACCCAATCCTTTACAAGATTACATAAATATACATCCAGCTGCATTCACTTTAACTGTTCTTGAGATAATATGATCAAAAGGAATTAAAAGATGGTTGCCTGGTGGCCATATTGGACATCTGACAAGTCTGAAATCAGACAACAAACATTCTCTAAATTGGACCAAACATTAAAGAAAAATTACTGAAACTGCCCTGAAGAAAGAATTTCTAAGGTGGCTAACTGGCAGACATAATGGATTTCTGACAAGTATGACATTTGATATCCCACATTCTCCAATAAGAGACCAAACTTGGGGCAAATTATCCAGTAATAAATGCCCAAAATAATTCAAAAGGCATGTCCAGGCCCTCATATCAGATTTATAGATATGCAATTGTAAAAAGTGTAAGTCAAGTATTTTTTATTATCACTCTGCTTTTCAATGGGGTCAGCAGGGTAGGTAAACTGCCAGACCTGAAAGAAAAGAAATGCAGAAAGCATGACTAAGAGTCTTGAAATAAAACAAAAAGCCATCCTAAATCAAGGTACACATCCACATATTATGAGAACAAACACTTGCTTTTATATGTGGTGATATATATTAAAATATTCAGATATCTAGGAAACTAAGTTTATTGCTAGGATTCCATAAAATAAACTGCAAAATGTTCCCATCATCTTATAAATCAGTAGCTAAACCTTAATACTATACTCTCATAGTGTTAATGCCTGGCTGAAGCATTCTGACAACAGTGTTTTTGTTATGAAGTAACGAGGTACTTATCACTGAGCCTTATCACTTAATAGGCTGATACAAAAGGGAGTCATATGTCACCAGTGTCACTCACAATTACAGCCACACAGGGAGATGTACCAGCTGGAGTGGGATGGTTATATATACAAGAAAAATATAGATGGTCTATAAAATAAGTAATTGTGAACATCCCTGACCTATGACCTTGGCCTTTTGCCCATATATCAACTGGATTCTTTCTAAATGATGGGTAACTACTGACCACTTAAATCTGGTGTAATTACTTGGCAACCAATGGGTGAATAACTTTGACCTGCAATCTTTAAACTGCTGACCAGCTGACCCCAAAATCAATAAGTAATTTATTCAAGCAAAAAGACCCATAAATATGAAGTTTGAGTCAAACTGAGTAATGCATAGATGTGGCATATGTGAAAGACTGAAGGTTTGGGTTGAACAGTTACACTTGAAATATGCTCACAAGCATTTAGAACAATTAAATATTGTGACCTTGACCTTTGACTTTTTGACCTCAACATCAATAGGCTTCTTCCCTTATTGGTAGGTAAGCCATATATGACAGATGGAAGGTACAGATTGAAAAGTTTGCCTGAAAATGACTCCACGCAAGAAGTGGGTGCTGTGAACTTGACCTTTGACCTCAAAATCGACAGGTCTTTTCCCCTGTTGGCAGAGAAGCGAATGAAAAGTCTAGCTTGAAATGTGTCCACTACCTTTTCAAAGAAGTGGATCCTGTGACCCTGACCTTTGACCTTGTGACCTCAAAATCTATAGGATTCTTCTCCAACTTAGTAGGTGAGCTATATGTGAAAAATCAAAGAATTGGGATGAAAGGGTTGGCTTAAAATGCATCCACAGGCTTTTCAAAGAAGAGGCTCCTGTGACCTTGACCTTTGACCTTTTGACCTAAAAAAATTATGGTTTTTCCCCTGTTGGTAGGTGAGCTGTATGTGAAAGATGGAAGGTTTGGGATGAAAATTTTGTCTCAAAGAGTTATTTCTTGGGGGTGCAAACACACCCCATAACTTCGAGAATATAGGTCGCAGTGACCTAATTTCAGGTTTGCAAGGAGATCTTTTTATAACCTCTAAGACTGCATAGGGTTCATGGCTCTAGCCCCTACGGTTACGATTTGTGCCCTGCTAATGGACGGACGGCCGGCCGGACGGACAGACGGAAGGACGCCGGACAAAGACCCATCGCTATAGCCCAGCATGACTGAAAGTCAGCTGAGCTAAAGACGAATATAAAAACATATAGAGTATACAACACTGCAAGGACCTGTGATTAAGATGAACAGTAAAATTAATGAATATAAATACAAATAGTAAGAGTTGTCCTACCTTCATCATTCTTTAAAGGAAAACAGAGGATGTTTCTGAAAAATAAAAGTATTTTTTTTTAAATTTCAATTCAATTTGTTATACAAAAACAAATTAAAAAGATATAATTCTCCAAACATTAAATTTGCATCAAAATAAACAACTTCGTTTCATATGTTTCTTGTGCATACTGATTGTGAACACACATATCAAATAAACAAGTGACCCAAGGTCATGAGGCTCAGCTGATCTGTTACATTGAGAATTCTATCAACTTAGACTGCTGTCATTTTAGTATTTTTGCAATTGTGTCTGCGGCAGTTGTGAAGATTCATCAACTGGATTTTCTTCACAGTGTGATATGTCAACACTGATTTTGAAGTCTGAAAAATATTATCAACAATGCATGAAAATAAAGAATATGTAGGTGGTGCCACCAGCCTTCCACAGCTGAAATGGCCATCTAGGATCAACAAGCTTATCAAATTTCAGAAGGATCAATTCAATCATTACTGAACTATATTATCTAAAGTATGAAGTTCATCATACATCAACATGCCAAAATGTTAAAATTTTGTTACTGCGTCTGCAGCAGTTCAGACGCACTAGCAGGACTAACTTTCTTTATTTTTTACCTGGTAATTTAACAATGTTATATGTGCAGATGATGCACATTGTTACATTTTTTTGGGTTGAGTGAAAAATTCTTGATTTGCTACCCAGAACACTAGCACAAGTCTGATTTTTAAGTTAAAAACACAACTAGATGTGTCGGAACGACATGAATGCCCCCGCCTGGGGCAAATTAGAAACATTTGTTAAATTTTGAAAAAATTTTTGAGTTCAGGAGGTGTCATATGGTCAAAAGTAGGTCAACAAGGGCAAAATGCAAACTCGATCTGTTACGGGTCATTATCAATCAACACACCAAAAATCAGGCCAGTATCTGCAGGCACTGTGAAAAAAAGTCCATACATGTGCATTTTCCATAAAAATTTCTGTCTTTCATGAAATTTTGTATGTTTAGGAGCCGTAAGAAAATGAAAAGTAGGTCAACCGGGATGAAACACAAACTCGATCTGCAACTGTCATTATCTGCTCACACATAAAAAATCAGGGTGGTATCTGCAGGCACTGAGGAAAAAAAGTTGGTACATATGCATTTGTTATGAAAATTTCTATTTTTCATGAAACTTTATATGTTCAGGAGCAGTCAAATGGTCAAAAGTAGGTCAAATGAGACAAAACAAGAACTTGATCTGTAACTGGTCATTATCTGCCTACACACCAAAAATCAAGCCCGTATCTGCAGGCATTGCGAAAAAAAGTCCGTACATGTGCACTTTTTTATGAAATTTTCTATGTTAGACCACCGTGAAACGGTCAAAAGTAGGTCAACTGGGACAAAACATGAAGTCAATCTGTAACTGGTGATTATCCGCCCACACACCAAAAATGAGGCCAATATCTGCAGGCATTGCAAAAAAAAAAGTCTGTACATGTGTATTAGTCATGAAAATGTATATTTTTCATGAAATTTTCTAAGTTAAGGAGCCTTAAAATGGTCAAAAGTAGGTCAACTGGGACGAAACGCGAACTCGATCTGTAACTGGTCATTATCTGCCCACACACCAAAATTCAGGCCAATATCTGCAGGCATTGCGAAAAAAAGTCCGTACAACTGTTTTGTTTCGGAAGGACGGAAGGACGGACATGGGTAAAACTATATGCCCCAGCCACTTTGTGGCGGGGGCATAAAAATGTGCATAACTCACAGAGCATCTGCTTAGTTCACAGATTTTGATATGCAAGGAGGTTTACTTAGGCCCTACACTGATGTCAAGTAAGAAGTGTCAAGTTCAGTCAAATGGAAAAATTAAATTACGCAGTTGATTTTATTAAACAGATGCTTTAACCCAACCACTAAATAATTAAGAAGGTTATTAAGGTAACTTCTGATCCAGGTTTATTTGAAGTGCTGTTTATATTTGATGTTACGGTCTGACCTTGTTTTGAATCCCGTGGAAGTGTCAACACCCCGGTAAAACAGGGGATGTGCATACGCATCTCGAATATTCAGCATCTTCCCTGTGGTTGCTACGTGGCCTGCGATACCCTGATTGGCTGGAATCCTCACCTCCGCTTGCAACTGTCAGGGAAACAATGCGTTATTCAACGTGAAACCGATGTTCTTACTGTACTTGAGTCTGTTGCAATAGTGTAATTTAAATTATAGAGGCAGATACAGAGTGGGGTACCCCCTTTTGAACTGCCTAAACCTTTTCTTAAGGGTTTCAAATCAATTTTTTGCAGCCATGACAACCCCTCCCCCCCTTTCCAAGACCAGATGACCTTTTTTCAAGGTTTTCTTATTAGTCATCCCAGATTGGACCCCATCTTTCCAAAATCCAGGATCTGACACTGTGGCTTGCTATGGATTTGAGTCCGGAGGGATTTGTGTGTCTCTATGGCAACTATTATGACTTTACAATTATGACCATGGTACTTAAGTTTGTGGCTGAACTTAAAAGCCTACCAAAATGTTTTTGCAACAAATCCCGAGCCCTATTTCCCTATAACTGAACACCTGTAACATATTCAAACACAATCAGATGAACCTCAGTTCAAGGCTAAAAGAGCAACTGATTATTCATGATGATAGGACAAATTGAGACTGTGACAATTGTGACTGTAAAAACAACTAAATAAATCTGAAAATGATAAATGTTTGAATAAGAAAACAAAATTCAGGGACTTACTGATAGAATTGCCACAAGAAAACTACAGTGCAAAACAAAGGATTAGTTCTGATATTTGTATTTATATCCACTTTTATTAATTGGTAATATTTCATGGGGTGGAAAGGTCTTCACTCTCTCTTTTATGAAGATCCATTTCAGGTATCAGGCATTCATACATGACAGTGTTCAAAGAGGAATTTTTTAAAGAGATTGTGGGCTGATTCATGAATTATTATCACGAGAACTTGACACAAGATAGAAAATTTTCTGGAAAAACTGTACAGAATTAACTTTTAATTTAAAAATTCTAGGAATATTTGAAAATGTTACTGTAAATATAACTGTACAAAATATCCTTAGAATTTAAAAATTTCACTTTTTTTTAAATATACCTTGAAGTAAAATTATGAACAGTTTCCTTATTTTAAAAATTATTGATTTTTTTAAATAAAACTGCACAAAATATCCTTAAATATGAAAACAAAAAATATCTTTACATTTTTAATAAATGAATGTTGGAAATAAAATTTTACAAAATATTGAAGAGTTTGGAAAATTCTTGGAAAAAATCTGGAAATAAAAATGTACTATACACCCAATGGCTATACCCCCAATAGTAAGTTCTGACACATTTTTGTCTGGTGACACTCCCCTGCATTTGTCACCTGTTGGAGGTTTCAGTTTAGACAAAAAATTAACCAGCATCCGACACCAGGAAACAGAGGAAACCGACCTCCATCTTCATAAGTAAGAAAGCCTATTATTTCACAGGTATAAACCTGTCAGTAATCTTGGACTTGCCACATGCAGTTAGGCTGTAATCACAAAGGCAGATACAAGGCCACGACCCTTTACCAAATTTTAAGGACTTCTAACTCAAATATTCATGGGTAAATTTCAGTTTGGAAAAAAAATAAATAAGTCCCCTCTTCTGGTAATTGAACCTGTGAAACTGGACGAACAAGAATCCCCAGGCAACTCTGTATTTTCTATTTCTTTATTCTGTATCTATATTTTTTATGATGAATTTTTACTTTTCCTTTAACATGGAATGCAAAATTATATAATAAACATCACTCAAGTAAAATTATATATCAATACAAATGGCAACCAAATGTGATCCGCTGGGATAAAGTATATTTTAATCCCCCTGAGGAACTTTCATATTATATGTTTCTGTAAGTTTTGAAATCTCATTTAATCTTTTACATGTAATACCTGGTTGTTGTCCTTGACTCCTCCATCAAACACTCGGGCAACCAATTCGTTCGTCTCTTTTTCCAGCAAGAACACTGAACATCTGCAGGGAGTAATAGTAAACACTTGTGAATGCTTCATCTCTGCAATACTATGCAAACAATTATCAACTTTAACAGGGTTGCCAGCAGCCAACTCTGAATAAAAATCCCTGAGTATCCCCCGTCTTTCAGTTGGTTTTTAAGGTTAAACTGACGTGCAAATTTCATATTTGGTCATAAAAAACAATCATTTCAGAGACAACCCCAACCAAAAATTAATTAGAATAAAATATGGAAAACAAAACTCATACATTAGATCATGTTCCTTTCTCAGTATAAACATTTGGAGGATATGCTAATTAAAGCAAGTTAATTACAAGAGCAATGAAAGTTCTGCCTTACATTCTGCAAGGAGTGGTGAATGCTGTGAAAACCATAAGGAAAAGGTGTGCATACTGTAAAGAGCATCTGATGATTGGGGGGGGGGGGGGGGGGGTAAAGGGCTAAGAAAGGCTTTTTTTTAATTGTACAGCATTTTCTGATGCAGAATAAAAACTTAATTATATATCTTCAGAAAAATTTCAAGTTTCTAGATGAAAATGTTTATAACTGGTGTGAACCAAAAATTTTGCATCATGAAGGATACTGATGTAAATGATAATTCATGAAGTGGACTTTATGAATACATCATACACAAAATATGAACTTGATGTATTGAATACTTGATGAGTTACAGCCATGAGTACATTTTTAAGACTGTTACTGATTCTTGCAATGACCGTTACACAGGTCTACACATATTTTAGACATTGTTTAATGCACTAGCAATTACCCCATGTGTATAATTTTATCACATATAACAACAAATGGCTTCCATGGATCAGTGTTACTGGACTGTGAGCTACCTTTGTAGTGACCTGTGCAGGGTCATGTCCCTGTATAGTATTTTACAAGTTCTAGTTGTGTTAATGCTCAGATTGGCCCATCAATTATTGTTGGTATTATATGTTGTGTATCCATGCTCTGTATCATTAACCCAGATTTTATACTAACTTTAAAAGAAACAAGATTATGTTTGCAAAATACCACAACCATAACTGATTAGCCAAACCTTTCAACCTGATAATTGAATGCGATTGCCATAGCCATTAAAAATTTGATGACTTTTCCCTGACTAACCTAATTATCACAGAATTCCCTGACTTTTTATAAAATTCCCTTACTTTTCAGTGACCTTGAAAAAAATAATTTTTTCCCTGACCCCTGGCAACCCTGCTTCAAATGTGAGAATTTTCTATTTTAACTAACTCTGGGTTCCTACAAATTTATTGATTTCCTTTTTGCTGTCTTCTCTTGGTCTTTCTATCACATTTATATTTGTGGCCTGCTTTAACAGTACTCCATTCAGTCATCCAATCATGCAACATTTTCTCTTTTTTTTTCTTTTTTTTCTACAGTAGGGTTCCAACACTTTCAGCAAATAAATTTGTCATGACTTTTTTTTACAATCTTTAACAAAAGGTCATGACATTTTCCGCACATCTTTGATATGAATCTATTACATGTAAAACAGGCAATAATAAAACATATGATAATTTGTGTCTGCAGAATAATGTTAAGGAGTAGTTTAATTATTTATATTAAAAGAACTGTTACTTTACACCTGTCTTCTGTTTTTTAAATGAACCAAAATATGAAATGTGTTCATTCAGCCCAGCCTGAGTTAAGGCCAGCCTTTCTAGCTTTACAGGAAGGTGCTCCAAAGTTACCCACGCAATCAAGATGACAAGTGCATGTCAGGCAGAGAACCAAGCATTGTAGACCACTCTGAGTAATGCAAAGTTGAGGGTGGGGAAAATGGGGGGGGGGGGGGGATCTAAGCCGTATTTAGCGAGAACTGAATTCCTACATTTGATAAATCTTTGATTATTTACTTGAAAACAATAACATTGTTATTGGTGAGAGAAGGATTCAGACACTACAAATGTTGTATTCAAATTTGTGACTTTGTAGCCAAATTGTAGCTGTGTGTATGTTTTCACAAATCTTGTATATCTGTGTATATCATCCGAGCAGGTTACTCAATATTACTTTTAAACTCTTTTTCTAATATGAATTCTATTTTGTAATTTGTTATTTAGATTAATTTTGGTTCTGTCATTGAAATTAATGATTATTCATGTGTTGGTATTTTGTAATGTGTTTATGTAAGGAAATGTTATGTCAAAATAAAAGTGACCAAAAAATGCCGATAAACAGAGTTGAATCTGAGCACTGTATTAAAGCATCCTCATCAGGGGCTCTTTCTATATAAATGTACCTATACGAGCATGGATATAAAATGATTAACCTTAAATGAAATTGTGAAAAATTTCCATGTAAATGTTAACTTCAAACATTTATTTAATCAAAAGAAAATGTGTTGTAAGCAGTAGGTTTGTTGACTTTGCAGCTCATGTTTGGTACTAAACCAATGCTAGACTGTGTGTGGTCATTTCACCAATACCTGGGAGCAGTTTAATCAAGTGCTGCCATCTGGTGGCATGAACAGACATAAAACTGCACTGGTTGACTGTAAACAAGAAGGAGTGTTATTCAGCACCCTTATCTAGTTGTATATGATGATTCTGATACATGCATGCCAACCCTACTGATTTAAGAATTAGCCTACTCATTTTGAGGTGACAACAATGCCTACTGCCTCTATGAGCAATCCCTAATGCTTTCAAGATGCATCAATTTTAACAGCATATCCTTCAGAATGTTTAGTATTATAAGTTTACTGTAATCTTGGTGATACCAGGTATACACTGATGGTTACTGTAATTTTAGTGATACCTCAGACATCAATGGTTATTGTTTCTGGCCTGATTTGTAATGAAATGTTTATTGGAATGTTGTAAACATATGATATATTCATATAAACAAATTGCTCTTGTTATTAACCAGACTAAAGTGATCCATTCAGCTTCATGCAAAGGAGCTCTCCCTGATCTCTGAGGGGCTTATAGGCAGCCCTTCGATCCTGGTCTACCTCTTTTGAAATTTCAAATGTTAGCATGTACGCTGAGAAATTAATCAGATAAAAGTGATCAAGCCAGTATCAAATGTCATAAGAAACATGAAGAGCACTTGTTAGAGGCCGGCATATATCTCCATTCTGGCTTAATAATCAGCCTTATACTGTGTTTGGCTTCATATCTAGTGGGTTAAAATTTCACAATTGTCAATTTTTTTGTGTTGTGAGGGAATTATTTTCTGGATCTATTCAAATAAAATAACAATCAAGATTGATCCTTTATCATATAAATAAATTTTATTAAATGACAAGTGCACGAAATAGTAACAATTGGATGAGAGAAGAGTTGAACGAGTGAATATTAGTTCATTTGTGGTTGAAAATTTGAAAATGTGATATTATCTCTGAATAATGGGTAAAATACAAGGTCCATTCTTGAATAAAATAAAAATCTTTTGCCTTTTGACTTGCCTTTGATGATAGTTATATTTTAGCAATAACTTCCAATTCATGAATATTGCAAATTTAAAACCCCATTGGGTATTGCCAACAAATTTTTTATTGCAATATATTACGATATGTGGCAGCAATATGTATTGCTATATTTTCATTGAATTAAATTGATAAGAAATGTGTTTTTATATTATATATATTATAAATATAATAATAATAATTGATTTTACATCAAACTGACATCACCAAAGACAACTTGCTACAGTCAGACTAACCTTTCGGCTTTGGTGAGGTTTCTGGCCTCTTGCATAATCTCACGAAGTAGACTGGTCAGGTCATCTAACCTCGTAAATAAGTTCCGTGCCACCTGAAGCAGTGCCTGTAAAAACAGATGACCAGTGGTCAATTGTCCATCCATTACACCTAATGTGTGCAGACATATTTTAGTCACAATCATTTGTCTGGTTTATTCTAAATAGTACATTCTGGCCTCCATCAACGTAGGCTCAGACATTTAACAGGGGAAGACATGTTATCTATTCAGTCCTGTACATGGCCTGATCTATGGTTCATTAATGACTCTGAGGAAACATGGAACTAAGGCCTCAGCTTAATTACTCAGCATTTTAATAAGTTATATAGATTCTGATTCCTAAACTTGGTGGTTTAGGCAATATCCTGTTGATGTAACCAACATATATAAATACACAGTAAAAGTCAACTAGCTCTGATGGAAGCATAACAAACAGTCTGTCATCAGGATTACCAACCTCTACTGCTGGTTCTCTCTCTCTTAGCTAAATAAAAGCACTTTTATGCCTCAAGAATACATAAAAAATTCCAAAGACATTTAAGCATATGGGAACCATGTATCTGAATGAAGAAGCTTAGCATGGTGTCAAGCTGACTGGTTGGTGTGGGGGTTTGGGAGGGATGTGTAGTTGGGATCTGTGGAAGGGATATGGTTGGGGTCTGTGAGAGGGATGTGTGGTTTTGTCAATGGGAGGGATGTGATGTTGGGGTCTGTCAAAGGGATGTGTGATGGGGTCTTTGGGAGGGATATGTAGCGTGGTTGGGGTTTGTCCAAGGGATGTGTGATTGGGGTCTTTGGGAGGGATATGGTTGAAGTCTGTGGGAGGGATGTGTGGTTGGAGTCTTTGGGAGGGATATGGTTGGAGTCTGTGGGAGGGATGTGTGGTTGGGGTCTGTGGGGGGGATGTGTGGTTGGAGTCTGTGGGAGGGGTGTGTGGTTGGGGTCTTTGGGAGGGATGTGTGGTTGGGGCCTTTGGGAGGGATGTGTGGTTGGGGTCTGTGGGGGGGGGGGATGTGTGGTTGGGGTCTGTGGGAGGGATGTGTGTTTGGGGTCTGTGGGAGGGATGTGTGTTTGGGGTCTGTGGGAGGGATGTGTGTTTGGGGTCTGTGGGAGGGATGTGTGTTTAGGGTCTGTGGGAGGGGTGTGTGGTTGGGGTCTTTGGGAGGGATGTGTGGTTGGGGTCTTTGGGAGGGATGTGTGGTTGGGGTCTTCGGGAGGGATGTGTGGTTGGGGTCTGTGGGAGGGGTGTGTGGTTGGGGTCTTTGGGAGGGATGTGTGGTTAGGGCCTTTGGGAGGGATGTGTAGTTGGGGTCTCTCGGAGGGATGTGTGGTTGGGAAGTGTGGCTGGTGTTAACCCTTTAGATAACAGATTCTGCTGCCATGGAAACAGTACATAATATTTATCAGAAGCGAATGGGTAAGCTTTGTAGACTGTCAAAAATATAAAAGATTGTGAAATAAAGTATGTATACTGTTCCTGGTTGTCCCAGACATAGATGCCATGATGTTTTCATTCATGGCTGACCATGAGACTGACCATCAGACTGACACTGCTTTTGCAGTGCAACATGTCTTTTTATTACAAAATATAAGAGGATCAGAGATGCAACTTTTTGTGAAATGCTGGTTACAACTTTTGTCTGACCATAGCTACCAACTGGTCTCTGTGTCTCTATGTACAGGTATGATTTTGATGAATGCGTGTCCATTTGTAGGAGCCAACTAATGAAGCACACATAACAAACCAAGGGTAGTGTAGTCTCCATAACAGTTAAGTGGGGATGCTTAAACAGAACATTGATTGGGGTCTTTGGGAGGGATATGGTTGAAGTCTGTGGGAGGGATGTGTGGTTGGAGTCTTTGGGAGGGATATGGTTGGAGTCTGTGGGAGGGATGTGTGGTTGGGGTCTGTGGGGGGGATGTGTGGTTGGAGTCTGTGGGAGGGGTGTGTGGTTGGGGTCTTTGGGAGGGATGTGTGGTTGGGGCCTTTGGGAGGGATGTGTGGTTGGGGTCTGTGGGGGGGGGGGATGTGTGGTTGGGGTCTGTGGGAGGGATGTGTGTTTGGGGTCTGTGGGAGGGATGTGTGTTTGGGGTCTGTGGGAGGGATGTGTGTTTGGGGTCTGTGGGAGGGATGTGTGTTTAGGGTCTGTGGGAGGGGTGTGTGGTTGGGGTCTTTCGGAGGGATGTGTGGTTGGGGTCTTTGGGAGGGATGTGTGGTTGGGGTCTTCGGGAGGGATGTGTGGTTGGGGTCTGTGGAAGGGGTGTGTGGTTGGGGTCTTTGGGAGGGATGTGTGGTTGGGGCCTTTGGGAGGGATGTGTAGTTGGGGTCTCTCGGAGGGATGTGTGGTTGGGAAGTGTGGCTGGTGTTAACCCTTTAGATAACAGACTCTGCTGCCATGGAAACAGTACATAATATTTATCAGAAGCGAATGGGTAAGCTTTGTAGACTGTCAAAAATATAAAAGATTGTGAAATAAAGTATGTATACTGTTCCTGGTTGTCCCAGACATAGATGCCATGATGTTTTCATTCATGGCTGACCATGAGACTGACCATCAGACTGACACTGCTATTGCGGTGCAACATGTCTTTTTATTACAAAATATAAGAGGATCAGAGATGCAACTTTTTGTGAAATGCTGGTTACAACTTTTGTCTGACCATAGCTACCAACTGGTCTCTGTGTCTCTATGTACAGGTATGATTTTGATGAATGCGTGTCCATTTGTAGGAGCCAACTAATGAAGCACACATAACAAACCAAGGGTAGTGTAGTCTCCATAACAGTTAAGTGGGGATGCTTAAACAGAACATTTGGTAACTAAAGGATATCCAACAAAAAAGTTCAACCAAACTTGGCAGTCCTGTCTGCTCATTTAGACATCTATGGAATGCTCACACTTCAACAAAAGTGATTCATGAATTTTATATGAAGAAATGTCTGGGACATCACCGGCTGGGGAGAAAAGGTTTAAAATGTGGAACATCAGAAATGGAAGTGCACAGAAATATCTGAAATTTCTTGTAGACATGATAGCGTCGAGACAGAAGTCCTCAGCTCGTCGGTCAGGTTATGAATTTCTGATGGTTCAGCTGTTGCTCATTACCTGTGTCTGGTTTTTCAGGCGACGCTCGCTCTGGACAGCAATAGCACTGCTGAGGACTGGAGAGGTGTACTGGAAGCAGTGCTGTATCTTCTGTACATCCTGTTCGTAAAACCTAAATAAACGACAAAACAGCCCCTATTCCTGTTAAAGGATACCACTGAGTCTGTACAGTGTTGCCGCTCTGGACTTTATGAAAAAATGTATAATAAACTAGAAGAGAAAATTATAAAACTGTCTGGAGAAAATACAAAACAAGGGACCCATGGGTCACTGTGCTCAGCTGAAGTTGACCTTGAAGGTAAAAATCTAAAATAATATCAAATGGAAAAAGTCTAAGAGGAATAGGTAATATAGGTCATGGCTGGTTGACATGAGTGGTTTATATTGATGTTAAGAAATTGTTGCAAATTATATTTTATGACCAAAGCATGCATTTCCTAATGTTAAAATTGAAGCATGTGAGCAGTTTGTGACCATAAGATGTATATTATTACCATGATCATTGGTTGGCTTTTTTTATAAATTGTTGACAGTTCAGTAGTTTACACATTTGTTCAATTGGACCTATTTTTTTATAAAATATATTATTAAATATATGTATTTTTTTATTTTATAAAATGTATACAGTTGAAATATAACTAATGTCTCCAGTCCACAGAAGCAAGGACTTGGTGGTGGTTGAAGGGGGGGGGGGGGATGGGTGGAATGATGGGATTAATGTTTAACATCTGCAATATTACACAACTGAAAATATAAGCTGCTTTCAATTTTCAGCCAGACTTTAACAGCTTAAATCCATACACATACAGCAAATAAAAGTTATTTCAACAGTGCTTATAGGAAAAATTTCATAATTAATATATATTTAATGATAATGGAGAGATGATTGACAGACAGGGCTGATCACTTTATATTCCATTCTCCTGAGGATAGAATATGTTTCAATCAGATTTTACATATTTGCAATAACAACTGTTCCAGTGCACAGGTGCTAAGAATTTAATAGCACAACACTTCTGCATACAAAGCCTGATCTTCAATTCTGCTGAGGCAGGAAAATAATGAACAAATGTTTGTATTAGATCCTCATTTTATTATCACATCATTTTTTCTTTTATTTAAAGTTTATATTTCTATACATTTCCAATATAATATATATATATCTGAATATAAAAGTTGATTCATAATTCTAAATTGCATCATCATAAATCTCAATCAGATAACAACAAATAATGCATACAAATGTATATTTGTTTTTTACCACAGAAATATCTTTTAAATTTGCAAAACATTAAATATCTGTAAATAATACTTGATTCAGATTTTAAAAGAAAATTGATTTCTTTAAAAATGCTACATTAACAGATCATTGACATCTTCTGGATTACTCCTTGAATTACTTTTTCAAGGAAAGTTTTGAAGATTTGAGTGGAAACATCAATACAAATAAGGAAATACAGTGCAAATAATTACAATAACTGCATACTGCATACAATAACTGGACAAAGCAAGTAACTACAATAGAGCCTCAAGAAAAAAATTCAATAACTAGCCTAATTTTCAAGCTTTTATTTTCAAATTTCAGATTTAAACAAATTAAATCTGTATATGTTTACATGCTGCGAAAATTAAATCGACAGTACTCACAATAAAACGTACCATGTTCAAAGTTGGGCAAAATTTAAGGTACTGATTTTATTTTTATTCTAATAACTTAAAAAATTTACAAAGTTCAGATCTAATTTTTCATCTTTATTAAACAAAGTTATATACTTGGGAAAAAAAGTCTCTAGCTTCAAAAATTTTCATGTCTAAGTGATCAAATATTTTTTCTGACTTTTTAAAAAGTCCAATATGTTCAAGGCCAAAACTTACAGTATATATATGAAATATATACGAGAATACTCTTGGTAAATATTAAGAAAAACAGATAAGTGGTTTTGATATTAGGCGTCCTGAAGTGTGATTATAGGTTTTTAATGGAAATTTGAGGTTTTTCCTTAATTTCTCATGGGAACGAAGTCAAAGTGACCCAGTTTTCGGTTTGGTAGGAGATCTTGGGGACAGTATGCCAAATTTGGATTTGTATGGGGAAATGGTTTCAAAATGTGCCAGTCTAAGGGACAGACTGAAGGAAGACAGACAATGGCCTACGAATATAGCTCAGATGGCTTATAGTCTGCTGTGCTAAAAAGTATAATTAACTTAAAATATTGTAATCTGACTCAACACTTTACTGAATATGATACTACTGAGAAAGCTTCAGGCATAATATTTGTAGTTTAGTGGTGATTTATAACACATGGGTCCTCAGTATTTCATGATTGCAATCATTAGTGATCACAGGAAACCTTAGTTCAATAAAGTAAGTGAAATAAGTGAAATAAATGTGTAGAATGTCTAACATCCTCATCTTGAAGATGAAGATTATAGGAAAACAAATATCATGAATTATTAAAAACTTCAACAAAGTAGGCAAAAAAGCAAGCTTTATTTCCTGGAAAAAAAAGTTCAATACTTTTAAAATTTATAGAATTGTAGCTCTGCAGTTAGATCAGTGTCACATTTTTGTACACACATCTAAATAATAATCTGAAGAAAGAAGATCTAACTAATATATAATTTATGAATGTGTATTTAAGCATGTTAATTTGTGTGATGGTATGTGACAGTGTATGAGCATATATATGCAATTATAAGGAAGCAGCTATACTGTATATCATTTATGAATAACAGATGTTACAATCAATCAGTGGTTTTATACTGTTGATATAAATGTCACATGACTCTTATTTGTAAGACGTGACTTTTCAGCAGGTCCATACCTTTCTGCCCCTCGCTTGTTGATCATACAGGCCAAGGCCATGACTTCGCTGGTGACACGACTGCAGACAGGGACACACAGGAACGAATGCATTTCATGTCCCAGCAATCCTGTGATTTCCTTTCTTTGGTTCTAAAATAATAACACATTATATTTTTACATATATAATATTATACACATAATAATATATACACATTTGACCATATATACATATATAACTTAAGAATGGGTTTGTGTTTGCAGCACAAAAACAGATACACGTCTCCCTGCCTATGGACAATTCCAAAACATTAGAGGTAAAAATACACACCATCTCAAAACAATAATTCTAGATTTCAGCAGATATGACCTTGAAGATCAAAGTCAAGGTCACCAGTTTTCGAACTGTGCCAAGATTTTGGCAGAAAGAACTGGTGGTCAACTTTGAAGAAAAATTCTTCAGTACTACAAGGTCAAGGTCACCAGTACCAATATACTATTCCTAGAATTCTGTGGAAACAATTTGTGTGTTGAATCTGAGGAAAAATAAATATACTTCATAAGTTATTGTGTTCACAAGACAATAACTATAATTTGGCTTATTTGATCTTGAAGATCCTGGTCAAGGTTGCCAGTTTACAAATATGTCCAAGGACTTTGTTGAAACAAGTTATGTACCAAATTTGAGGACAAAGTTATGGAGTTCACAAAAATTTTACATTTCAGTAGATTTGACCTTGAAGATGAAGGTCCAGGTTAACAGTTTTAGAACTTGTCTGAGAATTAGGTAAAACAAAAAGTGTTTCAAATTTTTAAAAATATATGTAGCCCATAAAAGTTATTGTGTTCACAAGATATCCTACAGACGACAACAGACAATGACAGAAGATGGCACTAAAAACAACATGTCTCCCCTGGAGTTGAGGGGGGGGGGGAATAATTAAAAAGCGCTCAACATGAGGCCACAACCATATGTGGAAGATGGCTTTCACAGGTGGTGCCCTTTAATGTTAATTAACCTGTATTATTACTGAGAAAAAAACCCTGGACATTGTGATATTGCTGCCCTTGCCTATAAACACAACGGACAACAACCATGGTCCCCCATGCTATACGTTGATTTGCTGCATGTGGCACCTTTCAGGGAGTGCAGTCATTGTCTTCTGTAATTACAACTCGTACTCTAAAGATGGTCATATGGTTACATGTAATTACGAAGGCCATATGTTCACATTATACTTCGTAGTGCAAGCAAATATGATATGCAACACTAATAAATGCTCATCTCATGGTTGATAAGGCTGGGATTTCCAACAAAATTTAATCACTTGGAGATTTTTCCAATACCAACCAATCTGATAAATTTCAATAACATCTTTGATACATACCATACTTCAGTTATCTTGCTGACACACATACACAGAATCAAGTGACAACAATAACCCTCACTTTGCACAGGGCTAATTATACATGTGCATTTAATAAAATTTACACAACATGCATGGCATTTTACATAAATAGCACTTGCACAATTAAATGATACTGAATAGTAGTGTTGATACGGGTTCTCAAAAACTAGAGTTGGTGTATTTTTAACAAATTATTCAAGTCCAAAACCTTTAATCAGGGACATATTAATAACACACAAACAGATAAAATATCTTTAACTTGTGTAGCAACAATAAAAAAAAAATTCCACTAAGATTGTTTTAAGCAGTATCATGCTTTGGCAAGGAATGTTCTACAGTTCACCTATGTTATGTGATGACAGGAAATGGACTAGGTTTGCTTGACTTTCAGGTTATGTTAGCTCATCAGTATTCATGGGAATTTTGTAGCCTGAATATGATGCTTGGCAGTGAATGTTTTTGCAAGATACAATTGGCTGTCAGGGCCTCTGTCTTCAACTGGCAGACTACCAGCTGCAACCACAAATCATAAGAATAAGCTGAAAAAACATGGATAATTCAGGGAAGGTAGAGTTAAACCTGGGTCTCCTGAGACCTGGACCTCATAAAAGACCTGAGAAAAAATGGTTTTTATGACCATCTTGTTGCAGTGATATCTATAGTACTGTGGTTGGTGTTTTATAGCAAGGGTTTCAAATTTGTAATATCAGCAAATGGACTTTTATCATGAAAATAAAACTTTCATGAATCAGACTACATCTACACAGATGAACAGACATTTATACTTTAGCATCATCTGCATTCCATGTACGTTTTCCTTGCCTGATGCATTTAAAAAAGGCAAAGAGCAAATGATTAATATTATAAACAAGAGCACCACAAATGGTGCATAATACGCCTGTAGCATGTCTTGTGACCTTATTAAATATGTATGAATTTGCCTAGAATGTAATTCATGTGAAAAATTCTGTTGATTAATTTTTATACTGAGTTTCATGTAAATCCATCAGATTTTTAGTAAACCATGACAACCCCACCAAAGTCTGATGAACTCTGATTTTGCCAGTAATTGAACTTACCACAGACATTATGTTGGTTTATATTTCTGTTGAGTTTTATCAAAAGCCATGTTTCTGGTTATGTTAAAGCGGCAACAGGATGTAGCAGCCTAGTGACTTCTGACCTTATTAAATATTTGTTCATCTTGTCCATAATCAAATACTAGGGAGATAAACTATAGTTAAGTAGTAATGTGAGTTTCATGAAAATCCATCAAAGCCCTGGTAAGTTATCGCGGCAACACAAAAAGTTAACGGATGGAAGAACTGTGGGTATACCATAATACATCAAGCCATAGGTGACGGTATAATAATAACAGATCATCTTTATCATTATTTGATGTTCTCTATTTAGATTATCACTTGGGTTATCTCCAAATTGTTAATATTTTGCGCATATCAAATTTATTGAGTCATTTAATAATGAACACACTCTGTGCAAGTAAGTGTATTGTGAAATCCAGTGAATGGAAGCATAATAAAAGTGAAAATAAAACCAAGCTTACATAATGCCAAGCACAGAAGGTCTTCAGCTCACACTATTTTTAGAGATTATATATAGACAAAAGTGACAGGCCTGTGTGACCTGAAGCAAATGTAGTTCCTGCTGCCTCTGACAGATGGCAGCAAAGTCATCAGCGAGCCATATACATTAATAGAGGCTGACAAGGAACCAATTCAGGGCAGCAGACTCCCTGAAGGCAGAGTGTCTGGAAGATGAGGAACCTCCCCATCCTACTGACTTCTCTAGATAACCACATTTGTCTGGTGATAATAGGATGTGTCTAGCACAAGTTATCAGATAAAACTGCATCTATGGTGCAAACCAACACAGCTCCTAGGCCGTAAGATTGATCAGGGTGTCTTCATGGACTGACAGGGTTTGATGGATCAAACAGATAATAAGAGGAATAATGAAAAAGAAAAAGTAACAATGCTCAGTGCCCAACACAGGCAGGCAGCAGGAAGTCCCTCTCAAAAACACATATAATGGTGCAGTCAATGTGGTTATCTTTTTGTTTGTAAGGGTTTCAAATTTGCGATGTTCACAAACTGGCAATTATTGCGAAAATAAAACCTTTGTGAACAAGGGGTCCCATCTCAATGGGAAAGGAATAGATTAATATATACATAATAACAGATCTTGGATGTTACAAGTAAATCATAGACAGCTATTATAACTTATATGAAATCTTTCAAATAATCTGCCAAGAACATCTCCTTGTTAGATGTTCCCTGAAGTCCCTGTCCAAATTTTATGACTTGCAAATATATTTTATTTTATATAATGATCGATATACTCTAGGTAGGTTACTTTATTGTGAGATCATGAAAATGCAAACCCTCCCAAAACACTGAAAAAAATAAAGTTTTACCCCCTGTAACATCATGCCAAAAACAGTACCTGGTGAATATAAAGGACTTAAAGTAAGATAACTCACTTCTTCCAGTTCTTCTAATATCAGTGGAATTTTATGTTGTATGGCCTGCATGAAGCTGCTACCTTCCATCTGCAATAAGAGCATATAAAACACATGACTTGTTCATTTTCTGCCCATTCTTCATTATTCTGGGGCAATTTACATCACATTTTAGATTAATTAACATAATAATGGTACTGAATAATGTGAATAATTACAAACTTAAGGAAAAGCTTAGGCCAAGAAATCTCCAAATATTCACAATTCAAGTGTACTTACTATCACTGTTTTCACTATAATTTTTCTGTAAATATTAACGTTCTCCATCAATTTAAGTGATAACCTTTGCTGAAAGAATTTGGCACATTCATCTGGACATACCATTTAAAATGACAAAATGCAATTTTTCATGCAAGTGCATGTTTCTAAAATGAATCTGGCTTGTTTGCAAATGATAGTGGAGCACCAAGTATCTTGTTCTCTCTCCATCTTGTTCATAAAGTGTTCACAGAATTACTGGTACAATAAAGTTGATACAGATTACAACAAATGTTCACTCCTGAAGAATTCACTTAATTTTGGTGCTGATTTAAATTGAGATGTTGATCCAAGACAATTTTCATTGCCAAAGATAACATTCCCTCAATATAAAAATCCAATTTTACATCCAAATGAAACTGAAGTGACTTCAGTACTCACCCCAAACCGCAGTTCAGGCTCTAGTACATTTGTTCCCACCACCTAAAATAAAAAAAGTATAAATATATGGATACAGTGGGCCCTTGTTTATCAGAACCTTTTGGAGAAGGACAAGGATTCTGTTTAGATAAATCAACATACAAATAAACAGTTACATGTACAATATCATAGCACCCATCATTGGGTAATTTTGTAAAATAAACAGACAATTTTAATAAAAGGGATCGGAAAGGAAATATCTGTTTATATACATGTATAATGAAAAATCCTCATGGAACAAATTAAACTTCCACTCAAGTTAGTATTATTTTCACTTATTTAATTGAGATTATTTATTAATGGATTCCCAGTAATCTCTCATAGAAGCAGACTATTTGATCATAATTGGCAACTGTAAAGAAAGCCCAATGGCCATATTGCCAATGCTTAAACAAATGTCAGGCAAAGGAATAAATATAAATATAAACTCAGCTTGTTACAATATCAGATAAACCAGCATCATGTTACTGTCACCTGCCTCATTGGTCTGATTACACCAGGAAGCCTGGGTGATGCATGTTTAAAATTTGGAGCTGGATGCACAATGCAATACCATGCTATCATTGGTCTGATTACAATTCTTTGATCTGTGCACATCCTGGTATTCAGACCCAGAAAACCTTGCAATATAAAGCAGCAGTTACACAAGAGGAGATCTGGGGAATACTCCAGTGTATAACCGCTGCGTGAAAAGCATAATTGGTTCTCAATTTCAAATTTCAGAAACACACAGTTTTTCTGATAAAGGTTGTCCGGATTAACAGCTCTCGACTGTATATAATTATATACAAGACAAAGGCACAGGTTTAGGTCCTCTTTTGCACCCAAGCATATAGCTGTGCTTTAAAGAGGTTGTCTAAATCTATATCATAATTGACGGTGGCCACGAGACTTTTGTCACGCATCTCCACCATGGTGACTCTTTGAGTGCATGTTTTTGGTCTTGAACGCTTATGAATGATGCAAAGTGTGCTCTTAGGGAAGTCACTCCCTATATTTACAAATAAATCCAGAGATATTTCACTCCCCCCCCCAAGGGGCAACTGCAGGGCCACCTGACAATAACTACAATTGTATATCATATCAGAGAGCTGTTTCTTACTCTGAATCAGGGCCTGCGGCCCTCTCAGAGAGACTGACATTACAAGATGTTCAATTATTATTTGAGCATTAACACACAAAATTTTGTTATATGGATTAAATATGAGGTACCAGTAAGTAGGGCTTGAAGTAGACTTTTGTCTTATCTGTTGCTTATTAATTTACAAATTAGTTTTGAGCATGTTATTCCTATATATTTCTAAAGCCAGTACAATAAAATGTTCACCTGAGACAGGTGTGTTATTGTGTTATCTACTGATATTAAAATAGGTGAGCCAGTCTTCGATAGCACCACCTGTCGTTTTTAGGGTGAAACTAAACTGTCTTCCAGTGCCAATAATGAACGGATGGGAGAAGTAAGTGTCCATAAAATTATTTTAGCCAAAGGATGGGTCCATAGCCTGTTGGTGGCATTGTCTATTGAATGAGGATGAAGGTATCCATATAATAAGAATGATATGTTTTTAATTATTAAGCCTTCTGGATTTCAGGTTTTATATGCACGGGGTTAGGAATAATCCAGAAGTCATATACTGTCATTAAGATATTAGAGTGAATCTCTGAGGTTCTATAACAAGATTTCACCACTGAGGAACCAGCGGGGATTGAACCAGGGACCTCCAGCTCTGAAGTCCTATATGTCTTAACCACTAGGCTACCTAGCTAGCTCCTGTCCATTAAGTTCATAATGGGCAACCTGTTTGCCAAAAAATGTCAATGGATACAGGGGCAGGCCAAACATAACTCTTTAATGGATGGCTTGTTTTCATGTGTTTATTTTTTACTGTTTGCAGATAATCTTTCCCAGAACAAGTAACAGCATGTTTGAATGTCTAATTTTGTTGTTGAGCAAGATCTTACAAATTCAATATCCTGAAAGTACACACTGATTTTTCAAGCTGACACTGGTACAAAAGTCATTTGCTATGGCAGCAATATCTGCATTATTGACTGCGGGCTCTATAATACATCAACCCAGCACAGCATTTGAGGAATGCTCCAGCATTTATGAGTGCTAAGGTTTATCATGAGCTAATGGAGCTCTCATGTTATATGCAATAGAAATTCATATGACTTGAATTTGTGAGCATACAAGTACCATGCATCTGATCATGTACATTATTCCATATTTCTCATATGTAGAGGTTGAATTGTTAAAAATTGATTTTGTGTGCGTGTTGTGAGACATACACGAGATGAGGATTAGGCGACACTTCCCTTTTATTCCATATCAGTTGATATGTTGTACCAGCAGCAGGGTCAGGTCCCCCTCAGTCTTTGTGCCGTCTCTGAGAGAACCACGCACCATACAGAGTTTGGAATGACACGAGACAAACATATCCAATTTTCTGCATTTCGTTGTAAAAGCTATTTCTTACTGGATGACTTAATATAGGTCACAATTATGTCAGAGTTGGAAGTGTACTTTCAATGTTTCCCACATTTTCATTGGACCAAAGATTCCTGGAACATCCCCTGTCTGACTCCGCATGTAACTTAACATGTGAAGCTAATTTCCTTACCCATAATTTCACTGTAATAATCATTAGAGACTAGGCCAACTGATGACCAAGTGACTGGTCATCCTTTATCCCTGAGTAAAAACATTTGAGTCTATAAATTAAATAACCCATTGATTACCCTGGCTCTATATCCATGTACCAGTCCACTGAAGTGCACTGAGTGAAACATTGATCTTTTTTTGCTCCTGAAGTAATTTTACAGATTCTAAATATTGAAACATTCCTTTAAATATTTCCTAAGTCACAAATATGGCATCTCCTACTTCATAACATTATCATGGTGACAGATAAGAAAATGAACAGTGATGATAAGAATTAATTCATAGAGGCTATTCCATGTCCACTTATGAATGAACGAACCTGGGAATATGGGCCAAATAGATAAATGTAAACATGGATTTGGGGGGAAATTCTACATGAATGAACCTGAATAGGAGTATACAACAAATAAGAGAAGGCGAACACGCCGTTTTAGGGAGTATCAAACATTAAGGATCACCCACATGGCAGAGGCCTGCATTCCTTAGAATGCATATTTATAGTTGTTGGTGTGTTTATGTGAAATCTATCAACTGCTGATAAGATCTGACAAACCGATACATAGAAGAAAAGCCAATAACTGGTTATATTTACTGTGAACCCAATAGACATCACATCAAGATAGTCTATAAATAATAATTGCATCAAACTGTTTTGTTCTCATAGTTAATGGATATCTGCTCATTCATAGATAGACATAAGCTGGTCAATATTTTTTTTGCCCATGTCATATTTCTTACTGTAGCAACATATTTTAAGAAATCAAGACTCAATTCTAATGTATGTGACAGTAGCCATTTTAAGGCATTTTGATCTGTTTGATAAATCAAAGAAAGGAGTTATGATGCAGACAAGGTGACAACTACAGCTTTTTAGAAGGACAGTCAGCTAAGCTACAAACGCACAGTAAGTAGAGGCAGTTCCTGAGCTGGTCTATAGATCTGACTATATCTTTCATGGTATTCATCTCAAGCAAACAATCCTCTATTCATTATCTAATGGACTGGATACTTGAACACATTAACCTAACTTGCTGGCATGTCAGATGAGTGCTCATACATTTTACATACTTTGTCTCAGAAACAAGACTAGATGCTGAGTATTGAAACAGTAACACATTCACAGCAGGGTCAACAGCTAGGATTCTGTTATCATGCAGTAAGTGCAACATTCTATTTCAGGCATCGGGGTTCAGGTTAATAACCACATTTGGTGATTTAGAAGACTCATGGCTGTTCATTTCCGTCTAACAGACCTGCCTTTAAGCTGACTGTCCCAAATTTAATATATGGGAGCAGATATGGGCCATTCTTAACCCCAAGCGGCAGACAGGTCCGCACTCCCCATTATGGTCAGCCGCAGTATGGCACTAAACCATACCGCTTTATTAGGACCACTCACACAGTGGAAGCTCTGCAACAGTCAAGCATGGCTATTTATTACTGTTTATGCCGCTGTATTCTTCATTGCATCAGGGTCCTGTGCTTACAGAAATGGGCGCTTATGAACACTCCCTAGGGACGGGGGAGCCAACTTCCCCATTTTGGTATCCCCGACCAGTTCTGTCAAGAGGACCATTCTTACGAGGCACCCAAGAGGGTCACCGCTAATAGCAAAGCCATATCTAGGTGAAGCATGCCGTTAGCTTGATGACTGTGGCATTTAAGCGATGAGAGACCAGCGGCAAAAAGACCGCACTGCCTTGTCCTCTGATTTGGTGGTGCGGTGGTCCCCGATACCACAGTCGTCTCGTGCTGGGAGTCTTGGGAGAAGGTTCAATTGACCCCGGTCTGGAGCATTTAATCTTCCTATAATTGCATATATCAGCACAAACGAAATGTATACTCCCTTGATGTAAAAGTAATAGTCGAGGACATGTGTCTCAGAAAAGTTGCACTCAAGGACCAGTGTGTGCTTTGAAAGAGGAACATAAAGTATCTATTTTAGTGTGGAAGATCTTCATTAAAAGAGATTCCAATGTTATATACTGCATGGTATAGTGGATATTATTTATGACATTTAATTTTTCCAATTCCACTGGGTACTTTTTCATTTTTTGATCCTTTGTTTTTGTCATCAGCACCCTATCATGTGATTCCAAGTAAAATAAATTCACATGAACCTAAAATTACAGTATTGCTTGCATGCTAGTGTAGCAATTGGCTTCCTAATGCATACAGATAACTTTTAAAAAGGTTTGTTGGTTTATCATTAATTTTTTAAATGTGGAACTTGACTTAGCTTTAATAAATATAAATCAAATTTTTATACCTCACATTTCAACTTTGTATGCAAAACTATTAATGACTTTTGTAACTGATATTGTCCACAAATATTTATAAATTTTCTGATGCTAGTATACTGTTGTTAATGAACCGAGTCAGTGTCACACAGAAAGCTTTTAGGTTTGATGCATTTAAATCTACTTGATCAATGTTATCCATATTAAACAAGTCATTTATCCACAATATTGATTGCAAACTGATTAGTACCTGCCGTGCCTGCTTTGGCTGCATATAATCCTGCTACCTGGTGAATGCTAAACATTTTGGAATCGGTTCCAAAATATTTTGAACATTCACATGGCAGTCAGATGTCAAATGACCATCAGATGTAGGTGTTACTTTCTGTTTCTAAAAGCAGAATGATTATCCCTGACTGACAATAAGCCTGAAACTGGTAAGGTGCAAACTTTTGGACTCAATTAATGACTGCATGAATTAAATGCTTATATGTTTACAATAGTAGGTCTAAATGTATAACTATGTCATGATTTCATGTTCAATACACCTTAATTCACTGAACAGCTTATCAATTTCTGCATTCATAAAGATTCTCAATTTGACCTTGGTCAGCGAAGTTAGAAAAAGGTTATGCTCCTATCTGTTCTGTTTGTGTGTCAACTGTCTCAAAATATCGTTGATGAAATTCAATAAATTGTGTTAATAGTTGAGGTTTGGGATTATGAAGCAGTGATTAAAACTACAGAATGGGCAGTCGACAAGCACCTACATGTATCTGCCAAATCACAGACGCATGGGAAAAGTAAGGCATTAAATGTTCCTGACATGACATGACTCAAAATTTGTGGCATCTGAGTGTGATAATTTGGATGACTCACTTGACGTATAATCACTGTTTGAGTTTGATAAGCAGGATGACTCACCTGACAAACTAAAATAAAGGTAGTCGGCAAGTGACTAAGTGTATCCATCAAAACCAGAGTGGGACGGATGAAGCGAGGCATGGATTGAGTGGCAAGGGGAAATAGAGGTGTGTTGCATATTAGCATGGATATCTGCAGCCGAAATGTGTATGTAGGTGGCTCCACCTGCCACAAAATCCAGAAAGTAATCCAAGCTGTATACAACTGCAAAATTTTAGGCAGATAAGTCAAACCATTCCTGAGATATAAGCCTGGATGTCTGCAGCCTTAACGTGAAAGTAGGTGGCCCCACCTGCCACAAAATCTAGAAAGCTATCCAAGATGTATATACATGCAAAATTTTAGGTAGATAAGTCAAACCACTGCCGAGATATGAGTGATTTTATCCCAGGGAAGACAAACAGATGGATGCTGTACAAAAATGGTTGCCGGTGGCGCCACAGGTTCGTGTATGATAAAAAGCTATGTGAGATCTATACACATGCAAAATTTCAGAAGGATACATCAAACCAGTCCTGAGATATAAGCCTGGATGTCTGCAGCCTGAACATGAATGTAGGTGGCGCAACCTGTCATAAAATCAAGAAAGCTATCCAGGATGAATACACATGCAAAATTTCAGGTGGATAAGTCCATTCACTGCAGAGATATGAGTGATTTTATCCCAAAGCAGATGAACAGATGGCTGTGTGCAAAAATGGTTGCAGGTGGCGTCACAATGTTTTATGTATGTTATAAAGCTATCCATTTGTGCAAAATTTTAGCCAGATTGGTCGAATGAGTCAAAAGATATGTGGGTTAATGTGTCAAAACACACAGATGGACGCACTGGAAAAATGAAAGGTCAGAGGTCAACACAAAATATTTTGGCACCAGTTAACATGTGACCCGATAATCATGTGAAGTTTCTGAAAAATCTGTCCAGTAGTCTCAGAGTTCTATTCCTGAAACGAACACGGCGGAGGCGGAACCCAGTCAAAAACATAGTATCCGCAAAATTTTGTTTTGGCGGATACAATAATCACTCTGTGTGATAATTAGGATGACTCACCTGATATATAATCACTCTGTGATCTTGATAATTGGGATGACTCACCTGACATATAATCACTCTATGAGTGTGATAATTATGATGACTCATATGATATATAATCACTCTGTGAGTGTGATAATTAGGATGACTCACCTGACATGTAATCACTGTCTGAGTGTGATAATTAGGATGACTCACCTGACATACAATCATGGTCTGAGTATGATAATTAGGATGACTAACCTGACATATAAACACTGTCTGAGTGAGATAATTGGGATGACTCACCTGACATATATATAATCACTCTATGAGTGTGATAATTAGGATGACTCACCTGATATATAATCACTCTGTGAGTGTGATAAGTAGGATGACTCATCTGACATATAATCACTCTGTGAGTGTGATAATTAGGATGACTCACCTGACATATAATCACTGTCTGAGTGTGATAATTATGATGACTCATCTGACATATAATCACTCTGTGAGTGTGATAATTAGGATGACTCACCTGAAATATAATCACTGTTTGAGTGTGATAATTATGATGACTCACCTGGCATATAATCATATAATCATGTTAAGTTTCTGAAAAATCTGTCCAGTAGTCTCAGAGTTCTATTCCTGAAACGAACACGGCGGAGGCGGAACCCAGTCAAAAACATAGTATCCGCAAAATTTTGTTTTGGCGGATACAATAATCACTCTGTGTGATAATTAGGATGACTGACCTGATATATAATCACTCTGTGATCTTGATAATTGGGATGACTCACCTGACATATATATAATCACTCTATGAGTGTGATAAGGATGACTCATCTGACATATAATCACTCTGTGAGTGTGATAATTAGGATGACTCACCTGACATACAATCATGGTCTGAGTATGATAATTAGGATGACTAACCTGACATATAAACACTGTCTGAGTGAGATAATTGGGATGACTCACCTGACATATATATAATCACTCTATGAGTGTGATAATTAGGATGACTCACCTGATATATAATCACTCTGTGATGATGATAATTGGGATGACTCACCTGACATATAAGCTCCTGAGTATCATAAGCCACCAAGAGCAAGAAGCTGTTCTCTGCATCTGTCTGTTCTTGTAACTGTAATGATAAAAACCAGAGACCTCTAAACAAAAAACACAAATATCAGAGTTTAATTACAATGACTCTTAACAGGTAAGATGCATTTCACAAAGTAAATTAAATTTCTGGATAACAGTATATGGCATTCATTAACAAGCAATATAAATATTGGTAGGGGGACTGTAATGGGAATGTGTAAACAGACTATACTGGTATGTACTGGTAATTGTAGAGGATAATGGTGAACCATCTGAAGCAGGCAAATGTAATAGCAATAGCAACTAAGTAGTAATTACTGATGTCAAAGTGATTTCTAAATCTGTAAAGACCCACTTAACCAAAGGAATCCTGAGGGAAATATCAAAACTGATGCTAAAAAAATATCATTGAACAAGAATTAACATAGGCCTAGAGGCAAAATTAGTCCGCCACCATATATATTTTTGCTAGGAAAGTGCTGCATCAGTGATACCCAAATGTTCTGAAACCTTGGAAAGAACCCGTTTTTAAAGTAAAACAACTGATCCATGGGTCATGACACTCAGCTGAATTTGACATGTATCCAGGTGATTCAGGTATTAATTACTGATGTTATCACCTGGTAAAAAATATTTGTAAAGGAACCTTGAACAATGGGTAGAATGACTTTAAGAGTGCTAAAAAAAGTTTTTTTTTTGTAAATTGTCCTAAGAAAAAAGGTTACAGCAAGAAGATTTTACTTGGAACTCCCCCAATGTTAATTTAGAAGTTTCTACGTCAAACTGCTATGACTTCTGTCCATCTGACTTAAAGGATACTCAAATCATGTTGTTTCACACAGCTCACAGAAAATAGGTCACAGTGACCTTATTTTTTATTTCAAAGAGGACATCACAATGACCTCCCTTCATATTAAGAAAGACATTTCCGGAGTCAACAATTAAGATTTGTGACCTAGCTATCTGACTTTCTGGGTGCTCAAAATTAGGTTTTCTGCCTATAACTCAGAAAATATAGGTTACAGTGACCTAATTTCAGGATTCAAAGGAGACTTGCCTAGCACCTCCCTGGATGTCATATGAAAAAGTTCTAGGTCCAACAGTAAAGTTTGGTGCCATGCCTGAATGTCTAGGTTCCCATAATCATATTTTTTGCCAGTTACTTGCAGAATATAGGTCACCATGACCTACTTTCAGGTTTCAAAGGAGATTTGGCCAGAACCTACTTGGATGTTGTGTTATTAGATTCTAGGCATTACAGTTACAATTTGTGTCCTGTCTGTCTTGTTGTTGAAAATCATGTTTTTGGCTAGTCATTTGCAGAATATAGGTAACCATGACCTTGTTTAAGGTTTAAGTGCAAATTTACCCAAGTCTTCCCTGGATATTACACTATAAGATTCTAGGGCTATATGATTCAGTTTGTGCACATCTGACTTCCAGGGTGCTCAAATCATGTTTTTTTACCTATAGCTCACAGAATAAAGGTCAAAGTGACCTAATTTCATATTTCTAAGGACATGGATATATCCAGGGTAATACTGCAGTGACAGACATTGTCTGAGTGATGTTACAGAGAAGGCTGTTAGCCTATCTGTCAGTGATTCAGAGAAGGGAGTACATCAGGAGTGGGGACTGTGTTGTTTTAAGGTGAGAAGTGCTAGTGAGTGGTGTGTATACAGTGATAAACCACTTGGACTTGAGGAATGCATACCTTAGTCACATGTGGGATGATCATGTGCCCAGCGGCCGTGTTGCCAGGTAAACTATCTGTGATTTGTGCTTACAGCGAGTGTGAGGATCAATCAGGACTCAGTGAATTTGTGTAATCATATGACTCTAAGAATCATTGTACATTTTGTGTGGAACACCTCTCCAGAGAATTGTAAGTTTGATTTTATTATACTTTTATTGCTATTGTTACACACGTTTTTCTCATCTATTTTAGTGTATGTGTGAGTTTCAGCTGGTTTAGTCCGTTGTTTAATAAGACCTGGAAAGTCTATTCCTTCAGGGAGTGACACTGACTCTCTGGGTGCTAAAAATCATGTTTTCTGCCAGTAGTTCACAGGGTAAAGGTCATCCATGACTTTATTTCAAATTTCAGAGGAGAATTTCCTAGGACCTCCCTGGATGTACAATTAAAAGTTTCAGGTCTAACCATTTCAGTTTGTGCCCTGTTATCATCCAGACTGCTTCATTTGAAGGTCTCAAAAATAGAGACCACCAGTCTTCAGGAAATGATGCAACACAATTTGATCAATATGCATGGAAAAAAAATCATGGCAATCAATGAATTAGTTATTGAGATAATGGAGCCTTTGTAACAAATTTTCAATTATAATGGGGGGATTTTTGAGCCCAATAGCTTGGAGGAAATAGGTCACAGTGATCTTATTTCAGGTTTTTAAGGAGGTTTCTATGGACCTCCAGGAGTTTTTAGTTTTAAGTTTCTAGATCCAGCGTTTACGATTTGTGCCCTGTTAACAGACAGACGCTCTGACAATTGGGGGTGGCGCAAAAGGACAAAGAGTGATCACTAAAGCTAAAAACTTGCAAAATACACACTGGATTTAAAAAAAGAAAATGCATGATAAGCTTTCAAGTTATCCAGATGAACCTGTTTTAACTGGGAACAATGGGGTATGTTATTTGTAAACTGGACAGAACAAAAAGATCCCTGTCATTGTTGTGGCAAAGAAATATGCCTGTAACATTTGATGCAAACATTCGTTAAACAGAGGTGGCGCCACATACAGGTTTAAACACATGCAAGTCATGTGATCAATATGCCTAAAAAAACTTGGTGAGTGGTATATGAGATAAAAGGTGAAAGATCTTGCACCATATATGGAAATGTTAAATTAGAAAATATTGCAATCAGCAAAATTTGAACTGTGGTTGAAACATCAGTCTAAAAATAATTCTATTCAGTAAAGTATTCATTGAATTCCCCCAGGTCCAAGGAATCCTTGCATATGATTTGAAGGCTAAAGTGTTCTTATTCAATGACTAATCTGCAGGAAACTAAAAAAACACCATTTTTGAGTGCAAAAAATCACTAAACAGAAATTATAATCACATGTTAGTCATGTGATGAGTAAGTCTGCAAAATCTGGTGAAGAAAGCAGCAAAGGTCTTAGAGAAATATGGTAAAAAGGGCAGGATGGACTGACTTGGACCATTTAGTAGTCCTCCCTCCTATGGCGGGGGGGGGGGGGGGGGGGTTGACTACAATTGAGCAGCATTTGACAAAGACATTCTAGAGATGGCTTGTGTACATGCATGCATGGTCACATGGTCTGGAAGGCAGGGCTGCCAAGCAAGTCAACAATATTTGATATATTATTGCATCATATATGATTATTAAATGGAAATATACAAGAAAATGAATGCTATTGTAAATAGTGTAATGATCATTGGACTGTATATTTCTCCAGCAGAAATAATGTTAGCTATAATCAGTACAAACACATGAGATTCCACTTTTGTCTCTCTTAAAAACTAACCAATATCCACAATAACACAGCACATAAAGTTATCACAGAAAAAAAATTATAAGGAAGTGAAAGGGACCAAAGAGTGGACACACAGGAGGTTCAACACATTTAAGGTGGCTTTCCTCATTATAGAACAGTGCTAACTACTTCATGTATATTGTTTATCTATCCCAAGGTTTGATCAAAGGGGTATGAAAATGACATTAAATGCAAGAATGAAATTAACTGATTATTTCATTCCTGATTCAATTACAGACTGACTGGCTTAGATTCTATGAATCAATTACCAGCTGCATTGTTAAAGCCCTATAACCTATATATGGGATCATTTTGCAGATATTCAACTATTATATTAAGGGATGTATAATCCATGATTTTGTTAAGGTCAGTGGATGTTTATTTGACATTCATCTTAAACAAGCTGGACATTACCAAGTTTTACTGTAGTTATAAGGGACTGATACATATGTCCCAAAACAATTATGTATCCACTAGCTGGCTATAGAGATTTTCAAATGGCCTCCTATACACTGAAGAACCATTATGTTCTAGAAAGAAATGGCTGAGTTCAAGCTATGTATATTTGACTCAGCAAAGGCCTTAGTATGGGAGTGAGGCAGAGAAACGCAATTTAAAGGAAAAGAAAGGACAAGCAGCAGTCTTGATCCTGGTATAAAATGGCAGAAGAAACAGTCAGCATCATACAGTGGAGACATCTGGTCTAGCCGTCATATGTCCTGGTTCCATTATCTTTCTTGATAGCTTAATTCTTTCTGTTCTACTGCTGTCTAAAGCTACAATTAAGCCAGATTGGTGCTGGGGCTGAATTAGCCAATGCAGGCTATTGTCTGGTGGCTGCATATCCTATGCAATAAGGCTGTCCAATATATTCCATTTTTCGCCGGAAATTACTTGAACCTGAATATTTATGCTGATGCTTTATTTTCCTTAACTGATCTTGACCTACACATCTTTTTTCAGATCTGTCTCCTCAAGGTATTTCACAGTCTTTTCCTCTTCCTGTTCTTGGCTTTCCATTTATGTATCACAAGGAAATCAGTCCTTTTTTTGTCTAAATCACTGCTTTTTCGTGCTTTCCTCTTTCCTTAGTCAAGCTTTTTCCATTTCCTACACTTTTGAATATGATACAGCCAATGCAGGTCATAATTTTGACAGAGCGGAAGTCCAGTACTTGTACAGGGTATCTACACTTCCAGAAGATCAGATTTTCATTACTTTTTATGACCTAACACTAAAATTCATAACATTGCCAACATGGCTTTTGGTATTTTAGTGTGACCTAGGTTGCTGCGATTCATCATTACTAATTAACAAACAGAAAGAGAGAGAGAGAGAGAACATGAATGAAAGATATTATATGAAGGTCCTCAATTAAGGCCCCGGGATATCCAGTTCCTCCAATGCATGGCAGCCCTGGGGCCATATTAGGTGATAGATTGGTCTGAAATTTATCACCACAAGTAATTATCTAAAAGGTACCAATTTTCAGAAAAAAAACAGCATTATCTTTAAAGTTATTACGAAAGGATTTTAAAATATCTGCCTGGCAGCCATACTGGATTTACCAGGAGTCTGAAATTAGATTGGGGTCAATGCTCTGTAAACTATTTGTAAAAGAAAATCACTGATTGTGCTCTGGCAGCCATACTGAATATTACGCTGGTCTGTAATTCAATATAGCTAGAGCACTCATAGGCACCAATTTCCCACGTGAATATAAGAAAGGCCGAACAAAGTCTCTTTGAAATACTGCACATGACAGAAAATCAGCGATTATGGCAGCCATACTGGACTTTGGGCAGGTCTGTATTCTGATAAGGCTGAAGCTCTGATGGACACCACTTATCCCTGTGAGTTTGAAAAGATCAAATATATTATCTTTGAGATACTGTGTGTGAAAAAAAAATCATAGATTATACTCTGGTGGCCATATTGGAATTCCAGTGGGTCTGTTATTTGATAGGGATGGAGCCATCACAGGCTAAAATCATCCCTGTGAATTCTAGGAAGAACAAGCATATTCTCTTTGAGATATTGTGCACAACAGAAAAATCATTGATTGTGTTCTGGTGGCCATACTGGAATTCGGACAGGTATGTAATTCAATAAGTCTAGAGCCCTCATAGACACCAATCATCCATATGAATCTGAGAAAGATCAAATGTATTCTCTTTGAGATAATGCATGCAAAAGAAAGCAACACTGATGGACAGACAGAAGGATGGATGAGCAGCACAATAGAAGGATGGATGACAGACTCCAATTACTTACAGTCAGCTGAGCTAAACAAGGGACCCATGGGTCATGGCGTTCAGCTGAAGTTTGAAATTTTTGCAAATGCAAAATATCCTATTGAAATATTTTTCATTTATATAAGCATATGAGAAGCTAAGAGGAAAGGGGCCCTCCTACTTGGTTATAGTAAAGTTCTAAATATATGATTGCAAACTAATATTCTGACAAGACTGTCATGAAGAAAAACAGTAAGGTTTTGAGATACTGTGATGCATATGAAAAATTTACAGATGGACAAGCAAGTGGACAGAATGGACTAATACCTTTATTTCACTTTCAAGGGAATAAAGCATATAAGATTATATATAAGTCTATTTTTTTAGCATATCCACTTTTTCCATTAATAGTTTTTATCTGATTCATTTCTTTCATTTACAAGTTTTATAAATTTGTAAAAAAAAACACTAAAAATATAAGTTAAAATATTATAATTTTAAGTTGCAATCAGTATATATCCAGAGTGTAGCTCATACTGGGTCATATTATGCATACACATATATTTTATTATTTTTCAATCACAAATGTTTAAACTGAATTTAAAAGAAAATAATGCCAAAACATGGCATCTACAAGATTATTCCCTGAATCACTATTAAACAGTTTTGCACATTGGAGTTTTCAGTACTTGCTAAATTTTTATTCACTGAAATAAAATAAAAGATTCAGTAAATTTGATAAAATAAAAACATATTTTCAAATAAAGTATACACACTGTTGGTTGAATGAGGGGAAAACAATATCATTGTGCTTATAACAATCTCAGGTATAATGTATTACTGGAATTAATAGTCAATTTCACACCTGGTGAAGTTTTTTCTCTTCTGAAGTAAGGAATTACTTATCTGATGAACTTCCACACTTTCATAATGATACACCACTTTGTGGACACAATTAAATGTGCTCTTTAATCATTGTAACCCTGGTGGTACAATACAAAATCTAAAATGTAGCATAGCCAAGAATAAAAATAAAACACAGAAAATTATAACATTCATCTAGTGGCCAAGCTCAGCCAGGCAAGCTGCCTGGGGTGGGTTACATAATGCAAAGGCTGTATAATTATTTAGGTGGGCTAGATGTAAACACTTGACATGGTGTATGAAAACTTAAATAAAAGCTACACTTTTCAATCAATTCCTTTGAAATTTCAGATTTTAAAAGATTAAATCCTTATGTATATATGCTGTGAAAATTAAATCAACAGTGCTTACAGGGGAAAAAACGTGCCATTGCCAAAGTTGGACAAAATTTAAGGTATTGGTTTTTATTTATGCTAATATCTTGAAAAATTTGCAAAATTCAGATCTAACTTTGGGTAAACAATTTAATCTTGATTAAATAAAGTTATATTCCTGAAAAAAAGTCTCCGAGTCTCCAGGGAGGGAGGTGATTAATTAACATTCCAGTACACCAACTTTTGAATATTCTTAAATAAGATTTTGTGACCAACTAAAACATATCAGGATATAGCAGTTTGTGAATATGAGATCTATACTATTACCATGATCATTAGTTGGCTTTTTGATAGCTGTTGACAGTTCAGCAGTTAAATATATACAAACATAATGTTCCCATCCCATAGGTGGAAGGACTTGGAGGGGGGGGGGGGGGAGGATCAGAGTTTAAAAACACCTTTGTACCTCTGTATATTTTTTCTTTATTTACCAGTAATACATTATATGTAGTTGCCAGAAGAATATTGTCCCAAAAAATACACAGTGGCAGGGAGTGAGGAAAGTTACAAAACCTTTGCATAAACATACAGGATACAAAATTTAATCAATTATATTTGAAAATTTGAGTTGATTAACAATTCTAAATTGCATCAACATTGATAGTTAATCTGCTCAGACAACATCACATTATATACACAGATGTATTTATTTTTTCTTAAAATATATTTTTGAAATTTGCAAAATAATAAATATTGGAAATAACACTTGATTAAGGGAAAAGTTGTATACATTGGAACGGAAACAGCAATGCAATGAAAGAATGCAATATATCTGGTTGGGGGGGGGGGGGGGGGGGGAGGTCAGGGTTGCCACGTGATCCTACATTTGTGACAGCAGTATTGCAACACTAATAAGTTCACCCAGGCAAGGCTGTAACTAGAACAACTTTTAAGCTTTTACTTTCAAATTTCAGAATTTAACAGATTAAATCTATATATATATATACTGACTGTGAAAAGTAAATCAAATGTTTTAACAAGAAAAAAACGTGCCATGGTCAAACTTTGGCAAAATTTAAGGTACCAATTTTATATTTTTGCCAATATTTAAAAAATTCAACAGATTTTGATCTAAATTTTGGTACACAATTAAATTTTGGTTAATTAAAGTTGTATTACTGAAAAAAGTCCCTACCTTTAACACTTTTGGTCTTAAGTGACCAAATATCTTTCCTGATTTTTTTACAAAGTCCATCATGTTTGGGCCCATTACTTTTTTAAATTAAATAATACAGACTTAATTTCTGGCATGTATATAGGAACTATATAGAGGAATATTTACGGTAAATATGAAATAAAACCAGATGAGCGGTTTTGATATTAGGCAGTCCTGAAGTGTGAAAATAGATTTCTAATAAAAAATTGAGGTTTTTCCTTGATATCTCGAAGGGACGAAGTCCTATTGACCCAATTTTTGGCATGGTAGGAGATTTTGGGGACATCTAACTGTGTGCCAAATTTCAGATTCGTAGGTCCAATGGTGTGGAAACGTGCCAGTCTTACGGACAGACATCCAGAAGGACAGACGGACAATGGACCACAACTATAGCTCAGATGATTTATAGTCAGCTGAGCTAAAAATTATATATCTGCATCCACAGAATCTTTCAAAAAAAAGATAAAAAAGTTTCAGTCAGAAACTGATTTGAACTTCAAGTCACTCATGTGCAAGAATAAAACAGCCCTTTAGGTAAACAATAACAAATGGCCATGATCCATATTCATCTAGTAAGAAAAATATACTATTCCAACACTAAACAATTTGTGCATATACAATGAATTCTAAATGGAAGGAACAGAATTTTCATTGCATTCATGAAGAGCACTCCTTCAGTAGGCCTTAATGGCTTGTGACCTTCCTGAGTCAGTATCTGGATGTTCATTTCTGCACCCGCGCCATGGAGAATTCCAATATCTACGTCCACAATTCACCACATAAGCTGATTGTCAGATATGGGTCAGATACAATTTTATTGTTTTAAAGCTGATTTGAGTTGGCTTGCAGCGATGTGTTAAAGGCTGCCGTGCAGATGAGGCAGTTTCGGTAAAATTCCTCTTCCAACTGGATCAATAAAGAGAACACGCCACCTTGGTGCCAGTCTTAGTAGTCAAAAACATAATGCTCTACTTTTTTTACCTACTGCTGAGCTTCTAGAACTGTTGGGTATTGACCATCACCTAGTCAATATAAAATACCATGGCACTCAGACTATGATCCTGCTACTTTAGCTATACTGAAATTTAATTTTGCTCCACTGGTGTTACCCTGATATAGAGAAGGGGTAGACAAAATTATTATGCAGTGAAATAAACATCTAATTACATAAATATAGGATACTGTAAGAAACTA
The DNA here is from genome assembly GCA_026874595.1 of Sipunculus nudus. Taxonomy (NCBI): domain Eukaryota; kingdom Metazoa; phylum Annelida; class Sipuncula; order Golfingiida; family Sipunculidae; genus Sipunculus; species Sipunculus nudus. The sequence continues at coordinate 67,640,187 of CM049315.1, forward strand.
AAATATAACTATGGAAGTATAGGTAAATTACACTCAGGATATCAGAAGACACTGTATTAATTTCTGAAATGTATGTAAATAACATATAAGTTAATTAAAAGAAACTATTAATTTCTGAAATGTATGTAAACACTGAGGATAACAGAAGAAACTGTATTAATTACTGAAGTGTATGTAAATTACACTCAGGATATCAGAAGTAACTGTATTTATTACTGAAGTGTATGTAAATTACACCCAGGATATCAGAAGAAACTGTATTAATTACTGAAGTGTATGTACATTACACCCAGGATATAAGAATAAACTGTATCAATTTCTGAAGTGTATGTAAATTACACCCAGGATATCAGAATAAACTGTATCAATTAATGAAGTGTATGTTAACTACACTCAGGATATTAGTAGTAACTGTATTAATTGCTGAAGTGTATGTAAATTACACTCAGGATATCAGAAGAATCTGTTCCTGAGGAATCTGGCAATTTGTGTGTATTTTGCATTTTTTCTGGGGTGCTCAAACATGGCCTGTACCTCAGAGAATATAGGTCACAGTGACCTAATTTCAGGTTTCTTAGGAGGACTTTTGAGGAACTCTCAGGATGTCAAGTAAGAAGATTCTAGGTCCAATGGTTATGATTTGTGCCTTGCTTTAGTATCAAATTTTTAATTATTCTGGGGGGTACTTCTGAGCCACCTAGCTCTGAGGATATAGGTAACACAGACATAATTTCAGGATGATGGATAAAGAGTTATCGCTAAAGCTCAGATGACTTTCAGTCAGCTGAGCTAAAAAATTAGTTAATAGTCTTCTGCCATTACATAGACCTAGGATCTACCATATTTTATAAGTGGGTGTTATACAAGAAGTTAATAATATCTCCCTCATATTGTACTATGTTCATGTACTTTGTCATGTATTTGTGAAAACCATTTCTTTAGTTGTCCTATGTATGCTTTGAGTACTCTTAAATACAAGGTTAACATGTGACCCATGGGTCATTAACAACAGGAATTGTATCATCTGAAAGCCAACTTGAGACTGACTCCAGAAGTGATCTTGCCCTTAAGGTTTTGACCTTCTGACACCAAAGTTGACAGGAATCTTCTTTTAGTGACGGGTCACACAAATGTGAAGAATCCAATCATGACCTATTTACAAATTGTACCAGAGAAGAATAAAGTCAAGGTCACCAGTTTTCAAACTTCTCTAATCTTGGTTGAAACATTTTATCTATCACATTGTAGGACAAAATATAAGTTATCATGTTCACAAGTAATCCAAGATATGACGAACTTTGATTTGGCGGATATCATCTTGTTGATCATTGCAGAGGCTCTACAGAACTCCTCTGAGAATATGGCAGAAGCAACTGGTATGTCAAATTTGAAGAAAAAATATGCAGTACTTCAAAAGTTATAGGGATCATTATATTCATATATTTCTGCAAATTTAATATTGAAGATCAAAGTCAGGGTCACCAGTTTTCAAACTCATCCCAGAACATGGCAGAAACAATTGATGTATAAAATTTTAGAAAAAATCTTCAGTACTTCACAACTTAAAGGAATAAAAGTAATCCAAGAATTCCACAGTTGATATTGAAGATCAAGGTCAAGAGCTTTCAAACTCACTGAGATATTGGTGTTTCAAATTTAAGGGAAAGGTATGCATTACAATGTCTGCCAAAACTGTTAGGGCAGGAAGGGCTGCTTTTTATTATTCAGGTTCCATGCCAGTTGTCTCCTAGCATTGTTCCAAACAACTCAACCATAAATGCCACAGAAATACAATAACAAGTGTGCAATGAAGCATTGAAGATTGAATTTTCAGAGGCAGGTGCAATCCATGTGTGCACACTTTGTTTTTCAGTCATATGAACCTAAACTAATTAGAAGTGCAATATCGATGTGCAAGACTGGTGGTGCCATCTACATTTTTCTTCATTTATACAATTTATAGTTGTATCTAGTTCATCAGACTGCGGGACTGCTACTGCTTGCCAACAGATGGCGTTTCGCTGCAAAGGGCACATTGTAGAGTTTGGGCATGTTGTGTTGTCCCCCGTCAGGATTTAGTGCATCGAATCCTTCTCTCCATCTACCAGCAAGCAGTAGGAGTGCATCTGATTTGAGTGGAAGAAACTGTCATAACAACAAGTTAAGTGCATGGTTGTGCAAAAGAAAACTATAGTATGTATTATATTACACCAGCCTTATGCAATTGTTTAGAGATACATATTTTTCAGACTTGGACATTATGATGGACAGGTCATATCTGGACCGAAGTAATCAAATTAATTACATTTAACGCACAAATGGAAAGATCATGGAACATTATTGGTAACATATATTTCTATCACCATGGCATATTTTAGAGAAAATATCTGTCATCTGGGAGAGGCAGCAGTTCTAATCCTGAATTGGTCAAGCACAAGAACTTCATTCATTCATTCTTAGAGGAAAAAGAAAACTTATAGATACTTACAAACTTGATAACTTTAAGCTGTAGTGTGGCGGCATCATGGTCATACAGCTCAGCTGAAAAAATAACAAGAAGAAATAAACAACATATTCACAGAAACTGTGTACCAGATGCTAGAGCAAAATGCCTTCATGCTTAGCATTACTGCGATGCAGTCTCTAATTGCATTTTATGGTAGCAATGTCATTATCAACAGAAGCCTTCTATGTAAACAGACCACAAAGGTAATGAAATTCCTATTGATGACAAAGCACATGCCTCAGGGGTGGGCCTGAAACTAAACAAGGGACCCATTGGTCACGGCGCTCAGCTGATCGTGATTGGACTATAAATGTTTCTCCACTGTGATACTATAATCGAGTCAATAAAGCTTATGAATATCATGGACATGTTGGGCTATTATAAAGGAATGTAATGTAATATGTGAGTAATAATAAATGAAATTAATTGACTGGTGGATTAATAGAGTCAAATATAGTGGTTTATTTTTATCTATTTAGGAGGGGTTGAAAACTGTGATATATTTAAGCAAATATGAATGCAATGACAGCAGTAATAAGCAGTAGTAGAATGATGATAAGGCTATTTGTTGAAGGATCTAAAGTGTATGGTAGTCTGCAAGCTTTCAATTTGACAGATATGATGTTATGATTAACTATGCTGATGAAGTGATTTATAAATATGTGACTGTATGACACAATATCTCTTTAGTCTTGACAAGGTACATTATTGTGATGCCCATTATGTCTACATATTACACAATATTGACATAATTTCTGGCATGTACATAGGTACCTATGGACGAATAGTTATACAAAATATTAAAGTATGAATATATCTGATTCACCTTGTTCTTGCTTACTGAGGCTGACTTTGGGATGGGGTTCGGAGAAGGGAAAAGTGAGGGCAGCACGAAGGTGGATGTAGAAATATTCTATTGTAATGTTTTTCATTTATATAAGAATATGAAAAGCTAAGAGGAAAGGGGCCCTCCTACTTGATTATAGTAAAGTTCTAAATATATGATTGCAAACTAATACTCTGACAAGACTGTCATGAAGAAAAACAGTAAAAGTTTTGATATACTGTGATGCATATGAAAATTTACAGATGGACAGGCAAGTGGACAGAATGGACTTATACCTTTATTTCACTTCCAAGGGAATAATGCATTTAAGTTTATATATAAGCCTATTGCTTTTAAGCATATCCACTTTTTCCATTAAGAAGTTTTTATCTGAATCATTTTTTTTATTTACAGGTTTTATAAATTTTTAAAATAAAAAATAAAAATAAAAAAAACTGAAAATATAAGTTAAAATATTAGAATTGTTGCAAAAGTTGCAATCATTATATATACAGAGTAAAAAACTGAAACTACAAGTTAAAATATAAGAATTGTTGCAAAAGTTGCAATCATCATATATCCAGAGTGTAGCTCATATTGAGTCATATTATGCATACACATATATTTTATTATTTTTAAATCATATATGTTTAAACTGAATTTAAAAGAAAATAATGCCACAACATGGCATCTACAAGAATATTCCTTGAATCACTATTAAAAAGTTTTGCACATTGGAGTTTTCAGTACATGCTTAATTTTATTCACCAAAATAAAATAAAAGATTCAGTAAATTTGATAAAATAAAACATATTTTCAAATAAAGTATACACACTGTTGGTTGAATGAGGGACAAACAATATCATTGTGCTAATTACTATCCCAGTTTTAATTTATTACTGGAATTATTAGTCAATTCACACCTGGTGAAGTTTTTACTCTTCTGAAGTAAGGAATTACTTATCTGATGAACATCCACCATTTCATAGCAATACACTACTTTGTGGACACAATTAAATGTACACTTTAATCATATTAACCCTGGTGGTACAATACAAAATCTAAAATGTAGCATAGCCTAGAATAAGAATGAATCAAATACAGAAAATAATAACATTCATCTAGTTTATGCACCATCAGGGGGGGGGGGGGGGGATGGGGGGAGAGTGCAGGGCAGAGGGGAAGCCTGCTGGTAGTGGCCAAGCTAAGCCAAGGCAAGCTGCCTTGGGTGGGTTACATAATGCAAGTGAAGGCTGTACTACTAGGTGGGCTAGATGTAAACAACACTTGACATGGTGTATGGAAATGTGAATTAAAGCTATTCTTTCCAATCAATTTCTTTGAAATTTCAGATATTTAAGATTAAATCCTTATGTATATATGCTGTGAAAATTAAATCAACAGTGCTAAAGTTGGACAACATTTAAGGTATTGATTTTTTATTTATGCTAATAACTTGAAAAATTTGCAAAATTCAGATCTAATTTTGGGTAAACAATTGAATCTTGATTAAATAAAGTTATATCCCTGAAAAAAAGTCTCTAGGTTCAGCAATTCTCATGTTAGGTGAGTAAATACATTTCCTGATTTTTTAAAAAATTGCATTATATTTTGGCCCATAACTTCAAAATAATACCCAATACTGACCTAATTTTTGATATGTTCATAGAAAATGTATGAAAGAATGTGAATACTAAATATGATCAAAAACAGAACAATGGTTTTTATATTAGGCAGCCTTGAAGTGTAACAATGTTTTTTTTTAATGGAAAACAAGAGGTTTTTCCTTAATATCTCGAAGGAACGAAATCCTAATGACCCAATTTTCGGTATGGTAGGAGATTTTGGGGACATCTAAAATTATGCCAACAGCCTGGGGAGCATAGAGATGTGCACTGAATGACCTACAGTCATCAAAGTGGACTGCTTGACAATGCAAGGGAATAGAACAAGAGCCTCCAAAAAATTCAATAACTAGCCTAATTTTGCAGCTTTTATTTTCAAATTTCAGATTTTAACAGATTAAATCCTTATGTATACATGCTGTGAAAATTAAATCCACAGTACTTACAGGAAAAAACGTGCCGTGGCCAAAGTTGGGCAAAATTTAAGGTACCAATTTTATATTTTTGCCAATATTTAAAAAAATTTAACAGATTTTGATCTAATTTTTGGTATACAATTAAATTTGGATTAATTAAAGTTGAATTACTGGAAAAAGTCCCTACCTTAAACACTTTTGGTCTTAAGTGACCAAATATCTTCCTGATTTTTTTACAAAGTCCATTATTTTTGGGCCCATAACTTTTTTAAATTTAAATAATACTGACTTAATATCTGGCATGTACATAGGAACTATATAGAGGAATATTTATTGTAAATATGAAAAAAACCAGATGAGTGGTTTTGATATAATGCTGTCCTGAAGTGTAAAAATAGATTTCTAATAAAAAATTGAGGTTTTTCCTTAATATCTCAAAGGAACGAAGTCCTATTGACCCAATTTCAGCATGGAAGGAGATTTTGGGGACATCTAACTGTATGCTGAATTTCAGATCCGTAGGTCCAACGGTGTCGAAATTTGTCAGTCTTACGGACGGACATCCAGACGGCACGACGGACGACGGACAATGGACCACGACTATAGCTCAGATGACTTATAGTCAGCTGAGCTAAAAACAGAAAAGATACCCTGGCAATCGACAAAAGCTATTACTGTGTTTTTGAGCTCAAAAAGACCATCAAGATTGAAGTATCTATTTCTCTAATTGCCAAAACAATCCTAATCTGTCCTAAGGCATACTCATAACTAATGCTAAGTGCTTGGAAGGGAAGTTTCCTGGTAAAAACTATGTCTTTCAAATCTTAGTGAAGACCTAATTGAAAATTAACACTGACTAATCATATTTCTTATGTGGTGGCAACTTTCCTTTAAGACACAACATTTTGCTTTGAGGTAACAAGGACGAATAATAGACAATGACACCTACTGCTAGGAAACTCTTAATGACAGTCTTTTTTGTTGTTTTTTTATATTCTGTTGAAGGGGTTAATATGAACATTTATAAATAAATATACATTTAAGAAAAGCTATAAATGTAAAAATAACATTTTATAATAAAAAATTTTTTATAAGTATTCCATAAATGCATGAAGCTCTAGACATTGTACATTAGCATTTTTATACAAATATTTTAAGAGTCAGGACCATAGCCTGTCCATTCTTTAACTTCAGCAAATAAGGTCAGTGTGACCTGACAATCACCCTCACAGAAAACTAGGGATAAATGTAGCTATCCATTTAATAGGTTTTCAGTTGGGTTATGATTTCAGAGAAACTTGTTAATTTATTACTTGTTAATTTTAATGGTGAAATCAGATACCATATCATTAGCAATCCTGTCACAGTGACTAACAAAAGAGACCATGCATATATCATTCAGGAATATGCTTGCTGAATTAGGTTCTGACTTTCCAGTAACAAGAATATCCCTGCTAGCCAGAAACTTAAAATGTATGCCTCAGGAGGGGTCTTAAACACCAAAACCTAAATAAGATGCAAATATGAAAAAGCTTTTATTGTGATTTTAGCTTAAAAAATAGGCCTGAAGATACAGAAACATCTAATATACTAATTGCTAAAACAATCCTTATCTGTCCCAAGGCTCATTTGTAGTCAATACTGCAAGCTTGAGAGGAATTTTCCTTTAAAAAAGTGAAGAATTATTGCCCTCATGAATAAATACATTGTGGCGAATTTCCATTAAGATAGAGTTGTTTTCCATAAAGTATACTAACAAGGCCTACAGGCCTAATGCGAACCTGTGCATTGGGAAATACACCAGGTATAATGCTTCAATGCTGGACCATTACTTCTCATGTATATGAACAATGCAGGTACTAAACATTTTGAATAAGAAACAATTACACAAACATCACTGCTGAAATTCTGGCATGGGTGCACACAACACAACTAGGGACCCATGGGTCTCGACACTCAGCTGAATTTGTCTATAAGGATATTTTTAAAGAAATTTTTCAGAATGACAGTCCTGTGACCTTAACCAATGACCTTGTGACCAAAAAATCTTAGAACTTAATATCCTTGAACTTGCAGCATTAGGATTATTGTAACAATCTTTTAAAAAGTGACCTTGACCTCTGACCAGATATCCTCAAATTCTACAGGTTTCCTCACTTTGGGCAAGTAAGCCATGTGTGAATGTTGGACACTTCAGGATGAAAAATTTGATTTACAGTGCATCCACAATCTTTTTACAGATGTGGCTTCTGTGACCTTCAACTTAGATTGCTGAACCCTGAAAATCAAAATGAATTTACTTATGTTGTTGGTCATTATTAAGCCAAGTTTGAAGCCAGTCTGTCTATCCAAAGCAGAATTATTATCCATAAACTAATTTGTGAATGGATGGGCCCTGTGACCTTGACCTATGACCTAAAAATCAAGCAGAATCTTCCCCTAGTGGCAGGTTAGCAATATCTTGAAGATGAAAGGTTTGCGCTGAAAAGTTTGGCTTCAAATGCATACACATTCCTTTTAAAGAAATGGGTCCTGTGACCATGACCTTTGACCCCAAAATCGACATGTTCTTACTTTAGTGGTGGGCCATTTATAAATTAAGTTTGAAACCAATATTTCAAACTAAACTGGAGTTATCATCTGGAAACTAATTTGTGAACAGATGGCCCCTGTGACCTTGACCTTTGCCCTTGTGACCCCAAATTAATTTATGCTCTCCCCATACTGGCAAGTCAGCTAAATGGCAAAATGCTAATTTTGGGATGAAAAGTGTGGCTTAAAATGCAGCCATAATCTTTTTAATTAAGTGATTCCTGTGACCTTGACCATTGACCTCATGACCCCAAAATCATATAGGTTCTTGCTTTAGTGATGGGCCATGTGTAAGTCAAGTTTGAAATCCATGTGCCAATCCAACCTGGAGTTATCGTCTGGAAACAAATTTGTGTGGATGGAAGGATCGACAGACAGACAGACATACAAACAGACAGACAGACAGGGTGATAAGTATAGGGCATCCAATTGTGATCAATAAACACTACAGGTTTTGGGACACCAGATGTAATCATAGCTCAGAAAATGACATGATTGTTGTCATTTTATAGTAAATAAATAAAAAAATATTCGTTAAAATAGGAAAAAATACAGGTGGCGCCACCATGTTTCAGGAACTGACAAAACTAGTTATGGTCAATATTCAAGGCAAGATTCATGATAAACCATGCATTCATTATCAAGATATTGGAGGTTTTGTATCAAATTTTTTACTATTCCAGGGGGTACTTTCAAGCCCCATAGCTCGAAGGATATAGGTAGCAGTAACATAATTTCAGGTTTCCAAGGAGATTTTTTATTGACCTCCCTAGATCTTTACTTAGAAGTTTCTAAGACCAGGGGTTATGATTTTTGCCCTGCTAATGGACTGCTGGATGCCCGGACGACAGACAGGCGCCATTCCTATACCTCAGTTGACTTACAGTCAGCTGAGCTAAAAATGATTGTAGCTGGCACCACCAGTCTTGTATACAACAAAGCTATCAGAGATATATACATATCCCAAGTTCAGACTGACATATCTAACCCCTCCTGAAAAATAAGCATGGACAAACATTGTGCGAAAATTATTGTAGGTGGCACCACCAGTCTTGTATACGACAAAGCTATTCGATAGGTATAAATATGCCCATTTCAGGATGATATATCAAATTCCTCTATAGAAATAAGCAGGCACAAAAGTCACATACTGTGCAAAAGTCATTGTAGGTGGTGACACCTGTCTTGTGAATGAGAAAGCCATCAAAGACACATAGACAGGTCATAATATAAGGCCAATACATCAAACTTACCTTGAGTCTGATGCATGGGGCTGACCAGGCTTAGGTGAGAAGGCAGTTGCCCCGAGTGAACTGTGACAAATTTGCTGGCTCAGGCTACTGCACTGAGTGAACTCATGACCTGCACCTGGCTAGACTGGGTGAATTTTTAACCTCTACCTGGCTGCACTGAGTGAACTCTTGACCTGTTGCCTAATCTGATACAGTTGGCAGTCTGCCAAAGCTATAAATAGATTGGCTCCACATGCAGCCCTGAGGGGCATGACACCCATGAGGTGATCACATGGTGCCCATGAGGTGTTCACATGTCACCCATGAGGGGATCACATGCCTTGTGCTTGGCTGCACTGATTGAACTCTTGAACTATATCTGGCTGCACTGAATGAATTCTTGATCTATTGCCAAATCTGAAACAGTTGGCAGTTTCTCAACCTATTTAAATATACAGTCACAATCTTGGCCTGTTGGCAAACCTGTTTACACATACTGAAAGACTTTGGCTAAAATGCTTTTTTTTTTCAAGCTGAAATATTCATAAACTTTTTATCAAAATATCTAGATTCATAAAAAATGCAGTTCTTTCATTTTCTAAAGGTCCAATAATTCTCCCAAAAATCATTCAAGTAAACTTGAACAAAAGCCACCTAAGAATAATTTTTGTGCCATGTTACAGAAGTTATAATTGAAACAATAATTTTGTAGAAGAACAGTTTTGTAGTCCTCAGTTTGAGTTAGACATAATAATGGCCATAAGACCAACTTAAGCTTTTCTGATATGATTGAAAGAACCATGTCCTAGGATAATTCTTTTGAAAAATTGAACGATTCAACTTGACAGTTTCATCATAAACATTTAAGCTGACAGAGACTAAAATTATGAGGTTTTTGCCCATAAAAAACAGGTCAATGTAGGTGGCACCACAAAATCTGCAACTTCAAATATGAGTCATTTGACCAACATTTGCACAATACTTGGTAATGCTAGCATCTATCATTTCTGAGATAACTATTTCAGTATGCTTACTTGGCCAAATGACTGTTCAGATTCGTTTTACTCAACTAAAATTCATCAAATGCAAACCATTAGAACAAACTTGAGAGGGCTTGCCTATGGGATCATTTCTGTAAAATATTGAACAATTTGGCTGGACCGTTTACAAGAAGACTTTTAAAGGTTTTTCAGCTTTTCCCCTATAAAATCTAAGTAAATGAAGATAGCAAAAAAATAAGCTGAATCCCACAACATTTGATATGTGACAGTTGATTGCATAAAATCTGGGGATGGTAGCTCCTGCTATTCCTGAGAAATTATGGGTTGAGATACAGATGACCAAAGGTCAATGCAGGTGGCGCCACCAATACCTGAATTTCATATATGACTCATGTGACCAACACTGGCATAAACTTTGGTGATGATAGCTCTGGCCGTTTCTGAGATTGTCATTTTAGTATGCTTTTTTGGACAGATTACTAGGTTCAACTTCCTCTAATTCGGCCAAAATTCACCAAACTTGAACCATTTGAACAAACTTGAGAGAGATGGTATAAAAGATTATTTCTGTGAAATATTGAACGAATTGGCTTGACAGTTTCGTCGGAGAAGATTTTTAAAGGTTTTTTAGCTTTTTCTCTATAAAATCTGAAAAAATGCAGATTTTTTTAGATGGCTAATTTTTTGCATTAAATTTCATGATGCTAGCTCCAGTTGTTTTCGAAATAGTATGGGTTAACGTATACCTGTAATTGTAAACATTGCCTGGCATGAGGAATATCTAAAATATTAAATCTACATTTTTTAAAAGTTTTTTAAATGGCACCATAAATGGCACCATCACAAAAGGTGCTCACTAAAAGTATACTAAATGCGGTTTCTTAATTTGGTAATGAAATTAGACATACATTAGCTACTAAATCCAGCCACTAACCCTAAGAAATTGGGCCAATGTGATCTCAGCAAGCCTTCTTGCCTGGTTTCTCAATTAGAAATTTCTGGTTCTGTCATAGAACATGACATGCTAATAGCCAACTTGCCATAAAAACAAAACAGTTTAGTCAAATTGCTATAGTGGTCAAAAAGAGAATGTCAACTGAGCCTCCATAAAAATACTTTGTTAGGATACAGCTATGACTAAATTTGTTATTAATTGCTTCTAGGTTTTTGTTCTTCTATTTTTTTACCATGAAATGTCTGTCACAAATGAAGGTGTTATCTAGGATATGAGAATCTGACAATGTTTTAATAACAAGACCCATGTACTGATGACAAGAAGGAGATCAAAAGCCCTCAAAGGAAAATGGCAATGCCTCTAAGGAGTGGAGAAAACATCTTGTTGCTTGTTCTGAACTTGCACTTGGCCCTTCATTTGATGTACTGTAACATGTCGGGCCGTGAATGAAAATAATGCACTTTTAATGAATGGTTCCTATCAAGTGGGACAGAGACAGATGAAACCCGGAAGTCATCCAGGTGAAGACAGCAAGGTTTACGAGCACAGGTCTGACTGTAATTGAACAAAGGGGGAGCTGGTTAGATTACATACGGCCCAGCACCTGTCAATCATCTCCAGATGCGTTAGCCAAGCTCCGCCCAATTTATCTTTGTCAAGCTAGCTGCCTCCGAGGCCAAACTCTGACAGGTTTGCCAAAAACGAATAGCATGCCAAAGCTTAATGAATTCTGTGACAGGTGTCGTTAAATAGCAGTTTGCATGACCAAATTGGTGGCATTTCTTTTGCTGCACTGAAGGCATGCAATGGATGTCCTGATTGTGGACATCATTTGTGCTCAAGTAGTTTTGTTGGCCTATTGCCTGGAGTTTGCTTTATACTTTCCAAACAGAACATGCTAATGAGAATTGATAGGAGGATTAAAATGGAGTTATATCATCTGGTTTAGAATCCCATAATACTGGCCTTGGAAACAACCAACCAGCAGCTTCAGAGCACACCCCTTGGCCAACAACACATTTTTGTCCAGACTGCCTCCTAACTTCAAATTTTTTTGCCTCAATATTCACAAGCCTACATACCAAGTAATTAGTACCAAATTCCTCTAACAGGTGTCAGCAACAGTGGTAATTCTTCCATGGAGACAAATGTACAAATGAACAAAAGACAATCCTGTATCAACATCCTGGCAAGTCCATAGATAAACCTCCTTCCCTCAAGGCTCACATCTGCACAAATATGTTCTTAAAGAAACTTCTTCCACATTATCATGTCAGTTTTGCTTTAATCAAGGAGCTAGCCAGTTTTTTAAAAAGTTAGCCAAGCAGTGAGTTAAATATGAACCAATGATTTATCTAAGCTGATCAGTATGATAATCATAGCTTGGGTCCTATACATCAAGCATATAATTAACAGAGTCATGGAACTGTGATGCAAACATAGCTGGGCTGGTATGGTCATCCATGTACATGCTTTGACCTAGATTCCCTGCATTATTTTTTCTACTGCCTTTTACCAATTAGTGATGTAATTGAATGGTTTGCACCTGACCCTTCGGTACACCTGGCCAGGTATGTTTACTCTGTACTTAGTGGTCACATAACTGAGGTTCATGTAACCAACTGGGATAAAATTAATAGCCAGTAAAACGGAAAAAAAGAGGTGCCCGCTATTCTAAGGTTTAAATATATGATACAAAGAGCAAAAAAAAAATTGGGACTGTGAAAAGCAGATATAATTTTGAGGTGGACCTTATACCGAGGTGTTTGTCAGGTGAGGTTTTATTATATATATATATATATATATATATATATATATACTTTCAGGTAGTCATCTTTAAAATGAGAATCTAAACTATATCAATGCAAATAATAAGAAATCCTTCTGGAAGGCCTTTTGGCAGGGCATGGTATAAAATTAATTTAGTAAGTCCCCTTGATTCGAGTGTACAAAAGAATTTGAATAGTTTTTATGTCAACCTTAGTGAGATGTATGTGTTTCAATTGAATATATTAATCATTTTGAACAACCAAGGACTTCCAGTATTTTATTAGACAAGGCATCGCCATTCCAACCCTCGTCATACAGGCACAAAAAATAATCAAGTAGCCCACAGTAGTAGATAAAGAAATGGTGTCATTGTGAAAGGAATTTCCACCTGTGGTGATTTCCTTGCATTTACATGTTAACCTTAGGTGGACACATTGATTTTTAACATTCTACAATAAAAATACAGCAATTCCCACACATTAACACAACAATGTGCTTTCATGCAACATCAACCCAAAAAATACCAGTGGAACCCTAGTGTTAACAGCTAATATTGGTGTATTGTTCACAGGTAATTCTGGTGTTATCTTTAAGAAATGATACATACATTACTCCAGCGCACTGACAGATGATGGAGTGCAGGTGGAAGTTGTCTTGACAGCAACAGGAAATAAGAAAAAAAAAAAGAACTTCCTTTTTATGAGCTTCACTATTAATTCATACAGTATATCTCTGAGTACTGCCACTCTTGGTTTGACATGAAATTAAGCAATGCAGATTGAAAGAAGTGAAACTACTCCCCTCTCCCTTAGAAAAAATGTGAAAACAAATTAAACAAATGACCCATGGGTTATGACCCTTCTACAGAATGCTGAACGGCACTATCCAAGTCATGGGGAGTGCCTTGCGTTGGTATTATTACGACCTGCACAATCCATGTAAAATAAATATGTTTATATTAAAACATACTGATCTGTTCAACTTTGATATACTCTCAAAATAAATAAGAAACAAGGAAATTTGCAGAATTTGTGTTCTCCACTTCTGCCTCTTGTTGTCCCCCTTAAGCCTTCTCAATGTTTTAGTTTTTATTTTCCCCTGAAGATGTCTCCACATATCACAGTTCCTGTGGTTTAGATTCCATTGTCCCCTGAAGATGTCTCCATATGTCATAATTTTTTTAGAGCAATCACTGACCAAAATTTGAATGAAATCATATGATATTTAGCAAAATTATCCCACTTAAACAAAAACCTGATGGAGGGACAGACAGACAGACCGACAAACAAGAATCAATGTCCCCTGTTCCGCGGAAGTGGGGGACAACAAATGCAGGGGCATACAGTACATCTCTTTCCTGCATTCTTTCCTACATAAATCCAAACACAGAAAAGACATTCAAAGGAGCAATTAAACACCTTTACTGAGGTGCTGGGACACGTAATAATCAGGATATGACAAGAAACTGGCCTCAGGTGGGCCTTTTCTGTTGATCTTCAATGAGACGCCAAACTTACATCTGACAGTCTATGAATTTGCTGAAACTGGAGATTTTAAAATGTAGAATACATCTTGACCTTGCAGCAAATGGGTACTAATCCCAGTGGCTAATATGAATAATAACCCTCTTGTAGCTACAATGACACTATGGGCTGTTCATTCCCTGGGGAGCTACAAATCCAAGAACTTGCAGATCAGAAGAAACACAATAAGATTGACCTTGGAGGAGATTGACATTTGTGGCTGGAATAACTGTCTGGTGCTAACAGTGGAAGCTTTGATTACATCAAGGGGTTGAGTGTTTATGGGCCCACTTGCCTGAGGGGTTTGTGTTTTCAGGCACAGACTTGTTATTTAAAAAAAAAAAAAAGCTTCCGGAGTCTGTCAAAACATTGTGCTTGCCAGTTATATGATCTACCAGAGGAGTACCTCATATGAATAAATAAATAGATAATCTTCTTTACTGTGTCTTTGATATTAATTGTGAATAAATTACAGTGTAATAATTCAAGTTTATGTTCTATAGGTAAATACAATATCAATAGAAAACATCATTACATTTTGAGAAATGTGTAAATTTGTGAATTTACTGTGATCAGTCTCTGCCATCCATTAAATCTTAAAAGTTTTTGAACAGATGGCAGTTTTATGCATTTTTGGTACTTAAGTAAAAGAAATCACACACTGTGTTAGCTTACGTCACTCAAGTCAATGGATACCAAAGCAACATATCTGAAAGTGAAGCAAATCAAATACTATGTTACTCAGTCCAAAGAAATAGCAGACCAAGTTCCTCAAGAATATATTACCCAAGCCAAATTACTTACAATGTTACTCTAGTCAAAATGGACAACAGACTACATATGTAACTTAGCTCAACAGGAATTATAAACTCACGTTACTTTATAGTTACAGAAATCACAGCTAGGCTATAATATCACTGACTGTTATTCAAGTCAAAATACACACTACAAACTATGACATTTTGAATAGAACACTGAACATACAGTAAAAGCTGAAATCATCTGTGACCCAATTCAATACACATACAGTAAAAGGGGATATCATATGTGACCCTATTCAACAAACAAATTGTAAAAGCTGAAATCATCTGTGACCCATTTAAATAAACATACAGTAAAAGCTGAAATCATATGTGACCCAATTCTACAAATATATTATAAAAGCTGAAATCATCTGTGACCCAAATCAACAAACAAACTGTAAAAGCTGAAATCATCTGTGACCCATTTTAATAAACAAACGATAAACCTGAAATCACCTGTGACCCAAATTAATTCAATGTAAGCACTAAGAAGCAGTAGTCTGTTATTTGTTGAAACTGCTGATAATTTTATGACTATGGTCAGTCTTTGTTTCTGGGTCTCACGTGAGGCAAATCTTCCCTACCCTCCGCCGATGAATGGTTAATGTTTCCTGGACTGCTTTGCAGCATGACCATTGTCAGTCAAGTATATATGCAGCCTGACTTGTTACAGGACAAGTTTCCTGCTTTGTATTTATATCATGCCATCCTGTCTGTCTGCAGGCTGGGTTAGCGGACACACCAATCTAAACAATGAATGCCCAAGGTACTGCAGAGAGCTCTCTCAGGAAACTTCATTACCCCCAAAATAAACCTTCACTGTCTTGCCACCAAGCAGAATTATCCTTCTCTACTTGACCTTTGACATAGGAAGAAAACAGAAACACAAGCTGAACACACAGAATCTCAGCTTCAAGACAAGCTAAAAATACAGAATCTCAGCACCAAGACAAGCTGTGGATACAGAATCTCAACACCAAGACAAGCACAGATACAGAATCTCAGCACCAAGACAAGCTGTGGATACAGAATCTCAACACCAAGACAAGCACAGATACAGAATCTCAGCATCAAGACAAGCTGTGGATACAGAATCTCAACACCAAGACAAGCACAGATACAGAATCTCAGCACCAAGACAAGCTGTGGATACAGAATCTCAACACCAAGACAAGCACAGATACAGAATCTCAGCACCAAGACAAGCTGTGGATACAGAATCTCAACACC
The DNA here is from genome assembly GCA_026874595.1 of Sipunculus nudus. Classification (NCBI taxonomy): domain Eukaryota; kingdom Metazoa; phylum Annelida; class Sipuncula; order Golfingiida; family Sipunculidae; genus Sipunculus; species Sipunculus nudus. The sequence continues at coordinate 67,656,666 of CM049315.1, forward strand.
AAGACAAGCACAGATACAGAATCTCAGCACCAAGACAAGCTGTGGATACAGAATCTCAACACCAAGACAAGCACAGATACAGAATCTCAGCATCAAGACTAGAACAAGGTACAGAATCTCAGCATAAAGACAAGCTCGAGATATAGAATCTCAGCACCAAGATAAGCACAAGATACAGAATCTCAGCATCAAGACAAGTTCAAGATACAGAATCTCAGCACCAAGACAAGCTCAAGATATAGAATTTTGGCATCAAGACAAGCTAAAGATCTATCCAGAATCTCAGCACCAAGACTAGCACAAGATACAGAATCTCAGCACCATGACCAGCTCAAGATATAGAATCTCAGCACCAAGACAAGCTAAAAATACAGAATTTCAGCACCAAGACAAGCTCCAGATACAGAATCTTAGCACTAAGACAAGCACAAGATACAGAATCTTAGCACCCTACCAAAGAAAGTGATAATTTCCTGTCTGAACTTTGTTACCTGAAGAATGTATAAAAACAAACTTATGGTACTCCTCTACTGTTTAACTTATCTCAATACTATCTACTTTGCTTTATGACCTTTGACCTCAGAGGAAATACAATGAAAAGGTATTCCACACTTCAAGAGAACTCCCTTCCTACTTGATCTTTCATACTGAAATAAACAGGAAGATAAGGTATAATTTTTTCACTTATCTGCCTAAAGTGGAACAAATATTAGGCTTGCAGAAATAACCCTGCAAAAAACTTTGCCATATCGTTATACCTGCAAAATCTGGTGGTAATACCTGCAGTGAACTTAAAGATATTTCATAACAAAAGAAGGGCAGACAGACACACAGACAGACAGACACAGTCCATGAGACCTCCCTCATACAGCAGGGCACTAAAAAAAATGAGCAAACTAAAATAGACAAGTGACCCAGGGGTTATGACACTCAGCTGACTATCATGACATGATAGGCTCACATTCACAACAGAAATTTATTACCTGAAAACCAAACTGAGATTAACTTCAGATATGTGATCTTGACCTTTGACCTTTTCACACCAAAGTAAAGAGGGTTTTTTTTCCTTAAGTGATGGGTTACACAAAAGTGAAGACTAAATCCCATCATGACTGGTCTACACAGGGTGTGCGAGAGAAGAATAAGATCAAGGTGACCAGTTTTCAAACTCCTCTGTGAACTTAGCTGTTACAACTTGTGTGTCATATTTGACTTTGGGGGACACATACACAATACTTCCAAATTGATACCATTGATGTAATTTGGCAGTCTCAAAAATAGAGGCAAAATGCTTCAAAAATAGAAACAAGGCCTACAGGCCTAATGCGAACCTGTGCATTGGGAAATACACCAGGTATAATGCTTCAATGCTGGACCATGACTTCTCATGTATATGAACAATGCAGGTACTAAACATTTTGAAAAAGAAACAAGTACACAAACATCACTGCTGAAATTCTGGCATGGGTGCACACAACACAACTAGGGACCCATGGGTCTCGACACTCAGCTGAATTTGTCTATAAGGATATTTTTAAAGAAATTTTTCAGAATGACAGTTCTGTGACCTTTACCAATGACCTTGTGACCAAAAAATCTTAGAACTTAATATCCTTGAACTTGCAGCATTAGGATTATTGTAACAATCTTTTAAAAAGTGACCTTGACCTCTGACCAGATAACCTCAAATTCTACAGGTTTCCTCACTTTGGGCAAGTAAGCCATGTGTGAACGTTGGAAAGTTCAGGATGAAAAGTTTGATTTACAGTGCATCCACAATCTTTTTAAAGAATTGGCTTCTGTGACCTTCAACTTAGATCGCTGGACCCTGAAAATCAAAATGAATTTACATATGTGGTTGGTCATTATTAAATAAAGTTTGAAGCCAGTCTGTCTATCCAAAGCAGAATTATCATCAATAAACTAATTTGTGAATGGATGGGCCCTGTGACCTTGACCTTTGACCCAAAAATCAAACAGAATCTTCCCCTAGTGGCAGGTTAGCAATATCTTAAAGATGGAAGGTTTGCGATGAAAAGTTTGGCTTCATATGCGTACACATTCCTTTTAAAGAAATGGGTCCTGTGACCTTGACCTTTGACCGTTGGACCCCAAAATCATCATGGTATTTACTTTAGTGGTGGGCCATTTATAAGTTAAGATTGAAATCAATATATCAAACTTAACTGGAGTTATGATCTTGAAACTAATTTGTGTGGATGGACGGATTGACAGACAGACAAAAATACAAACAGACAGACTGACAGACAGGGTGAATAGTATAGGGCATCCACTTGTGATCAATAAACACACCAGGTTTTGGGACACCAGATGTAATGACAGCTGAGAAACTGACATGATTGTTGTCATTTTATAGTAAATAAATAGAAAAATATTTGTTAAAATAGGAAAACCACCCCGTTTCAGGAACTGACAAAGCTAGTCATGGTCAATATTCAAGGCAAGATTCATGACAAACCATGCATTAATTATCAAGATATTAGAGGTTTTGTATCAAATTTTTTACTATTCTGGGGGGTACTTTCAAGTCCCATAGCTCGAAGGAAAAAGGTCGCAGTGACCTTATTTCAGGTTTCCAAGAAAATTTTTAAATGACCTCCCTGGATATTCACTTAGAAGTTTCTAGGACCAGCTGTTATGATTTGTGCCCTGCTAACGCACGGCTGGACGTCCAGATGGACGACGGACAAAGCGCCATTACTATACCTAAGTTGACTTACAGTCAGATGAGCAAAAAATGATTGTATCTGGCACCACTAGTCTTGTATACAACAAAGCTATCAGAGATATATAATTATGCCCAAGTTCAGATGATATATCTAACCCCTCCTGAGAAATAAGCAGGGACACACACTGTGCAAAAAATTATTGTAGGTAGCACCACAAGTCTTGTATACGACAAGTATATGATAATTAAAATACAATAGGTACAAATATGCCCAATTTCAGGATATATCAAATTCCTCTATAGAAATAAGCAGGCACAAAAGTCACACACTGTGTAAATGTCATTGTAGGTGGTGACACCTGTCTTGTGAACAAGAAACCCACCAAAGACACATAGACAGGTCAAAATATTAGGCCAATACATCAAACTTACCTTAAGTCTGATGCATGGGGCTGACCATGCTTAGGTGAGAAAGGCAGTTGCCCCAGTGAACTGTGACAAATTTGCAAGCTCAGGCTACTGCACTGAGTAAACTCATGACCTGCACCTGGCTAGACTGGGTGAACTTTTGATCTGTACCTGGCTGCACTAAGTGAACTCTTGACCTGTTGCCTAATCTAATACAGTTGGCAGTCTGCCAAAGCTATAAATAGATTGGCTCCACATGCAGCCCTGAGGGGCATGACACCCATGAGGTGATCACATGTCACCCATGAGGGGATCACATGCCTTGTGCTTGGCTGCACTGACTGAACTCTTGACCTATATCTGGCTGCACTGAATGAACTCTTGATCTATTGCCAAATCTGAAACAGTTGGCAGTTTCTTAACCTATGTAAATATACAGACACAATCTTGGCCTTTTGGCAAATCTGTTTACACATACTGAAAAAATTGGCTAAAATGCTTTTTTTTCAAGCTGAAATATTCATAAACTTTTTATCAAAATATCTAGAAAAATAAAAGATTCAGTTCTTTCATTGTTAAAGGTCCAACAATTCTGCCAAAAATCATTCAAGTAAACTGGAACAAAGGCCACCAAAGAATAATTTTTGTGCCATGTAACAGTACAATAATTTTGAAACAAAAATTTTATAGAAGAACAGTTTTGCAGTCCCCAGTTTGAGTTAGACATAATGGCCATAAGACCAACTTAAGTTTTTCTGATATTATTGAAAGAACCATGTCCTACGATAATTCTTTTGAAAAATTGAACGATTCAACTTGACAGTTTCATAATAAACATTTAAGCTGAAAGAGGCTAAAATTATGAGGTTTTTGACCATAAAAAACAGGTCAATGTAGGTAGCACATCAAAATCTGCAACTTCAAATATGAGTCATGTGACCAACATTTGCACAATACTTGGTAATGCTAGCTTCTGTCATTTCTGAGATAACTGTCAGTATGCTTACTTGGCCAAATGACTGTTCGAATTCATTTAACTCCATTAAAATTCATTAAATGCAAACCATTTGAACAAACTTGAGAGTGCTTGCCTCTGGGATCATTTCTGTAAAATATTGAACAATTTGGCTGGACCGTTTACAAGAAGACTTTAAAAGGTTTTTCAGCTTTTCCTCTATAAAATCTAAGTAAATGCAGATAGCAAAAAACATAAGCTGAATCCCACAGCATTTGATATGTGACAGATAATTGCATAAAATCTGGGGATGGTAGCTCCTGCAATTCCTGAGAAATTATGGGTTGATATACAGATGACCAATGACCCCCATACAAAAAAAGGTCAATGCAGGTGGCGCCACCAATACCTGAATTTCATATATGACTCATGTGACCAACACTGGCATAAACTTTGGTGATGATAGCTCTGGCCGTTTCTGAGGTTGTCATTTTAGTATGCTTTTTTGGACAGATGACTAGGTTCAACTTCCTGTAATTTGGCCAAAATTCACAGAAACTGAACCATTTGAACAAACTTGAGAGAGATGGTATAAAAGATTATTTCTGTGAAATATTGAACAAATTGGCTTGACAATTTCAGAGGAGAAGATTTTTAAAGGTTTTTTAGCTTTTTCTCTATAAAATCTAAGAAAATGCAGATTTTTTTCAGATGGCTAATTTTTTGCATTAAATTTCATGATGCTAGCTCCAGTCGTTTTTGAAATAGTACGGGTTAACATATACCTGTGATTGTAATCATTGCCTGGCATGAGGAAATTTAAAATCATAAATCTACATTTTTTAAAAGTTTTTAAAAAAACATTCTTGTCAATATTAACCATAGATAACCTGAAATCTAAATGTCTGGAGGCATGATGTAACGGATGCTGATAAACTTGTTCCAGGCTAGATGTATCTGCTTCACACAGCAAACATATATGGTAAAATGACTCAATTCAATCTTTATTATTCAGCCAAAATTCATTCTTTGGAACCATAAAAGACAATTATAATAAGAATTATTCAGGGGATTATTCTTGTAAAATATTAAACAAATTGGCCTCAGTGGCGTCAGTCTAAAAATGTTTTGCAGGTTTATAACTCATATGGGAAAATAAAGCAAAATGGCTAAGTTAAGCTTCCAATAACTCAGCCAAAAATCACTGAACCAAAACCATTTGAACAAACTTGAACTATCAACATCTAAGAATAATTAATGTGTGAGATTTAAGAATTTGGCACAGTGGTTTTTGAGAAGAAGATCTTTGTAGCCACTGAGCTAAAATGGGCTGTTATGGCATATGACTAAATTCAGCTTCCCATAACTCAGCCAAAAGTCACTGAACTGAGACCATTTGAACAAACTTCAGAAAGCACTACCCTAGGATCATTTCTGTGCGATATTAAACAATTTGGCCATATGGTTTCAGAGAAGAAGTTTTTTGTAGCAGTCAGTATGATACGGGCACTGATGACCCCCGTTCAAAAAAGGCCGATGCAGGTGGCGCCACCAATACTTGAATTTCAGACATGACTCATGTGACCAACATTGGCATAAAATTTGGTGATGACAGCTCCATCAGTTTCTAAGATTGTAATTTTAGTATGCTTTTTTGGAAAGATGAATAAGTACAACTAGCTGTAACTCGGCCAAAAATCACCGAACTTAAACCATTCGAACAAACTTGAGAGAGATTGTTCCAGGGATCAATTCTGTGAAATATTTGACAATTTGGCTGAACAGTTTCTGAGAAGAAGATTTTAAAAGCTTTTTTAGCTTTTTCTCTTTAAAATCTAAGAAAATGCAGTTAGCCAAAAAATAAGCAAAATCCGATAGAGTTTTTAAGATGACTAATTTTTTGCAGAAAATTTCTTGATGCTCACTCATGCTGTTTTCAAGATAGTATGGGTTAACGTACAGACGACGGACGATGGACGACGCCACACCATCACATAAGCTCACAGGTTCGCTAAAAAATATAGATGGCAACACAAGTCTTCAAGAACTTATTAAAACCAGTCATGATTAATATATATATATACATGAGGTTTCAGGACATTACATGAAACAACAGCTGAGAAACTGATACGATTGCTGTTATTGCACGGTCTCAAGAAAAGAGAAGAAAATCATACAAAAAAGGCACCACCAGTCTTTCGTAGCTGATCAGACAGTCCATTATCAATAAATAAAAAAGAATTATGGCAATCCATGCATTAATCATTGAGATCCTCTAGCTTTTGTATCAAATTTTCAATTATTCTTGGGTGCACAAAAAGGCCCCATAAATTTGAGAATGTAGTTTGCAGTGACCTAATTTCAGGTTCCCAAGGAGATTTCCTAAGGACCTAGAAAGGTGTACAGTAAGAAGTTTCTAGGTCCAATGGTTTTAATTTGTGCCCTGTTAATTGACGGCCAGATAACAACAGGCGGGACGGACGACTGACAAAGTTGATTGCTAAACCTGAGATAACTAACAGTCAGCTGAGCTAGAAAATTCACCTTCCTTGTGTGTTCTTCAATGTTAGACTTAAGGCCTGATTTCTGTCATATGACCCAGTATAAAACGGAAATACAAGATGCACCACTTCTGTTTACAGTGGTTGAAAACCAGGCTAACACACTGAAAAGTCAGCTTACTAGTGTCAGTCAATATTAGCTTTGAGGCTGGACTGTGGCACAGATAGATTCTAAAACATAAGGACATCCACTCTTAAAAACAGTAAATAAACAGAATATAAGTCAATAAGTCAGCCTGTTTGTGTGTCAGTCAATACTGGCTTCAAGTGGTATCACTGCACTCACTTTTAGGTCAAGATAATCCATAATTCAGAGAGTTTTATGGTAATAGTATGGTAATTGTAAATGTCACATCCAGGCCGCTGTAGGGTTATGTCAGCATGTAGAGACTGTTTGTGGTTACTGGTGTTAGGAATTGGCGTTTACGTACATTATGTCTGATGACTGAAAGAAGGAAACCACCAATGACTGAGATAATTGATTATTTCATGAAACTTCTACATCATGAGAAAATATATAGGAAATGCATGCACTCTCTTGTGTTATGGCTAATTTTAAACTGACATTAATAGAAATAACATATATTTGAAGTAATATTGTAAGGTCAAGGTTGCAATGTTTTTTTCCACCGGACAAATTTTAGTTTCAACATTGGTTGCTTCTTTGGGTCTGTCTTCTGTTGTATCCTGTTGAAAGATTTGTTTAAGGATAATATAACAGCATTTGTAAATCATTTCTGGTCACTGATTACAAGATAAACCATAAATTTAATCAATTTTTAAAAAGATCAATCATCAATATAATAAATTAATCAATACATCATTAGTGACTTTAGTAAATAAAACTCATGCTGACTGGAAACTGAATGCTTTGACATAAGGACATCAGACACTCACTGAAGGTAAAGATTAATTCACCTTGCTGAGCATAAAGGAAGCCATCTTGTACCGTTACATTACCCACAGCCTCATCAGCCTATCTACTCTGATCCCTCTTATGTGTCACACCCCGGAAAATCTGACTAAACATGTCTGCTCAAATTATTCACCCTTTATCCAGGTAAATCTGACTAAACATGTATGCTCAAATTATTCACCCTTTATCCAGGTAAATCTGACTAAACATGTCTGTTCAGATTATTTAACCTTTATCCAGGAAAGTACAACTTAAAATGTTTGCTTAGATTATTTAACCTGTATCTCTGCCAAGGAGGTTATGTTTTCAGAACTGTCTGTTTGTTCATTTGTTTGTTGGCAGGATTAGGCAAAAGAACTAGATAAAAGGGGCAGACCCATGAGGATTGCTTTTCATTGGTGTCATTTTGCCCTCTAACAAGTACCACTCTATTTCTTACTTTATTTATAACCATGAGTATCACCTGCTAATGGTGTGTGAGAGAACAGATGTTACTGATCTGATGGAGGCCACAGTGTTTGAACACAAATTAAGTCCTGGTAAAAAAAATATTACTATATATGTGTTGACACATTTAGTATGAAAACTTAAATGTTAATTTGTAAAGTCTTGCAAAAATTAAAGTTGAGAGTCAATGAAGAGTTCCAACTACTGTTTATGGAGACAAATGAAAGTCAGGTGTCCAGGGAGGATTCCAACACCTGTACAAGGATAAAAATGAAAGTCAAAGAGTCTACGAAGGGTTCCAACTACTGTAAAAGGAGAAAAATGAAAGTCAAGAGTCTAGGAAAGGTTCCAACTATTTCACGAGGAGAAAAATTAAAGTCAAGAGTCCAGGAAAGGTTCCAACTATTTCACGAGGAGAAAAATGAAAGTCAAGAGTCTAGGAAAGGTTCCAACTATTTCACGAGGAGAAAAATGAAAGTCAAGAGTCCAGGAAAGGTTCCAACTATTTCACGAGGAGAAAAATGAAAGTCAAGAGTCTAGGAAAGGTTCCAACTATTTCACGAGGAGAAAAATGAAAGTCAAGAGTCCAGGAAAGGTTCCAACTATTTCACGAGGAGAAAAATGAAAGTCAAGAGTCCAGGAAAGGTTCCAACTATTTCACGAGGAGAAAAATGAAAGTCAAGAGTCCAGGAAAGGTTCCAACTATTTCACCAGGAGAAATATAAAGTGAAGTCAAGATAGTAAAGTTGTAGTAAGTAAGGGTTGACACGCTATGGCAGCAATGGTTACACTGTAATGTTTCACAATCTTTGGATAATAAATACCCAACAGTGACTCAGTGAGGACATAAAGACAATGTATCTCCTGTATACCATAGCTCTACAATGCCATATGGTTATGCTGAATGACATTTAAACTTACCACATAGTTCCAGTATCTTATCAGCCTGAGATTTGCTGTTGACAACGATGTTTACCGCTCGGTCTGATGTCTTCTTCATGGGTTGGTGTAAGCGCTTATAACATGCACAAATCTGTAAAAGAAAATTCAGGTACCATCTCACTGCTAAAAAGACAGCAAATATTGAAAATTTCCTTTCTCTGAGAAAGCATTATCTAATACATTTAATTGATGGAATAAAGAGTTTAACAAGGGCCCAAGGACCCCAAGCTCATCTCATTTTATCCCATATAATATATACTGGGAAAGCTATAATTATTCTAGATTTCATATAGACAACATCTTAAAAATTAAAAATTCATTCCAACTGCAAAACCTGCAGAGAATTTTTATAGAATATAGGAACTTCAGGCATACATTTCTTATAACATTGAACAGTCTGCAAATTTGACATGCCTGCTACCAGTAATATATCTTATGTACTTTTTACCAGTTTGCAATTTATACCATGTTGTAATTTCACAAAGATGCCCATGACAGTTTGAAGGAACTGCTGGACTGACTCTCATATAAAAACTCTGCATGATCACAGAGATAATGGGCATACATGATTAACACACTTAAACCTCTGTAATGTTATGCATAATGCCTTTACACAAGGTGAACACACTTAAATGACTGCTACAAGCTGAAAATAAAAAAAAATCCCTGTGAAATCTGATTTAATGCAGTGTGCCCAAAATATGATCATGCAATCTTTTTTAAAAGAATGAATGTATGTTGGCAAAATTAGGTTAAAATGTAGGCTGCACTTTAAAAGAGGACAACCATATGCATCTTCAAAGGGACTTTATTTTACGGGCTCAGGACTGTCTCAGTGGTGTGATAAATTGTTCCAGTATAAAAGACTGATGTTAATATGATCTCATTCCTGGTATACAATTGAATCTTGATTAAATAAAGTTATATCCTTGTAAAAAAGTCTCTAGCTTAAACATTTATCATCTTAAGTGTCAAAATATATTTCTTGCTGTTTTGATAAGGTACCTAATGTTCCCATCCATAACTTTTAAACAAATTTGTATAACTGACCTTATTTCTGGCATTTTCATAGAAAATAAATCAAGGAATATATATGCTAAATATGAACAAAAATATACTAGCGATTCTAATATTAGGCAGTCCTGAAGTGTTAAAATAGGTTTTCAATGGAAATTGAGGTTTTTCCTAAATTTTCTTGAAGGAGTGATTTGCAGTGACCCAGTTTTGGGTTTGGTAGGAGAACATCTAACTATGTAGAATTTTGGATATATAGGTCTAACGGGGTGTTTCCATGTGCACGTATATGTGTATATGCGTGAAAAATCATTCATATGATTTTGTAACTAGGGTGCTTCTATTTGTCTATCAGTGTAAATATTATGTGAATTGGGGGTAAAATGTCTTCACTTCGCCATCTTTTTGTGGAAGGCCTGCTTGCTTAACTGTACAAATCTGCCAGTTTATGCATTAACACATTTAAGTGCACATTGAAAAACCTATTTTTTCATGTATATACGCACATTTGCATATAAGCACATATGGAAACACACCTTTACAGTTTAAAAACATGCCAGTCTAACTGACGGAAGGACAGACAAGTGGACAGACGACAGACAATGGATCATTACAATATATAGCTCTAATGACTAATTACAATATATAGCTCTAAAATCAATAGGGTTCTTCCTGTAGTAGTGGGTCATATATAAATGAAGTTTGAAACCAATTAAATGGTCCATCCCAAACTTGAGTTATCAAGTAACAAATTTGTGGATGGACAGATGGATATTCTATGGACTTCTATAGGGCACCCACTTATTCAAGCAGGGCCCTGATAATTGCAAATGAATTTTCTGGTAAAAATCAAAATAAGATTTGTTGGATGAGATAGAACTATATGTATTTTTGTAATTTTAACAAGTTGAATTTTTACCCAGATTTGTACAGAAATAGGTAATACAACACTTAAATTAAGCATATTTTCTCAGTTTCTAAAATATTTACAGAATCAGTGTAAATTTGTTTAAAAATAAAATTGGAGGGGGGGGGGGGGAAAGCAGTGGAGTTACAGAAATCAACACTGAATGTGCAAGCTTGGAAAATGGCACAATTCATGTGGCATGTCTGTTCAAAGTGAAAGCAGCTATATGAAATGCATGTTTATAGAAAAAAAAAACCAAATTAATCTGCAGAATCCCACAAAGTTTACAATTTTATAAATCATATTAACTTGGGTCTTATTTCTGGCTCAAATATCGATTCATATCCTCAAGAGAAAAGATTGTACAGTAGTTGAACTGGTTCCTACCTCCAATTTAATTAATCCAACAGGCTTAACTTAATTTTCATTTTACATAAAAGAAGTGCTGGTGTTATGACCTTTGAGGCGGAAAAACACAAGGAATCAGATGTTTGCAACTGAACTGGCACCAAAGGCTATTACATTTCCAAGTGACGTTTGAGAACAAGCTTAGTGGTCCCAGGACTACAGCATCAAACGCAAGCCTGTGACAGAAAAGCGGGGAACATTAGCTAGACCTGTAAATAGTGGATGGGTTGCAAATAATAGACCAACACTGGTGTCCATTAACTGCAAATCATGCCAAACAGTTGCTGATGTAACCCTGCCACAGAAAGCTCCTAGGAAACCCCCACAGAGTCAGCCAGACATTACCCAAGAGATTCCTCCACTCTTCTTACCCATTCTGAGTTCAAACCAATTTGGCCCGCCATAGCTCACCTGTCGTTCCAGCAAAGACAAATGGTTTTCCTCTTCACGGGTAAGCTCATCGCACAGGGCCTACGAAAGACACAAACATTCCATCTTGCAGTAAGTATCGCTCACTGTCCCGCCCGAGCCTAACCTAACCCAGTCAATATTCTCCTCACTATCATCAATCAACATTTTAACCATTAGTGTTTTTTTCTCTCCATCATACTCTAACTTGCATAAAAACACGGTGTTATTATTCAAATTATCTAACGGAGTTCAGGTGAATGGTGACATTGTTGTTCTTCCAGAGATTGATCACTTACACAGGTCAAGAATATCAAGCATTATCTGGGAAGCATTCTGCAGTGCCACCAATCTGTGCTCACAATCCAACCCCTACATGTATATCTCACCTGATGAACACTGATGTTGCCTTCATGTTCCAGGCATTTCGAATTTGTAATGATGAAATATTTCATTACCAGTATTTCAAGTAAGATATATATTTTCAAGATGTATTTTCACTGTAAGATTAACTTTATGTCATATATAAATATTTATCATTCATGACTTTATAGAACCTTGAATTATGTAACCAAATCAAGTTCAAATGCAAATACATTTGTCAATGCATATGCATCTAATAATATCAAATTCTACTTGTCTATTTGTATTTTATTTATCTGAAACATTTGTATGTATATTTTAATGCACCAAGTCGCTCCTGAACTGAACTTTCTAACATTGATGGTTTTAATTCATAAAGGTCTTGTTACAAAACAATATAATAAAAGATAGCTCTTATGCAAGGATATGATAAAGTCTCAGACCAGGCTCATCCTCAAAATCTAATCAGTTTTCCAAAATTAAACACATTATAAGGTCACACTTGACTGAATTATAGCTTGTGTAATCTGTCTGAACTGCAAAACAAGACTTGTTATATCTGTTTAAATTGTATTAAACATTATTATTATATGACATCAGGATAATAAAATCTTGCCTGGTCTATTAAGTTTATCATGAAGAAATTGATTAATTTGATGGAGCATACTTACAGGAAATTGCTATTTTAAAATAGATTATTGCAAATAAGTAAGGATTTCTCTTAAAATTATTTTAAAAGAGCCAGTATGAACCTTGTGGATCATGTGGAGGATCATACATTTTACGTTTATTATTCAAAAGCAACTAGAGATCTGAGACCGGATAGGTCTTCAATTACGGCATATTCTCTTTGTGATGATGTGTGTGAAAGAAAATCACCGATTATGCTCTGGTGGCCATATTGGAATCCAGACTGGTCTGTAATTCAATAGGACTGGAGCTCTCATGGACACCAATCATCCCTTTGATTTTGAGAAAGTTCAAACGTATTCTGTTTCAGATTAATGCATGTGAAAGAAAATCACCAATTATGCTCTGGTGGTCATACTGGAATTCCGACAGGACTGTAATTTGATAGTTCCAGAGCCCTTATAGACATGTATCATCCCTATGCATTTGAGAAAGATCAAATGTATTCTATTTCAGTTAATGTGCAAAAGAAAGTGTCACTGAAGGAAGGCGTAACAGACATATGGAAGGATGGATGGACAGGGCAATCACCATTGGGCACCTCTTTTCAACTGGGTCCCTAACAAGTAATGGTTCTGAAGAAGAAGAATTTCTGATTGCTTCACAACTCCAAGTCACAAACAAATTTCATAGATTAGACAAGATGAGGTGTTGTGAAACACTAAAAACACCAAAGCTGCTAAGTGCTTGAAACAAAAAAATAAATTAACTTATTTGCATATTACCCAGGGTACATGTATGTATGTCATTATTGAATTTGACCTTATACATCTTTTTGCTTGGAAATCAATGCCATTTTTCATTTATTGATAAAAGCAGCAGCATTTTCCTGTATATGAAGCTTTTATAGCATCTTTTTGTGGCCACATGAAAGTGTAGCAATTATCTATGAAAAGGCCAGAATGCACACTGTAATAAGCTTCATTCCTACATCAAAGCAAAGGCTAAGCTGGAAAAGCCAGCCTCACACAGGAACTACAAGGGTAAAAATAGTAAGGGATGCACTAAATCATGTTTATCCCAAAATTTGACGAAAGAGAACGCTGACATAAATAAGGGCCATCATGAGTAACATGTAAAAAATACCTCTCAAACATCAATTGTCAAACAGTTGTATGTATACTGAACTATTATATACCACATTGAAAAACCAGTGCTAAACTATGAATAACTAATGCTTAATTTACCTAAGAAGGTGACAGCTTAAATGGTATGAAGATTAAACATGAGGACAGGATGAGATCTGTTTGATAATGTTTCAAACTTAACAACTAAAGGTATTTGATTCAAAACTCACTGTCACCTCTGAGGCAAAGACGTAAGAAAATTACTGTAAGGTTTTAATTATTGATTATGAATTCTGGAATTTCATGGAAAAACCTGAAACACACAAGGCATAACTCTAACATATTCTTCTGGTCATATTTTCATATTTAGCTCATTTAACTTAACTGGCCATGGACGTGCCTTCAGAAGATGCAAATTAAGTCTCCCAGGGTCCTGCCACCAGAGCAGGAGATAACAATTTATCTTATGTTTTTTGGCAATGCTAGATAAAAGTTTAAATCTGTGAAGCAATCCACTGTCTAGATACATTTTTAACCTTATAAGTATGGGGAAACTAGAAACACCTTAAATTGTATAAAATATGGTACCCAATATTCATTGAGAGCAAAAATCATTGTGTGATATTTCCCCCAGGTTTCTCCTTTGGATTTTCTGAAGTGCAGGAAAATTATTTTGAATGAATTCCAGTTTGATGCTGATGTCAATGTTGTATTAGTGAATGATATTTGCAGTGAACACTGTGAAATTAATGGCACAACAGTGGTATGTATTGTGTGTACACCAGTGTGTACTTAATAACTATATAGCAAAATCATAATAGCCATTCACCCAGGGGACATGCAGTTTAAACATGATACAAATTATAACTGACTGAATACTTCTTATTTTCTAGCTTTTAACCCCAATTACTGTGGTCACCTGTTTATTTGCGAGGGTTTCAATTTTGAATAAGAGGTCCCCTCATGGAAGGCATTTGAAGATTGATATTATAAATGATAATTGATCCTATACATGTTGCAGTTAACCTAAGATAGTTATCATTAATAATCATCTTTAAATATCTGCCAACAATAATCAGCAGTTTCTTCTCATAGGATATTCACTTGGGTCCCTGTCCATTTTTTTTATTAAAAAAAAATATTACTGCATATAATTAATTAATAAAATTATGAAAATACTCTGTGTTGAATAATGTATGGTGAGATGGTGAAAATTGAACCCTCTCGAAATAGTGAAAAGGTTAAAATCATGAAAGTTCAACCTTGCAAATATGAAGCCAACCACAGTAAATGACTAAGTTCAGTCATATCATCAATAAAATACCTAGAAACAAGTCTATTTTTTGTGATTAACACTATGAAGCTAATACCTGTGTAACAAGACAAGACACAAACTACAGGGACTTTGTTTTTGAAATCAGCTGCAAATGTGGGGATATGAAATGGGTGGCTTCAAAGTTAAATTTTCACAATATTTGACTTTTTTTGTTGTTGTTTTGCAAGAGTTTCATATTTGTTATAACACTATATATACACAAGTGCACACATTATATATTATATATTAATAAATAGATTAATTATTTTGTAGCCAGTAGGACAAGAACTCAACTTAAGTATGATATATGCACAAAATCTGCACATTTGAACCCAAACTAGCACCAGATGGGTGGGAACTCTTTTTTTTTATTTTTCATAAATAATTAAAATACCTGAAATTATTTAGTATATAAATCTTTAATTTAAAGACAACTTAAAAGATGTCATTATTCATAATATGAACATTGCACATACATGATACGCCTATGAAGCTAGTGTATATCACTGCTAGCTCACCTATAATAATGAAGCATATCTCACAGGTTTCATGTTTGAAATAATATCCCTTTTGCTATAATCATAGATTCGACAGTCATGAACATAAAGCCAATCAATTTACAGTATTTAACAAGTGCACCCCTCATGCAGCAGTTATACACCACAGTCGTTTCATATTTCCTTAATATTTTTAACCACCGCTTTGTTTAACAAAGTTTTCCAGGTTTCAACACCAGGACTAGCACAGGGCTAAGAATAATACCAATGAGAGCGGGAAGTTGCGGATTAAAAACTGCAGAGTTGGATGCACAATGTGAGCTGATTACAACTGTGCAAGCCCTGGTGGTGAGACCCAGAGAACTTTACCATACATAACAGCAATTAAAACGAACGAAAACCTGGAATGACTGCAGTGAATCACTGCTACGTGAGGATTGTTACATGCAAGTAGAGGCACACAAAATACAGTCAACTTAAAAACTAATGCCAGTTGCAGATTACTGTCTAATAATCAACCAATAATGAAGTTAATTCAATATAGAATTACTGTGGAAATATGCTGGTGAAATTAAGAGAAGACAAAAACATAATCATGAATAAAGACAATGCATGAAATCATGAAAATTGGTATTTTGTCATTTCTGTGACACTGATTCAAGCACTGAGGAAAATGCTTCAAGAGAAAGATCATTGGTCAGAATTCAATAATAAAACACAAACTGTCTGCCCTTCAACATAATTATCAAATTGCTATAACAAGAATGCCAAACTCCAGCCCACAGGTAAGGAAGTAATAATCCATGCAAAGAATGAGTAAATTAATTTGAGTGAATTTGGATATGGCCCTGCAAAACAATATCAACTTGTTTCATTAAAAAAATTCAATTTTATCAGCTCAAAGGGCAAGATATAATCTTACTTATAAAGAACATACTAAATTAACTGGATGAATTCTAATTTCTATAATCAAAGTTCAGAAGATCTGAAAAATCAAGAAATACACTGGTAAATCAAAGAAACACAGTTGTAGTTTATTAAATATGCTTCAAACTGTGAACAATATATACAACTAAGTGAGTCTGTGAGCCAATTACAGTTTTTGGCCAGCTGGGTCACACACAATTAAGTGAATGATGGTGAACACATATGAGTTCCAGTTCCTTCAAAAATCAAAATATCAACGATGACAAATATGTGGTTACATATTCCTGAGCATTAGCAGAAAAACTGCTGCTGAAGAAAAGTCATTTTTATATGTCTCAGAGTCAACTATGAATATGTTAAATTTCAGATACATCTATATATATTATGCTATATTATATGGTAGAATTACCATAGTATAGCTATTACCAGTTAAATTAACAAAAGAGCTTACTTAGCAATTCGTGAACATTTATGATGTAAGAAATAGGATAAGACACTTACCACATAAACCAGGATGATCTTTTCTGTATCCTTGTCAATGACAGGAGAACAGAGCACTGCAACGGGAACAGAAAACAGTGTGAGGGTGAAATAAGCCGATAACAGGGCCAAAAAGTGAGCCTATATATGCTAATTCCATCATTGATTAAAGCACACCACACGACTGCATTGTTATCCCATGTTTATAGCAACACCACACATAAACTTTCCACATGAAATCCTGGCTTTTGCCGGTAATACATAATTCCCGCAGCCACATCGAGACCTGTGGCCAGAACCTGGCTCCTTATGTTTTATTGATCAATTGACATGTTTTATACTCTGGTTACTGGTGCAGTTATTTCATGTGGGTTTAAAGTGGCCGACTTCATCATACAAGGGTCCAGATCTGTGCAGGCCTGTTCAGGAAACAAACCAACGTGCAATATCACAGATTCTCAAGAGCTAGCCACTTGGCCTGTCATCATGCTATAATATCCATATAAGAAGTAACTGCCAGCAGTTGACATTTACTTACACTTTAACCTCCACAGAACACTATATATTGGTATAATATTGTCTGCTTTGTGTCCATGCGTCATTGATGCCATGACATTGATTACTGTATTCAATGTTATGTGCGCATCAGGCACCAAAAAATGGAATTTTACAAAATAATATTTGTACCCAAAAAAACTCCCCCCCCCCCCCCTCCTGTGCTGTTCAAAGCTAAGATATGATCTTTTCTGAGGATTCTGGGAAAACTTACAGTTGCTAATTTAGGGAAAACTTCCTTTTCTTAGCCAATAATTATGGGCTTGGGTCACCCTGACAGAAGTTCACACCATCAAACTCATCAAGCATGGTGGCAAAATATCGGTGACTGGGTAAGTACTGCCAATTTTTTAAAGTGAGAATTAATGGCTAAAAATTCAATTGTCATGCAACTGTCCAATACACAGTCAATATTGTATCTGCAGTCAGCCAGTTTGACAGGTATTATGATAATGGGGTGATTAGCCAATCATATGCTGTTAATTTGTTTTTGACATTATATTCCTTATATGGGGATGAAAGATTTGACCAATGTTGGAGGTCTTTTTCCATTGGCTTATGAAATGATGTCAATAAATGTCTTAATACATGGACATCTGATATTATAAACAAAGGACCCATGGGTCACGGCGCTCAGCTGTTATATATGATAAAAAATATGATTTGGGAAAGAGGCACATGCTTGTTTGTGTGGTAATAAATATAAGCTTTATTATGAGATGTTGGTGTTTAGCTTATGTATGATTTTGATAGTATCTTTGGAGACAGGGAAGAGGATTGATTTCATTTATTTTATAAACAAATGGAGTGCTATTGTCACACAGATTTTGACTTGGCCATATAACTTATAAGCAGCACATATTATAAAAGTTTAACTATTTATTAAAATTTAATAACAAATATTGTGCCAATATATAATTTTTATTAAAAAAAAATAAGAAAATCATATGATTTTTTAAAATAAAATATAACTGAAATGATTATTGAAATAATATTATAGAATATATTCATGAATGCATTCATGAATACATTTTGAAAGTATCTGCACTGGTATTCAAATACTTTCATTTTTACCTGAATTCCCATTCTTATGCAATAAATTTTTTAATGCAGTACATATTCATATTCGTATTCAAATACATTTGCAAAGCATTCACACCATGTCTAGTATTTATTCAGTTTTAGCCAAACAAAGATGTTGAGAATCCAGAATATACAAAATTCACAAATTTAAATAATGATCATAAGTACCTGGTTTTATGGCTTTTATTTATATTAAAAAAAATAAATGTAATATATTCACTTTGGACTACTTTCACATCAATCTACACACTAGACACAGTAGGAATCTAGATTAATATTATCAACTGCATCTTTGTCTATCATTAATTTCCTTCATATGATCCCTAATGATTAGTAATGAATAATATGATTTATTTTTTTTATTAAAATTTCACTGAAAATACCATAAGTGACTGCATGGTGTTATTTGGAATAACATTGACATTGACATTCTAATCATCCATACAAGATTCTTACATCATCAGTAACTGCAAGTTAATTTTCTGTTACTCATCAACTAACAAATTCCTTTTCTATTATTTTTTCTTTAATTAGTTATAAAAAAACCAATACAAAATTATTAATTTATTGTTTATTGTTATGTTGTTTTTCAAAACAACTACTTGATGAGTTGGGTTTGACACCTGCATCAACTATGGCTGGGCAATAGCTGCCTGGCTGCCCCAGTGTATGCTTCGCTCAAGCATGCATTATCTGATGAAAGGTCAACAAGGTCAACATACAGGTAACTGAAGAGGGGCTGGATTAAGCCTGGGTCTGACATGGTCTCATATAAACATTAATAAAAGCTACAATATTTGGCCAATTTCTTTCAGCTTTCTAAACTACAAAGATGAAATCCTTATGTGTGCATGATATGAAAATTATATCAACAGTGCTCTCAGGAAACAAACGTGCCATGGTCAAAGTTGGGCAAAATTTAAGGAACGAATTTTATATTTATACTAATAACTTATAAAATTTGAAAAATTCAGAACTAATTTTTGGTATTCAATTGAATCTTGATTAAATAATGTTACATCCCTGACAAAAAATCTCTAGCTTCAGCAATCCCCTTGTTAAGGGATTAAATATATCCCTGAATTTTTTAAAAAGTGCATTATGTTTGGGCCAATAACTTAAAACTATTACGCAATACTGACATCATTTCTGGCATGTGCATAGTGAATGTATAGAAAAATATGTATATTATATATGATCAAAGTCAGATAAGTGGTTTTGATATTAGGCAGTCTTACAGTGTAACAATGGGTTTTTAATGGAAAACTGAAGTTTTTCATTAATATTTCAAAGGAATTAAGTCCTAGTGATAAAATTCTTGGCATGGTAGGGGATTTGGAGACATCTAACTGTATGCTAAATTTAAGGAACTTAGAGCTGAAGCTGGGGAGCTGAGCTCTGGCAAACTGCATAACACTAGCTTGATGTAAACTTGATGTGACATGGTGCTTTAAAACTTGAATAAAATCTACAGTTTTTGATCAACTGGTTTTAAATTTTTGGTGTTAACAGACAAAATGCTAACAAAAACATGCTGTGAAAATTAAATCCACAGTACTTACAGGAAAAAAAGTGCCATGGTCAAACTTGGGCAAAATTTAAGGTACCAATTTTATATTTTTGCCAATATTTTAAAAAATTTAACAGATTTTGATCTAATTTTTGGTATACAATTAAATTTTGATCAATTAAAGTTGTATTACTGAAAAAAGTCCCTACCTTTAACACTTTTGGTCTTAAGTGACCAAATATCTTTCCTGATTTTTTTACAAAGTCCATTTTGTTTGGGCCCATAACTTTTTTAAATTAAATAATACTAACTTTATTTCTGGCATGTACATAGGAACTATATAGATGAATATTTATGGTAAATATGAAGAAAACCAGATGAGTGGTTTTGATATTAGGCAGTCCTGAAGTGTGAAAATAGATTTCTAATAAAAAATTGAGGTTTTTCCTTAATATCTCAAAGGAACGAAGTCCTATTGACCCAATTTTTGCCATGGTAGGAGATTTTTGGGACATCTAACTGTATGGCAAATTTCAGATTCGTAGGTTCAATGGTGTCAAAACGTGCCAGTCTTACGGACGGACATCCGGACAGACGGACGACGGACAATGGACCACAACTATAGCTCAGATGACTTATAGTCAGCTGAGCTAAAAAGATATATGTATTTCCATTGGCTTATGAAATGATGTCAATGTCTTAAAACATGGCCATATTAACGCTCCATAAGCAGCGGTTACATTATGCTCAACTATTCGTTCACTATCCACTGCAATAAACCACGGTTGCTGGTCAGCTGTCTCTGTGGAATTCCCCCTGCATACTATTTAACCAAACACATTGCAGATATCACCAGCACAATCAGATGCTCTTCAAGTCACTTTGCACTGCGGGGGAAAGCACTTTGTAGCACAGACTCGTCCCCCCCCCCCCCCCCGTTGGAATTTACACGATGCTATCGTCAACTTTAAACACAGTCTCTATACTGAATTGGTGGTGTGGCCTGAGGTCAGTTATCTCCCTGCATATTTCCTTTCATGCAGTGCTACATGAGTTTGCCACGCTCAGTCAGCCATGTTTGTTTACACGCTAAGCCAATTAGATTTCTTCTACTAGTTCTGCAGATTTGTTTAAACACAGAGCCAATCAGATATACTTTGTCCAGGGTAAACTGACTGGGTGTTGCCAAACCTGAAAAATCCTGCTATTTCTCACAGCGTGTGTGTGGAAGGTCACCAGGAAGTCACCCCTGTGTTCAGAGACAAGACCATCTGATGATATAAATAAAATACCTGTATGTCCATTGATATATGGCCATCTGATGATATAAATAAGATATTTATCTGCCTTATGTATCAAAACGTATCTGTCCACAATCCTAAACATGTATCTAGGTGACATATGGTAGAGAATACAGATACAGCGCATTCATCCATAATGAACTCTACACATTATTTTTTGTATAAACATGGTAGTACAGTATAACATGTTCATCATATCTTAAAATGAAACAATTACAGAAATTATCTTTGACCTATGACCTGAATTCTCATAATCTGTTCTCAGTTTAAGCATGACTGCCTGCAGCAACAGGGTTAATCTAATTTCCTAAAATAATCATACTTTGTTTGAAATAATTTTGCACCCACTTTTATATGTATGATACTAAAGCAGTTTACTGCCACCATAAGATCTCCTCAAATTTGCTGGCATAAACCATGTAAGAGCTTAATCGTATTTAATTTGACCTTGGTGCAAACTCCAGTTCATCCATGATCATCTATAGTTTATACCATTAGTGTTGTTTATGCATTCATATTGACACAGCCACTGCGTTGAAGAAGGATGATCACATTATCAGATAGAGTTAATGACCACAAAAACTGTACATAGTGGAAGCAAGCATTATTGTATTATACTTGAATGCTGGTCACATTGCAGGCCTGCTGTTAACAAAAGTAACATGCAGGTCCTCACAGAATCGTTACTGGTGACTCTGGCCGACGACCTTCAATGAGACACCACTTATTGTATTCATGACAAATTTGATACAAAGGACATGATCAGGTAAACATATGGCCATTCATGTCACCGAAACCGGTGGCTGTGTTATGTTCTGATCAATCAACTGTCATTAATGTAATGATCATAAGGCGAGCATCACTGTAAATCAAATAAGCCTGATCAACATTTAGCGTGCTGGGACAGGTTTACAGTGAATCTACCACTCCTGCCATTAAGTTATGATGACCAGCGCTAATTTGGTGGTGGAAAATGTATCAAGCACTAAACTGAAAAAAAAAACAGGCCAGTGAAACTGAAATATGTATCAACAACTGACAAGTGACCCATGGGTCATGACGATCAGCAGAGTGACATGTTGCAAAATGTCCTTGCACAGGCAACTAATTAAGATAAAGTAGGTGGCATTATCTTTCATGCATATTAGCTTGAGTTTATCAAGACCAATAAGCACACAAAATTTGATGATAATCCATTCAGCTGTTCCTGAATCTGGCAAAGTGTGTGTATTTTGCATTTTCTGGAAATTATGTCCCTTAAATCAGAAAATACAGATTGCAGTGCCCTGCACTGGTGTCAAATTTTCAATTTTTCTTGGGGGTGCTTATAAGCCCCATAGCTCAGACAATATGGGTAACGGAGACCTCTTTTCAGGTTTCATCCAAACAATGGACAAAGAGTGATCATTATAGCACAGATGACTTTCAGTCAGCTGAGCTAAAAAACAAACAAGAGTGGCAGTGGAATGTATCAAGAACTGAACTAAAAAACCAAGAGTGGCAGTGAAAAATGTATCACGTGACCATGAGAGATCTAAAAAAAGTCGTCAACCATGTGTTCAAATATGGAACAAATGTTTTAGTGAAGAAGAATATTTTTGTACATAATTTGATTTTATATCTTTTATTATCAATTTCACAAACCATACTATTTTCTGTATAAAGTAACAAATATCTTCATTAAATTATTTAATCACAAATCAGATTTCTTAAAATAAATGAAAGCTTGAAAGTATATGTCTGAATAACAAAATTGACCAATTATATTCCAAATCCAATATTTGTGTTATCTGTATCTACAAACACTTTCTGTATTCCCCTTATAGGTTCTAAGGTTCAGGAATCTAACACTGGCAAACACGATTGACTCGGAACCACATTATCTCCCCTGAATGTGTAGGTAAACTCAAAGTCCTCTTTTTCTAATAAATATTTTTTTGTTTGCTTATACAAACTTTAGACTTACACTTAAACAGTTTCATAATTACTAACATAATTTTATAATCATAAACAATTATAGTTAACTGAGATGGATATTTCCTCCTATGTCTAAACAATTTAGAATGGAGATGTTATTTTATACCTTAAATGTTACTAAAAATGTATTGCCTGAATTCCTGGCAAATTGAAATAAGTTGAGAGTTGGGTTTAGCAAACGTACATCATCAAAATTAAATACTGAGTAGTTATTTCAATTATATATTCATTTCAGTAGGTATGTTTAGAGAGAGCAAACCATATTCTGCATTGTTTAAGCCCATTTAAAAAGCTAAAACAAATGACTAAATTGCCATGAAAAGCTTGGTCATATTGAAACTTGGTCTAAACAATGCAAATCAATAATATTACTGACATTTATTTTTATAGGGATTTATTTATTCTAATCAAATAAACACTTAGCTGGTCTTCATAAGTCCTCAACTTATATTTGTACACAAAAGGTGTCCACATTTTCAGTGTGTATAGATCTGAACAAAGACACAACCCAAATTTGTCCCCTCCTGCAAGATATTATTCAGGATAAGTGTATACAAATGCTGCTTTATGTCACAATTCTCACAATTTTACCACTTGATTGTATATAATATATCATGATTGAGATGCATTATTGCACAGTCCCTGAATGGTCAAACATTTAGGCAGCTCAACAAACTGGTTCAATTAACTGTGTTCTTTGTAAAAATGTATTCATACACTGCAATTAAACAGATTTATGAAATGATAAACATTCTGAATCCAAATCTGTGGCCGCCAAAATTACTATCTATGCAGACATTGTCCAGTACAAATAATGGTACTAATAAGCTCCAACCATATTCTGAGCTGCCCAGATCGCACATACAAGTAAGATCTTTATCATCCTAACAATTATGTAGTAGGCCTATTGATTTATATTCAAATGTAATATAATATTTTTTTAAAGCTGAGCTCAGATATTTTAACTTCAAATCATTGGGCCAAATAAACATATAGTCATAAAATGATTCACATCAACAGATGACATGAGCTTCTGACCTGAAGATGGCTATACATTTAACCTTTCAACTGGTTTTTGTGATATTTACCGCAACAAATATTTGATATATTTAAAAGTGTTCCTAATATGTATAGTGATTAATTGAAAATGAAATACAGAGTTAACCAACAGGATTGTTTTTCTCATGGTCAATCCACCGGTCAAAATCTCTTCCTACTGACATAAAAGCAGAAAAGACACAATATAACACAATTATAGTGTGCTGGAGGGACTTAAATGAAGAGGTGCTATTGTGCAGGGGGGTGCATGGTTTTTGATGTTGGACAAAAGGCCCCCCTCCCCCCCCCCTGGAAAAGCCCTCTTGGTAAAAAGCTCCCTAGGACAAAAGCCCCCCCCCCTACCGTAATGATAAAGAGGACAAAAGCTTCCCCCCCCCAAAAAAAATATATTTATATATTATGTTTCTACAATTATAATGGTTATACATAGGTGATGTCTATAATTAATAATTCCAAACCAACTCAAAATTCAAATTTATTATATCTTTTATATTTTGGTTAAAGATACAAAAGCAATATCAATGTAAACATCACATTATTACATGAACTACACTAGTAAATTTATAAAAATACAAATAATAAGTATTTTGATGAATTTTTATACATAATAATAATGGTGTATATAATGTAGATGTTTCTATTGTCAATTTCAAATGAATCATTATGTCTATATACAATATTCTTACTACTGCACAGTGTTACTTCTTAAAATAGTTTAAAAGTTACATATATTATTATACTTTATCATTTTGAGCATGGGGGCTTTTCACTGGGGTGGGGGCTTTTGTCCAAGGGGGTTTTTGTCTGTACCCCAATGTTTTCACTGAGGACTTTTCCAGGGAGGGATTATGTCCAGCCATACCTGCTAATACAATCAGCCCAGGAGCCGACTTGCATCACTGACCACAACTTATTAATAAGACCAACAGCAGCTGCCTCCCCAAGCTAAGGAAGTCATAAACTATTCACAGCAGTCAACCTGCAGCACTGTATACTGCCTGCTAGCAGCAAGGAGAGGATGGACATTAATAAATGTGCCAATATCTATGCCACCAAGTACACTTAAGGAAGCCAATATAACCTCCTGACCCACCAGGCAGCACATTTCACACTGACAGACTGAATGCTCCAAAACTCTAAAGCTGAATATGGAGGTATAGCAATTTCAGAATATGATAAAGAGTAAAATAAATTTCATAGATAAGCTAGAAAGCACTAAAAAATCACAAATACCTCAGCTGAATTTAGACAATATAAAGAGATAAATTAAGGACCACTTGAGTTTAAATAATATATACTGATGCAGATGGACGAGCCACCAGACAAACCTTGAAACAGCCTGAGCAAAATTTAGTATAAAATGAGTCTTGACACATTAAAGTGGGCATTTATAAAAAGAACATAGAATAACAAATATACATACTTTATCATAAATTTGTAAGAAACAATGAAAAGTACATGCATGCAAAAAAGTGCTATTTGCCAATTTTAGTTGAAAAAACACAGTCTTGCAATAAAATAAAAGTTTGTCTGAATTCTTCAAAATATTTCATTATTTATTTTAGAGTAATAATCTAATTCACAACCTGTTTTGAAAGGCATGCCAAAGAAACAGATTATTTTTTTTTTCATTTTTAGGTTTAACATTTTTATTTACTTTTTATATACTTCACGGGTAATTTTGATTCTTTAGGAATTCCTGTCTGAAGTTGCAAGAAAAAGTGCATGAATCATGCCATAAATATAGACTAGTTTGGATAAAAACAGTTAAGCTGAGCATCTGGCTGTGATGTGATCAGTTTTGTGGATATAGGCAAAGAGGATTTGGCATCAGAACAGAAGGGGAGTCTGGCAACCCTGCACAAACATATCCACAAACCTATAAAAGAGTCTCTTGCTGACTTTAACCCGGTTCCCCCTCGCCCTTACATATTCTGAGAGCTTCTTAGAGACATCCATTTCAGAGGAACCTGTTAAGCTTTAATGAATGGCACTGTCAGTTTAGTCTGAGTCAGACGTAACAACAAAATGTCTTGGCAAGTCTAGACAATCAGCCCATAAACTTGTCCCTGCTTGGACCACTGAGAACCTATTCTAACTAATCACGATCTTTTTGGTTTCCTCAAGACAAATGACTTTCAGTCAATGTTAAAACAAACTGTCTATGAGCAGCAAATACAATTTTTACCATTAGTCTAAGCAATGGACCATTTTTATCAATAGAGGTTGGACAAAAATTTTATCAAAGGTTTCTCAGCTAAAATAGATTCTTTGATGGTGTCTTAATGCATTGCCAATAAACCCAACTTGATTCCACCCCCTGCAAATTGCCATTTTCCTGCCAAATTCCATATGGCTACTATTACAAGGGTGAACTATTTAAATGGCCATAATTTCATAACCAAATGAGACAAAACACATTTAAGTTTCATATAAATGCAGTTCAAATTAACATTAGGTGAGAAAAATTTGATAACATTTTTGCCTAGCCTAAGTCATTCATTGCTGGGACTACATTTGCAGTATGACTTACTCTTTTCCAAACTTAATCCAAAATTTATCTGCCCAAACAAAAACTGGGGTCACTTTATTTCAGTTGTTGTCAGGTAATTGTTTATCTGCTGGTAACTGGTCACACAATGATCTTAACATGACCTCCTTCAAGATGGTTACCTCACCTCTCCATGGAGGGTTATGTCTTTGTTTGTCTGAGGAACAACTAACCTACATGGAAGACTTGTTAGAACAGTTGATTAAAAGCTGACCTGCTGTTTTTTTGTATAAGTTTTATCAACAGTATATGAAAAATATCTACTACTGAAATTTTACTTACAGGTATTTTAATGGCCTGAGGCTTGTCCTGCAATATATGTACAGCTCACAGCTTATACATGTTTTTCTTCAATTTACTTCTTTTACTCAATCAGGGGTGCCAATACAGGGGTGGGATGGGGGTATATATCCCGCCTGCTCTTCAGAGAATTATATTTATATATTGGAAATGAAATTTATTATGTTACAGTTGTCTTTTTTATTGTGTGACATGGGCGTAACTCGTGTTGTAGCAGCCTCACCTGGCCGGGTGTTGCACTCTCAGTTTAATCCGTACTGGTTGAACTCTCGTTGTCATGCTAGTCTGGGCCTTCTTCGCCTGGCCGTATCAAGTGTGAACCCTGACATGTATGGACACCGCGTTCTTTTTTTAGATGTTTCCTGTAACGCATGTTTGCTGTGTATGTTAGATTCTTTGGATTGTTTGAGAAATGGAAGGTTCTCAGCTGGAGGTGAGAAGTTAAAAATAGGGGGCTGTGTTTTAGAGCCAAGAGAGAGGTGAGAGAATATTCCAGCGGACACAAAAGCGTGAAAGTCAGTTTGTGGGACCTATTCCAATAAGTGCTGCAATTATAGATTTTCTTCTGGATTTATGACGGATTTTATGTAGTCTTCAGTTTGCCTCTCTGATCATAGCCAGGATTTCAGTTTTGGATAACAGTAGATTGATTTTTGTAATTACATTGGACTGTTATTCTCCAAGAAGATCTGTGTGAACTGTTCTTCCGGCTTATACATTTTAAAGGACTTATCGCTGTGACAGTGGTGGTATCCATGCAGGAACTGTACACTTTGTTTCTTTTACTGTGTGATTGTACTGATTTGCTGTTATACTGCTGTTATACTGTGTAATTGTATTGATTTAGTGTATTGTAATGTTAGGGTTGTTTTAAGAATAAATTATAGTTATTTGTTAACAAAAAACCACTGACTTCTTTATTCATTCCCCTAGACATTTCACGCTGCCTAATGTTACAGAATCTGATTTTTTTTATATTACAATATTTATGTTCATTACGCATACTTGATCTGTTGGTATTAGGTTCCGTAACAATTAATAATTAGAATTATAGACTTTGGTTCCATTTCAGAGGTTACTAAATGGAATATATATATCTTAACCTGGTTTAGAATTAACCTGTGTGTAATTTTGTGTTCCAGATCTTTATAATTAAACTATAGTGCTCGTTTGGTTATTAGACTTATAAAAAGTCATGTTAGACCATACAAACAATATTAGACCCAGAACAGATTCGAAGTAGCAAAAGTCGACAAGTTGCAGCTTGGAATCGCACAATTTATTGATCAGAAAATGCAGGCAAGCTATAAAGTCAACCCCCGTCTACCCTGTGAAAAACGATCAGTGTGACATTGACAGCTCGCCTGTGTGGCCTTGGCAATAGAACATGGAACATCAACTGCCATTAAACAAAGGCATTAACAAGCTGCTGCAAAACAAGATTTCCAACAGCACTGAAGTCAAACTCTTGCCAGTTCTATTTAATGCGCATTGCCATTTAAATATTTATCATCTCATTTCAAAAGGAAAAGCTTCAGACTCATTACAGAATGCTACTTTCAGTAAACCCAAACATCGGAAAGTCAGTGACTTGCTTGAAGCTTAACGATCTTCTCGTGAAAGATCATTATCATGTCAGAGATGGTTAATAATTACACAACTTCAGTGTCCTCTTCACCATTATATATGATTAAGTCTTCTAAAAATTTTTTTACCAAACACTATCAAATTTCTAAAAGATTATAAAAGGTTAGATCCTGCGTGTGCACAATAAGAGATTTAAATCAACAGTGCATGCTTTATACAGGAATAAATTGTGACACAGTCACAGCAAAATTTGAGGTAATAATTTTACTTTAATGGGAAAACATTAAAAAATTACAAAATTCTGATATGATCTCTGATATACAATTTAATGCTGAATTAATAAAGTTATGTCCTTGAAAAAAAAATCATAAACAGTTTCTTACTGTTTTGATCAGGTACCTAATGTTCTGGTCCATAACTTTTACAAATTATGCAATATTGACCTAATGCCTAGCATGTTTATAAGGACTGTAAAGAGGAATATTTATGCAACAGAAGAACAAAAAAGCTCTTGTGGTTTTGATGTTAGGCAGTCTTGAAGTGTAACAAAAGGTTTTTATTGGAAAACCGAGGGTTTTCCTTACTTTCTCAAAGGCATGAAGTGGCAAAGACCCAGTTTTGGGTTTGATAGACCTAGGAACATCTAACTGTAGGGCGAATTTTGAATTTGTAGGTCCAACGGTTTCAAAAGGTGCCCTGTTAATGGATGTCCGGACAGACAGTCAGTGGACTATAGCTCAGATAACTTACAGTCAGCTGAGCTAAAAAGTATCAGTTTATCCATGCCTGGGTATATTATTTATATCTGAGTCCAACCCTGAGACAGCCAGCTAGCACAACGGCTCTTAGGTGACACATAAAATCACCCCAGCAACAATGCAGATCAATATGACAGGGAGGCATTCATGTGTGACTATAGCTGCATGACCATCAGTAACTGAGTCAGACTGGACTAGCTCGACCAGCAGAGAGGCCTGTACCAGTGACTGGCTTTATTGATCACTTGTTTAGTACATTTATGAAAAAAAAGAGAAATGAAGCTTGAGTCAAGTTTTATCCACTTTTTGTTGCAAGAACAACCACCATATGAATGCAAATTTAATGTTAATCATAAAAACAGCTTATTATTCAATTGTTTCTGGTGGGTAGACCGGTCAAGCAGATGCAGCCATGGAAAATCCAATCATACACACACATCAAAATAGAATAGGTATCTAGATGTTTCTGTGATATTTGTTATATCACTTGCTGTAGATAAAGGCTGATGAGGTGCATTTCTTTCAGACACTGGCTGATCCTGTATATTCCAACGGAAGCACATCCCAATAGCATGTATTGTTATACGCTCCTAATCCAGCAGCTATACACTGCGGTTGTATCAGATCTCTCTGGCTGTAACCGCTGCTTTGTGTAGCAAGGTTCTCTGGGTCTGACTACCAGGGTGGGCACAGAGCAATGAATTTTAATAAGACCAATAAGACCTAAATTTTAAACATGCATCACCTGCTCTTGATGGTCTGATTACACAAAGACAACCACTCTCACTGGTCTTATCTGGGCTCTCTTGTGACACTCAAGGATGAATCTGTGAAATTGGATGTAGGGGTAATCTGGATCCCCATATGATGTTTTTATTTAAATGATTCTTTGCAACTGAGAGAGACTAGGGTAATCAAGACATTCCTCATTCAATAGCATGAGGGAAAATTTTGTGTAATCTTCAAAAGAGGATGAAAGTCTCAACTACTTGCCATGTGCAAATGCAGGTATGATAATAATTCAGTTGTCTTTTTCTGGTGGACAGGGCTGACCTGTGATGCAGGTTGATAAACCTTGACTCTGATTTATCCTGTCTAGTTTTTGTATATATTTTGTTAACACATGTACCACACATCAAAGTTTGATCATGCTCCTGGTGCAAAATTCAGGATCTGGTGATCTAGAATGTTGATTGAGGTATGTGTTATCTGAGTATTTTCTAGTTACATTTGCAGTTGATCCAGACCAAGATGAGGAGTATATGATCATTTTAATTGTTTTTACTGTACAAGAAGCTGACATATGGTGGCAGAATTGGGTACTTAAAAGAGTGATGGGTCCTGGGGTGGGGAATAAATAAGTGATTAAATTAAGGAGAGGATGACAAATTTTACAAAATGTACCTGTGTATAACAACCTTCATTGTCAGTCTGGGATAAAACTGTTGAAAGGAGTAATTATGAACTAGACTATCAGCTGAGAATGGTGTAAACAACAATTTGCCATGAGATAGCTGTCACTGTTACTGTGCAGAATTTCTTCATGTTATACACGAAACTTAAATGCAACAAAATTTTGCTCAGTAAAATTTCTACATGGCATCGCCATTGTAGCTTTCCTTATTCCTGCTTGCCTTCGAAAACAATAATTCTTATAAAATCACCCAAGGAGTTTTTAATGTACAAGTGTAACATGGTCTAAGTGAATGGCCTGGAACATCTTATAAATCATAAACATCACTGTCTGAGACTAATGGATTTATCAACACTAGCCAAAATGTCAGTCTCATCGGAGTCTCTTGAGCCTTGTACCTTGTATAGATATGATATTGGAATTGGATTCCTCTCTTTGTATGACACAGAAGCTTTAGAACCCCTTTTGCTTTCCTAGCTAGGTTTAATATTTTTCTTACTTTTACAGATACCTAAGACTATCATATGTATATGAACTAGAGAGCATACAAAAAGCACACACCTCCACCAGCATTATTTTATTTTAAAATCAACTCTAAATCTGATACTTATAAAAGGAATTCAGTTCACATTTGTTCACAGTGTTCTCTAAAACCACGTTGTGTACAATATTGTGCCATACATCATTTTAAAGGTTATTATCCCCGAAGTGACATAGGCGATATGAAAACTAGACGACCAGAGGTCGAGCGCTTGCCGGAAGTTGAAATGACAGAAAGACGAACAGACAGAACATATTGTGGGTTTTCTATTATTTAAATGACCCTCAGCGTTTGCTGAGAAGTTGTGGCCCGTAAAATGACATATCAGACAAAACAACGAGGAAGCAGACAAAGCTGACCACAAAAGACAAACAGACAGACATACTGACACATCTGTGATAACAGATGACCAGACAAAAGTGCCGAAGGTAAAGAAGAGCAAAATTAGCGATAGTTTATGTAGATAAGGTTTATAATTTTGGAGATTTGGCAAAAACATGATATTTTTGGGAGGTGAAAGTGCAGCGCCCCCTAGTGGCTATATCCAGAAAATGAAAAATCTGTTTTGAGATAATAGTGTAACACATAAGATGTACCAGTTTTAAAAGGATTCCTGGAAAAAACTGTGGCCTGTAGAATTCTATATATGAGATGCAAGAACCAGCAAGCAGGCGGATTTGAGGACAACTGACAAACAGACAGACACACTGACAAAGCGACACAAGATTGAGACCAGATGACATTACTAGGTCATGGAGAAGACTCAGGGAAAGAAAATAAGCCATAGTTTCTGTAATGGAGCTTTGGGTTTTAGAGATATGATCAATATAATGATATGTGTGTAAGGGTCATGTGAAACGCCACCTAGCGGCCATATCCAGAAAATGAAAAATCAGTTTTGAGATATTTGTGTAAAACATAATATGCATCAGTTTATAAATGCTTCTTTAAAAACTGTGGCCTGTAGAATGCTATATGTGAGATGCAAGAAGCAGCAAGCAGGTGAATTTGAGGACAACTGACAAACAGACTGACACACTGACAAAATGACACAAGATTGAGACAAGACGACATTATCAGTTTATGGAGAAGACTCAGAGGAAAAAAATAAGCTATAGTTTATGTAATTGAGGCTTTGGGTTTTAGAGATATGGCCAATGTAATGATATGTGTGTCAGGGTCGTGTGCAGCGCCGCCTAGCAGCCATATTAAAAAAATGAAAAAACGATTTCTAGGTACTAGTGTAGGACTTATGAGATGTCAGTTTCAAAAAGATTTCTGCAATAATGTGGCCTTTGGCGCAAGATGAATGAAATCTCGAAATATCTCTATTCACGAGATATTTTACGAGATACTGCAAGACGTAATAAAATCTTGTAGTACTAGTTGAATGCTACCTGATGCAAAAAACTAGATCTCTCTAGCTTTAAAATTGACAAAGTTAGAAAAATAAGACCCCTTATTTTCAAATATCATGACTTTTCCCCAAAAATTTGTAACCATGGTTACGGCAAATTTGAGTCAGCTACATGCCAGATGACAGGCCTTGGAATGACGATTAAAATGAGCTATTGTTGAAGTAGATACGACTAATAGTCACAAAGATATGAAGAAAAACCCGTTTTGAGAAGTTTTGATGACCTTGACCTTGGACCTATTTTGACCAAAAACAATAGGGCACCTAGAATTTTGGTTGTCCATCATCTCTGAAAGTTTCAAGGTGATTGTGGCAAAATTGTGGCAAGGAGAGTGCAGACAAACAAACAGACAGACAGACAAACAGACAGACTAGACGACCAGAGGTCGAACGCTTGCCGGAAGCGGAAATAAGAAAGTAGAACTAGTAGACAACATACAGCAGACAGACAGGTTACATTTGGAACTGGTCAAATATATTACCCCAATTATGGCGGAAACAGAAGCACAATTTTGTGTGGTTTTGCTGATTTTCAAAAGGCGCAGATGAGTAGACAGACAAACAGACAGGCAGACGGGGGAAAAAAAACTCCATGTGAAGGCCATGTACTCCTGTCATGGAGAATAGAAAACAGTCTATTAGAATAAAACTCCATATTTTGAAATTCAAGAAAAAGAAGAATATAATTGTAACGTATATTAGGTCACCATTGTAATGGAAGAATATGACAGAGTCCCCACGAGGATAAACGCATTAATGTAGTTTCAGATGCTTCAATGAATGTTGTGACACTGTCTATGGTTTTATAGATAACACATTATGGCACAATAATGATTGCTTCAGCCTCATCTAGCGGCTATTTTCTAAAAGGAAAAAAATAAGTTCCCATATTTTATTTATTATATATATTTGATGTATAATTATATTTAACCCTGCAGAATATGACAGAGTCCCCAGGAGGATAAACGCATTTAATCTAGTATGAGATACTGCAATCAGTGTTGTGACAGTGTGTATAGTTTTGGAGGTATGGCACAATAATGATTGCTGCAGCGCCATCTGGAGGCTATTTTTTAAAAGAAAAAAAATAAGTTCCCAGATATTTTTTTTATTATTAATATTTGATGTATAATTAAAATTTAACCCCTGCCCCCAACAGCTAAACCATGGATCCGCCCATATTTTGACACACCCAACTTCAAAATCGGGGATCCGTCCCTGGTTTGAAAGATTTGCCAGTGGTAACTGGCAACACAAGTAGCCGCACAAGGGGACACAATGAAAATAACAGGTGTGTTCAATTCAAATGTAGCGGCTTTTGTCCTCTATTCAATGCTGCTTTGTGAAATTCATGGACGACCGCCCACGCCAACTTGCAACTGTAATGGCCTTGCCGGCACTTACCGGTCAACGCTGAAGCCACTTGTGCAATTGGATGTATCTTCATCATTTGATAAAAAACGAGGCGAAATTTGACGAGAAATGCTATATAAACACATAATGTGACTGAGAGTGTCAGACGCTGTCACATGCTGAAAACTATATGTCTGTAGTGTAAAAAATGACAGCATTATAGGCATTTGTTTAAATGGTCCCCTGTTCTCGTTTGACGACAAAAGGTGCGAGATTTGACGAGATATTCACTTGTGTCACTTTAATCTACTAAAACATCCTGGAACAATAACAAAGTAGACTCTTGTAGCATAAAAATAGCCGAGATACAGATATTCGTTTAAAATCTCGAATTTCTCGTTTGGTGGGAGATGATGCGAGATTGGGCGAGATTTGCAATTCATTCATATTAAGCTCTAAAAAAGCTACCAAATGCAGAAAACAACTGCTCTTTAGCTTAAAAGGTGATCAGGTTATAAGCATTTCTGTGAAATCTCGTAATTTCTCGTTTGACGAAAAACCGAGCGAGATTTGACGAGATTTGCAACTGAATGACTTAGAACCAAGGGAATGTTGCCTTATGCAAAACACTTGACCCTTGTAGCATAAATATTTACAGAGATAAAAGCCAAAAACATCATGTTTTCAGATTGTCAAGTTTTACCCCAAAATTTGGTAACCATGGTAACCGAAGCACAAGGCTATATGTACGAAGGAATAAGGCAATGATCCTAGTTTTAGATGAGACAAAAAAAATTGTTATATGCTTAATATTTTTTTAGATATTGCGAAAAAATGATTAGTTGTGGTGTTTCCAGTACCACGCCCCCTGGTGGCTTTTTTCGAAAAATGAAAAAACAAGTTCGAGATAATACAGAAAAACAGAAAATATGTCACTTTCAGAATCTTAGCTGTAAAACTGCCACCTCTAAATCGTATTTAATAAAATCTCGAAAAGTCTCATTTGACGATAAATGGCACGAGATTTTGCGAGACTTGCATTAATTTTGCATAGAACCTATAAAACGCTACACAATGCAGAAAACTAGACCTCTCTATCTTAAAAAATGAGAAATTTGGAAGGAAATTTTCGAATTTTCTGATTTTCCCCCAAAAATACGTTACCATGGTAACCATTGACGGGGAAAATGTGCTAGCACTTGGAAAGCTAACATTAAGAGGAATAAAATGAGCTACAGATTATGCGGCTACGATTATTATTGACGAAGATATGAAGAAAATAAAGATTTTAGGTTTTTTGGTGACACTGACCTTGACCTTTGACCGATCATGACCAAAAACAATAGGCTCCGAGGAGAAAAGATCTTACACTTTTTCTATAAGTTTCAGGACGATTGGTGCAAAATTGTGACCTGTAGAGCACAGACAGACAGACAGACAAACAGACAAACAGACAAACAGACAAACAGACAAACAGACAAACAGACAAACAAACATACGCAAGTGATCAACATGCTTGCCGAATCTTTGATTCCGGCAAGCAACAAACAGACATACGCAACTGACCAACATGCTTGCCGAAATCTTTGATTCTGGCAAGCAATAAATAATTTTTATTATACATATAATTTTGAGTGATTTTTCTGTTTTTTTACCAAGCACATCCGAACTGCCTTCGGCAATTAACGGAATGCGTGCATCGTGCTGTCTTAACCTCTAACACTAAGGACTAATGTTCATATGAATAACACTTGCTTTCAATGAGGGATTTGACCCACGTGCTTGGTCGGTGGTCAGTAAAAGAGAAAAACACATGTTTCTCGCCTTATGAAATTGAGAGTTCAACCCAGGAGGATTAATGACAAAACCTAATTCAAGGTCCCAATTTCAGGAACAGGGCTGGGGTGGTGTCAGGGGTCTGAAAATGGGATACGGACCCACTGCATGGAGTCCTGATGGGTCCGCTTCTGTTACTTACGATGTATGCATATTTCTGTTTCCTTCTTCAGGAACAGTTTCCTTGCAACGTACATTTAATTAATCTTTAATGTGTTCCTAACATCAACCTATTCTTTATACGTCCAACGATAGAAAGCAGTCAAATATCAACGAAACACTGTATGCCTCCGCGTCTCATTCCGGTTTGCAATGTAAACCATCACTGACCAGGTCTTTAAGGTAAACATATCGGGGTATGATTTTTGCCACGAGCACAGCGCCACAAAAAAACAGTAAAAAATTATTTGTACATATCGTATTCCAAGAGTATCCCACTAAAAATCTATATTTTCTTTTAACTTTCATAATAAAAAATGAGCCAACATTCAATATCTCAGTAAATATATCTCCCAAACCGCGGTAAAATGCCCGGTATACCGGGTTTATCAGCTAGTAATCTAATAAAGGTATATGCCTCAAGCATGATGCACAAGTCTAGATATTTAACTGAAGTAACAAATTTGTAAACCACAACATGTAAGCGCCACTGATATTTCATTGTTGGAAGGCAGATGTACACACTGACAAAATGATCCTGCAACAGTATTTTGATCGGGATAAACTCTTAGATAGACTTTAATAATCTTTTTTAGATAACTGGCTACAAGGCCCATATAACCACACGATCAAATCAAATCCATTATTAACCTTCTCTGTAAATATCTTTTCCAGCAAGTAACCACCACTGGTTCTGCCATCTGATGAAAGAATTTGGAACTATAACACAGGTGGGTCTTGCATTGAGGAAGGGAATAAATAGTAATATTTGGAATTGCTTGTTTAAATCATATTCAATGATTGCAAGCAAAAACAACATTTAACTATTTATTCATCATTTATTTTATGTACCTATTCTACTTTTTCAACATCTGAAGGAATGCCCCACCATCACTCTAACTGCATATCTGCAGATAACAGTATTATCATCATCATTAATCATTCATGTCAAGACTTGATTAATAATCCTTTTATAGTTTAGAGCACAGTGATCATGCTCATTAAGAGCTCCCTACTTGGTGTCACACAAACATTAATGGTGTTCCAGTTAATCAATTATATCAATGACTGGTCATTTTCTTTCATTAATTAATCAATTAAATCCATTGCACTTTTGAATACAAGATCATAAATTATCCTAAGAAATCTAAAACTAACATTAGTAAGAGTTACCTAAAATGAGTTAAGACTAAAACTACTACTATAGATAGTTACAGTGGGTTGGGTGGGTGGGTGACACTTCTGCTAGCAATAATTTCTTGAAGTGTCCGCCTTGCTGCAGCTGGCCATCTAATTTAAAACCCACCAGTTCCGAGCCCATATCACCTGACACGTATGCGCAGACACATGATCAGTCACGTGACCAGTCTCGCGCGAGACTGGTCACGTGACCGCGCACCCTGTCCTCGCAAATTTAACCCTAATTAATTAACATCAATTGTAGCACAGAATTAAAGTTTATCCTTGTGCAATGAATAAGTGCAAAAACCAGGCCATAAACATGAACTCACAGCATGATGTACTAGCTAAGACTGAACGTACCCAGTCAATATTTTAGGTATAATTCTTTACAACAGATTTCATTTTAATATAGATGGTACATAGAATAACTGATTAACTAGATATTTCTTGACACCGCAGGTGCCATAGTATCCCCAGACAATTAATCCCCCCCTTACGAATAGCCCCCCCCCCCCCCAAACAATTAATATCAGACCACTCTCATAGAAAGGTCACTCTCATAGAAAAGGTCATGACCCCAATTTATATATATTACATCCCCTAACCCATGTTTATGTATATGCATAATATGAAAGAAATCTGTCCATTAGTTTTTGACTTATAATGCCCACAGTACTGTTAAGTGACAATGATGAGGTATTAAACGGCATGAAAACAAGTAAAAGAATAACAGGTGGCGCTACCAGTTTTCGGTACATGACAACAACATCCAAGATCTTCAGTCAAGTTGATTTTTGGACCAATCTAGCATCCCTTATTGAGATATTAATGATTTTGTGTGATTTTCACCATATATGGCAATA
The DNA here is from genome assembly GCA_026874595.1 of Sipunculus nudus. Lineage (NCBI taxonomy): Eukaryota > Metazoa > Annelida > Sipuncula > Golfingiida > Sipunculidae > Sipunculus > Sipunculus nudus. The sequence continues at coordinate 67,695,106 of CM049315.1, forward strand.
TTCAAGGTCAAGGCCACTCTCATAGGAAAGGTCATGACCTCAATTTAAATAAACATCATCCCAAAACCAATATCTATGTATATCCCTAATATAAAAGAAATCTGTCCATTAGTTTTTGACTTATAATGCTCACAGTACTGTCAAGTGGCAATTTTGGGGTATTAAAAGGCACGAAAAGCAAGTAAAGAATAATAAGTGGTGCCACCAGTTTCTTAAACATGACAACCCTATCCATGATCTTCAATCAACTTGATTTTGGGATCAATCCATTCAAGATTTCTTGAGACATTTAAGAATTTGTGTGATTTTCCCCAAAATTGGACCTATTCAAGGTCAAGGACATTCTCTTAGGAAAGGTCATGACCTCATTTTAAATATGCGTCGTCCTCTCACCCATATCTATACATATACCAAGTTTGGTAAAGATCCATGAAACATTTTTTGAGTTATCGCGCCAACAAGATTAAAATATGACGGGGGCGGCGGCAGGACCATCATGAAAACATATAGTGTCCCCCGACTTTGTCTGGGGATACAATAATCGATCATCAGTGGTTTTTCTTCTTCCAGCCACTGAACATGATTTTATAACCAATGCATTTATGTATATGGCAGACTGATGAATTTGTTGTCAAATATGTCTTCTTTGCATGTGCGTACATTGACTGAAGATTGGCTCTAGCAGGTCATTAACGCCGACAAAACTACTGTGACATTCCCCCCCCCCATCCGACCCCCCCCAAGGAGTTCCAAGCATAGGAAATCTAGATGTGTTCCATTGTCCTCTCAATGTCAGAAAGAATATAAATCGTTTTTGTATGCTTAATTAAATACAGCAAGTAAAAAAGATGTATATTTTGTTATTTTAGTAAAATTTGCATAAAGAATAAATGAATTTCAAAATTCTTTTTTACAAATTTTAAACGTTCCTAGTTCTGTCTGACAATCAATACAGGTGACAATTAAAACCTTCATTTGGTGATGCTAAAACTGTGTGCAAATATTTGAATAATTAATGAATTTAAAAAATTCAGTTTAAAAGTTTCATAGGGCACATTTAGCCCTATCAGATAAAACAAAGTGAATTAAAAGAAGTCAAGAAATGAAGATGAACATGCATTTTTTATGATTTTGAAAAAAAGTTATCATAAATTTGCATAATTAATTAATTCAACAAGGCCTACAGGCCTAATGCAAACCTGTGCATTTGGAAATACACCAGGTATAATGCTTTAATGCTGGACCATTACTTTTCATGTATATGAACAATGCAAGTACTAAACATTTTGAATAAGTAACAATTACACAAACATCACTGCTGAAATTCTGGCATGGGTGCACACAACACAAAAACGATTGTAGCTGGCACCACCAGTCTTGTATACAACGAAGCTATCGGAGATATACACATATGCCAATTATCAGACTGATCAATCAAACCCCTCCTGAGAAATAAGCAGGGACACACATTGTGCAAAAATTATTGTAAGTGGCACCACCAGTCTTATATACGACAAAGCTATTCAATATGTATAAATATGCCCAATTTCAGGCTGATATATCAAATTCCTCTGTAGAAATAAGCAGGCACATACACTGTGCAAAAGTCAATGTACGTGGCACCACCTGTCTTGTAAATGAGAATACCATCAAAGACGCATAGACAGGTCAAAATATGAGTCCAATACATCAAACTTCCCCAGAGTTTGATGCACTGGGCTGACAAGGCTTAGGTGAGTAAGGCAGTTGCCCCTGAGTGACCTGTGACAAATTGCTCCCTCAAGCTACTGCACTGAGTGAACTCTTGACCTGCACCTGGCTAGACTGAGTGAACGTTTGACCTCTACCTGGCTGCACTGAGTGAACTCTTGACCTGTTGCATAATCTGACACAGTTGGCAGTCTGCCAAAGCTATAAATAGATTCAGGCTGAACTTTGATGCCAAATATGATGCAGTGAGCAGTCTGCCAAAGCTATAAATAGAATGCAGCTACTGCACTGAGTGAACTTTTGAACTATACCTGGCTGCACTTCTTCCAATCCTGGCACTGTGCAAAAACTATTTATAGAGCTGACATCATCTTGGCTAATGGCCGACATTAAGGCACTGGCAATCTGCCAATAGTAAACCAAGTGCTGCCATCTGAACACAAAAGTGGTCCCTACTTGAAATAACTTTGAAATTTATTTTCCCAATAGAAAATGCTTTTCAGCTGACTTTTTATAAAAGAGAAATCAGGAATATATGTAAAATTATTACGGATGCATACTGAATGCAAAATTAAAATACAGATATATCTCACTGATGGCTAATTCTTGAATTAAGATGAAGGGATACCAATTATTTATAATCCACGTACAGTTGTCTTTATATAGCCACAGAGAGCTGAATATTCATGATTGTAACATTGCCTGGTATGATAAATAACTTTAATCATGAATCTACATTTTTTTAAAAGCTTTTAAAAAACTTTCTTGTCAATATTAACCGAAGATAACCTGAAATCTAAATGTCTAGTGGCATGATGTAATAGATGCTGATAAACTGGTGCCAGGCTAGATGTAACAGCATCTCACAGCTAACATATATGGTAAAATGACTCAATTCAATCTCCATAATTCAGCCAAAAATCATTCATGTGGAACCATAAATGACAATTATTATAAGAATTATTGTAGGAATTATACTTGTAAAATATTTAACAAACTGGCTTCAGTGGCATCAGTCGAAAAACGTTTCGCAGGTTTATATCTCATATAGGACAATACAGCAAACTGGCTGAGTTCAGCTTCCCGTAACTCAGCCAAAAAGCACTGAACCAAAACCATTTGAACAAACTTGAATTATCAACATCTGAGAATAATTAATGTGTGAGATTTAAGATTTTGGCCCAGTGGTTTTTATGAAAAGGATCTTTGTAGCCACTGAGCTAAAATGGGCTTTTATGGCATATGACTAAATTCAGCTTCCCATAACTTAGCCAAAAGTCATTGAAAAGAGACCATTTGAACAAACTTCAGAAAGGACTACCCTTTGATCATTTCTGTGCTATATTAAACATTTTGGCCATATGGTTTCAGAGATGAAGTTTTTTGTAGCCCTCAGTGTGATACAGGCACTGATGACCCAGTACAAAAAAGGCCGATGCAGGTGGCGCCACCAATACCTCAATTTCAGATATGACCTATGTGACCAACATTGGCATAAAATTTGGTGATGATAGCTACAGCCGTTTCTGAGATTTAGATTTTAATATGCTTTTTTGCACAGTTAACAAAGTTCAACCTCCTGTATCTCGGCCAAAAATCACCGAACTGGAACCATTCAAACAAACTTGAGAAAGATTGTTCCAGGGATCATTTCTGTGAAATATTGGACAATTTAGTTGGACAGTTTCAGAGAAGAAGATTTTTAAAGCTTTTTTAGGTTTTTCCCTATAAAATCTAAGAAAATGCAGTAAGAAAAAAAATAAACAAAATCCCATATAGTTTTTTTGATGACTGATAAATTGAAAAAAAAATTGGTGATGCTTGCTCCCGCCGTTTTTGAGATAGCTATGGTTAATGTACAGACGACGCACCACGCACAACAGACGACAGACGACGACGCACCGTCGCATAAGCTCACAGGTTGGCTAAAAATTCTGTGTAGAAATTTCATAGGCCACATCCAGCCTGATCAGATAAACAGAATCAATATCAGGAATAAACAATCTGACAACTGTGGATGGACAACAGATTAGCACTGCAGAAGCTCTGCATCCAGCCATAGGCTATTTTCTGGAAACTTGGACTTCGACAAATTTCACACACTTTCTTCAGCCATCGACTTATCAGTTAAAGTGTATTACTGTAAGGGGCATTAATAATGCAGGAATCTTTAACACAACACTCTTGCTGTGTGCCCATTTATTATTTATAACTAACTACTTTAACACAGTAATGTCGATTTAAAGATGTCAAGTACTTCAGTCATTGTTGATGTACGTTCTGGAAAAACTAGCATATGAATGCAATGCCTGCATAATTAAACAATAATGCCAAAAGAGTGTCTCTTATATTTAGAAAACAGTTACTTTAGAATGTCAAAGTTCCCATATGATCAAGAAAAACTTGTTTTCCACATTCAATATATTTGCAATAAATACATTTTATCCTAGTGGAAAGTAAAACGATGGCAATGTTGGTAGAAGAATCTTTGGAGATCAAGAATTTCCCAGGAAGACTGAGAATTCTCATTCTCATTAATATAATTTTATTTTAATTCTGTGACAAGAACCTGTATTTGCCATGATTTAAAATGATGGCAAAAAATCAATGAAAAAAAACAAAGAATTTGATAATATGACACTTATCCCAACCTGCTATAGTACCCTTCTAATTTTATTAACAGAATCTGATTAGCTTAATTAGCTTCTTAAAGTTTAAAATTGAGAAAGATGTGTGAAAGAAATTTTTTGATGGTAAAATAAGAGTTAAAACCTTGCATGAAATTTTTCTTGGGAAGAACAGGAATCAATTCATACCATATCTTGTTTCTCATTTTCCTTTGGGAAAATGGGAATGCTCATTCTTCTGGGAATTCTCATTCTTCCCAGGATTCTGGATCCTCCCTGGTTCTCATTCTTCCTCTGACATATACACAAAAGTAACTCACCCGGACTGTTTTCTTATTTAATGCTGAAGACAGTGAATGACCCAGAGAAACATCTCACTGACCCTGGCAGCAATAGGTCTGCCTTTGTCCCCATTCAAAAACACCATCAAAACTTCAGTGTCTCCAATTGCCTATAATGGGTGAATGTCATTGGCTGGAAAGGTCATAGGTCATTCCCAAGTGGAAGAAACAGTGATGGAGAAACAGTGATTATGTAACTGTGTATCACTCTTCCTGTCCATAAAGAAGTCAATTTTCAGATGAAACTGGTTTTTGCCAGTTACGTTGTATGGCACTTGATCAGGTACACAGCTTTATCTAAGATAGTTGTCCTCCCACTGCCATATATTTTAGCAATACAATCTCAGCACTGATGCTCCTATTAATCATACCTCTGCCAGGAAGGTATAATGTTTTTGCTTTGGTTGGTTGGTTGGTTTGTCTGTCAGTAACTTTATGCAAAGAGTTATGAACTGATTTTGAATACTTTTTGTGGAGGCTTATGGTTACATCCACAGGACAATCCATTAAACCGGTTGTGGTAATCTGGACCACCATGACAGCTCCTGAATTCAAAAGACACAGAGCAATTCAAATGTCCACAGTAGAGGCTGTACATTCATAGGCATGAAGGGAGCACTGTTTTAATTGTGATATACTAGTGGTGAACCTGTGTTACTGAAGCATATCACTGTGAAACATACAAAAGTCTGATTTAAAGATTCTGGCAGCGATTATGGGCTCAGATTACATGAATCTAATCTTTAAGGTACCATTTCTATTTTGCGATACGCCATGGGGCACAAAAATTCATGTCAGGGCATGAGCAATGGCCTAGTTAAATACTGACAATATCAGTCAAATTAGACAATTTAATTTTAAGTACTAGCTTTAAACATATTTATTTTTCTGTATATTTCAGATGCCAAAATTGATAGACAAACTGAAGATAGTGTTAGAGGGGAAATTATTCAAATACAGATCTATGCATTTTCCATTCATATTTGTTATGTCAAAATGATAGAATAGTTTTCGGAGCTGAGGGTACAAAGTAAATAAATTCATTATTCCACTTTAGTTTTACTTACTGATACTGAGTAGGACTGATATTTTATAGAAAATGCAAATACACTGAAAGTATACTAGCTACTATATTATATACAAACAAACCACATTGTTGTTTGTCATTTACTGCACAATTAATCTCCCCCCCCCCCCCCCAATCTTCAGAAGCATATATACTGACACTTGACAAGCCACCAAGATTTCTCCAAGTGTGACTTTCATAACCAAGGTCAAAGTCACTAGTCATGAAAAAAGTATCCTATATATCGACAGATTTGACCTTGAAAGTGAAGGTCAAGGTCACAGATTTTCAAACTCTTTAAACAACTTATCATCTGACTTCTTTCATTTTGATTTTCAGATAGATTATTCTATTGACTTGAGAAACAAAATTTTCCCCATATATGGGAATATTAAAGGTCTTGGCCACTCTCATAGGAAAGGTCATGATCCCAATTTTAATAGAACTAATCCTAAAACCTATATTTATGTATATACATAATATGATAGAAATCTGTCCATTAGTTTTTTATGCTCACAGTACTGTCAAGTGGCAATTAATGATAGGGGTATTATCATATATACATAATATGATAGAAATCTGTCCATTAGTTTTTTATGATCACAGTACTGTCAAGTGGCAATTAATGATAGGGGTATTAAAAGGCTTGAAAGCAAGAAAATGACAAAAGATGGCACCACCCGTCTCCTGCAGAAGACAAAGCTATCCAAGATCTTCGGTCAATTTGATTTATGGATCAATCCATGCATTCCTTTTTGAGATATTTACGATTTTGTGATTTTCACCAAATGTGGAAATATTCAAAGTCAAGGCCACTCTCATCGGAAAGGTCATGACCCCAATTAAAATATATGTCATCCTATAACCAATATCTATGTGTATGCATGATATGAAAGAAATCTGTCCATATGTTTTTGACTTAACATGCGCACAGTACTGTCAAGTGGCAATTAATGATGGGGATATTAAAAGGCGCAAAAACAAGATTAGGATAAAAGGTGGCGCCACCAGTTGCCAGTACACAACAACGCTATCCAAGATCTTTGGTCAACTTGATTTTTGAATCAATCAATGCAAGATTTCTTGAGATATTTAATAATTAGTATGATTTTCCCCAAAAATGGACCTATTTAAGGTCAAGTTCACTCTCCTATTAAAGTTCATGACTCCATTTTGAACAGGCTTCATCTTCTCACACTTATCTATGCACATGTCAAGTCTGATAAAGATCCAAGAAATATTTTTTAGTTATTGCGCAACAAGATTTATCCATGGCGGCAATAGGACTGTCATACAACTGTAGTATCCCCCGATTTTGTCTGGGGTTACAATAAAGATAATGATTTATCATAGTCTTGGAAGAAACATTAGCAGGTCATCTAGTAGTTCTGTATCTCAACCATTGCGTCATGTGCCTCATGATAATACCAGCTAATAGCCATGAGACTAGCTGCTCTGGTGAGAAATGAAAACATATCAAAAGTCGTCCACGGTCTTCATCTGATAAAGCCCTGTGTGTGATTGGTGTCTGCCACAGTTCACCTGGGGAACACCACACACAACAAAGGATCACAAAAGGTGCCTTTTTATAACCTTTGACTCAACACCTTAATTTTGGACAAGTTTAAATAAATTCCTTGCTTGTCCAGATATGCATGAGATATTTCAGTTTTCTGAATGATGCTACTGGAGTTTTGATTATTTACAGCATTCACACAAACTTTTATAGTACATGACATTCACGCAATAGAATACCAGTAATCCAACACTGAATGTGTTTTAACAGAACTCAAAGCCTAAAGCCAAATACAAACCTGTGCAACAGGATATACATAAGGTATAATGCTTCCATCACAACATGCTTGACCATTATTGCAAAGTAGTTGATTACTGTTCAAGTACACGTGTGACACATTGTTACAGGCGCTCTTTTTATTATGTGACACGGGCGTTACTCCTGTTGTGGCACTCGTGTCTGGCTGTGTATTACATTCTATGTTTAATCCGTACAGGTTGAACTCTTGTTGTCGTGCTGGCTAGGGGCGAGATCACGTGTACACCATGGTGTGTAGAGGCACGGCGATGTTTTCTAGAGAATTCCTGAAACGCGTGTTTACTGTTGAGTAAGGTCCTTATAGACTGTTTGAAAAGTGGGAAATTCTCAGCATGGGGTGTGAAGGTATATAAAGGGGCTGTTTTTTAGAACCAGAGAGAACATCAGAGCAGATTCTAGCGGACGCAGAAGCCTGTGTCAGGACCTTATCGGACGAATGCAGCAATTATAGATGTTCTAAGACTTTCTCCTGGATTTTATGCATTTGGACTTCAGTTTACTTTCTGGGTTGTTGCAGGAACTTTCCACTGGACTGTCATTCTCCAAGAGTTTACCTTTAAAGGACTTATCGTTGTGATGGTGTTGGTATCCAGGTACTGTACCATTATTTTTCTATGTGATTGTACTGACTTGTTGCTATACTGCTGTTTTACTGTATAATTGTATTGATTTAGTGTATTGTAATGTTAGGGTTTTTTTTAGAATAAATTATAGTTATTTGTTAACAAAAAACCACTGACTTCTTTATTCATTCCCCTAGACATTTCACGCTGCCTAGTGTTCCAGATTCTGATTTTTTTTTATCTCCATTACGAAATTTGTGTTCATCAAGCATACGTGACCTTTTTATATAAGGTTCCGTAACACACATACATGTACAAAGCATGTATGTACTAAATATTTTGAACCCGAGTAATAGCACCAATTACATAAACGTCACTCCTGAAATACTGGCATGGATGTACACAACACAAAAAATATTGTAGTCGGCACCACAAGTTTTGTGTATTAGGAAGCTATCAAAGATGTATGGACATGCAAAATCTCAAGCACATACTTCAAACCTCTCTTAAGCTATATGTGCACAGATGCATGAAACACAAAAACAATTGTAGGTGGCACAACAAGTCCTGTTGATGATACCCAAGATGTACAGATATGCGTAATTTTAGGCTGACATATCAAATCCCTCTTGAGAGGGATATGCAGGGACATTATCACTGTGCAAATATCATTGTAGGTGGCAACACCAGTCTTGTGGCCAAAATTCATCGAACCCAAACTATTTGAACCAACTTGAGAGAAGTCATGTCTGGGATCATCTACGTGAAATAAAGAACCATTTGGCTGTATGACTTTAGAGAAGAAGATTTTCAAAATTTTCCAGCTTTATCTCGATAAAATGCAAGTCAATGCAGGTGGTGACACAAAAAACTCAATCCTACAACATTTAAATGTGACTGATTTTTGCATAAAATTTGGGGTTGCTTGCTCCTGCTGAAATCCTGCAGAAATTATGGGTTTATGTATTGATGACAGATGACCCTCGTACAAAAAAGGTTGATGCAGGTGGCGCCACTAATACCTCAACTTTAGATATGACTCATGTGACCAACATTTGCTTCACATTTGGTGATGATAGCTTCTGTTGTTTCTGAGACTGTAATTTTACTTTGCCTTTTCTGCCAAATGACTAAGTTCAGCTGTAACTCAGCCAAAAATCACCAAATTGGAACCATTCGAACAAATTTGGAGAGATTGTTTCTGGGATTATTTCTGTGAAATATTGAAAAATTTGGCTCGCCATTAATTTTCAGAGAAGAAAAATTTTTAAAGGTTTCTGAGCTTTTTCCCTATAAAATCTAAGTCAATGCAGATAGCAAAAAAAATAAGCAAATCCAATATTTAAGATGTCTGATTTTTTGCATAGAATTTGGTGATGCTAGCTCCTGCCATTTTTGAGATAGTATGAATTAACTTACAGACAATGGACAAGGCCACACCATCACATAAGCTCACAGGTTCATTAAAAAGAATAAGCAGGAGAAACACAAAATTTAAAGGAAATAAATAAAAGTTCAAGGCATTAGTTGGTAACAGACATCTAAAAAATATCCTTTGTAAGCTGAACATCATTTGTATATCAGGAGATCGCATTTACAAACACACTGTGATAGTTTTTTTTTAATATAACATAAAGCAAGAGACAAAGGTAAAATGTTTCCATGCAAAATACGCAACTTTCAGGTGAGCGACTGTCAGATGCATAAAATTCCAGTTGGGCGACATGCTGAATGAACAACATTCTAAAATAATAAAATATGGACTATAATATTGAACATTTAGTTTCACCCTTGATAACTTTTATCCACAAAATAGCTAACTGTAAGTGTTTCCTTAAAAAACAATGCAAATATACTAAAATGAAATCAGCCTTAATTATTATCTTTATTAACACTTCACTCCATTTTGTTTGGAGTATATTCAGTCTAATCGGCCAAAATCTTTTGCAGTATACCTGTGCATGTGGTGACATGACAGAACATTGTCACTCAAAATGAAAAGGGTATACTTGCTCGAATTTCATTCCACCATACCATAATTGATAAGTTTTAGAAGCCTTTATGTGATACATATTAAAATTATCTATATATGATAATAAGAACAAAATATAAATCCATATCTATTTATTACAGATTGTTGCTCATTCAGCATGTCTCTGGGATGTAGCACATCTGACAGTCACATATCTGTAGTTCGTGTAACTGACAGTTGCTCAAATGAAAGTCGTGCATCTGGCAGGACACCACCAGATGCAACAAGTCCTCTTGTCTGATTATCTGAATATTCATAAACTTTGATGGTATCTGAAGCAGTGGTGACTATTAATCTGAAACAAGTTTTATGATAATTAAAGGGTTGTCATTCTAATTAATGTTCAACATTTATCTTCCAAATGGTTTATTTCGGGAGACTTTTTTTTACAGTTTTCTAAATGTGCGCTGACGGTTCAGGTTGCCCAGCATGTCATTTAATCCTTGTTATCATGTAATGGCAGGAAAATTAATACAATATTTAATATTGTTTGAAGATATCTTCATAAACCTGTCCAACCTAGATCAAGAAATGATTAATTAAGATTTAAGTGGAATTCATGTTAATTACAAGATATCTACTTCAGAGAATGTTTACTTAATGCTTAGCACTAGGATCTACCATTCTACCAGCGCCATTTCGTCCCTCTGACATTAGAGAGTCTACAACCAGGGAATTAGAATCAGAGTGCCTTTACAGTCTTCAACAAAGACCACACTTCAAGGCTTTATGAGGATGCAAATATTTTCGTCATTTTTGACAATGCCTCATGGCCTAAATTCAACAGGACCAGTGGCTGTTGCAATATATTATCCTTCATCGCTTGTATCATGACTCAAGTAAGGCCTCCCATTCTAATATAAATGCCTATTAGAGTCATATATTCATGGCAAGATACTCTATCAATATCAAAAGATATCCTTGTATTGATATTTTAACAATTCATATATTGAATACCTCCACCGGCAGGTGTTAACTTTTTTATCATTGTTTGTTGGTTATTCAGTTGGTTAGTTGCATGCATGGTTATTTGGTTGGTTTCACTTTCATGAACATTACTGAATCAACTAGATATTTCTTGGCACCGCAGGTGCCATAGTATCCCCAGACAATTAATCCCCCCCCCCCTCCTTTAAGAATAGGCCCCCCATCTTCAGCAACAATTAATATCAGACCACTCTCATAGAAAAGGTCACTCTCATAGAAAAGGTCATGACCCAAATTTCAATATACATCATACAATATACATCCCCTAACCCATGTCTATGTATATGCATAATATGAAAGAAATCTGTCCATTAGTTTTTGACTTATAATGTTCACAGTACTGTTAAGTGGCAATGATGGGGTATTAAACGGCACAAAAACAAGTAAAAGAATAACAGGTGGCACCACCAGTTTCCAGTACATGACAATACTATCCAAGATCTTCGGTCAAGTTGATTTTTGGACCAATCCATGCATCCCTTATTGTGAGATATGTGAGATCTATACACATGCAAAATTTTGTCCCAATCGGTCAAACGGTTTCCGAGATATGAGCTTGGATGTCTGCAGCGTAAACTAGCATGTAGGTGGCGCCACCTGTCAAAAATCAAGAAAGCTATCCAAGATGTATAAACCTGCAAAATTTTAGGCAGATAAGTCAAACCACTGCGGAGATATGAGTAATTTTATCCCACGGCAGACAAACAGACGGACGCTGTGCAAAAATGGTCGCAGGTGGCGCAACCAGTTTTGCATATGATAAAAGAGCTATGTAAGATCTATACACATGCAAAATTTTGGCCCAATCAGTCAAACGGTTCCTGAGATATAAGCCTGGATGTCTGCAGCAAAAACATAAATGTAGGTGGCACCACCTGCCACAAAATCCAGAAAGCTATCCAAGATGTACAAACCTGCAAAAATTTAGGCAGGTAAGTCAAACCTGTGCAGAGATATGAGTGATTTTATCCCAAGGCAGATGAACAGATGAACGCTGTGCAAAAATGGTTGCAGGTGGCGCCACCATTTTTTATGTATGTGATAAAGCTATCCAAGGGCTACATTTGTCAAAAATTTTTTCTGGATCGGTCAAACGGTTCCTGAGATATGTGGGTTTATGTGTGGAAACAGACGCTCAGATGGACGCATTGGAGAGAGGAAAGGTCAGAGGTCAAAACAAAATAGGGGCGCAGCAGTTCACATATGTGACCTGAACATAATCCCGGGTTTCGTAAAATTCTGCCCAGAGGTTACGGAGGAGTTCTCCAGACATACGCCGCGGCGGCAGCGCCGGTTGGCTGAAAACATAGAATCCGCAAACTCTGTTTTGGCGGATACAATTAAGCTCATTCTTAGATTATTATGAGGCACAAGCTATGACATCTTAGAAAACAATGCTGATATCAAATACAGTAACATTTGAAAAAAGAAAGACTTCATGCAATTGCCAAAAAGTAACAGTATTAAAAAATCAAAAGAGTGGCGTCATCCATATTTAATATGCTTAACTTATATTATGCTTGAAGACAGCATTATTTTTGGGTAATCCTTCCTGCCCTAACAGTTAAGGCAGGAAGGTTCAAATTTCTGGCCTTACAACCTTCTTGCCCTAGCCATGCCCCTACCTACCTTAAATATATGAAGGTACCCCTTTCCACCCAAACACACTTTCAACCCTACCAATGCCCCTGCCCATCTGTTACTCATAAAGTCTTTTAAGTTTCATGCTCCAAATATATATTAACCTCTCAATTTGTCAACATTTGTAGGGGCAAAGAGGCAACCTCCCGTTGTTGGTGAGAATTTAGCTGACCACAGTAAAATAGAACAAAAAGGCTGGCTGAAGTATTTTTCTAATTATATAACTATAGTAAAATAAATGGAGTAACTCTGTAATATAGTTTCATGAGTTTATCATTTCACCCCTTAAAATACTGAAAAGTAAGTAAGATATTAGTAAGCACCAAAATGCTTGACTGTAAACCTTGTGGACATTGTTTATAATTCAGTTACTGCATCTATATGTAATGAATACGTTATTTATCAAGCCCCCAAATCACAGAGTTTCAAGCCCAAATCTTGTAACATAGTAATTACTGGTGTTCTTTCCAGTTTAACTGAGGTTTGTAAAGGTGTGTACGTGTTACAGTAAGGGCAGGAAGGTCTACCTTCATACCCAATCAGTGTTAGGGCAAGATGGTGTGCATTAATTAATGCATTAACTGTTAGGGCATGAAGCACTCCCTATTTTTTTTTATCAGAATTTATTTGACATCTTAATTGTTTACTCACTTGGCATGGGACTTTGTTCAATATACAACCTAGAACACTTTTACTGAGAACGGTGAACAGTTTCAACATTAAATATTTAACATCACAACCAATATGTGCCTTTGATGACAGGAAGGATTTTCAGCAGGACATTTGTTGTACTAGAATTTCATGTTCTCTGAGCACGCCATTTTGCTATTTACTATTCCCTTTGAATATGGGAACAATATAAAGCATTAAATATGTAATATCAGAACAGTATGTTATTTGAATTAACAATTTTGCTTGATATTGTATCTATGAATATGGCAACAATAAAAAACATTCACTATGTAAGCATAAAATTAAATCAAACTTCATTTGATAATGCCATTTCTTTAATGTTTTGCATTTTCTATTTAATCAAGACAACAGTTTAAAACAGGACACATGTAATGTTGGGATTTAATATTCCTTGTGCACTGCATTTTACATATTTGTAATATATTATTTATAAATTTATTTTTCATTTTAATATTTAAAATATTTTTCAACAACTGAAGATGAGCATGAATTAAACATATACACACAAAAGTAATTTTAAATCCTGAAAATCCAAGGTGCAATGGCAAAAAATCTCTCTTAAACTAGAATATAGGTAGTCTACAAGCAACTGGTATGTCGATCTGCCATATCACAGGGGCACGTACATGTAAAGTAAGGCCTGGAATGTTCCTGACATGACATTACTCTGATGCCAATTAAACTCCTCATATATGTGCAAATTTCACCAAAAACAGATCTATACAGATGGATACACCATGCAAAATTTCAGGCTAAATCACCAATCCACTACTGAGAAAAGGTGAATCCATTTATTTAAAAACAAGGCCTACAGGCCTAATGCAAACCTGTGCATATGGATATACACCAGGTATAATGCTTCAATGCTGAACCACTACTTTTCATATATATGAACAATGCAAGTACTAAACATTTTGAACAAGAAACAATACACAAACATCACTGCTGAAATTCTGGCATGGGTGCACACAACACAAAAATTATTGTAGGTGGCACCACCAGTCTTGTATATGACAAAGCTATTTGACATGTATAAATATGCCCAATTTCAGGCTGATATATCAAATTCCTCCGTAGAATTAAGCAGGCACATACACTTTGCAAAAGTCATTGTAGATGGTGACACCTGTCTTGTGAACGAGAAAGCCATTAAAGACACATAGACAGGTCAGAATATCAGGCCTTGAGTCTGATGCACTGGGCTGACCAGGCTTAGGCGAGAAAGGCTGTTGCCCTGAGTGTACTGTGACAAATTACTTGCTCAGGCTACTGCACTGAGTGAACTCTTGACCTGCACCTGGCTAGACTGAGTGAACTTTTGACCTGTACTTGGCTGCGCTGAATGAACATGAGGTGATCACATGATACTCATGAGGTGATCACATGCTACCAATGAAATGATCACATGCTGCCCATGAGGTGATCACATGCCTTGTGCTTGGCTGCACTGATTGAACTCTTGGCCTAAATCTGGCTGCACTGAATTAACTCTTGATCTGTTGCCAAATCTGAAACAACTGGCAGTTTTTCAACCTATTCAAGAAACATACACAATCTTGGCCTGTTATGTAACCCTGCTAAAATTTATCCAACACAACCATTTGAACAAACTTGAGAAGGCTCACCTCTGGGATCATTTCTGTAAAATATTGAACAATTTGGCTGGACTCTTTACAAGAAGAAGAAGTTTTTATCAGCTTTTTCCCTGTAAAATCTAAGTAAATGCAGATAGCAAAAATAAGCTGAATCCATCAACATTTGATATGTGACTGATAATTGCATAAAATTTGGGGATGGTAGCTCCTGCTATTCCTGAGAAATTATGAATAGTGTACAGATGATATGTAATATCATAAATCTACATTTTTTAAAAGCTTTTAAAAAACATTCTTGTCAATATTTTCCATAGATATTCTGAAATCTAAATGTCTAGAGGCATGATGTAATGGATGCTGATAAACTGGTGTTAGGCTAGATGTATCTGCTTCACACAGCTAACATATATGGTAAAATGACTCAATTCAATCTTTATAATTCAGCCAAAATTCATTTTTTGGAACCATAAAAGTTAATTATTATTAGAATGATTCAGGGAATTATTCTTGCAAAATATTAAACAAACTGGCCTCAGTATCATGTCGAAAAACGTTCTGTAGGTTTATAACTCATATGGGAAAATACAGCAAAATGGCAAAGTAAGCTTCCCATAACTCAGCCAAAAATCATTGAACCAAAACCATTTGAACAAACTTGAATTATCAACCTCTAAGGATAATTAATGTGTGAGATTTAAGAATTTGGCCCAGTGGTTTTTGAGAAGAAGATTTTTGTAGCCAATTAGCTAACATGGGCTGTCATGGCATATGACTAAATTCAGCTTCCCATAACTCAGCCAAAAGTCACTGAACTGAGACCATTTGAACAAACTTGAATTATCAATATCTAAGGATAATTAATGTGTGAGATTTAAGAATTTGGCCCAGTGGTTTTTGAGAAGAAGATTTTTGTAGCCACTTAGCTTACATGGGCTGTTATGGCATGTGACTAAATTCAGCTTCCCATAACTCAGCCAAAAGTCACTGAACTGAGACCATTTTAACAAACTGGAATTATCAACATCTAAGGATAATTAATGTGTTAGATTTAAGAATTTGGCCCAGTAGTTTTTGAGAAGAAGATTTTTGTAGCCACTTAGCTAATATGGGCTGTTATGGCATATGACTTAATTCAGCTTCCCATAACTTAGCCAAAAGTCACTGAACTGAGACCATCTGAACAAACTTAAGAAAACACTACCCTAGGATCATTTCTGTGCGATATTAAACAATTTGGCCACTTCGTTTCAGAGAAGAAGTTATTTGTAGCTGTCAGTATGATACAGGCACTGATGACCCCCGTAAAAAAAAGTGCGATGCAGGTGGCACCACCAATACCTCAATTTCAGATATGACTCATGTGACCAACATTGGCATAAAATTTGGTGATGATAGCTCAAACCATTTCTGAGACTGTAATTTTAGTATGTTTTTTTGGACAGATGACTAAGTTCAACTTCCTGTAACTCGGCCAAAAATCACCCAACTTAAACCATTCGAACAAACTTGAGAGAGATTGTTCCAGGAATCATTTCTGTAAAATATTGGACAATCTGGCTGAACAGATTCGGAGAAGAAGATTTTTTAAGCTTATTTAGCTTTTTCCCTATAAAATCTAAGAAAATGCAGTTAGCCAAAAAATAAGCAAAAACCGATAGTTTTTATTAGATGTCTAATTTTATGCATAAGATTTCGTGATGCTAATTCTTGCCGTTTTCAAGATAGTATGGGTTAATGTACAGACGCCGGATGCCGGACGAGGTCACACCATCGCATAAGCTCACAGGTTCGCTAAAAAAACAGAACAGCAGGTGGCGGCACCTGTCTGGTCAACAATAAAGCTATCCATGATTTCAGGCTGATACATCCATCCACTCCTGAGAAATAAGCGATTTTAACCCAAAGCAAACAGATGAATGGACGCCAAACAAAAGCAATTGCAGATGGTGCCACCAATCTTGAATACAAGATGGAGGTACACAAGATCTATTAACATGCACAATTTCAGGCCAATACAATGAATCACTCCTGAAAAAAGGGCATTTATGTATTCTATTAAAAAAAGAGAAGGTAGGTGGCAACACCTGTCTGGTCTACTAAAAACTTTCCAAGATAGATGTACATGCCAAATTCCAGACCAATACATTGAACCACTCCTGAGATATAAGTAATTTTCCTACTAAAGCAAACATACGGATGGATGCCACATGCAAAAACATTTGCAGATGGCACCACCAGTCTTTAATACAAGATGAAGGTATGCTTGATCTATGGACATGCACAATTTCACCCCAATACATTGAACAAATCACTAATACAAACAGATGGCAAAAACATGGATGGATAGTAGGTGACAGATTTTTGGTAAGTCTGGGTAGTGCCACCAAAATATGAATACCTCTGACCTCATTAAATATGCATTAACTATGCTGAGAATTTTATTGGGGGTGAGAAACTTTATTGATAAATATGTATAATGAGTTTCATGAAAATCCATCAGATTTTTGGTATTAGTTCCCTGACCTCTGACTTTATCAACTATGTGTGGATTTTGCTGGAAATCAACAAAGGTGAGATAATTTATTGATTAACATCTATGTTGAGTTTATCAAAATCCATCATATTCCTCGTAAGGAATCAGGGTAACACCGGGTAGCCAAATGACCTCTGACCTTATTAAATATGTGCAGATTTTGCCCATAATCAAACTTGGGCAAGATAATCTATTGGTAAGTAGTTATGGTGAGTTTCATGAAAAACCATCACAGCCCCAAAGTAGTTATCATGGCGAAACCTAAAGTTAACGGACACATGGTGGGTATACCATAACACATCCCATCATAGACAAGCATGTAAAAAGGTTAAAACTTTCTATCAACTAAAAGGAAAACCACTACTTAACTATGACAAAATTTAGAATAAGTTTTATAATCATAGACATCATACAACTGATTATTGAAATTATAAATCATTCCAAGATCTAGCTTTGATGCAAGATACAAAGTCCTGCATAGAATTTCTGTAGGGGATGGGTGGACACAGACTGCAGAAACATTTACAAGCAAGGAAAGCGGAGTCACCTGCACAAAAGCGGTTCAGAATAAACCTGTAATGCAAACAAAATGTAAAGTAACCATTCAAACAGAAATGCAACATTATATCACAACAACAGTGTCAAACTCCTACCTCAAATATAAACTGTTTGGGCATACATTTCCATAATCCTTGTGAATATATTCATCTTGCATCCATCATATCTGTGGTTTAGTGTACTGGATGCTGTTGTTGTAAAAAGGATATGTCACCCAACAGACTTACTCCACAGGCATCCAGATCAAATACTGGATGCTACTCTACGGACCATCTATAATCGGACTAGATATATATTTTAGAACTGGCTCCCTCCAGCCGACTGCATGTGTTCAATATAAGAAATAAGTGGACTCTTGGGGAGGGATAAATTAAAAGCAGAGGTGTAGAGTATCAAGCCAGCTCTCAATCATTAGGAGGTAGGGTTACATTGATCACAAGTTCTTCACAGCCACAGCAAGATGGTGGCTGTACCTTATATATCAATACAAATACCAACATCAATAGGATACTGGCCTGTAGAGACTGAAACATGATAGCAGGGCTACATACAGGTACAGAATCTGGATGCAGAGCATCGTCATCTGATGTGGACTAGATTACATATCACCATGACAACAAGTCAACTGGACATATCTATAACCCTCATGCCCGAAGAAGAGGGAGAAGATTCTGCAATCACATCTGTCAGTTTGTCTGCGTTTTTGCATGTGTATGTATTTAAAATTTGGACCTTGGGCTTGTTTCAATATACCTGTCTACACTTGAGTCATGACTTGGATCTTGAAGTGCAGTCTCAAGTCTTGAAGCAGTCTCGCATTAGACAACCCTCAAGACCATTTCAATATCTCTATCCAACTCAAGTCTGCCTTGACCTTTACCGTAAATAACAATATGCTCATTGGTTTAAACTGCATGGTGACCAGTAATAAATAGGGAGCACACATATGGCTAAATTTAATGTCATTATGTTATACAACAAAACTTTGAGGACTATATTTACTTACAACAACTGTTTTTCATTCAATTCTGCTCGACCTTTTACAATCAGCAATTTTCAAAAGTCTAACACTGTGAGTGTAACTTCATGATCATATTTCATTCAGATCTTCCACCTAAAAAAGAGATCGCTGGATTTGTTTTGTTTGTCAATTTCAATGCGCATGTATGGTGGAATGCAGCTCCCTTCACAGCTGTCGCAGCCTCTCTTATGACAAAAATGCCATTGAGTGGGTTATCCAAGTATTTTATTATAATATTTAAAAAACAAGGGACCCATGGGTCATGGCGCTCAGCTGATTGTGATTGGACTATAAATGTTTCTCCACTGTGATACTATATCGAGTCGATAAAGCTTATGAATATCATGTACATGTTGAGCTATTATAAAGGAATGTAATGTAATAAGTGAGTAAATGATAAATGAAATTACCTGACTGATGGATTAATAGAGTCAAATAAAGTGGTTTATTTTTTATTTATTTAGGAGGGGTTGAAAATTGTGATATATTTGAGCAAATATGAATGCAATGACAGCAGTAATAAGCAGTAGTAGAATGATGATAAGGCTATTTGTTGAAGGATCTAAAGTGTATGGTAGTCTGCAAGCGTTCAATTTGACAGATATGATGTTATGATTAACTATGCTGATGAAGTGATTTATGAATATGTGACTGTATGACACAATATCTCTTTAGTCTTGACAAGGTACATTATTGTGATGCCCACTATGTCTACATATTACACAATATTGACATAATTTCTGGCATGTACATAGGTACCTATGGACGAATAGTTATACAAAATATTAAAGTATGAACATATCTGATTCATCTTGTTCTTGCTCACTGAGGCTGACTTTGGGATGGGGTTCGGAGAAGGGAAAAGTGAGGGCAGCATGAAGGTGGATGTAGAAATATTCTATTGTAATGTTTTTCATTTATATAAGAATATGAAAAGCTAAGAGGAAAGGGGCCCTCCTACTTGGTTATAGTAAAGTTCTAAATATATGATTGCAAACTAATACTCTGACAAGACTGTCATGAAGAAAAACAGTAAAAGTTTTGAGATACTGTGTTGCATATGAAAATTTACAGATGGACAGGCAAGTGGACAGAATGGACTAATACCTTTATTTCACTTTCAAGAGAATAATGCATTTAAGTTTATATATAATCCTATTTTTTTAAGCAGATCCACTTTTTCCATTAAGAAGTTTTTATCTGAATCATTTTTTTAATTACAGGTTTATAAATTTTTAATTAAAAAACCTGAAAATATAAGTTAAAATATTAGAATTGTTGCAAAAGTTGCAATCATAATATATACAGAGTAAAAAACATTGGGTCATATTAAGCATACACATATATTTTATTATTTTTAATTACAAATGTTTAAACTGATTTTAAAAGAAAATAATGCCACAACATGGCATCTACAAGAATATTCCTTGAATCACTATTAAAAAGTTTTGCACATTGGAGTTTTCAGGACATGCTTAATTTTATTCACCAAAATAAAATAAAAGTAAATTTGATAAAACAAAACATCTTTTCAAATAAAGTATACACACTGTTGGTTGAATGAGGGACAAACAATATCATTGTGCTAATTACTATCCCAGTTTTACTGGAATTAATAGTCAATTTCACACCTGGTGAAGTTTTTACTCTTCTGAAGTAAGGAATTACTTATCTCATGAACATCCACACTTTCACAGCAATACACCACTTTGTGGACACAATTAAATGTACACTTTAATCACTGTAACCCTGGTGGTTCAATACAAAATCTAAAATGTAGCATGTCCAAGAATAAAATAAAATACAGAAAAATTATAACATTCATCTAGTTTATGCACCAGCTGGGGGGGGGGGGGGGGGGGGATGAGTGCAGGGCAGAGGGGAAGCCTGCTAGTAGTGGCCAAGCTGGGCCAAGGTAAGCTGCCTGGGTTGGGTTACATAATGCATGTGAAGGCTGTACTACTAGGTGGGCTAGATGTAAACAACACTTGACATGGTGTATGAAAACATGAATAAAAGCTATTCATTCCAATCAATTTCTTTTGAAAGTTCAGATTTTAAAAGATTAAATCCTTATGCATATATGCTGTGAAAATTAAATCAACAGTGCCAAAGTTGGACAAAATTTAAGGTATTGATTTTTTATTTATGCTAATAACTTGAAAAATTTGCAAAATTCAGATCTAATTTTGGGTAAACACTTGAATCTTGATTAAATAAAGTTATATTCCTGAAAAAAAGTCTCTAGGTTCAGCAATTCTCATGTTAGGTGAGTAAATATATTTCCTGATTTTTTAAAAAATTGCATTATGTTTTGGCCCATAACTCCAAAATAATACCCAATACTGACCTAATTTTTGGTATGTTCATAGAAAATGTATAAAAGAATGTGAATACTATATACGATCAAAAACAGATCAGTGGTTTTGATATTAGGCAGCCTTGAAGTGTAACAATGGCTTTTCTTAATGGAAAACGGAGTTTTTTTCCCTTAATATCTCGAAGGAACAAAGTCCTAATGACCCAATTTTCGGTATGGTAGGAGATTTTGGGGACATCTAAAATTATGTCAACAGCCTGGGGAGCATAGAGATTTGCACTGAATGACCTACAGTCATCAAAGTGGACTGCTTGACAATGTAAGGGAATACAGCAAGAGCCTCCAAAAAAATTCAATAACTAGCCTAATTTTGCAGCTTTTATTTTCAAATTTCAGATTTTAACAGATTAAATCCTTATGTATACATGGTGTGAAAATTAAATCCACAGTACTTACAGAAAAAAACGTGCCATGGCCAAAGTTGGGCAAAATTTAAGGTACCAATTTTATATTTTTGCCAATATTTAAAAAAATTTAACAAATTTTGATCTAATTTTTGGTATACAATTAAATTTTGATTAATTAGAGTTGTATTACTGGAAAAAAGTCCCTACCTTTAACACTTTTGGTCTTAAGTGACCAAATATCTTCCTGATTTTTTTACAAAGTCCATCATGTTTGGGCCCATAACTTTTTTAAATTATATAATACTGACTTAATATCTGGCATGTACATAGGAACTATATAGAGGAATATTTATGGTAAATATGAAGAAAACCAGATGAGTGGTTTTGATATTAGGCAGTCCTGAAGTGTGAAAATAGATTTCTAATAAAAAAATGAGGTTTTTCCTTAATATCTCAAAGGAACGAAGTCCTTTTGACCCAATTTTGGCATGGTAGGAGATTATGGGGACATCTAACTGTATGCCGAAATTCAGATTCGTAGGTCCAACAGTGTCGAAACGTGCCAGTCTTACGGACGGACATCCAGACGGACAGACGGACGGACGGACGGACGGACAGACGGACGGACGACAGACAATGGACCATGACTATAGCTCAGATGACTGATAGTCAGCTGAGCTAAAAAAACACACCATAATGTTTCAGTATTGTACCTCAATGCCTGGCGTCAAGACATCCCGGGATCATGGTAATCAGTATGACATGCACATGTAAACTGTTCTTGGACTTGCTTCTAAAAATTGCAACAGATCCCTATTTTTTGTACTCATGTAATAAGATTACAGCATCCAACTCAAGACTTAAGTACTGGTATTATTGTGGTGCACAAAACTGGACATATATTACAGGAAGACCACCTGCAGAGTTGAAAAAATATGAAAGTGGGCCTGACACTGTTCACAAATTCAAATTTTGTACAACAGCGCTTAATATGTGTGAGCTAACCAGATTTTAGAAATTGTTATCATATTACAATCAGACAGGAAAAAGATGCTGCTTTTGATTTATCAAAGGACATAAAACTTGTTTGTTACAGCTTTTGTTTCTCCTATGATCATTTAATTGCATGTATGTAAAAAATTATGATGCTTCACGAAAGCAGGTGGTACTGTAACTGGATGCAATGGCACTATAACGTAAGCATGATTCATTTAATGGGCTAAAACTTCTGTAGGTATTATCCAAGACTACATACTTATTCATATCAAATTAAGTAAATATATCTGAATATAATAGGCTTTAATAAACACTGGCATCTTGAAATATATCTTATGTACATGTAAACAAATTTATTGTGGAACAGTTAATTTATTTGTTTAACAAGTGGGTATAGATACAGGATTTTTTGACAAAATGAAAGTTAGAGTATCTGTAATACTATATGTACTACTGAAAGGGTATTGTGTTTAACTGTCAAAAGAAAATCACTTGAATAAAACAACAATGTAAGATTACAATCAACACAATGTAAGAATACATTTACTCAGTTCAAAATCCTATAATTTATATTATATCTGTTATCTATTAAAGTCAAACATCAATTGGGACCATTATATACTGTGTTTGGCTTCATATTCACAAAGTTAAATATCTGTGATGTCTATTTCTTCAGTGTTTAGCCATTAGTGATTTATCATACAGTAACTTGCTCAATGTACATAACCATTATTATATCAACTATAGTCCATTTCACCACCTGCTGTCCACCTGTTTTTTGTAGATGATTTACTTAAAAGTTTATATTTTTCAATATTTTCCAAGTAGACAACACAAGGAAGTGACAACCTAATATGGCAGTTAAGAATTTTACAATAAATCCCCCGTTTATGTTTCACAACATTTTAGTCTCATTATCATGATATGGCAGATATGGTGTGTCCCTCCATAAGTAGCCATCTTTGTTTTTGTTGGTTATATTTTTTAGAGTGTTTACATGAGATTATCCAATCAGCAGCTGTCAGTTCAGGCTGTTTTTGCATGTGACCAATGACCTTGACCGCCATAAGTGGGTCTGATATGTTGTAAAATGTAGACTGATTTCTCATATTTTCAGAAAATTCTGTAACTCAAATATGGCATAAGGTAGGAATTTAGTTACCTAGTTGAAAATTAGGTTCTGTAATCCTCTCCTGTACACTATAATTGTTTCCCTTGAAATGTAACTGATAAAAATTTTCATAGCAAAAAACAGGTGAACATGAGGGGATGAAAAGGACTATAGATGTGGTCGGACAGTGGTCCTCAGAGGGCCCCGTGTTTCTGCTAGTGCTGGACTAGTTTGCATATGGGTGAAAAATTAAGTTAAATTCGAAAAATATCACAAACACAAACAGATTTTTATCAATATGCATGAGGGAAAAAATCATATGGGATTAAAGAAGATATGTCTGAAATAATGTGTGCAATAGAAAATCACCAAATGTAGTCTGTAAGCCATATTTGATTTTGAGTAAGTCTGTAATTCTATAGGTCTGGAGCCCTCATAGGGACCAATGATCCCTGTAAATTTGGAAAAGCTGAAGTATGTTGTTGTTTAGTTATCATGCAAAAAGAAAATCAGCAATTGGGCAGTAGCGGCCATACTGAAATTCCAACAGGTCTGTAATTAAAAAGGTCCGGAGCCCCTACAGGTACCAATCATCCCTGTGAATTAGGGAAAGCTGCAGGAGATTGTTGTTGAGTTATCGCACACAAAAGAAAATCAGCAATTGGGCTGTGGTGGCCATATTGGAAATCGGACAGGTCTGTAATTCAATAGGTTTGGAGCCCTCATAGGTACCAATCATCCCTGTGAATTCCGGAAAGCTGCAGTATGTTGTTGTTGAGTTATCGCACACAAAATAAAATCAGCGATCGGGCTGTGGAGGCCATATTGGAATTCAGACAGGTCTGTTATTCAATAGGTCTGGAGCTGTTATGTATTGGCTGTGGCGGCCATATTTGAATTCTGACAAGTCTGTAATTTGATAGGTCTGGAGCCGTCATAGGTACCAATCGTCCCTGTGAATTTGGGAAAGCTGCAGTATGTTGTTTTTGAGTAATCGCGTGCGAAAGAAAACCAGCGACTGGGCTGTGGCAGCCATATTTGAATTCCGACAAGTCTGTCATTCGATAGGTCTGGAGCCCTCATAGGTACCAATCAATCCTGTGAATTTGGGAATGATGCAGTATGTTGTTGTTGAGTTATCGCGCGCGAAAGAAAGTGTCACTGATGGAAGGATGGAAGTACGGAAGGACAGAAGGAGGGACTGACACGGTGATCACTATAGGGCACCGCTTGTCAAGCGGGGCCCTAATTACCTAATATGCATGCAAAATCTGAACATTTGCACAAGGAGCTATGGAAAATTCACAAGCAATAGTGGCAGATAAATAAATGTATTGATATTATTTAAATTATCAATCTGAGAATCACCGGTAACATAAAATGTTTGTTAATATACGTGAGAGGGTCACCTGAGTGGATGTGGCGCCTTATTCACAAAGTTTTATTTTTTTACGATAATTTCCCCATTCCCCAACATTATGCATTTGGACAAAAAGCCAACCACACAATGTGAACGGGAGAGCACTGGTCTCTTGCCTGTGGTTGAATGAGAGAATGTGAAGTTTTTTTTTTTGTAAAATGC
The DNA here is from genome assembly GCA_026874595.1 of Sipunculus nudus. Taxonomy (NCBI): domain Eukaryota; kingdom Metazoa; phylum Annelida; class Sipuncula; order Golfingiida; family Sipunculidae; genus Sipunculus; species Sipunculus nudus. Next base: position 67,720,723 of record CM049315.1, read on the forward strand.
ACTTAAGTTCATTCTTTTGGCCCTAACAGCACATCACATTGCCATATTCGGAAGGCAAAATAATAATCTCTCTTGTATGAATTCTATATATAGTAGAATGCTGTTTTTCCGAACGCTGTTTTTGCAAATTTGTTTTTCCAAAACTTTAAATGGGGATTCAAAAATTTATTTGTATTTACAAAATAATCTTCAAGCATGTAAAAACTTTCAATGAATGAAATTACTAGTTGCAAGTTCCTGCATTCAGGTGTTTAAGCCCATTGGTGACCCTAATTAATTGTTTTTTGGCCAATGTTGCCAGAGCAAGGTATGAAAACTAGAGCTAGCTCTGCAACGATAGGTTCCCTGTACCCCTAGAAAGGGGGTGAACATTTTATCCAAGAGCACTTGTGTGTTATCAACTATATCTCGTTTGTACTCAAGCAAGCACAGTTCATCAGGTTGGGCTAGAATATCAGGCCTAATAACTGAGCAGATTACTCAGACGAGCGTTAGTGATCATACCGTCTTTCATACATGCAAAAGTTTTATGTCAATTAAAGTATCTGTAACATTCATAACAAAGCTCTCTTTAGGTTCTGTATAACAGATCATATCTATAGTACAACAGAAGGTGGTCACAATGGACTTTTGTCACAAAACTCCTCTGTGGCTACAGCTTGATATGAATGTTTCTGCTCTTGAATTATCAGGAAATTATGCAAGTGTATCCTTAAAGGGGGTCACTTTCATTGTTTCTACATAAATCCAGAGATAATTCAAATCATTTTTCACTGGGCTATTGCAGCGCTATCTGTCTGCAACTATGATTATTTATCAAAACAGAAAGCAGTGGGTTACTCTAAATCAAGGCCTAAGGCCCTCTGACCTTTTGTGTTACTCTGAATCAAGGCCTCAGGCCCTCCACCTCTTTTATTCTATTAATAATATTTGATCAGTAGGGTCTGAAATAATTTGTCTTATCTATTACTTATTTATTTACAAATTATCTTTAGGCGTGTTTTTCTCAATGGCCTGTACAACAAAATGTTCACCTGTCACAAATGTGTTGTTGTTATCTTTTAATATTAAAATAGTTTAGCCACTAGTCTTCATCATAATAAAATGCCATCGGTCATATGTGGGATGAAACTAAACTGGGATTCAAGGGCGAAATAATGAACAGTAATTAGGATAAGCTATAGTTCTCTTTTAAGACCATGTGGCTTGGAACACAAACAGGTGACAATAAAACAGACTCCAGCATAAGTATATGGAACATGTCATTCTGCAGGTGGCTACATTCAAAGTGTAATACCACAAATACTGGGGACACCTGGTTATCAAACTGAAATGATCAGAGGCAGCTTAATCAACCAGGTGATAAACATAAACTGGCAGAGATAATGTGGTAGGCTTCATATTCAAGGGGTTAAAATTTCCCGAATCCTACCTTTACAGTGTTTCATAAGGATTCCATTTAAATATAACTCACCATAAAAAAGACCTACACAAAGTATAACCATTATGAATTTATTATATCAAATAATATGTGCACAAATTCTTAACAATGACATGGGGACCCAGGGAACATTGACCAAGTGAAAATTATTGTTCAGATAATTTGATATATCATTGTTATAGCATTTTATTTGGAATATACAAGATCTATTATTATTTTTTATATCAATACTTTCCCTTGCCTTCAACGATGCCAGGGACCCCTTATTCACCATGGTTATATTTTTGCGATGATTCCGCTTTTGCGAATATCGCATTTTGACATCCCCCCCCCCCCCCCCGCACAAAAAAAAAATACAATCACATAATCAAATCTTGGATGGTAAATGCTGGTCATCAGCTGCTGTCTGTTCTCAGCATGCATGCCAGGGTGTGCTTTTACAGCATCACAATAGGTGGCATATATGTGCTGTTTCTAATACAATTAAACATGAGATAGGAAGTACCATTACATGAGACTCAAACACCCCAGGAGTGACCAGGAAAAATTAAATGAGATAAAAAAACAAAAGCGAGATATTTAGTTTTCTTGTAATATTTGAATATTTTACCTTAATCTGTATTTATATGTTTAGCATAGTTTACACCAAAATCTTACCTTTTGTAGTTAGATATACAGTATAGGTTATTGAAAATATGAAAATAGCTTCTACTCTGTCTAAAATGACTGATCATCTATTTAGTGCATGCTTAGACATTATTATTATTATCTCTAACATAGGATACCTATAATCATGCATTCAGATCTGGTTACACCAATATCTCACTTTTTAAATTAATTTAGATATGCAGTATAGTTTACAGAACATATGAAAACAGTATCTGCTCTGTTCTATTGCACTGACCATTTAATTAGTGCACACTCATAAGTATTCCACTACTCCAGGGTTTTGATATGCTGGTGTATATATCTAGGAATATGATCAGCTTTGTTCATGCATTATCAGGATAAAACAATGGAGACAAGGGTAACAGCGAATAAAGACTATCATCTCCTTGGTTCCTCCACGTTTTGACTTACCTTGAAGCGTCTCCAGCTGCGATTACAATATTGATTTAAGGTTGACGCAACATGGAAACTGCATTTGCCATTCTCACTGACATAAACACAACTGGACAGTACTGGCAAGCAAACTCAATATGGGCCCGTTTGCTGTGGCCAATAAAACAAGAAATATACGTGGTTCCATTCCAAAGGCAAGCAGCTAATCTGGCAAAATTCTGAAAACTCATAAAAAGATACAAAATGTATAATAAATAAAATCCACAGCTGAGTGAAAATTATGATATTCATTCAGTGAGGATAAAAATTTGATGACAAAAATAGCCTGAGAAACAAAGTCACAAGAAGTATCAAAATAAAGCACAGGGAGATCTGGTTCCCATAGCCATGCTGGTTTATGTGACTAGGGTGTCTGCAAAATGTGAAACACCACCGTGGGCAAGGAGAATGTCCAGACATAAAATAAAGAGGGGAAATAAAAAGAATACTGACTCATGCATAAATTAGGCCACTCAAAAACTGGTGCCAAGGGAAAAAGTATTAGTTACCGACTTGTCGGCTGAATTTAGCTATTTCAGCATTTCGGATGCCACAACATAGCAAGCTTGTTCCTGCAAGAGAGACGGCCACATTTGGTTATACAGGCATGTAACGTCACACCATCAAGATATTGGTGATTCAGGTTGGACTTAAACCATAAATCATTATCACACGTTTGTCCCTGAAAGTTGGTTTGAATGCTAAAGAATTGCCTATCTGGTCCTGTTATTTAGCTTGCCATAATACTGAATTCAGTCACAATAATAAATATGCCTAACATATGAAATCATGATATTTTGTTTCACAAGAAACAACCTTTTTTCAATAGTTTCCAATCAGATTGTTTAAATACAATATGCTGTCACATATACAGACATAATACTGGCATACATTCTGACTGGATACTGTTATTAAACATATCTGATTTACTATTAGACAAACACCAATGCATGAAAACAGTTTTGAATAGTTCTTTTTTATAACAGAATTTTATGACTTTTTAACTGCTTCACACAAAGCAAATGATTTATCATATGGAATCCGGTTTGAATAATATTGATTATATTGATACAAGAATTAAAATAAATATTAGTTTGACCTTGCTCTATATAGTAAACTGTTTATATGAACTCAGCTGATATTTCACTATAAGTTTATTTATTTAATTTGCAAACTAGACAAGTGGCTAAAGCTAGTAGTTTCAATGAGCCTACTCCAGTGAATTAAATGAACAAAATTTGAGTTTATGTCAATCAAGATCATCAGTCCAATCACTCGATATTTTTGGTATAATTCTATACAGAATATTTCATTGTAATATTGAGGGTACATATTATAATCAATTAATAATCGATTATTGGTTGTGTTTTATTTTCAATCATGGAATATGATTTTACAACCAATTCCAGTAATACTGTAATATATAACCATGTGACCACTATGTTGTTACACAAGGGTTTGTCGTCTTCCGTTTAACGGTGTGTTAATGCATTATAGTCACTCCCTGTTGGTTCTATGTTTTCTGGCCTGCTTCTGTACTTTAACTCCTTATATCCAACAATTATCTGACAAATATTAAATTAGCTAAGTAAATAAGAGATATGTAACCGTTTTGTTTTGCTGATAGCTCAGGCACGCTAGTAATATGTAAGTGATTTTTGCAGATGGCCTTAAACCTGCAGTTTGTTACACTCTGTCATGTTCATCCTTCTACCTCTTTGTCATAATAAAATGACATTTAATCATCTGCACTGTGTTGATGGTGCGTGCCTCATGCATAAATACCCATGTGACCACTATGTTTTTAAAAATGGGTTTGTGGGAATATCATGGTCCCGTGGTTCATGTACAGGCTTAACACCATGGGAGTCAAACTAATATACAGATATAGATACATGACTCAGATTAATCAGATTACAGACATCTCACATGTTATATATTAACTGACAGCTCAAATTTCAATCAACATCAATGGTAAATTCAGCTGCATAAAGGAATGGGACATGAGTTATTCTCTGATATTTATTATTTGATCAGGACTGATTGGTCCAGTGCAAAGACTGCATGCAGGGCCTCCAAAGCCTGTTAAAACTAACTTAGGAATTCTTTCAATGTGCACTATTTGAAGGTGTGCAGGAAAATAAGATTTCTGCATAGATAAATACAAAAATATGACTAGACAGACATGATAGATCTTTTGATTCAATTTTTGTTTTTATATGTTTTGTTTTGCTTGTGGAAAGAATTGATACCATAGTTTTCATGTGTTTATTTTAAAATGTGAATTAAAACATGTAAAAAAAATATACCTGCTTATTTTGCCAGACACCTGAGTATAATGGTGCTACAGAACTTCCTACATGGTAGAGGTTTTTCTGCAAAATAATCCTGTTTGTCGCTGGTATACAAACAGAATATAAGAAGCATCTTCTTGTAGTAGTCTGTCTTTTATAAAAAATGGGGACTCCTTTATACTCTGTTAAGACACAAAATGTTTGAACCACCACATCTGAATAACTACTAGTCCAAACCTAGTAGAAAATACAAGCTGATACAAAAGGTTTTTCTCCAGTATGACTGTCATGTGGGAGTCATGTTAACTTATAAATGTTTAAGCAAGCAAACAAAACTAAGCATTTGTAAATAAACCTTACAACAGATAAATGAAGATGTGACAAAACTGCACCACTCCAATATCCAGAGGCAGGGTAAAAATCTACCCTTGATGCAAAATTAATAATTTAAGGATAACTACTTCACAAAAAGTAGACCTAAGTAGAAAAAAATAAGCTTACACATTTTTTCACCTTGTTTATCAACCATTCAAGGCAACATTATAAAAACTGTGTTGCATGGATTTCACTTGCAGAGGGACACTAACACTGACAGACAAACACCTTTATAAGTCAGTGAGACTCAATATTGTATTGTTCAAAACAAAAGCTCAAAAGTCAACTAATAAGCTAGACCAAAGCAAAGGGTGTCTGACATATAATAAGAAAACTGTAGTCCTATCAGTGATAACACCACCCTTTCTGATAGTGACTGTTTTTTTTTCAGACCTGCACCTTGTGGAGATAAAGTAACCAACAGTAACAGTTATTCATTTGAGAGAACTGACTGAAAAAAATTCCATTTCTCAATCACAAGTTAATAACAGGTAGACACAGCTTATAAGCTTTACAAACATGTCCAAAACTGGAAATGAGATGAGAGTGACCCAGTTTCAAACTGGACAGATCTTACCAAAAGATGTCTGAAGTCATAATTAGAATTTTTGAGCCCTCAAGGTTCCAAAACATGCCCTGCTAATGGCTCAGTAACTTTTAATGGCCAGATTAATGAAAGATTCAGAGAGAATGACCTTTCTCTTTCTGCAAGTCTATCAAAACAATTCAAATTCCAATACTTCCTCATTCTCTGCTGGGGTATTTCTAACTTCCAAACTTCCACATACTACAACCCAACAAGGGACCTGTAGGTCATGGCACTCAGCTGAAATTATTTATGAGAATAATTGTATAACAAGGGACCCATGGGTCACAGCACTCAGCTGAATTTGCCAATAACAGAAAATATAAAATCCTGGCAGACAGAAAAGAGGTTACAGTTTTTGTTACTTTGTCTCACTTAAAAAAAAGTAAACTCTAATGCTACAGCCATTTAGCTTTATTATTGATAAGCCTGTCTCAAATTTGTAAAGCTTCTTTCTCGTAGTTCCATATACATGTGGTGTTATTTGTGCTCCTACAGTGATTGTACATGCCATAGAAGAGTACTTTTTGTCTCTTAACATAAATATAGGTCACAGTGACCTAATTTCAGGTTTCCAAGAAGATTTTTTATGGACCTCCCTATATTTTTTAGTTACAGGCTTCTAGGTTCAGCAGTTATGATTTGTGCCCTGCTAATGGATGGCCTGAAGGACAGACCGCCAGACCAACAACTGACAAAGCGCAATACCTATACCTCAGTTGACTTACAGTCAGCTGAGCTAAAAATGGGCTCCCGAGCCAGTTAACAAGGGACCCATGGGTCACGGCGCTCAGCTGAAGTTTGAAATTTTTGCAAATGCAAAATATTCTATTGTAATGTTTTTCATTTATACAAGCATATGAGAAGCCAAGAGGAAAGGGGCCTTCCTACTTGGTTATAGCAAAGTTTTAAATATATGACTGCAAAACTAATACTCTGACAAGACTGTCATGAAGAAAAACAGTAAACGTTTTGAGATACTGTGATGCATATGAAAAATTTACAGATGGACAGGCAAGTGGACAGAATGGACAAATACCTTCATTTCACTTTCAAGGGAATAATGCATTCAAGTTTATATTGAAGCCTATTTTTTTAGCATATCAACTTTTTCAATTAACAGTTTTTATCAGATTCATTTTTTATTTATTTACTTTATTTACAAGTTTTATAAATTTGTAATAAAAAAATCTGAAAATATAAGTTAAAATATCAGAATTCTAAGTTGCAATCATTATTTATTTATATTTCCAGAGTGTAGCTCATATCAGGTCATATTATGCATACACATATATTTTATTATTTTGAAATCACAAATGTTTAAAGTGAATTTAAAAGAAAATAATGCCACAACATGGCTTCTTCAAGATTATTCCTTGAATCACTATTGAAAAGTTTTGTACATTGGAGCTTTCAGTACATGCTTAATTTTATTCACCAAAATAAGAGATTCAGTAAATCTGATAAAATAAAACCATCTTTTCAAATAAAGTATACACACTGTTAGTTGAATGAGGGACAAACATCATCATTGTCCTAATTACTATCTCAGCTATAATTTTTTACTGGAATTAATAGTCAATTTCACACCTGGTGAAGTTTTAACTCTTCTGAAGTAAAGAATTACTTATCTGATGAACATCCACACTTTCATATAGCAATACACCACTTTGTGGACACAATTAAATGTGCACTTTAATCATTGTAACCCTGGTGGTACAATTCAAAATCTAAAATGTAGCACAGCATAGAATAAGAATGAATCAAATACAGAAAATTATAACATTCATCAAGTTTATGCACCAGCTGGGGGGGGGGGGGGAGTGCAGGGCAGAGGGGAAGCCTGCTAGTAGTGGCCAAGCTGAGCCAGGGCAAGCTGCATGGAGAGGGTTACATAATACAAGTGAAGGCTGTACTACTTGGTGGGCCTGATGTAAACAACACTTGACATGGTGCATGGAAACTTGAATAAAAGCTTCTCTTTTCAATCAATTCCTTTGAAATTTCAGATTTTAAAAGATTACATCCTTATGTATATATGCTGTGAAAATTAAATCAACAGTGCTTATTGGTATTGATTTTTTATTTATGCTAGCAACTTAAAAAAATTGCAAAATTCAGATCTAATTTTGGGTTAACAACTGAATCTTGATTTAATAAGGTTATATCCCTGAAAAAAAGTCTCCAACTTCAGCAATTCTCATGTTAAGTGAGTAAATATATTTCCTGATTTTTAAAAAAATTGCATTATATTTGGACCTATAACTTCAAAACAATATTCAATACTGACCTAATTTTTGTTATGTTAATAGAAAATGTATGGAAGAATATGAATACTAAATATAATCAAAAACAGACCAGTGGTTTTAATATTAGGCAGCCTTGAAGTGTAACAATGGCTTTTAATGAAAATTTGAGGTTTTTCCTTAATATTTCGAAGGAATGAAGTCCTAGTGACCCAATTTTCGGTATGGTGGGAGATTTTGGGGACATCTAACTGTATGTAAAATTTTGGATTCATAGGTCCAATGGTTTCAAAACGTGCCCTGTTAACGGCCGGATGGCCGGAAGACAGACAAAGGACCACAACTATATCTCAGCTGTAAAAATTTAAGGGATATAGTCACAAAAAGTGGGGAAAGAGTTATTTCAATTGCATGATTGATAAGGCATCAGAAGTAAGATCATTATTTATAAAACAGTAACTAACAAACATCATGGACAAATCACAGATAGTTCTAGTTCACCAATATTATACCAAAAACAATGGTCTGTCTGATTTGTGAGAAAAGCATGACACATTCTGCAATTATTCAATGATTTGGCAGTTCTCCCTTCAAAATTTACAATATTTCTTTAAGCAGTCAGGGAATTCCACTTCCTTAACACATTTTATAAAAGCTCACATTTGCAGGAAAATGTTTTAAGGTGGTATATCATACCACATCTTATTCTGCCAATTTATTAGAAGTGGATACCAGTAAAGGTTTTTGAGACACTGGGTTGCTAATTAAGTAATGTTTACAGATGGACAGACAGACAAAACTGATCACCTTATTTCACGTTCTACTGAGGCAGGGGTACAATGATTTCAAGTGTATATTAAACCTATTTTTTTCAGAATATCCATTTTGGCAGGAGAATAATGAACAAATATTTGCATTAGATCCTAATTTTTTTATAATAATCAATTCTTTTTAATTTCACAAATTTGCTATATAAACTACCAACCCACGTGTGTCGACGCTCAGCTGAATTTATCTATATAGATATTTTTATGAGCTCTTTCAAAATATGGGTCATGTGACCTTAACCCTTGACCATATGACTTAAAAACTGATAGGGTTCTTCTCCTACTGGTAGGTGAGCCACATGTAAAAGAAGAAAGATTTGGGATAAAAAGGTTGGCTTCAAATATAGACAGAAGCTTATTAAAGAAGAGTCAAATAGCCTTGACCTATGACCTTGTTACCTCAAAATAAATTTTGTTCTTCCCTTCTTAGGGAAACCATACATGAAAGATGGAAGGACTGGGATGAAAATGTTGGCATTAAATGCATAAAATGTCTTTCTAAAGAAGTGGACCCTCTGAAATTTACCTTTGACTTTGTGAACTCAAAGTATATAGGTTTTTTCTCCTATACTCACGTTAGGAGTTTCTGAAAGATGGAAGGTGTTCCATTAAAAGGTTGGTCAGTGCTCAAAAACATAGTGTTCACAAATATCCTAAATTTCCACTGATTTGACCTTGATGTTCAAATTGGAGGGGAAAAAAATATGCAGTACTTTAAAAGTTATAAGATTCATAATTATCCTTAATTGCAGTAACTTTGACATTGAAGATCAAGGTCACTGTCCCAAGTTTTCAAATCTTAGAGCTCACTATCCTGGAACTGGCACCATTCTGACTTACATAACAATCCATCCACCCCTTCCTGAGAAATGTAATATTTCATAAGATTCTCACCACATATGGAATTATGCAAGATAAATGCCACTCTTATATTGAGGGTCATATCCCCAATTTGAATATAGGCTTCAGTCAATGATTCATATCAAATTGATATGTTGCTCAAACATGCCCTGTAACTTGCAGAATATAGGTCACAGTGATCCCATTTCAGGTTTCCAAGGAGATCTTTTTAAAATCTCTCATAATGCACAGTTTCATGATCCAAGCCCTTAATTGTGCTAAAGATTTGTACCCTGCTAATGGACAGATGGACAGACAAGAGGCAAAGGGCCATCACTGACTATCAGTCAATCGAGCTAAAAATGGGAATTTGTTTGCTTAATTTCTCAAAGGAACAAAGTTGCCATGACTTAATTTCTAGTTTGGTATGAGAACTTAGAACTGATGACTTAAAATCAGCTGAGCTAAAAAGTATCTTATTATAACTGAAATGCAAAAAAAAATATAAATAAAATACTCACGCTGTCTTAGTACCCGGGACAAGAAACATAAGTCTGGAACCTGACTTGAAAAATAAGCCAGTTATTCCTGAATTCTTACTGGAGGTAAATGCGTCATAACATATTGTCTAGCAATATGAAATATGAAGTGTACTAATGGCCTAGCTGGGCTGAATTAATGGCTTTAATCGCTGAAAGGCACAAATGGACATCTGTGTAAATTATTTATAGCAGAGTATTACTGTAGTTTTGCTCTTTGTTACCATGTCTCTGTTACCAATATCTCTGTGAGCAGATTTACAGGAATAAAACATTTATTCTTTTTTGAGAGGGTAAAAAATTCCAAGACTCAATTCAAATTTAAGTTAAAAAATATCCAAAAGCTTTTATTCTATGGGTGATCTCTCATTTGACTAAAATTCCTTGGCCAAAAATTTTAATAGACATCCAATAATATTTAACATTCTTAAAATAATTTCTAAAGATTTTTTATCAACTTCCAAGGAATTCTCACATATAATCTTTCAACAGTATCCTGGTAACATATGTGCTAACATCATCCCCTTTTTAGGAAAGAAAAGAAGTTAGAGGTTTTATTATAAGACAATAGAAAAGGAAAAGAAACAGTTGTCGATGAATGGTTCATAAGATTAACTAGAATATATGCAGCAGCTGAAAACAGCCCTCAGCCAAAAGAACAGTGTTTATAGGTGGTAACAGTAACTAGTATGAAATATTAGTTCTCCCATGGATGTATATCAGTACATGTCCCAGTTATAAATTTAAACTGGAGAGTTATGTACCATGTTTCATAACAATCCACCAAATGCTTCCTGAGAAATAAGCTCCTAAGTTTTACTTTATTCTAAGCTATGTGACCTTGAAAAGTAGGTCAAGGTCACCCATCCTTGAACATAACAAAGATTTTGTAAATATGCATCAGCACTGAAGAAATGAAGTTCCTGTGCTGAATACCTTTGGAGACATCCCACTCACAAGGCCAAAGTTGAAAAATCTGAGCAAAATTCACTGAAAATCAGAAATTGTAGGTGGTGCCCCCTACTTGTGCAGCAGGTACAGACCATCAGTCCCTATAATCATAGTAAGTTTTGTGAAAATCCACTTGGTTCCTGAGAAATAAGCTTCTAAGTGTTTTTCTATAATCTGCTCTAAAACATAGAAAAATATATCAAGGTCACCCATCTTCGAACTTGACCCAGATTTTGTCAACATACATCTTCACAGACAAAATAAAATTCCTTCGGTGAATTCTTTAAGAGTTATCCCACTCACAAGGCCAAAGTGGAAAAATCCGAGAATGGCCCCCCTCACTTGCGCAGCAGATACAGACCATCAGTCCCAATGATTACAGTAAGTTTTGTGAAAATCCACCCAATGGTTCCTGAGAAATAAGCTTTTAAGTGTTTTTCTATAATCCATTCTAAAACGTTAAAATAGGTCATGGTCACCAATCTTTGAACTTGACCGAGATTTTGTTCAGATACATCTTCACTGATGAAATAAAATTCCTACGGTGAATCCTTTTAGAGATATATCCCGCTCACAAGGTAAAAGTTAACTGACGCTGGATGGACGGACGGACAGACAGCTTGGGTGACAACAGAAGCCCATCAGCCTAAGGGCTGAGGGCTAAAAAGCTTGAGATGAAAATGATCCCTCATATACTTTTCCTAAGAATTGTTTAACTTGTGTCAATTTAAAGCTTTAACTATCATACCTCTGTCAGCTTTTATGTTTTTGTCTTGGGTGGCTACTTGCATGGTTGGTTTGTTTGTCTGTCAGCAACTTTACCATTGTGCGATGGGGCAACTTGTGTATCCTAAACAGGGGCCACAGCGACTCACTGGTATTTTGGGGAACCTCTGTTCCAGCAAACATGGTTTACCTGCATGTGATCCAACCATGGAGCCAGTGAACTGTGACAATGATTTGTTGACACTTAGATACAAGATCTACTACCTGCCTTGGAGAGAATACTGAGCCATGGCAAAGTCCAATCTGTGCATGTTTAGCATGAGTAAGCAATTATCTTTTTGTATCTTCAGACTGTGGTCATAGCAATAAGTACTGGAGTCTGGGTTGGGTAATTTTCTACAAATATTAGCGCTGATTCACAGTACTTCATCAGTTGTGTTAATCAATGACCAACGAAACAGGTTAGAACAATAAAGCCTATCAATAAAGTTTTCACTCAGCTGTTCTGAAATAATTCTATTTTACATAGGCAGATGTAGATCTTTAATAAAGATTTCTTCTGTAAGCCAAAGCAATCATCTACTGAGGAAAAGAACTGTGTGTTGATATATCATACCAAAGAAAGCAATCTTAAGTTTAAAGGAATGTCTCCTGTATCTACAATGACCTTAGTAACACATACCCATTTCAACCACTTTTGCAAATAAATCTTTACTATTCCAAAACCATAATTTTGTATTTACATATTTAGAGGAACACAATGGATCCTAATAATATTCACATAAGAAAAATAAATGTATCAGTTGTGAAAGTACAGCACAATATTTCTATTTTAGACCCAAAAACATGAAATGAGAACATGTTTGTGCTTATTGAGCACCTGCTTATGGCATTGTCCACAGGTCATTTAGAAAATGGATTCTGTGTCCTGAAGAGCTCTGTATGTTAAAGCAACATGTTACCAGCACTGCCAGCCCACATGACACAGAATACTTTATACAAGGACCAAGCTAGCATTTAATCTCACAGAACAATCTGATCATCAAACACAAAACCTGCTACAATTTATGGTAAATCAAATATAGATAGATTCATTTTTTGTCCTTTTTTGTCCTTTACGCTGATTGTTATTCTATACTCAGCTTATATTTAGTTGGTCTATTCTTGATTCCAATGAGAATCTAACAAAAGTAAATATGACATCTCTCTACTACAAACCTTCCCTGATTTTATAATTTTTTTCTTTTAATTTTGCAAGCTTCATGTATGATACTTATTTCTGATGCTTAATAATATTTCTTTCAAATTAAAATGAAAATAGATTGACATATTATGCCACAAATAATTATTTAAAGACTGCTTGGCTTGACCATTGGGATATTTTGCAGCAGTAAAGACCTCTGGTGGCGAGATGGTGAATTCAATTGAGACCCCATTGTCCTGACCACAACAAATAATGTACTCAAAATAAGTTAAATTAACCACTGTTTGTAAAGAACTCTGTTGGAATTTAACTACATTCCATCACTTAATTTTGTTAGTAATACAAGACATTTACAATTGACCTATCCACCACAGCCCAAAGGCTCCACCCTTTTAACACATTATAATGAGCCCCTAAAATCCCCTACACAGAAGGTCTTCCATGCCCATTGTAGCGAGTGCTTCTTACAACATATTAATAGCGTCATAAAGGTCGATGATGCATGACGTTGTACTGACTGATGTCATCAACTGGTATCCCCTGACCATTGTTTAATGTATCGTGGTCATAATGAGTTCTGCTTTCAATGTTTTGGATCATTTGTCTCATACGAATTACGTGCCAGGTAAGACATTATTATTCACTCGGTAGTCAGTGGAATGGCTCCTGCAGCCTATAGCCTAGAACTTTTTATACTGTCTCCTTTGTATAAAAAAAATATCTCAGAAAACATGCCGACATGGGTTCTGGTAGTATTTACAGAATACACGTGTTCTGTTTATCAGAGCAAAATTTTGTTTTTGTCAGATGATTGAAGCTTAACAATGTTTAAGGTCACCTAATTGGTTGCTTGTTAGTCCAATGCTTATGATTATTTATTGAATGAATATGTGATTAAGGTCACATAGAGTTCATGGATAGGTCAATTGTAAAGGGACCACAGACAAACCAGACTAAGTGATATATAAGATCTATGTGGTGGAATAATTAACCTATGAGTATAGGTCGGGTGATACTGCTATACAAGTGTCGTACCATATATACATATACCTATAGCCACTGTCCTGGGTGCATACCTTTATTTATTGACCTTAGACATTTAGTTTGCTGTATAAGCTGACTCAAAGCACCTATGTAAGCAAAAGCAGCAAATAACACAGGCCTCCTATGGTTAGTTTATTTCTGTAATTGTTTGTTCTTATGCTTGACACTGACTTGCTGTAGGTGAACTGACTGCTAGGAGGGTATGCTTTCATTCCTGTTTGTTTGTGCGTGTGTGTTTGTTCGCAACATATCTAATTCAAACCATGAACAGAATCTCAGGAAATTTTCAGGGCATTTCAGGTATGGGCCAAGTAAGAATCAATTATATTTTGGTGTGGATTCACCTCATGATCGAGGTCAAGGAAGAACTTCCAGGAATAATTGCAAAAACAACTGCAGATGGTGACACCAGTCTTGATTATGAGATGAAAGTATCCAAGATCTATGGGCATGCCTAATTTCAGACCAATACAGCAAACCACTCCTTAGAAAAGGGCATAAATGTATTCTAAGAAAACGCTACAGGTGGCGGCACCTGTCTGGTCTATGAGAAAACTCTCCAAGGTGGATGGATGGACATGCTAAATTTCAGACCAATACATTGAACCACTCCTGAGATATGAGTAATTTTCACCCAAAGTAAATGCATATAAGGATGCCACGCAAAAACAATTGCAGATGGTGACACCAGTTTTGAGTATGAGATGGAGATCTATGTCCAAGATCTATGGAAATGTACAATTTCAGCTCAATACATTGAACAAATGACTAAGATGAACAGATAGCAACATATGGATGGACACCACCTGAAAATGATTGTAGATGGTGCCACCAGTCATGAGTACAGGATGGAGGTATCCAAGATCTATTGACATGCACAATTTCAGCCCAATACATTGAACCACTCCTGAGATATGGGCTTTTCTGACTAAGACACCCAGATTCAATCTGCGCAAAAAGGATTGCTGGTCGTGCCATCAGTCTTTGTAATGCACCAGTTCACATGTGACCCAATAATTATGCTAGGTTTAGGAAAAACTGGTCTATGGGTCTCCAGAAACGAACGAGGCATTGGAGGCAGAACCTGCATGAAAACATAGTATCAGCAAAACTCTGTTTTGATGGATACAGTTACTTTTCAAGTACATGTGTGACATGTGTACCGTAAAATCTCCACTTAAAACCGTGGTTTAATCAAGAAATTCCAAATCTTGAAATCAAATTGTTTTCCTGAAAGCACTGTGTGGCTTAAATTAGAAGCGTTTCCTGAATATCTTCCTGACAGACATCGTGTTTGGGCCAGCGAGTGGGCGATAATATGGAGACTTTCGAAGACCGCCCTTAACAGCAGTCTCGCATGCTTGGGAGCCGTGTGAAAATGTATTATTTACGATTATTTGTTATTTGTAAATTAAATATTGCTGATTATCTTTCATGCGATATATAACTTGTTATAAAAATCTTGGTAAATGTCACTAAATAATACATTTATAACACCCCTGCTGTAACCCACAGCGGCCCACTTCGTTTGGTCATGCAAAACTGAAATAAATTTAGTAAAGTTGACCAGCGATGTTTTCAAACGCACCAGTAAATGTGACATGGAGCAATGTCAACTTACAATATGACGATGATAAAACCGAAGTAACTGGTATGAAAATGATTCGAATCTTCCGAGTAATTCAAGAAAATGGAATTTTCATCATAAATTGAGATTTCAAATTTATTTTTAGAATTAAAATATAGTGACTTGAAATGGTTCAGCAGAATATTTCTTTCTAAAATATAATGGAAAATGAGTAGAAAACAAGAATACGGCACTGCATAAAAAATCTGTATAAAAACACAGACACCGGCCCTTACGTCTTCCCAAACTTCATGCTTGAGTGACCCTGCAAAAAAGTGTTTTGATGTGTTAAATAAAATGCCCAAGGAATTTTATAGTGGACAGGAATGGCAAAGTTGCAACCTACGCCTGCTGATTTCTGGAGGATAGCTTGAATGTGTCTTATGTTAAATCATTCCGTAGCCAAAGTTGGTGCAGTTTTAAAGGGTTTTTTTAGTACTTGAGCCCCTCGCAGTGTCTCACCTGGGATTTCGGCAAAGTCTTGGTGCGGTTTTTATTGGAAGTGCAGTTTAAGTGAAGATTTTACGGTATGTACAAAGCAAGTACTAAAAAATTTGAACCTGAGTACAAGCACCAATTGAACATACATCACTCCTGAGATACTGGCATGGATGTACACCACAGAAAAATGATTGTACTTATTTGTAGGGGGTGCTACCAGTCTTGTTTACAAGGAAGCCATCAAAGATGTATGCATGGACATCCAGAATTTCTGGCAGATATGTCAAACCTCTCCTGAGAAATAGGCAGGGACATACACTTTGCAAAACTTATTGTAGGAGGTGCCACCAGTCCTGATTAAGACAAAGCTATCTGAGATGTATAGATATGCACAATTTCAGACTGATATATCTAATCCCTCCTGAGGAAAAAAGCAGGGACACACACTGTGCAAAAAGGATTAGATGAGGCAACACCAGTCTCATGTCTTATAAAAGCCATCAAAGATGCATGGACATGCCAAAATTTCAGGCCAATACATCAAACTTCTCTTGAGTTAGGTGCACTTGGCTGACCAAACCCAGCTGATCAAGGCCCCTAAGTCAACTATAGCTAACCATACCATCTGTATGTGGCTTCTGCAATAACTTAACTTTTGGCTTGTTGCCAAATCTGAAATAGTTGGCAATCTGCCAATGCTATGAAAAAATACTCTGCTGGCTCAACTCTTGACCTGTTGCCAAATTTATCTAAAACTGTGGACGATTGCCAAAGCTAGTAATAGGTACAGACTGAAACTTGGCCTGTTGTCAAATCTGAAATAGCTGGCAGTCTGCCAAGCTATATATAGATACAGATAAAATCTTGGCCTGTTACCAAAGATGTGTATACATACGTATACTGAAGGACTTTGGCTACAATGTTTTTTCAAGCTGACATATTCATAAGAGTTTTTTATTTATCAAAATGTTTAGAATAATATCAGATGATATATTGCAGCCCTATGTTGGATATAGGTTTATTACCAATTTATACAATATGTATAGTACTTAATCTCATATTGTATCACAGTATCATGTGTGATATTGTGTGTGAATATCACAATAAATATAGTATTGTGTGTAATATTGTGTGAGGTATAACAATATGTTTAGTATCATGTGTCATATTGTGATTTAGTATCACTATGTATAGTATCATATCTCATACTGTATCATAGTATCATGTGTAATATTAACAAACCTTTATATACATTCGCATAGTTACAGTCACAGGCACTCGTTTCCAGCACTACAATGGCCGCGAATTCCAGCACGTTTATTTCAGCTGCGACACCGTCATTTGGCATGTTTACATTTACTAGTTGCGGAAGTTGACGTCATCCCTGGCTTAATGTATGTTATGGTTATAGAACAGACGTTAATGTATACAAAACAAGTGATATAATGGTCCTGGTTGTGTTTGCATGCCATGCCCACTGATTTACAACTTCACTGACAATTTGACAGCTGTTTGAATTGTGCGCCTAAAAGAAATGTAGAAAACGACTGGTACCATGCAGCCAATCACAGACGCCAGCTCAAGGGGAAATCCATTCAGCCCGGGGTGACGTCAACTTCTGCAACTAGTAAATGTATAGATGACAAATGACGGTGTCGCAGCTTGGATAAACGTGCTGGAATTGCGGTTAGTGTGGGGAACTTTTATATTTGGAAGTTTAATCTTGTAATAAAAGAAGTTTTCAACAAAAAGGCTCGTGATCATGCTTGTGAAGCGGATAATTCTCCGGAATTCGAACTTGTGAAAAAAAGTTGTCTTGCCCGCGTAGCGATGGAGTTCATTACCTTGTTCTTTTATAACTGGTATATCGCCCATACTCAATGTGTTTACGGTTTCTAGGCCATTTTAGTGCGGGAAACGAGTGCCTGTGGTTACAGTGATATAGGTAAATAAGGTACAACTGTCCATTCAAATTGTGATTCTGAATAATTATTTGGAGTAATTAAGACTTGTGTTTAATCTTAGGTGTCAGTGCTGACCTCCATCAGTAACTAATAAACAAATTGAAGCATCAATTATTTTTTTAAATATGGTCTTTTTATTTGTAACTATGAACCCAGGATGCTAAAATATACATACAATTTAAGATACATATGTTTATATGCACATATGTTAACATACAGAACCCTGGACAAACAAGTTCAGACAAATAATTTTCTTTTTATGGATGGCCAGACATTCTATCGAATTTCTTTGAGAAAACATCAATCTCTGTCATTGTGGAGACCAAGTGTCACCCTGGATACATTGAAACCCACCCATCACAGCTCTGGTGGCACCTATCACTGCGGTAACCTTCAAGATAGCTCGGCCTTGCATCCTCTAGGGCAGATCTGTACTAATGCTTGATGACACTTACCCAGCTTGGACTTGAGGCTATAACCCTGGCCCTCGAACAGTCCCGTCAGAGGATCAGCCAGGTCAATATCCTCGATCTGCACACGCTGACGCTCATGTAATACCTTACTGAAATCATCAAAACAACACAGATTTAATACCTTACTGAGATCATCAAAACAACACAGATAATACCTTACTGAAATCATCAAAACAACACAGATTTAATACCTTACTGAAATCATCAAAACAACACAGATAATACCTTAGTGGAATCATCAAAACAACACAGATAATAACTCATACTAAAATCATCAAAACAACACAGATAATAACTCATACTAAAATCATCAAAACAACACAGATAATAACTCATACTAAAATCATCAAAACAACACAGATAATAACTCATACTAAAATCATCAAAACAACACAGATAATAACTCATACTAAAATCATCAAAACAACACAGATAATAACTCATACTAAAATCATCAAAACAACACAGATAATAACTCATACTAAAATCATCAAAACAACACAGATAATAACTCATACTAAAATCATCAAAACAACACAGATAATATATTTCTGAAACTATAAAAAAACAACACAAATAAATATACACCACATAAGTATATGGCATACAACATTTTCACGTAACATCTGTACCTTTCAATGTTTAAACCCAAGAGAAGATTATTTCTACCTGTTTTTAGTCTAGTTTACCATGTGAGTCACAAATGTGGGTCTTCACACACCTTTCTTATGCCATTTTAAAGGTGAAGTAAAGGTATGTTCTGGAACAAAGACAGATGACTGGAGTCTCAAACAAACAAAGTTACAGTTGTGCTAGCATTTAAATAAAAGTAACTATAGGCATATGTCACATGGCTAGGTTGTTGTAGTACTATGTTGATGACATGAAGTAGGAAGTCCATGAGACTTTAACACATAATTTATTGTTGAACATCACACTTACAGCTTTACATTTAATAATACAGATACCAGTTCTTGTTGACATTATGGCTCACACTCCAGCTGTACATCAAGGTTACATATTCTAGTTAAATTTCATTCACATTGCTATAGGCTCATGGTGAACATCAGGGTTACATATTCCTGTTGTAGATTTAGCTTACATATTCAGCTTGAACATCACAGTCTCAAGGATACTAAACATAACAATTATTGGAGGCAGCTATTGATTCATAGTGATGGTCATAACTTCAGCCAGTAACAAGTTGAAATGGAGTTCCACAATCTACTTTGATAATATTCTGAGAATGCATCTAGTTACATCTTAGTGTGCCAACATCTGTCATGTCCTACAAGGGAGGACAAAGATGCACAAGGTAGGCTACACATCACTGTCTCCTAGTTCTTCTGACTTATTTCTGGATTTCCAGTCCTTATATACATATTAAACTGGTCATGATCTCTTTGATAACTAATAAACAAGAATGCTTTGATTAACTCGACAGCGTAAGTGTGAATACCTCTCAGCCTGGCTGTTTTTCTTTATAAGATTCAACTGCCATTTTCTGAACAGAACAACTAATTAGCTCTGACCTAAGGGTCATCCTGCCTGAACATGCTTTTGCCTTCACTGAACTTCTAATTTTTATACCTACAGGTAATAAGCCATGTAGAGACAGATTGAAACTAGAATACGGGTAGTCGACAAGCGACTACGTGTATCCGCCAAAATCAGAGAAGGACGGGTGAAGTGAGGCATTGATTGAGGGGCAAGGGGATATAGAGTTACATGTGTTAAATATTAGAATGGATCTCTGCCACATAAACATGATTGTAGGTGGCGCTACCTGTTATTTGAACGAGAAACTATACAAGATATATACACATGCAAAGTTTCATGTGGAAAAGTCAAACCACTGCAGAGATATGAGTAATTTTATCCCACAGCAGACAAACAGATGGACGCTGTGCAAAAATGGCTGCAGGTGGCGCCACCATTTTTGTTCATGTTATAAAGCTATCCAAGGGCTGCATTTGTGTAAAGTTTTTTTTCCTGATTGGTCAAACGGTTCCTGAGATATGAGCTTGGATGTCTGCAGCATAAACGTGAATGTAGGTGGCGCCACCTGTCATAAAATCAAGAAAGCTATCTAGGATGTATACACATGCCGAATTTTAGGTGAATTAGTCAAACCACTGCAGAGATATGAGTGATTTTAACCCCAGGCAGATTAACAAATGGACACTGTGCAAACATGGTTGCAGGTGGCGCCACCTTTTGTTGTGTATGTTATAAAGCTATCCAAGGGCTACATTTGTGTAAAAAATTTTTCCGGATCGGTCAAACGGTTCCTGAGATATATGGATTTATGTGTGGAGTGTTAACGTGAATGTAGGTGGCGCCACCTGTCATAAAATCAAGAAAGCTATCTAGGATGTATACACATGCCGAATTTTAGGTGAATTAGTCAAACCACTGCAGAGATATGAGTGATTTTAACCCCAGGCAGATGAACAAATGGACACTGTGCAAACATGGTTGCAGGTGGCGCCACCTTTTGTTGTGTATGTAATAAAGCTATCCCAGGGCTACATTTGTGTAAAATTTTTTTCCGGATCGGTCAAACGGTTCCCGAGATAAATGGGATTATGTGTGGAGCGTTAACGTGAATGTAGGTGGCGCCACCTGTCACAAAATCGAGAAAGCTATCTAGGATGTATATGCATGCTGAATTTTAGGTGAATTAGTCAAACCACTGCAGAGATATGAGTGATTTTAACCCCAGGCAGATGAACAGATGGACACTGTGCAAACATGGTTGCAGGTGGCGCCACCTTTTGTTGTGTATGTTATAAAGCTATCCCAGGGCTACATTTGTGTAAAATTTTTTTCCGGATCGGTCAAACGGTTCCCGAGATATATGGGATTATGTGTGGAGCGTTAACGTGAATGTAGGTGGCGCCACCTGTCACAAAATCGAGAAAGCTATCTAGGATGTATATGCATGCCGAATTTTAGGTGAATTAGTCAAATCACTGCAGAGATATGAGTGATTTTAACCCCAGGCAGATGAACAGATGGACACTGTGCAAACATGGTTGCAGGTGGCGCCACCTTTTGTTGTGTATGTTATAAAGCTTTCCCAGGGCTACATTTGTGTAAAATTTTTTTCCGGATCGGTCAAACGGTTCCCGAGATATATGGGTTTATGTGTGGAAACAGACGCACAAACGGACGCTGGGCAGAGACGAAAGGTCAGAGGTCAAGGTCACTTGGTTAGGCACCAGTTCACATGTGACCCGATAATTTGTGTAAGTTTCGGAAAAATCTGTCCAGTAGTCTCAGAGGAGTTCTCAGGAAACGAACGCGGCGGCGGCGGCGGCGGCGGAACCCGGTCAAAAACATAGTATCCGCAAAACTTCGTTTTGGCGGATACAATTACAAAAAAATCTTATGTACACTTTCTAACATTTACTAACAAGGAATATATTGGTTATAACACCTCTGTTACACAATCCTTATGTTTGAGATTGGACTTCAGCACTGATGCAGGCATGCATTTTGAGATGTTTCAGCAGATATATATTTATCATTTAATTATGTTGATAAATAATCACACCAGTGTAAGTATGTAAGGTACACAATAAAGTGTCATAGCACCTTTTCAACTGCATTACCAGATGAAATGTAAAGAAATGATTGGTAATGATAGAAAAAAGGTTCTTACAACTTGCTTTGCATTTGTTCACTTTTGATGTCCCCTTATAGTGTGTAATCATTGCAATGAGTACATATAGGTTAGGCCATACAAAAACTTTCCAACCTGTTTCAGCCATGGGTCTCAATAAAATATTTCTTGGTTTCCAAGGAGATCTTGCCCTGTATTGTTCTAGACAACCTGTTAATATATGAATCTGGCTGAGTGGGTGGTCGGATGGACAAGGGTTCAAATAAAATGTCAGTCAGTTGAGCTGTGACAGAGGTGATGGCCAGGATAAAACAGCGAGATAAAAATCTCCTGGATATTCTTGTGGACAGGAACAAAGGAGGGTCAAGTTTTTCTTTTGGTGAAAAAGTAAGAAGCAAAAAATACAAAGAAAGAATCTATGAAGTGGCAGCTACATTGTAAGCATGAACACAAAGCTAGTCAGTTTAGTGTCAAATATTCCTACAGTCTGCTTTCATATCAATGAAAGCCATGACAACTTTCTTTTGTGGTTTGGACTTGAGAGGTTAGTGTTCAGGTCAGACAGTGCTTGGTGGTGTTCTTTCTTTTATGTGCTTCTGAATGCATTATCTCGTGCATCATTTTCGGATACAAGTATAATGAAGTCCGTCCATGACATTTAGGGGGCCATTTACAGCTGAGTAAAAAGGTTTAATCCATCATGCAGCCTATGGAAGTCCAGCTCTCCTCAGACAGGTATATTGGAGAAAAAAACACCAGTGTCACCTGCAGAAGACAATTTGGAAGACAGATGGACCCAGCAGCTGCATCTATAAATGTACCGCTGACCATCATGACTTAGCTGCTCCAATTTATACCGGGATTCATGTGACATCCCTCAACAAGGGACCCATGGGTCATTGCGCTCAGTTGAAGTTAACCTTGATGGTAAAAATCTAAAATTATAGCAAATGGAGATAAAGTCTGATATAGGCCATGGTTGGTTGATATGATAGGTTTGTATTTATGAGTAAGATATTGTTGCAAATAATTTTGTGACCAGATCATGTGTTTCATAATGCTGAAACTGAAGCATGTTAGCAGTTTGTGATCAATATTATTACCATGATCACTGGCATTTCAATCAGTTGTTGACAGTTTACAGATTTGTTTAATTAGATATATTTTTTTTATAATATAATCAAATATATATTTATTACTTCATATAATGTTTACAGTTGCATTATAACTAATGTCCCCAGTCCTCAGGTGCAAGGACTTGGTGGTGGTGGTGGGGGGAGGGGGATGGAATTATGGTAGTTACTGCATCTCTGTATATACATATGAGAAATACACCTAATTCAACAGTGCTTACAGGATAAAAAAAAAGTTCATTCACAATTACTGAATATTTAAAATTGGACAGACAGATTGGTAGACAAACAAAGCTGATCACTTTATCCCCCACTTTGCTGAGGCAGGAAAATAAAATAATATATATATATCAAGTTTCAATTAGATCTAATTTTTTTTTTAAATATAAAATTAATTTATAATAAATTAAAGTTTTTAAATCTAATACATTTGCAATATTACACATCTGAACATAGATGTTGCTTTGAAATTTCAGACTTTAATAGCTTAAATCCATATACATCCAGCATATGAAAGTTATTTCAACAGTGCTTATAAGCAAAAACATCATAATAAATATATATTTAATGATGATGGAGAGATGATGGACAGACAGAGCTGATTACTTTATGTCCCCTTCCCCTTAGGCAAGAATACATTTCAATTAGATCTTAATTTTCTAATACTAGTTTTTTAAAAATTTAACAAATTTTACACATTTGCAATAAAACTAAATGTCCCTGCATGTGCACAGATTCAAGGAATCAATGGCAGGGGAGTTTTTATACATATCTAATATAACATATATATCTGAATATAAAAGTTGATTCAAAATTCTAAATTGCAACATCATATATCTCAATCTTGTCAGATAACACCACATTATACATACAATTGTATTTATATTTAATACAAAAATATATCTTTTAAATTTGCAAAACATAAAATATCTGGAAATAATACTTGATTCAGATTTCACAATTTTAAATTGTGCCTTTAATCATCCATAATTTACCTCATATATTATCAATTTATCCATAGTGATGGATTAAATTATATTTGATTAAATTTAATTTGTTAACATTATTTTAAAAATAACTGATTTCTTTACAAATGCTACATTATAACAACATGGCATCTTCTGGATTACTCCTTGATTTACTATTTCAAGAACAGTTTTGTACATTTTAGTGGGAACAGTATTACAATTGAGGAGAAACAGTGCAAACAATAGAAATTACTGCATAACACTTGGGGGAAGGGAGGGGTTGATCTTAGAATAACTGTCCAACTGTCACAGCAGGGGATCTACCCAATTGACCCATTACAAATCAGGTACCCTGGCATAGCTGACCTCCAGTGACCATAAGTGGCCTGCCTGCAACTTGAAACTGCAAGTGAATACGATTGAGCCTAAAAAAACTCAAAAACTACCCAATTTTTTAGCTTTTATTTTCAAATTTCAGATTTAATTAGACTAACTTCTACAATTCTCATGTTGAGTGAGTATAAATATCTTTCCTGATTTTTTTTACAAAGTGCATTATGTTTGGGCCCCTAACTTCAAGAAATTACACAATACTCAATTTTGGGCATGTTTATAGGAAATATATGGGAGAACATCTATGGTAAATATTAAGACTAGAATATCAGCAGAAGATGACAAAAGCCCTCAGCCAAAAGAACAGTGTTTATAGGCGGTAACAGTAACAAGTACGAAATATTTGTTCTCACATGGATGTATATATCTGTACATGTCTCAGTTATAAATTTAAACTGGAGAGGTATGTACCATGTTTCATAACAATCCACCAAATGCTTCCTGAGAAATAAGCTCCTAAGTTTTGCTCTATTCTAAGCTATGTGACCTTGAAAAGTAGGTTAAGGTCATCCATCCTTGAACATTACCAAGATTTTGTAAATATACATCAGCACTGAAGAAATGAAGTTCCTGTGCTGAATACCTTTGGAGACATCCCACTCACAAGGCCAAAGTTAAAAAATCCAGAAAAAATTCATTAAAAATTCTGAAATTGTAAGTGGCGCCCCCTTACTTGTGCAGTAGGTACAGACCATCAGTCCTAATGATCATAGTAAGTTTTGTAAAAATCCACCCAATGGTTCCTGAGATATAAGCTTCTAAGTGTTTTTCTATTATCGGCTCTAAAATGTAGAACAAGGGACCCATGGGTCATGGCGCTCAGCTGTTATATATGATAAAAAAATATGATTTAGAAATGAGGCACATGCTTGTTTTGTGTGGAAATAAATATAAGCTGTATTATGAGTTGTGGGTGTTAAGCTTATGTATGATTTTGATAGTATCTTTGGAGACAGGGAAGAGGATTGATTTCATTTATTTTATTAGCAAATGGAGTGTGATTGTCACACAGATTTTGACTTGACCATACAACTTATAAGCAGAACATATAATATAAGAGTTTAACTATTTACTAAAAATAATTACAAATTGTCCCAAATATAATTTTTATTAAAAATAATAAGAGAATCATATGATGTTTTAAAATAAAATACAACTGAAATGATTATTAAAATAATATTAAAGAATATATTCATGAATGCATTCATGAATACATTTTGAAAGTATTTGCACTGGTATTCATATACTTTCATTTTTACCTGAATTCCCATTCTTATGCAAGAAATTTTATAATGGAGTACATGTACATATTCGTATTCAAATACTTTTGCAAAGTAATAGCACCATGTCTGGTATTTATTCAGTTTTCACCAAACAATGATGTTGAGAATCCAGAATATACAAAATTCACACATTTAAATAATGATTATAAGTACCTGGTTTTATGGCTTTTATTCATATTAAAAAAAATAAATGTAATATATTCATTTTGGACTAATTTCACATCAATGTACACACTAGACACAGCAGGAATCTAGAATAATATTATTAACTGCATCTTTGTCTATCATTAATTTCCTTCATATGATCCTTAATAATTAGTAATGAATAATATGATTTATTTTTTTATCATTAAAATTGAACTGAAAAATACCATAGGTGACTGCATGGTGTTATTTGGAATACGTGACATTCTATCAATCAATACAAGATTCTTATATCATCAGTAACTTCAAGTTAATTTCCTGTTATTATCAACTAACAAATTCCTTTTCCATTTTTCTTTAATTTGTTATTAAAAACCAATAAAAACTTATTAATTTATTGTTTACTGTTATGTTGTTAGTTAAAACTACTTGATGAGTTGGGTTGGACACCTGGATCAACTGTGGCTGGCCATAAGCTGCCTGGCTGCCCCAGTGTATGCCTCCCGTCAAGCGTGCATAATTTGATGAAAGGTCAACAAGGTCAACACACAGGTGACTCAAGAGGGGCTGGGAGAGCTAAGGTCTGACATGGTCTCATAAAAACAATAAAAGATACAAATTTATGCCAATTTCTTTCAGATTTCTAAACTAAAAAGCTGAAATCCTTATGTGTGCATGATATGAAAATTATATCAACAGTGCTCACAGGAAACAAACGTTCCATGGTCAAAGTTTGGCAAAATTTAAGGTACTAATATATATTCATACTGATAACTTATAAAATTTGAAAAATTCAGAACTAATTTTGGGTATTCAATTGAATCTTGATAAAATAATGTTACAACCCTGACAAAAAATCTCTAGCTTCAGCAATCCTCTTGTTAAGGGAGTAAATATATTTCTTGATTTTTTACAAAGTGCATTATTTTGGGCCCATAACTTAAAACAATTACACAATACTGACATCATTTCTGGCATGTGTATAAAGAATGTAAAGAAAAATATGTATATTATATATGATTAAAGTCAGATCATTGGTTTTGATATTAGGCAGTCTTGAAGTGTAACAATGGGTTTTTAATGGAAAAATGAAGTTTTTCATTAATATCTCGAAGATATTAAGTCCTAGTGACCAAATTCTTAGCATGGTAGGGGATTTTGGAGACATCTAATTGTATGCCAAATTTTAGGAACTGAGAGCTGAAGCTGGGGAGCTGAGCTCTTGCAAACTGCATAACACTATAGTCCATTCCACCAACTGTGGCACTAAGTTTTTTTCGCGTTTTCTTCTCTCACTGGATTTACCATGTATGTCCATAGCGGTACGGCGAATGCAGAGAAAACGACCTAATTTTACATAAAGTCAGCAAAAATTTATGAAAAACAACTAACATCATGACGCCGAGTTGTTGTTTTTCTTTAGGTGAGAACTGCATGGCCAACTCAGCGCTTGTACGTGAAAACTTTGCAGTCATAATGGAATGACGTAACCCTAACGTCACGGTCGTTGCGTGAAATTTCCTGAATACACGTTATGAAGAGGCCAGCAGATGTCACCTTGGTCAGCAGCCCAAGTTGAGCTCTTCTATTTTATAGGGCCCAAAGTTTCATTAATGTAACTGGTGGTATATGCGTAAAAAATCGCCCGTATGATTTTGTAACTGGGGTGTTTCCATGTGTCCGTCAGCGTATATATTAATGCGTATAATATTAGCCTATATATGCGTGAAAATCGCCACAGGAGCGATTTTAATTCACTGATAGGGTCTACATGAAATCAGGGCCGGATTCAAGGTAAAATGACGCCACTTCACCATGTAATTGTGGAAGGCCTGCTCTGTCCACTACAAATATACAAAGTAGCCTATTCGTCTGCCAGTTCACGCATATACGCATGGGCCTATATGCGCACTGTGCACATGGAAACACCTAGATTTTTTTTTCACGCATAGGCCTATATGTATAGGCCTACACGCACATGTATGGAAACACACCTGACCTTTAAGTTAAATTGAGTTGGTGCATTTTCACCTGTATTGATTTATAGAAATAGGCCTATTACTTATTTGCCGAGCAGAAAAGCTTGATGAACAGGATATGGTGAAACCCTTTTCGTCAGTTCACGCATAATGATATATATATATATATATATATATATATATATATATATATATATATATATATATATATATATATATATATATATATATATATATATATATACCGGGCACTGCAAAGACATTAGTGCTGTTCAACTACATATATATGAAGTCCAGAACTGAACGCTGACAGCCCCTACAATTAAATATCCACCCCATAAGCCTCGGTGGCTGTTTAAATTGTGAAGCCCGTCAGCGTTCAGTTCTGGACTACAAGTTTTCTAGCCACAGCCGGTACTAATCTATTTACATTTTTTTTAAAAAATGCCACTTATAATACCTTAAACAAAAAGGTGTGAAAATTTACAATATTCCATGCGAATCCACGTATTTCATGACCCCGAGAATGCGGCACAGGCATCTTGCCAACCCTACTTGAAATGAACTGGCCGGAATATTCTCCTAACTTTTGACTGCTTTGGGCGAACTTGCCTTGCAATGTGGGCGATCCCATTTTAAGGTTGGTATGACCCCAGACACTTAAGATTATTTTGGATACTAAAGATTTGTCTTTGTGCTGGCACACGTTACAGGTTAAGACTAAATTCAGGCAGAAATAAAACCATATGTTCAGAAATAACATTCTATACACAAATAGGTATGTCGGGATAACCATTGTATATGTGTCTCATTTAAAAAAAGGGGGAGTGGCGTGGTTTTGAATATATGTTTCTGCGATTACCAATAAATTCAGATTAGGCCTAACTGATGAGTTTAAATCCCTTTCCAAGGAAAATTGTACAAAAATCAACGCATGGCAGGTTGGGAACCATGTTAATCAAATACTGTGCTTGCGACAGCCATTAATTTAAACTTTGCCAGAAAAGGTCATGTGCGTATTCAAATGACTGAGTGAGGAATTGTGGCGAACATACAGAAAAAAAAAAATGCCTAAGCTTTAAATTGTCATCAGAATGAAAGGACTTCGTTACCCCCGCCCAGAGAGCTGCCGGTGATACATTGTAAATGGTTCGCTGGTGCTGCAGGCCTGGTACACATGCCTGGGAGAAATCAAGGGCACACATGCACGGTGTACAAGCTTTTGCCGTTTTATTATTATTAACACTGGCACTGCTAATCATTCAAAAGGATAGTAAATTGGGAGGGGGGGAACACTAAGTAGAAACCGCGTTTTTTTTTTTTTTATGACAAATACAACACTTTTTAGCCGAGATATCATAATAATTTTCTTGTGAATTTAAGTGTCTGTTTTTTTTTTTAAACTTAAAAAGGATCTCCTCAGACTCTGAAACAACGTATCGAACTTATCGAAGGGAGAGAGCAGGGGGGTGTTTCAATAAACTGACTTAAGCCTGAAAATGACCCATTTTGACTTAAGCCAACCAGCTGAAGAGTTAAGCCCGATTCAGTAAAAATACCAAAAATGACTTAAGTCCATTTGGGGGCTTAAGCCCAAAGCCTGTCAGGTAGCAGGCTTAAGTCCAGAAAAACATGGCCACATGACACACTGTTTTGAGGCATATCCGGCACAAAATTTAACTTGATTGGCCCATTTTGTGGAAAAACAGCAAGCCTATCGACATATTTGTTCACAGGGAGGTGACTGCCTGTCGCTGGTTTCCAAGAACGGTCACTCTGATGCTGGTTGTGCAGCTGGCCACGGTAATCATCCCCTCGATGCGGGGCCGAGCGGGTGAGGTACAAATTATACATTAAAGAGGCGTAAATCAGCACTAAAAAAACAATAGCAAATGTCTGCTAAATTAGCCAAACTGACAGGTGTTTGTACAGAGGCAGGTTGCTAAATAAAATTGTAGCGTCCTTGACATTCGTGTGAGAACCTGAACGAAACAGATTTCTCCTGATCTGCCTGAGCTGTCATTACTATATTATAGAATATAGTTGTCTCATCCCAAGACGCTTTATTCCGATTCGCTCTGCTCCTCTCCATCAACTGTGATCTTATCACAGTTGTGGATTCTGCAACAAAGAATATAGTAGCATTTTTATAGCTACATAATGATCGATATATAGATGATTTATATCTTACAATAATACTGATTATTATAAATATTTCACTGTACTAAAATCTTTGATCTGACTATCCCCCCTGACTGCTATATGGTATAAATATAACAATGAAGTGAAATTAATTAAGTCCATCACAAATTGAGAGAAAGTTTGTGACACGTTTTTGATTTTTTTTTGTTAGCTACTGCATGGTCTCTGTCACGAATATTAATCGATATGAATTAAAATAAAAATTAACAGCTTTCATTTAAATAAATTTCTAGAATCTTAGACTTTAACTCTTAACATCATATACTTTATGGAACAGGGGCGTCAATATAGGGGGAAGGGGGGAGGGGGGGACACTAGTACGTACTATTCAGAGAATAATATTTAAATATTGCAAAGAAAAAACATTTACAAAAATATATTTATAGACTTTGGTAGGGCCTACCATTTATGAGTTTACTATGAAATATATCTTAACCCGGCATAGAATTATCTTATACCGGAAACATAACAGTATTATGTTTTATTAATTTTAAGGTATTATTAATACCTTATTTTCTAAAACCTTATAAATAATTGTAATATGTGTGTGTTTGTGTGCAAGTCATCCCCCTCCTTGGTAGAATAAAGACGCACTCGTACTTGTGAGCTAATGCCAGTAATGGTATAAAACTATTAAAAGGAATTATAATTATATAACTAGAATACGGGTAGTCGACAAGCGACTACTTGTATCCGCCTAAATCAGAGTGGAACGGGTGAAGTGTTGCATATTAGCATGGATATTTTATCCCATGGCAGACAAACAGATGGGAGCTGTGCAAACATGGCTGCAGGTGGCGCTACCAGTTTTGCGTATGATAAAGAGCTATGTGAGATTTATACACATGCAAAATTTTGGCCCAATCGGTCAAACGGTTCCCTAGATATGAGCTTGGATGTCTGCAGCGTAAACTTGATTGTAGGTGGCGCCACCTGTCATAAAATCAGAAAAGCTATCCAGGATGTATAAGCATGCCCAATTTCAGGTGAATTAGTCAAACCACTGCAGAAATATGATTGATTTTTAACCCGAGGCAGACGAACAGATGGACACTGTGCAAACATGGTTGCGGGTGGTGCCACCATTTTCGGTGTATGTTATAAAGCTCTCCAAGGGCTACATTTGTGCAAAAAAATTTTCCTGATCGGTCAAACGGTTCCTGAGATATGAGCTTGGATGTCTGCAGCGTAAACGTGAATGTAGGTGGCGCCACCTGTCATAAAATCAGAAAAGCTATCCAGGATGTATACGCATGCTAAATTTCAGGTGAATTAGTCAAGTCACTGCAGAGATATGAGTGATTTTAACCCAAGGCAGACAAACAGATGGACACTGTGCAAACATGGTTGCAGGTAGCGCCACCATTTTTGGTGTATGTTATAAAGCTCTCCAAGGGCTACATTTGTGCAAAAGAATTTTCCTGATCGGTCAAACGGTTCCCGAGATATGACTTTTGATGTCTGCAGCGTAAACGTGAATGTAGGTGGCGCCACCTGTCATAAAATCAGAAAAGCTATCCAGGATGTATACGCATGCCCAATTTCAGGTGAATTAGTCAAGTCACTGCAGAGATATGAGTGATTTTAACCCAAGGCAGACGAACAGATGGACACTGTGCAAACATGGTTGCAGGTGGCGCCACCATTTTTGGTGTATGTTATAAAGCTCTCCAAGGGCTACATTTGTGCAAAAGAATTTTCCTGATCGGTCAAACGGTTCCCGAGATATGAGCTTGGATGTCTGCAGCGTAAACGTGAATGTAGGTGGCGCCACCTGTCATAAAATCAGAAAAGCTATCCAGGATGTTTACGCATGCCCAATTTCAGGTGAATTAGTCAAGTCACTGCAGAGATATGAGTGATTTTAACCCAAGGCAGACGAACAGATGGACACTGTGCAAACATGGTTGCAGGTGGCGCCACCATTTTTGGTGTATGTTATAAAGCTCTCCGAGGGCTACATTTGTGCAAAAAAATTTTGCTGATCGGTCAAACGGTTCCCGAGATATGTGGGTTTATGTGTGGAAACAGACGCACAAACGGACGCAGAGCGCAAAGGAAAGGTCAGAGGTCAAAACAAAATCGGGGCGCAGCAGTTCACATGTGACCCGAACATAATCCCGGGTTTCGGAAAATTCCGCCCAGCGGTTACAGAGGAGTTCTCCGGACACCTACGCGGCGGCGGCGGCGGCGGCGGCCAGCTGAAAACATAGTATCCGCAAAACTCTGTTTTGGCGGATACAATAATACTAATAATATAGTACGTTGTTGGACAAGTTTCCATGACATGTCACTTAAAACATCCAGTCAGACAAATGTTACTAATTTTTCTAGTCCACAACCACTGAGGTTAAAATCCTGTATCCACATAAAAGAAGTGACACTATATATATTAATGTGCTCCCTTCTGTTCCGTTCCCGCGTTCTGCCGGCCGTTAGGTGGCGCTAAAAGGGGAATTCCTAGGCTTAAGTCGGGCTTTGTTAAACCAGCGTTATTGAATCGGACTTAACTCTCGGACTTAGGCAAGTCGGTTTTCGGGTTTAGTCCCGGGTTTGGACTTAAGTCATTTACAATGTTAATGAAACACCCCCCAGGGGTGTAATTCATGTACAGTCCTGTGCACGGGCTACATAGCCTACATGTAATTAATGAGAGTTATGTACTGTTGTGCACATGTTTAATGTTTGACCACTCCACATCACTAAACAGCGGGAACCTACCACCTACAAAATGGAACACCGCTTAAGAAGTCACGCGCGTGCAAGGCAGAATCTTGTCAGTTGACCAGGCACAAAATGTCGTAAACGCTAGCTGAGTTTCTCCTGGATTATGATTTTTGTTCATTACAGGCAATTCATCTCGGGTATGTAGCATTTTTTGGGTCAGAAAATTAGGTCACGTTCTAGTGTAACTCTGTACCAAAAATCTTTGTTATGTTTTAATTCTTATTCAAGACATCACGAAAAAACTTGTCACGGTTGGTGGAACGGACTATAGCTTAATGTAAACAATATGTTACATGGTGCTTGAAAACTTGAATAAAATCTACAGTTTTTGATCAACTGGTTTCAAATTTTTGGTGTTAACAGACAAAATGCTAACAAAAACATGCTGTGAAAATTAATCCACAGTACTTACAGGAAAAAAACGTGCCGTGGTCAAAGCTGGGCAAAATTTAATGTGCCAATTTTTTTATTTTTTTTTTTTCAAAAAATTTAAAAGATTTTTATCTAATTTTGGGTATACAATTTAATTTTGATTAATTAAAGTTATATTACTGGAAAAAAGTCCATAGCTTTAACATGTTTGTGTTAAGTGATCAAATATCTTTCCTGATTTTTTACAAAATGCATTATGTTTGGGCCCATAACTTTTTTAAATTATATAATACAGACATAATTTCTGGCATGTACATAGGAACTATATAGGGGAATATTTATGGTAAATATGAGGAAAAACAGATAAGTAGTTTTGATATTAGGCAGTCCTGAAGTGTGAAAATAGGATTTTAATAAAAAATTGAGGTTTTTCCCTAATTTCTCAAAGGAACGAAGTCTCAAAGACCAAGTTTTCGGCTTGGTAGGAGATCTTGGGGACATCTAACATTATGCCGAATTTTGGATTCCTAGGTCATACGGTTTCAAAACGTGCCAATCTATGGACGGACGGACAGACAGACAGACGACGGACAATGGACCACGACTATAGCTCAGATGACTTATAGTCAGCTGAGCTAAAAATAGGTCAAGGTCACCCATCTTCGAACTTGACCTAGATTTTGTCAATGGAAATAAAATTCCTACAGTGAATCCTTTTAGAGATATCCCGCTCACAAGGCCAAAGTTGAAAAATCTGAGAAAAATTCATTAAAAATCAGAAATCGTAGGTGGCACCCCCTTACCTGTGCAGCAGGTTCAGACCACCAGTCCCAAAGATCACATTAAGTTTTGGGAAAATCTACCCAATGGTTCCTGAGAAATAAGCTTCTAAGTGTTTTTCTATAATCTGCTCTAAAACGTAGAAAAGTAGGTCAAGGTCACCCATCTTCAAACTTGACCGAGATTTTGTCGAGACACATCTTCACCAAAGAAATAAAATTCCTACGGTGAATCCTTTTAGAGATATCCCGCTCACAAGGTAAAAGTTAACGGATGCCGGACGGACAGACGGACAGCTTGGGTGACGACAATAGCCCATCAGCCTAAGGGCTGAGGGCTAAAAAAAGATAAGTGGTTTTGATGTCAGACAGTCCTGAAGTGTGATGATAGGTTTTTACTGGGAAATTGAGCTTTTGCTTAATTTCTCCAAGGAACAAAGTCATAGTGACCCAGTTTTCAGTTGGTAGGAGATTTTGGGGACATCTAACAGTATTCCGAATTTTGGATTTGTAGGTCTAACAGTTTCAAAACGCCTCAGTATGAGACACAAGTATGTTATCTAAAATGGCCTTCTAGTGGGTAGTTTGCAGGTGACCATAAAAATCCTTCGTTATATACATCTTGAAGAGGTTAATTCTGTCAAGTCTGCACAGAAGTTTCCATGGAAAGTCAGACACACAATTCAATCATGCCCACTTCCTGATTCAATCAAGCATTAATACCGTCACTCTCATGTGGTTTGCCAGCCTAATAGAGATTGCCATCTGTGCATGGTTTGTTGCAGGCAGGTTAAAAGCCATTATATCAAGGATATAGATATTTGAATAAGACCCGTTTTTTCTATCCAATGCACCATATATATTCTGCAGATGAGAGCACATACAAGAGATTGACTTTAATAGTCCTGAAAACTGTGACATTTCCTTGATTTTATGGTGCTCAAAATACTGTTCTATCCAATAGCTCACAGAATATATGTCTACATGCACTTATTTTAGATTTGCAATGTTTGCAAGGAGATTTCACCAACTTGTACAGCTGTCACATTATAAGTCTATAGCCTTAACATTGATGACTTGTTCTTATTGACAGAATAGAGGACATAAAACTAAGACCTATCCCCCGGCTCAACACAACTGAAAACCAGCTGGGCTGAAAGCTTAGTATATCAATTTTTATTGTGTCAAAATTTGGCAGTATGAATAAAATGTCAATAAAATATTCCATGAAACCTAAAAGAACAATTACAGTAGCATGATACAGAATCTTGGGGAGAAAAAGTCCTGAAAGGATGTCTGATACCAGAGAAGGATGGCCTGATGGGAAGGTTTGGAACACAAAAGCGCTGCTTATGTGTCCTGATGAACTATCTGTCAAGTGTTCATGGGAGCTTCAGCAGATACACCACTGAATCGTGGGCCGCGCCTGATTCAATCAGCGTCATAATACAGTGACCCTTGTGTGGTTTGCCAGCCCATCTTCTAGAGGTGGATGTCCTAGTCCTGTGCATGGTTTGTTGCACGCAGGTTAAACTGTAATTTTTCAACTGTCTGTCAAAGGTTGGATCAATTTTCATGTGTCAAGCCTCCTTGTCATCCAAGGAAGAGGTCATGTGACACCCAGCTTTGGACCTGTCTTGTCTAATGCTACAATCAGTCATTTTATATCCTTTCTTTTGTCCTGAGAAAATCTTGAATGAATCCCATCACATCTCAAAGAAACTGTGAGAAAATACCCACTAGTTTCCTGGTGTAAATATAGCACACAATATTAAAAAATACCCACAATTCTTCTTCAATGTCTCTAATCAATAAAGATGTTAAATATTTAAATCCTTGGAAATCTTCTATCATCAAATATTGACTAGGCAAGAATTTATCTGTTGTACATGGACTTTTCACAGACAATTTTTACATAAAAGTCACAAGTTTAAATGAAGGGTAAAATATCTCGCAATAATTTAACATATATGTTACCATCAGTAAAAATAGTAAAAGAATATATATCTTACAGTCAAGATGAAATTTCCAGCACACTTAAGATATGCCTCAGCATATTATTATTTTCCATAAATTTATTTTATTTTAATTTTCACAAAGGACAGGTCCATGGCCTGTCAGATGAGGATGAATGTAATCTTACAATAAAATTATATCATAATAAACCCTTCCGATTTCAGATATTTATGTATACAGGGTAAGGATTAATCCAAAAGTCATAACCTGGTGGTAAGACATTTGAGTGGACCACTTAGGTCTCATCAAGATTTTACTATTTTTGTCTGTGAGGATCTGGCAAGGATTGAACCATTGTGTAGTCCAACACTTTAATCAATAGGCTATGTCTGATCTGATTATATGATTATTATTATTACAATCAAGTCCAGTCAAGATTGTGATTATATATTCTACAAAATCATACCTGAGGATTCAAACTTTTAATGTAAAATATATCTAGCAACTGATAACTCCTCTTCACCAACTTTTCCATGCTATCAGTATTACCTTCTAGTTATGCCAGTGCACTAGTTCTAGTTATGACCATGAGAACTGCTGCAAAGTTCAAGACTGATTCATGCAAAGAACAGATCAAAACAAGTGTGAGGAAGAAATTTAACAGGTAATGTTAATTCAGTATTATTATTATTAATCTGCATATTCTAATTTATTCATAACTGTAATATTTCATTTAATAGCACAACAAAATCTATAACCCATATAAATTAGTTCAAATATCAAGCTGTACGTGCAGTTCACTTCTGTGGCAGGGGGCTGCTTGGGAAACTCTGGTCTCAGGTGATTGTGAAAAAATAACAAGAAAAAAATTGCCTACTTTAAAGTATACCATGTTTGTGGAAGAAATGGAAAGTAAATCCATTTGAATGATAAAGCCAGGCAGAGGTTTACCTTCAAACAGAAGTATACAGAAAGGCTTCCTCTGTGTCAGACATACTCCATCATATTAATGTTACTCAAACTCATAAATAATACATTGACTTTCCATGATTTTCTGGGAACTTGCACAGTTTTACATCATCAATCAACACTTTGCAAATTTTATCTGCTGTTCACCTGACTGAAGAGCTACGAAAGAAGAATTTATCATTTCTTGACATCTGCACTTAGAGAGAGCTTTCTGTTGATGAGCTTTTGAAAAGAGCAGGAAACAAATGATTCCATGGTACGTCAACAAATGGAGGTATGAAACATAAGCCTGAATCCCACCTTTTGTCTCTTTTATTCATAATCATCAATAACTGACTACTGCCAGATCAAATCCAAAAATAAAACAATGAACACAAAGAAAACAATGTAAGTAGCAAGGCCAAACAGCGACTCCTTGAGCATGCTTCAAACTAAATTGTATTTCCTACACAATCACAAATTAGACTTGTAACCTTAGCCCCGGAAAATGAAGACCAGCAGCCCTAAACACCTTTTAACTAGGTTAATGATTAAATATACTCCATGTTGAGAATGTATTTCCTGACTTCAACCGGCAGCAGATCTTCTGTAATAACATATCACCTACACAGACTGTTCCAGTGGACATCAGCATATATACATTTTTAATTTCTCTCTGACGCCATCAAAGTACGGACTCTAGGTACACAAGTGAGAGACACATTTACTATTCTGATAGAGCTTGCTTTATTTTGCATTTCTCTCTGTCAGGAACCTAGCTGGCTGAGCATACCTATGCTTAATTAAAGCCCCCACGGTTCCTGGCTGTTTAATCAGAGAATGCATCGCTCTAAGACGAGGGATGACCCACAGAAGAGCCCTCACTTTGACACAGCACATCAAAGGAATTCATGTTGATTCGAAATTGCTTTTCTATTCCGCCTTAAAGCACCAACCTGACACACCAGTATCTCCACGCCTGGATTGCACAATCCCATTCTGTTTGCGTGGATTTGGTTTTTTTTCTCCAAAAAGGAAATATATGTAACAAAATTGCAAATATGCAGTTTCAGTTTGTTTCAAGTAATAGACAAAACAATTAAAAGAGTAGTATCTTTTATATCACATAAAATATGAATTTTTAAATAAAAAAATATAAATTAGAGACCAAACAAATATAATCATTGAAAACAAGGGACCTATGGGTCACTGTGCTCAGCTGACGTTAACCTTGAAGGTAAAAATCTAAAATAATATCAAATGGAGATAAAGTGTAAGAGGAAGAGGTAATAAAGGCCATGGTTGGTTTATATGATTGGTTTGTATTGATGAGCAAGAAATTGTTGCTAAAAATATTTTGTGACCTGACCATGTGTTTCCTAATGTTGAAACTAAAGCATGTGAGCAGTTTGTGAACAAATGATCTGTACTGTTACCATGATCATTAGTTGGTTTTTCAATTAACTGTTGACATTTCAGTAGTTTACACATTTGTTCAATTGAATCTATTTTTTTGTATAATATATATTATTTAATATATATGTATTTTTTTATGAAATGTATACAGTTGAAATATAGCTAATTAACAACATAAAACAGGACAAACAAAGCCTGATCTCAAATTCTGCTGAGGCAGGAAAATAATTAACAAATGTTTGTATTAAATCCTCATTTTTTGATCACATCAATTATTTTCTAATTTAAGTTTATATTTCTATACATTTTCAATTTAACATATATATCTGAATATAAAAGTTGATTCATTATTCTCGATTGCATCATCATAAATCTAAATCTTGTCAGATAACACCACATCATGCATACAAATGTTTATTTATTTTTTACCACAAAAATATATCTTTTTAAATCTGCAAAACAATAAATATCTAATAATAATACTTGATTTAGATTTCACAATTTTTAATTGTGTCTTTATTTATCCATAATGTGCTTCATATTTAATAATAATTTAAGCATACTGATGGGTTCAATTATATTTGTTAAAATCATTTAAAAGAAAATTGATTTCTTTAAAAATGCTACATTACATAACATTGCATCTTCTGGATTACACCTTGAATTATTTTTTCAAGGAAAGTTTTTGCATTAACAATTACTGCATAACACTTGGTGGGTTGGGTTTGCGGGGGGGGGGGGGGGGGGGGGGGGGGGGGGGGGGGGGATGATATGAGAATAACTGTACACCTGTCACAGCAGGGGATCTCCCCCAGTGACTGTAACAAATCTGAAACCCTGGCATAGCTGACTTCCAGTGACCTGGAGTGGGACCCTGCATCTGTAATCAAAGCAAGTGACTACAGAAAAAAAATCAATAACTAGCTTAATTTTCAAGCTTTTATTTTCAAATTTCAGATTTAGACAAACTAAATATTTATGTTTACCTGCTGTGAAAATTAAATCAATGGTGCTTACAGGAAAAAAACGTGCCATGGTCAAAGTTGGGCAAAATTTAAGGTACTGATTTTTTTTATGCTAATAGCTTAAAAAATTTACAAAATTCAGATCTAATTTTGGGTAAACAATTATCTTAATTAAACATAGTTATATACTTGAGAAAATAGACTCTAGTTTCAAAATTTTTCATGTTAAGTGAGTTATTATTTTTCCTGATTTTTTACAAAGTCCATTATGTTTGGGCCTATAACTTAAAGAATTTTTACTTTACAGACTTAATTTCTGGCATGTATATAGGAACTATATAGAGGAATATTTATGGTAAATATGAGGAAAAACTGATGAGTGGTTTTGATATTAGGCAGTCCTGAAGTGTGAAAAAAAGGATTCTAATAAAAAATTGAGGTTTTTCCTTAATTTCTCAAAGGAACGAAGTTGCAAAGACCCAGTTTTCGGCTTGGTAGGAGATCTTGGGGACATCTAACATTATGCTGAATTTTGGATTCCTAGGTCTTACGGTTTCAAAACGTGCCACATCTACGGACGGACGGACAGACAGACGGACGGACGACGGACAATGGACCACGACTATAGCTCAGATGACTTATAGTCAGCTGAGCTAAAAACTTATTGTGCATATTTGATTAAAAATAATTAAATTCAGAAAAAATGAAATGAATTAACTGTGGGATATTGTTTATGTTATTCAAAAAAGGCACAGAATGGTATTATTATACACTGGTATCCAATTCTAAGCGTAAGTATAAAATGAAATCTATCAAAGTTAGTTTTCCACTAGTTGAAATGAACTCTCTACTACAACACAGTAATTGTGTGCCATTAGCCAATGCTTAAAAATTCAAGCTTTTACATATTCATATTTTATAAAATGTATATATGGTCTTTTCAGCTGATTGTTTGAACAGAGGTGACATTTATTTTAAACTACCTAGATGTGGTCGGACAATGGTCCTCAGAGGGCCCCGCATTTCTGGTAGTGCTGGACTAGTTTACATATGGGTGAAATGTTCAGGTTAAAGTTGAAAAATCTGACAAACAGAATTAGGTTTTTATCCATATGCATGAGGGAAAAAATCCTACTTGTTCAAATAATATATAAGAAGATATGTCTGAAATAATGTGTGCAATAGAAAATCACTGATTGTGCTCTGTTGCTCATATTGATTTTGAGCAAGTCTGTATTTCAATAGGTCAGAAGCCCCCATATAGGCACCAATTATCCCTGTGAATTGAGATAGATCAAGCATGTTCTTATTAATAATGATTATTAATAAATGTTTGTGCTCTAGCAGCCATATTGGAATTCAAACAGGTCTGTAATTCAATAGGTCTGGAGCTCTCATATGTACCAATCATCCCTGTGAATTTGGGAAAGCTGAAGTATGTTGTTGTTGAGTTATCATGCACAAAAGAAAATCATCAATTGGGCTGTGGTAGCCATACTGGAACATATTGGAATTCTGACGGGTGTGTAATTCAATAGGTCTTTAGCCCTCATATGTACCAATCATCCCTGTGAATCTGGAAATGATGAAGTATGTTGCTGTTGATATATTGTGCATGAAAGAAAATCAGCAAATGGGCTTAGTGGCCATATTGGAATTCCAACAGGTGTGCAATTCAATAGGTCTGTAGCCCTCATATGTACAAATCATCCCTGTGAATTTGGGAAAGTTGAAGTATGTTGTTGTTGAGTTATCGTGAGCAAAATAAAATCAGTGATTGGGCTGTGGTGGCCAGAAAATAGTGTCACTGATGGAAGGACGGAAGGACAGAAGGACAGAAGGACACTGACACGGTGATCACTATAGGGCGCCGCTTGTCAAGGGGGGCCTTAATTAAAATGACCTAACATCTAAAACAGTGACTTTACCGGAACCAGTCTATTTCATGAACCTATAGTGTTTTAGTTGTGATCTTTAGAAATACATCACGCTAAAAGGTGCTGCCACTCTTGAATTTTTTAGAAAAAAAAATTACAGAAGTATAATGAATTGTAACAAAAGATCTAACAAGTCAACATTCATCTTTTCAAACTGGGTGCTGCTTATGAAATAATCCCAGGAATTGTCTACACAAATGTGTTCATATAGCAATTATCATTCAAAAATTTTGTTATCTGATGATCACATCTCAGAAAACCATCCTCAAAACATGAATATAATATGTGCTAAAATGATGACCCAACATTATAACTCTAAGTCCTGACAAAGTTCCAAAATATGTAAGTGAATTGTTTTAAGTTACAGACTCAACAATTTATTTTTCAGAGAAAATTGCTAATACATGATAGAATATGAATAAAGGTAAAATTTTGTTATTTTTTTATTTTATCAATAGAAAATTGTAGAATGGCAGCACTTCAAAACATAACACAGGTGCTGGGTTTAAGAGGTGAGTGCTCACCAGACTGAGGTATCTGAGAAGACTGTAACGAAAACAAACATTCAAAGTCACAATGTTAACACATCAACAGCTGCAGCATAATATCAATATCTAGCATGTTCAAGCATAATATTATATAACATGATGTGTCAAACTCACCCAGGTTGAATACCATTTAAATGCCATATTTCTTTGGTCATTTACATGAAGCACTGCCAGGGCTAGTGACCAGAAGTGGGCTGGCTGAGCTTGACAATGCAATATGATATTGCCTCCAAAATATGTGACCCATGGGTCATGACGCTCAGCTGACTGGTAAGAGATTCGCAAAAGGAAGTTTTATCATTTGAATGGTAGTATATACCCATTCAACTGAAACATCAAACAGATTAACCGACAGGCCAAGATTGTGTCTGTATTTATATATCTAAAAAATTGAGAAAAAAAAAACTTAAAAAAAAAATCATGTGGCTCCACCAGTCTGCAGAAACTAATAAAAACACACATGGTCAATATCCATGCAAGGAATCATGGTGATCTCTGCATTAGTTGTTCAGATACTTCAGCTTTTGTATCAAATTTTCTATTATTCTGAGGGATACTTCAGAGTCCTATAGCTTGAAGGATATGGGAAACAGAGACCTAATTTCAGGTTTCCAAAGACACTTTTCATGGGCCTCCTTGCATGACCAGAATGAAGATTCTAGGTCCAGTTGTTATGATTTGGACCCTGTTAACAGATCTTTATAGGTCTCAAAAATAGAGAAAAAAATTCAAAAAATTAAATAAAATATAGGTGGCACCACCAGTCTGCAGAAACTGATGAAACACTCCATAATCAATATCCATGCAAAGAATCATGGTGATCTCTGCATTAGTTGTTAAGATACTTCAGCTTTTGTATCAAATTGTCCATTATTCTGAGGGATACTTCGGAGTCCTATAGCTTGAAGGATATGGGAAACAGAGACCTAATTTCAAGTTTCCACAGACACTTTTCATGGGCCTCCTTGCATTACAAGAATGAAGATTCTAGGTCCAGTTGTTACGATTTGTACCCTGTTGACAGATCTTTAAAGGTCTCAAAAAAAGAGAAAAAAATTCATAAAAATTTGAAAAAAAATAGAGGTGGCGCCACCAGTCTGCAGAAACTGATGGAACACCTCATGATCAATAAGTATGCCAAAAATCATGACCATCAGTGTTGTAGTAATTGAGATACTGTGGTTTTTGTATCAAATTTTTCATATTTTGAAGCCATACAGCTTAAAAAATATGGGTAACAGAGACCTTATTTCAGGTTTCCATTGAGACTTTTCATGGGTCTCCCTGTGTGTCAAGAATGAAGATTCTAGGTCCAATTGTTATAATTTGTGCCCTGTTAACAGATGTTCATATCTTTAAAGGTCTCGAAAATAGAGAAAACAAGATGTGTCAGAACGACACGAATGCCCCCGCCTGGTGCAAATTATAAACATTTGTTAAATTTTGAAAAAATTTTTAAGTTCAGGAGGTGTCATATGGTCAAAAGTAGGTCAACAAGGGCAAAATGCAAACTTGATCTATTAGGGGTCATTATCAAGCAACACACCAAAAATCAGGCCAGTATCTGCAAGCATTGTGAAAAAAAGTCCATACATGTGCATTTTCCATAAAAAATTCTGTCTTTCATGAAATTTTCTGTTTAGGAGCCGTAAAACAATCAAAAGAAGGTCAACCGGGATGAAACGCGAACTCAATCTGTAACTGTCAGTATCTGCCCACACATAAAAAATCAGGGTGGTATCTGCAGGCATTGAGGAAAAAAAGTCAGTACATATGCATTTGTTATGAAAATTTCTATTTTTCATAAAACTTTCCATGTTCAGGAGCAGTCAAATGGTCAAAAGTAGGTCAACTGAGACAAAACAAGAACTTGATATGTAACTGGTCATTATCTGCCTACACACCAAAAATCAGGCCCATATCTGCAGGCATTGCGAAAAAATGTCTGTACATGTGCACTTTTTTATGAAATTTTCCATGTAAGAGCACCGTCAAACGGTCAAAAGTAGGTCAACTGGGACAAAACATGAACTTGATCTGTAACTGGTCATTATCTGCCCACACACTAAAAATCAGGCCAATATCTGCAGGTATTGCAAAAAAAGTCAGTACATGTGTATTTGGCATGAAAATTTATATTTTTCATGAAATTTTCTATGTTCAGGAGTTGAAAACGGTCAAAAATAGGTCAACTGGGACAAAACATGAACTTGATCTGTAACTGGTCATTATCTGCCCACACACAAAAAAACAGGCCAATATCTGCAGGTATTGCAAAAAAAAGTCAGTACATGTGTATTTGTCATGAAAATTTATATTTTTCATGAAATTTTCTAAGTTAAGGAGCTGTAAAACGTACAAAAGTAGGTCAACTGGGACGAAACGCGAACTCGATCTGTAACTGGTCATTATCTGCCTACACACCAAAAATCAGGCCCATATCTGCAGGCATTGCGAAAAAATGTCTGTACATGTGCACTTTTTTATGAAAATTTATATTTTTCATGA
The DNA here is from genome assembly GCA_026874595.1 of Sipunculus nudus. Classification (NCBI taxonomy): domain Eukaryota; kingdom Metazoa; phylum Annelida; class Sipuncula; order Golfingiida; family Sipunculidae; genus Sipunculus; species Sipunculus nudus. The sequence continues at coordinate 67,765,288 of CM049315.1, forward strand.
AATTTTCTAAGTTAAGGAGCTGTAAAACGTACAAAAGTAGGTCAACTGGGACGAAACGCGAACTCGATCTGTAACTGGTCATTATCTGCCCACACACCAAAAATCAGGCCAATATCTGCAGGCATTGCAAAAAAAAGTCTGTACATGTGTATTTGTCATGAAAATTTATATTTTTCATGAAATTTTTCAAGTTAAGGAGCCGTAAAATGGTCAAAAGTAGGTCAACTGGGACGAAACGCGAACTCCATCTGTAACTGGTCATTATCTGCCTACACACCAAAAATCAGGACAAAATCTGCAGGCATTGCGAAAAAAAGTCCGTACATGTGTATTGGTCATGAAAATTTCTATTTTTCATGAAATTTTCTAAGTTTAGGAGCCGTAAAACAGTCAAAAGTAAGTCAACTGGGACGAAACGCGAACTCGATCTGTAACTGGTCATTATCTGCCCATACACCAAAAATCAGGCCAATATCTGCAGGCATTGCGAAAAAAATCAGTACAACTGTTTTATTTCGGAATGACGGAAGGACGGAAGGATGGAAGGACGGAATGACGGAAGGACGGAATGACGGACATGGGTAAAACTATATGCCCCGGCCACTTTGTGGCGGGGGCATAAAAATTCATAAAAAAAACCCAAACCAATACAGGTGGTGCCACCAGTCTGCAGAAACTGATGAAACACTCCATGATCAATATCCATGCAAAAAATTATGGTGATCTCTGCAATAGTTGTTCAGACACTTCAGCTTTTGTATAAAATTTTCCATTATTCTGAGCTGTACTTTGGAGTGCCATAGCTCAAAGGATATGGGAAACAGAGACCTAATTTCAGGTTTCCATGGAGACTTTTCAGGGGTCTCCCTGTGTGTCAAGAATGAAGATTCTAGGCCCAGTTGTTACTATTTGTACCCTGTTGACAGATAACTACATCCTTTAAGGTCTCAAAAACAGAGAGAAAAAAACTGTAAACATTTGAAAAAAAATACAGGTGGCGCCATTAATCTGCAGGAACTGATGGAACACCTCTTGATCAATATGTATGCAAAAAATCATGACCATCAGTGTTGTAGTTATTGAGATATTGCAGTTTGTTTTTATTAAATTTTCCATTATTCTTCGGGGGTAATTGGGAGCCCCACAGCTCAAACGATATGGGTAACACAGACCTTATTTCAGGTTTCCATGGAGACTTTTCATAGGTCTCTCATTGTATCAAGAATGAAGATTCTAGGTCCAGTCTTTACAATTTGTGCCCTGTTAACAGATGTTCACATTTTTAAAGGTATCAAAAATAGAGAAAACAATTTGTAAAAATTGAAATATACAGGTAGCACCACCAGTCTGCAGAAACTGATGAAACATTTCATAATCAATATGTATGCCAAAATTATGACCATCAGTGATGTAGTTTATGAGATATTGAAGTTTTTGTATGAAATTTTTGACTATTCTGGGGGGTACTTAGGGGCCCCATAACTCAAAGGATATGGGTAACAGAGACCTAATTTCTGGTTTTCAAGGAGATTTTTCATGGACCTCTCAGAAAGCCAAGTTACAAGATTCTAGGTCCAGCAGTTACGATTTGTGCCTTGTTAACAGACGGACGACGGACAAAGAGTGTTCACTATAGCTCAGATGACTTTCAGTCAGCTGAGCTAAAAAAAACTTCAGTAACTGGGGCAATCTTAGAGCTTTTATTTTTAACTTTCAAAATTTAATAGCTTAAATCCATATGTGCGCACCAAATGAAAATATAAAATCAACATTTTATACAGGAGAAAAATGGGCCATGGTCAAAGTCGGGCAAAATTTAAGGTAATAATGTTACATTATGCTAATAATAAATGCTAATATACTTAACAAGTGACCCATGGTTCATGACCCTAAGCTGAATGACATGTTGACAATATGTCATTGCACAGGCAACTATAATTAAAATAATGTAGGTGGTATCATCATTCATGCATATTAGCTTAAAATCTTCAATACCCATAAGCACTCCATATTTAATAACTAGCCATCAAGCTGTTCCTGAGGAATCTGGCAATATGTGTGAATTTTACATTATTTCTGGGGTGCTAAAACACCCCCGTAACTTAGAGAATATAGTGACCTAATTTCAGGTTTCTGGGGAGAACTTCTGAGGAACTCTCAGGATGCAGAGGTTCATGATTCTAGCCTTTACTGGTAAAATTTGTGCCTTGTTAATAGACCTATAGAGTTCTCAAAAATACAGGTAAAAATTCATAAAAATGAAGATAATGCAGGTGGCACCACCTACATGCACAGTAGCTAAGGTTCATTAAGACCGATAAGCACACCAAATTTGATGACAATCTAACAAACAGTTCCAGAAGAATCTGGGAATTAGAGTGTATTTTTTATTTATTTTTTTTTTTTTGGGGGGGGGGGATGTTAAAACATGCTCTGAATACTCAAAGAATATAGGTCACAGTGACCTATTTTCAGGTTTCTGAGTAGAACTATAGAGGACCTCTCATGATGCAGAGGTTCATGAATCTAGGCTTTATGGTTATGATTTGTGCCATGTTATCGGACAGCTGGACAGCTGGATGATGGACAAAGGGTAAACACTATAGCTCTGATGACTTTCAGTCAACTGAGCAAAAAAAACTATGAAATTCTGATCTAACTCTGAGGCATTTTAATCTTAATTAATGATAGATGTATGCTTGAAAAAAAAAATCTACCTTCAACAGTTACCATGTTAAGTGAGGAAATATTTTTCCTGCTCAGCTGTTTTGACAAGGTGCATGCATTATGTTCTTGCTGGTTCATAACTCCTACAATTTCATGCAATGTTCATAGGGAAAACATTGAGGACCAAATATGCCAATAATTAACAAAACAACAGGATTGCTTATGATATAAGGCAGTCCTGAAGTGTTACAACAGATTTTCATTAAAAATTAAAGTTTTTGCTTAATTTCTCAAAGGAGCCAAGTCGCAGTGACCAAATTTTGGGTTTGGTAGGAGCACTTATAGGGACATCTAACTGTATGCCAAATTCAGATGTGTAGGTTCAATGGTATCAAAACGTTGAATCTGACTGACTAACAGACAGACGGGGACAGACAATAACTGATGGCTACAGCTCAGTTGACTTAAGTCTGCCAAGCTGAAAAGATGTGATGAGGTAGTCCCATATGTCAGCATATTCACAATATTTAATAGAGTCAGTGCTGAACTGCAGTCTATCAGTGTATTCCAAAAATTGTGTCTTAACTTTTAAATCAGATTTGATGGAGAACACAACTGACCATGGAAGTTCTGTTGATCAAACATGTACTGCGAAGTGGTTTTATATATGCAACGGAAGTTCTGCAGAGCAAAATATTAAACTGTGCCATGTGAAGGTGACTATGCATAAGCAAAATATGCAAAGAAAATCTGTCACTATACCAGTTAATTGTAAATATGTTTGCTACGTTTTTTTGTAAAGCATATACTACTATGTCATCCATTTCTGCCTGATAAATTGTGTGCTTGTTTTATCTGGACAGATTTTCCAAACGCCCCCTTTAAATTCCTCTAATGCCTAGGCTCATTGGCCAGTGACCCGGTGGAATTAGTCTTTATCGAGGACACCTGCAGTACTGTTTATCGTAAAAAGTCCATGGTACACGATGAACCAGAGTGAGAATGAGAAACTTGTCAGAACTAGTTACTTGTTGTGGATTGCACCCTGGGGAAAAACTGCCAGGTTATCAATTCTCTATTCTTCATTTGCAAAGGATAAAGCCAAAATACATCCTGTGTTCCTTCTAAAGACATTGACCCCATTAAAAAACCAACTCAATCACATTTGGGGAAAAGTAATATATTTCAAAGGAAGAAAGAAGAGGACGAAGGTTTATTAATTGTTTATCCATGCAGTCGTCAGCTGTACATATATGTCACGTGGATCAGCTATTGGTATAGCAGTGAAAAGATTATAGACCTCAATTTTTACACAGCTATTAATGTGTTTTATTATTTGTGCCAGCATTTGTTTTTGACCACATGCATGAATAGTGTACTTGAACAATTAAATTATGCCTCCATCAGCACCCCTTTATGGAGCCAACAAGTATACACCTTGTATATGTCATAAGATTCTTTTGATGTCCTAGCTGCCCTTAGCAAAAAACGAGCTTGCCGCGCATAGTTGCTGCAAACTTGCTGCAGCTTTGCAGCAACCTTGCAGCAAGGTCACAAATTGCCATGCAAATTAGTTTGTGGCAACCTTGCTGCAGGCTTGCTGCAACCAGTGTTCCCGCAGCCCTTTTCCTGCAGCCTTCCCGCAGCCCTTTTCCTGCAGCCTTCCCGCAGCCTTTCTCGCACACTTCCCGCAGCCTTTCTCGCACTCTTCCCGCAGCCCTTTTCCCGCAGCCCTTTTCCCGCAGCCCTTTTCCTGCAGCCTTCTTGCACACTTTCCCGCAGCCTTCTCGCACACTTCCCGCAGCCTCACACACTTCCTGCAGCTTCTCGCACACTTTCCCGCAGCCTTCTTGCACACTTTCTTGCAGCCTTCCCGCACACTTCCTGCAGCCTTGCACACTTCCTGCAGCTTCTCGCACACTTTCCCGCAGCCTTCTCGCACACTTCCTGACGCCTTGCACACTTCCTGCAGCTTCTCGCACACTTTCCCGCAGCCTTCTCGCACACTTTCCCGCAGCCTTCTCGCACACTTCCTGCAGCCTTGCACACTTTCCCGCAGCCTTCTCGCACACTTTCCTGCAGCCTTCTCGAACACTTCCTGCAGCTTCTCGCACACTTTCCCGCAGCCTTCTCGCACACTTTCCCGCAGCCTTCTCGCACACTTTCCCGCAGCAGGGTCCAATAAGATAGCAGCTAGCCATGATATGTATAAACAACAGAACGTGGGCTCAGTTATTGTTTACAAGCAGACATGCCATGTCATTAGTCAGTGACTGTCTCTGCTCCAAATATAAATGCAGGTACTCAACAGAACAAGCTCTCATGAAACTCCATTTAATTTGCACATACAATTAAACCTTAATCCATAATGGCTTTTAAAAATAAACCAAACTTAATCAAGCTTTGTTAGAAATTACACCTTGATGAATATGAATCAGAGTACACACTACACAGTCACACGAATCCTGCATGAAGTTGTGTAGCTACATAGCTGAATAAAAGTTCTGGGTGAGTTTATTGTCAGGCCAAGGACTAGAAACATGAACCACAAAGTGACATTGGGTTACTTCAATATTGTTAGGAATTTCCCATTTACTTAGGGTGACATCTATATACATACGTCAAACAGAATTTAGCAAATCAACTTTAAATGAAGCTTAGCCTAAGTATTTTAAAATTTGTGTGAAGATGAAAACAAAACCTTATTTAAAGTTACTGTTTCATATTCAAATCAATAAAACTCAAAATGCATTGGAGTTCAGTAAATGCATGATATACACGTTAACCACAGAATTTTATTCATGCTGCCTTTGATATATCTGCCTTCCAGCTTGAATACATCTTTCAATCCCACCATTTATCTTAGTTTTTACTTTTACACAAAATTAAATTTAATACTACACTTTCTGTGTATAAAATTACTTGAGGAAAAATCAATCTTATCAGTGCTGGGCAGCCCTTAATCAATGCTTGCTGCGGCAGCCCTTAGGGTACAAATATGTAGTTCAAACTTACTGGTGGTAGTAACATAACACCCTCTCACTGTTCCTCCCATCAACTGATTGTATGTTCTAATTAATCCAATAAGTCCTCTGAACATGCTGGATCTGTTGAATATTACTCTTACTTGAGCTATTTGGCACAGATCTTCATATTTTTAGAAGAGCTAACAAAGCACTGTCTTTTCCTAATTTTGCAAAAATGGCTGCTTTTCCCTCCAAAATCAGTTTAGCCAATCACAGCAGGGTAAGACAGGAAAAGTAGGGCAAATAAAACTGTAAAAGACTGCGGCTAGCCGCAACCGTCCCGCAGCCTTCCTGCGCACAGCATCCAGTTGACTCTATGAGACTGCGGCTAGCCGCAACCCTCCCGCAGCCTTCCTGCGCACAGCATCCAGTAAACTCTATGAGACTGCGGCTAGCCGCAATCCTCCCGCAGCCTTCCTGCGCACAGCATCCAGTTAACTCTGTGAGACTGCGGCTAGCCGCAACCCCTATCGCAGCCTTCCTGCACACAGTATCAAAATACTCTATAGGACTGCGGCTAGCCGCGACCCTCCCGCAACCTTCCAGCACACAATTCAGATTTGCTGCACACTTTCCTGCAGCCTTTGCCAGGCAGCGGGAAGCATGCAGCTAGCTGCAGCCTTCCTGCACACTCTTCTTGCAGCCTATTTTGGTTTCTGCTGCTTTGCAGCACGGTTGCAGCAAAGCAGCGGCAAACTTTTCATTTTGCTAAGGGTGAACATGGGTCAAACTAAAAAGAAGTGAAATTCACGTTATTTTTTTATTTATCTTTATTAAGATAAATTATTATGCCATGGTAACAGGTAATGAATGAAAAAGAATTCAAATGTCTTCCATTCATATTCTATTAGATTAAACACTACATTATAGAGTCTAACATGAATTTAAAATGATTATAGAATTAAACTATAACAATTTTGCTAGGGATGCTACTTTAAATAAGTGAGTACATGAGTGAATCAGTAGTCTAATCTTTGTATATATTCTATGGACTAAGCTGTGTTGACCACATGCAGGTAGCAGATCTATCACTTCTGTAGCTGTAACGACCTGTAATAGTTCTGACAATATTACTCTCACTGCTATATATACAAACAGCGGCTGCCTCGTCTGGCCTGGTGGATGGCATACAGCTTGCATATTACCCTTTTCTTCTTGTAATGTGTTGAAATAAATAAATGATGATACATCATCCAGTGAAGTTGCTTAAGGCTACCACAGGCCAGAATTTATTAAACAACAAACTGTTGACATGTATGATATAACATTGTATAGAATATGGGACTGATACTGACATGATTTGGGACAGAAAATTACATGCGAGGGTGTGCAAATCAAAAATCAAATCTGCAAAAACAGTAATAGTAATTGCATAAAAAAATATTCATCACCCTTGTTACAGGTGCTCTTTTTATTATGTGACACGGGCTTAACTCCTGTTGTGGCTCTCATGTCTGGCCCCGTATTACATTCTATGTTTAATCCTTACTGGTTGAACTCTCGTTGTCATGTAAGCCTTGGGTTTTCATGCCTGGTTGTGAGTCACGTGATGACTCTGGTGTGTGGGGATACACACGGCTATGTTCTTCTCGATAAATCCTGAAATGCGTGTTTACTGTGCAAGATCTTATAGACTGTTCGAAAAGTGGAAAATTCTCGGCTTGAGGTGTGAAGGTATATAAAGGGGCTGTGTTTTAGAGAGGTAGAGAGCAGAGAAGATTCCAGCGGACACAGAAGCGTTTGTCAGATTCTAGGACCTTATCCGAAGAATGCGGCAAATGTACATTTTCAAAGACTTTCTCCTGGATTTTATGCATTTGGACTTCAGTTTACTTTCTGGGTTGTTGCAAGAACTTTCCACTGGACTGTAATTCTCCGGGAGTTTACATTTAAAGGACTTATCGTTGTGATGGTTTTGGTATCCAGGTACTGTGCGCATTGTTTTTCTATGTGATTGTACTGACTTGTTGTTATACCGCTGTTTTACTGTATAATTGTATTGATTTAGTGTATTGCATTGTTAGGGTTGTTTTAGGAATAAATTATAGTTATTTGTTAACAAAAAACCACTGACTTCTTTATTCATTCCCCTAGACATTTTAGTGTTACAGAATCTGATTTTTTTTATCTCCGTTACAGAATTTATGTTCATCAAGCATTCGTGATCTGTTTATAATAGGTTCTGTAACACCCTCATCCCCCCCACCATCATTTTTTTAATTGGGGGGATGGAAATGGGATATCTACAGTCCATATACCAAAGTGCGTATCACTGAACATGTTAAATCCTGTGTGGAAAGATTGAAATAACATTAAAATGTCTGGGGTCATCCGTGCCTTGAAACTATCCTATACACTATCTTTATGAAATTTAAAAAAATATATATTCCTTCTTCCTAACTTGAATGTTTTCCCCACATCTGGTCAACAGGAAACCAACAATATTTTTATTGTTGGCATAGGATGAGCCACTACAACCCACTCTGATAGCCATATCAGGGATTAAACCTGAGTCGCTGGAGGAGAGAGCCCAGGTTTTTACCACTCGTCTATCAAGGCCCCTCAAATGTTAACATTTCCTTATTATCGCCAAAAACCAATTGGTGCCCTATTTAGAAAGACTTGGCTACCAAGGCTTTCCTGCACTTACCTTGCTATTCCTTCCTTTGGTATAACATGAGTCAGACCTTGTGTGGATACCAGCTCACCTTCGCTGGACAGCACATATACCACCACGCCACTCTGTAACAAAAACACAGAATGCTCAACTTCTGTAATATTACATTGCTATTTATACATCAATCCAACAACAACCAGCTATATCCCAGAGGTCACTGATTGCTGTCTTTATTGCTTCCACATAAAACCAATTTATTTCAAGCACTGGCAGTTGGTGGCTAATATTTTCTACTGAATAAAACACTGGTAATAACAATTTGACATTTATGTATTAAATCATATTTCTCTATAGTATTTATTCTGCCAAGGCATGCAGTCAGGCCTGAACTGTTGTGATGAAGTGCCCTCCTACATGAAATCATATAAAATTAGGTTAACCCTATGTTGATGAATATTTTTTTTTCACAAACAATAGACCAAGGGGTCTAATGTTCACTCTATGTTATATTGTGCCTGATCGGGTGGTCATGAAACAAAACAGTGAAAGTGAAAATATAGTTTCAGCTGTAGTCCAATATAGGTAATGCAATCTATAACTTATATCCACTTCACAGCAAGCCACAGAATCAATAGTTGCCTCCATTCCTGAGATATCTACTGAGTCCATAATGTATTTACGCAATCACAAAATTAAAATATCCATGAGGACAGAATTGTGAAAACTCGATTCTTACTCATTCAGTTTCACTTAATTCAAAATTTCTTACCAGATTATGAAAGAATTTATCTTTTCTGGCTTATTAAGGATCAGGTGGAAAATATCATTTCAGCTTGCAGGAAGAAGATCAACATAGGTGGTGCCACTTGCAGCAAGAAGCAATTACTGTGGTTTTCTCTTTGTTCGACAGGGTTTCAAATTCACAATATTCACGAAAGAGGAATTATCACGAAAATGAAACCTTTTTGAATAAGAGGTCCCATCATCAAAGGCAAAGTTGAACAGTAAAAGGCTGACATTAAGAATAAAAATAGATTGTGTATGTTCAAACAATGATATTTTAAATATCATATATTTCCAATTGTCTTTCTAATTTCCAATATTTTTGTTAATTAGATTTTGTGTACATAATATATGATACAATTTGTTCAGATGATAAGGGTCATACTCTGTGTATAGGTCTTTTGGAATGTCAGATTGCGAAAAATGGAACCCTGGCGAAACAATGTGATAAATGAGATAATCGCAAAATATTAAACCCGCAATTTGAAGCCAGTCCAAAGTATGTGAACCTACACTATCAATACAGTTCTGAAATTGTTGCTCATGCCTGCAACCCTTCCTGAGATATTTGGTGACAGGCATTACATCATGTATGCAAACACATCCTATGGCCAAATTTTGTGATCAATTAAATATGAAAATCCATAAAGGTGCCATTTTGAAAATGATTAAACTCAATTCATATTAATTTTATTCCCCTTCCTCTAAGGAATTGTTAACAAAAGTGGCAAAACCAAAACTTGTTTTTAAATATTCATTATACATGATCAAGAAGACTGCACAGTTTCATGAAGTCACCTACAGTGGCTCTTGAGATATTTGATTAAAGACATTTGATGGTGAAGGGTAAAAATCTGCACCATGGCATCAGTGCACAGAGTGCACTAATAAAATGAACAATAGTCAAGACTGGAGTTTATTTACGTCACACTCTGCTGATTGGTTACACTAAACAGACAAGTCAATCAGGCTTCTTTAATGTCCAATCAGAGAGCCCTCCTTGTCAATTGACATATCAACTCCAGTTTTGTTTATCTGTAATCAGGACCATTAAATTTTGTCTTGTGGTGATTGTCCTAAATATGTCAAAAATGGCAAAAAAAACATTATCAATGCATACAAATTGGGATCTCTGTCTGTTATAAATGCACAAGAATCAATAACCCTAGGTATTATAAATGCACAAGAGTTAATAAACCTAGAGACCCCCTTTTGGAATTTAAAGATTATCATGAAAATCCAAAAGTGAAGATTTAGTAAGCCTAAGTCTGAACATCTATCATAGGCAAGGGTAACAGTAAGCCTAAGTCTGGACCTCTATTACAGGCAAGGGTTACAGTAAACTGAAGTCTGAACCTCTATCACAGGCAAGGGTTACAGTAAGCCTAAGAATGAACCTTTATTACAGGCAAGGGTAACAGTAAGCCTAAGTTTGAACCTCTATTACAGGCAAGGGTTACAGTAAACCGAAATCTGAACCTCTATTACAGATAGGGATTATAGTAAACTGATGTCTGAACCTCTATCACAGGCAAGGGTTACAGTAAGCCTAAGTCTGAATCTCTATTACAGATAGGGGTTACAGTAAGCCTAAGTCAGAACCTCTGTGTCAGGCAAGGGTTACAGTAAGCCTAAGTCTGAACCTCTATCACAGGTGAGGGTTACAGTAAGCCTAAGTTAGAACCTCTGTGTCAGGCAAGGGTTACAGTAAGCCTAAGTCTGAACCCTTTTAGAAGCAAGGGTTATAGTAAGCCTTAATTTGAACCTCTATAACAGGCAAGGGTTACATTAAGCCCAAGTATTAATCTCTATCACAGGCAAGGGTTACAGTAAGCCTAAAAGTTTGAACATCTATGACAGGCAAGGGTAACTGTAAACCGAAGTCTGAACTTTTTTCAAAGGTAAGGGTTACAGTAAGCCTAAGTCTGAACCTTATTAACAAGCAAGGTTTAAAACAGGAAACATCAATCTGACTGTGAAGCTATGCTGGAAATTCTAGCATGATCAGCGGCTGCTGGTAATTCCAGCATGATCAGGGGCCTGACAGCACCTGGTTAGAGGGCAGGATCGAGGTGCTTATTAATGGCCCCACTTTATCCCTAACAGGATATCCTTCAGCATAATTGGTGCTGAATGTGTACAGCCACAGGTTGTCCCTGCTTGGGGAGTATAAGAGGGTCACAGTCGGCTTGGTGACAAACTCTCCCTGCCTCACACACTACAACTCGAGCTGCGAATCCTGTCCCCGACACAGATTTCAATACATTTTGTATTACCAAATTCAATTAGATTTAGCTTCCAGCAAGCAACATAGTGAAATTTATTCTACATTTAAATGAGGTCTATTGAGAATGTAATTGATATATGCATGCATTTACTAGAAATGTTTAAAGTTACTGCATCTTCATTCCATGCCATTTCTTGATATGTTTCCCACACTAATCTCTATTAAATTACCACAATAGGTTCTGTCAGTGGCAAAATATGGTTGTGAAGTCAGGCATCAGTACACCCATGCACATCATTTGAACTACTATGTTGCAAACAACAGCTGGTAACTCTAGATCAGAACTTTCCATGTTATATGTGTTGTTAATTTGATTATTAAAAGTTGCATTATGCATGCTCAGTCTAAAGATGGGTTTACCAAGCACGTGAAAATCTACCGTAAAAACTGGTGTATAAGTCGAAAAATTTATACCTCGAATATCGATTGAGAAAAGCTACCCCGACTTATACACCAAAACTTGTAAATGAAGCCCTGGATCGACCAGAAACTACGACTTACCTGTGTCACGATGTCAAAAATGGTGGCCAATGGGAGATCAACAGTATTCTGTTATTGTATTGTCTTTTTTAAATCCTATTAACAATATTATTATTAAGCATTCAAATGTTGATATAAACAACAACAAGAAACAAAAATGTTCAATCTTTTTATTTGTTCAAGTGACACTCAAGTCAAATTAAAAAATCTCACTTACCTTCACATCCTCAGACGGAATGGTCTCAACCTGTCTCCTACTTTATTTGGCTAAAAATAATTGTTACTCCATTTTTTATGCAAAAAAATCCACCACGTCTTATAAACTAGTTCGTCTTATACACCCGTTTTTATGGTATATGCAAAAAAATTACTTTTTCATTCTAGTTATTTTATCATAAACCTTTACCGGGCCCCAAGGTATGCACAATGCATTATAAGACACACAGTAAAATGTAATTTTCAGTTGAGAATTGGATCCACATACTATGCTCGGTAAAGCACACATGGGCTCTGGTTACCATATGTATGACCTACGAATGCAGTGCGATCTAGTGGGTTTTGACATCATCGGGCCAATATAGCAGTGTTTTACAACCCACCTAGTAAATATTCCCCACATGATTTTAAATTGCAATCCTCATTCACTTGGATCAAATGCCAGGTTATAAGTTTCTATTCCTGAAGCTGTGTTTCCACGTGCATGTATATGCATCAAATATCGATCATATGGTTTTGTAACTAGGATGTTTCAATGTGTCTGTTAGTGTTCATGCATGAAAATCACTACATGAGTGATATGAATGAATAGGGTCTGCATGAACAAATGCAGGTATTCCGACCAGATAAAATTAAATCACTCCACCATCTTTTTTTAAGAAGACCTTAGTGCTAGATCTACTGTACCAATATATATGTCTGCCAGTTCATTCATATATACACATTTATGAGCACAGCTTGAGAGTTACAAAACATGCCCTTCAACAGAGACAGACAACTGGTTACAAGGACATCATATAAAGGGCCATCACCCACTGCTTAGAATAAGATGACTTCAGACAGCATGGGTAATTAGGAAAACATCTAGGGGCTCTAAATAATGTTGCTGCATGGCTTTGGCCTTTTGAGACTCTGACATGACCAGCCTTTTGAACTGCCTTACAGACCTCAAGTGAGTTCTAATGGCTGTTCTTTAACTGTGAAAACAACAAGAACTCAAACAGCAAGGTATAACAGCTGTCACAGACAAAAACTGAAACCAGCGTCCCTCAGCTCATGACCTTTAATATCACATCCAGGTCTGCTGCATCAGGGGCCTCATGCTAGAATACAAAATACTCAAATGCTGACACAAAATCAATATTTCAACTTAAATTTATGTTATTTTCATTACATCACTCAGACATAAGTGAATCTGAAATGGTTTTATGTCAGTATCAGGTAGCTTATAACAGGGTTATCAGGCATATTACATCATACCCAATCCCCTTCTTATTAATTTATTATCCTGTACTCCCTGAAATTCATATAACTGGCAATTTAAATGTGACCTGAGACAAAACCTGGCGAGCTTTAATCTCCGATTGGTTTATGATCTCTTCTTCAGATGGCGCCACCATACATAAATGAAATGCCTAACTGAACCAAATAATTGCATATTGGTTGAAATTCCACACTTAGTGATTTCTACTCACAGAAACCCTAAAAAATACAGATTTGAATGTTTGAAAATTTCAAACATACAAACACAAACACACATAAAAAAACAGGAGGCTTGGGATGGAGGGCACACCACAGACAAATGGGTATTCCCAGCTGAAATGAGCTACAGTTATTTGAGCTAATATAGGCAGGTTAAATTATATCTACTAAATTGATTTTAAACCTACTTAAACTTTGAAAGTTTAAATGTTAATTCTGAGTGTGTCTTCAAGTGGTAAGTATTATTTTCTGACCCCCAGATACTAAAAGTCTTTGTCTCAGAGGGATACAATAAAATTGTGTAGAAGAAAAACCTCATGGTTTTCCAATCAACCAGGCACTCAGCCACAGGTAATAAGTTTAATTAAATCTTCCCTGATGGAATGGTTAATTTAAATCCAGGTATAATTATTATTTGGTATTTCTAACATAATAAATAACAGTGACATTTTAACAAATGAGTTACTGGTTACCCAAAAACGTCCATACATGACATTAAATGACACTCTCAGCATACATTGCAAATGATAACAGTATGTACTAGAAATTACTGGGACTGAACAGGTCCTCAGTAAAGACTTCACTATGCCCAGGCTCAATAGTGCAATAGGTACAAATTTTCAGTCAAAATTTCACTGCAGTTACTTGAAAGGTTCTTGAGATAAAACATTCAAAAGGAATATCCAGATGGCTGTCTGTTGTATGTACTGCTGGATTTCTGAGGGAGCTGAAATCTGTCTGCAGACATCCTCTTGTAGGCGCCTGTCTTCATAAAAATTAATGGAACCTATTTGAGCACTTCTTGAGTTGACTGTCAAAAATAAACAGCTGGATTGATGAAAGGAAACCGTAATTACTACAGGGCACCAGCTTTGTCTAGTCTCTTATGATATAAAATAAAATATTTGTTCATGTTTAGGTCTATGTCCTTGAACACCAAGAGCAGTCTGTCATTGATGGTGTATATAATCATTTGCAATAACATGCGTTTTATCTCATGCTATTAGTTCATTTCAGATAAATACAAATGTTTCCAAGCAAATCATTCCAGCACAAGGACAAATAGTCACATACCACCTCCAATTCACCTATTTTATACATTGTTATGGTTCTGTGTGTCAGTAAATTCAGTCCTTATTTGTCTGTTTATCATGTTACAGAACCTAATATCAACAGATCAAGTAGTCGTGATGTACATAAATTTTGTAATGGAGATATATAAAATCATATTCTGTAACACAAGGCAGCGTGAAATGTCTAGGGGCATGAATAAAGAATTCAGTGGTTTTTTGTTAACAAACAATTACAATTTATTCTTAAAACAACCCTAATATACAATACACTTAATCAGTACAATTACACAGTACAACAGTCAATCAATACAAGTATATAAATAAAGTGTACAGTCCCTGGATTCCACCACTGTCACAGCGATAACAAGTCCTTTATAACGTACAACCCAGATGAACAGTTCACATAAATCTATTCAAAGAATATTTCAGAGAATAACATTCCAGTTCTTTCACAAAATCAATCTGTTGTAATCCCAAAGTGAAGTTCTTGTTATAATCCCGAAAGCAAACTGAAGACTATATAAGATCCATCACAAATTTAGAAGAAAATCTATATAACTGCTGCAATTACAGGAAATGTTCCACAAACTCTTACACTCTTCTGTGTCCGCTGGAATATATCTCTCTCCTCTCTCTTGGCTCTAAAAGCAGCCCCTTTATATTATTTTTTACCTTAAGCCTTGAACTTGCCATTTCTCGAATAATCCAAAGAAACCAATAGCACATACGTTACAGGGAACATCTAGAACAACATCGCTGTGTTTCTACATATCAGGGTTCACACGTGGGCCGGCCTGGATTGGCCAATCGAGAAAGCCCCAGACTAGCATGACCGCTGTGTTTACACTTGGGCCGCCTCTGGCCAGCTATAACAAGGAACGCTGTAGCATAGCAAAGCCCAGAGCTTATGTCAAACACGAATCAGAATGTCAACAGCGTCCAATAAAAGAGACGTGTCAACAGCTCACAATAAAACAGACATCTGTGACAATCATAACAAGACTGCGTGACCAGAAGCTCAATCATCAGCATGCACGATAACTCCCTAACAAGGAGAATAAACATGAAAGAAGAAACACCAGTCTGAAGCTTGAAAATTCTTTATTTGTCAGGTTGTGTGGTCTGATCACATCTGATGGCAGCTAATATGCGTTCCTGTACAGGAGTAATTAAAAGGTTTGAGAATGAAAAATACTAGCAGATACCACATTATTTTAGGCAGAACACCCTAAATTGCATGTATATTTAATATGCCTGGTATGTGAATAGGTCCCTTTAATCGAAGATGTTCAAAATTGTGTTTTTGTATTACAGTTTGTAGAATTTAGGTCACAGTGAAATAATTGTAGGTTTCCAAAGAATTTTCCCTGAGACCTCCCTGGATCTTAAATTAGAAGTTTCTGGGTCAAACAATCATTTGTGAACAGCCTGACAGTTAAATGGTCAAGAGGAACAAAGGGTGATCACCATAGCTCAGATGACTTCCAGTCAGCCGAAACTGATCGAGGAGACAAATAACCATAAGATATACCTGCAAATTTAACAAGAAATGGAGGAGTTAGTTTTTTAGTTACTGCATCATATATGATATGTTTAATTCAAAATTGAAAAATTTCATGAATAATCTAAAAATCCTTCAAGTGTGATCAAAACTGAAGCTGGTAAATAGACTCATATGCCATTTTAATTAGAAGTGGGCATGAGTAAAGAAGTTTTAGACATGGCATTACATATATATTGTTCAGGGACAGATGGACAGACATGTGCAGAGGTGAACACTATATATCGTCCCCCCTTATTGCGGCAGGGGACAACATATATCAATGGCTCTAAATCAATGTCTTTACCATCTAGCTGTCTTATACCTAGTTCTTCATATACAGAGAAGCCTGGTGTTTTGATAGTAATTACTGGACTTTGTGACCACAAGGTCATGAACTCATAACCTGTATGGACTGCCTTCTGTGTTAAAGTCTTTACCACAAGGGTGTACCCTCTCCACCCAGGAGTGAATAATTAGTTACTTATAACTAAAGGTGCAGACAGGCCTGGACCACTCCTTGGTAGTCTAATCCTACACATAGACAGTCTGATCCTGATCCAGTTCAGATGAAGGAGGAAAGGTCCAGTAAGTGGACTTGTCCAAGTGGTCTAGTCCATTTATTAAAAATAATGAATAATAAATCAAAATTGATTTTTTTATTCAACATTATTTTTCTACCTATATTTGTTCCAATATTTAACAAAACCAGAAATCACGTACACAGCAAACCGTGAATTAAATGTAATATTATAATCTATACATGAATCGCAAGACCTGGGTTTGATTTTGTAATGATAATTTAATTAAAATCACATTAATCTTTGTAAATAATTAAACAGCAGTGGAATAGCTTGTGTCTCTGTGTGAGCATGGTGGTTGGAAAGTTAGAATATACACCAAACTGTGCAGGGTGGGGTGAGCTGATTAAAAGAATTTGCTGGGCAGGAATGACTGAAAATAGAAAACTTATTATCTTACGTTAACATTTATTATATAAAGTATATATAGGCCTATGTATTTAATATACAGAAATTGTTCTTGATATACTTTGCTACACAGTGATAGAGAGGAAAAGCATCACCATTGTAAAACATTAGGGGACAAATTGATTATAAGGCTGAACATGTCACTTCAGTCACAAGTTTATAATATAAACTGACCCTTCACTGTTACTTTGAGATTAAAAATTTAAAACAGTACACATATATAATTATACTTTTGTAGCTGTAGTTGCTTTAAATACATTTTATGTAGCAAAATATTCATTACATCTCAAGGTTTATAACAACAGCACTCAAAATGACCGGTATCGCATCCCAATTTGCGACACAAAATAGACGCGGTGCGACCCGATTTCCCTTTTGTATCGCTCTGTTGGAACCAATTAAAATGCATGTCTGGCATTTTGAGGTAAATGATTTCTTGGACCCCTGCGTGGTGAAATGCAGCGTAAACAGAACAGTAAATATGTGTATCAGAAATGCAAGTGCATGACTAAGACCGTGGGGTTCAGTTAATTCTTATGTGAGCGAACTTCATTGAACGATGTATATATAACGTAATATGTGTTTGCTGCATAATTTTCCCAGTAAGCTAATCCTACTAACACCTGTGATACCTGACCCACACACCCATTGGCTGAAATTGCTTCGACATTATTTGACCCATGTGTTTATTGGTTGACCTCAACTTTATTTGAATACACATCATCTGACCTCTGACCCCCGCTGGTGCTACTGTCTGACCGCTGTGTTTTTTTACACTTCACTGACTAAACGGTTTGGCTTCGGTGGACTTGACCTGCTATAAAGAGTTCACCAATGTGAATCAGAAAGGAAACTATTTGTAACTAGACATTTCTTGGCACCACAGGTGCCAGAGTATCCCCAGACATAGTACAGCCCCCCCCCCCCCCCCCCCCCTTTAAGAATAGGCCCCCATTTTTAGCAGCATATACTGACCCTTGGCAAGCAATTATTGTTTCTTCCATCTATCAATCCACAATCTTTTTGAAGATGTTGGTCCTGGGACCTTGACCTTTTTGCACATCACAAGGCTACATCAATAAAAGCAGGAATTATCATCCAAAAACTAATTTTTGGACAGATGGCTCCTGTGACCTTCACCTTTGACCTTGTGACCTCAAAATTGATAGGGGTCTTCCACTCTTGGCAGGTGAACTATATGTGCAAGATGAAAGATCTGAGATGAAATGTTTGGCTGAAAATGCATCCATAAACTTTTTAAAGATGTGTCCTGTGACCTAGACCTCATGACCCCAAAATCAATTTGGGTCTTGCTTTTCCAATGGGACATATACAAGTCAAATCTGAAATCCATACATCAATAAAAGCAAGAATTATCATCCAAAAACTAATTTTTGGACAGATGGCTCCTGTGACCTTCACCTTTGACCTTGTGACCTCAAAATTGATAGGGGTCTTCCACTCTTGGCAGGTGAACTATATGTGCAAGATGAAAGGTCTGAGATGAATTGTTTGGCTGAAAATGCATCCACAAAGTTTTTAAAGATGTGTCCTGTGACCTTGACCTTTGACCTCATGACCCCAAAATCAATTCAGGTCTTGCTTTTTCAATTTTCTTACCTATATCTATACAAATGTAAAGTTTAAAAAAGATCAGTGAAATATTTTTTGAGCTATCCCGCTCACAAGGTTTTTCTGCGGCGGCGGCGGCGGGACCGTCGTGAAACCATAGTATCCCGACTTTGTCTGGGGATAAAATTATTTTAGCAAAGCAAATTATCCACGTTCATTAAACGGGCCGTATGTGGCTAACAATGTGCCTTCGTTTTACTGTTATATCAAAATCATCACCAGGTCTAGCATAATGCCGCCGCCGGCGATGTCAGCCTTTCACCTGTTCACATCGTCAGTGTGAATTCAACATTACAAGTAAATTCTTGATTACGCTGAAATGTGGTGAAAATAAAATTAAAACTGTATCTTATATCCTTATCCTATTATCTGATCCGCTTTTTCCGGGCATTGCGTTCTGTCACGGTGGTGGTAGATATATAACTTGGAAATACCCGCCTGTGTACGCTCTTTACACAGCGCTTTACCTATAGGGCTACTTCCTATATCGTAAGGTGCTGTTTGTTATGACCTCGTATCCTGCTTTGCAACACCAGAGGGGAGCACTGTATTTTTGACCAATCAGATGAAACTTTGTGCTGGAAGACAAAGCCAAGCGAGGAATACCAAAGCCAATCATATTCATTTCTTTTTGAGTGACAGCTCATCCCCCAGCGTAACCGTCTAAACAGGCCACAGGCTCAGAGAGAATTGCCCCTGACGTGGTTTGCTTAGGGCCTTGGGCACATAGGATGCTCGGCCGGTGAGCTTTAATTCAAACGAAACGTAACAACAAAGGCTGCGTGCACACCTCGCTGGCTGGTTTCAGTTCTGCAGACAACAGATACATGGCTACGCTAACACAGTCATAATGTCATAATCGAATCGGTCGATGATGCGAGAATGCAGAGGGAGCAATTTAAATTCGACCGGAAACTCATCAAACGGCGCTTGAAGCGCGGCAATGGGCGGAGCCAGGATGCCTGTCTAGTGTTTGTTTATTGGCATCTGATTGGCTGCTTGTCACATCGTACTCACGTTTATTTCAGTGGACAACAAACCGCCATCTGGTGTCTAAATATATCATAAACGGTCAAAGCTGGCAGCGTGAAAATCAGTTGCTTCTTTAGAAGCGCAAGATTTCCGCTGCCTTGGGAGCGTACCGCCTGTGTGGCGGATTTGGGGAATCCCCGTAAAAAAGTCCCGCTCACTTGTCAACAGAAAAAGCTTTTCGTGCTATATTTGGAAGGTTATCCGTTATATAATTATTCAAATTTATATTTAAAAAACTGGCCACATGAATAGACCCCTCAAATGAACTTGTCATGTTTCTATAAAGACATGCAGACAAAGTGAGGCTATGTAGTACACATTGATGTTAAAGGATCTTCACAACTGACTTGGACAGCACAATTAATTTAATGCTTTGGTAGCAATGCAAATATTTATACAAGAACTGCAATAATGCTTTAATTTTTGTAAATGCTTTGATTTATTATTCATTTGAATAAATTTATTCAATAAACAGCTGAAAATGATATTTTTGTGTTAATTGCTCTTGACAACTCATATGTTAGTTTTCTTATCATGCTCAGTTGTAACTTTCTCTATAAATGACAGTAATAACTTAAAGAAACTTGCCTTTTTTACCTGAATCTTCCCCTCGTATATATATATATATATATATATATAATATTTACAATCTTCAGCTGAGCGATTACTTAAAATCATGAGGTGTTCATATTTACATATTAATTTTGAATATCTATATTTCTTTTATAGGTATGTTTTGCAAACTATTAAATATATATAATTTACCATTTTGGCAACATTATATATACAAAATATATATATATATATATATATATATATATATATATATATATATATATATATATATATATATATATATAAACCAGGTATATATATCACCAAATAGTGTGCATGACAGCATTTCAGCCCTTTATTTAAATCAAATCTGATAAATACAAAAATTGCTAATAAAAATTCAATAACTGCTAATCAAAATTTAATTTGAATAGCAGTTCTGCTAGACATAATTTTTTTCAACAATTTGGGCACTGAACAAGATTTGTAGGTTGAAACTAAATCCATAAAATCATCTGTTTAGCATAAACCTTTAAAATTCAAACAGGGTGGTCTGGACTGGACCAGTCCAGGGATAAGCAGTCTGGTATTTTGTGTCAGCTGATCCTGAGACTTGATGATAATTGGGGTAACCTATGAACTCCCATGCAGCCATTCTTGTCCTTGCCACACATTTTAAAATATTTATGACATCCACATCCAATCAGCACCTGTCACATGTAATTGTTTATGCATATGGTCAGGGACCTTGACTTTGATGCCTGCTGTGAAAGACAGATGTTTTTCCCTCATCATTCCCAGAGAAAAAACTTTAACACTGAATAAACTACATTCCTTAAACCTTTTTACAGCTTCCTTCTAGTAAACTAGGTGATTCCTTCATTCTATAATTGCAAATTACTCTCAGTGATGAACTAAATATTTCCACAAAATCTTTCTTTACAAATTTTTAAACAAATTAGGTGCAGCCCTATTTGAAGTGCTATTAAAGGACCATTATGCTCAGCTTATTTTGCTTGAAGGAATCAGAATGCATTACCAAGACATCAAGGGCATTAATCTCTGCCACACAACACCAAGTTTTACAGGGGCTTTCATCTGTGATAAATTATATAAAATCCATCAAAACTCTTGCCTCATTAAAAAGGAAATTAAAGCCAAACTGACAACCAGCTGTTTACTTTCAAAGAACGTGTTTAACCAAAACAAATCTGTTAATCCACAACGTGGCATGGGTAACCTGTTGCTAAGACTTAACTCTAAACAATGCCCGTTGAAAAATCTGCAATTTTGCCCTGTCCCATTGGGGATCTTCAGCTCATAGATTAATTATATGTATTCACCATTAAAAGAGACCATATTTTAAAGGAACATAATCATGATCTCAGTACCTCCCCTTCAGCTGCTCAACACCTTGTTATGGTTCTGTGTGAGTAAACAAGGTCCACATGTGCCTGTTTACCATGAAAAGGCCAGGTGACCAGAAGTCAAATTTTTTGTATGTGTGGCATATCCCAAACAAGAAGTACAGGTCCTAATATCAACATGCATGGTTGTGAAACACCCATTGTAAGCCTGAAAAAAAAACAAAAATCCAGGTGGCGTTGGCGCAATGTTTATTTTGGTGCAAGTGATTGCGCCCAGTACACTTTTTTAAACACTTGTTTACAGGAGTAAGCCAGCATGCAGTTTCAATACAATATTTTGGTAGGTCCCATTTTATTATAAAGAAAGGACAATCTTTTTCATGTTAATTCTACATGATTTGTTAGAGATTAGGTCCCTTTATATAACTTAGTTATACAAAACCTTATGGACAGATTTTGATGAAATATTGTGGAGGATAAGGGTCACCTAAGGAACAATCAATCCATTACATTTTGGAGGTAATCTGGATCACCATGATATATTTTAAATTCAAAGGATTATACATTGTGGTGATGTAGGATGATTCTTAATCAACAGGAGAGGCTGCCCCATTCATTGGTATCAGAGTGAGCATTAGTTCAGCAGGTGGCCATGCAGGTGAACCCATGTCACTGAAGTGTGACATGATATACAACACACGATCAGGGTTGATCTTGGCAGGGATTTCCATTTAGTCATATGACTACACAATCTAGTTGGGAAAGATTATTAACCCTGCAGGAAGTGAGGATTATTCTTTTCACTTGATTCTGTGTGTGCCTGTCCCCAAGATATCTGAAGAACGGTATATAGGATGTTATTGAAATTTGAGATATATGTTGGTATATTCAAATTCTCCAAGTAATTTAATTTTTGTGTAAATTCCATTGTAAAAAACCCAAGAATAGAATGAGCATTTTAGGTGGTTTAATTGCTTTTTTTTACACTAGGGCATATAACATGTGACCAATATGGCCATCATAGGAGTGTGAGTCGTGAGGATGATGTCACCCGATGTGTCGTTTCCCTGAAAGGTGTCAGTAAGTCAACCTACGGCATGGAGGACCATGGTTGTTGCTGGTTGTTCTTGTAGTCAAAGGCAGCAATACCACTAAATATTTTCAATAAAATAAGTTCAATTTTGGATGGACCAGCTGCCCTCCCTACTAAAATATGCAACTGAATAAGGACACAATGGCTATTGGTTGTACCGTGATGTTGCTTTTATAAATAACCGAAACACACAGACATGTCAGATGTACTAAATTGTTCAATTTAATGATAGCAATGAAATTCAATATCCCTCTAGCTTTTAGGTATGTCTTTTGTCTCCATTTACATTGCACATTTGTCTCTTGTCATGAGGTAACTTACCTGTTGAACTGTTCACTGCTTTAACAATTGAGCTTTTCACATTTTAGACAGGTAAAGTCATAGCCATTTATAAAATGCAAAGGGATGCTCAGCTTTGTTTTGGGTAGGGCAGGGGTAATGCTTGTTGACTCTGCCTGAATTGGGTAGGGCAGTGGTAATGCCCGTTGACTCTGTCTGAATTGGGTGGGCCAGGGTTTTGCTTACTGACTGCCTGAATTAGGTAGGGCAGGGTTATGCTTGTTGACTCTGCCAGAATTGAGTAGGGCTGGGGTTATGCTTGTTGACTCTACCTGAATTGGGTAGGGCAGGGGTTATGCTTACGGACTGCCTGAATTGGGTGGGGCAGAGGTTATGCTTGTCGACTCTAGAAGAAGTGGGTAGGGCAGGAGTTATGTTGTTGACTGCCAGAATTGAGTAGGGCAGGGGTTATGCTTATTGACTCTGCCAGAATTGAGTAGGGCAGGGGTTATGCTTATTGACTCTGCCAGAATTGGGTAGGGCAGGGGTTATGCTTATTGACTCTGCCTGAATGGGGATAGGGCAGAGGTAATGCTTGTTGACTCTGCCTGAATTGAGTAGGGCAGGGGTAATGCTTGTTGACTGTGCCTGAATTGGGTAGGGCAGAGGTAATGCTTGTTGACTCTGCCTGAATTGGGTAGGGCAGGGGTTATGCTTATCGACTGCCTGAATTGGGTAGGGCAGGGGTAATGCTTGTTGACTCAGGCAGAATTGAGTAGGGAAGGGGTTATGCTTATTGACTCTGCCTGAATTAGGTAGGGCAGGGGTTATGCTTGTTGACTCTGCCTGAATTGGGTATGTCAGGGGTTATTCTTGTGGATGCTGCCTGAATTGGGTAGGGCAGGGGTAATGCTTGTTGACACTGCCTGAATTGGGTGGGGCAGAGGTTATGCTTGTTGACTGCCTAAATTAGGTAGGGCAGGGGTTATGCTTGTTGACTCTGTCTGAATTGGGTGGGCCAGGGTTTTGCTTGTTGACTGCCTAAATTAGGTAGGGCAGGGGTTATGCTTGTTGACTCTGTCTGAATTGGGTATAGGCCAGGGTTTTGCTTATTGACTGCCTGAATTAGGTAGGGCAGGGGTTATGCTTGTTGACTCTGCCTGAATTGGGTAGGGCAGGGGTTATGCTTACAGACTGCCTGAATTGGGTGGGGCAGAGGTTATGCATGTCGACTCTAGAAGAAGTGGGTAGGGCAGGGGTTATGCTGTTGACTCTGCCAGAATTGAGTAGGGCAGGGGTTATGCTTATTGACTCTGCCAGAATTGGGTAGGGCAGGGGTTATGCTTACTGACTGCCTGAATTGGGTACAGCAGGGGTAATGCTTGTAGACTACCTGAATTTGGTAGGGCAGAGGTTATGCTTGTTGACTCTGCCAGAATTGAGTAGGTCAGGGGTTATGCTTATTGACTGCCTGAATTGGGTATGGCAGGGGTTATGCTTGTAGACTCTGCCTGAATTGGGTAGGACAGAGGTTATGCTTGTTGACTCTGTCTGAATTGGGTAGAGCAGGGGTTATCCTTATTGACTCTGCCAGAATTGGGTAGGGCAGAGGTTATGCTTGTTGACTCTGCCTGAATTGGGTAGAGCAGGGGTTATGCTTATTGACTGCCTGAATTAGGTAGGGCAGGGGTTATGCTTGTTGACTCTGCCAGAATTGAGTAGGTCAGGGGTTATGCTTGTTGACTCTGTTTGAATTGGGTAGAGCAGGGGTTATGCTTATTGACTGCCTGAATTGGGTATGGCAGGGGTTATGCTTGTAGACTCTGCCTGAATTGGGTAGGGCAGAGGTTATGCTTGTTGACTCTGTCTGAATTGGGTAGAGCAGGGGTTATGCTTATTGACTCTGCCAGAATTGGGTAGGGCGGGGTTATGCTTATTGACTCTGCCTGAACTGGGTAGGGTAGGGGTTATTCTTGTGGACTCTGCCAGAATTGGGTAGGGCAGGGGTTATGCTTATTGACTCTGCCTGAATTTGGTAGGGTAGGGGTTATTCTAGTGGACGCTGCCTGAATCGGGTAGGGCAGGGGTTATGCTTATTGACACTGCCTGAATTTGATAGGGCAGGGGTGATGCTTGTTGATTCTGCCTGAATTGGATAGGGCAGGGGTTATGCTTGTTGACACTGGCTGAATAGGGTAGGGCAGGGGTTATGCTTGTTGACTGCCTGAATTGGAAAGGGCAGGGGTGATGCTTGTTGACTCTGCCTGAATTGGGTAGGGCAGGGGTTATGCTTGTTGACTCTGCCTGAATTGGGTAAAGCAGGGGTTATGCTTATTGACTGCCTGAATTGGGTATGGCAGGGGTTATGCTTGTAGACTCTGCCTGAATTGGGTAGGGCAGAGGTATGCTTGTTGACTCTGTCTGAATTGGGTAGAGCAGGGGTTATGCTTATTGACTCTGCCAGAATTGGGTAGGGCGGGGTTATGCTTATTGATTCTGCCTGAACTGGGTAGGGTAGGGGTTATTCTTGTGGACTCTGCCAGAATTGGGTAGGGCAGGGGTTATGCTTATTGACTCTGCCTGAATTTGGTAGGGTAGGGGTTATTCTAGTGGACGCTGCCTGAATCGGGTAGGGCAGGGGTAATGCTTGTTGACACTGCCTGAATTTGATAGGGCAGGGGTGATGCTTGTTGATTCTGCCTGAATTGGATAGGGCAGGGGTTATGCTTGTTGACACTGGCTGAATAGGGTAGGGCAGGGGTTATGCTTGTTGACTGCCTGAATTGGAAAGGGCAGGGGTGATGCTTGTTGACTCTGCCTGAATTGGGTAGGGCAGGGGTTATGCTTGTTGACTGCCTGAATTGGGTAGGGCCGGGGTTATGCTTGTTGACACTGCCTGAATAGGGTAGGGCAGGGATCATGCTTGTAGACTCTGCCTGAATTGGGTAGGGCAGAGGTATGCTTGTTGACTCTGCCAGAATTGAGTAGGTCAGGGGTTATGCTTATTGACTGCCTGAATTGGGTATGGCAGGGGTTATGCTTGTAGACTCTGCCTGAATTGGGTAGGACAGAGGTTATGCTTGTTGACTCTGTCTGAATTGGGTAGAGCAGGGGTTATGCTTATTGACTCTGCCAGAATTGGGTAGGGCAGAGGTTATGCTTGTTGACTCTGCCTGAATTGGGTAGAGCAGGGGTTATGCTTATTGACTGCCTGAATTAGGTAGGGCAGGGGTTATGCTTGTTGACTCTGCCAGAATTGAGTAGGTCAGGGGTTATGCTTGTTGACTCTGTTTGAATTGGGTAGAGCAGGGGTTATGCTTATTGACTGCCTGAATTGGGTATGGCAGGGGTTATGCTTGTAGACTCTGCCTGAATTGGGTAGGGCAGAGGTTATGCTTGTTGACTCTGTCTGAATTGGGTAGAGCAGGGGTTATGCTTATTGACTCTGCCAGAATTGGGTAGGGCGGGGTTATGCTTATTGACTCTGCCTGAACTGGGTAGGGTAGGGGTTATTCTTGTGGACTCTGCCAGAATTGGGTAGGGCAGGGGTTATGCTTATTGACTCTGCCTGAATTTGGTAGGGTAGGGGTTATTCTAGTGGACGCTGCCTGAATTGGGTAGGGCA
Source organism: Sipunculus nudus (assembly GCA_026874595.1). NCBI lineage: Eukaryota > Metazoa > Annelida > Sipuncula > Golfingiida > Sipunculidae > Sipunculus > Sipunculus nudus. The sequence goes on from CM049315.1 coordinate 67,792,031, forward strand.
GGGGTTATGCTTATTGACACTGCCTGAATTTGATAGGGCAGGGGTGATGCTTGTTGATTCTGCCTGAATTGGATAGGGCAGGGGTTATGCTTGTTGACACTGGCTGAATAGGGTAGGGCAGGGGTTATGCTTGTTGACTGCCTGAATTGGAAAGGGCAGGGGTGATGCTTGTTGACTCTGCCTGAATTGGGTAGGGCAGGGGTTATGCTTGTTGACTCTGCCTGAATTGGGTAGAGCAGGGGTTATGCTTATTGACTGCCTGAATTGGGTATGGCAGGGGTTATGCTTGTAGACTCTGCCTGAATTGGGTAGGGCAGAGGTATGCTTGTTGACTCTGTCTGAATTGGGTAGAGCAGGGGTTATGCTTATTGACTCTGCCAGAATTGGGTAGGGCGGGGTTATGCTTATTGATTCTGCCTGAACTGGGTAGGGTAGGGGTTATTCTTGTGGACTCTGCCAGAATTGGGTAGGGCAGGGGTTATGCTTATTGACTCTGCCTGAATTTGGTAGGGTAGGGGTTATTCTAGTGGACGCTGCCTGAATCGGGTAGGGCAGGGGTAATGCTTGTTGACACTGCCTGAATTTGATAGGGCAGGGGTGATGCTTGTTGATTCTGCCTGAATTGGATAGGGCAGGGGTTATGCTTGTTGACACTGGCTGAATAGGGTAGGGCAGGGGTTATGCTTGTTGACTGCCTGAATTGGAAAGGGCAGGGGTGATGCTTGTTGACTCTGCCTGAATTGGGTAGGGCAGGGGTTATGCTTGTTGACTCTGCCTGAATTGGGTAAAGCAGGGGTTATGCTTGTTGACACTGCCTGAATAGGGTAGGGCAGGGATCATGCTTGTTGACTCTGCCCAAAGGGCATATAATCAAATGTTTATCAAGTTTGCCTGCCCAAGTATAAACTCAAAAACCTGATCATGGATCTCAATGAAAGTTTAGATAAAGATGGATAATTTAAAGATGCGGAAGCGGATAATTTTGTTTGTACATCTCTATTTGATTAAAGGAACTGTAACTAGTGGTAACACCTTGATGAAGATTTCACATGATTGTTATATAATGATGTGATATATATTTTACAGGTCATGTTATTTTAATATTATAAGAATCTTAGGAAGCAAAGCTCCCTAATAAATGAGTCATCAATTTGCAGTAAAAAATGTTACAAAATTACAGATAACAATCCTTAGTTATTTATTTTACCACTATATCAATAATAAACTTGTTCCTTTTCAGCAAAACCAAAAACAGGAAATGTATACCCTCAAGATACAACCAGGGCTTGATCTTGCCGCAGATATATTAACACGGCATTATAGTAAATACACTGACAAACTTCTCACTCCAGCAGTTACAGACTCAGGTATGGGGTCCCATCTCAACCTCTGGCCTATGCCAAGGAATCTTTACATATATTCATTGCAACGTCCCCCACTGGTGGCCAAACAAAGTGATGCTGATCCAAGGGTCCGAGAACTTGGCTGTTGAGCCGTCATATCCTGCTGTCAGTGCCTGACCAGTTCCCTGGGATGAGGAACGGCTGTGCCATCCAAGGTGACTTGGTTATTATACTACAAGTATGATGAATGACAAGCACGTTCCAGCGCCAGAATAACCCAGCAACCTCAAGTTTATTGATCATGAGAAACAAGGTCTGCCCACAAGAAATCCACTCTCCATGTAATCACACTTGACTTTGCACAAGAAAGAACATCAGCTTTTGTTAAAACCTTCAACCTCATTCAGTGTAATTATTTTTGTATTATGGTGACATTGTAAGTGACATTCTATATTGATTTCATCTGTCATTAGATAACTTTGTGTATCCAGTATTCATTAGAAAACCATGTGTATAATAATATGCACACAAAAAAAAACACATATATAGAGGCAGTTATATATCCTAATACAGTGCTAACTGCTGTTACATCACCTTTAACATATTGACATGATCAGTAAGCTGTCAGCTCTTTGTACTAACACGTTTTATAAATAACAAACGTTAATATATATATTTACTTGGATTAATTGGATTATTTTAAGAATATGATACCTTTAATGTAAGGTAAAGTCTGTTGGGCATTACACACGAGCCTACTAGCACATCAGGCTAGGGCTTATCCCAGTTTCTGTAGCATGAAGCGACTTAGGAGTTAAACTCCTCCTGGATGAGGAGTATGCCAGGAAATGAGACTGTGTCCTGGAATGGTTTTGCTGGCAAGCTTTTGTATAAAGTAAAACTGAACTGATAGTGTGAAAGAATAGGCAAAAATTAGCTCCTGATTATGTCCCTTTAATGTAAAGGAAGTTAACTGCACATATAATGATCAAGCAATGAATTAACTTTCAGGAAAATCTAGACTTCCAATTTTGCCATTTTTAAGCTCTATGCTGCACTATTGAAGCCATAAAACAACTCATCTCCCTCCACTTACAAAGTCAGTTCCAAATTTCATTAATTATAACAGATGTACCTTTTTTCAGTAAGCAATTATATCCGGGGAAAGCTTACACCTGATTATGCCATAGATTGGTCTATGTGGCTACATTCATTATCATGCATATAAGGATATACACCATTTGAGTAGGTTTTCAGTTCACTGCCATGGCTTAACCATAAATCAATATTCCATCAACCAGAGGAAATAATCCATTGGCTGCTTGCCACATATTTTTTAAGGAGAGTTAACAGTTCCCTGGTGCTGTGTTCATTTAGCTGTTTTAGCTGGCTGCTATAACGACCAAATTCCTGTCTGGTACACATTTAAATCCTACTGGAAGAAAAAAACATAACATCTCTGATAACCTATATAGGTCAATCAACATTAAAAACATTAGTAAAGCTTTTTTTTTCTCTAGGCCCATTTCTGAAACCAATGAAGTGCTTTTTAAGTCATCTGGTAAAAAAAGTATAGTCAGGACGGTCGAGTGTTAAAACACTCTCCTCTCTCCACTGATGACCCATGTTCAATCCACGGAGCTGTAATGAGAGTGGGTTGTAGTGACCCATCCAAGGTCAGTGGTTTTTTCTGGTCCTACGGTTTCCTCCACCTATACAGACTACTGAACGCCACAATCTGACCCCCAGAGTGCCGCGTATTAGTTATTATAGCTAGTTGTACAATCTTATAGTTTAAAAATTTAAAGTATATTACAATTTAATCAAGGACCATACTGATAATCCAGATATGAAACAAATAAGATGATCTTTGTCTCTGATTATGACCCAACTGGCCACAAAATTTCAAATTAAATATAAACTTATTCTTTATTCTATATATTTTCTTACCAAAGTGGTTGCAATTGCAGGGATTTCTCTACTAAAACACACTCCTTTCTTGTCAGTGAATTTTGATGACTTAATTGTTTACAACAACAAAACTGTCACATAAGAGGACCTATTTTAACATGAAAGACTGGGAATATATCAGACTCTGATTCAAAGGACATTCACAAAAAGGGTTTTACCTTTTACAACTCACCTGACAAAAACATTTTGGGATCACTGTAAGGGACAATAAGGGCCATTTTTTTCGATTTTAAACACGGCTTCACTCCTGATTTTCCACAATATAATTTAAATAAAAACATCTTTTACTAAAATTTTTTTCCCAGCATTTACAAGCCCATGTTCATCCAGCACCTATCATATATATTAACTAGCTGATAAACACAGTATACCAGGCTTTTTGCCGGGGATGGGGATATGTATTAATTGAGAGGATTATTGGGTCCTTTTTTATTTAAGAATTAAAAGAAAATATAGATTTTTAGTTGTTTGGCTCAACTGTAGAATAACTCGCGCACCTCTCTGAGGCACAACACTTCTGTGAACAGCAAATGTTTTTATGTCCAGCTGCTTGTATCTTAACTCTGCCACTTTTTTTTATGTGCATCTTACTATTCTAATACATGAATCCTAAACATCATACCGTCCATATATACTTATAACCTCGTCGAGACACTGCGTGAGTGATCCTCCAGTCGCTTCAGAAATTCATACACTAGTATGTTGACCCTGAAGACCTGGTCAGTGGTAATGTTAATATTATTTTGCGAACCGGAATGGGGCGCGGGGGCACTCCGGTTTTCGATGATCTTTGTCTGGTTACTATTTTTTTACGTTTAAAGTACAGGTTAATGTGAGGAAGACATTAATTCAACATAGCTTAACCTCTAATCTAATTGGAGTAGGAAGACATGAAAGATGAATGTACGTTTTAAGGCAAGGAAACTGTTCGTGAAGAAAAAAAGGATATATGCATACCTCGTTGGTAGCAGAATCGGTCCCCCTTTTAAGCTGCAACCTTTTTTAATCATATGAGACCAATTTTTTTCGTAAAGCGAGCCACAGTCATGTGTTTTTCATATTGACTGACCACACACGTGGGTCAGAGCCTTTGTCAAATGTCAGCACAAACATGCATAAAAAGCAAGGTTATTCATAAGCACTGAAGTCCTTAAATAGGCTTAATTCTGGGCTTGAGGTGACCACAAAGAAAATCCGGTCTTTGCCGAAGGCAGTTTTGCTGTGCTCGGTCTAACCTCTGTGAAAATCGGTAAAAACTGAAAAATCACTCAGAATTATATGTATGTTAACAAAATATTTATTCTCATATTGCCTATGTCACTGCTGGGATAATAACCTTTAAAATGATGTATGGCACAGTATTGTACACAACCCGGTTTTAGAGAACACTGCAAACAGACATGAACTGAATTCCTTTTATAAGTATTAGATTACATGTTTTCCACATGATCAATGGCCTTGATCAGAAGCAATGGGTTTTGTCATGAAAAACAATCTTCCCAGGAAGAAATATACATGTATCAACAGATTATTCATAAATGTGTCAGATAAATCTTTACTGTCCTAGCACAAGTGAAGATATGTTGAGTCATTATATGTCATCCTCCAACTTCTAGTTGGATGAGTTTTTGCCCAAGTGTGTCTACTTGACAGCAGGAATAATAATGAATAATCTACAATAAAATCTGGAAAATCATTGGTCTTACTTTTTAAACAAGAAAATCTAGAAGCAAATCTAAGGTAACTTAATTTTGCTCCCAATGGATGACAATTCTTGCTCCTTTTAAAATCACCAGTATTCACACTGGGTCTCACAACACTGTACTAATGAGAGAGTTTTTATAATGGTGCTCAGAGCAAAATGAAAGTAGATTAAGTGTAAACAACCCATGGAACAGAGGACAGTAAAATTATATGCTCGCAGTACCAGATTCAGTGAATACTGGTGATTTTTTTTTTTTTTTTTTTTTTTTTTTTGTGGAGGTAACCACCAAAATTTTTTGATGCTGACTAAACTTATTCTTACCCTAAGTAAGTACACCTGCAGTGTTTCGATTCAAGTTTAGGACTATGTGACAGGGGGGTAGCACTGTATCCTATTATATCTTTTTTTTTATCCTGGTGTAACCCAGGCCCAGTGTCTAATTTAACATACCTGCAGGACCTTAATGTGTAATCATCCCCATTGCTGGGTCATAACACCAAGGTACCTCCCCAGAGATGCACTTGTTTGTGAGTGATACATGGTTGTCGGGCACAGCCTTCCCATTAAGCCTGCAGAGTGCTCACCCTTGGTGGGGGTCCACCATGAAAATCACACCCCCTTGGCTGAGATTTGAACTCAGGACCTCCCGGCTTTGAGTCATGTGCTCTAACCCTAAGCCACAGCTGGTGTTGTGTGGACACAGTTTGACTATATTATGCAATAAACAGACATAACAGTGGCTATGGTTGAAACCAACTGTGGCTCTAGTTGAAACCAACTGTGGCTTTAGTTGAAACCAACTGTGGCTCTGGTTTAAACCATGTCACCAGCAAGAAGGTATCTTTTGAGTATTATGTTGATTAACTTTTCTAATTTAACAAGTGAATCCTTGCCTCGGGGCAATTATTTGACTGGGGACTGATTAAACGAGTTTCTTGTTCATTATGATAAATATCCTGATGAAAAGCCCTTTATTGATTAAAATTGAATAAAAATAGGAAAATTCTGTTCTGCCAGACTTAATAATAATGAGTAAGAGGAGGAAACATGGCACCAAAGGAGGCTCAAGTTTGTTAATGAGTGAAATGTTAGCCTGACAAATGATTTGAAACTGCTTCCGTCTAATGAGAAAGCCATTTGCATAAGAGGCATTAAAAAGCTGAAGATTCATATTGTATCATAATTTGAGTGATGACACACTCATTAGACAAAGCTGGCTAGTTAATGATTAAGTGTTTGTTAGTCTTGAGAGTGCTTCAGCATCATTAAAATCTAATCAGCAATCTTATAAGTAGGTGCTTGGGAACTCAACTGAATGACCAGAGGCAATTCTTAGCATGTAGGAACAAATACTGAAGCTGATTCTGATGGCAGAATAATGAAACTGATTATGAGAATATATTTTTATAAAAAACCTAACATATGGAAATGTGGCAACAGTTAGCCACTCATGTTTACATATTTGTGCAAGTACTGATATCTGAATAAAGTGACTGTAACATGCATGTAAATGATCAAAAGCAAGAAAGTGGAGATGAGTTATAATAATACTCATTGAATTTATTACCATAACTAAAATCAGAGGATGTTAAAAAATTATCAAAAATTTCCATTTTCTAATCAGAACATGTTTGACTTCCATTTGTCAATCCAAACTGGAGTAATCATTTGGAAACAAATATCTAGACAGCTGGCCCCTTTGACCTTGACCTTGTGACCCCAAATTCCACAAGTTCTTCCTCTAATGGCAGGTGAGCAAAATTTGGAAGATTGAAGTTTTAGGATGAAAAGTTTGGCTTAAAATGCATCCACATTCTTTATATAGAAATGGGTCCTGTGACCTTGACCATTGACCCCAAATTCAAAAGGGTTAAACTTTTGTGGTGGGACATATATTGTTCAAATTTGCAACCAATATTTCAATCCAACCTGGAGTTATCATCTGGAGACAAATATGTGGATAGATGACCACTGTAGAGAAACTGACATGAATGCTGTCATTTGATCGTCTCAAAAACAGTTAAAAAATCATAAAAATTACCCAAAAAAATGCGAATAGCACTCAGGCTGCCAGTTTCTGGGAACTGACAAAACAAGTCGTGGTCAAAATGCATGGCTATATTCAGGGCAATCCATGCATTAACTATCAAGATACTGGAGGTTTTGTATAAATTTTTAAAAATTATTCTGGGGGGGGGGGGGGGGGGGAGTACTTACAAGCCCTATAGCTTGGTAGATATAGGTCACAGTGACCTTATTTCAGGTTTTGAAGGAGATTTTTTATTGACCTCTCTGGATATTCAGTTACGGGTTTCTAGGTCCAATGGTGTCACAACTTGCTAGTCTGACAGACAGACATACAGACAGATGGATGGACGGACTTGAACTGATTTCTAAAGCTCAGTTGACTTACAGTCAACTGAGGTAATGATTGTAGGTGGCGCCAACAGTCTTGTTTATGACTAAGCTATCTGAGATGTATACATATACCCAATTTTAGGCTGATATATCAAATCCCTCCTAAGAAATAAGCAGGGACATACACTTTGCAAAACGTATTGTAGGTGGCATCACAAGTCTTGTATACAACAAAGCTATCAGATATGTATAAATATGCACAATTTCAGGCTGATATATCAAATCTCTCCTGAGAAATAAGCAGGCACATACACTGTGCAAAAGTCATTGTAGGTGCCAACACCAGTCTTGTAAACCACAAAGCCATCAAAGATGCATGGACAGGTTAAAATATCAGGCCAATACATCAAACCTCTCTTGAGACAGGTGCACTGGGCTAACCAGGCTTAAGTGAGAAAGGCAGTTGCCCTGAGTGACCCAGAACAAATTGCTAGCCCCAACTACTGCACTGAGTGAATACTTCACCTGTACCTGGCTGCACTGAGTGAACTCTTGACATGTTGCAAGATCTAACACAGTTGGCAGTCTGCCAAAGCTATAAATAGATCCAGACTGACCTTTAGCCTGTTGCCAAATCTGAAATAGTTGGCAGTCTATTAAAAGATACAAACTCAATCTTGGTCTGTGGGTAAATCTGTTTACACATACTGAAAGACTTTGGATAAAATGTTTTTTATTTCAAGCTGACATATCCATAAGATTTTTAAAACTAAATGTTTAGAATAATAAAACAAAAAAATGTAGTCCTTTCATTGTTAAAGGTCCAATAATTCTGCCAACAATCATTTAAGTAAACTTGAACAAAGGCCTCCAAAGAATCATATTATTGCAAGGTTACATAAGTTGAAACAACAATTTTTCTAGAATAAGACTATAGCAGTCCTCAGTTTGAAATAGGTTTACTCAAATAATGAGGTTTTTGTCCATATAAAAAAGGTCAATGTAGGTGGCAACACAAAATCTTTGATTTAAAATATGAGTCATCTGACAAACATTTGCATAAAATTTGGTGATGCTAGCTCCTGTTGTTTCAGAGACTGTTATGTCAGTATGCTTACTTGAGCAAATGATTTCAAATTCCTGTAACTTGGCCAAAATTCATCAAACCCAAACCATTTGAACAAACTTGAGAGAACTTATCTCTGGGATTATATCTGTGAAATATTGAACTTGACTGAATAATTTCAGAGAAGAAGATTTTCAAAGGGTTTTTTTTTTTTGCTTTTTCCTCATAAAATGTAAGTTAATGCAAGTGGGGCAAAAAAAAAAACACTTATAATCCCACATCATTTGATATATGACAGATTTTGCATAAAAATTGGGGATGTTAGCTCCTGCTATTCCTGAGAAATTATGGGTTAATGTACTGATGACCCTCATACAGAAAGGGTTGATGCAGGTGGTGCCACCAATACCTCAAATTCATATATGAGTCATGTTACCAACATTTGCATACAATTTGGTGGAGATAGCTTCAGCTGTTTCTGATACTATAATTTAAGTTTCCTTTCTTGGCCAAATGAAAAAGTTCAGCTTCCTGTAACTCCGCTAAAATTCACTGAACTGGAACCATTCAAACAATCTTAAGAGAGATTGTTTCAGACGTTATTTTTGTGAAACACTGAACAATTAGGTTGGACAATTTTTTTGAGAAGATGATTTTTAAAGTTTTTTCACTTTTTCCTGATAAAATCTAAGTAAATGCAAAGAGCCAAAAAATATAAGCAAAATCCCGTAGAGGTTTTTAGATGACTGATTCTTTGCATAACATTTGGTGATGATAGCTCGTGCCATTTTTAAGATAGTATGGGTTAATGTGCAGAGGATGGATGACGCTTCACCATCGCACAAGCTCACAGTTTGCTAAAAAAATACAGCATAAGACATGAGTAGATAAGAACTGCTGTAATGATTGCTGGTGCAGGGCTACAGCAGAGCTGTACCAGGGTTGTGGCAAGGAATAGATTTGAGTGATTACGGTCTCCCCAGGCAGGTCCAGCACCATTGATTCCTCATCTCATCAGCATGATTCCATCCAGGTGCTATTTACCTTCTTTGCTTACATTTATTCACTGACAAGGCCACCTGTCAATAATGTGCACACATACTGACATATAGAACATATAGGCTCATGTCCCTAATACAAGGCCTGTGTGATGTACCCATTATCATGATGATTAGGTGACACCATTCAATCTCTAAAGAGCCAGCTTAATCTTTGCTGTGAAGGTTTGCTTTGTAAGCAAGAAGCTGTAAATATAGTTAGCAGGTGAAGACACCACCCTCAGTGAGCAAGATGGCCCAGCTAGTGAGACCATGAGCAAGTATGAATAAATAACCACCCTCCAAGGAAAATAATACAGTAATATTAAACAAGGCCTACAGGCCTAATGGGAACCTGTGCAATGGAATATATACACCAGGTATAATGCTTCAATACTGGACCATTACTTTTCAATTACACATGTAATATGTATATGAACAATGCAAGTACTTAACATTTTGAACAAGAAACAGTTACACAAACATCACTGCTACAATTCTGGCATGGGTGCACACAACACAGAAATGATTGTAGCTGGCACCACCAGTCTGGTATAAAACGAACCTAAAGGAGGTATATACATATTTGAGACTGATATATCAATCCCCTCCATAGAAATAAGCAGGGACATACATTCTGCAAAAATTGTTGTAGGTGGCGCTATCAGTCTTGTATACAACAAAGCTATCTGATATGTATAAATATGCCCAATTTCAGGCTGTTATATCAAATTCCTCCATAGAAATAAGCAGGCACATACACTGTGCAAAAGTCACTGTAGGTGTCGACACATGTCTTGACCTGCTCCTGGCTAGACTGAGTGAACTTTTGACCTGTTGCCTAATCTGATAAAGTTGGCAGCCTGCCAAAGCTATAAATAGATCCAGGCTGACCCTTGGCCTGTTGCTAAATCTGAAATAGTTGGCAGTCTGCCAAGCTATTTATAGATACAGACACAATCTTGGGCTGTTGGTAAATCTGTTTACACCTACTGAAAGACTTCGACTAAAATGATTTTTTTTAAAAGACTGATGCATTCATAAGATTTTTTTAACTAGATGTAACTGCTTCACACAGCTAACATATATGGTAAAATAATTCAATTCAATCTCCATTATTCAGCCAAAAATCATTCATGTGAAACCATTAAAGATAATAATTAGTAGATTTATTGTGGGTATTATTCTTGTAAAATATTAAATAAATTGGCTTCAGTGGCGTCAGTGGAAAAAAACCCTTTGGCAGGTTTATAACTCATATGAGAAGATACAGCAAACTGGCTAAGTTCAGCTTCCCATAACTCAGCCAAAAAGCACTGAACCAAAACAATTTGAACAAACTTGAATTATCAACATCTGAGGATAATTAATGTGTGAGATTTAAGAATTATGCCCTGTGTTTTTGAAAAGAAGATCTTTGTAGCCACTGAGCTAAAATGGGCTGTTATGGCATATGACTAAATTCAGCTTCCCATAACTCAGCCAAAGATCACTGAACAGAGACCATTTGAACAAACTTCAGAAAGCACTACCCTAGGATCATTTCTGTGCGATATTAAACAATTTGGCCATATGGTTTCAGAGAAGAAGTATTTTGTAGCCCTCAGTATGATACAGGCAGTGATGACCCCAATACATAAAGGCAGGCGGCGCCAACAATGCCTCAGTTTTAGATATGACTCATGTGACCAAAATTTGCATAAAATTTGGTGATGATAGCTCCAGCCGTTTCTTAGATTGTAATTTTAGTATGCTTTTTTGGAAAGATGTCTAAGTTCAACTTCCTGTAACTTGGCCAAAAATCATCGAACTTCAACAATTTGAACAAACTTGAGAGAGATTGTTCCAGGAATCATTTCTGAGAAATATTGGACAATTTGGCCGAACAGTTTAAGAGGAGAAGATTTTTAAAGGTTTTTAAGCTTTGTCCCTATAAAATTTATGAAAATGCAGTTATTAAAAAATTTAGCAAAAGTTGACAGAGTTTTTTAGATGACTAAATTTTGGCATAAAATTTGGTGATGCTACCTTCTGCTGTTTACGAGATAGTATGGTTAATGTACAGACAACGGATGGCGCCACACCATCGCATACACTCCCAGGTTCCTTAAAAATATTAGAATGATTGATGAAACAATGCAACAGAATATTTCACAAGAAAACGACTCTTAAATGGGATAAATGTACACCTTTCTTTAAGTATGACTTGCACTGTTGACAAGATGTGAAGGTGTTCTAAAGCTAAATATAGATCTTAGCAAGGTTTTTAACTTTTTTTTTTTAATCATGGCAGTAGTCACGAGGCACCTGTAAATCCTAGAAGTGGCCATGAGACAAGAGGTGGGTTCAGCAGTCAACTTGTCAACTATTTTGATGCTTACCTACCCTAACATTCATGTACAACTTACAACAATATCTGAATGTACATTTGCCTCCAGCGGTTATCCAAATGAGTTAACATGGCCCTTGTTCACCAAGCCGATGAAAGGCCATGGTTATGAACATTGGAATATGAATACTGTTCTTGCATCTTGTCATGTCAGAACTACCATGTTGAGTGATAGAAATGTGGTATTGTTCTTGAATTTTCACCAGAAATGTTGGAAAATGGAAATGTTGGGGGTATGTTTTTAGTTAAAAGAAAAGTTTGATATTGTTTTATTGTAAACATTTCATTTGTGAAACATTTGTTTGTGAGATGTTAGGGGATAAAATGGAATTAACAACAGAATATTTTTAATCACATATTTTTAAAGTAATTTACAAGAACAGTAATTCAGCACATTTATATGTATCAATGGCAATCATAACATAGTTATAGACAATTTCTGTACCTTTACTGAAAACTCAGCCAGCTATATAAACTATAGATGAAGTCACACCAGCTCTTGTTAAGATATTTTCTGACCGTGTGGTTTATGATCGTTGGAATCATGAAATCATGGATATATTACCTTATAATCAACAAAACCATGAAATCAAATCCCAAATTATATTTTTGAATCTACAATATACTAATTATAAATAAATGTTTTTTATGTGTGGACCAGCCTACAAACGCACCCAAATGATGAATACAGAGTCAGGTAATGGGTAAGAATTAATTACTCTGACTTGAGCATTCTTTTCAGCAATCCCCTGAATAAGACATCCCCTTCATCTAGTAGTTAATGTGACAATTTTGACAAGCCAAAACAAGATGACCATATCCTTTTTTATGCTATAACATAAATATGTCAATTTAATTTTTTCTTCTGATCATAAGAGCTTTAATACATATTATTTAGAGATAATTTCCATCCCATGAATGAATTACTTTGGTATAAAATGCACAAATCCACCAGGCATATTATCAACAGAATTATAAATTAACTCCTGCAGTTTTATTATTATTTAAACTACGTCTGTTGCTTCTTCTTGGCCAATCTATAAATCTTCATTGCATTATCCAGTTTTCATCAAGCATGCCACATAAATGACACTTTTTAATGACACTGTGGTAGTTTAAAAAAAAAAAAAACAACATTTTTGGGACGTTATGCATGGCCTATATTGCCAAGATAGTACTGATCTGCACTGATGTAGTTTTTTTTTGTGTAAATTAGGCCTTTCCATAAACTATGCCAAGGAACTGAGTATAACATATTTTTTAGTAAAGAACAATTTTTCAAAAGAGTGGGGAACTTGTTTTTATTCCATGCAGGATACCCAGGTTTAACGTGTTCAAACTCCGCAATAATCTTCTGCAACACTATATCCATCAACAGTCTCTTCAGCAGCTGCAAAAGCACTGACATTTTCCATCTTACTAAGCTCTGCAAGATGACTTGTTATCAGCTCCAATTTACCTTTTCATCCCAGAACTATAATTGACAATCAATTTATTAAAGGAGACCATGCATGCAGTACAGCAGACCCAGTGACATTTACGCTGAACTGATCAATACAGATTTTTTGGGTGCATTACAGTTCACTGAACTGTTATTCAAGCAGCTAAACGAATTCTTTGGCATTCTTCATTTGAACTAAAATGTTCAGCCCTGTTGCAAATGTGGATATGAACATGAACAGCAACAGAACATAAGAAAAAGTTTCAAGGAACAGAAAATTCTCCCAACCATATTTATTAAAAAAAATTCATGTAACTCTGAGGATAAACTACAACTGGTTAACCAGTACTGCATAATTTACTTATCACTGATCAACGAGTATGCCTAGAACACTTTTAAAACCTCCTGGTTAAGATTATCCTGAAAATTATTTGCTCATTTCTTAAACAGATGCACTGACCAATACATATAACACATGTAGTATTTTTATTTTTTAAATATTAGTATCATGGTCTATACCTGTTATCACTGATAAGGTAATGAATTAATTTATGACCGTGAAAATTAATTCCTGAAGCTTCCTCACTTTCATGATTTTTACATGTGTGATGCTGGGAAACACCATCCAGAAGTAAGAGCCATTGTTTGTGATATATCACAGGTATGTGATATGGCCTTGTTAAATTCCACAAAGTATGTTTATTGAGTAAATGGAAATGTACCTTGGACTTTTAGCTATTTCAGAAAAAGCATTAATGAGCAGTTTTAATGATTCACAGTCCAGGACCTAAATTAAAGGATCAGCAACATTTTTATAAAACCAAGTTAAATGATATGATCTTTTTACAAATTTCACAATTTGAATATCCTGCTGGCTAAAGAAGGATGATGATGAAAGAAATTCCCTATAATAAAACTATAAGCTGATTTAAAAATAATTCAAAGCAAATCAAGGAATAAATAGACATGTCATGGCATCATAGATGTCATACTCATAGTATCCCCAGATAATTAATCCCCCCCCCCCTTCAAAAATAAGCCACCACCTAGGTGTGCATGACCTTAAAAACCAAGGTCACTAGTCTCTTTCAACAACTTATCACCTGACTTCTTACATTTTGATTTTCAGATGGATACATCTATCAAATTAAGAAAGAATATTTTTCACAAAATATGGGAATATTCAATATTCAATATATGTATTCAATAATAAGCAGAAGACAAAGCTATCTAAGATCTTCGATCAATTTGATTTTTGGACCAATCCTTATTGAGAATATATTTAAGATTTTTTGAATATTCACCACATATGGAAATGTTCAAGTTGAGTCCACTCTCATAGTAAAGGTCATGACCCAAAATTTCAATATACATCATCCCATAACCCATATTAATGAATATGCATAATATGAAAGTAATATGTCCATTAGTTTTTGACTTATTATGCTCACAGTACTGTCAAGTAGCAATTATGGCCAGGGAATTAAAAGGCTCAAAAACAACTAGAATATCAGCAGAAGCTGACAAAAGCCCTCAGCCAAAAGAACAGTGTTTAGAGGTGGTAACAGTATCAAGTACTAAATATCTGTTCTCACATGGATGTATATCTGTACATGTCTCAGTTATAAACTTAAAATGGAGAGGTATGTACCATGAATCATAACAATCCACCTAATGCTTCCTGAAAAATAAGCTTCTAAATTTAATTCTATTATAAGCTCTGTGACCTTGAAAAGTAGGTCAAGGTCACCCATCTTCGAACTTGACTGAGATTTTGTTGATATACATCTTCACCAAAGGAATAAAATTCCTATTGTGAATCCTTTTAGAGATATACCGCTCACAAGGCCAAAGTTGAAAAATCCAAGAAAAATTCATTTAAAATCAGAAATTGTAGGTGGGGCCCCCAAACTTGTGCAGCAGTTACAGACCATCAGTCCCTATGATCATAGTAAGTATTGTGAAAATCCACCCAATGGTTCCTGAGAAATAAGCTTCTAAATGTTTTTTTCTATAATCAGCTCGAAAACGTAGAAAAATAGGTCAAGGTCACCCATCTTCGAACTTGACCGAGATTTTGTCAATATACATCTTCACTGAAAAAATAAAATTCCTACGGTGAATCCTTTTAGAGATATCCCACTCACAAGCCCAAAGGTGAAAAATCCGATAAAAATTCATTAAAAATCAGAAATTGTAGGTGGCGCCACCAAACTTGTGTAGCAGGTACAGACTATCAGTCCCAATAATCATAGAAAGTTTTGTGAAAATCCACCAAATGGTTCCTGAGTAATAAGCATCTAAGTGTTTTTCTATAATCAGCTCTAAAATGTAGAAAGTCAAGGTCACCAATCTTCGAACTTGACCGAGATTTTGTCAATATGCATCTTTACAAAGGAAATGAAATTCTGACGGTGAACCCTTTTCAAGATATCCCGCTCACAAGGTTAAAGTTAACGGACGCCGGACGGACGGACGAACGGACAGCTTGGGTGACGACAATAGCCCATCAGCATAAGGGCTGAGGGCTAATAAAAGGATTATAGGTGGCACCACCAGCTGGGTACACAACAAAACTATCCAAGATCTTTGGTCAACATGTTAAGATCAATCCATGCAAGATTTCTTGAGACATTTAGAAATTGTGTGATTTTCTAAATAAATGGACCTGGTCAAGGTCACTCTCCTAGTAAAGGTAATGACCCGATTTTAAATAGGATTTGTCCTCTCACCCATATCTATGAACATATCAAGTTTGGTAAAGATCTGTAAAATATTATCACACAAACAAGATTTATTTGCGGTGGCTGGACCGTCATGAAACCATGGTATCCCCTGACTTTGTCTGGGGATACAATAAAAAAGAACTACAGTGTCCATGAAATATAGCAGAAGCTGTGCCAGAATGACTGGCATGACAATGATGGAAAGTACCTCTGTTTAGCAGTCAATCAATGTAGTAGCCATTAGGCACCCACCTGGGGTCATGCTTTAAATTCCTCTGTGTATTAATTCTGATTTTCTTTTAAATTCTAACATTTCTTCGATTCAAAAATTGAATTTTAACTAAAAGTTAACTTCACTGCAGCACAGCCATAGTACATGACATAGGAGCAGAAGATGTACAGGAAACACATAAAGGAAAGTATCTGTGTTTGGCAGCCAAATAAGGTAATGCAAGTCTGGACTCAGCTTGATAACCAAATGAGGTAGTGCCCATCGAGGCTCAGCTTAACATCCAAATAAGATAGTGCCAATCTAGGCTCAGCTTAACAACCAAATAAGGTAATGCCGTTCTAGGCTCAGCTTAACAACCAAATAAGGTAATGCGGTTCTAGGCTCTGCTTAACAACCAAATAAGGCAGTGCTCATCTAGGCTTAGCTTAACAACCAAATAAGGTAGTGCCCATCGAGGCTCAGCTTAACATCCAAATAAGATAGTGCCAATCTAGGCTTAGCTTAACAACCAAATAAGGTAATGCCCATCTTAGCTCAGCTTAATAACCAAACAAGGTAGTGCCGTTCTAGGCTCTGCTTAACAACCAAATAAGGCAGTGCTCATCTAGGCTTAGCTTAACAACCAAATAAGGTAGTGCCTATCAAGGCTCAGCTTAACATCCAAATAAGATAGTGCCAATCTAGGCTTAGCTTAACAACCAAATAAGGTAATGCCCATCTTAGCTCAGCTTAATAACCAAACAAGGTAGTGCCGTTCTAGGCTCTGCTTAACAACCAAATAAGGCAGTGGTCATCTAGGCTTAGCTTAACAACCAAATAAGGAAGTGCCTATCAAGGCTCAGCTTAACATCCAAATAAGATAGTGCCAATCTAGGCTCAGCTTAACAACCAAATAAGGTAGTGCCCATCTTAGCTCAGCTTAATAACCAAACAAGGTAGTGCCGTTCTAGGCTCTGCTTAACAACCAAATAAGGCAGTGCTCATCCAGGCTTAGCTTAACAACCAAATAAGCAAGTGCCCATCGAGGCTCAGCTTAACAAACAAATAATGTAGTGCCAATCTAGGATCATTTTAACAACCAAATAAGATTGTGCCAATCCAGGCTCAGCTTAACACCCAAATAAGGTGGTGCCCATCTAGGTTGAGCTTAACAACCAAATAAGGCAGTGCAAATCTAGGCTAAGCTTAACAACCAAATATGGTAGTGCCCATTTAAGCTCAGCTTAATAACCAAATAAGGAAGTGCCAATCTAGGCTTAGCTTAACAACCGAATGAGGTCGTGCCCATCTGACTCAGCTTAAAACGCAAATAAGGTAGTGCCAATCTAGATTCAGCTTAATAACCAAATAAGGCAGTGCCAATCTAGGCTCAACTTAACAACCAAATAAGATAGTTCTAATCTAGGCTCAGCTTAACAACCAAATAAGGTAGTGCCAATCTAGGCTTAGCTTATCAACCAAATAAGGTAATGCCAATCTGGGCTCAGCTTAACAACCAAATAAGGTAATGACAATCTAGGCTTAGCTTATCAACCAAATAAGGTAAGGCCAATCTGGGCTCAGCTTAACAACCAAATAAGGTAATGACAATCTAGGCTTAGCTTTTCAACCAAATAAGGTAAGGCCAATCTTGGCTCAGCTTAACAACCAAATTAGGTAATGACAATCTTGGCTCGGCTTAACAACCAAATAAGGTAATGACAATCTGGGCTCAGCTTAACAACCAAATAAGGTAGTGCCCATCTTAGCTCAGCATAACAACCATTACTTCCTCATCATCTTCTGTATTGATTTCTTCCTGCACCATGATGGATTCAGAAGTGGAGACCCTGATAGTATAAAAAAAAGTGAATTATCCACAATCAAAGCTATAGGTTGACTGCTCCCTGGTTAGAAAATGAAAAGTGCAGACATAAGAGGATACGAGATAGTAGGACGTTAGTGCTGCTCGTTGGTGATAGTCCTGTTGCATTGTGGTAAAATCTGTACAGCTGTATTGATCAACAGCACCTCAGTAAATGCAATCACTTAAACGCCAGTTGCGACGTTATAAATGTCATTTACAGACAGGTTTTCAGACCAAAGAAGAATGTCCCAAGCACCTCATAACCAATCTTGTTCAGTGGAAACAAAAGAGGGAGTAAATTATGATCTTCTGGCAGGAAAGCTCAGCATTATGAGCTGGAAGCCACGTACATAATTTGCACAAGCTCTTTCCAGCAGGCACTACAAAGAAGCCACGGAACTAAGTGTCACCCAGGATGGCTCACAGACAATGAAACTGTATAGCCTGCACCACAATACATCACTGGTCTTGTGGATGAAGAAAGCTATCAGTAGGCAACAGGTGTTTGAAGCAGTCACCAGACATATAATATCGTCTTAATCTCCTGTTTAGGTCATTGTGGCAACCCTACATCATCACATCCAGCAAATGCTTTCAGTATGTTAATCTGTATTTTTTTCATTTATCATAATACCTAGCCTGGTGCCTAGAACCTGTCCACCAAGGGTAGTCCTGTCTAATGCACAAGAAATTTAAACCAATAATGATTATCAGTCTGATATGGCCAGTTCGAATTAAAACTTGACAATAAAAAAACCCTGCTTTTTCTTAAATTCATGCAATGCATTGTTCACCAAAGCAATTACATGGGACCATCACTGCAAGAAAATCCAATTTTTACCAAATTAGTAATTAAAAATGCTTCAAGGCCACCTGTATTCTGCCTTGACCAAGCGCTTGATAAGGTGCATCAATGGTGCAAGCTTGGTGACTGTACCACAAAATGTTTTTGAGTTATTGCATTAGCATCAATTTAGCATTATTGCCGCTGTAACCTGATTATAGGTGGTGCCAACTGTGCAGACAGGAAAGGTCAGAGGTCAACTCAAAATGAGGGCACAGCAGTTCAATAAAATTCAATCTAATGGTTATGGAGGAGTTCTCCGGAAATCTATGTGGCGGCAGCAAGCTGAAAACAAAGTATCCGCAAAACTCTTTTTTGGTGGATACAATTATACTCTGAACAAGAAGCGTATTAGATTTGAATCTCAATCATTGTTTCATTAATTGTAATGCATCATGATATGTGTCATATTTTAAGATAATACCTGAATATCTTTACATCACTATTGAGAGGTGTACATAACATCTTACAGGACCTGTCCTGATGTATAAGTATCCATCATGTGCTTAGATTAAAAGTTTCTCAATTCAGTACATCAACAAATATATTTACCATAATTCTATTTAATATATTTTAATGAATTTATTCAGAGGTGCACGGTACAATCACCAAGAGTCCATGACATGTCTCTCATCTCATTGAGAAACACAAGGCTGTTTAGAAAATACTGACTTGTCAACTAATTCTTGATGAGGTCATGGTCTGATATACTGCAAGTTGGCTGCTAGTGTTCAATGATTTATTTGAGAGAACATTGGAAAAGAAGCAAATGTGTACAAGAGGACACGGTTGTGGAAACTTCAATTCCTGTTTGATTACAGTGGCACCTGCAGAAGCTAGCTGTCTGACCGGACTTAGTTTTATTTCCTGTTCTCTGTGGCTACCATGACAAAAAGGCATTGGTAATTGATTCTGTCCATGCACTGTATTATAAACGTGAAATAACATACACAAAAGTTCTATCCTGGCCAAGCAAGATTCAGAGGTGGTGAATTATTAAGGATGTCACAATACTACAAGTTCTTCATCTACAAGTTCTTCATCAGGAGCTAACAAGTTAATTCAGCATTTCTTTATATATTATAGCTAACATAATAACTAACATATAATAGCTAACATATGCTAAAACTATACTGAAAGTTGGAAGAATTTTAAAATGGTAATAAAGTAGAAAAAGAGTTCTCATCAATATGAGAATATGAAAGTGAACTCCCTGGATATTCAGTTACAGGTTTCTAGGTCCAACAGTGTCAAAACCTGCCAGTCTAACAGACAGACAGATGGATGGAAGGAAGATGGACTCTGATGAATCACTATAGCTCAGTTGACTTACAGTCAGCTGACCTTAAGAAACCCTAGTCATATCACCTCCTTATGATTAATGTAAATTAAATATTGCACCTTCAATGACTGGTTAGTTAATGGATGATAATACAGACTCCACAGACTGGCAATTTATTCCAAAGTACATGGCAGGCACATCTGTGAGGTTAAAGAAATTGTAGTTCCATCGAATGCCAAGTTTTACAGAATACTATGGTTAGCTTAATTAATATTCACAAGGTTACATGGAGTTTAAATAATTTTTTTTTTCATTTTAGCTAATATGATCTTGAAGATGAACGTCATGGTCACTGGTTTTCCAATCCGTGCGAGATATTGGAAGAAACAATTCTCATATCAAATTTCATGAAAAAAATATAGTTACAATGCTATTGGATTCAGAATAAATAAAAAAGATGCCAATGATGCCAATGAGAGGGGAGACATAATTAGAGTATGATTTCCTTATAGCTAGCAGGTGTGAAAAAATGGGGCTTTAGCATAATTTTAGAAGCAAAAAAAATAACCCTGACCAATTTCATTAATGAATTTTATCTGACTAACCAGTGGCAATTTTTGTATCATGGACAGAGACAACATGACAATACATTAATATCTATAATAAATTTTGCCGGACATTCTTCAATGCTTGTGCATGGATAAACTATACAAAGATGCTAAAGAAGTTGATTATTAACTAGACATTTCTTGGCACCGCAGGTGCCAGAGTATCCCCAGACATAGTAGGCCCCCCTCCTACAAGAACAGACCCCCATTTTTAGCAGCATATACTGACACTTGGCATATTTATTGTTTATTCCATCTAACGATTCCACAATCTTGTTGAAGATGTTGGTCCTGTGACCTTGATCTTTTAAAAGATGTGTCCTGTGACCTTGACCTTTGATCTCATAACCCCAAAATCAATTTGGGTCTTGCTTTTCCAATGGGACATATGCAAGTCAAGTTTGAAATCTATACATCAATAAAGCAGGAATTATCATCCAGAAACTTATTTTTGGACAGATGGCTCCTGTGACCTTCACCTTTGACCTTGTGACCTCAAAATTGATAGTGTTCTTCCTCTCTTGGCAGGAGAACTATATGTGCAAGATGAAAGATATGAGATGAAATGTTTGGCTGAAAATGCATCCACATCTTTTTAAAGATGTGTCCTGTGACCTTGACCTTTGACCTCATGACCCCAAAATCAATTTTGGTCTTACTTTTCCAATGGGACATATACAAGTCAAGTTTGAAATCCATACATCAATAAAAGCAGGAATTATCATCCAGAAACTAATTTTTGGACATATGGCTCCTGTGACCTTCATCTTTGACCTTGTGACCTCAAAATTGATAGGGGTCTTCCACTCTTGGCAGGTGAACTATATGTGCAAGAGGAAATATCTGAGATGAATTTTTTGGCTGAAAATGCATCCACAATCTTTTTAAAGAGGTTTCCTGTGACCTTGACCTTTGACCTCATGACCCCAAAATCAATTTGGGTCTTGCTTTTCTAATGGGTCAATAACAAAGCCAAGTTTGAAATCCATACATCAGTAAAAGATGGAATTAAAATCCAGAAACTAATTTTTGGACAGATGGCTCCTGTGACCTTCACCTTTGACCTTGTGACCTCAAAACTGATAGGGTTCTTCCTCTCTTGGCAGGTGAACTATATGTGCAAGATGAAAGACCTGAGATGAAATGTTTGGCTGAAAATGCATCCACATCTTTTTAAAGATGTGACCTTGACCTTTGACCTCATGACCCCAAAATCAATTTGGGTCTTGCTTTTCTAATGGGTCAATAACAAAGCCAAGTTTGAAATCCATACATCAGTAAAAGATGGAATTAAAATCCAGAAACTAATTTTTGGACAGATGGCTCCTGTGACCTTCACCTTTGACCTTGTGACCTCAAAACTGATAGGGTTCTTCCTCTCTTGGCAGGTGAACTATATGTGCAAGATGAAAGACCTGAGATGAAATGTTTGGCTGAAAATGCATCCACATCTTTTTAAAGATGTGACCTTGACCTTTGACCTCATGACCCCAAAATCAATTTGGGTCTTGCTTTTCAAATGGGACATATATAAGTCAAGTTTGAAATCCATACATCAATAAAAGCAGGAATTATCATCCAGAAACTAATTTTTGGACATATGGCTCCTGTGACCTTCACCTTTGACCTTGTGACCTCAAAATTGATAGGGGTCTTCCACTCTTGGCAGGTGAACTATATGTGCAAGATGAAAGATCTGAGATGAATTGTTTGGCTGAAAATGCATCCACAATCTTTTTATAGAGGTTTCCTGTGACCTTGACCTTTGACCTTATGACCCCAAATTCAATTCCGGTCTTGCTTTTCCAATGGGTCAAATACAAGTCAAGTTTGAAATCCAAACATCAATAAAAGAAGGAATTATCATCCAGAAACTAATTTTTGGACAGATGGCTCCTGTGACCTTCACCTTTGACCTTGTGACTTCAAAATTGATAGGGTTCTTCCTCTCTTGGCAGGTGAACTAAATGTGCAAGATGAAAGATCTGAGATGAAATGTTTGGCTGAAAATGCATCCACATCTTTTTAAAGATGTGACCTTGACCTTTGACCTCATGACCCCAAAATCAATTTGGGTCTTGCTTTTCCAATGGGACATATATAAGTCAAGTTTGAAATCCATACATCAATAAAAGCAGGAATTATCATCCAGAAACTAATTTTTGGACATATGGCTCCTGTGACCTTCACCTTTGACCTTGTGACCTCAAAATTGATAGGGGTCTTCCACTCTTGGCAGGTGAACTATATGTGCAAGATGAAAGATCTGAGATGAATTGTTTGGCTGAAAATGCATCCACAATCTTTTTATAGAGGTTTCCTGTGACCTTGACCTTTGACCTCATGACCCCAAAATCAATTTGGGTCTTGCTTTTCCAATGGGACATATATAAGTCAAGTTTGAAATCCATACATCAATAAAAGCAGGAATTATCATCCAGAAACTAATTTTTGGACAGATAGCTCCTGTGGCCTTGACCTTTGACCTTGTGACCCCAAAATTTATATGGATCATCCATTATTGGCAAGTGAGCTATATATTCAAGATGGAAGACCTGGGATGAAAGTTTGGCTTAAAATGCATCCACAGTATCTTTTAAAATGCCAGTCCAGTGACCTTGACCTTTGACCTCATGACCCTAGAACCTATAGGGTTCTTACTTTAGTGGTTGGCCATACATAAGTCATGTTTGAAATCCATATGGCTATCAACACTGGAGATATCATAAGAGGTGTGTGATTTTCACCATATATGGCAATATTCAAGGTCAAGGCCACTATCATAGGAAAGGTCATGACCCCAATTTAAATAAGCATCATCCCATAACCCATACCTATGTATATGCATAATATAAAAGAAATCTGTCCATTAGTTTTTGACTTATAATGCTCACAGTGCTGTAAGGTGGCAATTTAGGGGGTATTAAACGGCACGAAAACAAGTAAAGAATAATAGGTGGCGCCACCAGTTTCTGGAACATGACAACCCTATCCATGATCTTCCATCAACTTGATTTTGGGATAAATCCATGCAAAATTTCTTGAGATATTAAAGAATTTGTGTGATTTTCCCCGAAATTGGACCTATTCAAGGTCAAGGACACTCTCCTAGTAAAGGTCATGACCTCATTTTAAATAGGCGTCGTCCTCTTACCCATATCTATACATATACCAAGTTTGGTAAAGTTCCGTGAAATATTTTTTGGGTTATCGCGCCAACAAGATTCATATGCGGCGGCGGCGGCGGCGGCGGCGGCGGCGGCGGCGGCGGGACCGGTATGAAAACATAGTATCCCCCGACTTTGTCTGGGGATACAATAATAAACGACCATTAATATTCACAGTGGTTTCATTTTTGCCATGATTTCCTCAATGCAAATATCATGAACATGAAACATTATACATATTTGTTAGTAATTGATACCTGTGCATAGATTCTCAAGGTTTTTGTATTTTATTTCCAGGTGTTTTTCATTTTTGCTCATCATGCATTTAAATGGAAAAAACATGTTTAACCTTGTGTATAAATGCTTTAACTGGAACTGAAGCAGGTTTAACTAATGTGACACATAACAAATTCCTATAGAGATCCATGTATTTTCATCAGTCTATGAAAAAAACTCAGCCATGCAGCGGCTAGATGTATATTTATCTTAATTGAATAGTCAATATACATTTTTGTTACATTAATCATGAAGGCAGAAGCAGCCTTCAGGTTTTAAATGAGCAGAAAAGCATCCTACATATAAATTGTAAAAGTACATTTTTATGAGATGCCCTAATCTATACACGTATCATGTACAGATGTCTGGACTCTGACAGGCACCATTGGAATAGTAATGAGCACACAACTTATTCAAACATGAGATGGACCTTCTTGTATCACACAAAATCTACTTGATTTTAGAAAGACAAATTCTTGTTCTTCAGTGATCTCAGCTGATTATAAACGAGATAAATTACTGTTGCCATCAGCCCCCGTCAGCCATCTTTTCTCTTTAACAAAGAGAAGATTTTGCAGGAATGAACCTTACAGTTTTATCTCGGCAGATACAGCTGCCTCTAAGCGCAGTTCTATGCTCTGTTCCATCAACCCATCCAGTTGTTTTGGAGGATAAGTTTCTTGAAAGCTTTTATTATTGTATATTTTCATAGAAACTACACTTGGGAGTAATAATCGAAAGCAGCAGTGTGGATTTATTAATGAAATCCAAAGTTAATGTTTTACCACTGTTAGGACCAGTTACATACTTCAAATGACATACAGATCAAATGTGTTTCTGTTAGTTGTTTGGTTGGTTATAAACAGAAGCTGATAGCAAGATTGCACTAAAACACTACTTGGTCAGAAACAAAATGGCATCTCTGTAATGACAAAATTAGTGTCAACATTTTTAGCATTTCTCAAAAATGTGTAGTTGGGTTTTTAAAAAAATAGTTATTAAACAGATTTTAAGGCCTACAAAGTGATGATTTATCTGCATATCCCTGTTAAGTTTTTTTGATGTTTTTGTTTTTCAAGGCAAAATGACCTTGAAGCTACTGGGTTTAACCCCGTTGACTCTCAATGTCCAATTACGCTTATGCTTGTTCAGGGGCCACATCCGTTCTCCATTTAGTTTGATCCAACCACTGGTTCAATCAAATTTAAGCCCTGAACAGGAGGGCCAAAACCCCTTTTGTCAAAACCAAACACATAACAAAATTTTGGTCAGGGGACCAAACATGCCCTTTTTGGAGTGTTTACTTTGCATGATCAAATATTGCTGTATTTGCATGTGACTGATGAACTTGACAGACAGATACAAGATTTTTTATTACCTTGGTATTTGGATTTCTTAATACAATCGATGGTACATACTTTATCCTGTTAATATTGTGAATTATCTTTATGCTTAACAGGTTTCCCTTGCCACATACCATACTTTTCTACAAGGGAAAATCTGGTTAAATAAATACTCACCCACCGCCTTTCACACCAGACAGAGCAGTTATTCGGGGATGGGATACCGCCCTCTCATTTGTCTGATTACAATCCTTTGCTACACAAAGCAGTGGTTAAAACATACGGAGATCTGAGACAACTGTGGTGTATAACAGCTGTGTGAGGAATGTACCACCCCATGTAACTGAGAACGTGGATGGTGGAACAAACCAATAGGCTGCAACCATTGTATTACAAATTACAGGCCAGATTTTTTTGTTATAACATTTTGTGGAGAATTTGAGAGTAGGAAGCAACAAGCCAATCAGCAGGTTTTAAGTTCAGCTGAAATCTCCACTCAACAATTTTAAAAACCACATCAAGTGTATATATATACTGTCATTGGCTTCATATCTGTGGGGTTAAAATTTTCTATTTTCAATTTTCATTGTTTCACGAGGGTTCATATTGCCTATCTAACCAAACAAAATAATCTAGCAGAGTAATACATTATCATATGAATTAATTATATAAGATAATATGGACCATTTTGTGGTCTGTCATTTGTGGTTGATCATTTGAAAAATGTGGTATTATCTGTGAATAATGAGTAAAATACAAGGTCCATACTTTATTGAAATATTGGTCTTTTGCCATTTGACCTGCCTTTGATGATGGGACCTTTTATTCATGAAGGTTTTATTTTTCCCATTCACAAACATCACAAATTTGTAACCCTCACAGACATAAAGGCAACCACAGAACATGACAACATATATTGTTTCAAGTCTGTAGACTTGTATCTTGCTTGTTACTTATGGCATACATTTAAAAATATACATTTCCTGTGAAAAATGAATATGGAACCAGCCTTTAGTATAATTATTTAGGATGTTTTGATCACTGGCAGCTATATACCATGCTGAACATGCAGGGCCATCAGGTGGTGTTTACACTTTCCATGGAAATGTTCTCAATATAACTGAAACCTAGCAAAGTGAAGATAATTTTTTATTATTTCATTTTTTTTATTGAAGAAAACTTTTAGGAGGGAGATTTTGTGATCCATAAAAAAAATAAACTCGGCAGGAACTATGACAAATCCATTTATTGTAAAGTAAGATCACACTACAGAATCTAGTTAATTGAGATATAAATATGAAAATAATGAAATATACATTAAAAGCAAAACAAGAGAAAATAAAAATCATCTGATAAAAGCACCACTGCTGCAAGCTTGCAGAAAATACCATCAATACATGTTGCTGTTCATGTCAAATTCACAGGGAAAAAAACCCATTAATTTATGTATGTTAATAAAAAGTCTCAAGCCAGCATGTTCAACAATTTTCTGCCAGCCTCTTTCTGGGGGAGTATTAAATCAATGGCACTTCCTCTTTGTGATCAGTACATCACACTTTATCCTTAACTCAAGTCCCAAGGAGAACTTGTTTCTACGTTATATTTCATTCCATGAGCCTTAAGTAATTATCACCAAGTAAGATCAGCTGTTGTTTAGGGAGGCTTGAGTCTTAGAGAAAGGTTTGCAGCAGGATTTATGTGAATGTTGGGGTGATCAGTAATTTATATAACCATTAGTATATGTCAGAGATTTAGCCATAGGATGTGGACAGATTTCTCAGCCACTCACCAGCCTGAGTATGATTAAGGCAAAACTTGAGTGATCACATTCATAAATGAATCTATGACTGCAAACTGTTCATTTGCCTACACACATGAAATCTAACACGCTGCACTTTTTTAAACTAGAATACGGGTAGTTGATATGTGACTTCATGTATCTGCTGAAATCAGAGTGATATAGGTGAAGTGAGGCATGAATTTAGTGTTAAGGGGAAATAGAGTTAGATATGTTGCATATTAACATGGATGTCTGCAACATAAACATGGTTGAATGTGGTGCCACATGTCATTTTAATGAGAAAGCTATCTAAGATGTATACACAGGCAAAATTTCAGGTGGAGAAGTCAAACGACTGCTGAGATACTAGTGATTTTCTCCCAGGCAGATAAACAGATAGCTACCTTGCAAAATTAGTTGTAGGTTGAGCAACCAAATTTGTACAATTTGTAGATCGAGCTATGTAATATCTATACTCATGCAAAATTTCAGGCCTATATGTCAAACCAGTCCTGAGATATGTGCATGGATGTATGGCACACAAACGTAATTGTAGGTGGCACCACCATTCTTAGGTATGTGTTAAAGCCATCCAAGATCTAGCTATGCATGCAAAATTTGAGGCCAATAGGTCAAACCACTCCTGAGATATGTGGGATAATCATCTGACACAGACGGACAGCAGGCCAGAGGGAGGGTCAGAGGTCAGCCCTAAACAGTTAGGCACAAGTTAATATGTGACCCGACAATGGGGCCACGTTTTGGAAAAATCGGTCCAGTGGTCTCAGAAGAGATGTGGTGGCAGAATCCAGTCAAAAATGTAGTATCCGCAAAACTTACCTCTGGCGGAAACAATGAACTTTAGTAGATCTATTTGAATCCAGAGACCATGAAGAGTTCATCAAATTTCTGAACTGATCGAGTTGGAGATCTAGGTCTGGATGTAGTTTTAAAGTCTCCGCCAGGAGGGTAAGCATATATTCCCATTTGTGTGTTTGTTCCCAACATAACTCATGCAATCATGAACAGAATCCCATGACATTTTCAGGGCACTTCGTGAATGGGCCAATATGGGTTGAATAAATGAATGTAAACACTTGTTGGGGATTATATGCCCGAAAGAACCTGGGAATATGGGCCAATTATGGAATGAATACATGGGTTGCTAAGTAGATCACATTAAGGAATGCCCACATGGCGGAGGCATGCATTCATGAGAATTAATGCACATTTCAAGTTTTTGTCTGTCTGTACATCCTCTAACAGGCCATCTGGTAGATAAGTTTAGTACCAAAAGAAAGATAGGCCCTGATGCAAGAAATTAATTAGTATATTACTAATTAATTGTATCCGCCAAAACAGAGTTTTGCGGATACTATGTTTTCAGCTGCACGCCGCCGCCGCCGCCGCCGCGTAGGTTTCCGGAGAACTCCTCCGTAACCGCTGGGCTGAATTTTACGAAACCCGGGATTATGTTCGGGTCACATGTGAACTGCTGCGCCCCAATTTTGTTTTGACCTCTGACCTTTCCTCTGTGCTCTGCGTCCGTTTGTGCGTCTGTTTCCACACATAAACCCACATATCTCGGGAACCGTTTGACGGATCAGAAAAATTTTTTTGCACAAATGTAGCCCTTGGAGAGCTTTATAACATACACAAAAAATGGTGGCGCCACCTGCAACCATGTTTGCACAGTGTCCATCTGTTCGTCTGCCTTAGGTTAAAATCACTCATATCTCTGCAGTGACTTGACTAATTCACCTGAAATTTGGCATGCGTATACATTCTGGATAGCTTTTCTGAGTTTGTGACAGGTGGCGCCACCTACATTCACGTTTACGCTGCAGACATCCAAGCTCATATCTCGGGAACCGTTTGACCGATCAGGAAAATTTTTTTGCACAAATGTAGCCCTTGGAGAGCTTTATAACATACACAAAAATGGTGGCGCCACCTGCAACCATGTTTGCACAGTGTCCATCTGTTCGTCTGCCTTGGGTTAAAATCACTCATATCTCTGCAGTGACTTGACTAATTCACCTGAAATTTGGCATGCGTATACATCCTGGATAGCTTATCTGATTTTGTGACAGGTGGCACCACCTACATTCACGTTTACGCTGCAGACATCCAAGCTCATATCTCGGGAACCGTTTGACCTATCAGAAAATTTTTTTTGCACAAATGTAGCCCTTGGAGAGCTTTATAACATACACAAAAAATGGTGGCGCAACCTGCAACCGTGTTTGCACAGTGTCCATCTGTTTGTCTGCCTTGGGTTAAAATCACTCATATCTCTGCAGTGACTTGACTAATTCACCTGAAATTCGGCATGGGTATACATCCTGGATAGCTTTTCTGATTTTATGACAGGTGGCGCCACCTACATTCACGTTTACGCTGCAGACATCCAAGCTCATATCTCGGGAACCGTTTGACCGATTAGGAAAATTTTTTTGCACAAATGTAGCCCTTGGAGAGCTTTATAACATACGCAAAACTGGTGGCGCCACCTGCAGCCATTTTTGCACAGCTCTATCTGTTTGTCTGCCATGGGATAAAATCACTCATATCTCGGCAGTGGTTTGACATATCTGGCTAAAATTTTGCAGGTTTATACATCCCTGACAGCTCTCTTGATTTTATGACAGGTGGAGCCAACTGCATTCTAGTTTATGCAGCAGACATCCAAGCTCATATCTTGGGAACCGTTTGACCGATTGGGCCAAAGTTTTGCATGTGTATAGTTCTCACATAGCTCTTTATCATACGCAAAACTGGTGCTGTCACCTGCAACCATTTTTGCTCAGCGTCCATCTGATTGTCTGCCACAGGCTAAAATCACTCATATACATGTAGTGGTTTGACTTATCTGCCTTAAATTTTGCATATGTATACAACTGGGACGGCTTTCTGGATTTTGTGGTAGGGGGGGCAACCTTCATACACAATTTGGCTGCAGACATCTATGCTAATATGCAACACTTCACTCTATTTCCCCTTGCCACTTAATCCATGCCTCACTTCACCCGTTCCACTCTGATTTAGGCGGATACACGTAGTCGCTTGTAGACTACCCGTATTCTAGTTAAATCTGGCACTGAGCTCTCTCTGTTTTATCAAGTAAATATTTGTACATGAAAAAAATGTATTTTTTAACCCTGTCCCAAATAAGCTGGAATTGGATTTAGAATGATATTTCTGGTCATGACAGTAAAATGATATAAAATCTAGCCCACAAATACTGCACTTAATATAGTTTATATTCAAGATAATCAATTTTGCTGTGCACATCCTGTTTAAATGACTTTAAATAATCAAGTAACAAGTTTTTTTATTTAAATTCCAATACTCATACTTGATAATAAATCCCTCATTTCAAACAATGGAGATACAAAAAAAATCAAACATACTTCTCTTGATCTTATATCCAAACAATAGCCTTAAAAGAACCAGTGATAGTTTAAGCTGTAAGGTTCAATTGCTCTCGACCAAAGGCCCATAAATCAAAACACAACAACAAATTTCCACAAACCTGACCCATAAAATTTACTGTAAAAACAGAAAATTTAGACAGACCTGCCATGGCAGCGAAGGGCACACTTTGGTGTGAAAGCAGACAAAAATACCACCCTCTATTACAAACAGGAACTCTTGGTTTTATTCAGTGACTATAACAGGTTCCTATGATTAAGTAATTAGCTATGGCTGACGAATTTAATTAATCTGGAATTGAGTTAATCATTCACACAACAAGTAATATTCTTTCTAGGATTTTTTTATCATATGTTGATTAAGTCACTGATGTTAAACTTACATTGATGCTAATCTCTCGTACCACTGGATGATTTGGATTCTCCGGGATCAATAAGTGGCTTCTGATGAAGCAATTTTTTACTCTTCTATCACTGGAAGAGAACAGCCCCTGTCCTCATTTACAAGAGCAGCCTACAGAGAGCTTAAACCTCCACATGGGCCAAACATTTGGAACCAAAATATAACAAGTTTTAAAATTAAGTCTAGGTGATAACTATTATAAATACTAAATCAACTATTATATGGATTTATGATATTAGATAATATGTGCAAATCGTATCAATTATATGGGGACCCAAATGAACATGGAACAAGTAGTAATTACTCTTAATTATTAGCAGATAATTTGACATCGTTAATAATTACAATCTTTTTCCTTTCTACTTGCCTCCAACTATTGGGCTTCTTATTCACAAAGGTTTCCTTCTCATGATAATATTATTTTCGTAAATATTTGCGTATCTGAAACCCGCACAAACTAAAAGGCAACCACAGTATCAGGTGCAAATCTGTCACCTGTGACTTTTACTTTGACCAAAGGTTAGTTTTGGAGAATTAGCAGCGTTGTATATCTAGTGCAAACATGGGCAGAAATAAAAGGTTTCTCATTTTTAGGAAAGTGTGAAAAAGTTAAATAATCAGACTGCAATGTCTGATAATTAAAAGCTTGATCACAGCTTCACTGAGCACAAATGCTGCCAATAAGAACAAGCAAAGATTTGAAGAGTGATCTCAATTTGAGATAAAAAAATAACTAGGGAGGAAGATGGGGTTTCCTTCCACAAACCCATGCTATGCATCTTATGCGGGTGGACTTTCTTAAGCACACAAGGACTTATGAAAATCCCTTAATGCTATAAATACAAGTATTTCATGAGTAGAGGTTGTGTTGATAATGCAGTGGGAGTGATAATCTTAATTAGGACAGTATCCTTGAACACCATTTGAATGAGAAATAACACTAAAATTTAATGATTAATTCCTGCTAATTAGACTAATTATCCCACAATGCATGAAAAATATACTGATAACTATTAGAGTTATATTACAAACTAATGAAAACATAACCTCCTTGCCTAATGGCTGAAATTACACTTGATTGGTTTTAACCTGCATTAAGATATTAGTTTACTGTTTTAAATATATTTATGAGATGATATTTACCACAGACATAGGTAATCCTGTGATTTAATGAAACCATTCATTCTTGTGCCAAAAGATTTAAGTAATTTATCAGATTGCTAAGCTCATTATTTCTTTGATTAAACAAGGTGAATATTTTATATATTTAATCAGGTTAACTACACAATATTTAATAACAATATTTAATTAAGTTAATTACACATAAGTGGCTTATCAAATCAGTCAGGTGTGGCATAAAAGTTCGAAGTTAACATTATGAGGATTAAAAAGGGAGGAATAGGGATATTTATTAATTGAATGCAGACAGAATGTAAGAAACAGAAAAGTCAGGCTTTGTAATGACTCAGAACTGAAAGGAATCAATTAACTGTTGATTGGCTGATTGCTGTCAGTGTTGTGCCATTTTAATTAAATCTACTTCTGCATTTTTTTTTAATTTGTTTGCACCAAAAAGCTTATGGGTATGATGTCATCCATCAGCCATCAATGTTTCTCTCTTACTGCCTCCGCCAGGAGAGTATGCAATAATTCCTGTGTGTGTGTGTTTGTGTGTGTGTTTGTTCACAACATAACTCATGCAATCATGAATGGAATCTGATGAAATTTTCAGGGCATTTCAGGAATGGGGCAAGGAAGAATAAGTTAGAGTTTGGTGTTGATACTCAAAGGGGACTGACAATGCAAGTCAATACAATAGGGCCTAAAAAAAATTCAATTTCTAGCCTAATTTTTCAGCTCAAATTTCAGATATAAACAGAATAAATACTTATGTATACATGCTGTGAAAATTCAACAGTTCTTACAGGAACCAGGGGTCTCTACGCTCAGCTGTACTTGTCTACAAGGATATTCTGAAGACATTTTTCCAGAATGACGGTCCTGTGACCTTCATCTTTGACCATCAAAATGATTCTTACTTAAGTGGTGGGTCATTAACAAATCAAGTTTGAACCCAATCTGTCAAGCCAAAGCAGAATTATCATCCATAAACTAATTTGTGAAAGGATGGGCCCTGTAACCTTGACCTTTGACCCTATGACCCCAAATCAAAAAGAATCTTCCCCTTTCAGCAAGTGAGTAATATCTTGAAGATGGAAGGTTTGAGATGAAAAGTTTGGCTTGAAATGCATACACATTCCTTTTAAAGAAATGGGTCCTGTGACCTTGACCTTTGACCTTTGGACACCAAAATTAAAAGGGTTCTTACTTTAGTTGTGAGCCATATAAAAGTTAAGTTTGAAACCAATATGTCAAACTAAACTGGAGTTATCATCAGGAAACTAATTTGTAAACAGATGGCCCCTGTGACCATGACCTTTGACCTTGTGACCCCAAATTAATTTTTGCTCTCCCGATACTGGCAAGTCAGCTAAATGTGCATGATGGAAAGTTTGGGATGAAAAGCTTGGCTTAAAATACAGCCATTGTCTTTTTAAAAAGAGAGTCTTGTGACCTTGACCTTTTACCTCATGACCCAAAAATCATACAGGTTCTTTCTTTATTGGTGGGCCATTTGTAAATTGTGTTTGAAATCCATATATCGATCCAACCTGGAGTTATCATCTGGAAACAAATTTGTGTGGATGGATGGATTGACTTACAGACAGACAGGGTGATTACTACATAGGGCATCCACTTGTGATCAATAAACACATCAGGTTTTGGGACACTAGATGGAATCACAGCTGAGAAACTGACATGATTGTCAAAAAATTGAAAAATATTCTTAAAAATATATAAAACAAGGGACCTATGGGTCACTGTGCTCAGCTGACGTTAACCTTGAAGGTAAAAATCTAAAATAATATTAAATGGAGATAAAGTGTAAGAGGAAGAGGTAATAAAGGCCATGGTTGGTTTATATGATTGGTTTGTATTGATGAGCAAGAAATTGTTGCAAAAAAAATTTTGTGACCTGACCATGTGTTTCCTAATGTTGAAACTAAAGCATGTGAGCAGTTTGTGAAAAAATGATCTGTACTATTACCATGATCATTAGTTGGTTTTTCAATTAACTGTTGACATTTCAGTAGTTTACACATTTGTTCAATTGAATCTATTTTTTTGTATAATATATATTATTAAATATATATGTATTTTTTTTATGAAATGTATACAGTTGAAATATAGCTACCGTAGATCCGCGTTTTGCCGCCGCACGTCGTCTAATGGCCGCACCCCATGTTCGTAAAATATCTGGAAGGCTCCTTCACTGGAGAAAAAAATTCCCAAAACCTTACTTAATGGCCGCACCACATTCTCATCACGTTCCATTGCCGGGTGAGGTATGGGAACACAACGAAAAAAGGTTCTTTCTTAAACGCTAGGCTGCAGCTAGGTACGCAGCGGTATGCTGATATGCGGTCAGGCATAACAGTTTTGGGAAACAGTTGCAACTGTGTATGTTGCTTGGCTAATTAATTAATTAAATTAATTGGTTAAATCGCCTGATCTATCCGATTAGAATAGATGACAATTTGTTCGGTTTATAACGACTCATCCAAGACGAATACTAGTAGGGCCACGAAATTAATTTAACACATCACTGAATGCCGGAGAATCTTGCGCCTTTAACTTGGCTAATTAAAGTTCAATGAGACATCAAAGCATTGTATGGGACGACTGTAGTTTAAATATTATTTAGACATTATACATCGTCGGTCATTTAACAACAAAACATTAAATAAACGACACATTCGTCGGTGATCAGAAAACCTCGGGTTGTGCTGATCATAATATATGCAAAATGGTGTCCGAACCGGCAAAAGATGCCACATAAAATGATTACGGAACTAG
Organism: Sipunculus nudus; assembly: GCA_026874595.1. Classification (NCBI taxonomy): domain Eukaryota; kingdom Metazoa; phylum Annelida; class Sipuncula; order Golfingiida; family Sipunculidae; genus Sipunculus; species Sipunculus nudus. The sequence goes on from CM049315.1 coordinate 67,827,200, forward strand.
CGGGCCTTGGTGTACCTTGCGCCTTTACCCTGGCTAATTAAACTTCAGTGGGACATCATAGCCAACGGTACTCTTTATGATGCTTTTATTTACACTCTATACAACGTCGGTCAATTAACAACCGTGACAAAACCTTTGTATAAGCGAATCCCGCGTCGAGCCTTTTCGGGTACTCCCAGGGTCCTGCTGATCATAATATATACACACTGGTGCCCGAACCGTCTGCTAGCAAAGTGTGCCATATTTAAAGATTACGGAACTAGCTGGTGAGGTTATGACATTTGAGCGCCATCTATTGACAATGTAATGAACGAAGAAGTATCTGAACGTGAGCGCAGGTTTAATTGCCGAAGAACGTATGGTCTTTGGTTATCTTTTGTTTAACAGTTTATTTGAAAAGAAATGATATGTTCAAGAAATATCTTAAAATAATGTTTTACCGATATTGCAGCCATACTCAAATATAGGTACAACCGTTAGTCTTGATAGAATGCATAATTTGGCGAGTGAATATCGATCTTTTATCAATCATTGCGTGAAAATTGCCGTGGTTTATGACTGACTCAGAAAATTTTCATAATACATATAAGCCTGTTTAAAATATCAATTTTACATTTTATAAAATTAATAATGAATAAAATTAATATATAAATATGCAGTATCATAACATGTACGTTCTCAGTATTCACTTCTTCCTCAGCCTATTATCGCCCATTGCGCCTCGGCGGGCCGTCTAGTCACTTGTACATGTTTGAATCTAGCCTAACCTGCGTTTTAAAGCCGCATCCCTTGTCGAGAAATATTAGTCAGGATTTTTGGCTGTAAGTCTTATTTTATGGCCGCGGCGGCAAAACGCGGATCTACGGTAATTAACAACATAAAACAGGGCAAACAAAGCCTGATCTCAAATTCTGCTGAGGCAGGAAAATAATGAACAAATCTTTGTATTAAATCCTCATTTTTTTATCACATCAATTATTTTCTAGTTTTATTGGGGTGGTGATATGAGAATAACTGTACCCTGTCACAGCAGGGGACCTCCCCCAGTGACTGTAACAAATCAGAAACCCTGGCATAGCTGACTTTCAGTGACCTGGAGTGGGACCCTGCATCTGTAATCATAGCAAGTGACTACCGGTACAGAAACCATTTGAAAAGCTAAGAGAAAATGGCCCAGCTTAAATGAACCTCTGTAAATTATAGAATAATGGACATGAGCTAAAGCATATGGACTGTGTAATAAATGAAACCTTTGGCCTGAAACCATTTAGTGATGCACCAAGGGAAAAAATGGGCCTACGGTAAGTGTCATATAAAAGTTCCATTTCATAAACAAATAATGTGTGAAGGTAATAAAGTTTTCAAAAGTTAAATATATGGCCATATGAGTTAAAAATTAATCCCACAAAGTTTGACCAATATTCCTAATTTTAAAAACTAGGTTTAACAGTGTTATTCACACCTAGGCCCCGCCAATTTTAAGAGATATGAATGAAATGCTACCAAGTATTTATATCTTTTTAAATCTTGTCAGTTAGCACTTACATTAGGTCCTTATATTTTACCATATTTGAATATTAGGATTAAATTCCAGAAAATTTTGTTCTTTAAAAAAATCAAAATTGTCCAAGTCTCGACAAAAAGAATTTTTTTAACATAAAAATTTTAAGCTTTGTCTTGTATATTAGTCCTATGTTTCGAAGCGGTGGGTCAGGGAGGGGTCTCTGTTGTTACTGTTCATCGCTGAAAAAATGTGAAATTATAAGATTCATCTTGTTTAGAGTACACGTCTATCAACAGAATGGGGTGGGGGGGGGGGGGGGGGAGAAAGGCTCCCTGTGGTATTTATGCTGGCAGCCTGATCAAGCTCAACAAGAGAGAGGGCTTGCCTGAGTGATGGGATTACATAATAGCCTGGGGAGCATTGAGAGTTGCACTGAATGACCTACGATGACCTCAGTGGACTGCTTGACAATGTAAGGGAATACAACAAGAGCCTCCAAACAAAATAAATCACCAGCCTAATTTTGCAGCTTTTATTTTCAAATTTCAGATTTTAACAGATTAAATCCTTATGTGTACATGCTGTGAAAATAACATCCACAGTACTAACAGGAAAAAATTGTGCCGTGGCCAAAGTTGGGCAAAATTTAAGGTACTGATTTTATATTTATGCTAATAACTTAAAAAAATGCATTTTTCAGATCTAATTTTTCGGTATACAATTGAATCTTAATTAAATGATGTTATATTCCTGAAAAAAAGTCTCAGCCATTCTTATTTTAAGTGAGTAAATATATATCCTGATTTTTTACAAGGTGCATTATGTTTGGGCCTGTAACTTCAACAAATTATGCAATACTGACCGAAATTTTGGTATGTACATAGGAAATGTATGGAAGAATATGAATATTTACAATTACATCTACCAGGTAAACAAAAGTAGGGTCATGATGCTAGAAAATACAAATACATTAAGGCTTCTAAAAAACTTCAATAGCTAGACTAATTTTTAAGCTTATACTTTCAAATTCAAAATTCATCAGATTAAATCCACATGTAAACTGGCTGTGAAAATTAAATCAAATGTACTTATAAGAAAAAAACGTGACATGGTCAATTTAGGCAATTTTAAGGTACCTTTTTTTTTTATTTTTGCTAATATTTTAAAAAATTTAACAGATTTTGATCTAATTTTGGGTATACAATTTAATTTTGATTGATTAAAGATATATTACTGGAAAAAAGTCCATAGCTTTAAAATGTTTTGTTTTAAGTGATCAAATATCTTTCCTGATTTTTTCCAAAATGCATTATGTTTAGGTCCATAACTTTTTTAAATTATATAATACAGACCTTATTTCTGGCATGTACATAGGAACTATATAGAGGAATATTTATGGTAAATATGAGGAAAAACAGATGAGTAGTTTCAATATTAGGCAGTCCTGAAGTGTGAAAATAGGTTTTTAATAAAAAATTGAGGTTTTTCCTTAATTTCTCAAAGGAACGAAGTCGCAAAGACCCAGTTTTCGGCTTGGTAGGAGATCTTGGGGACATCTAACATTATGCTGAATTTTGGATTCCTAGGTCTTACGGTTTCAAAACGTGCCACATCTACGGACGGACAGACAGACAGACGGACGGACAACGGACAATGGACCACGACTATAGCTCAGAAGTGGCACCACCACTTTTTGGGAACTGACCAAAAAAGTCATGGTCAATATTCAAGGCAAGTTTCATGACAATCCATGCATTTATTATCAAGATATTTGAGGTATTGTATCAAATTTTTTATTATTCTGAGAAGTAGTTCCAAGCCCCATAGCTTGGAGGATATAGGTCGCAGTGACCTAATTTCAGGTTTCCAAGGAGATTTTTTATTGACCCACCTTGGATTTTGACTAATAAGTTTCTAAGACCAGCAGTTAAGATTTGTGCCCTGCTAACAGGTGACCGGAAGGCTGGACGGCATACGGACAAAGTGCCATTCCTTAACCTCAGTAGACTTACAGTCAGCTGAGCTAAAAAATGAGCCATGGTCAAGGTAGGGCAAAATTCAAGGTGTCAGGGGTTGCCGACTTGCAGGTTCTCTCGTCAAACTCGAACTCAAGGCAGACATTATAAGACGTTCTTTAATCAATATATCAAAGACGTACAGGTTCGCACCATGCACATAGGCTAAAAATATATCAAAACAGCAGGCTACTGGAGACTTCACTCGAGACCTGAGACCTGAGACTTGACACTCTTTTCAGTGCCATCCCAGTATACTTATACATTCTACAGGCGTGAGTGAGGACCTTAACGAAACAGGGGTTGCAAGGCTGGTGCTGATATCGCTATCTGGTCCAGTTAGAGTAAAAGTGTGTTTCTTGTTAACACTTATAATGAATATAATACAAAGAATACTTTACGATCAACAATAAATATTACCTTGCCGGATAGCTCACCGCACACTTAATCAGTGATACTAATTGTGACGTAATCATGAATTAGGGTTAACTAGTAATGAGAAATAAACTTAGATTATAACATGTGGATTTTAATTTATCAACTGGAAAATTATTAATAACTGGCAAATTAAATAACGTAAGGTATCTTGGCATATATGTACATAAAGAGAAGGAGCCCACCTGATACACTATTATTCTAAGAAATATGAATTAGGACCTGCTTGCAAATAAGAAATATACTTGAACAGAAAACACTTTCTCTCCATATGTATATATCCATATGGGATATTGAGCAGGGGTCGAGGGGAAGCCATCAGCCTAATTGCGCAGACGCTGGGCTTGGTGGCCTCTTACGCAATCAGGCCGCAGAGACCAGAACTAATAGTTAACGGCTGGACATCAGTGTTCGCCTAGACCTCATATATGTATAAGTGTGTACTCTGTAACAAAGGTACAGATTTTATTTTTATGCTAACAACTTAAACAAGGGACCTATGGGTCACGGCGCTCAGCTGTTATATGTGGAAAAAAAAAATGATTTAGAAATGAGGCACATGCTGGTTTTGTGTGGTAATAAATATAAGCTGTATTATGAGTTGTTGTTGTTTAGCTTATGTATGATTTTGATAGTACCTTTAGAGACAGGGAAGAGGATTGATTTCATTTATTTTATTAACAAATGGAGTACTATTGTCACACAGATTTTGACTTGGCCGTATAACTTATAAGCAGAACATATAATATATGAGTTTATTTATTTAAAAAAAATTACAAATATTGTCCCAAATATAATTTTTATTAAAAATAATAAGAGAATCATATGATTTTTTAAAAGGAAATATAACTGAAATGATTATTAAAACTAGATATTTCTTGGCACCGCAGGTGCCATAGTATCGCCAGACAATTAATACCCCCCCCCCCTTTAAGAATAGGCCCCACATCTTCAGCAACAATTAATATCAGACCACACTCATAGAAAAGGTCATTCTCATAGAAAAGGTCATGATCCAAATTTCAATATACATCATCCCCTAACCCATGTCTATGTATATGCAAGAAATCTGTCCATTAGTTTTTGACTTATAATGCTCACAGTACTGTTAAGTGGCAATGATGGGGTATTAAACGGCACGAAAACAAGTAAAAGAATAACAGGTGGCACCACCTGTTTCCAGTACATGACAACACTATCCAAGATCTTCGTTCAAGTTGATTTTTGGACCAATCAATGCATCCCTTATTGAGAAATTAATGATTTTGTGTGATTTTCACCATATATGGCAATATTCAAGGTCAAGGCCACTCATTGGAAAGGTCATGACCCCTATTCAAATAAACATTATCCTATAACCTATATCCATGTATATGCATATTATGAAAGAAATTTGTCCATTAGTTTTTGACTTAAAATGCTCACAGTAATGATAAATGGCAATGATGGGGTATTAAACGGCACAAAACAAGTAAAAGAATAACAGGTGGTGCCACCTGTTTCCGGTACATGACAATACTTTCCAAGAACATTGAACATGTTGATTTTTGGACCAATGCATGCATGCCTTATTGAGATATTAATGATTTTGTGTCATTTTCACCATATATGGCAATATTCAAGGTCAAGGCCACTCTAATAGGAAAGGTCATGACTCCAATTTATATATACATTATCCCATAACCCATGTCTATGTATATGCATAATATGAAAGAAATCTGTCCATTAGTTTTTGACTTATAATGCTCACAGGTTATAAATGTACTGTTAAGTGGCAATGATGGGGTATTAAACGGCACGAAAACAAGTAAAAGAATAACAGGTGGCCCACCTGTTTCCGGCACATGACATTACTATCCAAGATCTTCGGTCAAGTTGATTTTTGGACCAATGCATGCATCCCTTATTGAGAAATTAATGATTTTGTGTGATTTTCACCATATATGGCAATATTCAAGGTCAAGGCCACTCATTGGAAAGGTCATGACCCCTATTCAAATAAACATTATCCTATAACCCATATCCATGTATATGCATAATATGAAAGAAATTTGTCCATTAGTTTTTGACTTATAATGCTCACAGTACTGATAAATGGCAATGATGGGGTATTAAACGGCACAAAACAAGTGAAAGAATAACAGGTGGTGCCACCTGTTTCCGGTACATGACAATACTTTCCAAGAACATTGAACATGTTGATTTTTGGACCAATGCATGCATCCCTTATTGAGATATTAATGATTTTGTGTAATTTTTACCATATATGGCAATATTCAAGGTCAAGGCCACTCTAATAGGAAAGGTCATGACCCCAATTAATATATACATCATCCCATAACCCATGTCTATGTATATGCATAATATGAAAGAAATCTGTCCATTAGTTTTTGACTTATAATGCTCACAGGTTATAAATGTACTGTTAAGTGGCAATGATGGGGTATTAAACGGCACAAAAACAAGTAAAAGAATAACAGGTGGCGCCATCTGTTTCCGGTACATGACATGACTATCCAAGATCTACCGTCAAGTTGATTTTTGGACCAATCCATGCATCCCTTATTGAGAAATTAATGATTTTGTGTGATTTTTACCATATATGGCAATATTCAAGGTCAAGGCCACTCTCATGGAAAAAGGTCATGACCCCAATTTAAATAAACATCATCCCATAACCCATATCTATGTATTTGCATAATATGAAAGAAATCTGTCCATTAGTTTTTTTACTTATAATGCTCACAGTACTGTCAAGTAGCAATTTTGGGGGTATTAAACGGCACGAAAACAAGGAAAGAATAATAGGTGGCGCCACCAGTTTCTGGAACATGACAACCCTATCCATGATCTTCGATCAACTTGATTTGGGGATCAATCCATGCAAGATTTCTTGAGATATTTAAGAATTTGTGTGATTTTCCCCAAAATTGAACCTATTCAAGGTCAAGGTCACTCTCCTAGTTGAGGTCATGACCTCATTTTAAATAGGCGTCGTCCTCTCACCCATATCTATACATATACCAAGTTTGGTAAAGATCCGTGAAATATTTTTTGAGTTATTGTGTCCAAAAGAAATCTCTGCGGTGGCGGCGGCGGTGGCGGCGGCGGTGGCGGCGGCGGTGCGACCGTGGCTAAACCATAGTATCTCCAGACTATGTCTGGCGATACAATAATATTAAAGAATATATTCATGAATGCATCCATGAATACATTTTGAAAGTATTTGCACTGGTATTCATATACTTTCATTTTTACCTGAATTACCATTCTTTATGCAAGAAATTTTATAATGGAGTACATATTCATATTTGTATTTAAAGACAATTGCGAAGTATTCACACCATGTCTGGTATTTATTCAGTTTTCACCAATGAAGTTGAGAATCCAGAATATACAAAATTCACACATTTAAATAATGATCATAAGTACCTAGTTTTAGAGCTTTTATTTATATTAAAAAAAAAATTAATGTAATATATTCATTTTGGACTAATTTCACATCAATGTACACACTAGACACAGTAGGAATCTAGATTAATATTATTAACTGCATCTTTGTCTATCATTAATTTCCTTCATATGATCCCTAATAATTAGTAATGAATAATATGATTTACTATTTTATCATTAAAATTGAACTGAAAAATACCATAGGTGACTGCATGGTGTTATTTGGAATACGTGACATTCTACCCATTGATACAAGATTCTTATATCATCAGTAACTGCAAGTTAATTTCCTGTTATTATAAACTAACAAATTCCTTTTCTATTTTTCTTTAACTTGTTATTAAAAACCAATAAAAATTTATTAATTTATTGTTTATTGTTATGTTGTTGGTTAAAACTACTAGATGAGTTGGGTTGGACACCTGGATCAACTGTGGCTGGCCATAAGCTGCCTGGCTGCCCCGATGCATGCCTCTCCTCAAGCATGCATAATTTGCTGAAAGTTCAACAAGGTCAACTCACAGGTGACTTAAGAGGGGCTGGAGAGAGCCAAGGTCTGACATGGTCTCATAAAAACATTAATAAAAGCCACAATTTTTAGCCAATTTCTTTCAGCTTTCTAAACTAAAAAGCTGAAATCCTTATGTGTGCATGATATGAAAATTATATCAACAGTTCTCACAGGAAACAATGTGCCATGGTCAAAGTTGGGCAAAATTTAAGGTACTAATTTTAGACTTATACTAATAACTTATAAAATTTGAAAAATTCAAAACTAATTTTGGGTATTCAATTGAATCTTGATTAAATAATGTTACATCCCTGACAAAAATCTCTAGCTTCAGCAATCCCCTTGTTAAGGGAGTAAATATATTTCTTGATTTTTTACAAAGTGCATTATGTTTGGACCCAAGATTTAAAACAATTACGCAATACTGACATCATTTCTGGCATGTGCATAGAGAATGTATAGAAAAATATGTATATTAAATATGATTATATAAGTCTGATCAGTGGTTTTGATATTAGGCAGTCTTGAAGTGTAACAATGGGTTTTTAATGGAAAAATGAAGTTTTTCATTAATATCTCAATGGAATTATGTCCTAGTGACCAAATTCTTGGCATGGTAGGGGATTTTGGAGACATCTAACTGTATGCCAAATTTAAGGAACTTAGAGCTGAAGCTAGGGAGCTGAGCTCTTTCAAACTGCATAACACTAACTTGATGTAAACAATATGTTACATGGTGCTTGAAAACTTGAATAAAATCTAAAGTTTTTGATCAACTGGTTTCAAATTTTTGGTGTTAACAGACAAAATGCTAACAAAAACATGCTGTGAAAATTAAATCCACAGTACTTACAGGGAGAAAAGGTGCCATGGTCAAAGTTGGGCAAAATTTAAAATACCAATTTTTTATTTTTGTTAATATTTTAAAAAATTAGAAAGATTTTAATTTAATTTTAGGTATACAATTTAATTTTGATTAATTTAAGTTTTATTACTGGAAAAAAAGTCCATAGTTTTAACATGTTTTGTGTTAGGTGAACAAATATCTTTCCTGATTTTTACAAAATGCATTATGTTTGGGCCCATAACTTTTTTAAATTATATAATACAGACATAATTTCTGGCAAGTACATAGGAACTATATAGAGGAATATTTATGGTAAATATGAAGAAAAACAGATAAGTGGTTTTGATATTAGGCAGTCCTGAAGTGTGAAAATAGGTTTTTAATAAAAAATTGAGGTTTTTCCTTAATTTCTCAATGGAACAAAGTCGCAAAGACCCAGTTTTCGGCTTGGTAGGAGATCTTGGGGACATCTAACATTATGCCGAATTTTGGATTCCTAGGTCTTACTGTTTCAAAACGTGCCACATCTACGGAAGGACGGACGGACAGAAGGACAGACGACGGACAATGGACCACGACTATAGCTCAGATGACTTATATTCAGCTGAGCTAAAAATTTACAAAATTCAGATCTATTTTGGGGAATAGAATTGAATCTTGATTGAACAAAAATATATACCTGAAAAAGAAAATCTCTCGCTTAAAAAATTATCCTTTTAAGTGAGTAAATATCTATCCTGATTTTTTACAAAGTGCATTATGTTCGGGTCCACAACTTCAAGAAATTAGACAATACTGACTTAATTTCTGGCATGTATATAGGAAATTTATAGGAGAATATTTATGGTAAATATTAAGAAAGACAGATAAGTTGTTTTGATATAAGGCAGTCTGTGTTAATTGTTTTTATCATGGAAAATTGAAGTTTTTCCTTAATTTCTCAAAGGAATGAAGTTTGTGACACAGTTTTCAGTTTGGTAGGAGATTTTCGGGCATCTAAAAGTATGCCAAATTTTGGATTTGAAGGTCTAACGGTTTCAAAACATGCCAGTCTAATGGATAGACAGATTGATGGACAAATGGCATGATGGACAATTATGAGACAATGGCTATAGCTCAGACAACTTATAGTCTGCTGAGCTAAAAATCATAACTGAAAAGATAATTCATCAAGACATTCTAATCTGAGATACTTTATTTTACAATGAATCTTGGAGACAAAAGGAATAGAAAGTGTCATTATTGATGGAAGCTGCTTTCTAACATTTGTACTTCAAGATGCAGGATAGAATGATTTCTGTTGTACCATATATTGCTTTCTATACCATTTATCTTTGCCCACCAAAAATTTGCAACTGAAGGCATATATACCTTCCAGACAGACACGTCAATGCAGTAAAGCTTACCATGAATTTTATTAACAGCCAGTGCCCCTTGCCACCCCCCGCCAGGTAATGTCATATTAATGGGAAAAAAATTGACAGATGACGCACAATGGCTGATGGAGGAAACTATGTTCATGAATACTGATCTTTGGAAACATGTGTTTGAATAGGTTAGTCAAAACAAGAGACTTAACATACATGTAAGCACTGGCTTCTTAAGTCCAGGTGAGCAAAGGACTCAAAGCTGAGAGGCTATGAGTTCAAATCTCAGCAGAGGAGCAGTGAGCTTTTTCACTGTCGTCCTCCCAAGAAGAGTGCTCCTTGGGACTTACCAAAGTGGTCATAATTTGGGCATGTTTGAATGTCATATGATGTCACTTATGTATAATTCAACAACTATCAGACTGCAAAGTCCCTAATCCAAGGTAGTACTGTGTGGAAAGAGAACACTCCCTACCCGCTGTCAGAATCCTGCTCTCAAGGATACAGAGCACTGGACAAACCTACCTCCCCCTCCTCACATGGGAGTTGGCGTAGGGTAGCCAGCTCACAGCTTATACACACACTTCCAGGCCCTATTTAGGGCATATAACAAACAAACAAACAAAACGCCCCCTTTCCAAAAAGGCTAGTTAATAGGACTGCAACCACAAAATTTTCCACTGTAAAATTTTTTCAATAGGGTGGGATGGATGTAACTTCTCCTATTTCTAGGGTCATTACTTGCTGCAGGTCCAGTTGTTAATCAACTGACCACCAGCTGTCAGCCAATCACATGCAGTTAAGCGATTCCCTCCCTCCCCCCCCCCCCCCCAACTGCATATTGCTTGGGCTATATATATTCCTGGACAGGGGTTTAATCTTTCTCATTGGGATCAAGCATTGAACTGGGCACTAGGAAACCACGTGATGTGTTTAACTTTTGACTTTTGTCAGTTACCTCCAGTGGGGTAAACCCTTTTTAAACAGCAGTCATGCTATCTAAGTATGTACATTTCCTACCTTATGTTCAACTGAATCAGAAATACTGCAGTTTGATAACTTGAATGTTTAGAGTTTAATTAAATTCCTTTTAAAATTAAACAGTGTTGTTTTATTTCTTTAAATTGTACATACTGTCGTCCAGTACACTGTCCAATCCCAATTTTCCCCCAGAAAAAGCAAACTACAACATGATGCACCTGCAGTTGGTCAGTGTTGAGCAGACATGCCTGACTGGCCTGAGCCTACCACTAGAATCAATCAGCCGTGACACACACATGAGGGCTGATTCATCAGTGCTTAGTCAGATCACACCAAGTTCACAGAAATGTAAACCCTCATTTGATCAGATGAAATATCAAACAGATCCGTCCACCACAAGGTTTTTAAATTTTCAAATACAGTATGTATAATCCATTTAGAAAACAGTAATAACAGAATATGACAATGTTAATCAAATGTTTTTGATATAAGATAATCTTGCAGAATAAATGCTTTTAGACTAATATTCCTATATGATGTTCCTCCAAAGAATATCCCTGGATGAACACTCATCAACCTTTCTGATTCTGAGCTCATACCTGGCAGACAACTGAGGCCCTGCCACCGCACAATATGTGGAATATTGTCTCCCATAAATTGTCTTGTTACGGAAGACACTGTCACAAAAAGTCTGGTCACCATTGCTCATGGCCTGGTTCTTCAGATATATCACAGACAAACAATGATCCTCCAGAGGCCTTATGAAGCCGGCATGTCTGGCATGGAAGAATTAACCAGGACCTACACGGCTAAACCCACTGTGGGTCTCCTATACATCTTGGTCCATACCAGGTACCCAATAAGAGAAGCAATTCCTGATTTGATTCCATAAACCATCCTAGTTATATATATATGTATGAAGATTAATGTGAAGTCAGAACTGCCACATCTACCATCTACATATATTAGATTCAAAGGTAAATACACAAATATGTTCCATCAACTAGCTGTTTTCATTCTTGTTGCCCAACTCTCACCTGCAATCCAATTTCAGACAATTAATCTGATCTTGAATCTTAAAATATCAATCTGGAAAAAAAACTTTTTGTAAAAATGTTTTATTCCCTGCTAATATGTTTATATTTACAGTTCATTTTTTTCAAAGTAGTGTTTTTTCAGAATTGATTTTTTCATGTTTTTATATTTAATGAATGAACGTTCTTTTTATAAACAAGTTATCTCATATATCTTGAAGAATTATTATTTGTATATCAATTATTCATAAATAAATGCATTTCTACAATACAAATAGTAACTATTTTTAATACAGGAAACTCTCTTCAATGAAAAAGAAGTTGAAATAAGAAATTCATTTGATTGTATTTCCCTGGTCCTCTTTTTTTTAATTTCTCTGTCAAATATGGTTGTAAGAAATGTTTTACTACTGTAATTAACATCTCTGGAAAAATAATTGGATGCCATCTTGCCAATCCTGGCATCAGATACACATGACAGTAGACCTGCTTAATCAAATAAACATCACATCCTGCAGCTACCCTTGTATCTCATTTAATTAACCTGGGTCAATTAGACTGGGTTGGCATGGTGCCTAGTTTCATTTACCCTTGTTCCTAGAGAGTGTGAACTGCAGGGCAGAATCACATTTTTCTGAGCTTCAAGTAAATTAAAAGTAAACCTATCAAGCCTTGTAGCTAGGCAACAACAAGAAGCATGTTTGAAATCACTGAGTGATGTTTGCAATTACTGAGCAATCACCTGAAGCTCCCCCCTCCACACATCCCAATGTCAACAACTGAGTGATAAAAAGAGCAGGCTAAGGAGTTGAAATTAGGTCAATGTAAAAAATAAAAATCAGATACAAATCTGTCAGCTTAAACTATATTAATCTGACCAAAGGTCAGTTTTTGACCTTTTTTCCCAGTACTGGAGATCTAGCCAAAACACAGGTAAAGGAGGCTTAAAAAGGATTCATGGTCATGGCCCTGTGCTAAAACCTTACATGAGCAACACAAAAGCTTACAGATTCCAAATTTACCCACATGAAATTTGAACCTACTAGAGCTTGTGAAAAGCATAATATGATGTCCTGATCACAAATGGTTAGAAAATTTTGTTTTTAGTTCCTTTTATGATGTTAGTTGGTATGTGGAGTGCTATAGAATAAGAATAAAAGATGGGCATTTGCATCAAGATGGCTTTTAAACTTTGCAGTTCATGGAAAAATAACTTGGTAAATTCATTTCCTCTGATCAGTCTTAAGAACTGGGGTAAAGAGAAGGCAATAGGAGTGATCTTTGCCAGAGATAACTTGCTGCCAGGTTGAAATTTGCTAGCCCCAAAGTTTATACAGTGAAACCTCAAAAGTGGTCTCATTGTCGAGTCGGTTGTCTAAGCAAGGTCCGGTATAGAGAGCCATGAAATTGGGACCATCAAAAAGTTTTTTTTTTAAGTGATCACTAAACTGAGGTGGTTGTTATGGGAGGTTTTACTGTATATGCCATTAACCCTTTACTGTTCAGATTAGCCTGTGGATTGTCACACTCCTACTGTTCAGATTTATTTTGCATTTTATCCACATTGTGACATGAATCTATATAAGAGACATTTACTCAGTAACCGTTAAAGGTATCTTTGTGAAATTTTCAGCTTTTACTGTCAGGTATATGTCCTTCATGTTATTTTATTTATTTTCTACATACCTGGTTTGATATGTATGTAACTAAGGTATATACAGGTAAAAACAGGTAAATCTGTACTACCTGTATTTCCACTCACTGGTATATCACCAAAATGACCCCTTTCATCCTGTTCAGGTAACCCATTAACCATTTGATAAAAAAAGGGAAATGTAAGGATTTTTTTTCACTCTAAGGTAATTATATATTAAAGGTAAGAAAAAGGTAAATGATTTGGTTTAACACTGGAAAGGGAACCACCGACGAACCAGAATGTGCTAGTAAAACTGGATTTTTCTGTGGGAATCATATATTTTTCACCTGAAAAGCTTGCTGACCAAAAGAGCACATTCTATGACTATTGACATATAACACATGTTTACCTGTACAGGTAAGAAAAGGTAAATTATTTTTTTTTCTGAATATGTACGCAAACACCTTGTTCATCATTATAGTTACTATAAATTAATACCTTCTCTATTTATGGACTGTATAATTAATTTTGATATAAGAACAGGTGCTTTTAATACAGTAATTAAGTTACCTATGTGAACAGTACCTTTGTTCTTCAACTGATCTAATTACCTGTGACAGTGACAAAATCATGCTGAAAAGTGGCTGGTGAGAATAGGGATAAACAAGTGTCAACTGTGTAAAACTATTATATTTTGATTTTTCAGACATGTAAAACATACATTGATAATTTTGGTTACAGTTACACATAAAAACATACTCACCTGTACAGGTGAGTTCAGGTAAATCCAGGTAAATTATTTTTTAATGAAGTATATATTTTATACATGTAATTAGGGAGAAAAAAAAACAAACAACTTAATTTTGAGTGCCATGTGTAAAATTTATGAATTACAGGTACTAACTGCACTATTTATTGGGTTACCTGGAATGATACCTTTGATCTTAAACAGATTCAATTACCTTTGTAAGTACAGAATATAAAGACAACTTTTCATTTTAAAAGTGGAAAGGAAATTTTTGAAGGAGTCAAAACAATATGCAGAAGCTATCTTTTAATTAACTGCACAGCCATGAGACTTGTGCATTTCAATTTTGCCAATTGCTACCTGTAAAAGTTTACTCACCTGCACAGGTAAGATCAGGTAAATAAAGGTAAATTCTCATTTTTTAAATTTAAATTATATATTGCACTTGTTATAAGGAACATCGCAATAAAAACTATTTACTTTTGTCCAATGTGCAAAATATATAATTTATGGGTGTAAAATGCACAAATTATCTGGTTACCTGTAATATACCTTTTTATGTCAAATTAATATATTTTAACATGTGCAGGCAAAAACAAATCGCTGACGGATTATAAAATAAAATCTGGAAAATTGTGTCTACTCTGTTTGTTTACATTTCATGCAATAATAAAATTGCTGTTTAGTTGGTCTGTCGCGTTTATCTGCACAGGTAAAAATCCAGGTGCGACAGGTAAACAGGTGTGCACTTGGTTCGATCAATGATTAGCCTTAATAAACGTTGATATATCCAAATCTTTCCCATTCTAAACAGTGCAAATGTACTAAAATTTGAAATAAAAATCAAAACAAATATGTCTTACACTTGTGAAAACTGTTATTTTCCTAATTGAGGGTATCCATGCAATTTCTTTTGAAGTACCCGCCCCTTCGCGGCTGACGGTGACTGAGCGATAATGAGTGAATTCAGCAATGTGTAGCACACAAGGTACATTAATGACGCGGTTTTGCGGACTTTAGTCGCAGGATTAACCTATCTAGTCAATATAACGGAAAAATAAAAATAAATTAAAACTTTTACTGGGCAATTAAGATGCAAGACGACACGTCTGTTTGGGTTTCTTTCCTGAATGGTCCAATTCATCCGCGTCATCCCTCAGCCAGCGATGACGCACTGACGCTGCAAACTTTTCTCACCCAATCGCGTCTGCTTTTACATCGGCAAGGTTCACGTGACTGGGTCTGGCGTGTTAACTTTGTAAAGTCTTTTAAATGGACAAGGTTCACGTGACTAAGTCTGGCGTGTTTATTATAAGAGGCATCATGAGATGCAGTGCCGACTGGCCGTCGAATTATTCTTTTTTTTGGGGGGGGGGGGGAGGGGGGGGGGGTTGGGGGGTTGTTTGTTGAGTTACCTGGAAACATCCTTTCACGTCATGCAATTTATGTATATGTTATAGAAGGGATTCTTTCCCGCAGGGATCAGAAACAACGAGAACACGTACTGATAGTACTTAGATAGTAGAACAATAATTCATTGCATATATAATATATATGCACATTGATGTAAACAAATCGTTATTAGCAAGAATATAAAATAACGGAAAATCAATATTTTTTATTGTTGGAAAGGTGTTTTTAAAATGTGCTATTGGGATAATGCACATAATACCAAAGTTTATAAACGTGGGAAAACGATACTAAACTGTGAAGTAACACCAAAGAAACATGTTTTTCACAGTACATTTTAATGTATGTTATTCAAATATATAGGCCTACGTATGTCCAACAATGCCTATCAAAATTATGCCTAGTTACTATGATTTCATAGCAGTACATTCTGGTATCTTAGAGGAAAATTGCACGTACATATCTTTATGCACTTACTTATCCAGGTCTTCAATTTGCACTTTATTTCATCTTAGAGGAAAATTGCACGTACATATCTTTATGCACTTACTTATCCAGGTCTTCAATTTGCACTTTATTTCAGTGACATTTAAATGAAGCATAATTACGTTATGAAATTAATATAAAATGGAAATATAATATATAATTACATTTATTCAATTCAACTTCACTTGAAGAAAAGTAGGAAATTTATTTAATAATTTTGAGACGCACAATTCCTTGGTTAACTAGATGTATACACGAGACCTAACTTCAAATCATATATCTAATCTGGTAACCTCCGTATGCAACTTTGTACATTTAAGCCTTCATATAGTCAGAATGCATAAGTCATGCACTGCTGATAAAACTTCAGCTTCAGCAGGAATGCATGCGGTCTCCCCAGGCTGCAAGGTGGTGATTTCACGGAGATGCAGAGTTCCAGTTAATCATAAAACAACATGCAGCAACAATTCAATAATTCTAAAGAAGCGCCTGGAATGTTCCAAAATCTTCTAATAAGTTATGATCCCTTGGGTGTTTGTTTATTTATTTATTTTGTATTCACCAGTCCCGTCAGCTGTAGAGACGCGGACCATGACCTACACCTTGCAATTATACATGTCGTTCGGTTCCCGAACATTGTAAATGATATCTTTTGTTGATTAATGTAATAGGTGCCAATTTAAAGTAGTAATTTTCACTCCGAATCCCCGCCTGGTTGGTCACATGATGTGTGCTGTCTTTCCGCTAAAATCTTCTGTGTGATAGGAAAATTTCCGTGTGCTAATAAAACTGTCAATCAAACGTGAAAATGACAAGGTCGGGTGGGTAAAAATAGAAGCCGACACCCTGTGGTATTTTAGGTCTTCGAAAGGGGCAAGTTTGAGACAAAGCCATCAAACATTTTGCAATATAGATATATTTGTATACCTGCGTCTTTTAAATCTTATCTTACTGCAATGGAAAGGTACAATTATATTTCAGTCTAATTTGTCCACCTGCATGGTTTCTCGTCATTTTGAATACACCATGCGCATGCATATCGAAAGTCCGCTTCTTCGGTCTTTATATTTTACTTTCACTGTGTCACCGTCACTATATATATATATATATATATACGCTATAGCTTCTAATTTAAGATTGGCAAATGCATTTTATTCATTTGTCCTGCATGTATCATGACTGAGACTGACTCCGCCGTATGACTTTAAAGGATTATCATGACCAAGACACATTTTCCATATTTATTCCCTGGGCCATGCATGCACAGTGACTGGGTTTTGAGAGCGATATCAATATAAGGCGGCGTTTATACCGCGCGCACGGTATATGCGATATATATGCAGGCGGTCTGCGGTATACAGTATGTATTTTTTATGAATATAGGCAGCGAATGAAACCGATTTGAGAAATTGACATGGATGAAATGTAAAAAAGGAGTTATAAGTTCTGGTATTAGTGGTAAGATTTTATGTTTAAAAGGTACAAACATTTGACGCAGTACTATTCCTTACAACAATGAATAGCCTGTTATAGGCAAACATGTATTACCAAAAAAAAATTATTTACTTCAATTCATAATATAATAGGTTATATTTTTATAATTTTATTTGCTATGTGCCATATATATTTAAGGATGTTTTGCAGCTCCTCCCAAAATCTGTTTCACTGGCAGTGACAGTGCTTTTTTTCAATCACTAATGAAAATTATAATACGCACATACTATATACATGTGTATATATATATAGGCCTATATACTCACACACGCACACACAAAAGCGAGCACACGTGCACGTATACATGTAGCCTATACATATACAGAAAGTACTACACATATACAAATTTGTAAAATCTGTTTAGTATGTGTTGAAACCGTATTAATACATATTTGTTCAAGCGTATAAGTCACTTACTGTATTGTCTTACATATTCAAGGATCTGGGTGTAGGCGTGCAGTTCCACATACGTCGTATAATAATTACATCAATATTTCATGAAGTATATTATCTTTATATTTAACACTGGAAAATTAACTATATCCATAAATTATCTGGCTCTTTCTAAGTTAAGACGGTATTAATTTTATTTTCAATCCAAAAAGTCTCTTAGAATTATTGACAGTTCTTGTGCACGGCCGATTGTGCCCGATAACGATTGTACATAGAATGTTTGGCACAGAAATGATCACTAGTAAACAATCAGACATCACATATATATACGACATGATATATGACAGTATCTTCGATTTTTATCTATGAAAATATGTTAATATTTAAAATAAATACTCATCTTATTATATGATATCGGTAAAACATGGTTTTCCAGTGACATTACATGACACAATTAGGAGGTCACTCAGATCACGTGCTAGGTGTCTGTCAAACGCGTCAGTCAGTCGGACGGCAATCATTGGTCACAAGTTAAACCAATAAAAAAAGGGAAAATATATGATCTTGGAAATATTTAATGGAAGTTAACTCTGTAAACACATTGCACTTGGTTTTCTCACTGAAATTGATAGCCAACATTTAGTGATTTACCGATTTCTGATGAATTTAGCGAAAGTGTCTGATTTTACTCTCGCAGGCGACATGTTACCAGGGCCCACGTAACAAGGCTTAAGTGAGTGAAAGTCAATCATTTTTATTTTTTTCTAACAAGTCGGCGTCCGCGCCAGTTTGGATCTTGGTCACATGTTAGAACAACTCTTGACGTTCTGCTCTTTCATTTAAGTACAAATATGATAGATGACTATAGATATTTCACCCCCAAAACTTGCCCCAAATACGGGTATGTAAAATGGGCTTTAGCGCGCCCTGGCGGGCGCCTTTGAATTCTAGGCCTGTGACAAACCGTGCGCCCGCCAAGGCGGTATTGGAGTTTAAAGGCTTAAAAAACCCTGTAGAGCTGTCCAAGAGTAAATCTGAATTTGCTTGATTTCCATTTTTGCTTTATACACCTATTTTTTAATATGTTTAATTTGTGTTTAATTGTTGTTACAATTTATCTAATTACCTTTTCTCTCATTTCTCATTTATATCTTAATTATGTACATTTTACTCAAACTGAATATTGTTTTTAAAGGCCAACCCTTCTTAAAATATATTTCCTGACAAATGAATCTCTAAGGGTTGGCCTATATTTCTATGGCGGACAAAACAACAAACGAAAAAGAATAAATTCAATAACATTCATAAAGCAACCAAATTTATAATGCACTAAGGTTTTAGGTGCATGCAGCTTATGAATTTTTAATTATTATTTACAAGGCCCTTTTATCCCCTTCCGTACTCACTTTGTTACGCGAGGCATCATGCAGGTAAAGACAGAGGACTTCCCTATAGCTACTTCATGTACATTCAATATTGATCCAGTTGAGTATGTGTTAACATCAATAAGGATTGCCATATGTAGCATAATTGGACACATGAGTATTTACACATCCCAGCGGCTACTGTGGATAAAAGTCACCTGTGTAAATAAAGCATTTAAATATACATGATTTGTCAGGGCATACCAGGTAGTTAACGAAGAACTATGAAATACACACCTTGTATTGACATATAATTATACATAGTACCTAGGTGTATCTTCTTGATACATTAATAAAAACACAGCAGGAATCACTCATCCCAGAGTACCATCAAATTCACAACAGAATTCACATGCTCACTGGAAGATGCACCCTACTTCTGTTAGGAATGTTTCTGCCATTTCTGCAGTGACAGCCACTGTCTACTTCCACCATCTCTTTAACAGAATATGCAACCACATATTCTCATAAACCATGCACACTTGTGCTTTCCAGACAAGAATTCATCTATGATAACTACACTGAAATTATCCCACACTGTTTGGGATTTATTATATTGAATGATATTGTCTCCATTAGATCTACCATTACAACAATAACTGACACCATGCTTCTGTTTAATAAAGATTGTCATAATAACAGTTATGTTGCAATGGTCAATGGATCAGTTCAATCTTTATACTCGTGCCAGTGTATAGTTAAAATGAATGAGCATTAAAAATATATTTGTGTATTTTTATGGAAAATGATATCTGGATTAACAAAAAACATCACTGGCCAAAAGTATCTTTTCTTAAGGCGCTGTAACACTTTAGCGTATAGAGCCAGCATATGAGGAACGTATTGAATATTTCGAAAAATTGTTTATATGCACAACTTTTCAGCGTATGAGGTCGATTTTCGGTTAATGACCTTTAGAGTAACTTGAGCCTAGCGTACTGTCAGCGTATAAGTAGCGTATGAGTAGCGTATGCATAGCGTATGTCAGTGTATGCGAGCGTATGTGATGTGATGTGTATTTGAGTTGGACATATACCGACGTATGAGTAACGTATATCAGCGTACCTCCGACGTATGAGTAACGTATATCAGCGTACCTCCGACGTATGAGAAACATATGCGGAAGGTCAGCCTAACGTATGAGGAGCGTACACAGCAGGGGGGTATAAAAGGTGGCAGCACGCAAATTTCGTCTTTCTAGCATACTCAACTGCCAACTGTAACAAATCTTGGTGATGTTGCAGCACAGCAACCTCCATCTCTGAACTGCTGGTACAAACTGATACAGATTTGGAAATGTGAGACTTCATATACCCCCCATACGCTGGAAATACGCATGTAATACGCATGGGATAAGTTGGCTGTACGCTCAGGACACGTTAGGCATAAGTTGAGTACGTTAGACTGTCGTTAGAACTACCATCATAACGTTAGCCATTCTTTAGACATACATCAGACACACGTTCATTATACGCTCCTCTAACGCTAGGTTTCCTGACCCACTCAATTTCAACATATGAGAAGCGTACTCGACGTATGAGTAACGTACCTTCAGCGTACCTCTAGCGTGTTTAGCCTACGAGGAACGTAAAATTCATAGGTCGGCATAGGCTGAAAATTTTTGTGCATGTTCAAAAAATTTTTTGGGCTTCAGCGTACATCAGCGTACACCGACATACACCGGCGTACTAGAAACGTATTCCAGCGTACCCCTAGTGTGTTTCAGCGTATGTCAGCGTATGCCCAAAAAGTCCATATGTTCCTCATACGCTGGCTCTATACGCTAGAGTGTGACAGCGCCTTTAGTGGCTTAGTGGCAGCACTGGCTGTATACTAACTTTGTAAAATGCCATGCCATCAATGTATAAAGCCTAAAAACATACATGCGTATGGTAAGTGTGTTTAAAGGGGAACAAGGGATCTGTGGGTCATGGCACTCAGCTGAAATTGCTGCTGAGATTATTTGTATAAAATCCTAGCATACGGAAATAGGCAACAGTTCAATTTTTTGGTATATCACTATACAATAAATGTACACAATCCAAACATACAGAGTTGTGTACTTTCATGGACTAAAATAAAGATGCAGAGCCTGTCATGATCACATATTTGTACTATAAGTATCAGCATCTCAGCTAAGTGTCAGACTGTAATATGAAAGAAAACTGGAAAGAAGGATGACGACAAAGGGTGACTGCTATAGCTCGGAATAACTGAAAGTCAGCTGAGCTAAAAATCGATCTTCAACAGTTATCATGTTCAGGGATGAAATATTTTTCCTGCGTTCTGACAAGGTACATTTTGTTCTGGTCCATCATATAATTCAGGCATGCGCATAGAAATTTACTGAGGACCATATATCCCAAATATGAACAAGATAACACAAGTGGTTTTGATATTTGGCCGTCCTGACGAGTTACAACAAGTTTTTTTAATGAAAAATAAAGGTATTTGCTAAATTTCTCAAAAGAACAAAGTGGTAGTGACCTAATCTCTGGTTTGACATGAGATCTTAGGTACATTTAAATGTATGTAAAAATTTAGATTCACAAGTTTAACAGTGTCAAAACATGCTAGTCTAACAGACAGAAGGATGGACAGACAGATGCACAATGGACACTGACTGATTGCTAAAACTCAGTTGACTTACAGTCAGCTGAGCTTAAAACTGCATCAAAACCCATGGGTAAATGAGCAATATATATATAATTGACCCACTATATAGTTCCTGATAAATTACTCCCTGAAAGAAATTCAGCCTTGATCAATACTAAACCATAATTTGTTATTTGTGGCATGCACGGGTAGTGTTGGTGTGTAATACTGTGTTTGGATGGACAATGAAAAGAACATATTTGTATACTCACAGAACTGGGAAGGACCAGTGAAACTGCATGTTTGACTACAGTCTCTATCCGTGAGGCACTGTCCAGTTCACATAGCTTGACCACAGCTTCCTGCAAAGATAAAGAAAAGACTTTCACCCTTTTTTCTAAGATTTCAGTTTTAATATACTGTAATAGCAGTGTTTGGCTGTCAGTTGTCTTCATAACTTCACAGTGAAAAGACCAGGAAAAAACACAACATGCATACCAAGGTTTATATAAACACACTTGTAAAAATATTCTGCAAAGTCTCTATAATATCCATGCCTTTGTTAATCTGAAAATCAAAGTATAGACTAACAAGGACCTAGAGGCACAAAAATCCCTCGTCATGTGATTAATTCTAGAGAAAAGTGGGGCATCACTGATACCCAAATATCCCAAACTTCGGCAACAATCCCTTTTTAAATTCAAAATAGTTGCAAAATACAAACTGGAGTTAAATATGGAAAATGCTTGATTAGCTATTTAGTTATCCTGATGAACCTATTTTAACTATTGGTTGGAGGATGTAATTTGTAAACTAGACAGATTTGAACAAGAGACCTCGAGAAACAATTTATCAAAAAGGATGGTTGTCAGGCTTGTGTACATGCAAGAAATATGCATGCCTGTAACAATTCATGCTAACAAGTCCTGCTGTTTCTTGAATATATGGTACTAGATTTAATATTATATATACAAACACCTGAAATCATAAAATGTTGTGATTGGTAATATTTTGATTTGCATGAAAAAGCCATTTTGAAATTAAACCAATCAAGCCACACACATTTAATTTCTCTTGGTCAAAGATACAGTTGACCATCATAGGAAAGCTAAAATTTAAAGGGGCCATTCTACAAAGGGTGATTACTATAGCTCATATGACTAACAGTGAGCCGAGCTAAAATTGATGAAGGTAGAAAAATTAAGCTTTATATTTTTTAATTTAATAAGTTTCCCTCCCCCCCAAAAAATACCTATCAATGGTAACTGTAGAATGAGGACCTCTGTGTCATAAAGTTGGCCATGGTATGACAAATTAAATGAGGTACTGTTTATGTGACTATGAGTATGAACACGTTTTACTAATTTATATAAGAAAAAAAAATTTCTGACTCTTTGATGACCTTGACCTTTGACCAGTTTTGACTAAAAACAATAGGCACTGAGAGAATAATGGATATATACTTTTTTTCAAAGAGACTGCTGCGAAATTGTGGCCTGTGGAACCAGGACAAACAGATACACGAACAAGACTGACCAACATGCTTGTCAAATCTTTTATCCCCGCATTCAACTAAATTACTAAATGTCACTTATTTAACAAGTGACCCATGGGTCATTGTGCTCAGCTGTTTTTTTCCACAGTTTTAACACTCAAACGAGTATGAATCTCCTGGAGCTCAACTGCATGTTTTCACTGAACAGCTCAAAGAACTGAAGTCCCTGTGACCAAATTTAAGGTTTGCACAGATATTTTACCAGGACCTGGCTGTATTTTAACCATGAAGATTCTAGGTGTAAATTAAGGTTCCAATTTGTGCTGTGGCAACAGATATGATAGATGCAGAGGGACAATGCATCAAGCAGAGGGACAATGGTCAAATTAAGTTGATTGCTACAGCATAGCATGACTGAAAGTCAGCTAAGCTAAAGACTACAAGCCCATAAATATCAACACACAAAGGCAGGAGACAAATAAGTTTCAATTAAGAGTGAAAAAAATTATTTGAATTTCAATTAAGTGTAAAAAAATATGATTACATGGTTGATAAACAGGCATAACCAAACATCCAAAAACTAGACGACCATAGGTCGAACGCTTGCCGGAATTCGGAAGTGAAACACAGACGGACAGACAGAACATATTGTCGGTTTTCTATTAATGGAATGACTCTCAGGGACATTGCTGAGAATATGTGGCCCGTAGAATGACATATGAGACAAAAGAACAGGTAAGCAGACAAAGCTGACAACAAAAGACGAACAGACATACTGACTTTGTGAGACAAGATCGACACCAGATGACATAAGCTAGTTATTGAGAAGATTCAAAGGAAAGAAAAATGAGTTATAATTTATGTAATTTAGATTTATAGTTTAGGAGGTATGGCGAATTAATGATATACTTGGGAGGCTCGACTGTAGCACCCTCTAGCAGACATATTCCGAAGACGACAAATGCGTTTCGTATTATTAGTGTATGGCATGAGATGTCTCAGTTTCAAAAGGATTCCGTCAAAGCTGTGGCCTGTAGAATGCTATATGTAAGGCGCAAGAACCAGCAAGCAGGCGACTTTGAGGATAACGGACAAACAGATGGACACACTGACAAAGTGACAGAAGATTGAAACCAGATGCCTTAATCAGGTTATGGAGAAGACTCAAAGGAAGATAATAAGCTATAGCTTATGTAACTGAGGCTTTGGGTGTAGAGATATGGCCAATACAATGGTATGTGTGTGAGAGTCGTGTGCAGCGCCCACTAGTGGCCATATCCGGAAAATGAAAAATTTATTTCTAGATATTAGTGTAAGACATAAGATGTAATAGTTTCAAAAGGATTCCGTCAAAACTGTGGCCTACAGAATGCTATATGTGAGACGCAAGAGCCAACAACTAGGCGAATTTGAGGACAACTGACAAACAGACGAAAACACTGACAAAGTGACTCAAAATTGAGTCCAGATGACTTCTCCAGGTTATGGAGAAGACTCAAAGGAAGCAAAAAACCACAGTTTATGTAACTGAGGTTTATAGTTTTGGAGATATTGCCAAAGCATGATATGTTGGGAGAGGTTCGAGTTCAGCGCCCCCTAGCGGCCATATCCGGAAAATGAAAAATTGGTTTCGAGATATTAGTGTAAGACTTAAGATGTAATAGTTTCAAAAGGATTCTTTCAAAACTGTGGCCTGTAGAATGCTATATGTGAGACGCAAGAGCAAGCAGGCGAATTTGAGGACAACTGACAAACAGACAGACACACTGACAAAGTGTCACAAAATTGTGACCAGATGACTACACTAGGTTATGGAGAAGACTCAGAGGAAGAAAATAAGCTATAGTTTATGTAATTGAGGCTTATAATTTTGGAGATATGGCCAAAATATGATATGTTCGGGAGGTTCGCATCCAGCGCCCCCTAGCGGCCCTATTCAAAAAGTGAAAAAAACGATTTCGAGATACTAGTGTAGGACTTATAATATGTCAGTTTCAAAAAGATTCCTGCAATAATGTGGCCTTTGGCGCAAGATGAATGTAATCTCGAAATATCTCTATTCACGAGATATTTTACGAGATACTGCGAGACTTGTAATAAAATCTTGTAGTACTAGTTAAATGCTACCTGATGCAAAAAACTAGATCACACTAGCTTTAAAACTGACAAAATTAGAAAAATAAGACCCCTTATATTCGAATATCATGACTTTTCCCCCAAAATTTGTAACCATGGTTACGGCAAATTTGAGTCAGCTACACACCAGATGACAGGCCTTGGAATGACGATTAAAATGAGCTATTGTTGAAGTAGATACGACTAATAGTCACAAAGATATGAAGAAAAAACCGTTTTGAGAATTTTTGACGACCTTGACCTTGACCTTTGACCTATTTTAACCAAAAACAATAGGGCACCTAGAAATTTAATTCTCCATCATCTCTGAAAGTTTTAAGGTGATTGTGGCAAAATTGTGGCCAGGAGAGTGCAGACAAACAAACAGACAGACAAACAGACAGACAAACAGACATACACAACTGAGCAATATGCTTGCCGAAATCTTTGATTCCGGCAAGCAATAAACCTCTCATATTTAATATGTGTAAAACATGGAGAGTGATTATTTTTGTGCCATCGTAAATGTCTGACTATTTCTATGTACCACATAGGAAGCATGGAGCATGAAATGCCAAAGTATGACTTACACAGGTAACCATATGTAGCATTTAAATGTCAAAAGTGATGCGCTCAATTATTAGCCCAGAAGGCTGTTCTAAATTTCTATCCACTTAATCAAAGTCCTCCCTTCTTCCATATGTGCCCAACTGTAAATATATCATGTTTTATACAATTTTATGCCACACACATGGTCCAGTTACACATAATGTGAAGCAACGCCATAAAAAACATTTAACTCTAGGGAACTACTGAAATAGCATGCAGACTATTTCCATAACCAATCTTTAATGCATATATATATAAAAATGTCTGTCAAATGAATATATATGATTTTATCACAGGATATTAAGCAACGGCTAAAAACCTGTTTCAAAAGTTATACATGTATTAATTTGAGACTTTGAATTGAGAACTGAGCATTTACTTGGTAATTAAAAACATTATAAATGTGAGTCAAGTCTGGAAAATACCTGTCCTGACCAGAGGGAATTTATCAGTGATAGACTAACATCATATGTGATACTGATAGCTAGTCCAGTGCATAGATCTAGGGTCATAGCTGAAAATCATGTATAAACTGGATGACTGTTTCATATCTTCTCATTCTGAATAATATTTTCTATTTTAATATTTCCATTACACTTGACAGTTTCTTTGACATTAATTCTTCGACAACTGCCTAATTGGCCATCTTGCTTAATTCAGTCATAGTCATCTAAAACTTTACCCTCTCTTTTCAAAGAGATATTATATCAATATTCAATTGCTGTCAATTGATATAAACATTTTTCATGATAAACTATTTTACTGATAGTTGATGATGTTTCCCGATCTAGAGCCAATAACCGATTTAAAAATTCTCCTGTTTGCTAGCCGATGATGGTACTGAGCCATTTGGCTGATGGTACTGAGCCATTTGGCTGATTGTACTGAGCCGTTTGGCTGATTGTACTGAGCCATTTGGCTGATGGTACTGAGCCATTAGGCTGAAAGAGAGATAGAAAACATTTTTATGTGAAAGAGCTATTAATATAATTTGCCAAATGATGTAACTGGCTGAGAGTAGGAGGGCTTAAATAAGTTACATCCACAAAAAGTCAAGCAGGAGCGTATTATCTCAAAAGATGAAAATTTGGTCATCTTCAGCATATCCTGGATATACAAAATCAACAGTATGGCTGAACCAGAAAACACAATTTATTTTTCTTTGAAAATCAATTTCTTGTACTAAATGACCAAAATATGCAACTTTATTCAGGATATGGAATATGAAAGAATCTGAATGGTACATTAGGTCCAGACTAACCTAGGAAATCAAGTGATTTTCAGGTACAACAATTGAGGAGATTCCAGGGCCTTCAGGGACACCATTTACCTGGAACAAGGTACCCTCACACACCTGATGTTGTATATCTGAAGTCTATGTATCACACAGAACGATGAAGGTGTGGAAAGCATCAAATTTTCAAGGGACCCGACCACATCTTCCATAGCCTCATAGACAGCCTACTGCCAGCCTTAATAAAATTATTTTCCTGAAATTTCCTGAATGTTACTAAATGAAGCCTTTCTTCCATTTTATGGTAACTATTATATTTCTTAACAGCCTCCGCCAGGATTGTGTTCAGTCCTGTTTGTGTGTGTGTGTTTGTTCATAACATAATTAACTCGCACAATAATGAATGGAATCCCATGCAAATTTCAGTTGCAAATTGGCTATTGAAGAATTAATTAGGCTTTGGTGTGGACCCGGCACATGAATCATATCCAGGAAGGAATTCCTGGAATATTCACAAATGTGCAGTAACATATGCCCCCCCCCCCCCCGATTGAAAATGGGAATATAGGCTAAATAAGTCAATTCAAATTAACACTTGTAAAGGACATATGCACCAATGAACCTGGAAATATTGGTCAATATGTGAATGAAAAAATGGGTTGCTGAGTAACCCATATTAAGAACTACATGGCCAAGGGATGCATTTGTATGCATTCATTTCTAGTTATTCTGTAAAGCATGTGTTCTGTGAAAAGTCTTGTATTACAAAATCATTCATGGACTAAGATCATAACCCAAAGTACATGACATGGGAGGAGAACCCTATTGTGTCACATTAACCAGCTTGAATGACATTTGCCCTTTGTAAAGTGCCTGGTTTCAGACTACCTATTAATTGTCTGGAACAGTGGAGGCAGTTATAAGGACCATTAAGAAATAAAAGAGCACCTGCTCCTGGTGGTACAGCAATATTCGCCACAGATATCAACTTCACCCTCTGCCAAGGAAGCTGGCATTTTAACTATGTTTGTTTGTGGGTCTGCTTGCTTTTCAGCAGGGATATCTAGTAAAGTAGTGGATATATTTTCACGAATATATGTATATGGGGAAGAACAAATGAATTTGGTGCTGAACCAGAGCAAGATCTGGATCAAGGGTAGTTTGTTTTCTTTCATGTCACCTCTCTCTATCCGCCAGCAGGTTCAGTGAACAGTATGTCTCATCACAGCAATCAATTCTTTTTATTTTATTCTTCATTGAAGCAGCAATGTCGTGATTTATTTGCTAAGAGCAGCTGACTATCCCTACATCTCGGCCAGGGACAGAGTCGGGAGTCCAGCTTTAAAGGGAGTATTTGAGTATTTTAACCCTAGTGGGAGCTCCTTTAAGGGACCTTGAAAAATCAGTGTGCAGCTATAAATAGACGTGTGGCAATAAAAAGGGGATCTACGGTAACTTTCTTTTACATAGACTCTGGAGGAGGTATTGCTGGCTATAGAGTACATGTACTGTATGGTAATGTTGAAAAGATCTACACACATAACAGTTCAGAAAACTTGTAGGAGCAATTATATTTTTGTGGGACTATTGCTGAGAAGTGTTAAGTAAATCTATGTGAATTAAAACAGCAATGCAGACATACATCAATGACAACATTCAAAACGAAATAAACCTTAATCTAGCTGATTCACAATTTTTCACGAGTTGAGATAAGATCAACAATTGGTGTATATCATATCCAGGTAGAACACTGACTGATCAGTACTGCTGACTCACCAGTGCTACAAGGGTAAAGAATTCAGACTGGTTTGTCTTAATGTGTGCATACACACATGCCAATTTTAAATTCTGTTATGGTCTTCTCCTATGGTTAAAATCCTGAAAATAGGAGATCACTGTGACCACATTTCCTACTGCCAGATCAAAGTTTGATCCTGGTTATTATTTCAGGCTGATGTAACATACTCTTGACACTGATCCATCTAAGAACTCAAATTTCATAGTTATTTTAATAATTCTGGGTCATTTTCTTTCAAAGTAAAATTCTAGTGCACAGTTAGGTCAACTCTAAGTCCATGAACATGGATTGGCTCTTGTAATACATTTTTTTTCTGTAGATCAGAAAGATATTCAATAGCTATCTTGATTGGTTTACCTGGGAAATCTAACAAGGAAGCAGGTGGGTTCAATAAGATTTTTTTCAACCATGATTCATATTGACAGAGCTACTGGTTGACTGTAAATAGCAATTCCTGGGACTTAAAAAGGATCAAAACAGATAAGCTCACAGCCGCTTTTTATCATTCAATAGTGATCAATGTAATGCAGCTTATTTACTAACTCTTACCGTCCAACTGAGCACCAGTTCATCTTACAAACATGGACTCAAACCAATAATCTGTTGTCTTTTATGGTGGACCATCACCTGGTATGGAGATTTTGGATTTTTTATCTAAAAAAGTATGATAAGTTTCTATTGAAAAATTTTGGATTTGCACAGGGCAAGGAATAGTTAAGAAGACACTATTCATTAGGGATATATATATATGTCACAGGCGAAATTAGAATCCAGGCGGATTTAAAATCTGCCTAGGCAAGATTGAAATTTTGATTTCGCCTAGGCGAGATTAAAATTTCAATCTCGCCTAGGCGAATTTAAAATCTGCCTAGGCATGATTGAAATTTTGATTCCGCCTAGGCGAGATTAAAATCCTGTTATGATTATATGTAGGATTTCAATCTCGCCTAAAGATTTAAAATTTGCCTAGCAAGATTGAAATTTTGACATATATATACCCGGTATATATGGTAAGCTTAACTTAAATCGTGATACAAGCCATACTCAGGAATGTATTGCAAGGCCTTCCATCCTGTTGCATTGATATTGTGGTAAACAGTCAATTATCTTAATATGAGGCTATGGATGATAAATAAACACAAAAGTACACATGTGAACTCACAAACAGCCAAACTGAAAATCCTTCTCTATGGTTAGGGCCTGCATCTCGTACACGTGAGCTGCCATTCAGTAACCCATGCACGCCATTCTTGTATTCATACGGTCAGAAATTCAACAAACATGCATGTAGAGGGATTTGCCAATATATCCAATTAAAACAGAATTTTTTCTTACATATGGTGGAGGTTGTTAGACCCTGGCATACTAAAAAGCTAACAACTGGTCTTGTTTTTGTCAAGTGATAGCATTCTTGTAGGGAGATTAATCCGTGTAGGATCCCTTTCAAAGATTTTCACAATGGATACAATCACACTGTAAGGAATCATATCATAAAAATCATGACTTTTTTGTGATTTTGCATATCTTGTTTTTCATGAGTTTCTTGAAAGATTTCATGAAAATAGCTTTGACCGTATGGAATTTTGTCCTTCATAGGCTGTTTCTAAAATTTTCTTCTTGAAGACATTTGATCAATTTGGTGGTTTAAATTCTCTATCTGGGATTATATTAATTCTGAGATTTTTTCAATTACAAGATTAATCCTCTGCATGAGGAGCATTATAATCATTATCTGTGAGCAGGCTTTGTTGGGGGAGCTTGACCCTGAAGGTTACTTCTCTAGGTAGGATTTTGAGGAACTTTCTTTGGAAGCGCTTGATCTGTGTGGAATTCCCTTATGAAACTCTTCCTGATCAACTTAGACCAGTGTAGAACACTGAAGTTTTTTTGTTGCAAAATTATGTGGAATTCTGTTCAAAATGACATTCTATTTGAATGCCTTTTATTGGAAGGTATTTGATCCTTGCAGAATTTTGTCTCTTATAACTTTTGTTTTAAGGGCTTTAATCTGTAATGGATTTTGTCCATTATGGCATTATTTCTTATATACATCAGTTGAAGGGACTTTGATCTATGCATTTCTTGACAGGGGGCGATTCTATCCATCATAAGAAAAGTTTGATGAAAATATTCCTGTAGGAGTTTTGGAACTTTTGACCTTCTAGGCTCTCCTCTGGACCTTGCATATCACCTGCCTCGCCATCATGCAGTACAGGATAAACAAGTGTTTTTCTGGTTTAATGTTCACCTGCTGGGCTTGACACCCACGCACAGCTGTTTGCCACTGACCTTTGCTCAATAAGGTCACACCAGAGCAGGCTGTGTTCTTGCTTTATACATGCACAATCAATATCCCACAAAGGTAGCTGATCCTGAAACAGCGATGAATTTATGAATAGCTGTCAACAATGTCATAACTGATTCAAGTGAGCCGAATGACAGTACTCACAACACACAATACAGTTTTATTGCTGATACTGAACAATCAAATTATGGGGGCATTATAGGTTCTAGATCCGGCTTAATATATATAGTCATTGTGAGATTAACTGTGCTTCCCATATGGTGCAAGAGCAAATTATGTTAGGCCTATGGTTATTTAATGTATACAGATACAGACCAGCCAACCACCCAGTTCCTTCATGTTTCTTAACCTGTATATATGTCGAGGCCTAGATTAGAACCTGTTCCAGTTAAAAACTGGGCCTGATTAAAATTTTAGATCTGGGCCAGTCCAGATTACAATTGCAATCTTGGCCAGCCTACTTTTAAACTGGACCAGCCCAGATTAAAATTTTGATTTGGGCCGGACCATACTACAATTGCAATCTTGTCCACTGCCCAGTTTTAAACTGGACCAGCCCAGATTAAAATCCTGTGATGAAGATTTCTTGATTGAAATCTGGTCTGTCAAGATTTAAAACTGGGCCAGCCCAGATTAGAATCTTTATCAACCCTTGACTGGCTGATATTTATAGTTATAAATTTTCTTGAATTGTATTATAGTCTGAATCTATTCCTGATGCACCATTTATTACATCATAAAGACTTGCAATAGATGCACGAATACTGATATATAAAATGTTTATATAATATGGTAAGCTGTATTAAAAAGTTAAAAGAGATAATTGCTCGATAATATCACAGATACCATCATAATTGTGTTATCTTTGGCTTATCTATTCATTAAGCCTAGAAACTTACAATTACTTAAACCTATAACTGAAACCCACAATCTGAATCAATACAATATCAGAAGATCAAAGAAAGGATAGACTATAGATAGCATATAGATTCGTACAAAAGTTTTGAAAAGCAATAGTGGTCATTCCAGTATTAGCTCAGGAAGTGTTTGAAAGTTTGGGTTTATTGTCTGAAGTCACTAATGATGTCAGTCTCATCCAACTTAAAGGTGCCCATTCACCTACCTTTTGAAAAAAGTAATTAAGTGATTTCTGGCTTCCTCTGTGTATATATTAATGATCTAATGGTAATATTGGTTGTTAACAGTTCTTATAAAGCCTTCCTGAAGGATGTATGAACTTGTTTATCAAAACATATTTGTAAACACAGCCATGTTGACAAATGGGGAAAACATGTAACCTAAAACCTTATGCTGAGATAGAAAGGTAACTTGTTGTAAAACGTCATTTGCAAAGCTCTGGTTTATCTGACTGTACCAGATGCCCTTGTTGAAATTACTTTGATTATTTTAGCGGGCCCCCACATATCATAAACATGTTGATATAAACAAAACAAGCAGTCTGTGTGTGGTGATATCCACGTTTTCTGACCTATTTTTATAAAAGCTCCAATCCATTACCTTTAGTTTATAAAGGTCACACTGATGACTGGGCCCCTTTAATACCGATTGAATGAAAAATATTAATTTTATGTATTATGAATGTTCAAGGAAATCTGTTCAAAATCATAGATTTAAGCAAAGGATAAAATAAAGAAACACTTTTTAGTGTATATTAATTGTTTACACCTCTGTGTGTTAAAAAATGGAATGTCTGAACACTTAATGGCTGAGATATGTGAATCTGAAATATTTAAAATCAACATTTTTTAATCTATAAGAAATTAACAATTTTCAGGAAATCCTATATACATGTACCATAATCTAGGGAACATTCTTAGCTTTCAGATAACATAAATAACCTAGTCATTTTAAGCATGGCACAAAAAGTAAAATTGCCTGGGTAATCACCCCACATATCATAAACATGTTGACATAAACAAAACAAGCAGTCTGTGTGTGGTGATATCTACGTTTTCTGACCTATGTTTTCAGACCAAACAGTGAGTTTCTTCAACTTAATATAGATTCAAGAATGCAAGCTAACCTTAACTATGGACATGTCACTGAATTGTCTACACTAAGTTACACTGCATACCAAAGGATAACTTGATTTTAACCAGAAGTAAATTTAAAATGCAGCTCTTTTCTAATTTTGTCATTTATACTACATTTAAAACATATTAATTATTAAAATCCACCTACATCTATTACATTAATCACATAAAACTGCATTTGAAGACTGATTTTCAGAAAATTCATTTGACATCTATAGGCCTATATTGATAAACATTAATTATTGTTAGATTCATGTGTAAAGGCTATATCCTGTTTGCAATATACACAGGGTGAAAATATATAACAATTGCAATATCATACAAGTTAAAACTATGGGTGCAATATCAGTTCCTCTAGATCTATGATTCACAACAATATAAGAATCAGGCCAACCAAGAAGAATAAGGATTCAACAGATTCTAGTCTGGTCTGGCCCAGTTAAAAACTGACCTGACCACATTTAAATCCTGAAGTCTCCAGCATAGGAATTTATTCTGGAGCTGCCTTAATCAAAATTTTTATCTGGGCTGGTCCAGTTTAAAACTGTGCTGGCCAAGATTGCAATTGTAATCTAGACCAGCCCAGATTAAAATTTTAATCTGGGTTGGCCCAGTTTTAACCTGGATCAGATACTAATCTGGTAATGAAAACTCTATAATTTGATAATATATATATATATATATATATATATATATATATATATATATATATATATATATTTGGTTTTACTGCTATTTGTATGAATGTAGATGGGGCAAAAGTCAGCTGAGCTAAATGAGGCAGGCTATTAAACACTCCAAAACCAATCCCAACCAAGGTATGCATGAGAGCAATCACTGACCAAAATTTGAATGAAATCAGATAATATTTAGAATAGTAAATAGCTACAAATGTCTGATCATTACCTCCACTGAACAAATTGGATGGAGGTCACATTTCTACCAAGGTCTGTTCGTCAGTCTTTATGTTAGAACTCCAAGAATAACTGCTGCAGAATTTCAATGAATAATGTGGAGATACAGTATTGAAGCAAGGGAAAATTGATGGAATTATGATCCTTTGGCAGCAGTGGATGCAGAGTTATGTCTGATTGTAAATTTGTTTCCTATCTATTTAAAAGAAATTGTGAAATGTTTTATCATCATTATAATTATTACTGAATATAACCAATATATATGGTATGATTTTTATCAATAGATATTATATTATACAGTGAATACTTTGCTTATCATCCAAGTTGTGAATACAGTTAAAAGAAACCCATTTCTCAGTAGACTGGTATCCTTTGAAGTATGTTTTACAGGCCTCAGATCTACATCTGTACAAGCAGCTTGAGAGGACTATTTTTACCACAACACTTTTAAGATGAAGGAGCCACCAGATCCTTTTGCTCACTTGAATTACTTTTCATAAAAGAAGGCGGAAAATCTATCTCACAACGTCAGAGCATGACTAAAGCTATTTTAAAATCTGCTACCAGTGACTGAAAGGAGGAGATGAATCTGCTTCTAACCAAGTCTGTGTGGGAACCATATTCTGTATACGGTTTGTTAATATTACATTTATAATTAAACATCATTTAATTCTTTTAATTAAGCATCCCTGCCATATGCAAAATGCAATATGTATATACTTTTCTGTCCATCAGAAAAGAATATACTTTTTCCAAATTGTAAAAAGTATAACACTAAAGGCCTTACCTTAACATCCATGTCAATAAAACTGGAAATAAGTTTGTTCCCCCCCCCCCCCCCCATCTCCTTTGCTGCATTCTAAAATATTGGCCCTAATGTGTGCAATTCTTATTATTTTCACTGAAGAAAAATTAATTAATTAATTCATATATATGTAATGCCCTAAATGTGAAAAGAAATGGGCAGCCATTTTGGCCATTTCATGAAATGAGCAACTAGTTATTTTGTCCATTTCATGAAATGGGCAAAATGCTAAATACTGCTTGCCCATTTACTGAAAAGGGCATCTTTACAACCAGGAATATATTTCTCAGTTCTGTAAGGTATAGGTATAAGGGACCATTTGAAGGTTTTTTTGTGACTATCTGCACCAGTTAATTAAAGCCAAATGTGGTGTGCTTTATAAACCATTAACTTTTATAAATTCTTTCCTACTTTATAATGAGTATCAATTAATACTGAGATGTTATATTGAGATGCATGTTTTCTTATGTATGTCACCAGTGTGGTACCAAAAAGCACATGCAAAATGGCATATAAAAGACAGGCATAATTGAGCAAATGACCAAAAAGTCCATATTTGCAGTTCGAGTTCCATTTTTCTGAAAATATTAAATAATTTTTCTTTCTATCTTCATTGTAATGCCAGAGATTAAATAAGGTATTCAGTACTGATTAGATATTTATATGATATTTAAAATTATCAAGATAGGTAACATATTATTATATATAATTTGGATATATATTACCATATTATCTTATTAACAGGGACATTTTATTTTCAAGAAACACAGTATTAGTTATGAGTACACACTTTGTTCATTTTTTGTTTATGCCATGTTATTAAAGTAACTATGTTGCCCTTTATTTTCAAGTGATTAACCTGAATTAACCTGGTATTTTGGTAGCATTCATTGACATACATATAAAAATATTTAATTCAATTATCAGAATAGTGTGTAGCTGTTCATGTATGACATGTGGTTTATATCTACATTTTCAAGTACATCTCTTATCTGTGTCTATATACAGTTTAAGCACTGAAACTATGGAAACATATTACATATAATTGTGCGAATATGTATTTAAGCATTGAAACTATGGAAACATATTACATATAACTGTTTGAATATATTTCTCCAACTTGTAATGAATAAGAAATGTCATTAAAAAAGACTTTATTTTTATAATTTGTTTTTTATAGCACTGAAAAATATCCATGATCTATAGAAATATTAAGATACTGCTGGAAACAGTAATTCATTTACATAAGTGTGAAGTATATATATATATATATATATATATATATATATATATATATATATATATATATATATATATATATATATACTGTAACTGTTACAAGTCAATGTAAACATTAATTAACATAACAATCATATAGATGTAAACAATATCTGGATTATGATATATATATCCCATCATTCAAAATCATTAGTGTGTCCTCTTTGAGATATCGGAACCATGAAATAATATTTACAATAATTTCAAACACATAAACTGTTAAAAAAATATATTGTGAGACCATTATCCTCTTGCTGATCATTAAGTTTTCTAAAAAAAAATTAAGAAGTTCCTATTATTCCTTTTAATTATAAGGTTTTATTATTGTCTGATACAAATGACAAATGGTTTTATGTTTGCATGTATGATCCTGTTGACATGGCTGGTATGACATCTGATTGACCGGATTCATGCAGCAATTTCTTGGATTTAAATGTTCCCATTTCATGAAATGGACAAAATTGGGCTAGACCAAATCCTGATCAGGATTCAGTCCAGCCTAAAACCCAATCTTCAATTAATATTACAGAGATTCACTTCGTCTTCCTGTCTGAACAATTAAAGGTTATAGCTATCCATACATCTGTTCAAGCTCATGACTGCATATACATGCTAACATCATGCCTTTTTTTAATTAAAAGAAGATAGTGATATGGAATTTTAATTAAACCTGTGTTATTCCTGGGAACTATTTAACTGAATATTTTGAAAAAAAGCCCTGGACATTGTGGAATGGCTGTACTTGACTATAAACATAACAAACAACAACCATAACCCCCCCCCCCCCCCACCCAATGATGAACATTGATTTCAGACACCTTCCAGAGAAAAGGCACGTGGCATTACGTCATGGTTGCCTGTGCTGTAACAGATCATGATCGCCAGATGGCTGTATGGTCACATGCAACAAGTGCCAGTGGTATATGTGCTATATAAACCCATAAAACACTCATTCTGGGTTATTTACACTCAATTTACACTAAAATTGAACTTTGTAGAAACTTTCACAATCCCAACCGTTATGATTAATTTCAATAAGATCTGTTGTACCGTCTCCAGATAATTCGTCCGGACATACACACACAGACACACACACACACAGAACCGATTGAAAACAATAACCTTGTTTCATGGAGGGTTAATAATTACACAGAACTGAACATTAAGAGTATTATGCGCTGAATAAGGGTCAGACAATGTGAACCCATTACATTTTCATATTTTGTAAGGAAACAGGTTTATTTTAACATTTTAAAATCCAGTTATACAGCAAACAGGTTATTTTTGTACAAAACTGCAAGTGAAACATATCATGAGTAACATTAAATAGGCATTACTCTGAATACGTCTCATACACTGGGTCAATTTTGGAAGAAAACTAGACTGTTGTATAATAACATCTTAATGAGCTGACCATTCCAAAGGCTGTGTGGGTATTGTCACAGCGGGACACAGCAGCGAGGATCAATAATTTGTTCTTAATCAGCCATGGTGGACAATTACAAGAGGAAATAAGGGGGTAGCCAACTCTATACACAGTCCCCATTCAGGCGTTATTGCTGATAAGCTTACAGTCATCAGGACCACACATGGAAACTGAACAGCACCCAAATGAAGCTGAAATGTGGCTCCGATGAAATGGAGCTAGATTGGCCGGACTGGAAGGTCACTTTACAACGGGATGATGATAGGGATGCCTGGGATATTGAAAAATGGATCGTAAGACGGGGAAGGCTTAACTTAGTGCCACAACATGCCAGTTCAATGGCAGTGCTGAGAATGTCAAGGGGATGGGGGCAGGGACTGACATTTAGCACTGCCCGACTGCCAGGGCCAGTGACTGGGGCTTTCAGGCAAGTAAATATGCATATAGAGACCTTTCTAATAGGGCAGACAGACAGAAGGTCCAACTAATCCCTTGATACTAAAGACCAACTAATTTTTTGATGCATTGTGACACAAGACTGGTGTCACTTCTTTCAATCAGACCATATCTCTTTTTTTTTCATTTATAAAATTAACAGGTTAAATGAAATTTTCTTTCTATATTATTACCACAGTAACCAATTCATTCACTGGGAAGTAATTATTTTAATTGTGTGAAAAAAGCTGCTCGCATCCCTTGGTGGAGTTGGCAATAAACATTACAGAACAAGCTTTAACAGTTTTGCACTGTAATGGAAAGATGAATTTTACTGACTAAAGTGACTAAGTCTGTTCTACCAGTGGGTGCCCACTGAAATTTGGTGATTATTCTCTTTAACTGAAATATTATAATACAATTTGCCGCTAAACCCAAGGAAGCAAATGCCTAATATATAAGATGTAAAACTACATAACAAAAGGCAACATTTATATTTTGCAACCTTCTGTTTTTCTTAATCTTTTGGCCAAGTGACATGGCCTCTCCATAGGGTTAACAGCCTCACTTTGACAATTAATTTTTTTAATATTTATGACACTAAACAGCCAATGAGGAGCTTGCAAGTGTAGTTGTTTGAGCATGTGACCAGTGACCTTGACCTTTATGAATGGGCATTGAGACTTTGTAAAATAAATAGTAGACTGTTTACTCAGGTATTTATTTTATCACATTAATTTAATATTTTGTAAGGTATGATTTTAATTCAATTATATTGATTTAGGCTTATGCTCCATTCCTTCTGTGCAGTATACCACTTGGAAACAATCTGACCTTTTTTATGAAAATAATACCAAATTTACATAGACACCCCCCCCCCCCCCCCCCCGGAACACACAATAGCTTCCCAATTTTGCAGGTATGAAACCAAGCCAGTGTCTATCCCCGGGCAGAGACACAGTATTACTTAACTAAACTAGCAGTGTCCTCATCATATTTTCATTGGTCGGTCAATAAATCAATAGAACCACAAGTCTCTGCTGTCAAGCCAGCACTATCAAACTGACAAGCTCTTTCCCTACTTGCTGATTGCTTGACGCAGGTCCTCAGTAAGACTCGCACTTCTGTATTAGTAGATGCGGCAAAAAGCATCCCCTCACCCAACGGTCAATATCCCAGTAAAGACCTAAACAGTGGCCTACTCTCATTGTTACAAGGACGGATGAGGACTCACGAGAAAAGCCCCTTAGATGATAAGACATAATTACGATTTCTTCAAGGGTCCATAATTGTCATGAGATTCTTCATATTTTCACAGCACTTGGCTGTGGATTACAAAACGCTGTTTAAACACACCCCATGGAGCTGTTTTATTGACATGCATGAGATGGGCAAAGTCATAACACAATGACAGCTTGACAAGTTCAAACAGTCATTATGAAATGAACAAAAATACAAACACACCAGAGACACAGCCTGTTATATCACCCATCCAAATATGTAGACAGGTTTAGAGTTATGGCTTACTGTATGTACTGAGGAGTGAGCAGACAAACACAACCTGTGAAAAAACTCAAGTGAAACATTTGCCCAATGCTGGTTATATTTAATTCACACTGTGAACTACTTAGTTAAGTATATATTGTTTGTGCACTTCAAAGCAAAATAAAAATAAGTGGCCCATGGGCCATGATCCTCAGATGAATTCTAAAAACTTTGGACAAGGAGAATCATGACTCCAAGAGTGTTCAAAATCATGCATTATACCAATAGACCTTAGATATAGGTTACAGTGACCTTTTTCTACATCCAGCTGCTACCATTCGTGCCTATCTGACTAACAGAGTGTTAAAATCATATTCTTTCACCCAGCTTGCGGAATATAGGTCACAGTGACTTTATTTCAGGTTCCAAAGAAATTTTTACAGAAACCTCCCTGGATCTTAATCAAATTAGAAGTTTCCAGGTCCAACTGTTACCAATAACACAAATCTGTCCTATAGGGTGCTCAAATCATGTTCTTTCATGTATCTTGCAGTATATAGGTCACTATGACCTAATTTAAGGTTACCCAAGAGATTTGCTTAAGACCTCCCGGGATGTACAGTTAGAAGATTCTATGTCTAACAGTAAGAGTTTGTGCTCTATTAACAGCCAGACTGCTTCAACTGAAGGTCTCAAAAATATGGGGGATAAAATTTGTATAAAAACTAAAAAAATACAGGTGGTGCCACTAGTCTGCAGCCACTAATGAAACACTCCATGATGAATATATATGCATGCAAATAATCATGGTGATCAATGCATTTGTTATTCAGATCCTGGAGCTTATGTATCAAACTTTAATTATTTAATTATTAGAAGATCCTAGGTCCAACAATTTGTGCCCTGTTACCAGACAGGTATTAAATATCGAAACCACGTTCTATTTTCACTTAATACTATATATTAGGATATTCTGTCACTGACAAATGGCTGGGGATGGCAGCATTTTACTGTTCCCAGTGGTCGCCCACACCAGGGCTTACTGTACTGATTGTAGATTTCACCTGTCTCTGCTGGATAACAAACTGGGACATACTAGCTTTTGATGGTTACAAAATGTGCCACCCAAAACAGCCAGAAATTAGCCCTTGATGGTTACAAAATGTGCCACCCAAAACAGCCAGAAATTAGCCCTTGATGGTTACAAAATGTGCCACCCAAAACAGCCAGAAATTAGCCCTTGATGTATAATGTGCCACCCAAAACAGTCAGCCATTCGTGGACTGTGTGTTAAAGCCTGTTTGAACAGAAACTTGAAAGAACTTAATGCAAAAGAGCAAAAAAATGTAAATTCTCCAGTCACTTTGAGTGTTAATACAGATCATGGCTACCAAGATATCTGCATGTATATTAATGTGTCTATCCTTCTTTGTGTCAGGCCATTTGTAGGTTGTGACATTTAATACAAAGGAATGTATTACAAAGACATTTTGTAGGTCTTGAGGAACATGATGTTTTAATTATTATTATTATTATTATTATTATTATTATTGATAGTATTTATATAGCGATAAATCCAGATTAAAATCCTGCGCTAAAGCGCTGTACAGTAAAAAACATATAAGCTACATTCTGATGTACAATAATATTTTATGAAAAGTAAGACTGGTAAAAAAAGTACAACATTATGAGTTGATTTAGTATTGAGGACTGAAATAAATGCGTTTTAAGACCTGATTTAAAAACAACTAAAAGGGTCAGCATGCCTAACAATGTCAGGTAAACTAACTATAATTAAGTTTTTATGGCGATCAAATAAAATATGTTCATTCTTAGCAGAGATATGCACTCTCTGGATGTTAACGACTGTTCCCCTTTGATTAAAATGTTACCTTGGAAAGGGTCATATCCAAAGTAAGGTCATCAGCATCTGCACAGCTAAGGTATGGGCCATGTATAGGCTTGTTTTTATTTGTTCATAATCAGACATGAGGTTGGCATATAAGTATGCAAGATTACAATCAAATATAATAACATACAAGAACATAACAATTAATGATATGGTGCTGGTCTGTAACTAGTACAGCACCATTATGAGGCTATATTATTAAGATAGATAAGATAAGATAAGATAAGTTTTATTTAAAGTCAGTTTTCAATGATCAACAAATACAACACAAGCTCACAGAGCTTTTGTCACCGACTACAGACATAAGACATGTTATGATAACCAACACATTAAAAACATGAGTCAAGATTTCAAGATAACAGGTATGGTGTTTACACATTTCACTGTAGTATCAGTTCATCATTTGTGTACATAATATGGTGATACTGAT
This sequence comes from Sipunculus nudus, assembly GCA_026874595.1. Classification (NCBI taxonomy): domain Eukaryota; kingdom Metazoa; phylum Annelida; class Sipuncula; order Golfingiida; family Sipunculidae; genus Sipunculus; species Sipunculus nudus. The sequence goes on from CM049315.1 coordinate 67,869,825, forward strand.
TTTAAAATCACAATGCAATCATAAAATGATCAAATGATGATGATCCAGTTAAAATAGTATACTGGAATAATAAAACCACTGGGGTGTGATAAAGATTAAAAATGATTCAGACAATACTTTATAAAGAATCTTTTTAAATGTATTGAGTTCTGAACATGCCTCGAGTTCTTCAGACAGAGAGTTCCACTCTTTCACACCTTGATGTTGAAGAGTCATGATACCCCATATTTCTGTGTTTTTATGCTGTAGTAGAAGTTTGTTTTCACTATTTCTTAAAGTATAATGTCTATTTGTTCTGCAGAGTAATTAATTTAGATACACTGGGCCTAGACCATGAAGTACTTTGAACACTCTAATGAACACTGTTCTTCTTCTGGCTGTTTCCAGCGGAGGTAAATTTGATTTTAACAGGAGGTTATCATATGTACTTTTGTAGTCTTTAAAGACATATCGTCACCCTTGTTCCTGTATTTTTTCTATTAATTTTGTATTTTTCTTATAAGTAAAGTGTCATACAATACAACAATACATCATGTGACTCAGCATAACATCTAAGGAATGTAAGACAACAATCTGAGTCTATGTAGTTTCTTACTCTTTTAAGAGCACACAGTGCTTTTGCACCTTTTTTGATGATGTTGGATATATGTTCAGTGAAACTTAATTTTCTATCAATTTGTACCGCCAGAAGGGTTACAGATTGTGATGATTTTATAACAAAGTTATCTTAACATATGTTTTTCTGTTCTGGGTTTTTCCCAAAATAAATAAGTTGAAATTTTTCTGGATTTGCCTGAATATATTGTTTTGAATAAACCATTGGATAGCTAATTTTGTTTCATTAGTGAGAGATTTACAAGTTCATGCTAACTATTTGCAATCACATCAAGTGTGTTGTCATCAGCATAGTTGCCTTTTCCACCTCTGCTGATGACATACATTATAAAATCATTCATAAAGAAGTTGAGGAGTGTCAGCCTATAATTGAGCCCTGTGGAGTACCTTTGACCATATTGCTCCACTTGCTATGACTACCCCTACCTTTTACTCTCTGTTTCCTTTTTCTTATATAATTAGTTATAAGCAGAAGAGCTTTATCTGACATAATATGATATGCTTTCCATTTTGCTACCAACAAGTGGAATGGTAAACAGTCAAAAGCTTTACTTATGTCCATGAGAATTGCTCCTACTTTCTGTTTTTTATCTAATGCTTCAGTTCAGTTCAATTCAGGAAAATCAACAAGATTCAGCCTTTAGAAGTAAGAGCTCTCTGTGTTATCTCTAATTGCCGCCGCCAGGAGGATATGGGTTCATCCCAGTTCCTGTGTTTGTGCTTGTGTGGATTTGTCCACAACATAACTCACGCAATCAAGAACATAATCTCCTAAAATTTTCAAGGAATTTCAGGAATGGGCCATGGAAGAATTGATTAGATTCTGGTATGGATCTACCTCATGATCATCCAGGTCCATGAAGGACTTCCAGAATTATAACCACAAAAGCAGAGTCACTTGTGCATGAATGAACCTGGGAATATGGGCTGAATAGGTGAATATAAGCATCGGTCGGGGTTGAACTTGAACTGCACAAATGAATCCGGGAGAATGGCAAAATAAGAGAATGCAAACATGTTTTGGGGAGCATATCCCACATTAAGGACAGCCAACATGGTGGAATGAGAATTCCTGAGAACACATATTTCTAGTTCCTGAATATAACAGGTTTTATTCTAGCACAAGCCACATGTAAATATCACACTCAGTAGTGCAGTGGGTCCAGAGGGGGATCCAGAACCCCCTCCCCCCCCTTATCAGCTACCGCTACCTTTTTAAGGATTTCAGAAGCATTTTTGCAGCTTGGACCCCCCTTTTCTGGACCTGGGGGACCTTTTTTTAGGTTTTGTCATTAGTCCCTCTGGGTTGGAACCCTCCTTTTCCTAAATTCTGAGTCCACCCTGACACTGTTAATGGTTCCTACTGAAGAACCAGTTGCAGGAATTTCAACTTGAACACATGCCCTCCTAAGTTAGTACCAGCTACTGATTTTATGCATGTGATTCTCATGAACTGATATTCAATCAGGAACAACATTCCTTGCTACAAGGATACCTTCTCAATTATAAAATTTATTCTGTCCATCACACTGCATACTGTATTAAAGCAAAATAAACCTCATTCCGGGCAATCACTCAGGCCATAATATACGGTCTCCCTCAAACCCCCTTATTATGTAGGTGTAGACATACCTGTATATTTAAGAATCACTTGACATGTTAGCACACAAAGGTTCTATATACAGGGCAGATTTCTGTGTTGGTTAGATAGACACTTACACATGAATCACACTCACCAAACTTGAGGGTACCATGTACACAATCACAAGGCTCATAGTCTGATATCAAGTTCTACTGATCATAAATTTAATTACTTCTAGCCAGGAGAATTATGCTTCCTCCTGTGTTCATTCCTCTGTTACAATAAACAGGAATACTATGGTTAACCTTATGTTTGCAAGGCTTTCAAATATGTGATATTCATGAATGGAAAATGTTTGCAAAATTGAAGCTTTATCAATGTATAAGATGCTCTATGGACACAGGTAGAATGCAACTGGTATCTCATACATTATCCAGGCAAATGGCACTGATTTATAATCAAAAGGTAACAAGAGCACCGCAAACAATCATAACACACCTGTCATGTATCTGGTAACCTCTGACTTCATTAAATATGTGTGAATTTCGATGAGAATGTAATTCAGGTGAGAAATTATTGGTAAATATGTATCATGAGGTTCATGTTAATCCACAGGATTTATGTAATTCACCAAGGTACCTATAAAGTGTAGTGACCAATGACCTCTTTAAATATGTGTGAATTTTGATGAGAATGTAAATCGGTAGAGAAAGTCTATTGGTAAAGATTATAATGAGTTTCATGTAATTCCATAGGATTTTTGTAAGTCACCAAGGTACCTCCAAAGAGCAGTGACCTCTGACCTTATATAATGATTTTTCACTGGAATTGGAACTTAGGTGAGATATTTTATTGACTGACATTTCTGATAAGTTTTATCAAAATCCTTCATATTCTTCCAAAGTTATCAAAGTGACACCACAAAGTAGCTGAGTGACCCATGACCTTATTAAATATGCATGGACATTGCCTATAATCGAACTTGGGTCAGATAATCTGTTGGTATGTACTTATGGTGAGTTTTGCAAAATCAATCAAAGCCCTAATGTAAGTTATCGGGGCAACACAGACAGACCGGCAGAGGGACGGACAGTGGGTATACCATAATACTCCTGTCACAAGACGGGCATATAAAAATTGATAATAAATAAAATAATTAAATATTATGAGACTTTTTATGCTAAGATATAAATTATATTTTCATTAATCAGGTTTTTTTTACATGTATTTACATTTATTATATTTTGTGAATTCTTTAATATTCATCATCCAAGCTCTTCTACAGTTGAACTGTCAGATTCAAATCAGAGACTAAACAATTCACTGTGTGGGGGTCCTCCAGTCTATCAGCAGATTTTGGTTGTGTTTGTACAGGCCTGGTAAGTCCACAAGAAGGGGCAACCCAAACTCCTGTTATTAATCCTAAATCGTTGGAACATATAGTTGAGTATATTTGCACTGGCCCGCCTAAATGAATATCACACGATTCATTCCCACTGTGAGTGGAGTGAGCCCACTTAGGCGCAGACCTAGATGGGCGATCATTGCAAATCAATGACTGAAACGACTGTCCAAAGGATCCAGTTATAATCCTTTAAGACAATATTTGGGAACATACCTGTATTTAATGGTTGGCTGGCCATAGCTTATAAACAATATTTGACAGCATAAACATGCTGAATGGGCAGGTGAATGACCATTTGTGTACAGATTTCTACCATACAAGCAGCAAACTGCACTAAACTTACAATAATATCAGGGAATACCACAATTTGTTCTGCTTGCTCAATGAAGGATAAAAATTCAAAACAACCAATGGCATGGCTTTCTTAGTATACATGTAAACAGTATTTCATGACAGCCGAGGGTATAATGACGGGTCAGTGTCTGTGAAAAAGAATCCAGTAAAATGGCCTGTTTCAAGTATATTTCTTACTTTCTTCGAGTGTAATATGATAAAGACCCAGTAGTTTTTTTCTTGGCAGACAAGTACTCCAGTGATGTAGGACTCATGGAAATGGAAATCATGGAAATCTCACATTTCTGTTTAAATTTCTTATATTAAGGACATCTGCGACTTGGATTCCAAATGACTCTGACTCAAAGAAGGTGGACTTGGACTCAAACCTCAAGAGCTAAGATTCAGCCTTGTACTCAGAGTCAGATTGTGTGGACTCTACTGCCTCACTGAAGTACTCTCTACTAATTACTCTTTATGATGGTTGACATTGTGACAGTTTTGCCTGTTTGACTAAGGAGAGTCACACTATCATTCACTGGCCCAAATTATTCTCGAAAGCTTGATCCAAAACACTTTGGCCAGAAAAGTTTGAAAACACTTTGGATTACTGTGGTTTGAAAACGGTTTGCATTTGCCATGTGAAAGTCTTAAGGGGTAAAAGGAGAGTCTATCCTGAAGCAAGAGTGGCATGACTTGCCGTATCAAAACATGGCACAGATAAACTTGATGTGGAAACAAATATTTTCATCATATTTATCATTACCTCAACATTGCTTAGGAAACCAGACCAACTGTTTAGTAAGATTGCGTATGAGGAAGACTCTGTTTATTGTAACTCAGCATTTTGGTAGATCTTCCTTCATGTGACTATACAAGCAGACCTCTCACAGGTTATGCGAGTGATAACAAAGTTGTGTGAGGTGCAGGATCAAATGTATATAGTCACCACTCAGCACAGAGACAGGATATATCTATTGGTTTGTATATATTCAAGTTTCTCTTCATGTCCATTCCTCACTCATTGTCTAATGGTAAGATTACAGGCTCTGAACAGTGATGCCATTGTGATAGTACGCAGTGCAATATATAGAATGACCAGTTTCATGAGATGTCTGGCCAGACAGACAACAGCCATAGCACCATGGCTACAGCTCAGATGAGTGTAAGTCATCTGAGCTAAAGATACTAAAAATTATACACCTACAAGGGTTCTAATAACAATAATTTTACCAATCGTTTCATTGCATTGCTATTGTATTGTCATAAAAATTAATACTTTTTTTATGCTGTCCACCAAACAACCCCATACAAATTATGCTCCCATGTCCAATTACAAAATTTTAATTCTTTTTTCTTTAAGCTGATACCAATCAAAACATTCTTATACTAGCCTTCAGGGAAAACAGTTCCTGATAAAAGAGACAAGTTTTGATAATGAAGTGATACAGAGACTACAGGTTCACTGTAAAAATCACCCTTCTTTAACAATCCCAGCATGCAAGTAGATATAAATTAACAGTGGAGGCCATCCCATGGAATGCTGCATTGATTGGACCTTCAGCAGAAACTCAGTGACCATGCCTTTGAAGAAATCTCTTCCATCAACTTTTTAGTCATAAACTGTGTCTGGGGGTGAACAATGAGTTTAGTTCACAACCTCCCTTATTTGACATAACCAATCAGTTGCTTTGATACATAAAGCGAATTAGGGAGATCTTACCTGTAAAACAAGGCTGAAATATTTGGCAGCCAAACTATTCAAAACAAACTTTGCTTGTGTTATCCCAATAATCCCATGGGTATATTCTTAGTCATCAAGGGATCAATAAGGAAAAGAACCCAATTTTCCATCATGTCAACTGAACCAAAGCCTCTAGTTCAATCAATTTATTTTCCAAATTATCCCAAATCATCAACTATTGAACCCTGTCACTTGCAAAGAAAGCACACTTCTGCATTTTTATTCAATACCCCCCGGGATGAAACCAAGTTTACAATCTGATTAGCATCACTTGTGCATCCAAACTTGCCTGAAGAGAAATTCACTCAAATCCAAACAGTGCTACCTAAAAGAAGCACTGGGCAAATCTCAGCCTCCAATGAGTGTGTTGCATTTGCGACACAAACATAACCTAATGTTCGGCACTCATGACACTAGAAAGGTGAATGTGGACATCATATCTATCTTTACTAATAGTATGAAGGTTGTTTACTGACTGAGTAATGTGTTGTCAAAAATGCCTGTCTTGTCCTACATGGCTTGTTGTTTTCCCAAGCACAATACTAATCTTGTTTGAAAATGACAAAATAGCCGTACAAAAGGGTGAAGTTTATGGTAAATGCTGACAATCCTGTCATACACCTGGTTCAGGTTTTAGCATACAAGTTGCAAAGTCACAGCAAATATGTCAGATACATAGTTTTCTAGCGGAGTTGAATAAAATAAGACACCTTTGATAGGTATGTTTAATTCTTACTACAACTCAATAATGATCCTTTAACCTGAAAGTATAAGACAAACTTTTTTTCCTAAAACCCCTGAAAAACAATTTACACAATCTCACTTTTATTTTCCATCCATGCAAAGTTTTATTTACATTTATGCCCTGTATTCCCTTTCATTTATGTTACAGCCGATTTAAAGAATAATTTAATATATTTAATAATAGCAACAAATATCTTCTGAATATAGAGGTATACACTGCATCTAAAAAAAATGAGAAATTTGAGTCAGTAATATCATCCCAAGGTGCAGACAAAAATACCTTAAAATGTTCTACTCATATAATAACAATTTCTAAATCATTTAAAAAATGCAACACAAACTAATCTGGAAGAAACAGGCCTTCAGAAGCACCTGCATGTGTTCTATACAGCTACAGTTCAAATATCCCTCTGATTTGCTTTAAATGCTGGAGAAAATATATATTTAATATTATTTCATACAAAGAAAGTATAACATTTGAAAAAAAAGGTTAAACAATTAACAAAGGCATAAAAACAACTGGAAAGTCAATGTGGAATCACATCACCTAACTGTTAGTTGAGTGATGAAAAAGTCAATAAAACTTAGATCAAAATTGGCAATGCATGTCAGTTATGCCATCTCTTCAATTCACTAAGTCGGGGGCGATGCTTCCTTTAATATTGCCTGTTAATCTTCAGAGATTTCTGGCGGTCAATATACTGTGCATGAAAATTCACTCAATTCAATCCTATGTACATTAGTTTTACATTTTTCACATAAATATTTAAATAACCTAGAGTGTTATCAATAAAACAAGACAAATCATGTCTCCATCTGTGAGCCATAAAAGAAACAAGTAAATTATTAGACTTGTGCATACATAATATCATTTTGATAAAACTCTTCTCTAACTGCATGCTCAAAGGGAGACTTCCTGAGCCACTGACAACACAATAGGTGTATGTGCACTGTAGGGTAATATACAGATTGTACATAAACCTCTGTTATAGGTTTAATTATTCAATTGTCAAAGCCAATTATCAAAGAAAGGGAGATACAGACAGTTATGAAAACCACTAATAGGTCAAGTTTGGCCTAGTGAAACTTTCTTCCCGATTTAAAGTGAATATAACATACAAGTATAGCTATGTTAAACCTTAATTGGTATTTAGACCCACTATCATTTGCTGACTGAAATGATGGATAACATATGTGAAGTTTAAAAAACAATTAAAAAAATAAACATAGTTATCAATCAGGTTCCAATAGTGAAAACCCTTGACCTGGGACCTTTTGCTGCAAAACCAACTTTTTCTTTCTTCAGTAATGGGTAATCCAATTGTGACATCTGAATTCAACTAACCATATAAAATCATCATCTGGAAACTAGTTTGTGAACAACTTTGAACTGAGACCTGGGTTAAATCCTCCTGCCATAATTTCAATAAGGTTCTTTTTACAGCGATGAGTCACATTAAAGGGACGTATTCACATATAAGGTCTGCTGAACATACATATAGAACTGAAATATGAAATATAGTGTTTTCTCCTTTAAATATTCTAGTATCTGCCAATATTTCATTTTAAAACCATATGGTATCTCCTGTACGCAAGTGGAAATAAGCTTGCACTGGCGGAAATCAGTGTTTCTGCTTCTGACTCCAAATTAACTTCAAAGCTTAAACAAGTGACTTCTTCCTTGCATCAATACCTGAGCACTTCTTAACAACTTCGGATATAACGTGATTAATATAATGATTTAATAAAAAAGTATGTTCTTTTCAGTGGTCAGTCTTGGTTAAGGATCTGATTTTTACAATAGGGTGATCTGGCTGAGAGAGGGTTAAGTATTGAAGAGCACAGCATAGTTTCTGTTGTATCAGATACCCAGAATGGATGGACAACAGCATCAAAATGCACCACAGGGAAGACTGCAGCAGCAGAAAGGATGACAAAAGCCAGGAAGAAGCCAAAGAAGGTGCTGTAGCTGCTTGTGAGAGCATGCTGCTGCTACAGATGAAAGAAGCTAGACATCCCCACAGACCAGAGCAGCAGAAAGACCAGCGCAGCCTCAAGCCACATAGACACAGCACAGCATCAGTCCACGTTTATTCTGGGTGTGTGAAGGACCATGTGGATACTTAGTCTGGCTATCCATGTACCAGCTCATTACCATTCTATGTGGCTAACACCACCAGACACCTCCCGCCTGACCCAGTGCAGGGACTGATAGAACCTTTTTGTAGGTCTATTTTACACAAGACTGTAATGGCCCGATTTGGGAACCACAAATCCTTGTCTTTCAGTGAAACTTGAAAATTTCAGTGATTATTTCTATTTCATTAAATACCCAATTAAAATAAAACAAATCTGTTTTTTTTATTAAGGAACAGTGATGTATTCATTTACCATTTTCATGCATGTAGTCATTTCAATGATCAATTAAGGATCCTTGTACACAATCTCCACTTATAAAAGAACTACCAGATCAACTTTCTATGTACAAATCCACTGGGCATAATTTGATTGTTATTGTCAGAAGTATGAGGTTTGCAGCTAAACACAAAGACATCAGACCTGCTAGTCCTTTATAATTTTGAACCCTGCAGTAAAAATAAAATCTTATGCTTTTCTGTGAATCAATGGAGAGTACATCGCAAAGGATCCAATTGCAACTGTTTAAAGGATGGAGGAAAGGTTAAACACACAGAGGACACCAGACAATACACCAACACTTAGACAGTAATAAAGTTTGACCAGAAGTTATAAACAAGGGACCTATGGGTCACGGCGCTCAGCTGTTATATATGATAAAAAAATATGATTTAGAAATGAGGCACATGCTGGTTTTGTGTGGTAATAAATATAAGCTGTATTATGAGTTGTTGTTTAGCTTATGTATGATTTTGATAGTACCTTTGGAGACAGGGAAGAGGATTGGTTTCATTTATTTTATTAACAAATGGAGTACTACTGTCACACAGATTTTGACTTGGCCATACAACTTATAAGCAGAACATATAATATAAGAGTTTAACTATTTATTAAAAAAATTACAAATATTGTCCCAAATATAATTTTTATTGAATATAATAAGAGAATCGTAATTTTTTAAAATGAAATATAACTGAATGATTATTAAAATAATACTAAAGAATATATTCATGAATGCATTCATGAATACATTTTGAAAGTATTTGCACTGGTATTCATATACTTTCATTTTTACCTGAATTCCCATTCTTTATGCAAGAAATTTTATAATAGAGTACATATTCATATTCACATTTAAATACAATTGCACAGTTTTTACCAAACAATGGTGTTGAGAATCCAGAATATACAAAATTCACACCTTTAAATAATGATCATAAGTACCTGGTTTTATGGCTTTTATTTATATTTAAAAAAATAAATGTAATATATTCATTTTGGACTAATTTCACATCAATGTACACACTAGACACAGTAGGAATCTAGATTACAATTATCAACTGCATCTTTGTCTATCATTAATTTCCTCCATATGATCCTTAATGATTAGTAATGAATAATATGATTTACCTTTTTATCATTAAAATTGAACTGAAAAATACCATAGGTGACTGCATGGTGTTATTTGGAATACATGACATTCTATCCATCGATACAAGATTCTTATATCATCAGTAACTGCAAGTTAATTTCCTGTTATTATTAACTAACAAATTCCTTTTCTATTTTTCTTTAATTTGTTATTAAAAACCAATAAAAATTTATTAATTTATTGTTTATTGTTATGTTTTTGGTTAAAACTACTAGATGAGTTGGGTTGGAAACCTGGATCAACTGTGGCTGGCCATAAGCTGCCAAGCTGCCCAGTGTATGTCTCGCCTCAAGCATGCATAATTTGCTGAAAGTTCAACAAGGTCAACATACAGGTGACTCAAGAGGGGCTGGAGAGAGTCAAGGTCTGACATGGTCTCATAAAAACATTGATAAAAGCTACAATTTTTGGCCAATTTCTTTTAGCTTTCTAAACTAAAAAGCTGAAATCCTTATGTGTGCAAAATATGAAAATTATATCAACAGTGCTCACAGGAAACAAACGTGTTATGGTCAATTTGGGCAAAATTTAAGGTACTAATTATATATTTATACTAATAACTTATAAAATTTGAAAAATTCAGAACTAATTTTGGGTATTCAATTGAATCTTGATTAAATAATGTTACATCCCTGACAAAAAATCTCTAGCTTCAGCAATCCCCTTGTTAAGGGAGTAAATATATTTCTTGATTTTTTACAAAGTGCATTATGTTTGGGCCCATAACTTAAAACAATTATGCAATACTGACATCATTTCTGGCATGTGCATAGAAAATGAATAGAAAAAGATGTATATTATATATAAAAGTCAGATCAGTAGTTTTGATATTAGGCAGTCTTGAAGTGTAGCAATGGGTTTGTAATGGAGAAACGAAGTTTTTCATTATTATCTCGAAGGTATTAAGTCCTAGTGACCAAATTCTTGGCATGGTAGGGGATTCTGGAGACATCTTATTGTATGCCAAATTTTAGGAACTGAGAGCTGAAGCTGGGGAGCTGAGCTCTTGCAAATTGCATAACACTATCTTGATGTAAACAATATGTTACATGGTGCTTGAAAACTTGAATAAAATGTACAGTTTTTGATCAACTGGTTTCAAATTTTTGGTGTTAACAGACAAAATGAAAATTAAATCCACAGTACTTACAGGAAAAAAACGTGCCACGGTGAAAGTTGGGCAAAATTTAAGGTACAAATTTTTTATTTTTGTTAATATTTTAAAAAATTTAAAAGATTTTCATCTAATTTTGGGTATACAATTTAATTTTGATTAATTAAAGTTATATTACTGTAAAAAAGTCCATAGCTTTAATATGTTTTGTGTTAAGTGATCAAATATCTTTCCTAATTTTTTACAAAATGCATTATGTTTGGGTCCATAACTTTTTTAAATTATATAATACAGACATAATTTCTGGCATGTATATAGGAACTATATAGAGGAATATTTATGGTAAATATGAAGAAAAACATATGAGTGGTTTTGATTTTAGGCAGTCCTGAAGTGTCAAAATAGGTTTTTAATAAAAAATTGAGGTTTTTCCTTAATTTCTCAAAGGAACGAAGTCGCAAAGACCCAGTTTTAGGCTTGGTAGGAGATCTTGGGGACATCTAACATTATGCTAAATTTTGGATTCCTAGGTCTTACGGTTTCAAAATGTGCGACATCTACGGACGGACGGACAGACAGACGGAAGGCAAGACAGACGGACGGACAATGGACCACGACTATAGCTCAGATGACTTATAGTCAGCTGAGCTAAAAACAGTGGAATCCACCCATCCACTCACATACAGTAGGGCTGGTAGAATTTATGTTTTATTTTGATAATGATATATATCAATCGTTGTTGGTGAACCTAAACAACAATTAATGACTCTGAGGGGAATCAGTATCAGGAAATAAGTAAGGTCTTCATAAACAAGTACCAAGCACCTGAAGAACATTACTTTAGTATCTTTTATATCTGTACATGTTGTATGGAAAACATTGTAATGAAGACATTCAGATTCCCAAAATCTGGCTGAAAGCATGTTGCCTTACCATACAGATATCAATAATTCAGCAAAAATTGATTCAGGATTGAGCATTGACCAATAATCAATAAATTGGAGGGTTCTCCCAATCAAATCCCTAGCAACAGGCATAGAGAGATCAGAAGATCCAAAACAATGCTCTTACAGCCAGGCTATGATAACCACTCAAAAATTTTTTTAACAAGATTATGTACATCACATGATTAAAGGAAACACTTTTGAAAAAAAGGTTAATAAAATCATACTGTCCCTCTTCTGGGGGATTCCAGTAGTAATTTTGTTAACAGGTATCATTTTACTGTTATGAAAATATTATAAAATTCATTAAAGGGACGTTATCAGGAGCTAATTTTTTCCTATTCTTTCACAATATCAGTTCAGCTTTACTTTATACAAATGTTTCCCAGCAAACCATCCCAACACAGTCTCATTTCCTTGCATACGGCTGTTCAACATCATGTTATGGCTCTGCATGTTGGTAAACAGTCTGTTTACCAAAACAAGGCCGCGTGAGCGGAGGTCTGATTAAGAGGGGCAACACGCAGTGTTTCAGCCAGCGGGAACATGTATTACATATTTTGGGTCAAGTCAGACAGGGCATCTCCTGATTGACAGTTTTTTGGCTCAGCGATGCACATGGCCCCACGCGCTGTGTTTATGTTTACACCTGTCACTGTGCCCGGTCCACTGTTTTTAACATTTGTTTACAGGAGAAAGCAAATGTCTTCAGGGCAATATTTTGGCAGGTACAGATTCATTTCAAAGGAAACAAGCTATTTTTCGTGTTAACTCGACATGGTTTATGGGTGATTGGGCCCCTTTAAAAGTAAGTAAATGTCAATTTAATTTCAAAAATGCTTGAATATATGACTAGAAATACCACTTTCTTCACAGAAAGTATTGCAAAGGACCCATTTATCAACAGTACTGAGAACAGCCAGCGGGAACACATATTACATTTTGGGCCCTTCAGGGAATCTCATGATTTGCAGGTGTTGTGGCTCAGCAATGCACAGAGTTCCACACACTGTGTGTTTATGTTGACACCAGTGATTGAACCCGGTCCACTCTTTTTAACACTCGTTTACAGGAGTTAGCAAACTTTTTCAGGGCAATATTTTGGCAGGTACAAATTCATTTTAAAGTGAAGAAGCTATTTTTCATGTTAATTTAACATACTTTATTGGTTATAAGGCCCCTTTATTAAAATAAAACCTTTGTGGATAAGAGGTCCCATCGTCTAAAGCAAAGTTGAAAGTGAAAGGTAAATTGACAATATGAATAAAAACAGATTGTTTATATTCAAAGGTTGGTCTTTCTCATTGTCTGCCATTAGGCAAAAAAAAAAGTATGGTTCTCCGGCACTTTTTTTTTAAATCAGTGCAGGCGGCCAATATTTTTTTTTACCCTTTTTTGTGTTTCGATAAAAATTTCATATGATCAGGGAAAAGCATGCTAATTGTTAACAGATTAATTTTTGGCTAAACAGGTAAAAGCACTACATAACAAAGGAAATCTTTTAATATTACAAAATTGTATTATTTTATCTTCTTCAAAGATGACAATCAAAATCAAATTTTTTGGGTTAAAATTGATGCAGTTGGTGCCTAAGAACCATACCTTTTTTTTTTTTTCCTTAACAAACAATACTTTTGTTAAAAAGATTTTGTGCATACAATATTTGACAGATGTGATAAATTCACATAATAATTGTTATGCTCTGTGCATCTAGGGCTTTTGCATTATGACATCACGAAAATGGAACCCTGAAAAAATGATATTTGTGAAATTTTAACCCTGCGAATATGACGTAAAGCGCAGTATGATTAATACCCCTGATGATATAACATTTACAGTTACATGTACTAGAATCATATTTTTATTTATTCCATCATTTGTGAAGAATCCACACAATAACTATCCCTGGCCTAAGGCACGAGGTTCAACATGTTGCAAGAACCAGAAAATTTCTCATATTTCCAATTAATCCAAAAATCTGGTCCACAAATCTTTTTCTGTTTCCTTTTTAACTATGGCAATGCTCTATTAATAGCAAACATATGTCTATCTAGAAAACAAATATTGCCAAAGTTCAGAGTTACCCCATGGTGAAACAGACCATTGTGTTTAACAAACTCAATCAAATGCCAGTTACAATGGCAACAAAATCATCAGGTTACAGAACATGTTTTTGACATTCCTGGATGCCATCAGTTTCTTCCCAATGCTCTATGATTGGAAAGCCTGTTGTAAGACTGAGACATTCCTGGCCAGCCCAGGAACCTCTTCCCTGAGCAGTGTTCATAAAGCCAACCTTGATAAATATATACAGCCTTGCATTGGTAGGTGTAACACAGCTGACTCTACCCCGGAAGAATATGTACTAATATCAATGGTCTATAAATTTAAGACCGGTGTAGCAGAATTCCTAAGTAGGACTGAAGTGCCCCTATCAAGTTATGTAGACTGACTTGATTGACATATGAAGTACTGTTATGGGGTTGACAACTGATGCCTTCCGATAAGGAGTGATAGCAACAGAATAACTACCTGGTCTTGACACTGATGGTGATTGAGGATGTCTGTATCACTTGAAACATATAACCAGTGACATACCTTATCTGCAGGTAGTATGTAATTTGTTAATGCCAGGTGAACTGTTTTACTCATTACTAAGAACCTAATACACCAATACACAGAGATAAGTAGTTTAACATGGACACTGTTGTGCATTTATTTGAAAATGTGATCCTAGTCAAGAGATGAAAAATAAAATAACAAGGGCACTGACAAGCAGAGCATCCCCTCGCATGGGAGCATAATTAGACTAGACATATTAAACAATGTGATAAATCAGTATGGCAGTTCTGTGACCTTGACCTCAGACCCTGATATCTCAAAATCAAAAGAGTTCTTTCATTATTGGTAGGTGAGCCATATGAGAAAGATGGAAGGTTTGGGATAAAAACTTTGGCTTTTTATACACCCACAAGCTTGATCAAGACGCGAGTTTCCAAACTCCTCCCAGAACCAGGTGGAAACAATTTGGGTGTAAAATTTGAGGGACACATACACAATACTTCCAAAGATACTGCATCGCAAAAACAAGAGCACTGCAAATGTGCATTATACACCCGTCTATATCTGGTGACCTCTCTGACCTCATTAAATATGCATGAATTTGATGAGAATGTAAATCAGGTGAGAAAGTCTAGTGGTTAATATGTATGATGAGTTTCATGAAAATCCATAGGATTTTTAGTAAGTCACTAAGGTGCCTTCAAAGTGTGGTGACGTCTGACCTCATTGCATATGTATGGATTTAGCTGGTTTTTCTAAGTTAGGCAAGATATTTTATTGATAAACATTTCTGATGAGTTTTATCAAAATACTTCATATTCTTTGTAAATTTTCGGGGCAACACAATAAAGTAGCTGAGTGACCCGTGACCTTATTAAATATGCGTGAACATTGCCAATAATCGAACTTGGGTGAGATAATCTGTTGGTAAATACTTATGATGAGTTCAGCAAAAATCCATCAAAGCCCCAGTGAGATATCACAGTGACACTGAAAGTTAACAGATGGACGGACGGTAGGTATACCATAATACTCCCATCATATGATGGGCTTATAAAAAAGGCTAAAGACCAAGTATAATTTGGCTGATTTGAACGTAAGATAAAGGCTAAGGTCACAAGTTTTCTAAGTTCTCTGAGTACTGTTTTTGAAACATCTCAAAATAATGAATGCAGGTTTGCATTAGCTCTGTTCTTTCCATCATATATCTGAAAATATAAGATGAGTCAGAATTATGAGTCGCATCATTATTTATCCTAAATTTGGCTCAAATAATGTCAAATTATGCATACACATGTATTTTGTTATTTTTTAAATGACTGAATTTTGAAAATGAATTTGATAGGAAATTAAATTTGAATAAAAAAATGAAATCACTTTGAAATTTTACAATGCCATTACAGGGAATCTGGATCATTCCTTTGATCACTTTAAAAAAAATTGTACATTTGAGTAGAAAAGGTTTTCAATTTAAAATACATCCTTTATCTTATAAACTAAATTAAATGACTCAGTATAAAATTGATAAAAATTCCCTTTTCAAAAAAGTAGACATCAGTGAGTTGGATGAAACATAAACAATATCATCAGGAAATTTATCTAATTTGCTTACAGAAAAGATGTATGCAGTGCACTCTCCCTTGAAGATGGAGACAATAGTACAAGCAGACCTGAGCCAGATGGAAATTTATATATGTTACACACACTATCATAACTGTGCTCCCACCCAACCTAACAAAGTAGCATACATCTTCCCATCTAAGAGGTATGTTAATGCTGTTGTATAATCTCACACTCCAGGTTGCGAGGATTGTATCACATACAGTGGGCTGAACACCTGGTTACAGCAGGCTAACACTTGTGAGTACTCCCCACTTCCTGATATACTTCTGGCTCTGGGAGGGCAACCTGTGCATATCTCCTGAACCTGATATTCTTACCTCCTTCAATGAAGATAAGCCATTACCACAGGGCTGATCAAGAAACAGGCTTACAGAAGCACAGGTGCCTCAGACAGCTTTCCAGCACTGCAACAATTCTGGCCAATAATACATGACTCAATAATTTCTTTAAAAATGTATGGACTTTAAGGCTTTCTTTGAGTTGTGATGGAAATCATCCTGAAAATGTGCTGTTGTGGATACAGTTGATATTGCAATAGTACCACTGTGCAAATCCGATATTCCTGTCTTTATGCTCTCTTCATTAATATAAAGAAATGTAAATGAACAAACCAATCACTAAAAAACATATCTCTATAGTGAACATCAATATTTTCTGTAGTTCATAAGTAAAAGCTGTCAATTAAAAAACATCAAGATAATTAATACGGAGTTGGTTTTTTTTCTAGACCACGGTTTACCTGCTCCCGTTCTGATTTGACTCTCCAAATTCGGCAGACGTATCGGTTGTGTGCTCTTCTAGGACAAGTTTGTTTTATTTTGCGGGATTATGCCCTACAAAGCTGAATAATTAATAATTTTAATATTTCCCCATTAAGTGCCCCTTTTTCTTTTGTGCTGCAAGGTCCTCCACGCCTGTGACGCTTTTTCAGGAGGCACCTTGGGGATTTTCACTAGCCTTTAAAGACTGTGGCCAGCGCGCATGTCCTGCCCAAAAGTCACTTCCATGCAATACGCGGTCACACGGGTCCACTATAATCCCAATTGATCCCCCATATCCATTGAAGCGCCTCAAAAGGAATTTTTTTTCTCAAAAGGAAGTAAATGTTTTTAATCCAAAGACCACATGACTCCACTTTCAATGCGAGGGCTTTTTAGTTTGGTCAACACTGGGCACTGATTCCAATGATGTGACCACAGTTTGACAATTATTTTATGGGTTACTTTGATATATCTTTACCCTAACCCTCTACAAACGTTCAGCAAAACATTTTAAGCCTGTCACGCTTTTTCAGGAGGCGACCTGTAATCCCCACTGAACCCCATTTCCATTATATCGCCTTTTTTAATTTTACTCTGTCAAAAGGAAGTTTTTTTTCAAAAGGAAGCCCAAGGGGGGGGGGGATTGCACACACTTCTAAGGGTCCTCAATCTTTTCGGGACTTTGAAACCCCCGTCAGAATCTACTAATCAGTCGTTCGTTCTTACGTGCAGGTTTCAAGTAAAACATTGTCATGGTCCAGGAACACGGGTTCACCAGGCGAGTTGCAGAACAACGGCATACGAATTGCATACTCAGGGACAAAGGAATAGGCCCTTATAGTTATTTCTTTGTGGAAATGTGATTATGGCAATGAAGAAAAAATATATTATGGTGATTCCGATTACCTCAAAAAAATGTCATGGATTACGGATGCAGTTTTATTCTACCCCTCTACAAAATTTCAGCAACATCTGTATATTACATTTTGCTTTAATTTGCTGAAAGACAATGCAAGGAACCAAGGCTGAAGTGGTTTCTTTGCTAAATGCTTTCATTGAAAATTTACAGTACTTAAACAAAAAATTTGATACTGTTGGAATATATTTTTCTGGGCTTATCTTTTTCACATTGGCAGCTTTACGTTTGTGTACAAGAGGCTTCAAAGACATATGTATGAGTATACAAATAACGCATGTGTCTGTTAACATGCCTTAGACTATACCCTCAACTGACTATACTGAATAAACACCATGCTTCACGATGTTGCCTTAGCTTCAAATAATACAAATCATCTTTCATATAATTTCACCGTAGAATTCTTCTTTATACAATCATTACACCTACGATATTTCCAAAGCAATGAAGCTGCCGGACCTTTGTTGTATATCAGGAAAAAAACTCTCTTTTCAAAATTTATATTTTGTGAGTTTTCTGGAATAGAATAATTTTTCTTTCTATGTTGATATTTTGGGGAAGGGTGTTCCTGGAGAATTCTAGCAGAAGAAATCTTTATATCATATAAGTGAAACACAGGACAAAAGTTCCTGCAAAAACCTTAGGATTAAAATATGCGTCGTTTGGTTCCTGTCAGCTCTTACAAAAATATACATCAGATAGAGCCGTGGATTTTCCATGGGAGGAGCTACTAGTGTAGGTTAAATTGCTCGTCGATGGTAAATTTAAAATAAGGGACCCATGGGTTATAGCGCTCAGCTGAATTTGCCTATGCATTTATTCATTGAATCAAGGCATACAGAAAGGTATGCAGTATTGTTTCATATTGCTGCATGTGTAAATTTTGATACCACAGCCATTTGGCAATATTAAAAACAAGTTTGTTCTTCATGCATAGTCTCCTTTCTTTCAGTTCCTAATACATGGGACATTGTTTAGGTACCTACAATCATTATACATGCTGAGGCAGGTGAATAATGAATACATGTTTGTTTTAGTTCCCAATTTTTCATCATATCAATTTTTTTCAAATAAATCATAAATTTATAGAATAAAAAATAACCATTAAATATAAGTAGATTCAGAATTTAAAAAATATTTAAAGATGGACAGCAAAATGGAAAGACAGAGCTGATTACTGTATTTCCCATTCTGCTGAGGCAGGAAATAATAAATACATGCACTTGCATTAAATCCTATATGTTTTATAATACTAATCTTTAAGTTTACAAATTTTATAAATTTGCATATATAAAAAGTCTGAAAATATAAGTTAAATCAGAATTATAAGTTGCATCATTATTTATAATTAGTCTGGCTCATACCATGTCAATTTATGCATACATATTTTTT
This sequence comes from Sipunculus nudus, assembly GCA_026874595.1. Lineage (NCBI taxonomy): Eukaryota > Metazoa > Annelida > Sipuncula > Golfingiida > Sipunculidae > Sipunculus > Sipunculus nudus. The sequence goes on from CM049315.1 coordinate 67,889,128, forward strand.
TCATTATATTTCATTATTTTTCTCACACTTGTCACTAATAAAGATTTCATAATACATATCATAGTATGTGATAATTAAGACCTTAAAATCATGCTTAATAACAAATAAAGGACCCTGTTCCTTTAAAACTTTATTGACAGTTTGTGCACTGTGGTCATTTTCCGCTAGCACTCAATCCATAGACACTTTGTCCATGCACATTTTGTCAGTGAACAGCTGGGTAACTGCATTAATGTAACCTTTACATAGGGCATGCCCAGAGCTCTATAATGCAACAAGGCCATCCCTTACTGAGAACAAGCACAAACCACACTGACAAGCGGTGGTACATGACAAACACTCTGTCTGATGTCTCATCTTTAATTCAGTAGCCCTTGCAATCTAAAGGCTACAAAATATTTACAGTCTCTTCACCAGGGAGGGAAGTGAACAAATACTGAACCCCACATTTGACTGTCAGCTGTTACTTAATTGTTACAGGTTTAAGCCCACATCCAGTTCCCTTTGCCTGAAGATTGTGTACTCCGCTGATGTGACTTGTGGTGGCTGTCAATAAATCAATTTCATGGACATTAACTAACAGTAGCTGACATTAAAACCTTTTGCATGGACATTAACCCATGGGACCTAGGAGAAATCAATTTCATGGACATTAACTAACAGTAGCTGACATTAAAACCTATTGCATGGACATTAACCCATGGGACCCAGGAGAAATCAATTTCAAGGACATTAACTGTCAGTAGCTGACATTAAAATCTATTGCATGGACATTAACCCATGGGACCCAGGAGAAATCAATTTCAAGGACATTAACTAACAGTAGCTGACATTAAAAGCTATTGCATGAACATTAACCCATGGGACCCAGGAGAAATCAATTTCAAGGACATTAATTAACAGTAGCTGACATTAAAACCAATGCATGGACATTAACCCATGGGACCCATGAGAAATCAATTTCATGGACATTAACTAACAGTAGCTGACATTAAAACCTATTGCATGGACATTAACCCATGGGACCCATGAGAGATCAATTTCATGGACATTAACTAACAGTAGCTGACATTAAAAGCTATTGCATGGACATTAACCCATGGGACCCAGGAGAAATCAATTTCAAGGACATTAATTAACAGTAGCTGACATTAAAACCAATGCATGGACATTAACCCATGGGACCCAGGAGAAATCAATTTCATGGACATTAACTAACAGTAGCTGACATTAAAACCTATTGCATGGACATTAACCCATGGGACCTAGGAGAAATCAATTTCAAGGTCTTAACTGTCAGTAGCTGACATTAAAATCTATTGCATGGACATTAACCCATGGGACCCAGGAGAAATCAATTTCAAGGACATTAACTAACAGTAGCTGACATTAAAACCTATTGCATGGACATTAACCCATGGGACCCAGGAGAAATCAATTTCAAGGACATTAATTAACAGTAGCTGACATTAAAACCAATGCATGGACATTAACCCATGGGACCCATGAGAAATCAATTTCATGGACATTAACTAACAGTAGCTGACATTAAAACCTATTCCATGGACATTAACCCATGGGACCTAGAAGAAATCAATTTCAAGGACATTAACTGTCAGTAGCTGACATTAAAACCTATTGCATGGACATTAACCCATGGGACCCAGGAGAAATCAATTTCAAGGACATTAACTAACAGTAGCTGACATTAAAAGCTATTGCATGGACATTAACCCATGGGACCCAGGAGAAATCAATTTCAAGGACATTAATTAACAGTAGCTGACATTAAAACCAATGCATGGACATTAACCCATGGGACCCATGAGAAATCAATTTCATGGACATTAACTAACAGTAGCTGACATTAAAACCTATTGCATGGACATTAACCCATGGGACCCAGGAGAAATCAATTTCAAGGACAAACCGGTAGGAGATACCTCAGTAGTTTAAGTATAGGACTACTGACTGGAAAGCCCTGGGTTCAAAACCTATTACTGCAAGGATACTTTACCTTTACCTTTAGAGAGTGATGTAATTGGACCATATGAGGACCATGCGGTTATTTCATTCTTTAAATCCTCAAACATGTTCTTTAAACCAATTCATACTGCTAGTAACATCATCTAATCACTTTGAGATGACTGTCTGTGTAGTAAACTAAGCCAGTTTCTCTGAGATGAAGCAGTGAGGTTCAGTGTGTTTAAAGGAGTGTCAGTTTACCCAGGGCAATACCAGGGAGAGCTGAGTCTCATTAGAGCAATGTAGCCTCTTAACCTGACAGCAAGGTACCACAACACTCAGATGACCTGGGGAGGTAGAGTCCCATTTATAGTGCAGGTCAGGAAAAGTAATTGTAAGGTGCATACAGACCCTGGCACAGGGTTTCAATGTACATCCTGGACAACCTTGAGTTAAATACTGATCTTCAGACTGAACCATGTGGATAATGAAAATGTTTAGCTGCTTCAGCACCTCAACTGGGCCATCTTAGCAAGTATGATATAGAACTTCCATGTTCAAAATAGGTGTGATATAGAGCCACTATGTTCAAAATAGCAGGTGTGATATAGATTCACTATGTTAAAAAAAGCAGGTGTGAAATAGAGCCACTATGTTCATAATAGCAGGTGTGATATAGAGCCACTATGTTCAAAACAGCAGGTGTGATAAAGAGCCACTCTGTTCAAAATAGCAGGTGAGATAAAGAGCCACTCTGTTCAAAATAGCAGGTGTGATATGGAGCCGCTATTTTCAAAATAGCAGATGAGATATGGAGCAGCTATGTTCAAAATAGGTTTGATATAGAGCCACTATGTTCAAAATAGCAAGTGTGATAAAGAGCCACTATGTTCAAAATTGCAGGTGTGATAAAGAGCCGCTATGTTCAAAATAGGTGTGATATAGAGCCATTATGTTATAAATAGCAGGTATGATATAGAGCCACTATGTTCAAAATAGCATGTGTGATATAGAGCCACTATGTTAAAAATAGCAGGTGTGATAAAGAGCTGCTATGTTCAAAATAGCAGGTGTGATATGGAGCAACTATGTTCAAATAGCAGAATTGATATGGAGCCGCTATGTTCAAAATAGGTGTGATATAGAGCTATTATGTTATAAATAGCAGGTGTGATATAGAGCCACTATGTTCAAAATAGCATGTGTGATATAGAGCCACTATGTTAAAAATAGCAGGTGTGATCACGAGCCGCTATGTTCAAAATAGCAGGTGTGATATGGAGCAACTATGTTCAAATAGCAGATTTGATATGGAGCAACTATGTTCAAAATAGCAGGTGTAATATAGAGCCATTATGTTATAAATAGCAGGTGTAATATAGAGCCACTATGTTCAAAATAGCAGGTGTGATATAGAGCCACTAAGTTTAAAATAGCAGGTGTGATATGGAGCCAACTATAATCAAAATAGCAGGTGAGATATGGAGCCACTATGTTCAAAATAGCAGGTGTGATATGGAACCGCTTTGTTCAAAATAGGTGTGATATAGAGCCATTATGTTATAAATAGCAGGTGTAATATAGAGCCACTATGTTCAAAATAGCAGGTGTGATATAGAGCCAACTATAATCAAAATAGCAGGTGTGAAATGGAGCCAACTATATTCAAAACAGCAGGTGTGATATAGAGCCACTATGTTCAAAATAGCATGTGTGATATAGAGCCACTATGTTAAAAATAGCAGGTGTGATCAAGAGCTGCTATTTTCAAAATAGCAGGTGTGATATGGAGCAACTATGTTCAAATAGCAGATTTGATATGGAGCCAACTATATTCAAAATAGCAGGTGTGATATGGAGCCACTATGTTCAAAATTGCAGATGTGATATGGAGCCACTATGTTCAAAATGTAATTATCATGCCAGGATGAATATATTGAAAAACCAGAGAAAAAACTATAAATATGCATTCTCACAAATGCAGGCCTCTGCCATGTGGGTGGTTATTAATGTGGGGTACTCCGCAACCTGTATTTTCATTAACAGATTGGCCCATATTCCCAAGTTCATTGGTGCCTATATTCCCAAAAAAGTGTTTGCATTCACTTATTTGGCTCATATTCCAATGTTCAATCAGGCATATGTGACTGCACATTTGTGAATGTTCCTGGAAGTCATTCCTGGATCCAGATCATAAACAGGATCCACACCAAAATCTTATAAATTATTTAAAGCCCCATTCCTGAGGTGCCCTGAAAGTTTCATGGGGGTTCCTTTCATGATTGTGAACACACAAACAGGAATGAACACATCCCCTCCGGGTGGAAGCAATTACCCATCCAAGCACAGATGGAATTGCATTCAAGAAATTCCAGTGGCACTGTGCTGACATTTATTTCCTGATTCCACTTTACAGACCTCCTGGTTAAAAAAGAACTTTCAGTGCTCTGGTCAAACAACCCCTGTAAATAATATTTCTTGGGCATATCTGGAATTTTAAGGAATCAACCTTACCATGATTAACTCTATGTGACCTTAATGGCATATTCATTCAATGAATAATCATAAGCAGCGCAGTTGTGAGCAACCAATCAAAATTAAGTTGAGCAATGTAAATAGTCAATCACCTGACAAGTGCAACATTATTATATTTTGGTGACTCTCCTAAACAGAACTTGTGTAATCTGTACCAGTACCTCTGTACACATATTTTTCTTGGAAATTTATTAAAAAAAGGAGACAGTATTGAAAATTCTAGGCCAAAGTATGCAGGATCAAGCTATTCCGCTGACTGCAGAGTGAATAATAATGGCTTTGCTTGCACTGAATTCATATATGACAAATAATCCAAAATATGGCAAAACACTTCACAATGATAGCAATATATTCATCACTGGAGTACAGAGGTATAGCAATTGCAGCTGATGACGTCAGTCAATGTGGTTTCTTTGTGATATCACATTTGTCTTAAAACAGCTCTCACAACCATAGGCCTGGAATGCCTTCTTTGTATTTAGAATTTTGTGGCTCATTTGTATAATTAGGTCAAAGGGGCGGAGCATAGGGGTTGTGCTGCTTAGGTAAATTGCACCTTGAACCTTATAAAGAATATCTTCTATCATTTTATGATTTCTTTACCTTCAAATTAATATTTATACATCATAAGAAAAAACCATTTTAAATGCACCTTGAAATGTGAGGATTTGATTTGTACCTTAATTCTATTCCATTTGAAGTGAAGGTCATACAACATACAATACTGAAAACAGATTACATACACACCGCAGACAGATTACATACAACACTGCAAATGGTGCAACAATAGAGAAGATTAAAAATCCTTCCAATCAAATTATACTAAAGGTGAGTTAAATTGAGAGCAATCCTCTCTGCGGCCATCCAAAATCATTTACATGTTCATGAAGCAGAAATTCATTATTCTTGGAGGTATGAAAAATGTGCCACAAAAACTTATCTTAGGTTGGTGAACAAAGAATTCAAAGACTTAACCAGAAGAAATTATATTTCCTTTAATAAACTTACAGGCTGCGAGTTGATATTTAATTATTTCCTAATAAGCAGGGATATGAATCTAATCAGATATCTAAAACCTAATCCAATTTTTATAAAAAGAGCAAAAGGGAGTAAGATAATGACAATCTGATATCACAATATAATTATCTGTCTAGCTTTATAATGCATTAATTAATCAAACAGGAAACTTTAATGGAACCCGTGAAGCAAACAGTGACAAGACAGGAGTAAAAAGATTATTAATGGTTTAATACATAGAACCCTGGTGGAGGGAAGAACAAGAAATGCTGCTGTTTCCTGGAATTTATGTGACAATCCATCATGCTTCGGCAACTGAACATTATTGATTTTGTTTAAAGCTCAAAATGTGTAACAACAACAACACACTTTGAATGCCGCTCACCAACAAGGCATCCATCTCTTCACAAGAGAGAAAGAGCAACCAACGGTGAAATTGTTGGGTTTCCTAAGACGTCTCACACAACAAAAGCCCTATTGATCCATGGATCCACAGATTTATGGGCATCAGAGAACTATTCTTCCTCAAAAATCCCACAGATTGTTTTATCTAAGTCCTCTGAAAAACACTCTTAAATCCGTGGGTGAATAATGATGAGGCAGGCTTCAAACCTGGGCAACCCTATCTCTCAGCAACCCTGCGTTTCAGGATAAGTAGGAACTTGTTTAAGTTTCCTTAGTGTAGTAGGCTTACGGAGCTCAGGATAAAACACTGCCAGGCAACTCAATACCCATTTAATGAACACAAGTCCTCTCCATCCTGGTGGTTCCTTCATACAACAAATCAATAGATATAAAGCATGGCCATAAATAGCCTGCAAACTGATTCTACGCAGAAGAACCTGGGCCATTTTTTTCTTAATATTTTCAGGGAGACTGGAAGACAGCAGATAGTGGATGGTGAGAAGGCCTATTTCTATGTAAAGACACTTGAACTAATCACCTAAATCAATGACAAACGAAGTAATCAGGTGACAGAGGCAAATTTTTCAAAGCTTAAGTATGTGTGTAAGGATCTTATTAGCTGAGATAATGCTGAATGGGAAAAGGCATCTCATACAGCAAGAATATAACAACCTTTCATTTAGATTATGACTATTGCAAATAATGAAATTGCATTTCTTAATATGTAACCTCTGAATCCCAGATTTCAATTCCTAAAAGCAGCATTTACATAATATAATCGAATGAAATGATTTATGGAAATTCATGAATCATATATTTAATCTTGCAAATGTTAAAAGACAAACATGCAAACAGACACTGGTGAATACTATTTTGACTTGACCTGGTGCTGCAAGTATACACCATTTTGTCATTTTTATCATGTTAATATATTCAGTTTCAGTAAAAAAAAATTGTTGAGAATCCAGTAATACAAATTTCACAAATTTAAACTAGACAGGCTTTGTTTTTACAGCGCCAAAACAGAATAATGTCTCCCCCCTATGGGCCATCCCAAAACATTAGGGGTGAAATATGGACTATCTCAAAACAAGGATCCTACATTTCAGCAGATTTGACATGAAGGTCAAGGTCACTGCATTTTGAGATTTTGGCAGAAGAACTGGTATTTTTAATTTGAAGAAAAAATCTTGAGTACTTCCAAAGTTATGGGGTTCACAATAATCTTAGAATTGTATAAATTTGACCTTGGAGATCAAGGTCAAGGTCACTGAATTGCAAACTCTTTCAAGATTTTGGTAGGAACAATGAGTGTTTAAAATTTTGGAGGAAAATATGCAGCCCTTCAAAAGCCAGTGCATTCACAAGACAATATAATAATAATTCAGCCTATTTGACCTTGAAGATTCTGGTCAAGGTCACTTATTTTCGATCTCCTATGAGAGTTTGGTAGGAACAATTGGTGTACCAAATTTGAGGACAAAATGATAAATACTTGAAAAGTTATGAGGTTCACAAGAATTTCACATTTTGGCAGATTTGACCTTGGAAATGAAGGTCAAGGTCACCGGGTTTATAACTTGTCCGAGAATTTCGGATGAACAATGAGTGTTTAAAATTTTGGAGGAAAACATGCAGCTCTTCAAAAGTTATCACTTTCACAAGATATCCTACAGACAACGAATGACAACAATGACAGACGATGTCACTGAAAACAAAATGTCTGCCCAGGAGGGGGGGGGGGGGGGGGAGACAATTTAATGGTAATAAGTACCTGGTTTTATGGCTTTAATTTATATTTAGAAAATAAAACTATTATATTCACTTTTGAATAATTTCACATCAATCTATACACTTAACATAGCGATAGCCTTATTATAATTATTAACATTATAGACATCATTATGTGAACTTGTCTAGGAAGTGATTTTGTAATCATACTTTGAATATTTTTATTTTTTTTAATAAATGTATCAGAAAAAAATGAAAAGTAATCTCAGCTATGAAACTAATACATTTAAAAAATAACCCAATAAATTATTCAAGGAGCTCTAAGTAGTAACTAAAATGTTTAAAATAAGAAATCTCTGTAGGATTTGCAACTGAAATGAATATTTTTAATTTCAAAAAGTTTCCTGTAAGAACCAGTGGCAAAAATTCATAGGTGAGCTTTGGGTCCTTGGGAGAGTGTTGCTCCTTTGGCCACTTCTGACTCATACATTCAAGCAGAAGGTGGGGTTTTGATATAGACGTGAGTACAAAACTAGGTATAGGCATTCATATTGAGCTGGTAAGCCTAACATGAGTCGGGATACAAGCCATATGGAGGAATGCATTGCAATGGTCTTCCATCATGTTGCATTCATATTGTGGTAAACAGCCCTTAATCTTAACATTAGGCTACAAATGATGAATTAACACTAAAGATTACATGTGAACTCACAAACCAAATTGAGTAGGTAAGCAGAGCATCAAGGTAGGCTTTAAGTAGCTTACACTCAATCCCACTGATGCTTGTATGATGTGATTTATATGAATTACATATATATTTTACATTTCCTGTATTGCGTACAAGTTGGTTGCCCTCCAGGAAACTGTGTGAGCCATGTTTGTATTCATGAGATCAGAAATTCAACAATCACGCAGGGGGATTTACCAATAAGCTGGGTTAAAACAGAATTTTTTTTACTCATGGTAAAAATTGTTAGAAAGTATACTAAGAATGCTAACTATTGGTCTGGTTTATGTCAAGTGACAACATACTTTTAGACTTGAGGCATTGTCATAAATGATGAAAATATTTGTATCCTCATAAATTAATCTGAACACTTTAAGGGTTAAAGTGCGCTCCTCATTTAAAAATGTAACGGCACTCTTAAAACAAGTATGCTGGTCGTAGACTCTCTAATGTCAGAGGGCAGAAATGGTGCTAGGTTTGATACTACTAGTGTGTTGGTATTCCAATAATGAATTGAGGACTGTTTCTCATGCAGTATTCTAATCTCAGTATTCATTATTTATGAAACAGCAGTGATTTCAATTGTTTATGATAAAGCATGACCATATTTGTTAAAGTGTTCCAGGTCTCATTAGATTCCAGCCAACCAGTTTACCAAGGCACATTAGGAGTCCCTGCAGAGTTTGAGAAAACTTAAGCAAACAGAAGTAGTATTCTGGGCAGGTGAAGCAACTGTTTTTTATTCTTTTTATCTTGTTTTTCAGGCCTGTTCTGATAAAACATCAAGCAGAACAGCAGCTGCTGAATTATTTTATTACCAAGGAAGACATAAAACCTTTGTAACTGCTCCACCATGGTTTATCGATGCCATTTGCTACAGGGACCTGCTTAGAACGCTCGCCCATGGAGAATTCCAAGAAGTGACAGCCATTTCATTTTAAATATTAATCTGTTTAGCAAAACTAAGAAGGAGCTTCTCCAGGCACCAATCATATTTTTTTCTCCACAGCCACAACTGGCTGCCATGAATACTAATGTACGATTCACTACGGAGGCAAAGACAAACTATCACCTGAAGAAACACAGCACGGAGCCGTGTGCACTTTCTGGAACCAGACCTTTTAACTGTATGGCTAAATTTTATTGATTTTCTTTATTTAGAGCAGGTTATTTTTTAACTACAGCTTGGGGGCTTCTGGGCCTGATGCACCACAAATAATGACCATTGATCATGCTTGGTAGGTAATACTGGTGGCAAATAAACAAAATTTGCCGCTGTATAACATGTTTACGCCATAGAAGTGCTTGTAAAGATCCTAAGAGCACCACTCTCTGTCCCCAAAAGGAGATGAAATTATAACCTCCTGAACCCTCCTGCTCTTACAGCTTTTAAAAGAGTCCACAACATACATGATATAAAATACACCAAAACTGAAAGTGCCATTTTTATCTTCTATTTACCATTTTTGAAACAAGGACCCATGGATTGCTGTTCTAAGTGGAAATTGACCTTGAAGGGAAAAAGCTAATATAATAATAAATGGTGATAAAAGTCTGAGAGAAAGAGGTAATATAGGCCATATGGTTGGTTGATAAGATTGCTTTGTATCGATGAGTAAGAAATTGTTGCAAATAATATTCTGTCATCTGACCATGTGTTTTCTAATGCTGAAACTGAAGAATTTAAGCTGTTTGTAAACATAAGAACTATACTATTTCCATGATCATTGGTTGGCTCTTTGAAAGTTGACAGATCAGCAGCTAGTTAACACATTTGTTCAAGGAGATCCTAATTTATTAATGAAACCAATTTTTTTTTAATTTTATAAATTTTTAAATAGTTGCAATATAACTAACCTCCCAAGTGCATAGGTGGTCTAAAACCAAGATTCAAGTACTCATGTTATTCTGCATTTTTTTGCATTTAAATAATCATCTACAAAGTTATTAATTATGCCCCTGAATCTAATTTGTTTTAAACAAACAAAATTATATACTTGGATATTATAGTTCTACAACACCCCTTTTCATGCCATACTAATTGTAAATGTAAAACCATGAAAATTTCTTATATGCCTGCATCATGTTTCATGTTAAAAAAGATGTTTAATTCTGAATTTTTTTAAAATTAATTTTTATTGTTCCTCAAAAATAAAACAATCCATAGTTTCACAAACATTCAAACAGGTCCCACTTGTTTACAAAGTTTGTACACTTGTTTTACTTTCTAAAGACACTGAACTCAATTTGTTTGCAATATTTCACATAATTCTGAAATGATATCATATCTAATTTACCAGTACTATTCTGATTCTGTCTATACAAGTAAATATATCGTTTTTCCAAGAATATTACTATATTATTGACTCATTCTACATCAAGTATTCCTTAATAGATATTTTTTTCTCTAACTGTAATTTGATACCATGTTCATCATGCCAATTTTTAAATTCAGACCAAAATGTTGTCACCTGATCACGAAATTCTCCATACATGTGATTTATGTTCTCTGTTTCCCTAGTCTGCCCAATATTAAAAAGGAATCAGATCTCTGTTATGAGTGTTAGCATACCATAAATCTGCTGGGGTATCTATGTGTACCTCCTCAAATTTATTCTAATAGAACACATTTCCATCTATTTTAACATGTTTTTTATACCATATGTGTTGCATCATTGTACTATTTTATTCCTAAACTCCTCTTTAGGAATTATTCAAACATACAAAATCTCTTTATTAAAGTCAGTTTTCTCATTTTAACATGTTTATCCAAATTTACTCTGAACATACTATCATCTAACTTTGAAGTGTCAAACAGTTTAGTCATGTAAAAATTCCAAAAATATTTCCACATTTTACATGAACCATACACATTTTTTAATCCATGAAATTAATTCTAAACTTAATACAACTAAATCTATTTGCGGAGCTCTAAAACCACCTTTTTCATAGTCCTGAATTGAAGTAATGCTACTAAGTCTCTCAGTGTTTCAATTCCACAGAAATTAAAAAATATTAAGTTATTTAATCAAGTCTCTTTCTATTATTCTCAGATATAGTACTATTATCAAGAAAATAATTTAATCTGGATACAATAAATGCTCAAATCTTTGTATCTTATCAACCTTTGTTAGGTTTCTCTGTTTCCACAGATAAGAAATCTTTTCTAATTCATTCAATTTCCATTCACATTTTTTAATTCATTTTCAGTTTCTTTATAAGATATATATGTACCAAACAGGCTAATAAGAATGGGACTTTCTGTCCAATTGATACCAAAGAATGTCTTTTTCATAATCTTGCTGAACCTAAACACATAGCATTTGATTTCTCTTTATAAAGCTTCAATTCACTGAACTATCCAAATTCATAAATCTAAAGAGATAACAGGGTTTTCAATGAATTTCATTAATTATAAACATAACCATATTGTCTGCATATTGTACTGATTTAATCTCTTGGTACTGTACAGTAATACCTTTTTTTAAAGATTTTTTTGGTGAAGGTCAAAGCCAAAAGAGGTATATGCTCATCGAGTAGCAACAGGTTACTGCAGTCAAGACCTCAGCCCTGTGCGCTCCTTAAGCATGTTCTCTGAGCCAACAGTCGCAGTGCCACGCCAAGCCAAGCAGGGAGCCGCCAAGGCCGCAATCGTCCATCCGGAGCCGGTGACCTTTTTTTAGAAAGCTACAGCATCCACAGCCACAAAGCCAGAAGCAACCCACATTCCCTCTACCGATCCCAGCAGCGGAGACCCAGCCATGCCATTTGAGAGCCGAACTCGATCTTGCAAAGACACTGTTTTGAGACCCATCGGCCATTTGGACCGTATTAACCGGGTTTCCCAGTTATGCAAGTTTTTGGCAAGTTTTTTCGTCATCGGCATTTTGGTGAAGGTAACAGCCTCCATTTTTTAATGCCTTCCTCAACTAAGAACTATGCTGCCATTCAAGTTTTGGACCAAGTGACAGGGGCTTAGACATAATAATCCTGTTGTCAATCTGGCTCAGTGTACCACTCCGGCTGGTAGTGGGCGTGTCATTCATAAACACTAAGGATCCCCCAAAAGGTGCACTTGTTTGTGGGTGAAACACAGCTGTTGGGCACAGTCTCCCCATTAAGCCTGCAGAGCACTCACCTTGGGCAGGAACAACCAATGAAAAATCTCACTGCCTTGGCTTGTATTCAAACTCATGATTTAGCTGGCCTTGAGCCCAGTGCTCTACCCCTTAGACCACAGTTGCACAGTCCCTAACTAAGCTTGCTAGGACATCTCTAACAATAATATATCATTCTGAATTTGTAATTTTTTAATTTTAAATGTTCACTTTATATTAGGTGACTTCATAGTTATTAGTAATCAAGTCCAAGTTTGAAAAGACCTACAAAGCACTGGTCCAAACTCCAAATTTGCTGTTTCAGCATTAATTAGAGCATATATAGTGTAAAAGTGATACCACAAGTAATTTACTATTATTTAGCAAATTTACATATAAGAACTGGTCAAGACAAATGTTGTACACTTACATGTCAGCAGTAACTGGTTTAGACATATGTTGTGCACATACATGTCTGCACTGACTGACTAGGAAATATGTTGTGCACCTCCATGTAAGTACTAACTGGTTTAGATATATGTGCACTTATATGTCAGCACTAACTTGACCAGACAAATGATGTGCAGTTACATGTCAGCACTTACTGGTTTAGACATATGTGCACTTACAAGTCAGCACTAACTTGTCTAGACATATGATGTGCCCTTACACGTCAGCACTACCTAATTTAGACATATATGTTGTGCACTTACATGTCAGCACTAACTGATTGAGATATATGTGCACTTACACGTCAGCACTAACTTGTCTAGACATATGTTGTGCATTTGAATGTCAGCACTATCTGATTTAGAAATATGCTGTGCACTTACAGGTCTGCACTTACTGGTTTAGACATATGCGCACTTACATGTCAGCACTTACTGGTTAAGACATACATACACTTACATGTCAGCACTAACTGTCTAGACAAATGTTTTGCATTTACAAGTCAGCACTAACTTGTCTAGACATATGTGCACTTACATGTTAGCACTACCTGATTTACATGTTGTGCATTTACATGTCAGCACTTACTGGTTAAGACATACATACACTTACATGTCAGCACTAACTTGACTAGACAAATGTTTTGCACTTACATGTCAGCACTTACTGTTTAGACATATGTGCACTTACATGTCAGCACTAACTTGACTAGACAAATGTTGTGCACTTATATGTCAGTACTACCTGGCCTAGACAAATGATGTGCACTTACATGTCACTTTGTCAGCACTAACTGGTCTAGACAAACATTGTGCACTTACATGTCTGTACTACCTGGTCTAGACAAATGCTGTGCACAAGTTTACATGTCAGCACTAACTAGTCTAGAGACAAATGTTGTGCAGTTACATGTCAGCACTTATTGATCTAGACAAATGTTGAGCAAAATGCTGGAAGAGAGTTTGTCATTTTCAGTGCTGAGATATACCTTCATATGATATGGCTACTGTATGAATAGGGGCCTGCAGGCCCACAACCCAGAAAACATATCAAGTCAATGTTTTATATTGGGAGTTTACCATGTTGAACCTATTTGTTCAAGATTGCTGAGATCTAAGGAAAAACATATTTATACTTGGTCACTGTACATTATCATGCAGTCTCCTCAGTCTGGCAATGCATACTGTTCATATCCTACATTCCCTCTCAAGCTGCAGTATATTTATATTCTTCTTTCCCCCATCAGTGCCACAGGAACTGATTACTTGTGTCAAAACCTTTTTTAAGGAAGGAAACCATCACTGCGCTTCTTTGCCTCCATATTAGGAATCTGACAGATCTTTCTAAAGATCTGCCTCTACATGGTAAACTGCCAAGGTCGTGTCATGATAGGCTGCATATCAGCTTTGAACTGTAGCCGCAACCTTTGGGATACTGAGATATTTTGCAGGAAAAGTTATTTAAAGCATCGCATGGGGAATGTCGAGGCTAGATCAAGGTCTACAATTTAAGTGAGCTGCAGTCTCTGGGATGCAGAAGATGTGATGCCCCGTGGTCTGACCTTCACTAATGGAATCTGTGAGGAAGGACTGATCCAATCTAGCATGTCTTGATTGTCTGACCTTGACCTCCCTTCCCTGGCCATGACTGATCTAGAGGACAGTATGACTAATGCTATATTTCTTTCTAACGTCAGGAAGCTCATGTATGTTTTAGTTCATACACTCTTTTATTGGCTTTATATAACTCACACCAGTGCTGCTACTTTGGATTTTATTGAGAAAGTATAAAATATTACCAGAGTATAAGTATCCAGAAATGTTTAAAAAATACTAAAAATCACATATAAGAATTTGGTTATCATGTGTTACTGATATGTGTACTGTATACCATTAATACAGTGAATCTAAGAAGCGCATAATAAAATGTATCAAACAAATGATCAAAATTTACATCACTTACTGTTTCTAGTTCTCTTTTAATGTTTGGGTTCCTGTCTTAACAAATAATGTATATATGAACAGTCATAGTGTATTTGAAAATTGGAATATCATTATTACATGACAGGCTGTTTGCCGTTCTTCTTTTTACATATCTAGAACTTTGCCTGGACATTAACAGTTAAACTATTAAATCTGAAATTAAGAGCACAGGAAGAGACTTGTTGAATATAATTCTTATCACCGATTGGACTTGTGGCCCTGTATTCTAACTTTATTCTATTGTTAGATATGGGGATGATTCTCTGTGGGCATATTTCAACAAGTGTCTCAGCAGCAAATAGGTTTGAACTCTGGCCCTCTGCAGACCCGTACCTTCAGAACTAGGGATGAGGTCATGATTACGTCATATAACGAAGAAGAAAGACCTCCACCTCACGCTGCCCTGTTTCTTAAAGTACTTTATGAGTGTCATCGGTAAACTCTGTGACGTGACTTGGATCCTGGGCTGTACAGAGGGTTCTTAACAAATAGTAATGAGCTAATCAGTGGTGATGCTGTGGATGGAAGTCGATCAGATTTTATGTTCAGGTTGTGTGAGGCCAAGGAGTGACTGATACATGTTGATGGAAGATCACTCTGTGGGTCTGCTACTAATCTGATAGTGAAGAATCAATACTACCCCTCCAATCCTCACGCTCAACATCACAGGCCTGGATTACACATGTCAAACACACATTTTCCTTAATCTAAAATACATCCTTTTACCTGAACTAAACACTAATTCCCTGCCTCTCTGTAAATCAAAGGCTTTACAGACAATGTTTCTCATTGCACTGGGTGACCCCAAAGATTTCTCTCACTGCAGTAGAGCGACAAACTTACATGGATTCTACACAACCCAGTGCATTTTATGTCTAATGTTGTCATCAAGTTTGTTTTATGGATAAAAGACACTGCCACCCAAGGTCTCAGGCCCTGTTGCGCTAGAGCATGTAATAGCAGTTTAATGATGCAAAGCAGTTACTAGTTTTACTGTAATTGTTGTTACCACAGGTATACATTTGAATAATTGGTATACATATTATTTTATATATATATTATTTAAAATTTTATAAACACCTAACACAAAATGCATTACATGGCTTTCCCTTCACCATTGCCCATTGTAATTACCATGCAAAATATAGCAATATATATATGTATGGACATATCAAACATGATCCAATATTACCATACGACCTCACGTTACTGTTAACCACTAAGGCAGCTACTTTATGTCTTGTTAAAATTAATGATTGGTATTTTCTGTGAATAGCTCAATCATGACATGACTACATGTTATAATATATTATACATGTACTGTATGGATGACTCAATTGATGCAGTGGACTATATACAGGAATTCATCCACATTGTCAATCAACTTCTGGAATCTCACATGAAAATCCGCTCTTGTGAGTTACACAGGACTAAAGATGCACTAACTATAGTACATAACTAATGCAGTTTTATTATTATAGTCCATTCCACTACTTCTGTCTAGAGATTATCTCTACATAAGAAAAACTTTCCCAAAAAAAATTGCACAATGGCATAAGGAGACAAATGCTTAATTTTTGGTACCTGGCCTGCTTAAGATATAAATATTATTTACTTTTACAGCCTGGTTGACATGTCTCATATATATCTCTGTAGTTCATGGCATCCCTAATAAGGGGCCATTGTTTATCCTCCTTGGATGTGGATATAAAGAGATGTGACGTATCAGTGAAGCCTGTGCATGCAGAGAATACAAGTCTTGCTGTAAACAAAGGTTGGAAGCTCTTGATCATTGGTTCCTTGAATGTTCGTGCCTCTTTAGTAAGTCACATCTATTATGATGTCATCACTAATCCCTGATATGCCCATTTCACAGATTAGTAGCAAGATGTAGCTACAAAATGGACTAGTGACTCATAAAATGGTTTTAAATTATTTACAGGATAATGACATAAGATGGCTATTATTTTCATTTATAGTTAACTACTTATTTTTCTCTTTCTGCCCTAAGGACAAAACATTTTGTAGTTCTTTGACTCACTAAAAAAATAATCGCAAAAAACATGTGGACAGGGGTCTTGGAACAGACTATGACAATTTTTTCTCATTTAGTTTTCTAACAAAATAATATTGGTGTTACTATGATGCTAATTTAGAATTTTATTCTTTGTGGTTCCTTTGTCTGTGAAGTGATCTGGAACCCACAAATTATTACTGTGTAAACACTGATAATGTATTGCCACCTTTGTTGAACTGACTTCTTCAGCACACATGCCTATAATAGGACCTTAGAAGGGGGGCCATGCAATATCCTATGACGCATATTGAGTAAAAACATGAAAAATAGCTTCTTCCCTTTAAATTAATCTGTACCTGCAAAAATATTGCCTTGAAACCGTTTGCTTACTCCTGAAAATGAGTGTAAAAAACAATGAACTGGGCGAGATCGCAGGTGTCAACATAAACACAGTGCGTCAAGCCGTGTGCTGCACAGAGCCAAAACATGTGGCAATCAGGATATGCCCTGACTGACTGGGCCCAAAAATGTAATACATGTTTCCACCGGCTGAAACACTGTGTGTTGCCCTCTTAATCGGACCTCCGGTCACGCGGCCTTGTTATGGTAAACAGACTGTGTTTACCAACAAGAGGGGCTATAACAAGGTGTTAAACAGTCACATGCAAGGAATTGTGCTGGAATGGTTTCGCTGGAAAACATTTGTATAAAGCAAAACTGAACTGACAGTGTGAAAGAAGAGGAATAATATTACTCCTGATTATGTCCCTTTAAGGATAAAAGCTAACCTGTTCCTCCATTACCCAAATAAATACTGTGGTTGTCTTATGGATCACGAGGGTTTCAATATTACGATAATCGCAAAAGGGGAATTATCGTGAAAATTAGACCTTCATGAATAAGAAATGACATCATCACAAGTTGAAAAGTAAAAGATATCAGATTTTTAAAAATTATCTTTGATGAACAATAATTTCTGCTCGGTCGATGTTCCCTTGTGCCCCTGTGCAATTGTTAAGATTTTGGGTACATATTATTTGATATAATTAATTCAGGGAATAATGGTCATACACTGTGTAGGATTTTTTTATGGTGAGATTGTGAAAATGTAATCCGCACAAAACACTGAAAAATCTAAAATTGCCAAATTTTATCCTTGAAATATGAAACTAATCAGTAGCCTCCCAGTATTATTTAAGGTTTTCAAACCTTTATCTAAATTACTGTATATCATTGATATATTCCCTATTACATTCTGCTGACATATCTATATTTTGTGTCCATACAGACATACATACATATATTCATTTACTTCCTGTATGACATACAGCTTCCTCACAGAGAAGTACTTTTCAACTAAATGGAGTGATTGTTTTCTGGAATGGTTTACAGACCAAGTTATTGTCAATTACAGGATACTGTTGGTGTTTGAAGTACAGTAAGCAAATGATCAGACTTATTAAGTATTTCAAATATATTGACTAAACAGTGAACAATTCCTAGGACAGCAGGCTTTAAACTCCATGCATTCAACAATAACTTTAAGGACAAAATTTCCATGTCCCACAAAATCCTGGCATTTTATACCCTAAGCACTGTTTTTATTACTTCAAGGTCAAATTAGTACCTGGGTTTGTAGAAACTAATGAAAGGTTAATGAATCAATCTTCATGAATTACTGCATGACAGTAATTAATAAACTATGTATTCAGGCTCTACCATATTCCCTTACCAGCCTAATCACTTGAGTTATTACACAAGGACACAGCTTGAAAGATATGATACATCATATTATAAGGAACTTATGGCCCTGGTATAATTGTGGATATCCATTACCTCGGCTCATTGTCAGCTGTTCAAAAGCTCCCTTGAATGTGATGGATACCCCTCGCACCGTCTCAATAGGTTTACCAAGTTATATGAGAATCCGACTTGGCGTGGTGACACCTTACTACAATCTCATATTAACAGCCTGTCAATATAATCCTGATCCTACATTTTCAACAGCCTGGCCATTGCATCATTACATTTTACCTGTACTGGTGCCCAGCTGCTTATTATATATTTTTGTTGTATTGAACTTCAGACTATTCTACTATGGAATGTGACTGCCACTCATTCCCTATCATTTTTAAAACTATTCAAATATTGTAAATATGAGAGAGTGCTTTACAGTGTACTGGCATATAAAAAATATATAAAGTTAATACTGAATGTCAGTAAATGAGCTGTGTAAAGGGCTGAATGATCAATCTGTGGTCACTGATCAGAAATCTACTCATATACAAAACAGAATCAAGTCCGACTCAACAATCACCACTGTGAAATAAACTAAGTTTTAGGGTAAGTTCTTAATTTCTTATCAATCATTTTTTTAAGTTATTTAACAGATTAATCTGGAAGTTACAAAATGAATGTCTACCTGACCTTTTCAATAAATTCAAACTTTCACAGGTTAATGATGTATTTAACGGTGGGTACTTAAAAGGAGAATGTAAGTAACACAAGTAATGTTAAATCTCATTGTATCTATTAATAACAATATCTATTAAATATCTCAATCCTAAACTGACATTCACAATGCTTAAATATTTAGGTAATTCTGTGAAAAAAATACTCTTTTCCTTTTTATCACACACACATATATACAAAATCCCGATCAGAATTTGGACTGGACAAGTCCTGATACAGACTGTGAGTTGACATAACTGATTCATACTAAATAACGCCTTTAGCACATATTTCAGATTAAATTAAGGAAAATTCACCTTACTTCAGCCTACTCATTTAAACTAAAATCTATATTTGTTATAACAAAATTTTATTTATGCCATGCCAAAATTCAAATACATAAAGAGTTATTTGAACAAGTGAATATTAGTAGGGCTGATAATTTTATATAAATATAATATTATTTTAATATTATATAAATATAAAATAAATATGTTATATTTATATATAAAATGATAAAATTGAGAGGAGTGACACCGACACTCTATGCTACACTTACTGAGACTGAGACAGATCAGTCCTGTCAGTGTTTTATATGGTCAGGTCAAATCTGCCCATTCCTGAACAAGTAAATTAATGATTTAATTATTTAACAGCTAGGTAATACCCAACTAGTGTATGCAACTTCTCACACAAATCAAATAACTTTGAAGTATTTACTTAATTTAATTTGAAGTATAATCATTCGGTTAAAGCATGGCTCATCATTAATGATCATCTACTTGCCCAGGGCAAATAAAAGTTCAAGAAAATGTTGAAAGGGCAACCAAAAGTGGAAACCTACTTGCCAACCTAAACAAATGGGTGCAACATAAACCTTGACCCAATCCCTTATCTTATATATATCTCTATCTTAAATTGTCTGTATGTGTACCTGCGCAAATACTAAAGTGAAAATTATTGTCTAACATGCAATAACACATGTATGCAAAATGATATGTTATTGTTAAACACCTTATGTTTGTGGCAGTAATCATTAATTTTTTAGGGAGGACAAGTAAAAATTCAAGAATGTGCAAGATTTTACTTGCATGACAAGGAAAGTGCTTTCTCAACTAAAGACCAGCCAAACTGTACAATCCACACTCCACAAAGGATTTTGTGGACTCAAGTTCATCTTAATTATTCAACAGAAGACTACTAAAGAGTGCCCCACAGTCCAAAATCACATTCCGGGAGAAATGTACCCTGAGGGTTTGTTTGCACACCTTTTTATATAAGCAAGGCTGAAATGACATGCATGTTGGCAAGTTGCAACTATTTCTTCCCAAAGAAGAAACAGTGGGAAGAAAGTATTCCTCATAATTCCTGCATGGGAACAGGGTTGGCAAGTTTTATGCAGGAAGGTTTTGACCAAAGGTTATAACCTGGTTAAAACTGCCCCGCCTAAAACAGGTTTTGGGCAGGTTTTAGCACCAAAAGTGTCTAAAACCTATATTTGTTTAAAATGTTTGACTTAAAGATCTATAAAACTACCAAACTGCCTGGGGTGATGCAGTCACAAGGTTTTGCTGGGCTTCTGGAAGGTTTCAGGTTTTAGTAATGCAGAAGTTCCTGTTGGCTGGCATCATGCAGTCTTCAAATAGCCTGTATAGGTTTCTTGAGCATGATCCATGTTTGTGTGGCACATAGTTTCATTGGCCAAGGTAATGTCATTATCAGGACCCTTTGGTTTCCTGATGAGTGCCCTGCTACCTGGAAAGGAGCCTCCAGTATGCTTCCTGCAAGGCAGGGTATCAGAGGGAGAGGCCATGCTTGATTAGACCTGTTAATTACTATTTATCAGGGTGATGGAGTCATAAGACCCAATGGTCATAAATCCTGCTACTGTGTCCTAGTAAATGTTCACGTAAACTTTACAGGACTTACAGGACTAGGAGGATGTAATCAAAGCCCTTACCCTGAAAACTGTTCTTGAGTCAAACTTTTTACGGAGTGATGCAGTCAGAGCCTCTGACCATGACAAGTGGGTTTCTCAGGCCTTTAGGTTGAACATGGTCCAAAACTGATTATGAATATTCTGTGGTTTACAACATATTCACTGCAATATATTTAGCATTTTCAGTTTTATACTAATTATAGTGTTTCATGAGGGTTAATTTTCACAATCTCATCATACAGTTAACAGAACATTTCCATCATTATATAGACAATAAGTATGTGCACAAAATCTTAAAATTTGACAATTAATGGATACCTAGCTATCAAAATAAACAACTTGTGGAAATTCTTGTTCCTTATCAGATAAGTGAGAGATATTATCATATTTTTAGTTTATGGCTAGCATAAAAGATCTGTTATTATTTATAAAATCAATCTTTTGCTTTTGCCATTTGAAGCTACAGGCATAGAAAACATACATGATATGTTAGTGAGACTAGAGTATAAAGGATTATTCAACAGTGTAAATGGAACAACTTTTTAAATTCGGGAAAACTTCTTTTGCATATTATCACTAAATTTAATCCCTTGTGAACAAAAAGCCAATAAAATAATCTGGTTACTAGTTTACAGTATGAGCATTCCTTTATAAATTGGCAGTAATGACAGTAATGGGGGTGGGAGACCTCAGAGCATGATCTTGGGATACAAGCTAAAACTGTCATACGAAAAACCTGAAGTAGTGTTGTATTCATTTGTTGCCTTTTTTGTATCATGGTTTATTTGAATAAAGTGTTCCTTACTTTTAATTTGTTGAGCATATTTCTTTAATGCATTTAGCTGTGTAACAATAAAACATAGTTAAACTACAAGTCATAGGTGAGGGAAATTAAGGTTAAAGGCAGTTATAGGCAGGTTATAACCCATTTCAGGCAGTTAAAGGCAGGTTTTAGGCTATGCCCTGCCAAAAACAGGTTTTGGGCAGCCTAAAACCCAACCCTGCCAGGAAAGATAGTGTTTCTTACTCTCAATTCCTTCCCACATGGAAGAATGTGCCAACCCTGATGTTTATGGGGTAAAAGTACATATTGTAGCAAGTTTTTTCTTACAGACGCTTGTTCCACAACTATGTACATGAGAATTAATCAGGTGTTTATGTTAAAACAAGAGACCCATGGGTCACTGTGCTCAGCTGAAGTTTACCTTGAAGGTAAAAAATCTAAAATAATATCATTTGGAGATCAAGTCCAGGAGGAAAAGGTAATATAGGCCATGGCTGGTTGACATGATTGGTTTATATTGATAAGTAAGAAATTGTTTCAAATATTATTTTGTGACCAAACCATGCATTTCCTAATGTTAAAATTGAAGCATGTGAGCAGTTTGTAACCATAAGTTGAATATTAATACCATGATCATTGGTTGGCTTTTTGATAAACTGTTGACATTTCAGTAGTTTACACATTTGCTGAATTGGACCTATTTATATATATATATATATATATATATATATATATATATATATATATATATATAAAAATATATATATATATATATATATTAACAACACTTCTGCATATACATACAGGGCAAACAAAGCCTGATCTCCAATTCAGCTGAGGCAGGAAAATAATGAACAAATGTTTGTATTAGATCCTCGTTTTATTATCAAATCAATTTTTTTTTATTTTAAGTTTATATTTATATACATTATCAATATAATCTATATAAAAAGTTTATTTATAATTCTAAATTGCATCATCATAAATCTCAATCAGATAACACCACATCATGCATGCACAAATATAGATTTATTTTTTACAACAAAATATATCTTTTAAATTTGCAAAACAATATATATATATATATAAATATATATATATATATATATATATAAAAAATAATACTTGATTAAGATTTTACAATTTTACATTGGGCCTTTATCTATCAAACATTTGCTTCATATTTTATAAATTTATGCAAATTGATGGGTTAAATTATATTTTAATTTGTTAAAATCATTTAAAAGAAAATGGATTTCTTTAAAAATGCTACATTAACACAACATGACATCTTCTGGATTACACCTTGAATTATTTTTTTCAAGGAAAGTTGTGTATATTGGAGTGGAAACAACATTACAATTGAGGAGATAAAGTGAAAACAGTTACAATTAGTGCATAACACTGGGGGGATGACAGTACAGGGTGGTAATATGAGGATAACTGTACACCTGTCACAGCAGGGGATCTCCCCCAGTGATTGTGACAAATTAGGAACCCTGGCACAGCTGACTTCCAGTGACCAGGAGTGGCCAACCTGCATGTTGACAAAGCAAGTGACTAGAATAGAGCCTCAAGAACAAATTCAATAACTAGCCTTCTTTTCATGCTTTTATTTTCAAATATCAGATTTAAACAGATTTAATACTTATGTTTACATGCTGTGAAAATTACATCAACAGTACTCACAGGAAAAAAAGGTGCCAAGGTCAAAGTTGGGCAAAATTTAAGGTACTGATTTTATTATTATGCTGAAGTGTAAACTTGAAAAAATTTACAAAATTCATATCTAATTTTGGGAATACAATTGAATCTTAATTAATGATAGTTATATACTTGGGGAAAAAAGTCTCTAGTTTCAAAATGTTTCATGTTAAGTGAGTAAATATTTTTCCTGTTTTTTTTACAAAGTCCATTATGTTGGGCCCATAACTTAAAGAAATTACACTTAATAGACTTAATTTCTGGCATGTATATAGGAAATATATAGGAGAATACTTCTGGTAAATATTAAAAAAACAGATAAGTGGTTTTGATATTAGGCAGTCTTGAAGTGTGATAATAGGTTTTTAATGGAAATTTGAGGTTTTTCCTCAATATCTCGAAGGAACAAAGTCATATTGACCCAATCTTCAGTATGGTAGGAGATTTTTGGGACATCTAATGGTATGCCGAATTTTGGATTCGTAGGCCAACGGTTTCAAAATGTGCCAGTCTAATGGACGGACAGACAGACGACGGACCACGACTATAGCTCAGATGACTTACAGTCAGCCTAGCTAAACATAAGGGTAACAATATACTGAATAAATACTGAAAAACTGTCTGTCAGATTCACTCGACAGATTGTATGCTAATATGTCTTATTTGCCACAGAATTCAATCCTTGGCAAAATTGATATTCATAACATCATTGTTTATTGTGTAAAAAATTAAAAACAATGGTTAAGACGTGTTATATACCCAAAATTTGATGCTCTGATTTGTATAAAATATTATGATGTTATTCCTTGAATAGTCTTTAAATTTATAAATTTACCCATGATAAGAAGTAATAATAAACTTAAGTGAGATTTGAGTCCTGCAAGAGGCGCATGCAAAAAACCAACTGACTTGACGCGAGCATAAACTTCAGAAATCGGTTAGTGATTATGTAACATAGGGGTCTCCGCTCAAGCATTATGGAGTGGAGACAGCTGCACAGGAGAGCCCTAACTCATGATTTAAACAACAATAAACAAACATTTATTGTCCGTATATATATATATATATATATATATATATATATATAAAATGATTATAATCTTAACATATAAGATAATATCTATAATAATAATATCTAATTAAAAAATTTAAATACTAAAATATAAGTACATGCCTACAAGAAAGCCTAGCCTTGGATAAAAACTATTATTTACCATTTATGCTAATTATGGATCAGTTAATGTAATAGAAGTAACTGAACATCTCTAACTAAATTCAACAGGTCTAATGCCAGAATTTACATCCATTCTTCTCTTGGATTCTGACAGTTAAAATACCAGTTTAGTTATCATATTAGATATTTTATATCACATACATCTATCTTCGGCCTTACCAGTTTTTGACCGACCTCTAACAGTGTCTAACGGCCTAAATCTGCACTTTCTTAAGTTCCTCGACTCTGGAGAAACATTGCAAAAATCACTGCCTGACAATCTATCATCATAGAAGTTCCAGATGTGTAAATTTATAATTCCGACTGGACTCAGATGATCCATAGCTTCACGCAGACACATTTATTACAAAGTATAAGACCATGGCAGCTAACGGAGCCGGCAGTGGAGAAGCTTACAAACAAGACACGAGTCTTTTAAATCCCTGCAGAACTGAAGAGTCAAGCCCTACCTGAACGCTCTCCGGCAACATGACATTAGAAATTTCCTCGTCGTTTCGCTTCTTATTTCCTTTACTTTCCCTTTTCAACCGTAAATACGTAGCAACCAGAGCATGGTAGACCACTATGACCATAACTTGGCATCAGAGCAGATGCTAGCTTGTTATTCTGTCAACTTTTGGCCGGTGTAAGCCACGCTGACTTCACTGAGCCGTCTCCATCTTGCGCTGTGTGTTTACGTCTGGTTCGCCGCTCATTGGCTATTGCGCTTCCATATATGGATATGCACCCTGGCGGTCAAACAGAAAAACAGAGAATAGCTCAAGTGGGCGGGTCCCTCACGCTGGTAATGTGTTTTCCCACTCTGCTAAAGACACTGCAGCAAAAGAGAATTATTTGAACGTGACTTAGCAAATTCTCTCTCTCCATTAATGATAAATTATAGAACAAATTTGGGATTACTTAATTTCCCATGGATCACATTGGCACGTGGTGAAAGCGGGTAATATTTAGCTTGTTCACGATTGGGATTTGGTCTGGGCACAGTCGCTCGAATCCCTATTTGTGGTTGTGTTTTTATCAAGAGATGGACGAAACTCTGCACTATATTGGTATACAGATGTGCCTTACGAAGTAATATAAAATACTTCGTAAGGAGATACCATGTATCACTATAGAGGCGTAATATGCACGGTTTCTTCCCATTTCCTCCTGAAATAGGGATTCAAACGACTGTGGTCTAGGCCAGTTCTAAACTGGACTTGCACAGATTGTGATTTGAATGTGGGGAAGACCAGATCAAAATCCTTCATTTCAATTAAGAAATGGTCTAGGCAAGTTCCAAAGTGGCCTAGGCCAGATGACAATTATGATCTGAACAAGACGAGGTCAAAAGTCAGCATGTTGGATATTTTTTTTAACGCAGAAGTTTTACTTTAAAACTCGTGCTATACATTGGCCTATGCAGTGCAAATCACTTAAAATTTACATGCCTATCACAAGAGTATATGACTTAATGCGGGTGCTATGATTTAAAAACAATATTTCTAAAAACATTTCATTACATTGATATGTCTTTCACTAGCTAATGCACCTAGAAACACGCATATGTATTTACTTCGAAAAACAGGCAAAGAACACATACCAATCTGCAGTTTTCTGTCTGAGCTGATAAGTACCAAAAAAATTGATCTACCATTGTACCAAAAGTGTATAATATATTTTTGGAGATGAAAACAGTTTCGTTCAGCCTAAAATAGCCATCGGTAAAAGTTGCTTTGAGTGACCATATAGATTCAGATCTGGCCTGTGATATACATTGAGAATTCTAATCAGGCCTAGTCCAGATCCCAATCCCAATCTGGACCAGTCCGGTTTAGAACTATAGCCATGACCAGATATCAATCGGGATTTTTATCTGGCCCGTGACACACCCACCCACCCACCCATATATATATATATATATATATATATATATATATATATATATATATATATATATATATCACCCTCGTGAATAAAACTCCATTGTTATATATATATATATATATATATATATATATATATATATATATATATATATATATATATATATATATATATATAGTGTGATGCCCAGTGGTGGCTTTCAGTAAACGACCGTAATTAATTGATTTTACCGGATTATAGTGGGGTAGAACATGTAAGGTAGTGATTTTTATTATTTTCAACACCGAAAAATTTAAGATTTAGAATTAAAATATGTTCGGGATAACCTTAACAATACAATAATATAATAATATATGTAATAATAATAATATATATATAATTAATATAATTTTATATATAATATATTTAATTTTCTGGTTATTAGGACGGAGTTCCTGGGACAGAGAAATAAGAACCAATCAAAAAGGTGTTTAAAGATAAATAAAAATCAGTATTGCTTAACTGACAACGTAAAGATGAAATAATTATAAAGAACATATTGTTTAATATGTATTACATCTTGAAAGTAATATTATTTCCTACCTTTCTAGGTAAATATATATATATATATATATATATATATATATATATATATATATATATATATATATATATATATATATATATATATATATATATATATGAATAATTAATTAGACACATCAGAATAGCGAGAGTGGATGTCGCATGTTAAAATTTTGGAGCGATACAAGATTCTCATTGGTCTGATTATAATTCTTTGCTCTGTGCGTACCCTATTGCATTTTCGAACCGAGAAAACCTTGTTAGATAAAGCAGCGGTTACACGAGAGGAGCTCTGGGACGCCTGCAGCGTATAACCGCTGCGTGAGAAGCGTACGCGTTGTTCTTTTGAGAGGAAGGTCGCCAGAGCTTCTCGAAAAGACAAACTAGCGAAATATCGATAGAACTATAGAGATTCGCTCGGAATACTGTCTTGACGTCATGACCTCTGGGTCATTCTTGGTACCATTGTATGTAAACACCTGCAGCATGATACATAAACAGTTACAAAACATATCTTGCATATGGCATGCAAACCTCCATCGTCATTCCTATAGTTTATGTTGCTACCAGCCCGTGGACCTGCTTTAAGTATTCAGCAGATAAGTTAGTTACCATTTCCTAGTGTTAACTATTAGCCGTCAAATATCTTATCATCATATTTTATTAGTTCACTTTTTCGCTTTCTCTGTCTTATTATCATTTTTATCTGTCTATGTTTTGCTCGAATCCCCCCTTCCCCATACAGACAATGTTATATGCCCGAAATTTAAAGAGCATGCAGTCACCCGGTCTTATATTTCTGACAAAATAAGAGATATTATAAAAACAAATCTTCTGAATTTCTGATAGACAATGTACAAAAACACAAAATACATCTACATCCTTTTCATATTCTACCCTTTGATTATAAAGACACCCCGCCGGCTCCACGCGGATTTCACCAATAGCTCCTTCAAAGCAGACACATACAGATGTAGTAATCACATGATTACGGGATCAAAATTGTTTGTAATTGGCTCTGGAAAATTGTCTAACCAGTGGTACGGCGGGGCGTGAGTGCATGTACATGTTATTTTTGTTATTAGCAGGATTACGCGAAAACAAAAACTGGATAGTCAATTTCCACGAAATATCGTTTAGGGGATGGGCAAAGATTAGGGAAGATTCCATTCATTTCTGTGCGGATCAAAATAAATTGACGGACCAATGTCATTGTTTCGCCTTGGCGGAGGTATACGCTCCACTAAGTACCATTCCAGTTTTTCATTGGTAAACTGAAACACATTCAAGCAAATATAAATACCTGCACACAGATATAGCCATGGGATGATTCAGCAGAGAGAGATGGGGGGGGGGGGGGGGGGGGGGGGCAGCAGCTGGCGTAAGAGTGAGCCATTTATATTACAGATGATCATGCATGCCATGCCAGTTTCTGTGACAGGTTGACTGTTGTCGTGTTAAGGACAGGATGGCGACTCATTAACCTCGGGTTGTATATACATGGAGCAGGACAAGGACCTGTGTGCCACTGTCTGTCTCCGTGCGAACATGACAACGCACGGTGCATGGTGACGAAGATTCACAAACAAACCTGCATAAACTTCAGAACAAATGGCTTTAATTTTTGCACATGTAGTTGTTGTGATGGTGATAATAATTAAAAGTGATTATGGCCGTGAAGCATCAAGAAGATAAGAGTTTGATAATATGCTCCATGTCAGATATTGATGGTACTGCAGTGTTAACAGTTTGCTTTTACTGTATTATGTTATATTATATTGTATTATATTATATCATATTTTATTATATCATATATATAAATATATAATTAAAATATATTATTACCTATATAAAGTAATCATTCCCCATTGTTTTTGCCAATGGTTTCGTAGTAATTCTTCGTAGAGGTTATGATTGGTGGAGTATAGTTCTTCACGCGGCTGGTGATGGTTTTCATGATAATTCTTCAGGTTGGTGATAACGGTTTACGTAGTGGTTCTTCATTGTTTGGGTGATTATTGTAGTGACTTCTCGTTGTGTCGATGTTTATATGATAAATCTCTGCTTTTGGTGATGATATTTACCTCGGTGGTCCTTAATTTTATTAAAGGTGGTCAGGTATAACAATTCCTCGGTGAGGCAGCTATAGTTTAGTAGTAATTCCTCGTTTAGCTGATGATAGTTTTAGTTGTAATTGGATCCACCAAAACAGAGTCCCACCAAAACCAGGTTTTGGGGATACTATGTTCTCACACGAGTTCCGCCGCTGCCGCGTTCGTCTCCGAAGAACTCTGAGATCCTTTGATCGATCTTTCTGAAACCAAGCATAATTATTTGATCATATGTAAACTCGTGCAAAACAAAAGTTGGTGGCGCAGCCTGCAATCTTGTTTGGGTAGGGTCCATCTGTGCGTCTTATTACACAAATACAGGAAGTGTTTAAACGTATTGGAATAAAATTGTGCATGTCCATAGATCTCCTTCTTGTACCCAAGACTGCTGGAGCCATCTACAATCTTTTTTGTGTGCCGTCCATCCTTACTTTTGCTTACGCGAAAATCACTCAAATCTTATTACGGGTTCAATGTATTGATCTGAAATTTGGCATGTCAATCTCTTATACATAACAGGTGGCCCTACCTACCTTCACTTTTTTCGTAGAACACATTGATGCCCTTTTCCCAGGAGTGGTTTGCATCATTAGCCTGAAATTATGCATGTCCACAGATATTTGATACCTTAATCTCGTATCCACCTTCAAACGTGCACCCATAACTCTAATTTTGGTAAAAATTGCTCATATCTCAAGAGTGGACGGATGTATCAACATAATCAGCCTAAGATTTTCATGTTTATCTGTCTTAGATAGCTTTGTCGTAGACCAGACAGGTCAACGCCTACCTTTCGGTTTATGCAGAATACATTGATACCCTTTTCGTAGGAGTGGTTTGGCGTATTTGATTGAAATTTTACTTGTTCATCTGTCTTCGGTAGAGTTCTCGTACATGAGACTGGTGGCGCAACCTACAATCATGTATTTGTAGAATACATTTATGCATTTAACTCAGGAGTAGTTTAATGTATCAGCCTGAAATTTGGTGGTGCAATCTACAATAATTTTTGCCTGATGTTCGTCTGTGCATCTGTTTTGAGTGATAAACGTACAAATCTCAGGAGGTGTTTAATGTATCTTGAAACTGAGCATATAGATCCATTTTGGGTAGTTCTCTCGTACTAGTACTCGTATTTGTAGATATACATTCAGGCATTTATCTCAGGAGAGGTTTGATGTATCTGCCTGGAAATTTGCAGGTCCATAGCTCTAGGGATCTTGAAGTGATTCTCCGTTGAGATGGCGATGGTTTTAGTCGTGATTCTCCGTTGAGGAGGCGATGGTTTAAGTTATAATTCTCAACTGAGATAGCGAGGGTTTTAGTTTTGATTCTCCGTTGAGGTGGTGGAGGTTTTAGTTGTCAGTCTCTGTTGAGGTGGCGATGGTATGGGTTGTGATTCTCCGTTGGGGTTTCAATGATTTAAGTTGTGTTTCTCCGTTGAGGTGGCGTTAGTTTTAGTTTTGATTCTCCTTTGAGGTTTCAATGATTTAAGTTGTGTTTCTCCGTTGAGGTGGCGTTGGTTTTAGTTTTGATTCTCCTTTGAGGTTTCGATGATTTAACTTGTGTTTCTCCGTTGAGGTGGCGATGGTTTTAGTTATAATTTTAAGTTGAGGTGGCGATTGTTTTAGTTGTGATTATCCGTTGAAGTGGCGATGATTTCAGTTGTAATTCTCTGTTAAATGGGGTGAAGGTTTTAGTTAAGATTCTCCCATGAGATGGTGAAGGTACCATGCAGTTGTAGTTCATCGTTGAGGTGGTGATGATAGTTTTAGTTTTGATACCTCAGGGGCGGATCCAGGATTCAGGAAAAAAAAAGGGGGGGGGGTCCAACCCAGGAGGACTAATGAAATTCCTAAAAAAAAGGTCATCAGGTCTGGAAAAGGGGGGGGGGGTCCAGGCCGCAAAGTTACGTCTAAAACCCTTTAAAAAAGGTTGCTTCGGGTGAAAAAGGGGGGGGGGGTCCGGACCCCCCCCCCCCCCATCCGCTTCTGTACCTCGTTGGGCCGATGACGGGTTAAGTAGTGATTCCTCGTGGTAATGAGGAAGGTTTAAGCAGTAATAATCCTTTTCTCCGTTTATTTTTCAAGGTGTTAGTGATGTGGTACTCATAATAATAATACTAGCCAGGTTGGAAGTTGATGACACTCATATAGGTGGTAAAACTGGTGACATAGTTTGTGGTGCTCTTTACAGCTGTAGGATATTCCATAGAGCTACCCTTATATGTTAATACTTCTTTACTTAACTTCAAGTGGAATAACCCATCGACATCACAATGATAAAGTAGACTCCCCGACAGGTCAGAAGGGGCATAAACTTTACTTGTTCGGTTAGCGGACCTAGGGTAAAGACCCCACCCTATGGCTCTTAGGCGAGTCGCTTATTTAGTAGTCCAAGTGTAATATAAGGAAATGGATGTAGTGAAACACGGGTGAAGTTTAGTAGCTTGCAACTCTTCGTATATCTATAGTGAAGCGCATACCAACGACTGGCAGTATGATTCTGTTTTAGCATTTTAATAATAATCCATCAAAATAAGGACAAATCTTCCATTTGTTTTGGTGCTGTTAAACTAATTTCTAGAAGTGTGTGCACAGCGACAAGTTGGTGTTTCGGACGATGGGCAATTCAATATGCGATGGTTGTAATTTGACGATTTACGGTGGTGTTCTAAACGCAATATCGTAGGATTTTCACCACAGATAAAACAACACAAAAATTTCAGGAGGACAGAAAATACTGATAACTTATTTCACTTTCTGCTGAGGTATGGTAATAAAGATCCTAGGTTTTTATCAAACCCTTTTCCATTTTAGGCAGGAGAATAACGATTTATTTAATGAATACATTTTATCACAATGAATTTTTCAAATTTACAAAATAAATCTGCAAATACAAGTAAATTAAAAATTTTAAGCTGCATCATTATTTATCCTTGGTTTGGTCATGTCAAATTATGCATACACAAATATTGTACTTTTTTTTATAAATCATAAAAATAAATTTAAAAGAAATTTATTTTTTTTAAAGATAAAAGCAGTCATGGCATCTTCATGGCATCTTACTTGAAAAGTTTTTTTTTGGTGGGGGGGGGGGGGGGTGAGTAAGTTAAATGTACATGCTTAATTAACTACTTTTTTTGTAAAAAAAAAAGAAAAAATAAAATTGATAAAAAAAATTAAAATCAGGTATACACATTGGTTGGATTAGGAACAAATAACATCCTAGCGCTAGATACTGTCTTACCTTTAATTTAATACTGAATTTCACACGTTAAGACTGAGAGCAAACAGTTGATAACTCTTCTGAAGCAAGGAGTTCCTATCAACATGAACATCCACATTTTTATAGCAAAACCTAACATTGATAATTCAATGTGCACTCATTGTAACCCCTTGTAATACAAAACAAATTTCAAAATGTACCAAAAGTCTAGAATATTAATTAAACGTAGAAAATTAATACATTCATATTGTTTATGGAGATGGAAGGGGATGGAAGGGGAAGCCTAACTCTGCTGAGTAAAGTGTGATAGCTGCGTGGACTAAAGCAAGTTACATAACAGGTGGCCAGGTGAGGGCTCCAGCACTCTCTGCACGCCACCGTGCTGATTTGACTTGATGTAAACAATACTTTTGAACAATTCCTGTTAATATTTCAGATTTCAAGAGAGTAAATTCTGATGTGTATATGCGGTGAAAATTAGATGATTAGTGCTCACAGGAAAAAATGTGCCATTGTCATAGTTGATCAAAATTTAAGTTTTTGATTTATCATTTATGGTAATAACTTGAAACAAATACAAAATTCTGATCTCATTTCTGTCATACGATTAAAGTTTGATTAAATAAAGTTTTATCCTTGAAAAATGTCTCTAGCTTTAACGGTTACCATGTTAAGTTATATATATTCTAATGTTTTGACAAGGAACATAATGTTCAAATCAATAACTTCTAATAATTATGCATTATTAACTTAATTTACCGCATGTACATAGAAATATATTGAGGATTATCTATGCCAAACATAAACAAAACGTTAGTGGTTTTAATATAAGTCACTCTTGAAGACTAACAACAGGCCTTTACCTTAATTTTCCAAGTAAACGAAGTTGCAGTTAGCCAGTTTTGGGTTTTGTTGGAGAAGCAACGGACATTAACTGTTTGTTGAAATTTGGATTCGTAGGCCAAACAGTTTCAAACAGTTTCCCTGTTAACTGACCAGCCAGAGGGATGAGAGACAAAGGCCCATCGTTATAGCTCAGATGACTTATAGCCAGCTGAGCAACAAATATCATATTTGTAGGATCAGTCCTAATGAAATGCAGATATAAGTCCAAAATCTGCGGATACCAGTTATAGGATTTATGATTGTGTTTTAGAAAATTTTATCGTCATTAGACTGAGGGAAATTAGTACTTGATTCCACCGGGCATGGCGCCCCTGATGGCGAGGTGTCATTAAGTGATGGAGTGATAAATGAATTACCTTAATGAATAAAATGCTAAACGAGTCATATTTAAAATGTATGTGTCCAGACAACTTTCGCTTTCATATATGTCACGGGACAAATTCTGATCAAACAGGATCGTCGATCCCACAAGTTCAAAATCCGATCCCAAATTGTACTTTGACAATCTGGGAGCCTTAAATTTTTACCTTTCAGTGGTCACCAGTGTAATTTTATAATAAATATCCAAGTTAAATGTTTATCTCAAATTTACTGACTCACTCCAATTCATGTTTTATAGACATTTTGTCATAGCAGAAAAAGTTTAATCTCATACGATGGAACTTTGTCCTACAACTGACATAGAATGAAGCCAAAAATAATCAGCTGGTGTTTTTTGGTGAAAAATGCTCCTCTGGCCCGATAACGACACCTGTCGATCAGTCGTAAAACTAAATAATTCACTTAAATGCAATTACCGCCTAAGAAGCAACTTCTATTTTTTGTGGCCTATAATTAATCTATGAAAATGTTCAAATTAATCAGACTTATTGATTAATCTAAAATTATCTTGGTCGATAATTAATTACTAGAGGTTGCTACAATCAGGTCGAACTATAGTTTTTAGCAGCAGTGACCACATGCCTTATATTCTATAATGGACCCTGACGTAAACATCAACTTCTGTTATTTATCTTTGGCTGAAATTTGCGTTCGGTCTGTGCTCCGGGGTTTTCACACTATTCAATATATTTATTAACGACCTGTCAAAACTCTACGACAAAATAAGTGACTCTACCACTTTATCGGAATGATAAATATCATAAAACACATTCATGACCTCTTCACGTCAGTGCAATCTGTGTTTGGCAGAGAAACTAGCAATCATAAGCTCAAAACAAAAGAACCTTTTGAACAAACATTCGGAAATTGTTTCCACCTGCCGCCATGGTCCAAGGGCACCCAACCGTGCTAAAAAGAAATGATAAAAAACCAATATCGCAACTAGTTGAATTTCAGTCACCTGACGAGCCGACGAGGCGAAACCGACGGTCGTAATTCAGATTCATGACATACCTTAACATATCATGCTCTGTTGCAAAACATAGAGCGCTGTGTGACCGCATAGGAAAGACTGCATACCCGCAGATCATTTCTACTTATATATATATATATATATATAATATTCACAGCATATAAGACACTGAAGGTATAGTAGGTCTGGATACATATACATGTATTCAGGTAGCAGGACTGGTTAAATTCCTAAAAATTTATGTTTTTGCAATAAAAGGTATACTTTATATTCAAAATAAATTAAACAGCTTATAATTCATACATGTTCCTCGAAAGCAAAGTTTATATTTATCACAATGTAGAAAATCTTGTTTTGCTTTCAGGAAATGTATAGTTTAAGGGGACTTAAGGCATTAGATTGTTCAAAGCAAAAAAAGGATAAACTGAAATAAAGTCAGGTCATGTGGGGGACCAGTCCTGCTACTTGAATTAGAAAGGACAATATTTAAATTACATTTGCGGCCACCATGCACACATGCATACGAGGACAAGGTATGTGTTTTTTAATTCAGGATTAAATGACTTATTAAAATACCGCTTCTTAGATGCAGCAATGGGTTTTGGATCCCGTTTCCACAATATGACATGATGGGACTTTTGTTACAGATTTAACTTTTCTCCAAATCACAAAAAGAGGGAAATTCAACCTCAACAGAGATGTTGACTGCCATGGTGCTGACAAGCCACTGTTAACTTTCCTTGATTTTAAACCGTTATATATGTGAAGCCCTAACAGACCATCAAATATGTTATTTTATTACATTTATAAATCCCTGGCTTATGAGGACAGTTGCTAGACCAACATATATTCTTTATCTACTTGCTCACTGTGCACCAGGAACTCAGAATCTGCTCTCTCACCACTAGTGACCTTTGAAATCATTTGTATAACTGATTGCCAATCCATGATCCTAATAAATACCCACAATAACATCAATGGATCATCAAAAGGGTCTAGTGCAAAACAAACACACAATAAACTGTGTAAACTGCATTAATCATCTGATCTTGTCAGTCTATGAAATGCAAATACATGCTTATGAAATACATGTAGTGAAGGTGTATTTATTCTAGTGCATTAGAATTAATTTGTTTGCCTAATTTTTTTTTTTTACTTATATAACATGAAATGTGATGCTGCATTTTGGTGTTTTCATTTTCAAAATTAAAAATCCAACCCTGTTATCTGTTTTTAATTCAGCAACATTTTACTAACTTTTACTACAAGGTCTAGAATATCACACACCTCGGCAGCTGACACTTAGTGATATCAGTTAAAGCATTAATTTTGTCGGCTGCACAGCGGGTGGAGTGTGGACTGTCTAGGCAGCCAACACTTTAGACATTGTCGGCTGCCTAGACAGTCCAGGCGTCCTAACTCCGCAGCCGACATTGCAGCTGACACACTTCCTTCTTATAAATATCTCGGCATAACTAATCAATGGAAACTTCAGCATGACACTTAAAGAATTAAAAGAAAGAGCTAGAAAAAGTCTATTCAAACTTAGCAAATTTTTATCTCTATATGTATGTAATCCTAATATTAAGACGTTTTGCAACCTGTTCGACAAAATGGTTAGGCCAATACTGATCGACCTACGCTTGTGAAACCCGAGGGCCATATACTTTGGATATTGATAAATACTTTAAATTAGCCCTGCCTCCATGTCAGTAATAGATAGTTACTCTCCAGAATTATTAGAACAATGGGGAATTGGGCCTATCAGTATCGATATATTAATCGCATCCATCAAATAAAGGATACGTATATCAACAGTTCTCCAAATGACTCAGTTATATATACGTCTGTTTTTTTTTTACAAATATAAACCTTTCTTATAATGATAATAATAATTCAAAATGGCTATATTTTATTAAATCAACCCTCTAATACTTAGACCCAAGTGAGATCTGGCACAACCAATACTCCTCAAACCAAAACATTCACTAACTAGTTAGAAAGCATTGGCTGCAAGAATTATGTAACACTAAATACAACACAACCCTGATGCAAACATAGAACATAAGTTAAATACAAACATGAACCTTATCTCACGATCATCGCAGACTTTCATATGCGAAAAATATAGCAAGGTAAAGAACCAGCTCACACAATTTACTCATCGAATGAGGAAGGTATACCGTAGACCACAGGGTGCTAAATCGAACTTGCAGCTCTTGCCAAAAAGACATCGTGCACGAACCCCACTTTCGATGTGCTGCTCGAAATTCAACAAGCAATGAAGAGATTTGAAAAGTATTATTAAAGACATCTTGTCCCACACATCTGCCTAAAATGACCTTGTTTAACTTTATTATGGGAACTGATGATTATGATATTTACCAAGCTCTGGGCAATTTCATCAAATCTGCAACTATTGTACGGATAACCTTTAACTCCCCGTAAAACAATAATGCCACTTAATCTTAGTGGGCTAACATGACCAATATGCAAGACACCTGATAATCTGATATATATATATATATATATGTGTGTGTGTGTGTGTGTGTGTATTTTCCTTCGGTTGAATGCATCACTTGTAATTGTATCCGCCGAAAGAGAGTTTTGCAGATACTATGTTTTCACACGGGTTCCGCCGCCACCGCCGCCGCCTCGTTCGCCTTCAAAGAACTCCTCTGAGACCCTTAGAACCGTTCTTTCCGAAACTTGGTACAATAACTCGGTCACCTGTGAACTCGTGCTTAACAAAGATTAGTGGCGCAACCTACACTCCACTTCTTCATCTTAGGGATTATATAGGCCATATCCCAGGAGTTGTTCAAGGTATTGGGCTGAAATTGTGCAAGTTCATAGATCTTGGATACCTCCGTCTCGTACTCAAGACTGGTGGCGCCTACTGCAATCTTTTCCACGTGGCGTCCATCCATGCATTTGCCATTTGTTCGTCTTGGTGTAAATATCCCATATCTGACCAGACATGTGGCGTGAAATACCTTCCCGTTTTCGTAGAATACATTGATGGCCTTTTCTTGGGAGTGGTTTGCCGTATCGGCCTGAAATGTTGCTTGTCCATATATCTATGATACCCCCATCTTGCACACAAGCCTTGTAGCACCACCTACAATCGTTTTCACGAAGCGTCCATTCATGAAACTGTTTTTGGTGAAATTGCACATATCTCAGGTGTGTATTGATGTATTTAACTTAATTAAATGTATTCTCGTTTGTCTTGGAAAACTTTGTCTTAGACCAGACAGGTGGTGCCACCTACCGTTCCGTTTTTGTAGGAAACATTGATCAATTGATGCCTTTTCCCAGGTTTGGATATGGCGTACTAGCCTGCGATTTTGCATGTCCATAGACCTTGGATACCTCCATCTTTCACACATGCCTGGTGGCGTCACTTACAACAATGTATTTGTAGAATAAATTTATCTCAGGAGTGGTTTGACGTATCGGCCTGAAATTTTGCATGTCCATAGATCTGGGATGGCATTATCTTGTACACATTGACTTCTACGGCAACTGATGCCACAAATTTCTAGGGCTGTCAGGTGAGATTCCATGCCTCACTTTATCCATGCCTTTATGATTGGGCGGATACCTGTTAAATCGTCGACTACCCATAATAATTCTGGTTTCTTATTGATGCATCTGAATATCTTATATGTAACATATTTGCTTTGTATTTTTGTATACCTCTTGTGTTAATATCTGATGTTCAACTTTTTGTGTGTGATGCCATGCAGGCCTATTAATATTATTTAACTGCTATTACTGTAAGAATAGTGAAGCTATATAGTAAAGTTCAGTTCAGATAACAATGTAGAACTTTTAAATAATGCCTAACAATCATTAAACATAAGATTTGATTTAATTGTCTTTATTATTTGAGAACGCGCTCTATTCCTGACATATCTCTATCAATTTTGTATTTGCAAATCTTTGACGCACCCAGGCGGTGACAAAAAAAGTTGATTTCGCATCTTTCCGGTTGATGATTTCGGAAGACCTTTACGGTAATTCTAGCGATAGCGACCTCTGGTGGAGATTAATTGGTGTGCAGACGAACGATCCTATGTTTCCTTGGGACACTGGGAATGGTTAGTTCATGTTGTCATTGGCCACTGGAACTCCGTGGACGATACAGCAGACAACAGTTTTATACCTATTTGCAACGTTTATTTTTTAAACATTCGACTAAACACCCTGGACATAACATATTTTACTTCCATAGAATCGGCTCTGGTTAAACCGTGTGGGCGTGGCGCATGGTCCACATGACGAATCTTGCAGCTCAAGAACCAACTTCGTGAGGCGCACTACAAATTATTTTAGATTTTAATTAGATTTAAATTGGTGGATACTGGTCAATCTTTCATGTCATTTTGAATTCACAATCTGTGAATTTTCAAGAACTGAATTCCTGCTGTCACGAAGTTTTCGTGGTCCTTAGAAATAGAAGTAAGATTATGAGTAAATTGAATAATTTGCTAGATCTACAGGTGGCAGCACTTGAATATTTAGATGTCACCAGGGGCTTGCAAGTAATTCAAGAACAATGTGCCAAATATACAAAAAGTCAGGTTAGTGTATCATACATCTTCAATTCTTATTTTTTTAAGTAGATTGGAACATATATTAACGTAAAAAATAAGGTACTATAACTTATAAGTAAAAGCTGAGGAAAATGGAGATAAAAAATAACATATAAAGCAAGTATTTTTTATTTATACATTCTTGAATTTTGATGATCATAAAGATTCATATACAGTTAGGTACCATATGTAATCTGTATTAGCTATTATTTGCCTTCCATGAAAGAAATATGCTACTGAAGCTTGGCTTATCCAGATTACAGGCAGAAAACGTATGATACTACATATAAATATGGATGGTGTTGGCACTCCACCATTGTTATGCAATTCCCAAGTGGCCAATTTTTGGTCTTGAAGTGTCAGGAATGATGCCAGTAGTGTCATAAGGGGGATAATTTTTTTCAATGTTTACCATCCATCCTGAGATATTTGCCGAGGCACACAAGGTCTGTGTAACTGCTCTCTCTCAGAAACTGCACCAACTGAGCAGGTAAACTTGCTCCAATGAAACTGGTCTGAGTTAACCTCTCTGAGCACTAGAATCGGAAATATGCTAGTGCATATAACTTATATAAAATACAAATTTAATAATTGTAAATGCATTTAACATTTGCATACTATTTTTCTTAATTAAATTTATAGGTAATTTTATGCTATGATCCCACATATTTAATAAATATTAATATAAAAAAAATCAGGTTAAGGTGACAATGTATGTGTTTCCCTTTTAATAAGCTGAATTAAATATAGTTGCATTAGGAATCTAAGTAAGATATTTGTTTCAGGAATATAACCATTTTTAATTGCTGAATCAATGTGTATTTTAAAGTTTGTGTTATATTGTAGGAAAGGGCTTTCCAGTTTATGCTTTTGGTAGACCCAGCTGACCTGTTGGATTTGAATGGTAATCAAGGATATAATTATTATATAATGATTGTTCAATAATATTATAGTCATGGATTATATTTAGAAAGATAAATGAACCATTTACCTCCACCAAGGCAAAACAATCCAATTAGATCCACCTTTTTTATGCCTGTCAATGATTGGATGTATTATGGTATATCCACTGTCAGTCTGTCCTTTGAGTGTCATTCTGATAAATCAGCAGAGCTTAGAGGACTTTCACAAAACTGATCAAAACTATATATTGACCAATAGATTATCTCTCCTAAGTTTGATTTAAGCCAAAATCCACTTTGAACTAGGTCAGAGCTCACCAGGCTACATTTGGTGTTTCTGAAATAACATTTTTAATATGATGGATTTTAAAACCAACAAAAATACTAAAAAAATATAATGTTTAACCCAAGTCTGAATCTTTGGTAGAGCCGTGATGACTTAACAAAAATCTGATGAATTTTCATGAAGCTCATTTTAATGTTAAAAAATAGAATTTCTCATTTGAATTAAATTCTGGGCAAAAACTCACCTATATTTAATGAGGTCAGAGGTCCCAAGACGTATGATGGAAGCCGTGCTCTTGTTCTGATCTGCCTTTAATGGGGTCTTCCCTGGCCCATGTTCTTATCTCCACAAACTTTTCTTGAAATCCATTCTGTAATGTGTGAATAATCTTGCCAACAGACAAACAAACAGACATAGGTGAAAATATAACCTCTTTGGCAAATGGAACCAAGGAAAATGTGTTCATACAAGAATACCCTGAATATGTCATATTATTATTATTATATATATCTTAACTGTAATTTGCAAACTATTTTATCTAGTGTAAATAATATCAACTCCAGTCATATTGTTAAGATAAAAATAAGGTTAACTCTCCTTTTATACATGCGAAAATAGTAGCAGGCATTCTCATGTGCATGTGAATATAGTTTTATTTCTCATCTTTTGCATGTAAGTTGTCTTGAATTTATATTTGATATTACATCCTTGAATAGACCATATGAATTTAAAAAAAAATATTTTTCTAATTCTGGTGTATTTGAGCAAAACCGTCTCATTTGTTTAGTGTCTTATATTGATAAGTTTTTTTTTTCACAGTTGAGCTGGGCAATTTGTTACTTCGTCATCCAGGAGGGGCTGCTAAAATATTCCAGGAGGTATGATTTACTTTGTTTTTGTAACTAAACTTCAGCTGTCTTGTTTATTGCAAGTAATTAACATTTATTTTATGATTTTAATTTTGGGGATAGAGTTTCATGTATTTACCTGAATAATTTAAAGTGCTACAAAAGGTATGTAGATTTAAAAATACCTTTCAACTCTTACATTTGTTTAACAATCGTCAAATTACATAAACTTTAATAGCAAGAACAAGATTAATAAGGACACTAAGGTCAATATCAGGACTGCACTTTCTGAATTGAGATGGTGCTTTAATGCAACAAACCAACTCTTCTTTAACTCTTCTCTGCTGAGCCCCAATCCCCCCCCCCCCACCAAGCTGGATGCACTGCCTTTTTGTAAGTGCCCTCTTGAAGGATTGGTTAAACTTGCTGCCTTGTGGTTGTCCCATGGCTGAACAAGATCAGGTGATAGTGAGTTCTGATGTATCAGTTTGTGGTTAAACAGCATCAGACATTTATTTCTGGTATTTGTAGGTTGTGTTTGTCACGATATGTTGTCTGAAGTTGCTTCCACAATGCACCAGCTTGAGCCAAATTGTAATCTTGCTTCGTCTACAAGCAGTCCCTCCTCTTCCTTGGTGAGTGCTGTATTAGTCTAACATCATATGAATGTTTCTTTTCTAACTTTTTTAATCTGTATATGTATAAGAGATCTCAGCTAGTCACAGGTATATTCATTGAAGTCTTTATAAGGAGTTGGGCTTTGATAGGATGGGACAGACAATTCTCTTTTTAAAACATGTAAGGATGATACATGAACTGTATCCCTAGACAAAGTCAGTTGATACTGTGGTTTTAGCACTCCCCTGCTGCCACAGCCAAGAAATTATTGTAACCAAGATAGCTAAAAATTTATTTCACAGATATTTATCAAACTTTACCTGTGCATAGAAATGGGTGATAAGACATGGTCTAGATAAAATGGGGTCATGACCTTTACTAGGAGAGTAACTTTGACTTCAAATATATCAATTTTTGATGAAAATCAAACAAAATCTTAAATATCTCAAGAAATGTTGCATGGTGTAAATTAGCAAAACATTATATTTCTCATGAGGATTGATGTATTTTTCTGTAGATCAAAATTAAAGGTAGCAGATGATAATTTGAGTTAAAAACAACAGTGACCATGACAATCTGGAGGTCAAATCTGCCAAAAATGCATATTTATGGCAGTGGACCACATAAATTTTGAAGTACTTCACGTTTTCCCTTCAAATTTGATACACAAATATTTTCAGCCAAGTTATCTGAGAGTGACTGGTGAAAAAAACTGGTGACCTTTATCTTCAAAGACAAATATGCGGAAATGTAGAATTTTTTTAAAAGCCCATAACCTATGAAGTTCTGGATATTTTCCCTAAAATTTGGCACAGAAATTGTTTCTACCAACATCTCAAACTTGTTTGAAGACTAATGACCTTGACCTTGGATTTCTAGGTCAAATCTTGCGGAAGAAATATAAGATTTTTTAGAATCCCATAACTTTTTCTGGACTGCATATTTTTTCTTTAAAATTGACACACAAATTGTTTACACCAAGGTTTTGTCTTCAATGACAAATCTGTGAATACATGAATATAGGATATTTGTTAACCCTATAACTTTTTCAAATTTGACACAAAAATTCTTTCCACCAACATCTTGGTTTATTCTAAGGACTATTGACCTTGCAATGTCAAATCTGACTGAAGAAATACAGGATTTTTATGAACTGCATAACTATTAAATAGCTGCATATTTTTTTTTCAAATTTTGATAAACATTTGCTCTCATCAAATTGTAAGACAAGTTCAGCAGTTATCTCTGGTGGCCTTGTCCTTGCAATATATCAGCATATATGCTTCAGAAGAATTTTAAGGGTGCTGGTTTTTGAATGGTCATGCCCAGTCTGACAGTACTATGGCAGGTATGTCTAGTTCACAGTCTGTGAAGAAGAAAGATAATATTGTAATGATACTATGGTCCATTGTGAGACTCAGTTTTTGTTCATTAATGAATTGTTAAATACTAAGTGAAGTCATTGTAAGGTAGTTTATTAGTTTTTCAGTTAAGATACTGGGTTCTAAATAAATCCCTTCTAATGAAAGGCAAATTAGAAACTGAAATTTATAGTTTTTTGCTTTTCCCTTAATACAAAATATTAAAAAATGTCACTGTAGGCCTATCACAAAATACATAGAATAACAAAATCACAATGGACATTTATTTCTTGTATTGTATGGAAGCTTTTCTGAAAACAAATTTGGTGCTTGTACAAATCAAGTGTCTTTAAAATAAAATTTACATTTTCCTCATGTAACCACACCTTCTTTCACTTCAGCTGCAAAGAAAACCCTTACAGGGACTGAGTTTATGATTTAAACTGAGGCATTTGGAATAATATTCAATCATTGGTAAGTTGAAACACATTCAAGATTAGGATATGTTTTATGGGTTAGAGGATGGATGTCCAAGATTTTGCAGGAAAAATTGCACTTCATTCATAATTTGCTATGAGATTAAGTTATTTAATTTTATACACTTCTTTTTCCCAAGCTACACAATTGTATCTGCCAAGTCCATTCTGAGCTGTGCCAAGCTGAAGAGGATGATGCGGTACACTGGCATTGTCATAGGTCTCAGCACACTCGCTAAGTACACGTAGGTGCAGTAATTTATAATGATATTTATAACAATATATACAATATACTTTATGTTTTCAGTGGAGCATAATCTTTGTTTAGAACTGCTTAACATAGATCATCTGTGTCATAGCAATCACCTG
This sequence comes from Sipunculus nudus, assembly GCA_026874595.1. Classification (NCBI taxonomy): domain Eukaryota; kingdom Metazoa; phylum Annelida; class Sipuncula; order Golfingiida; family Sipunculidae; genus Sipunculus; species Sipunculus nudus. The sequence continues at coordinate 67,933,656 of CM049315.1, forward strand.
GATTTGTCCACCATACTGCCGTTAATAAAGCACAAATCATAACCACTTGATTTAGAAATTTCTTCCTTGATGTCCAGGTAGATCCTTGGCAAATCTTCTTGCAATTGAAATTTGAAAACATTCTGGGAGTTACGTGCTTTTTTGTGTGTTTTAGCACTTAAAAAAAAGTAAAACTCTAGTTAGAGTTCTGGGCTTCAAAACAAAACTTTTGCACTCAACCTGAAAAAATTAAATGTTGTGCATCATCAGCATATATATTTTTGTTGCCATGTAAAATTATGAAGAAAATTGGCTCAGCCAGAACTCTTGCAAATACAGTTGAGAAATTTTAACATTTTTGGCTGTTGATGTATGAAATTCACACTAAAAAATCAGTCTGAAATATCTGACTGATGATTGCATGGATCTGTCTGAAATTCAGTAAGCTTATTGATCATGGATAGCCATTTCAGCTGTGCAAGACTACTAGCACCAACTACATTTTCTCAATTTTTGCATATTTATTAATATTTTTCAGACTTGGGTGAACATTTCATAACTGTAGCCCTGAAAACCAATTTTTTTACATTAAATGCACAGATTGAAAAAAAATGTGAAAGGGTCTGATTATACCAGGACACCAGCTCTTGATCTGATTTTTGGCCCTGTGCCAGAAACAGTGTTATCAGACCAACTAGAGCAGGTGTCACATATTTGCAATTGGAGCTGGATGCACAGTGGGATACCATGCTCTCATTGGTTTGAATAGAATTCTTTGCTCAGTGTGCACTCTTGTGTTTGAATATAGAAGATCTTGCTGTACAAAGCAGCAGTTACATGAGAGGAAATCTTAGCGCTAGGCGACTGCAGTGTATCACCACTTTGGTAGGACCGTACATGACCCCTTGGTCACTTGTTCTTTCTTATCATATTTAAAAAAACATTTTTAATGAAGTAATTTAGTCTACAGGTAATTATTAATTTTGAAAACATCATTATTATCATTGTATCCCCAGGGAAAGTTGGAGGGGGATGGGGGGTACTATGGTCTTGGTGGTGCCACCTATAATTATTTTTAGCTTTCAGGTTTTTGTTCCCTTTTTATTCCACCATCATTGCCACTTGACAGCACTGTTAGCATTATAAGTAAAAAACTAACAGACAAATTTATTTCTTATTATACACATGCATAGATATGGGTTATAGGATGAAGTCTATGTAAATTGGGGTCATGACCTTAATTTTAAGTATTTCCTTGATCTTAAATAATTCCATATTTTGTGAAAAACAAACAATAACATTGTTTTACAAGTGAATAGATATATTGTTCTGAAATTAAAAATGAAGGAAGTGAGATAATAAGTTGTCAAATGAGTTTGAAGACTTTGAGCCTGACCTTCAAGGTCAAATCTGCTGATATGTAAGATTTTTGTGAACCCATAACTTTGGAAGTACCTTAATCATCTGTTTTTTTCAAATGTGACAAACAGAACGTTTCCACCAAAATGTTACCACCTTTGTTTTCAAAGTCAAATCTGAGAAACGTAGGATTTTTGTTAACCCCATTACTATTGAATGACTGCATCTTAGTGACCTTGACCCTGGTGCCTTTTAGTTTTCAAGTGTCAGTATATGATTCTGAAGAAGGGGGCATATTTTGAAGGGGGAATGCCTTCATTGTCTCAGGATACTACTTCCGGCATCTCCGAAGCCAAAAATTTTAGTTATTATTTTAATTATTATTTTTAAATGTAATATTATTTGAATAATTTTTATTTTCAGAATTGATACATATTGTTTTGTTTGCACAGTTTATAGACTTAGGATGATTCTTATCATGTGATAAGAATGACTTTATTATTAAATCTTCAGGACATAATACAAAAAGTCAAAACCTGTAGTTCAGGCAAACTTGCAAATCTCAGAGGTTAAACTGAGATTTCACCATTCAGCCTTTTTATTAAGTACTTGTGGGGACTTCAGCTTGAAAGTCTAGTGCTTGTACTCCACACCAAATATATCAGCTGTTTGCTTAAAACAGTTTAATTTGGAGAAGCTAACAACGTCCCCGCTTTCGATATTAAAGGGGCCCAATCACTGACCTTTATAAACTTAAGGTTATCCCTTGGAGCTTTTTATAAAATTAGGCCTGAAAACTTGGCTCTCACTGCACACAGGCTGTTTGTTTTGTTTATATCAACATGTTTATGATGTGTGGGGGCCCGCCAAAATAATAAAAAAAAATTCAAAAGGGCATCTGGCAGCAAGCCAGAGCTTTGCAAATGGAGTTTTGCAACAAGTGACCTTTCTACTTCGACATATATGCAACCTACCACCTTATGTTACATGTTTTTTCCTGTTTTAAAACATTGCTGTGTTTACAAACATGTTGTTGATAAACAAGTTCACACATCCTTCATGAAGGCCTTATAATAACTTTTCATACCAAAAATTACCCTTAGAGCTTTAATATATACTCAGAGGAAGCCTGAATCACATGGAATTCTTGTTCAAAAGGTAGGTGATTGGGCACCCTAAGAATTAAGGACACAAAATTAAAAGCATTTATGCAAACTAGAATTCTTTTAAAGTCGGCTGGATATGAAGGATTGTCCATACAATATTCATTAAGATGTCTAATTACCAAGAGCTCTAATCATTTTAAGCAATCTTTTTTGTTTTGCATTCTCTATATATCTTATCAGCTAGGTAGCCTAGACATAACAAATGATATGATGCTGACTTCTTTCATTTAGATATTTAAAAAAAAAAATGTATTTATGTTTTAGGTAACTGTCTGCATTTTTTAATGCTAGCTTAACCAAGTAGATGTACAGGCATCTCATCCTGCAGAATTCCATTCCGGTTTTGGACTACATGACAGGGCCCTACCTCTTATTTTATATCTTCATTTTAACCAGGCCTGGTGACTACTGCACCTGTGGGTCCTGGGTGTGTAATAGTCCCCATTCCTTGGTCCTACCTGCAAGGAAGCACACTTGTTTTATTCAGATCTTGCTACATAAATTATTTCAGGAGATGTGCCAGGTATCTTTGTCCACTTAAAGAATGTCCAGGGTCTGAGGGAAACAAATACATTAGACTTCACATACCAGGAGCTAAAGAAGCACAGACTGTCAGGTACAACCTTCTTCTTCTGTTGTGCCTTCTAACTTATGCATTTCATATAAAGCAAAAGTAGCAGATAATTTTGTTTATAAACAAATATATTCATTTTAATAAACAGAAACAATTTATATAATTTATTCATATATTGGGCCTGATATAAGAGCATGGTTGAATATTTGATATTAATTTGTATTTTGGTTAAGTCTAAATATAGTAATTTTAATTGAATTAATAAACCTTTTCCCTGCCTTGTAGAGGTGACTTTCGTTGTACTCTGTGTGGACAACCACTGATTGAGGACATGTCAGCCAGACTCCTTGGAGGTAAGTAAAATTCCTGTATAGGCTTCACTTATAACAATGCTCAAAATGTTTCTCTTTTTGTACTTTGTATGGCATATGGTTTGTTGGCCATGATCCATGATTAAATTTCACAGAATGATCTCGAACTTTACCATCTGCTTAAGCACTAAAATCCCCACAGGACAAACTACATTGAACAGAGAATGTTTGAGTGACCAAGCATTTGGACTTTGTAGCTTTACTATAACATAGGCCCCATAAAAGGCATCAAGGCACTCTCTATGCAAAAAGTATCCTTAATATTGATTTGATTTCTTTGAATGCACCAGACAAGTTGGTTATAGAGATGGTGGATGAAGATTCATTGCAGCAGTCATTAAATAACATCCTCCCCAGGGGACGCCATGTACAAACAGTCACTGCCTATGTCAGAGGTTTGTAAATTTTTAATACATTCTGATTCAAGTCTGACCCATCAACAGTTGTAGATGTGTGTATTACTTTTATCTGCATTTACTTGTAGTCAAATTAAGTTGCAAGTTAGTTACCTGCCAGGGGGCAGCACCAGTGATTTCAGGCAAGCCTGTGAGAACTGTGTCTGATGTGAGGTGGCCGGCTATGTAACAATATATTTACTTATAAAGCTCAATTGTTTGAAATAATTTCTTTGTGCTTTTGTGTTGTGCTGTATTAGTACTACTGTCTGTGAGTAAACAGCAGTGTTTTCAGATGTTCTTGTGTTGTGCTGTACAACTTCCATGACATTTATATATCAGAGATTTCTCATTTAAAGGACACATTGAGTTCTAAAATTAAGAAAAATAAGGGATTTAAATGCCTATTTAGATGAGACCTGAGCTGACACCAGTTGTGGTGCTCATCAAGGCTTTGTATGACATTGTGATATATACAAATTATAAATAGTATTTGAGCTATTACTTTATCCAAACCTTAAATATCCGGAAGAAAGCAGAACTGTATATTCTTTTTAACAAGATATGCTCTTTCAATGAATATTTAGTATTATCTTGTTGAAAAACATTTCCCCCATGATGCTTTTTTATGTTTAAAGAAAAAACATTCATATAAATCAGGACTGCATTGTTCTGTTCAGTTTGAATACTTCAGGCTAACTTACATTAATACCTGCTACAAAGCTAACCTGTTCATTTAGGAGGTCAAACTGAAGCACTATATTTTGTTTGCTTTTTGATGTGGGACTGAATACACAGTATATGTGATATGTGACAGAAATGTCCTTCTTGATTATCACATGATGCAGTTAAAAGTTTCTGACTTTATATTCCTAATACTAACTATGGTAGTTGTTGAAATATGACAAGATCTTTGGCATATATTTATAATTCTGTATCTCTGTAGAACCATTTTTGTAGTTGAAAAATTGTGTAGATTGAAGCATTCAAAGAACAAATGTATAGTTTAAAGTTTATCAATGAGGTGCCATTGTTATAAATTAATTTTCTTGTTTCCTAGATGATTTAACCAGTGCAGGGATTGAAATTGGAAAGAGGTTAACTCTGTTCGGAATGCCACTTTTGGATCTTCCTCATGGCAAGGTCATTGTAGAGGTCAGTCAGTGCAGGATGTTTGCCATGATAATTATTTTCAAGGGTTAATTAATTGTCTAAGCAGAGGAAACAATATTCATGAAAGTAGAGTAACTGTAACACACTGAACAAGTACCCCTATAAATATATTGGGTAGTTTAGTGAAGATAATTCCATAATATTTTGTCACAAATGTCCATTAAAACAGTAACAAGTTAAGAAGGAACTGAAATTTATGTAAATCTGTTTATGAGCTACATTTTTTCCCCAGGAACCTTACTTTAATAATTAAAATGAATTTTCATCTTGTCAACATTTAAAAGTTTATTCATGAAGCAAAATACAGAATGATTTATTATATTTTTTCTTTAATTTCAGGTGAATAATATCAAACAAGAGGTAAGGGTATTAATTTGGTAACTTCCCAATTAAATATATCACAAATAAATATATGCTCTAAGAAAATGAGCAAACTGATCATAATGCAGACACATACTCTGTTATCATGGCAGATTGTTTTAATGACAAAATACAGAGAATACATAGGGATTGAAGATACTGGGAAGTAAATGGACTGATTTAAACTTAAGCATTTTCATATATTTTAAACATTTTCTTATATGACAGGCAAGTATTTGTAAATTACAAAAATAAAATTAACAGAAATGCTTCATCGTCTCTTTACTCTGGTAATGCAATCTCCAGTTTCAGAGGTGCAGATGTCATGGCCTTAAATGCAACTTCTTAATACACAGGGACCTAAGATATTTAGGTGTAGTTAACTCTGCCCGTAGTTTACTTATGGTCAACTCTGCCCATAGTTTAGTTATGTTCAACTCTGCCCTTAGTTTACTTATGGTCAACTCTGCCCATAGTTTAGTATTGATCAACTCTGCCCATAGTTCAGTTATGGTCAACTCTGCCCATAGTTTAGTAATGGTCAACTCTGCCCATAGTTTAGTTATGTTCAACTCTGCCCTTAGTTTAGTAATGGTCAACTCTGCCCATAGTTTAGTAATGGTCAACTCTGCCCATAGTTTAGTAATGGTCAACTCTGCCCATAGTTTAGTAATGGTCAACTCTGCCCATAGTTCAGTTAAGGTCAACTCTGCCCATAGTTTAGTAATGGTCAACTCTGCCCATAGTTTAGCAATGGTCAACTCTGCCCTTAGTTTAGTAATGGTCAACTCTGCCCATAGTTTAGTAATGGTCAACTCTGCCCATAGTTTAGTAATGGTCAACTCTGCCCATAGTTTAGTAATGGTCAACTCTGCCCTTAGTTTAGTAATGGTCAACTCTGCCCATAGTTTAGTAATGGTCAACTCTGCCCTTAGTTAAGTTATGGTCAACTCTGTTGATAATTAAGTTATGGTCAACTCTCCCCATAGTTTAGTAATGGTCAACTCTGCCCATAGTTTAGTAATGGTCAACTCTGCCCTTAGTTAAGTAATGGTCAACTCTGCCCTTAGTTTACTTATGGTCAACTCTGCCCTTAGTTTACTTATGGTCAACTCTGCCTATAGTTTAGTTATGGTCAACTCTGCCCTTAGTTTACTTATGGTCAACTCTGCCCATAGTTTAGTAATGTCAACTCTGCCCATAGTTCAGTAATGGTCAACTCTGCCAATAGTTTAGTTATGGTCAACTCTGCCCTTAGTTTACTTATGGTCAACTCTGCCCATAGTTTAGTTATGGTCAACTCTGCCCATAGATTAGTTAAAGTCAACTCTGCCCTTAGTTTACTTATGGTCAACTCTGCCCATAGTTTAGTAATGGTCAACTCTGCCCATAGTTGAGTTATGGTCAACTCTGCCCATAGTTCAGTTATGGTCAACTCTGCCTATAGTTCAGTTATGGTCAACTCTGTCCTTACTTTAATTATGGTCAACTCTGCCCATAGTTTAGTAATGGTCAACTCTGCCCATAGTTTAGTAATGGTCAACTCTGCCCATAGTTTAGTTATGGTCAACTCTGCCCTTAGTTTACTTATGGTCAACTCTGCCCATAGTTTAGTAATGGTCAACTCTGCCCATAGATTAGTTAAAGTCAACTCTGCCCTTAGTTTACTTATGGTCAACTCTGCCCATAGTTTAGTAATGGTCAACTCTGCCCATAGTTTAGTAATGGTCAACTCTGCCCATAGTTTAGTAATGGTCAACTCTGCCCATAGTTCAGTTAAGGTCAACTCTGCCCATAGTTTAGAAATGGTCAATTCGCCCATAGTTCAGTTATGGTCAACTCTGCCCTTAGTTTACTTATGGTCAACTCTGCCCATAGTTTAGTGATGGTCAACTCTGCCCATAGTTTAGTAATGGTCAACTCTGTCCATCGTAAAGTTATGGTCAAATCTGTCCATAGTTCAGTAATGGTCAACTCTGCCCATAGTTTAGTAATGGTCAACTCTGCCCATAGTTTAGTAATGGTCAACTCTGCCCATAATTTAGTAATGGTCAACTCTGTCCATCGTAAAGTTATGGTCAACTCTGTCCATAGTTCAGTAATGGTCAACTCTGCCCATAGTTTAGTAATGGTCAACTCTGCCCATAGTTTAGTAATGGTCAACTCTGCCCATAGTTTAGTAATGGTCAACTCTGCCCATAGTTCAGTTAAGGTCAACTCTGCCCATAGTTTAGAAATGGTCAATTCGCCCATAGTTCAGTTATGGTCAACTCTGCCCTTAGTTTACTTATGGTCAACTCTGCCCATAGTTTAGTAATGGTCAACTCTGCCCATTGTTAAGTAATGGTCAACTCTGCCCATAGTTCAGTAATGGTCAACTCTGCCCATAGTTCAGTGATGGTCAACTTTGCCCATAGTTAAGTTATGGTCAACTCTTGCCATGGTTTAGTTATGGTCAACTCTGCCCTTAGTTTACTTATGGTCAACTCTGCCCATAGTTTAGTTATGGTCAACTCTGCCCATTGTTCATTAATGGTCAACTCTGCCCATAGTTTAGTAATGGTCAACTCTGCCCATAGTTAGTAATGGTCAACTCTGCCCATAGTTTAATAATGGTCAACTCTGCCCATAGTTCAGTTATGGTCAACTCTGCCCATAGTTTAGTAATGGTCAACTCTGCCCATAGTTCAGTTATGGTCAAGTCTGCCCATAGTTTAGTAATGGTCAACTCTGCCCATAGTTCAGTGATGGTCAACTTTGCCAATAGTTTTAGTTATGGTCAACTTTGCCCATAGTTCAGTTATGGTCAACTCTGGCCATGGTTTAGTTATGGTCAACTCTGCCCTTAGTTTAATTATGGTCAACTCTGTCCATAGTTTAGTTATGGTCAACTCTGCCCATTGTTCAGTTATGGTCAACTCTGCCCATAGTTTAGTAATGGTCAACTCTGCCCATAGTTAGTAATGGTCAACTCTGCCCATAGTTTAATAATGGTCAACTCTGCCCATAGTTCAGTTATGGTCAACTCTGCCCATAGTTTAGTAATGGTCAACTCTGCCCATAGTTCAGTTATGGTCAAGTCTGCCCATAGTTTAGTAATGGTCAACTCTGCCCATAGTTCAGTGATGGTCAACTTTGGCAATAGTTAAGTTATGGTCAACTCTGCCCATAGTTCAGTTATGGTCAACTCTGCCCATAGTTTAGTAATGGTCAACTCTGCCAATAGTTCAGTGATGGTCAACTTTGCCCATAGTTAAGTTATGGTCAACTCTGCCCATAGTTCAGTAATGGTCAACTCTGCCCATAGTTCAGTTATGGTCAAGTCTGCCCATAGTTTAGTAATGGTAAACTCTGCCCATAGTTCAGTGATGGTCAACTTTGCCCATAGTTTAGTTATGGTCAACTCTGCCCATAGTTCAGTTATGGCCAACTCTGCCCATAGTTTAGTAATGGTCAACTCTGCCCATAGTTTAGTAATGGTCAACTCTGCCCATAGTTTAGTAATGGTCAACTCTGTCCATCGTTAAGTTATGGTCAACTTTGTCCATAGTTCAGTAATGGTCAACTCTGCCCATAGTTTAGCAATGGTCAACTCTGCCCATAGTTTAGTAATGGCCAATCTGCCCATAGTTTAGTAATGGTCAACTCTGCCCATAGGTAAGTTTTGGTCAACTCTGCCCATAGTTCAGTTATGGTCAACTCTGCCCATAGTTTAGTAATGGTCAACTCTGCCAATAGTTTAGTTATGGTCAACTCTGCCCATAGTTTAGTAATCGTCAACTCTGCCCATAGTTTAGTTATGGTCAACTCTGCCCTTAGTTTACTTATGGTCAACTCTGCCCTTAGTTTAGTAATGGTCAACTCTGCCCATAGTTTAGTAATGGTCATCTCTGCCCATAGTTCAGTTAAGGTCAACTCTGCCCATAGTTTAGTAATGGTCAATTCGCCCATAGTTTAGTAATGGTCAACTCTGCCAATAGTTTAGTAATGGTCAACTCTGCCCATATTTAAGTTATGGTCAACTCTGCCCATGGTTTAGCAATGGTCAACTCTGCCCATAGTTTAGTAATGGTCAACTTTGCCCATAGTTTAGTAATGGTCAACTCTGCCCATAGTTTAGTTATGGTCAACTCTGTCCATAGTTATGGTCAACTCTGCCCTTAGTTTACTTGTGGTCAACTCTGCCCATAGTTTAGTAATGATCAACTCTGCCCATAGTTTAGTAATGGTCAACTCTGCCCATAGTTTAGTTATGGTCAACTCTGCCCATAATTTAGTAATGGTCAACTCTGCCCATGGTTTAGTTATGGTCAACTTTGCCCATAGTTTAGTAATGGTCAACTCTGCCCATAGTTTAGTTATGGTCAACTCTGTCCATAGTTATGGTCAACTCTGCCCTTAGTTTACTTGTGGTCAACTCTGCCCATAGTTTAGTAATGGTCAACTCTGCCCATAGTTTAGTAATGGTCAACTCTGCCCATTGTTTAGTAATGGTCAACTCTGCCCATAGTTTAGTAATGGTCAACTCTGCCCATAGTTTAGTAATGGTCAACTCTGTCCATCGTTAAGTTATGTTCAACTCTGTCCATAGTTCAGTAATGGTCAACTCTGTCCATAGTTTAGTAATGGTCAACTCTGCCCATAGTTTAGTAATGGTCAACTCTGCCCATAGTTTAGTAATGGTCAACTCTGCCCATAGTTCAGTTAAGGTCAACTCTGCCCATAGTTTAGTAATGGTCAATTCGCCCATAGTTCAGTTATGGTCAACTCTGCCCTTAGTTTACTTATGGTAAACTCTGCCCATAGTTCAGTAATGGTCAACTCTGCCCATAGTTTAGTAATGGTCAACTCTGCCCATAGTTTAGTAATGGTCAACTCTGCCCATAGTTCAGTTATGGTCAACTCTGCCCATAGTTTAGTAATGGTCAACTCTGCCCATAGTTCAGTGATGGTCAAGTTTGCCCATAGTTAAGTTATGGTCAACTCTGCCCATACTTCAGTTATGGTCAAGTCTGCCCATAGTTTAGTAATGGTCAACTCTGCCCATAGTTCAGTGATGGTCAACTTTGCCCATAGTTAAGTTATGGACAACTCTGCCCATAGTTTAGTTATGGTCAACTCTGCGCATAGTTTAGTAATGGTCAACTCTGCCCATAGTTAGTAATGGTCAACTCTGCCCATAGTTTAATAATGGTCAACTCTGCCCATAGTTCAGTTATGGTCAACTCTGCCCATAGTTTAGTAATGGTCAACTCTGCCCATAGTTCAGTTATGGTCAAGTCTGCCCATAGTTTAGTAATGGTCAACTCTGCCCATAGTTCAGTGATGGTCAACTTTGCCAATAGTTTTAGTTATGGTCAACTTTGCCCATAGTTCAGTTATGGTCAACTCTGGCCATGGTTTAGTTATGGTCAACTCTGCCCTTAGTTTAATTATGGTCAACTCTGTCCATAGTTTAGTTATGGTCAACTCTGCCCATTGTTCAGTTATGGTCAACTCTGCCCATAGTTTAGTAATGGTCAACTCTGCCCATAGTTAGTAATGGTCAACTCTGCCCATAGTTTAATAATGGTCAACTCTGCCCATAGTTCAGTTATGGTCAACTCTGCCCATAGTTTAGTAATGGTCAACTCTGCCCATAGTTCAGTTATGGTCAAGTCTGCCCATAGTTTAGTAATGGTCAACTCTGCCCATAGTTCAGTGATGGTCAACTTTGGCAATAGTTAAGTTATGGTCAACTCTGCCCATAGTTCAGTTATGGTCAACTCTGCCCATAGTTTAGTAATGGTCAACTCTGCCAATAGTTCAGTGATGGTCAACTTTGCCCATAGTTAAGTTATGGTCAACTCTGCCCATAGTTCAGTAATGGTCAACTCTGCCCATAGTTCAGTTATGGTCAAGTCTGCCCATAGTTTAGTAATGGTAAACTCTGCCCATAGTTCAGTGATGGTCAACTTTGCCCATAGTTTAGTTATGGTCAACTCTGCCCATAGTTCAGTTATGGCCAACTCTGCCCATAGTTTAGTAATGGTCAACTCTGCCCATAGTTTAGTAATGGTCAACTCTGCCCATAGTTTAGTAATGGTCAACTCTGTCCATCGTTAAGTTATGGTCAACTTTGTCCATAGTTCAGTAATGGTCAACTCTGCCCATAGTTTAGCAATGGTCAACTCTGCCCATAGTTTAGTAATGGCCAATCTGCCCATAGTTTAGTAATGGTCAACTCTGCCCATAGGTAAGTTTTGGTCAACTCTGCCCATAGTTCAGTTATGGTCAACTCTGCCCATAGTTTAGTAATGGTCAACTCTGCCAATAGTTTAGTTATGGTCAACTCTGCCCATAGTTTAGTAATGGTCAATTCTGCCCATAGTTTAGTAATCGTCAACTCTGCCCATAGTTTAGTTATGGTCAACTCTGCCCTTAGTTTACTTATGGTCAACTCTGCCCTTAGTTTAGTAATGGTCAACTCTGCCCATAGTTTAGTAATGGTCATCTCTGCCCATAGTTCAGTTAAGGTCAACTCTGCCCATAGTTTAGTAATGGTCAATTCGCCCATAGTTTAGTAATGGTCAACTCTGCCAATAGTTTAGTAATGGTCAACTCTGCCCATATTTAAGTTATGGTCAACTCTGCCCATGGTTTAGCAATGGTCAACTCTGCCCATAGTTTAGTAATGGTCAACTTTGCCCATAGTTTAGTAATGGTCAACTCTGCCCATAGTTTAGTTATGGTCAACTCTGTCCATAGTTATGGTCAACTCTGCCCTTAGTTTACTTGTGATCAACTCTGCCCATAGTTTAGTAATGATCAACTCTGCCCATTGTTTAGTAATGGTCAACTCTGCCCATAGTTTAGTTATGGTCAACTCTGCCCATAATTTAGTAATGGTCAACTCTGCCCATGGTTTAGTTATGGTCAACTTTGCCCATAGTTTAGTAATGGTCAACTCTGCCCATAGTTTAGTTATGGTCAACTCTGTCCATAGTTATGGTCAACTCTGCCCTTAGTTTACTTGTGGTCAACTCTGCCCATAGTTTAGTAATGGTCATCTCTGCCCATAGTTTAGTAATGGTCAACTCTGCCCATAGTTTAGTAATGGTCAACTCTGCCCATAGTTTAGTAATGGTCAACTCTGCCCATAGTTTAGTAATGGTCAACTCTGTCCATCGTTAAGTTATGTTCAACTCTGTCCATAGTTCAGTAATGGTCAACTCTGTCCATAGTTTAGTAATGGTCAACTCTGCCCATAGTTTAGTAATGGTCAACTCTGCCCATAGTTTAGTAATGGTCAACTCTGCCCATAGTTCAGTTAAGGTCAACTCTGCCCATAGTTTAGTAATGGTCAATTCGCCCATAGTTCAGTTATGGTCAACTCTGCCCTTAGTTTACTTATGGTAAACTCTGCCCATAGTTCAGTAATGGTCAACTCTGCCCATAGTTTAGTAATGGTCAACTCTGCCCATAGTTTAGTAATGGTCAACTCTGCCCATAGTTCAGTTATGGTAAACTCTGCCCATAGTTTAGTAATGGTCAACTCTGCCCATAGTTCAGTGATGGTCAACTTTGCCCATAGTTAAGTTATGGTCAACTCTGCCCATACTTCAGTTATGGTCAAGTCTGCCCATAGTTTAGTAATGGTCAACTCTGCCCATAGTTCAGTGATGGTCAACTTTGCCCATAGTTAAGTTATGGTCAACTCTGCCCATAGTTTAGTTATGGTCAACTCTGCGCATAGTTTAGTAATGGTCAACTCTGCCCATAGTTTAGTAATGGTCAACTCTGCCCATAGTTTAGTTATGGTCAACTCTGCCCTTAGTTTACTTATGGTCAACTCTGCCCATAGTTTAGTAATGGTCAACTCTGCCCATAGATTAGTTAAAGTCAACTCTGCCCTTAGTTTACTTATGGTCAACTCTGCCCATAGTTTAGTAATGGTCAACTCTGCCCATAGTTTAGTAATGGTCAACTCTGCCCATAGTTTAGTAATGGTCAACTCTGCCCATAGTTCAGTTAAGGTCAACTCTGCCCATAGTTTAGAAATGGTCAATTCGCCCATAGTTCAGTTATGGTCAACTCTGCCCTTAGTTTACTTATGGTCAACTCTGCCCATAGTTTAGTGATGGTCAACTCTGCCCATAGTTTAGTAATGGTCAACTCTGTCCATCGTAAAGTTATGGTCAAATCTGTCCATAGTTCAGTAATGGTCAACTCTGCCCATAGTTTAGTAATGGTCAACTCTGCCCATAGTTTAGTAATGGTCAACTCTGCCCATAATTTAGTAATGGTCAACTCTGTCCATCGTAAAGTTATGGTCAACTCTGTCCATAGTTCAGTAATGGTCAACTCTGCCCATAGTTTAGTAATGGTCAACTCTGCCCATAGTTTAGTAATGGTCAACTCTGCCCATAGTTTAGTAATGGTCAACTCTGCCCATAGTTCAGTTAAGGTCAACTCTGCCCATAGTTAAGTTATGGTCAACTCTTGCCATGGTTTAGTTATGGTCAACTCTGCCCTTAGTTTACTTATGGTCAACTCTGCCCATAGTTTAGTAATGGTCAACTCTGCCCATTGTTAAGTAATGGTCAACTCTGCCCATAGTTCAGTAATGGTCAACTCTGCCCATAGTTCAGTGATGGTCAACTTTGCCCATAGTTAAGTTATGGTCAACTCTTGCCATGGTTTAGTTATGGTCAACTCTGCCCTTAGTTTACTTATGGTCAACTCTGCCCATAGTTTAGTTATGGTCAACTCTGCCCATTGTTCATTAATGGTCAACTCTGCCCATAGTTTAGTAATGGTCAACTCTGCCCATAGTTAGTAATGGTCAACTCTGCCCATAGTTTAATAATGGTCAACTCTGCCCATAGTTCAGTTATGGTCAACTCTGCCCATAGTTTAGTAATGGTCAACTCTGCCCATAGTTCAGTTATGGTCAAGTCTGCCCATAGTTTAGTAATGGTCAACTCTGCCCATAGTTCAGTGATGGTCAACTTTGCCAATAGTTTTAGTTATGGTCAACTTTGCCCATAGTTCAGTTATGGTCAACTCTGGCCATGGTTTAGTTATGGTCAACTCTGCCCTTAGTTTAATTATGGTCAACTCTGTCCATAGTTTAGTTATGGTCAACTCTGCCCATTGTTCAGTTATGGTCAACTCTGCCCATAGTTTAGTAATGGTCAACTCTGCCCATAGTTAGTAATGGTCAACTCTGCCCATAGTTTAATAATGGTCAACTCTGCCCATAGTTCAGTTATGGTCAACTCTGCCCATAGTTTAGTAATGGTCAACTCTGCCCATAGTTCAGTTATGGTCAAGTCTGCCCATAGTTTAGTAATGGTCAACTCTGCCCATAGTTCAGTGATGGTCAACTTTGGCAATAGTTAAGTTATGGTCAACTCTGCCCATAGTTCAGTTATGGTCAACTCTGCCCATAGTTTAGTAATGGTCAACTCTGCCAATAGTTCAGTGATGGTCAACTTTGCCCATAGTTAAGTTATGGTCAACTCTGCCCATAGTTCAGTAATGGTCAACTCTGCCCATAGTTCAGTTATGGTCAAGTCTGCCCATAGTTTAGTAATGGTAAACTCTGCCCATAGTTCAGTGATGGTCAACTTTGCCCATAGTTTAGTTATGGTCAACTCTGCCCATAGTTCAGTTATGGCCAACTCTGCCCATAGTTTAGTAATGGTCAACTCTGCCCATAGTTTAGTAATGGTCAACTCTGCCCATAGTTTAGTAATGGTCAACTCTGCCCTTAGTTTACTTGTGATCAACTCTGCCCATAGTTCAGTAATGATCAACTCTGCCCATAGTTTAGTAATGGTCAACTCTGCCCATAGTTTAGTTATGGTCAACTCTGCCCATAATTTAGTAATGGTCAACTCTGCCCATGGTTTAGTTATGGTCAACTTTGCCCATAGTTTAGTAATGGTCAACTCTGCCCATAGTTTAGTTATGGTCAACTCTGTCCATAGTTATGGTCAACTCTGCCCTTAGTTTACTTGTGGTCAACTCTGCCCATAGTTTAGTAATGGTCAACTCTGCCCATAGTTTAGTAATGGTCAACTCTGCCCTTAGTTTACTTATGGTCAACTCTGCCCTTAGTTTAGTAATGGTCAACTCTGCCCATAGTTTAGTAATGGTCATCTCTGCCCATAGTTCAGTTAAGGTCAACTCTGCCCATAGTTTAGTAATGGTCAATTCGCCCATAGTTTAGTAATGGTCAACTCTGCCAATAGTTTAGTAATGGTCAACTCTGCCCATATTTAAGTTATGGTCAACTCTGCCCATGGTTTAGCAATGGTCAACTCTGCCCATAGTTTAGTAATGGTCAACTTTGCCCATAGTTTAGTAATGGTCAACTCTGCCCATAGTTTAGTTATGGTCAACTCTGTCCATAGTTATGGTCAACTCTGCCCATAGTTCAGTGATGGTCAACTTTGCCCATAGTTTAGTAATGGTCAACTCTGCCCATAGTTTAGTTATGGTCAACTCTGCCCATAATTTAGTAATGGTCAACTCTGCCCATGGTTTAGTTATGGTCAACTTTGCCCATAGTTTAGTAATGGTCAACTCTGCCCATAGTTTAGTTATGGTCAACTCTGTCCATAGTTATGGTCAGCTCTGCCCTTAGTTTACTTGTGGTCAACTCTGCCCATAGTTTAGTAATGGTCAACTCTGCCCATAGTTTAGTAATGGTCAACTCTGCCCATAGTTTAGTAATGGTCAACTCTGCCCATAGTTTAGTAATGGTCAACTCTGCCCATAGTTTAGTAATGGTCAACTCTGTCCATCGTTAAGTTATGTTCAACTCTGTCCATAGTTCAGTAATGGTCAACTCTGTCCATAGTTTAGTAATGGTCAACTCTGCCCATAGTTTAGTAATGGTCAACTCTGCCCATAGTTTAGTAATGGTCAACTCTGCCCATAGTTCAGTTAAGGTCAACTCTGCCCATAGTTTAGTAATGGTCAATTCGCCCATAGTTCAGTTATGGTCAACTCTGCCCTTAGTTTACTTATGGTAAACTCTGCCCATAGTTCAGTAATGGTCAACTCTGCCCATAGTTTAGTAATGGTCAACTCTGCCCATAGTTTAGTAATGGTCAACTCTGCCCATAGTTCAGTTATGGTCAACTCTGCCCATAGTTTAGTAATGGTCAACTCTGCCCATAGTTCAGTGATGGTCAACTTTGCCCATAGTTAAGTTATGGTCAACTCTGCCCATACTTCAGTTATGGTCAAGTCTGCCCATAGTTTAGTAATGGTCAACTCTGCCCATAGTTTAGTAATGGTCAATTCGCCCATAGTTCAGTTATGGTCAACTCTGCCCTTAGTTTACTTATGGTAAACTCTGCCCATAGTTCAGTAATGGTCAACTCTGCCCATAGTTTAGTAATGGTCAACTCTGCCCATAGTTTAGTAATGGTCAACTCTGCCCATAGTTCAGTTATGGTCAACTCTGCCCATAGTTTAGTAATGGTCAACTCTGCCCATAGTTCAGTGATGGTCAACTTTGCCCATAGTTAAGTTATGGTCAACTCTGCCCATACTTCAGTTATGGTCAAGTCTGCCCATAGTTTAGTAATGGTCAACTCTGCCCATAGTTCAGTGATGGTCAACTTTGCCCATAGTTAAGTTATGGTCAACTCTGCCCATAGTTTAGTTATGGTCAACTCTGCGCATAGTTTAGTAATGGTCAACTCTGCCCATAGTTCAGTAATGATCAACTCTGCCCATAGTTTAGTAATGGTCAACTCTGCCCATAGTTTAGTTATGGTCAACTCTGCCCATAATTTAGTAATGGTCAACTCTGCCCATGGTTTAGTTATGGTCAACTTTGCCCATAGTTTAGTAATGGTCAACTCTGCCCATAGTTTAGTTATGGTCAACTCTGTCCATAGTTATGGTCAACTCTGCCCTTAGTTTACTTGTGGTCAACTCTGCCCATAGTTTAGTAATGGTCAACTCTGCCCATAGTTTAGTAATGGTCAATTCGCCCATAGTTCAGTTATGGTCAACTCTGCCCTTAGTTTACTTATGGTCAACTCTGCCCATAGTTTAGTGATGGTCAACTCTGCCCATAGTTTAGTAATGGTCAACTCTGTCCATCATAAAGTTATGGTCAAATCTGTCCATAGTTCAGTAATGGTCAACTCTGCCCATAGTTTAGTAATGGTCAACTCTGCCCATAGTTTAGTAATGGTCAACTCTGCCCATAATTTAGTAATGGTCAACTCTGTCCATCGTAAAGTTATGGTCAACTCTGTCCATAGTTCAGTAATGGTCAACTCTGCCCATAGTTTAGTAATGGTCAACTCTGCCCATAGTTAAGTAATGGTCAACTCTGCCCATAGTTTAGTAATGGTCAACTCTGCCCATAGTTCAGTTAAGGTCAACTCTGCCCATAGTTAAGTTATGGTCAACTCTTGCCATGGTTTAGTTATGGTCAACTCTGCCCTTAGTTTACTTATGGTCAACTCTGCCCATAGTTTAGTAATGGTCAACTCTGCCCATTGTTAAGTAATGGTCAACTCTGCCCATAGTTCAGTAATGGTCAACTCTGCCCATAGTTCAGTGATGGTCAACTTTGCCCATAGTTAAGTTATGGTCAACTCTTGCCATGGTTTAGTTATGGTCAACTCTGCCCTTAGTTTACTTATGGTCAACTCTGCCCATAGTTTAGTTATGGTCAACTCTGCCCATTGTTCATTAATGGTCAACTCTGCCCATAGTTTAGTAATGGTCAACTCTGCCCATAGTTAGTAATGGTCAACTCTGCCCATAGTTTAATAATGGTCAACTCTGCCCATAGTTCAGTTATGGTCAACTCTGCCCATAGTTTAGTAATGGTCAACTCTGCCCATAGTTCAGTTATGGTCAAGTCTGCCCATAGTTTAGTAATGGTCAACTCTGCCCATAGTTCAGTGATGGTCAACTTTGCCAATAGTTTTAGTTATGGTCAACTTTGCCCATAGTTCAGTTATGGTCAACTCTGGCCATGGTTTAGTTATGGTCAACTCTGCCCTTAGTTTAATTATGGTCAACTCTGTCCATAGTTTAGTTATGGTCAACTCTGCCCATTGTTCAGTTATGGTCAACTCTGCCCATAGTTTAGTAATGGTCAACTCTGCCCATAGTTAGTAATGGTCAACTCTGCCCATAGTTTAATAATGGTCAACTCTGCCCATAGTTCAGTTATGGTCAACTCTGCCCATAGTTTAGTAATGGTCAACTCTGCCCATAGTTCAGTTATGGTCAAGTCTGCCCATAGTTTAGTAATGGTCAACTCTGCCCATAGTTCAGTGATGGTCAACTTTGGCAATAGTTAAGTTATGGTCAACTCTGCCCATAGTTCAGTTATGGTCAACTCTGCCCATAGTTTAGTAATGGTCAACTCTGCCAATAGTTCAGTGATGGTCAACTTTGCCCATAGTTAAGTTATGGTCAACTCTGCCCATAGTTCAGTAATGGTCAACTCTGCCCATAGTTCAGTTATGGTCAAGTCTGCCCATAGTTTAGTAATGGTAAACTCTGCCCATAGTTCAGTGATGGTCAACTTTGCCCATAGTTTAGTTATGGTCAACTCTGCCCATAGTTCAGTTATGGCCAACTCTGCCCATAGTTTAGTAATGGTCAACTCTGCCCATAGTTTAGTAATGGTCAACTCTGCCCATAGTTTAGTAATGGTCAACTCTGCCCTTAGTTTACTTGTGATCAACTCTGCCCATAGTTCAGTAATGATCAACTCTGCCCATAGTTTAGTAATGGTCAACTCTGCCCATAGTTTAGTTATGGTCAACTCTGCCCATAATTTAGTAATGGTCAACTCTGCCCATGGTTTAGTTATGGTCAACTTTGCCCATAGTTTAGTAATGGTCAACTCTGCCCATAGTTTAGTTATGGTCAACTCTGTCCATAGTTATGGTCAACTCTGCCCTTAGTTTACTTGTGGTCAACTCTGCCCATAGTTTAGTAATGGTCAACTCTGCCCATAGTTTAGTAATGGTCAACTCTGCCCTTAGTTTACTTATGGTCAACTCTGCCCTTAGTTTAGTAATGGTCAACTCTGCCCATAGTTTAGTAATGGTCATCTCTGCCCATAGTTCAGTTAAGGTCAACTCTGCCCATAGTTTAGTAATGGTCAATTCGCCCATAGTTTAGTAATGGTCAACTCTGCCAATAGTTTAGTAATGGTCAACTCTGCCCATATTTAAGTTATGGTCAACTCTGCCCATGGTTTAGCAATGGTCAACTCTGCCCATAGTTTAGTAATGGTCAACTTTGCCCATAGTTTAGTAATGGTCAACTCTGCCCATAGTTTAGTTATGGTCAACTCTGTCCATAGTTATGGTCAACTCTGCCCATAGTTCAGTGATGGTCAACTTTGCCCATAGTTTAGTAATGGTCAACTCTGCCCATAGTTTAGTTATGGTCAACTCTGCCCATAATTTAGTAATGGTCAACTCTGCCCATGGTTTAGTTATGGTCAACTTTGCCCATAGTTTAGTAATGGTCAACTCTGCCCATAGTTTAGTTATGGTCAACTCTGTCCATAGTTATGGTCAACTCTGCCCTTAGTTTACTTGTGGTCAACTCTGCCCATAGTTTAGTAATGGTCAACTCTGCCCATAGTTTAGTAATGGTCAACTCTGCCCATAGTTTAGTAATGGTCAACTCTGCCCATAGTTTAGTAATGGTCAACTCTGCCCATAGTTTAGTAATGGTCAACTCTGTCCATCGTTAAGTTATGTTCAACTCTGTCCATAGTTCAGTAATGGTCAACTCTGTCCATAGTTTAGTAATGGTCAACTCTGCCCATAGTTTAGTAATGGTCAACTCTGCCCATAGTTTAGTAATGGTCAACTCTGCCCATAGTTCAGTTAAGGTCAACTCTGCCCATAGTTTAGTAATGGTCAATTCGCCCATAGTTCAGTTATGGTCAACTCTGCCCTTAGTTTACTTATGGTAAACTCTGCCCATAGTTCAGTAATGGTCAACTCTGCCCATAGTTTAGTAATGGTCAACTCTGCCCATAGTTTAGTAATGGTCAACTCTGCCCATAGTTCAGTTATGGTCAACTCTGCCCATAGTTTAGTAATGGTCAACTCTGCCCATAGTTCAGTGATGGTCAACTTTGCCCATAGTTAAGTTATGGTCAACTCTGCCCATACTTCAGTTATGGTCAAGTCTGCCCATAGTTTAGTAATGGTCAACTCTGCCCATAGTTCAGTGATGGTCAACTTTGCCCATAGTTAAGTTATGGTCAACTCTGCCCATAGTTTAGTTATGGTCAACTCTGCGCATAGTTTAGTAATGGTCAACTCTGCCCATAGTTTAGTAATGGTCAACTCTGCCCATAGTTTAGTTATGGTCAACTCTGCCCTTAGTTTACTTATGGTCAACTCTGCCCATAGTTTAGTAATGGTCAACTCTGCCCATAGTTTAGTAATGGTCAACTCTGCCCATAGTTCAGTTAAGGTCAACTCTGCCCATTTTTTAGTAATGGTCAATTCGCCCATAGTTCAGTTATGGTGAACTCTGCCCTTAGTTTACTTATGGTCAACTCTGCCCATAGTTTAGTTACGCTCAAATCTGCCCTTAGTTCAGTTATGATCAACTTTGTCCATAGTTAAGTTATGGTCAACTCTGCCTGTAGTTTACTTATGGTCAACTCTGCCCATAGTTTAGTTATGGTCAACTCTGCCCATAGTTTAGTTACAGTCAACTCTGCCCATAGTTCAGTTAAGGTCAACTTTGCCCATAGTTAAGTTATGGTCAACTCTGCCCATAGTTTAGTTATGTTCAACTCGGCCCATAGTTATGGTCAAATCTGCCCATAGTTTAGTTATGGTCAACTCTGCCCATAGAGTTTGATGAAGATTATGTTTTCACCCATGTTTAGCTGTCCTTTTATCTGCTTTTTATGTCTTTTTGCCTGTTTTTCTGCCTATGAATACATGATATGTCAAAGCCTATGAGAGGTTGGTGTCATCTCCAGTAAACTCATTAAGAGCTGGATGTATTTTGGAGTTAAGATGTTTGTATCACTGTCTACCAATCATGAAACACCATTAGCACTGACCTCTAGTGCAGGCACTTTATACAAAAAGACTACTTGGCACTTTGTTGAATGTCATACCTTTCAGTCAATCAGTGCTCCATCCACTCTTGGGTGCTCCACATTGAAGATCCAAGAACTATATGAGGGTCAGTTATGTATTTTTACTTATCGATAATAATGTTATGATGCAATCTTTTATGGTGCATCTTATTAATTTACATATAACAGGAACTGAGTTATTTATTTATAAATGTATATTGACATATTGATTGACATCAGTTTCTCTAAAAATATGAATATTTTTCTATTTGTGACATCTGTTTTATCACAGCTGTGGAGCTAAGAGCTTCATTTAATAGGATTTTTAATGTTTCATAAAGTAAAAATATTATATGTTATAAACTTGGTTCACAATAAATTAAGAAAATATATTTTCAATATATTTTCTTTCCCCAGATAGGAAATCATCTCCATGGAGCTTTACTCTGTCACTGGCTTATGCTTTTGGAGGTAAGCTTTCCTCTCGCAGAGGTACAACATGTATGAGGTTGACAGGTTATATTGTGATCTTAGAGTGGTCACATTATCATAAACACAGAAAATGAATATTTGTCTATGTCTCTGTTTTTAGTTGATTGATGGTGCAGAAATAAATAGGGACAAGTTTCTAAGTCCAGGGGAGATCCAGCATAAGAAAACTTTTTCTTTTACCAAAAAATGATTTAAATGGACATGAAACCTGTTCCAAAGGTGTTATTAGGTAGTAGCAGGCATAAAACCGCAAGAGCGCAGGTTAAATGTGTCTGTACCTGTAGGTTTCACAGGAATTGGAATAATTTCTTAGCTGTTTATGTAATTTTCAGATAAGGAAGATATGGATATAGTCCCAAAAAAATTAATATCTTAAAAAAAATATCTGCTCTTGAAAGCTAAATGTTCAGATACTATAAACTTAAACAGCACTGTAAAGGCTGCCTGAAACTGCTATACATTGGTTTTCATAATTTGACTGTAGGATCAGTGTCCCCAGCTGGAACCTTCTTGAACTTAAAGCTGGGCATGTTGCTGGCCCTGGCAGGGATGGATGATGCTAAGGTAAGCTGATTACCTGCAGCCAGATGTCAGGCTCTATACACATACATGTAATTCATGGGTCTTAAAATTAATTTACTTAATTAAACCAGTTTTAGCTTATAGAAAAATTTAATATAGCTGTGAATTTTAAGGAGTGCAACAGTTTACATTGATTCTTCATCCATGGAGCTATGATATTACTTTCTGATCTAGTAATATATTCCCGTTTTAATTCCAACAATTGTTCTATAACATTTGTGTTATTTAACCAAAAGGAACATGCAGTTTTACTTAAATTGAACCCTAAACAGAAAACCAAAGAGAAAAATAGTTCATCTGGGTATCAAACAGCAGCCTTGAAGCTGAAAATTGTGATAGAAATATCATTAGGAGAATAGATGAAATGTTTGTGTGATGAGCATGGGATGAACAAGTGGCACTCCAGAGTATGTGAAAACTCAAAATGGTTGGCTGACTTTTAGCCTCTCTTTAGAAAAGAGACTTAATGGGATGTATGCAAACCCTCACTCCAATACTGATACAATAACACCAAAGTACCAAGTCTGTAAAAAGCAAGAACATCTAAAGCAAGAACAGTAAACTAGAAAACACCCAGAGAATGTAAATGAAATAATAATGTTTAAGAAAGCTAACAGTGCCGAATTGTTCCATTAGATGCCTGGAAGTAAACAAATGGGGTGATAGCCATAGAACTGGATGCTCTGGTAAAATTTGCTTTACAAACAAAATTAGTATTTAGAAATCTACCAGTGCCAAGATTTTCAACCAGATGTCAGCACAAATTTTTTCTTTATTCTAATCAATTTCTAATAAGATGTACAAACAGTGAAAGGACCCTGAATCCACATCCACATCTGTATTATTTCTAAATTTGAACAAGTCCTCCATGCTTCAAGACATTTCAAGAAAGTTTCAAGGAAACCCATTAGTAAAAAAATTGTGTATTTTATACACATTCAGATGGTACACATAAACATATGCAAGTTTGATAAAAATATTACAAAAAAAAAATAAAAAAAAAGGTGTGGATGTGAATCTTTCAGTATGACGGCGTCAGAATGAACCTGCTAGCAGTCGGGACTGACTCGTTCCTGCTGCACAGACTCATGTCTTATGGAGCCTCATTTGCATCCAAGACGATACATCACTCCAGCAAACACATGATGGTAGCATCTGTCTGTAAAGACAGGCACGGGGCCTGTCCATACTTCATTGAGGGTAATGTATGAGGGCTAACTGTCACCTAACCTTAATGGCTTTTTGGATCTTAAAATATATAGGTTTTGAAGCTGAATGCACTTCCGGAATTACCAGAAGAATATATTCATTTTAGTACATATTCAGTGTCTGCTAAGATTGATTATATTTCTTTCTCCCCTCTAAATGAGCTGTAATACTTATATCTGGACCCTGAATTTTTACTGAGAAAAGCATACATCAATAGATAATGTGTAGCAGAGAAAAAATTAAGATAGATCTGGTCAGTGCTCAGTCATTGTGGTGGTGCAGTCTTCACCACCAAATTGTTAATTACTGCTAATGTTGGTATAAAATCTAGCATGTGTGTTTTGGTTGACAAACTTAATTTTAAATTTTCTTGTAAAAATTAACATTCAGACAGTTTCTTCTTGTGTAAATCAGCACTGGAATGACCTAATAATTACACTGATTTTCAAGAAAACAACCATTTTGACATTTTTATGCAACAAAGTGGCAGAGGCATATAGTTTTACCCATGTCTGTCCTTCCGTCCTTCCGAAAAAAACAGTTGTACAGAATTTTTTTCGCAATGCCTGCAGATATTGGCCTGATTTTTGGTGTGTGGGCAGATAATGACCAGTTACAGAATGAGTTCGCGTTTCGTCCCAGTTGACCTACTTTTGTATGTTTTACGGCTCCTTAACTTACAAAATTTCATGAAAAATATAAATTTTCATGACAAATACACATATACAGACTTTTTTTCGCAATGCCTGCAGATATTGGCCTGATTTTTGGTGTTTGGGCAGATATTGACCAGTTACAGATAAAGTTTGTGTTTCGTCCCAGTTGACCCACTTTTGACCGTTTTACGGCTCCTTAACATAGAAAATTTCATGAAAAATATAAATTTTCATGACAACTACACATGTACTGACTTTTTTTCGCAATGCCTGCAGATATTGCCCTGATTTTTGGTGTGTTGGCAGATATTGACTAGTTACAGATAGAGTTTGCGTTTCTTCCCAGTTGACCTACTTTTGACTGTTTTACGGCTCCTAAACATAGAAAATTTCATGAAAAATATAAATTTTCATGACAAATACACATGTACTGATTTTTTTTTGCAATACCTGCAGATATTGGCCTGAATTTTGGTGTGTGGGCAGATAATGACCAGTTACAGACTGAGTTCATGTTTTGTTTCAGTTGACCTACTTCTGACCATTTGACGGTGCTCTAACATAGAAAATTTAATAAAAAAGTGCACATGTACGGACTTTTTTTCGCAATGCCTGCAGATACGGGTCTGATTTTTGGTGTGTAGGAATATAATGAACAGTTACAGATCAAGTTCTTGTTTTGTCTCAGTTGACCTACTTTTGACCATTTGACTGCTCCTGAACATAGAAAGTTTAATGAAAAATAGAAATTTTCATAACATGCATATGTACCGACTTTTTTTCCTCAATGCCTGCAGATACCACCCTGATTTTTTATGTGTGGGCAGATAATGACAGTTACGGATCGAGTTTGCGTTTCATCTGGGTTGACCTACTTTTGATTGTTTTACGGCTCCTAAACATAGAAAATTTCATGAAAGACAGAAATTTTTATGGAAAATGCACATGTATGGACTTTTTTTCACAGTGCCTGCAGATACTGGCCTGATTTTTGGTGTGTTGCTTGATAATGACCCGTAACAGGTCGAGTTTGCATTTTGCCCTTGTTGACCTACTTTTGACCATATGACACCTGAACTTAAAAAAATTTTCAAAATTTCACAAACGTTTCTAATTTGCCCCAGGCGGGGGCATTCGTGTCGTTCCTACACATCTAGTTTAACAATAATGATACCTAAAGTGGCCATGCAGCATGAGACTGGTTCTGAATTCAGTTTTTTTGCTGTATTGTTCAGTTTGTCCTATATTTACCTGTTATATTTACCTATTATACCAGGTGGGTCACTGCTGCTTGCTGGGAGAGGGGTTTGTTTTCTGGGCAGTGTAGAGGGTATGAAGAAGACCACTCAGGAGTCCCTGCAGAAAGGTGAATAAATATACTTTACTTTTATTGTAGCCGTGACAACCCGACTCGGTAGGCAATGGGATAATTGGGCTGCTATGCCTACTCGAGTCGTGATACTAGTAATATGGTGGAATGTTTTGCAGTTGTCGTGCATCTGGTTGCATTCATATTGTGGTAAATGTCCCATAATCTCAATATTATGCTTGGAATGGTTAAAAACACAATAGTATATATGTGAGCTCGCAACCCAAACTGAAACACTGTCTGCATGGACACGGGTCATTTCCTGTGTCGCCTGCAAGTTGCCTGCGTCTTGTCACCCTTGCAAGCCATGCTTGTGTTGATGCGGTCATAAATTCAACAAACATGCCGAGGGGTTTACCAATGTGCTTGGTTAAACAGGAACTTTTCATGCTCATATTTGGTATTATTAGAAAGTACACAAAATATGCTAACGAATGGTCTGGTTTATGTTGATTGACAGTGTACCTGTAGCCCATGAAGCGTCAGAAATGACAAAAATATTTGCATCTTCATAAGGCCTTGTAATGGGATCTTCAGACGTAGATGTCATGACAGTAATCAGGTCATAATGCCAGAGGGTCAATATGAGCTACTTTCATTGCACCTACTGGATATGTGGAATCTCTTGCAGTTTTATCCACTCCATATCTAATTGTTACACAGCATGAAATATAAAGGTATTTCATATCTACACACAACACCTGTTAGTTCAGATGTAAACCATCAGGTGGCAGCATATTCCGCAATCTCTTAACCAATGAGCCAGGAAATCACTGTCCATATTTGACTGTTTCCATGATAGGGGACTTAATGAATTAAGAAGAGTTAAAACAGTGTTATTTGAACCACCTTTTTTCTTGTCTCTCAGTGTACAGACAAACAGTAGAACACACATACACACACATCATGAATGTTTGGTGTTTTTATCTGTTATGCACAGTTCATTATAAATTAAAGGATGCATTCTCAAACAAGCATTCACATCATGCCTCTTTTAAACTATTTGAACCTAATGGTTCTTTTGAAATGGACCCTTATTAGCTCAGTTGACTGAAAGTCATCTGAGCTATAGCAATCACCCTTTGTTCGTCGTCTATCCAGTCGTCCGGTCTTCCGGCCGTCCGTTAACAGGGCACAAATCATAACCGCTGGACCTGGAATCTTCAAACTTAAAATCCTAGGAGGTCTATGAAAAATCTCCTTGGAAACCAGAAATTAGGTCTCTATTACCCATATCCTTTCAGCTATGGGGCACCAAAGTACCCCCCAGAATAATGCAAAATTTGATACAAAAGCTCAAGTATCTGAAAAACTACTGCATTGATCACTATGATTCTTTGCATGAATATTGATCATGGAGTGTTCCATCAGTTCCTGCAGACTGGTGGTGCCACCTGTATTTTTTCCAATTTTTATGAATTTTTTTCTATTTATTTCACACCTGCAATGAAACTGTCATCCGTTAACAGGGCACAAATCGTAACCACTGGACCTGGAATCTTCAAACTTAATATCCAGGGAGGTCCATGAAAAATCTCCTTGAAAACCTGAAATTAGGTCTCTGTTACCCATATCCTTTGAGCTATGGGGCATTGAAGTACCCCCTAGAATAATGCAAAATTTGATACAAAAGGTCAAGTATCTGAATAACTACTGCATTGATCACCATGATTCTTTGCATGAATATTGATCATGGGATGTTCCATCAGTTCCTGCAAACTGGTGGCACCACCTGTATTTTTTCCAATTTTTATGAATTTTTTTCTTTTTCAGACTTTCAAAGGGGCTGTCATCTATTAACAGGGCACAAAATTGTAACTGCTGGACCTGGATTCTTCTAACTTTACATCAAGGGAGGTCAATAAAAATTCTCTGTGAAAAACATGAAATTAGGTGTAAGTTACCCATATCCTTTGTAGTGACTAGTATACCCCTCAGAATAATTAAAAATTTGATACAAAAGCTCCAGTATCTGAATAACTAATGCATTGATCACCATGATTCTTTGCAGGCATATTGATCATGGAGTGTTTCATCAGTTCCTGCAGACTGGTGGCGCCACCTATAATTTTTTTTAATATGTATGCATTTTTTCTCTTTTTGAGACTTTCAAATAAAGCCTCATCTGTTAACAGGGTACAAATCGCAACCACTAGACCTGGGATCTTCTAACTTGACATCAAGGAAGGTCCATAAAAAGTCTCTGTGGGTACAAGAAATTAGGTCTCTGTTACCCATATCCTTTGAGCTATGGGGCTCGTAAGTACCCCTTAGAATAATTAAAAATGAGATACAAAAGCTGCAGTATCTGAATACCTAATGTACTGATGGCCATGATTTTTTGCATGGATATTGATCATGGAGTGTTTCATCAGTTCCTGCAGACTGGTGGCGCCACCTGTATTTTTTCCAAATTTTCCGATTTTTTTTCTCTTTTTGAGACTTTGAAATAAAGCCTCATCTTGTAACAGGGCACAAATCGTAACCACTTGACCTAGAATCTTCATACTTGACTTCTAGGGAGGTCCATGAAAAGTCTTCTTGGAAATCTGAAATAAGGTCTCTGTTACCCATATGCTCTGAGCTATAGGGCTTGTAAATACCCCAAAGAATAATATAAAATTTGATACCAACAAAAGCTCCAGTATCTGAATAACTAATGCCTTGATAGCTATGATTCTTGGGATATATATTGATCATGGAGAGTTCCATCAGTTCCTTCAGACTGGTGGCACTACCTGTATTTTTTTCAAATTTTTATGCATTTTTCTTTCTATTTATGAGACCTTCAAATGAAGTTGTCATCTGTCCAAAAGCCCACTGAAACCCATTTCTTAGGACTCTTCACATAATTCATGATTTGTCTGCACTCTGGCAGTCATTTTGCTCATTGTTCAACATTCCTTGAATTCAGCTGAACGTCATGGCCCATGGGCCACTAGTTCCCTTAATTACTATAAATATATTGACACCATTTTAAGCATACATATGCCATGTAATTGACATTGCTGGCACTAAGTTGTTGGCACACAATGTGAACATATCTCAGAAATGCCTGTTTCTTGTCTTGAAGTCTCAGGAATGGTGTCAAGTATGTCCAGATTTTCTCATTATTCCTGAGGAATTTGACATAGGTTTCTAAAGGGGCTATTACAATTCAATCTATCAGAAACTATGTTAACTCGTGGGAACTAGTGATGAATAACATAAATAACTGACAGTTGATTTTAGTGCTCTCTTGTTTTGAAAGTAATGGAGCAAGGAGCTGCACTGGTTGACATTCCCCACCACAAGGACCACCATACAGCTCACCAGGTGTCACTACCTGTACACTGTGGTATCTGGGCACACACAGACCCAGGGACAGCAGATAAACTGAACCATGACCATCAAGGACTGCTCCTGTCAACTGTAGATCTGAACAAGACCACCCAAGCACTTACAGAGTAGGTGCCTTTTCTCTCTTTTTTTTTCAAACCATATCATCTATAGTCTTACCTAGTGTTTAGTAAAATATTAAAAGTCTACTAATTTAGAGCTCCAATTCTAAATTAGAATAAAAAAATGAGTTGTAATTTTTCAGATTTAAGTAGTATAGTATGTCTTTCATCTATTCAGCATTTAGCCATATTTTATTCAAGAGGTAAA
Source organism: Sipunculus nudus (assembly GCA_026874595.1). Classification (NCBI taxonomy): domain Eukaryota; kingdom Metazoa; phylum Annelida; class Sipuncula; order Golfingiida; family Sipunculidae; genus Sipunculus; species Sipunculus nudus. The sequence continues at coordinate 67,963,088 of CM049315.1, forward strand.
ATCAAATAGTTGACCTTTTTACTTGGCAGGACCTGAAGAACTACATCTCTGAACATATGTTCTTCCAGATGCCATCTGGTTGTTGTCATGACAACAGTATGATTTAATTTTTGTATTCGCCAAAACGAAGTTTTGCGGATACTATGTTTTTGATCGGGTTCCGCCGCTGCCGCCATATTCGTTTCTGGAGAACTCCTCTGAGACTTAACTGGACTGATTTTTCTGAAACTTACACCAATTATCAAGTCGCATGTGAACTGGTGCCTAACCAACTGGCTTTGACCTCTGACTTTTCCTCTCTGCCCAGTGTCTATTTGTGCGTCTGTTTCCACACATAAACCCACATATCTCGGGAACCATTTGACCAATCAGGAAAAACATTTTGTACAAATGTAGCCCTAGGATAGCTTAATAACATACACAAAAAATGGTGGCGCCACGTGCAACCATGTTTGCACAGTGTCAATCTGTTTGTCTGCCTTGGGTTAAAATCACTCATATCTCTGCAGTGGTTTGACTAATTTACCTGAAATTAGGCATGCGTGTACATCCTGGATAACTTTCTTGATTGTATGACAGGTGGTGCCACCTACATTCACGTTCATGTTGCAGACATCCATGCTGATATCTCCGGACTGGTTTTACGTACCTTCATGAAAAGATCTCATATAGCTCTTTATCATACACAAAACTGGTGGCGCCACCTGGAATCATTTTTGCACAGCATCCATCTGTTTGTCTGCCAAGGGATAAAATCACTCATATCTCAGCGATGGTTTGACATATCTGCCTAAAATTTTGCAGGTTTATACATCGTGGACAGCTTTTTTGATTTTATGACAGGTGGCGCTGCAGACATCAAAGCTCATATCTCGGGAACTGTTTGACCGATTGAGCTAAAGTTTTACATGTATATAGAGCTTACATAGCTCTTTATTATACACAAAAGGAGGGAACACCTGCAACCATTTTTGCACAGCATCTGTCTGTTTGTCTGCCGTGGGCTAAAATCACTCATATCTCAGTAGTGGTTTGACTTATCTGCTTAAAATTTTGGGTGTTTATACATCTTGGATAGCTTTCACGATTTTTATGGCAGGTGGCGCCACCTTAATTTATGTTAACCCTGCAGACATTCAGGCTTATATCTCAGGACAGGTTGGACACATCCCCCTGAAATTTTGCATGTGTATAGATCCCACATAGCTCTTAATCATACACAAAATTGGTGGCACCACCTGCCACCATTTTTGCACAAGTTCTATTGTTTGTCTGCTGTGGGATAAAATCACTCATATACAAGCAGTTGTTTGACTTATCTGCCTAAAATTTTGCATATGTATATAACGTGGGCAGCTTTCTGAATTTTGAGGTAGGTGGTGCAACCTACTTACAGATTTTGGCTGCATCCATGCTAATATGCAACACACCTCTCTCTATTTCCCCTTGCCACTCTATCCATGTCTCACTTCACCCATTACACTCTGATTTTAGCGGATACATGTAGTCGCTTGTTGATTAGCCATATTCTAGTTTTTAAACCAAGCCATGCTGAGAATAATTAACTAAATTTTTGGTACATTGAAAATCAAAGATAAATTAAGGACTCATGATGTGTTGCAACCTTTGTACATCAATATATATCTCAAATGATAACCTGTAAATACACATCTATATCAAACACTGGTGTATTATTTGTGGCGAGACTTTGTCTCAGACAATCCTGTTATGGCCATAATCATATAACAACTTGTCTGTAGTCCTAAATGTTGGACATCACATTTTCCTTTGACCTCTTTGAATGACCCTTAAGAGAGCCATTAAGATTTTTCAGACCAAAAACATTGAGAGAGAGTGTCACATTGAGAGAGAGAGAGAGAGAGGGGAGAAAGAGAGAGGAAAGAAACAGGCATTCAGAGAGTATAACAGGGGATCAAACATGTGAGGCATCAGGTGTTCTTTTATCTGTTGTCCCTACATGATGTCTGGGATGGTGTACTTTACAGACATTAAAGAAGATACAATTCTTAGATATAATTTTCCTGTCATACCTTTAGTATGTTTGGGATGGTGTACTTCACGGACAATAAAGAAGATTCAGTTCATCAGATGTCATTTTCCTGTTGTACCTGCAGTATGTCTGGGATGGTGTACTTTACAGACATTAAAGAAGATACAATTCTAGATGTAATATACCTTTAGTATATTTCGGATGGTGTTCTTCACAGACAATAAAGAAGATTCAGTTCATCAGTTGTCATTTTCCTGTTGTACCTGTAGTATGTTTAGGATTGGTGTTCTTGAAGGACATTAAAGAAGATTCAGTTCATCAGATGTAATTTTCCTGTCATACCTTTAGTATGTCTCGGATGGTGTACTTCACACACATTAAAGAAGATACAATTCATAGATGTAATATTATTGTCGTACCTTTAGTATGTTTGGGATGGTGTACTTCACGGAAATAAAGAAGATTCAGTTCATCAGATGTAATTTTCCTGTTGTACCTGCAGTATGTCTGGGATAAAGTACTTCATGGACATTAAAGAAGATACAATTTTTTTATGTAATTTTCCTGTGGTACCTGCAGTATGTTTGGGATGGTGTTTTTCACGGACATTAAAGAAGATTCCTATGCTGATTACATGGTCATTCACCAGCAGCTGATGCAGGCCATGGGTACAGAGTCCTTTCCACTGATTGCAGATGATGAATTTTATCAGGTACTCTCAATCACCAAGCTTTGTACTAAAAAAAAATTTGTTATTAACCTGCTCCATTGGGTTTATTGTTACAAAGCAACCATTTACAAACTTGGTAAACATTATAAAATGAGTCATTATGTTTTTAAAGAAGAAGCTAAAAACATTCCTTTTTAAAGAAGCCTAAATCTGGTCATGCATTTTTCCAAATGAACCGCATTTTAGTATAATTTTAGTCAGCATATATATCTTTAATTTTTTATGTTATTTTTAGAAATTGTTTGATCTTTTAGTGCTACACAGTATGAAATGTATGTATACTTCCTGAGCTGTATTTTGATCTCTAAGTAAGGGAGAAAATTTGCCTGTCCAAGTTATTCAATGCTCTTTACATATAAGATAATTTTTTTTTATTTTCTGAATAATACATTAATTTATAACTTTTTACAACTTAATTGAGTTGGTTATATGTTGTTCCTGAAATAAGATATCTTTTGTGTACTGCAGTACCTGAGCTATATCAGGAGACAGCCTGTGAAGCTGGGTAATGAAGCATCTCAGCTGATACAGAATTATTACGTTACCAGCAGGTCACTGAGGGCCTCCAGTCCAGACCAGACCAACCTGCCTGTCTCAGCTCTCAAAGTCATGTGTGTAGTTTTTTCTTTTCATTACAGTCCACTTGTGTTTTTTGACCTAAGGTCTCCATCCAAACCCTCCATCTTGTATGGAGACTTAATCCCTTTAAACTTCAACCATCTAGATTCTGTCATCTGACTTCATTTTTTTTTGGCTATTAGCAAACAGTTACTTCATTGTTTAAAGTAATAAACTGAACTGTACACTCAGCCAGTAAATCTGGTATGGGCTTGTATACTCCTAAATCTGGTCTATGGCTAATTAAGTATTTCATTATTGATATAGGATTTTCATTAAAGGATTGCATTGGATTGTCTGCAGGATCTTCACTGATTCTAGCAAATAATTTAATAGCTCTGAAATCATTTTTCATTCAAACAGGGTTATATTTTTTTATACTTGCAGTACTAACCTCTGCTTGGCCCATGCTAAGCTGAGACAGAAGGAGGCAGCCATGGTGGAAGATGCAGTCATTGCTATCTACCTGTATGAGGAATCCTGTACTGTCCAGCATGGTAATGACTCCAAGAAAAAATTTTCATTCACAATTATAAACCATTTCAGTGAATTATAGAATATTGGAGGAGAATTTTATTCTTGTAGATATATTAAAGCCCTCATTTTTGTAATGCAACTAATCTTTCTTTCTCAGAAACCTTTTGCTTTCTGTACACTTCTCATAATTGTATCCAGGTGGTTCCTTGGACCAGCCTAGTCTAGTTTCGGTATCACCTGGATGCTATCAATGAGATAAAATTGGCCCTGCATACAGTACATTGTTTCATTTGGCATGTATGAAAAAAATGTGACAGGAAATAAGTCTCAGGTTTAAGAATTTGGTAGAAAAATCTATCTTTGTGTGACCGAACAACAGTCGTTGTTGAGGTCAGAGGTTATTTCATTTAATTAGCATGTTTTGTTACAGTAACTACCGCTAGGTTTTAGCTAGCGCCACTTGCTGGAGACGGTATTGTACTACTGCGCATCTTGTTTTGCGCAGGGCAGAAGCCAGCGTTCGTTCAGAAACCATGTGAAGACTTTTGGTCCAGGTCCGTAAATATTGTTTTAATCCCAGGTTAGTATTTAATGTCAGCACTTCTAGGATAGTCTGCGCATGTAAAACAGTTGTTTTCTTACTATTGACGCTAGTTCAGGCTGTCAACACCAGTTTGTTAATGGTAAATTCATGTTTTAGTCCTGAGCTGTTGTATTCACATCGCGCGTGAATGATGTTGTGTTATTTGCTGATTATATTGATGCGCACTGCTAAATATACTTTATTATTCTACGGATATATTGGTTTTACAAGGGAAGTAACCCTATATAATATATTTGAAACCAGACTTAGCCTGTGTAAACCTTTGAGTATGGCATGTCTGCCAGGCATAAGTAAAACCATGACGTATCCCGAGTTTGCCCTAATTGAAGTGAATGCTAAACGTTCCATTTGCGTACTTTCGTTTAAATCCTACACGATAGGTGTCAGCATTTTCGTTTGTCTGATGAACAGATTATCGCTCGACGTAGTTTAACTGCTGTTATTGTTCACCAAGTGTAAATTTGATATTATTTTCACTCAGTAAAGTGAGACGTGGTTTATAAAACCGGAATTATATTCTTTATTGTATTTTGTGCTTAGGATAGCCTTCAGTATGCTATTATTTGAGGAATGAAACAGTTTTATTGTCTATAAGTTGTAAATAACTAAAGTTATCATTGTTTAGGCTGAAGAGTTAACAAGGAGGTTATGTCTTAACCCGTGTTTGACTGTGCTTCTATGGTTAAGTATACTAAGTTTGTCATGTTATCCTGATATTGTAATATGTTACAACCAGGTAATTTTATACTGAAACTTGTGGTGATTTTAATTTTCTTTTGTTGCCAGGACTTAACCAGCCAACAGAGGGCCGTGTTACAAGCTGCTGCGCTTCCAGAGCCAGCCACCCTTTTTTGTTATTGTTGTAATCCTTTGTGTTATGATGGACACGAATAAACTGTTATTAAACAGTGCAGCCTTTGGTGTCTTGGCCTGACCGGTCACAGCTTTTGGTGGCAGCGTCGGTGGGATTGGCTGCAGGATTAAAGGGTGGCTGGTATGGTGTGTATCCTATGGACAAAGGATCGAGAACAAGCATGGATTTCCTGGGACTGTTATCATTTAATTTGCTGGTGGGCAAGGATAATGCCCTGTGATACACTGTGAACATTGATGATTCTTGATTCAGTTGCTGATCCGGTTTACTGACATTACTGTTTAATCCAGTCATCAATTGTATGGACAGTGTTATGTTCATAGATGGTATGGACAGTGTCATGTGTTTAACATACCATTGGTGTAAACTACATTGCATACTAAGCTATATGCTGCATTGGTGTCGTGTGAGTGCATCTGGTGGTGGATGCCTGTGTTGTTGGGGATGAGGAACCCTGATGTTGTGGACAACCCAATGGGCCATGGACTGGATCCGGCATGGTTTGACTTTCTCCCAGTATGGACTGTTGGTTAGCTGAGTATGTTAACCATTACAAGGAAGAATTTGGGCCATTTCATTTAAGATTTATGGAACATGAACTGTTTTAAAACTATTGTGTTGCATGGATGATTCAACATCAACACGGTATTAATATTCGCTAATACGGACAGTCAGTGTTATTGAGAACAGCTGATATAAACTGTCATGCAGAAGGACTTCATGCATTTTATTTAGTATCACTTGGAATTTGGAACTGTTGCAGACTGACTGTGGTCATCAGACTGATTGATGATATTTTTTGATTATATTGATACATATTTTTGATGATGTGAATACTTACTTATATGAACAGCACTATTGAGAGCCATTTGGTTGTTACTGTCATTCATGTTTATTGATGGCTGAGTTTTTTTTATTTGATTGTAGGAGGTATTTCTTGCAACCAGGTAAGGTGTTGCTGAGTGTTGAGCGTTATGATATTGTATATTTTATGGCATGTGTATCCTGTGAATTGAGACCAATTGTGAGTCAACAAAGAGAAACAGTAGAGTACCCTGTTTGATATTGATGCATGATTCTACATGTTTATGCTATGTTCATTTGATTATGTTTCCATATATTGTACTGTTTGAAGTAGTTGACCTACTACTGTTTGATGATAGTCATTGATAGAGTTAGCCATGTATAACTATGTTGTTTGAACTCGCGGAGCAGTGAGAGGTATCAGAATGGTAATTATGGGCCTTATTCAACAGATTGGTAAGTAGTATTGCGTATGATGCATATTTTAAGCGTACATTGATGATAATATTTTGTGTATTTGGACAACTGTTGCTTAGTGCTAGCATGTGTACCACTATGGGTGAAGAAGAGAAAAACTTACCTCGTGTTGTATACACACACCGTAAGCTGTCACGATTTAATGGTGATAGGGACAGTTTTGATGACTGGGAAGTTGAAGCGCGTACTGCTTTAGAGGTCCAGAGTATTCAGGGTAAGGCCGCCGCTGAGTTCCTATTGGCACATTTAGAAGGTGTTGCCAGAAATGAGGTCAAGTTCACTCCAGAAGCTGAGCGTGATGATCCAGCAAAGGTATTTGATATACTTAGTGAGGCTTTTGGTGATTGACATTCTAGCGACCAGCTTTTGGATAAGTTTTATAATAGACAACAAGAGGGTGAGACAATTAGAGAATTCTCACACGGACTCATGTCATTGTTAGAAAATGCATGTAAAAAAGATGAGACTTGTGTCGCAAACAAAGATCGGTACTTCGCGGTAGGTTCGCAGAAAAAGTGCTAGATAGAAGATAACGCCGTGATTTGGTACGCTATAATTCCGAGAAGGCAGACTTAACATTTCGACAGTTGCGAGCCAAAGCCATTGAGTGGAGTGAGGAGGAAGTAACTTCTCAACATAGGGGTCAGGCTCACGTGACCGAGGTTACATCCCAGCCAAGGGGGGCGGCGAAAGTAGACACTGTTGATTTGTCCTGAGGTCAGGATGAAGGGATGGAGAAAACACTTTGTAGAGTACTAGATGCGCTTGATCAGCAAGCAAGGGTGCATACTCAGTTGTTAGAGCAGCAACAGAAATTATTCCAGATGGTTTTGGATTCCAAGACTAGTGCCCCACCACAGAGGCGCGATGAAGGTTTTGCTAGGAGACAACCACAGAGAGACTACCGCAGAATTAATATGAGAGAGGTTGAGTGCCACCGTTGTCATAAGTTAGGTCATTTTGCGAGAAATTGTTCAGAGAAGCTGACAGTCAATGAAAGTAGTGGTCCTCCAACAGATAGTCCCAGACAAGCAGACAGTTCCAGTACGTCAACCAATGTATTCACTGAAGGAGGTGGTGTTGGGACTGACATAATAGACAAAGCAGTCGGAAGTCGACCTGTGGTAACTGCCAGAATTGCAGGAGTGCCTGTAAAATGCTTGATCGATACCGGGTCACAGGTGACAACTCTTAGTGAAGAGGTATTTCAACAGAGTATACATTCTCAGAGCGGAAAACCAATGGAAGTAGGACAATGGCTTACGCTTCGGGCAGCCAATGGATTAGAGGTGCCTTATACAGGATTAGTTACTGCCAGAGTGGAAGTCGGCAATAATACAGTTGAGGAGGCAGGCATTTTAATTGTCAAGTCTACCCCCGAAACCAAGGAGAAGCTACAGCAGGTTCCGGCAGTGTTGGGGACAAATGTGCTGTCTCATTTACCAGGTTTTGACTGTCTCAAGTTAGACAAGATTACAACAGCGCCACCTAGGAGTGGGTTTGTTAAATTGGCCAGTTATTTGGAGATATTAGTGCCATCGAGATGCAAGTGTATTTTGCCAGTAAGGGCCCAACCACATGGCAAGGAGACGCTATGGTGGAACCATTAAAAGGTGTTTCAACATTGGTCCAGCCTACACTTATGAACTTTTCAACAGGTATTTCAGAGATCCAAGCTGTAAACCTTAGTGACAGAGAAATACGACTGAAGCCCTACACGCGGCTTGGTGTTATATCTGCGGGTATGGAGATAATACCCACAACGGAACCTTTAAGAATTGAACAAGTCGATGAGGAGATACAGGTCTCTGGTGGACTGAAGGAAGACCATGCAGGTGATTTGCCGAAAGTAGATCTGTCTGACTTCAGAGGCACAGATGAGGAGCGACAAAAACTGGAGGCTCTATTGATGAAACACTCGAAAGTATTTCTGCGAGAGGGAGAGCAGTTACCTTGCACTGATTCCATCCAACACGGTATCAAGCTTGAAGACGATGAACCAGTGCAACAGACATATAGGCGCATTCCACCTCAACTCTGGAGTGAGGTGAAGGAGCATTTGAAGGATCTTGAAAGGAGAGGCATTATTCGAGAGAGCCAGTCTGATTTCGCATCGCCTATCGTCCTAGTCCGCAAAAAGACAGGAGATCTCAGAATATGCGTAGATTATCGTCGCTTGAATAAAAAGGTCAGGAGGGATGCTTTTCCCCTTCCTCGAGTGGAGGAATGTTTAGAGGCCATGTCAGGTGCAACCTTGTTCTCGACATTAGATTTGGCCTCGGCCTACAGTCAGATTCCAGTAGCAGAAGAGGACATTCATAAGACCGCTTTTATTACGCCTATGGGGCTGTGGGAACATCTTCGCATGCCGTTTGGTCTGTCGAACTCGCCAGCGACGTGGCAGAGGCTGATGAGCCGAGTCTTTCGAATGGATATTCTGGAAATTTTGTTGGTGTATCTTGACGATATCATTGTTTTTAGTTCCACGTTTGACCAACACCTCGAGCGTTTGGATCTTGTTTTGACTAGACTTGCTGCACACAGACTGAAGCTCAAGGGTGAGAAGTGTCATTTCTGTGAGGAGAGTGTGACATTCTTAGGTCATATTGTTACCAAAGATGGTGTTAGACCAGATTCGGAGAAGATTAGTGTAGTGTCCGAATGGCCAGTTCCAGAGACGTTGAGGGGACTGAGGTCATTTTTAGGTTTTGCAACATACTACAGTCGTTTTGTGCCTGGATTTTCCCGTTTGGCCAAGCCCCTACATACATTAGTTGCTCAGGTAATCAACCGAAGGAAACAAACGAAACGCCTGAAAGAGTCGTCACTCTCAGATGTTTGGACTTCAGAGCATAACCAGGCATTTGTGAAGCTGAATGATGCACTAACCAGTGATCTACTGCTGGGATACCCCGATTTCTCAAGTGAATTTGTCTTAGAGACTGACGCGTCATTTGCAGGTTTGGGAGCTGTTTTGAGCCAGGTGCAGGAAGGCAAGAAGCGAGTTATCGCCTACGCAAGTCGTAGTTTGAGAGGAAGTGAGAAAAATGCCTCAAATTACAGTTTGAAGAAGTTGGAGTTGCTTGCTTTAAAGTGGGCCGTATGTGATCGTTTTCAGGAATATTTACAGGGAAGCTCTTTTACAGTTGTAACGGATAATAATCCGCTCACTTATTTGATGTCAAAGTCCAAGTTGCCGGCGTTAGAGCAACGATGGGCCTCAGCCTTGGCAGGATTCTCATTCAAGATCAAGTATAGGCCTGGCACACATAATTCCAACGCGGACGGTTTATCGCGACAAGAGTCAAGGCCATGGGAGATCAATGAGCCAAGTAAGGATCAGGAGGTAGAAACCACTTCAGCGTTGGCCAGTCTGTTACAGAATACCAACGTTCCGCTTGAGTTACAGAAAGGTGTTTGGGAAGAGAGAGGCTTCCAGGAACCCAAACAAGTGCAACTAGATGAGTTACAGGCAACGCCATTACTGTCATTATCCATGGAAGGAATGGTAGATCTCCAAAGGCGTGATCCAGTGATTGGTCATTTTCTAGATTATTGGGAAAAGGGAGAGAAACCTACTGGAATTGTACAGAGGAGAGAACCCAAAGATGTCCAGATGTATTTTAGACAATGGGACAGAATCGCATTTAAAGATGGTGTTCTTGTGAAGAAAGTCATAGATCCTGTGATGGGTCAAGTGTTTCAGATTTGTATACCTAACGTTGTAAAGCAAGAGGTCCTCAAGTCACTGCATGATGGGCATGGCCATCAGGGAACTGAGAGAACGGAAACCCTAGTGCGTAGTCAGTACTATTGGCAGGGTATGTCTCGTGATGTTCAGGAGTGGGTACAGAATTGTAACCGTTGTGTTTTGGCCAAACATCAGGCTGTGCGTCCACCTATGGGATCATTGTTAGCTAGTCGTCCATTGGAGGTCGTCGCAATGGATTTTACTTTGCTTGAAAGAAGTAGTGATGGGCTAGAGAATGTGTTAGTTCTCACCGACGTTTTTACGAAATGGGCCGTTGCCATTCCCACACGTGATCAGACTGCGGTCACGGTGGCCAGAGTGTTAGTGAACGAATGGTTTCAAAGATTTGGCCCACCATTGCGCCTGCATTCCGACCAGGGCAGGAATTTCGAATCGGCAGTAGTCCGAGAGCTTTGTAAATTGTATGGCGTTGAGCGTTCACATAGTACACCATACCATCCTCAGGGAAACGCTCAATGTGAGAGGTACAACCGAACACTTCACCACTTACTGCGTACTCTTCCATCAGACGAGAAGAAACATTGGCCTCGTCATGTGCAAGATGTAACGTGGATGTATAACACCACGCAACATGCATCCACCGGATATTCACCTTTCTTTCTTTTGTATGGTCGTGTACCTCACCTGCCAGTAGATATGTGGACAGGGAGCATTCCGCAAGAACAAGGACCCGTAACTTCAGATAATTGGGTAAAGATTCATCAAAGGAACTTGATGCGCACTTACAAGCATGTGCAACAGAAATTAGAACAATCCGCAGAGAAGCGAAAACAAATTTTCAACAGAAAAGCTAGAGAAGTCCCACTAGATGTTGGATCGCTAGTATACGTCAGACAGCGAACTCTGGGACGTAACAAGATTCAGGATTGCTACAATCCTAAGCCTTATAAAATTGTGGATCTCGCGGAAGGTCGAGACATCTATAAGATAGAGCCAGCTGATGGATTTGGTCAGAGTAAATGGATGAACCGGACTCAGTTACGAGAGTGTCCGAAAATCCGTCATCTTCCACATTTTGAACCAGTACAACTGTTGGACGAAGAAGCCGAAGATGATGGAGAGGATTTTTATGTTGTTGAATATGGTTCTGCACCGAAAGTTAATCGGGGAATGCGAGGTGATGACCGAGCATGTGTGACTCGCGAAGAGACATTGCCAAGCTCTTCATTCATTGATAGAGATCGTAGACGAACTGCAGGGCAAAACCGTAATATACATAGAGAACCCCGTTCAGCTTGGGAATTGACTAAGAATCCGGCTAGTAGTCAGGATATGTATGTTTTAACCACATCTGACTTTGATTTTTGTCATAAGGAGACTTTTGTGTAGTTCATGATATTTGACCATTAAGTTGTAAGACTTGAGAAGTTTAGGTGTTTATGAGCCTTCTCATTCTTTGTAATCGTAAGGTTCAGGCTCACAAAAAAGTCGGGGTGGGTGTGACCGAACAACAGTCGTTGTTGAGGTCAGAGGTTATGTCATTTAATTAGCATGTTTTGTTACGGTAACTACCGCTAGGTTTTAGCTAGCGCCACTTGCTGGAGACGGTATTGTACTACTGCGCATCTTGTTTAGCGCAGGGCGGAAGCCAGCGTTCGTTCAGAAACCATGTGAAGACTTTTGGTCCAGGTCCGTAAATATTGTTTTAATCCCAGGTTAGTATTTAATGTCAGCACTTCTAGGATAGTCCGCGCATGTAAAACAGTTGTTTTCTTACTATTGACGCTAAATCAGGCTGTCAACACCAGTTTGTTAATGGTAAATTCATGTTTTAGTCCTGAGCTGTTGTATTCACATCGCGCGTGAATGATGTTGTGTTATTTGCTGATTATATTGATGCGCACTGCTGAATATACTTTATTGTATTGCCAGACATAGTCTGGAGATACTATGGTTTAGGCACGGTCGCGCCGCCGCCGCCGCCGCAGAGATTTCTTTTGGACACAATATCTCAAAAAATATTTCACGGATCTTTACCAAACTTGGTATATGTATAGATATGGGTGAGAGGACGACGCCTTTTTAAAATGAGGTCATGACTTCAACTAGGAGTGACCTTGACCTTGAATAGGTTCAATTTTGGGGAAAATCACACAAATTCTTAAATATCTCAAGAAAACTTGCATGGATTGATCCCAAAATCAAGTTGATCGAAGATCATGGATAGGGTTGTCATGTTCCAGAAACTGGTGGCGCCACCTATTATTCTTTACTTGTTTTCATGCCGTTTAATATCCCCAAAATTGCTACTTGACAGTACTGTGAGCATTATAAGTCAAAAACTAATGGACAGATTTCTTTCATATTATGCAAATACATAGATATGGGTTATGGGATGATGTTTATTTAAATTGGGGTCATTACCTTTCCTATGAGAGTGGCCTTGACCTTGAATATTGCCATATATGGTGAAAATCACACAAAATCATTAATTTCTCAATAAGGGATGCATGCATTGGTCCAAAAATCAACTTGACCGAAGATCTTGGATAGTAATGTCATGTACCGGAAACAGGTGGCGCCACCTGTTATTCTTTTACTTGTTTTCGTGCCGTTTAATACCCCATCATTGCCACTTAACAGTACATTTATAACCTGTGAGCATTATAAGTCAAAAACTAATGGACAGATTTCTTTCATATTATGCATATACATAGACATGGGTTATGGGATGATGTATATATAAATTTGGGTCATGACCTTTCCTGTTAGAGTGGCCTTGACCTTGAATATTGCCATATATGGTGAAAATTACACAAAATCATTAATATCTCAATAAGGGATGCATGCATTGGTCCAAAAATCAACATGTTCGAAGATCTTGGAAAGTATTGTCATGGACGGGAAACAGGTGGCGCGACCTGTTATTCTTTTACTTGTTTTGTGCCGTTTAATACCCCATCATTGCCATTTATCAGTACTGTGAGCATTATAAGTCAAAAACTAATGGAAAGATTTCTTTCATATTATGCAAATACATAGATATGGGTTATGGGATGATGTTTATTCAAATTGGGGTCATGACCTTTCCTATGAGAGTGGCCTTGACCTTGAATATTGCCATATATGGTGAAAATCACACAAAATCATTAATTTCTCAATAAGGGATGCATGCATTGGTCCAAAAATCAACTTGACCGAAGATCTTGGATAGTAATGTCATGTACCGGAAACAGGTGGCGCCACCTGTTATTCTTTTACTTGTTTTCGTGCCGTTTAATACCCCATCATTGCCACTTAACAGTACATTTATAACCTGTGAGCATTATAAGTCAAAAACTAATGGACAAATTTCTTTCATATTATGCATATGCATGGATATGGGTTATAGGATAATGTTTATTTGAATAGGGGTCATGACCTTTCCAATGAGTGGCCTTGACCTTGAATATTGCCATATATGGTGAAAATCACACAAAATCATTAATTTCTCAATAAGGGATGCATTGATTGGTCCAAAAATCAACTTGAACGAAGATCTTGGATAGTGTTGTCATGTACGGGAAACAGGTGGTGCCACCTGTTATTCTTTTACTTGTTTTCGTGCCATTTAACACCCCATCATTGCCACTTAACAGTACTGTGAGCATTATAAGTCAAAAACTAATCGACAGATTTCTTGCATATACATAGACATGGGTTAGGGGATGATGTATATTGAAATTTGGATCATGACCTTTCCTTTGAGAATGACCTTTTCTATGAGTGTGGTCTGATATTAATTGTTGCTGAAGATGGGGGGCCTATTCTTAAAGGGGGGGGGGGGGATTAATTGTCTGGCGATACTATGGCACCTGCGGTGCCCAGAAATATCTAGTTATTCTACGGATATATTGGTTTTACAAGGGAAGTAACCCTATATAATATATTTGAAACCAGACTTAGCCTGTGTAAACCTTTGAGTATGGCATGTCTGCCAGGCATTAGTAAAACCATGACGTATCCCGAGTTTGCCCTAATTGAAGTGAATGCTAAACGTTCCATTTGCGTACTTTCGTTTAAATCCCATATATAGGATTTGCCAGTTTTTGACCACTTGACGAGTGATTTGCGACTCGCCTAGTGGGCAATTACGAGTCGCGAACGTGCAAAAACGAGTCGTTATCAGTCGTCAGGATGCAAATACGAGTGACCACGTTATCACTTGACGAGTGATTTACGCCTCGTTTAGTGGTCAATTACGAGTCGGTAACGTGTATAAACGAGCCGGAACCAGTCGTCAAGATCCAAATACGAGTAACCACATGACAAGTACTGCTCGTCGTGTGGTCAATAACGACTACTCATTTCTTATTTACGAGTCGTAAACGTGTAAAAACGAGTCGGAACCAGTCGTCAAGATGAAAATACGAGTTACCACATTAAGAGTACTGCTCGTCGAGTGGTCAATAACTACTCGTAATTTCTTATTTACGAGTCGCAAACGTGTAAAAACGAGTCGGAACCAGTCGTCAAGATGAAAATACGAGTTACCACATTAAGAGTACTGCTCGTCGAGTGGTCAATAACGACTCGTCATTTCTTATTTACGAGTCGCAAACGTGTAAAAAGGAGTCGGAACCAGTCGTCAAGATGAAAATACGAGTTACCACATTAAGATCGAGTACTGCTCGTCGAGTGGTCAATAACGACTCGTCATTTCTTATTTACGAGTCACGAATCAAACGTCTATAAACGAGTAAAAATTAGTCTCGTGAAGTGGTTATAATATAGCTACTTGCTAAAAGAGTCTTCAGTATACACAGAAGAATCGCCAGTATATATACATATAATAGAGTCCGTGCATGATTTTTAACAAGAACAAAATATATTTTAGATTGTATTGTGATGAACAGCGAGTCGTTATGTATTATTTGAGATTAATCAAGATAAAAAGCAAAAAAAAAAAAAAAAATAGAAAAAAGATCAATTCCAATTCAGTTAAATCAATTTATTAAGTTCAAGTTCAGCTCAAAATTCTGAAAGTTGCCCATCATTTGAATAAAGGAGACTTCATAATGGTCAATATGCAGCAGGGACGTGTGTAATTACAGGTGATTTCGAATTGCCAAAAATACAGCAGCACGTGTGACGTATTAAATTGGATGGCGGTATGTACGTAACTTGAGTTTGCATCGTCTCAAAGCTGCGTCTGCTTGTTCGTTGATCTTAGTGTTAATTTTCAAAACAGATTTATCCGCTTTGCTAGTGTCTATATTATATATATATATATCCATCAGTACAGCTGTACATATACATATGTCCTACACGGTATATAGAAGCCTATCAACCAAAAACCTGTTCTTTAAGCGGCGCGGTTTATGGTTAAGTGCAAACACGTGCAGTTCACACACATTGTCATAAATCACAGTTGTGGGCATTTTTGGAAACCGGCGGACAAAGATGTCGAACGCTGTCCTTGGAGGCTCCGCAGACGACATAACCTGGAACCCAAGACAAACTCCATGATGACAGAAAATAGTGAATAAGCCGGGTGTAAGCCTTGAATTACTCATTCTGACTTTTCGGCAGCCACCCTCAGAGAATTGGGTGGCTTTGTTCTTGTCAGCGGCATAGGATGCATTACGATATAGTGGCATGGTAAACTTTAAAAACAAAATTCCAGCAGCTCGTGGACTGAAACAGGTGTCGGATATTCCATTTCACGAGGAGCTTCATGCTTGAAGGGGCGTTATACCGACTCTAGCATTGCCGTTATCAAAGCTCCAAGAGTTTCATTTGTTTCAGGCAATGATATCACATATAGATGACAAGAGTATTCATGGGATCCGTTGAATGGTTAATAAAATATCAGTGTAAGCAAATATACATATATCCGTAGGATTTAGGAATTGAGACCTGCTCACAAATAAGGAAACTGCATGAATAGGAAAGGCACTGCATGTATATAACCCCATGGGATCTTTGTGTGCTTTATGGTCACTGATGGGTATTAATTGCTCACAGCAGGGGTCAAGGGGGAGCGATCAGCATCACAGCCCTGCGAGGAAGTCGCTGGCCTCGCCGAGCCGCTTGCGTAATCCAGCCGGAACTGCATGGACCAGTGTCGACAGTCACCGTACTGGACATTAAAGCAGGCTTTTCATTCATACGCTGATAAACGGGTACCTATATGACCAGGGATACGAATACGTTTAGTGTTTTCACTTAACTATGTTCGTCAAAGAAGTTAACTGGAACTAAACACAGTAAATTTTAGTATAAAAAGCCATGTATAAGCGTATTTGTTTTATTTTGTATTTGTTTTATCTCTCTCTCTCTCTCTCTCTCTCTCTCTCTCTCTCTCTCTCTGTATTATTTTATCTTCTTGAAAGATGAAAATCAAAATAAAAATTTTTGATGCGGGGGGTGCCTGAGAACCATGCCTTTTTTTGGTCTTAATTTGTGCAAGTACAATTCAATCTCTCATTACACATAATAATTAAACTAACTATGAAGTAATTACTGGGTATGGTTAACTTAAAGTTGAATTGAAATTGGAGCGTAATATGGTGAATTTATTAACTGAATCACTTAACAACTCGAGAATTCATTGACGGCACACATGTACAAAAGGAGGACAACGGGGCCTACCTTATGACCTGCTGCCACAAGAGTAAGGCATTTGGACCTGCTCACAAACGAGGAATATCCTTGAGTAGAAAGCACGCTGAATATATAACTATCTGGGGTATTAGTGTGCCTTATAGGTCACTAAACCTTAGTAGTGGTCAAGGGGTCAGCATCACTGCGCAGACGTTTGGCTGGTGGCATAACCTGGCCGCTTACGTAATCAGACCAAAGCTGCAGGGACCAAAGCTTACGATTAACCGGCCGGACATCAAGGATACGCCTAGACCATATCAAGGCCAAATCATATCACCCTTAATAGAGATCAAAAGGCGTTACAGGAATTCTTGTAGTACTAGTATAAATATAGTACCCTCGATGTTTCCAGGATACAATTCACACCAACTACAGCACTTGATGAGATTCACATCCTCTATATAATATATTCTCTGCATGAATAAAGTCTTCATTATATGAAAATATTGTAACATATGAAAAAATTAAAAGAAGGACAAAGTGACAGACGCAATTTAAAACATTATTGAATGTTTCACCACCAGTCATAGGCCTAAGTACAAAATGTACTAGTAATTGAATTTTTTGTTATGCAGGGTTATTCCATGGCATGCAGTTATATTCCATATCTGTGAAAAGGCTCTAATCCTAAATTCACCAGATATATATCTTGTCAGGTGGCCTCCGTATACTTAATTATATGCCTTTTTAGTTGCCTTATACTTCCCGTTTAGTTGTTCAGTGTTTAAATGAGATTCATCTTGAAAACTATGTTATCCATAAACCGTAATTACTTTACGTATACAGTACCGTGGTCATGTGTAAATGATGAAAACTATATAGAGAGATATTGTAGCTCAACGTGTACGAGTTTTGGAGTTTATCATAGATAAGGTACCGGAATCAGTGCCAGGCCAGCACCCGATGTTTCGGTCAGGTTCTCACTCTTGTCCTTAGTATACGTAACAAAAACATTACATGTGTATACACCCTACGTAAAATACATCTGTTTACGGAGTCAGATACAACATCTCAGATCTCAAAAATGCCTTGTTATTCATTTTACAAAACAATGGCTTAATTTACCCAGTTTCCATATGCATGCATGCGGATTGCAGAACGCGGAATGCGTGTTGAGAGATCTCTTATATATATCTTATACCTATACAGGTGCGGTGAAGCAGCTGTCCGATCCGGTATACCACCGGGAACCGGTAAAAATTGGGGCATGTAGCGATTCGTTATGCCAGAAATATATGAAGCCCTCATGCCGGATACGTGCACATGAGATCTCACTTTAATTACGATTGATTTATATCTGCATACATAAAGCATGCTGGTTCCGCATTTTGTGCATATATAGAACCTTATATATAGCTTGAATTTCATATTAATTATAGGAAAAACATGTAGAAACCATGAAACAGCGAATCCTCTATAAAAATGAACACTACAAAAAAGTCTAGTCATTGAAAGCTTGTACTTCCTTAAGAAGTATATATAAGTCACAAATAAAATATCCACGCTTGCAATGCTAGCTTATATATTATAATCATGATAATGCTATATAAGCGAGTAAAACACGTCTGGCCAAAGACCTCTGAAATCATCCATTAAGCTATATAGCAATTAAAGGGGCAAAAAGCCCTTGATTTTAAAATCAGTCCTAAAATTGTTTCTAATGTAATTATTTAGTTCCCATTTGCCAATAAGCTAAAAAAATTGTCCACTTCACGACTCGCAAAATCATTTAGCGACTCGCAAATGACCTCTTCACGACTCGCAAAATCATTTAGCGACTCGCAAATGACCACTTCACGACTCGCAGAATCATTTAGCGACTCGCAAATGGCCACTTCACGACTCGCAAAGCGCTCGTAAAAGGGTCATTTTTTGGCAAATCCTATACACGATAGGTGTCAGCATTTTCGTTTGTCAGATGAACAGATTATCGCTCGACGTAGTTTAACTGCTGTTATTGTTCACCAAGTGTAAATTTGATATTATTTTCACTCAGTAAAGTGAGACGTGGTTTATAAAACCGGAATTATATTCTTTATTGTATTTTGTGCTTAGGATAGCCTTCAGTATGCTATTATTTGAGGAATGAAACAGTTTTATTGTCTATAAGTTGTAAATAACTAAAGTTATCATTGTTTAGGCTGAAGAGTAAACAAGGAGGTTATGTCTTAACCCGTGTTTGACTGTGCTTCTATGGTTAAGCATACTAAGTTTGTCATGTTATCCTGATATTGTAATATGTTACAACCAGGTAATTTTATACTGAAACTTGTGGTGATTTTAATTTTCTTTTGTTGCCAGGACTTAACCAGCCAACAGAGGGCCGTGTTACAAGCTGCTGCGCTTCGAGAGCCAGCCACCCTTTTTTGTTATTGTTGTAATCCTTTGTGTTATGATGGACACGAATAAACTGTTATTAAACAGTGCAGCCTTTGGTGTCTTGGCCTGACCGGTCACATTTGTGAAAAATGCCACATATCTTTCCCCTCCTTAACCATATTATAATCTGTGCATTCTGTGTCTGTAGATACTGTTGCAATATGCAGGACTGATGGATATTGATGCTGAAAGTGATCACCAGGTGGTGTTAGTGACTTTGTGGCACATGTTGCAAGCTTGGACTTTGCTAGTACATAATATATAGGTTCTGTGAACAATTAAACTATTGAAACAGATACAGCTGTCATTATTTGTTTAAATAGTTCACCAGAATTTCTTGAAAACAAATTTTCTGTTTTTCCTTGATGTATTTATATATTCCAGATATTTCCTGAGACTTCAACACAAAAAAGAGATATAGATCACAGCCAGTAATTCAGTAGATACCCTGTTTGGACATCGAGTTAAAAAAAAAAATGCTTTCTCTTTTTGGTAAATTGAATTCCCTAAATTTCCATGATTTTAAGCACACTTTTTCCAAGCTAGAAAAAACATAAAACATTTTCAGGCATTTTCTGATTTCAAGGATAGTTGAGAACCTTGATAAGGTTGCTGCTTTTGATTCAGTACATGAGTTTGGTATATCTTGAAAAGGTAAATAGGAGAAAATATCACAAGAAGATACAAATCTTGGTTTGCTGTGGCTTCCTAGGATTCATATTTAAAATACTTAAATACTTATTCACCCACCTTTTCTGAATATATTTTCTGATATTAATTAACTGTAAGTAGTTCCGGTTCAGAAAAGTTCCTATAATCCTTTCTGAGGGATGTATGAACTTGTTTAGCTACAAGCTATTAGTCAACTCGGAACATTAGCCAGTGAGAAAAAAATGTAACTGAAGCTGATTTGTTGCATTTGTACAGAAGCTGAAAGGTCACTGAGTGCAAAACTCCCTTTGTTAAACTCTGGTTTGTCTGACTGGTCACCAGATGTCCTTGTTGAATGTGTTTGGATGACTTTGCAATGCTCCCCACATGTTATAAACAGGATATATACAAAATGAACAGCACGTGATGGGAATTGAGTCGTTTTAGGTATCATAAGTTTTATGAAAGTTTTAAGGAATTATCTTTAGTTAATAGGCATAAGATATCAGAAAAGGTTCCTTTAGTATCCAAATCATGGATGACACACTGTTGGAACCACCCTATATTGCAGATGGACCACTATCTACATATAGACCCATGAGGATAAGGCATACTCAGGCACTTATTCACTCATTGCCACATGCTCTAAGGGTTTGGACCTTTGACAGCTGAGGTTAAACTTATAACAGCCAGTAGGACCATCTGTACTTTTAGAATAGCACCATATCAACTACCAGTACGATGAACTTTGCAGCAGTCTGTCTATACTTTAAATTCATGCTTATCGAAGAACTGACAGTATAGTAAGTTTTGGACTTAAACCTTCATTATAATTCTTAGTTACACAAAGTCATTTTCACAAAACTCCTCTGTGGCAACTCCTAAAAAATTATTGTATTTGAAGTGATAGATGCCGTGCTTTTGCTGAGGGGGTCATACTTTTCATATTATCCATATTTTCAAGTAAATCTTGATAATTTTGACATTAATTGGGAAATTTCACAAGGGATCTGTTAAGGGGCCATCTATCAGAAAGTATACCAGTATTTCCAGTATGCCAGTGGATGAACTTGACCCATGGAAATAAACATTTCATGTAATTCAGCCAAATTTGCATAAACTGGTCTCAATTCAAAAACTGGAAATATGCCAGTATTATGGCCATGATAAAAACAATTCAAAATTTGGATGGCCTTTTGGGCCTCTTTATTAAGTCAGTGCAAAATCCCTGTGTTGATTTCTCTTCATCTGTTGAAAGAAATCTTACAGTGCTGTATATATGTTGACTGTGCCACAGTATTATACTGCAACAGTATGTAATACATGTTTCATTTTTCTCCATCCTGTGCTAACTGACCTATAACCACCACAACCTTTATGCTCTATCCCTTTGATCTAATTGTGAAAATGAGCCCCAAAGATGCTCCTCCACATATGGCTTTCCATGTCTATGGTTGTGAGTGCTGTTTAGGAGACAATAGTGATGTCACAAAGACGTCACAACTGTTGGTTGTGTATGACTTCATATTGACTAACATCATCAACTGTAAATTGTGTTCTCTGGTGATGAATACATTGCAATCACTGTAAAGTGTGTTGTCACATTTTCGATTATTTGTCTCATACGAATTCAGCGAAAGGTAAGACATTATTGCAGTTGGCAGAATAGCTCCTGAAACCCTTGGGCCAGAAAGTGTTATACTGTCTCCTTTATATGATAAAATATCCCAGGAAAACATGCAGACACAGATACTGATACAGACCATAGGTGATCATGATAACCAATGATGACCAAAGGTAACGTGATTGGTTGCTTGCAACTGCTCTGCTCATGATTGTTCATTTAAGGAATATAATATTTTGGTCACATATAGTTCATGGTAAGGTCAATGTGTTTCATATGATTTGCTACATGGAACCAATGGGATGTGCTAAGCATGCTGCCCTCTGCAAAATGTAATCAATTCTGGTAAACAAACCATGAGCATCATATGTCTTACATACACACACACAACAATAACTCTATATTTTCTCCAGGTGAGTAACAGTTAACTAAAGTTTTCTTGCTATATTTTACTGACCATATTTATTCAACAGGGCAGTCAGCACTGAGTGTCCAACCAATGCCCCATGTCAGAGACAACAATATCCAGGCTTACATTGGACAAGAGGTCAGTCAACTATGGTTTATAAATTACCGAAATATAAAGTGCAAATAGTACACCAGTCTTTTCTCAACACTTGTAGTGCTTGCAGTCATTTACCAGATAAAAGTTTCTTTTGAGTAAATGTGTACTCTCTGGTGGAATGACGTAATTTTAACTTTTAACACATTCAGTCTTTCTTCGGAGCTTTTCATATAAATCAGTGTTACTGTCAAAACTTGAACTTAAAAAGATTTTAAGAGCTTTTTGTGCATGTTTTTGTACTGTTTGAGGACCCCATGATAAAGTCATTTTTAGTCATAAATCTGACTTGTTTAACATTCTAATATTCCTATATTTGGCAGTTATAAAAAAGATATAAAAAATTTAGTTATTTGTAGGATGGTTATCCCAAATACTCTTTATTGCCTGTCTGATACTTTTTCCCAGACTACGTTTAAAATGTAAATCTGTAGTGATATTGACTTAAACATCTGCCACAGTCCAAGCAGTCTTCTGAGTTCATTGCAAATTTTGTGCCATGCAAGAAAAGTTACAAATGTTTGTGTAAATACCAGGAGAATCTACTCATCCTTCTAATTACTGTTGATCTCTGTTCTCTGTTTACATTAACCTCGGTCATTGCACCACAATATCACCAGTGGCCGGTAGTCTCTGTTTTTATCCTGCATGGTCACTGAACTTGTCTCCTTCCAGAGGGATGCACAGCTGCGTCAGTTCCAGCGGAGTTTGGAACAGCTGTGTTCAACGTGTGTCATGGATAGGCTGGATGTGTCAACCAGAGGATCTGCTGGACCTGAGGAATAGTCACCACATGATAAGATTAATGAAACTAGAATCATTACAGTGTTATTGCCACTTTGTTAATCTTTAACCAGTATCTCACTGCCTTTGTGAACCCACAAGTCAAGTGGCTCCACTCACTCATTTTCACAGATCATCTCAGTGGAATTAGAACATGATACAATAAAATCAAACACTGATCGGGTACCTCAGCCAATGCCATAAGTTATTTTTAAGGTAAAATATCAGAAAATGGCTCTGTAATGCCTTATGTAATTTTCACTGTGGTTACATTCCAAAACAATGTCACCAGTATGTGCCTTTGTGAAGACAAATTATTTAATTTCACATGTTTTCATTATATTAATTATATAAAATGTTAAAAAGTATGAAATTAACGTGTTATGGCTGTTAAAACTATTATCACTGTTGTAAAGTTAAAATATTGTTAAAGCTATGACGCAATTAACAGGTAATGTTGATTGTTTTGATATATCTAATGAATATTCCGTATATATTCAATTTTAAATATATGTGTATAATATAGTTATAATGAAAGTGAACTAGTACACTGTTATGGAACGTTAATGACCTAAGAATCTGTTTATAACTGTTAATGCCTGCATATTGTCTTTTTACCTGTCTTTATAACTGAGAGATTAATATATATAATTATTCTATAGAGAGTTTTTGTGTGTACCAGTATATATAAAGTGTATATGTCTAAGTGATGAACAAAAAATATATGAATCCTGGTGATCCCATGAAACACTGCACAATCTCTGTGATATCATATATGCTAAAAGCCTGTTCTTTCCAAAAATGCATTATTGTCATAAGAAAACATGAAAATATAAACCGTAAAAGTCGTTGCAGAAGTCGCGACTTGTACTAGGAAATCGAATTCTAAAAACTAGAATTTTCTAGCAAAGTCGGGGTGCGACTTGTAATACGTATTTATCCCGTTTCAGTCAGCTTTCCCGGTACATGGAATGACGTCAGTTGAGCGATAATATGCGATACCTTTAACCAGTGCTTTGTGAAACGTCTTTCCCCAATAATTTACACTTTTAACCATCTCTTATGGCCTAAATTTCTGAACTGACGAAATTTTCATTTTATTAACATTAAATGCAAATTTTAAATTTGCCCAGTTCAAGGCCTACCCGTTGTGACAAGTCGCAATTAAAGTGACACTTCCTAATCTGCGTTACTGTTATATCATGAGTCAATTTGACGCATATGCCAGTCTGCCGCTCTTTGATGTACATTTTCTATCCCTTTAACTATATGGGTATGCGTGTCGTTATGAAAAACTCGCGGTTCCATATCCGTTTATGCTTGTAAAGTTGCGTGTCATTCAAGTTTGATCCACTACAGACACGTCGTGAATTCTTTTGCCTGCCCGGTTGATCGCTGAATACCAGCTGACCTTTGAAGCCGTGTAGCGGAAGTTCAAGCCCCGGGTCACCCGTGCAATGACTATTACATCCCCACGTCAGCTAAGCCTTCCGTGACTGATATCCACAGTTAAAAACTCTCATATTAAGAACCATTACTTCACTGTCACCATCTCGTGGTTTAGAAGCGTTTTGGATATCAATGTTATAACGTTTCACGTGAGCTGCAAATATACGATTTGCTTCGTGTGTTACCCGTGTCTCTTTCAGGACGATCGTATGCCCGGTCAACAATATGGCGGCACGCATGCATTACGGTCAATCGTGCGTTGACGTATTCGTGATTTTTTTAAATGAAGACACATTAATCAATACAATGAAATAACAAACACCATACAGGTATATATGTTTTTTACTTAAAATGCCACATACGTACCTAAATTCCACCGGAACCGGCATCGTTTGGTGTCATGACGGATCTAGTTCAACGAGGCTGAGTTTGCCATACATCCAAGCAATTTGAATATAATCACTGATAACGATGGAAATAGGGTTTTCGAGATAAAAAAAATCATTAGTCTCAGTAAACATAATACCTGTAAATTCAATTATGTGTATTTAAAATAACTCACCGGTCAATAAAGCGTTCATCATCCCCTTGTTGACTGACATATGATCAGTGATTTCAGTAATACCAGTATGTGCCGCGTCTAGATGGTAAGTTGTATCAATTAATTCAAGGGTTACTAAATTCAGTTTTAGAGCCCATTTCAGAAATAAGGTGAAAAAATTCAAACTCAATTATTCTTTCCATCTTTCAGTTGTCTTAAGTCAGTTAAAATCATGCCCAATGCGACGGATTGGGACTCGTCACGCGTACGAAAACTAATCAGTGTAATGAATCCATCCTACGTTTGACGATCTTTAACGATTTAAAAAGTTGCTCGATTGTGATAGTATTTTGCCTCAGACTCTTTTAGATTATTAATACAGTCATTTCACTTGATATTTGCATTCTAATGTTACTTAACCTAGTAAGAAACGGCAACAATGACATCGTTTCACAGCACAAAATGTTATCCGACGCAGCTGACTTTGGCACTGTACAAATCTTGCATGACAATTGAACCTCGACTTTATATGTTAAGATTCTTTTTTTATTCCTTAAATATAAGCATTGTATTAAAGCTGTCCAATTATTTTTATGTTTAAATGGTTTATCTAGTTTATAAACCACATAAGTACTATGGGGACGTTGGTTGTAGTCTTGCATCGCAAGGAATGATACTCAAATTCCATATGTATCAGGTGGTTGGGACGCCTCTGAAGTCTGGGTGCGACCTATATAATGGACTTTTCCTGAAACTAAACTTGAACGGCTATTCCCCAGGGGGTTCCTAAAAGTCAGGGCGCGACTTGTAATAAGGATGCGACTTCTGCAACGACTTTTACGGAAATTCAATAAATTAAAAAAAAAAATAGACTTCATACAAATAAATTTTGCTGTATGGATCGTTAGAGCCTCAATACACTAACTTCATTCTAATACGAATAGTATAGTAGGACAGTTAATGGCTGCTTTCCGTATTTCTCTGGAAAGGGAATGAAACCATATGTAGGGATATAAGATACACATAAGTTTCATTTCTTTCGAATATAACCAGCTTCAAAGAAAGTAAAATTATTTTGCCTTAGTTCAGAATAGTTTAAAAATATATAACCACAGTGTAAAATAGACAAACTGACAAACAGGAGTCAACCCATTAACTCTGGCAATAAATTAACAAAATTAGAATATAAATGAAGGCAACAATGAAATTAGGGTCATTACAAATAAAACAAATTTCATAATGAATAAGAATTGGGGTGAAATTTAGCAGAATGTTCATAAAAATGCATAAATCCAGTCAGTATTGCGTAATTGCTTGAAAAAGAACATTCGGTCCATTTGATAACCTCAATTGAGTGACATATTAGCACATTAATAATTTTTTTCAGTAATTCCAATTATTTAATTAAATATGCTTGAATATAACAGTTTAATTAATTTTAAAGACGAAAGGGAGAGCTTTGACAGAATCAACGATAGATGTGCCCCCATTAATGAAAGTGGTACCCGATGCATATCTCCCCATTTAAATCCCTGCAAACTTTCTTTGCTTTACTGTAAAAATTAACACTAATCTCAAATATACAACTTATCTAAATAGATATGCAGGATTTAATCATTCAAATGAATTTAAAAGATTAAAGTGTTAAGTTTGACAGAATCTATGACAGAAATAATTCTCATTGGGGAAAGTAGTACCAGAAATATGTCTAATTAAAATGACAACAACAATTCTTTGCTTTAAGGTAAAACAGTGATAATTGTTCAAGATATGCAAAGTATTTAATTAAATATGAAGATTAATTGACAGTTAATTGAGCTTGAAAATATTTTGTTTGAAAGGACACATAGAGAACAACAAAAGTCTGAGTTGAACTCTGACAAGGCGTATTTAAGTAAAAATTGACCTTTGGCCTCAAAATAAGGTCATTAAACTTCAAAAGAAAAAAATCGAGACTTTTTTCTGGTTATTATGACTATGGAGATTTGAGATTGAGTCTATAACGGTCGGCAAAAACGAACATCCGATAATAATGAATATACATCGACACCCTCACTCTATGCAAAATTTAATGAACGTTGATAAGTAAAAATAGTACCGAATACTTTGACCAGATGTTAGCACTGCTTGTGAGTATGTGTGGTAATGGAAATGAAACAGTGAATAAACTAGGATGGCAAGAAACAAATCCTACTGATTCCGCACTTTAATCCAGTTGCACACCAAATGTTAATGGGATCTTCCTTTGCAAATGTCACACCCCTCCAACAAACTGATATTGGCAGAGGTAATTATTGCACATTAATACAATAACTAATATATTTATACAATATTAAGCGAATCACTTATTTCCCTTCAAAACCCGACTCTCCATAAAATATCTGTCAACATTGTTTAAGACAAAACAAAAGGCTATCAGCTCAAATGAACCAGCGTGGCTAAAAATGATCATTGTGGGACATATCTGTTTCTGGTGTTCATATTGATACAAGTATGCCCATTTGTGGACCAAAGCGCAAATGACAGAACCTTACAATACAGAGATAAGAAAAAACAAACATCTAAGGTCAATATCTGGGTGAACTGCTTTAACCAAAAGTTGATTCCCTTTTTGCTGACTCAGCTGAAACCTATTACCTATGCTGATATATGTGTTATGAATAGTACAAATGAGCGGGCCGTTCATTGGTGGATAGATAAAGACTACATTTGAAAAGCTTAGTATAGGAATCCTGGGCCTGTGAGTCCACTGGAAATGAATGAGCTGTCAGACTAATGAGTTGACCCCAACATGTCTGTCGAATATGATTAACCGATTTTCTCATCACTAGTATTTTATATATCAGCTGACCCTGAGTATTTCCTTATAACCATGTGACCCAGTGTGAATTATTATTGGTCATGTATTGATGATTACCAAGTCATATGAACGATATTTATAGGGCCATGATCATAGTCCACTTTTATTACATTCCCAGAAACTTAAGTTAGTAATCTTAATCACAAACGACCGGCTGATGACAGATAAGTCCCTCTCGCATGTTATGACATGTAGATATGCTGATAAGACAAAAATTAAACTCATATCAGAAACACCTCAAGTTCTGATCCAGGGACAAAGAAAACACATCCTGACAAGTGAGTACCTCTAATTAAGATATTACCACAAGCGCTTGAATTGTTATTACTGTAGTTTCCGGTTAAATTTGTTACTTTTCTTCACAGGCACTTGTTTCCAGCACTACAATGGCCTAGAAACCGTAAATACATTGAGTATGGGCGATATACCCGTTATTAAAGTTCTTTTATAACGGGTATATCGCCCATACTCAATGTGTTTACGGTTTCTAGGCCATTGTAGTGCTGGAAACAAGTGCCTGTGCTTTTCTTG
Source organism: Sipunculus nudus (assembly GCA_026874595.1). Taxonomy (NCBI): domain Eukaryota; kingdom Metazoa; phylum Annelida; class Sipuncula; order Golfingiida; family Sipunculidae; genus Sipunculus; species Sipunculus nudus. The sequence continues at coordinate 67,991,420 of CM049315.1, forward strand.
GTCATTTTCTTATAACTATTACTTATCTGACATTTTCCTAGAGTTTTTCGCACTATATGGTCCATCTCTTTATTATTTACTTAATATTTGAGATAGGCAGGCAAGGAGCCTCCGTTGTTAAGCACATCGGTTTCAGGCTAAATTTGAAGTACATGCGTTATTGGCTGAACCAGCTTACGTCAGCGCGTCACCATCTGAAAACTCCAGTAGAAGACATATAAACCAAACGGAAAGCGCGTCCTCGGTTGCTATGCAATGGCTGTCTGTTTACTGCCGCTCTTTATGCGAATGATTCATTCACGGGTAATTAAATGTATCGCCTTACGTGTTGTTTACAGTCATTAAAACGATTGGAAACATAGTACCTTAAATCCTCGTTTCGGGAGCGGTAAACGTCAACGTGACCTAAATAAAGCAACAGGCATGAAATCTGTAGAATCAACCACGGAAATGACCTGTGGATTTGGGTATATAAATAGCGCAGATTTTGGGACGCTAATTCCAAAACACGACGTGGTCAAGGTTCAGAGGTTAATCAGGCCGCTCTAAGCAACATGCACGACAATGTTTTTCGATTCGGCTCTTGTGTATCCAGTTTTTAACTTGAACCTGAATTTGAAATGAAAAATCAACATGGAGCAAAGGATCCAGACACGAAATATTTTTCTATAAGGATACACAAATCGTACGGGGAACGTTATATCAAATGGTAGGGGCGAACTTCGCGACAAATTACTTGCGTGTGTGTACTCGTGATACAATAGCGTCAGACATTGGCGTGTGCATATCGACAGTAATGTTAATTGTTACAAAATGAAAGTCCATGCTGGTGGTGAAGTTAATAGATTACACTGGAGTCTGAGGGCCAGCATTTTAGCTTTATTTTAAACTTTTGCATGTAATATCATGCACAATGAAGGACAAAAAGGGCAATTATTGGCGATGCCATTCCATGTCATATACCTTCTCAGCGGCTGTCAAAAGTATACGCAAGTTCACAGGCATAATCAGGGTACCGACGTCCTATATCATATTTTTTTCATCTTTCAAATAAATACTTCATTTATTACCATCCTTATAATTCCACTTCACCTGCAAAGGAAATCTCAAACTGCAGACATTCATACAATTCTTGCACTCGTATACATAACAAAATAAAATCGTCTGCAAATCAGTATCACTTGGATGAGTTATTATTTTGCACAACTTCACACAACTATCGCTAAAGATCGTTGGTTTCTAGCTCAGCTGACTGAAATTCATCTGAGCTATAGCGATCACCCTTTGTCCGTCGTCTGTCCGGCCGTCCGGCCGTCCGTTAACAGGGCACAAATCGTAACCGCTGGACCTGGAATCTTTTCACTTGACATCCCGGGAGGTCCATAAAAAATCTTCTTGGAAACCTGAAATTAGGTCTCTGTTACCCATTTCCTTCGAGCTATGGGGCTCCAAAGTACCCCCCAGAATAATGCAAATTTGATACAAAAGCTCAAGTATCTGAATAACTACTCCATTGATCACAATGATTCTTTGCATGAATATTGATCATGGGATGTTCCATCACTTCCTGCAAACTGGTGGCGCCACCTGTATTTTTTCCAATTTTTACGAATTTTTTTCTTTTTTTTCAGACCTGCAATGAAACTGTCATCTGTGAACAGGGCACAAATCGTAACCACTGGACCTGGAATCTTTAAACTTAATATCCAGGGAAGTCCATGAATAATCTCTTTAAAAAGCTGAAATCAGGTCTCTGTTACCCATATCCTTTGAGCAATGGGGCTCCAAAGTACCCCTAGAATAATGTAAAATTTGATGCAAACGCTCAAGTATCTGAATAACTGCATGATTCTTTGCATGAATATTGATCATTGGATGTTCCATCAGTTCCTGCAAACTGGTGGCACCACCTGTATTTTTTCCAATTTTTACGATTTTTTTTCTATTTTTTGAGACTTTCAAAGAAGCTGTAATCTGTGAACAGGGCAGAAATCGTAACCGCTGGATCTGGATTCTTCTAACTTTACATCAAGGGAGGTCAGTGAAAACATGAAATAGGTTTCGATTACCCATATCCTTCGTAGTAAGTACCCCTCAAAATAATTGTATCCGCCAAAACAGCTTAGGATTCCTGAGAACTCCGTAGTAACCGCTGGGCGGAATTTTACGAAACCCGGAATTATGTTCAGGTCACATGTGAACTGCTGCGCCCCGATTTTGTTTTGACCTCTTACCTTTCCTCTCTGCCCAGCGTCCATTTGTGCGTCTGTTTCCATACATAAACCCACATATCTCGGGAACCGTTCGACCGATCAGGAAATAATTTTGTACAAATGTAGCTCTTGGATAGCTTTATAACATACATAAAAAATGGTGGCGCCACCTGTAACCATGTTTGCACAGTGTCCATCTGTTCATCTGCCTTGGGTTAAAATCACTCATATCTCTGCAATGGTTTGACTAATTCACCTGAAATTCGCATGCGTATACATCCTGGATAGCTTTCTTGATTTTATGACAGGTGGCGCCCCCTACATTCACGTTCATTCTCCAGACATTCAAGCTCATATCTCGGGTACCGTTTGACCAATTTGGCCGAAATTTTGCATGTGTATAGATCTCACATTTATCATATGCAAAACTGGTGGCGCCATCTGCAACCATTTTTGCACACCGTCCGTCTGTTTGTCTGCCGTGGGCTAAAATCACTCATATCTCGGCAGTGGTTTTACATAACTGCCTAAAATTTTGCAGGTTTATACATTCTTGACAGCTTTCTTGATTTTATGACAGATGGCGCCACCTACATTCTAGTTTACGCTGCAGACATCCAAGCTCGTATCTCAGGAACCGTTTGACCGATTTGGCCAAAATTTTGCATGTGTATAGATCCTATATAGCTCTTTATCATACACAAAACTTGAGGAGCCACTTGCAACCATTTTTGCACAGCGTCTGTCTGTTTGTCTGCCATGGGATAAAATCACTCATTTACATGTATTTGTTTGACCTTTTGCCTAAAATTTTGCATATGTATACAACTTGGACAGCTTTCTTGATTTCTGGTAGGTGGCGCAACCTACATACACATTTCGGCTGCAGACATCAATGCTAATATGCAACACGCTTCACTCTATTTCCCCTTGCCACTCAATCCATGCCTCACTTCACCCGTTACACTCTGATTTAGGCGGATACACGTAGTCGCTTGTCGACTACCCGTATTCTAGTTAAAAATTTGATACAAAAGCTCCAGTATCTGAATAACTAATGCATTAATCACCATGATTCTTTGCAGGCATATTGATCATGGAGTGTTTCTTCAGTTCCTGCAGACTAGTGGTGCCACATATTTTTTAAAAATTTGTATGCATTTTTTTCTCTTTTTGAGACTTTCAAATAAAGCCTCATCTGTTAACAGGGTACAATTCGTAACCGCTGGACCTGGAATCTTCTTTCTTGACATCAAGGAAGGCCCATTAAAAGTCTCTGTGGAGACCTGAATTTAGGTCTCTGTTACCCATATCCTCCGAGCTATGGGGCTCGCAAGTACCCCTAAGAATAATTAAAAATGAGATACAAAAGCTGCAGTATCTGAATAACTAATGAACTGATGGCCATGATTTTTTGCATGCATATTAATCATGGAGTGTTTCATCAGTTCCTGCAGACTGGTGGCGCCACCTATATTTTTGTTTAAAATTTGTACGCATTTTTCTCTTTTTGAAACTTTCAAAAAAGCCTCATCTTGTAACAGGGCACAAATCGTAACATCGTAACCACTTTACCTAGAATCTTCATACTTGACATCTAGGGAGGTCCATGAAAAGTCTTCATGGGAATCTGAAATAAGTTCTCTGTTACCCATATCTTTTGAGCTATAGGGCTCGTAAATACCCCCAAGAATTATTAAAAATTTGATACAAACAAAAGCTCCAGTATCTGAATAACTAATGCCTTGATGGCCATGATTCTTGGGATATATATTGATCATGGAGTGTTTCATCAGTTCCTGCAGACTGGTGGCACTACCTGTATTTTTTTAAAATTTTTACGCATTTTTCTTTCTATTTATGAGACCTTCAAATGAAGTTGTCATCTGTCCAAAAGCCCAAGGAAACCCATTTCTTAGGACTCTTCACAAATTCATGATTTGTTTGCACTCTGGCAGTCATTTTGCTCATTGTTCAGCATTGCTTGAATTCAGCTGAGCGTCATGGCCCATGGGCCACTAGTTCTGAATTGCCGTGAATGTGCTGTGAAGTCAAATACTTGTACATAAGCCGCAGTGTTAGAGGATCGTAGCGTACATTGGAAGTTGGCAGATGTGGGTTGGGTTGGGGGGGGGGGGGGGTTCAGCTGAAATTCTGATTCAGTAACATTTGATTTAGAAGTAAGTGAAGTAGACATATGATACCTTAATGTAGACTAGCTGGTGTTGTCACTCTTGATCCAAGCTTTCGGGGGTACAGCCCCCTTCTTCAGGTTTAGAAGTATATCTAGAGGATTTATGTTTAAAGATAAGTTAGTTATGTGTGGCACCACTAGTGTAAAATAGATAAAGCTTTACAAGATAAATACACATATCACAAATTTTAAGGCAATAAAGTAAGTGACTTTTGAAGACCAATTCTGAATAACTCTTTCTTAAAATGGTCTTATCTGGGAAATGTCATAATCATCAGTTACAATAATGATGTGATTTTTTTTTAAATTTTATGATCAAAGACATAAAATTCATTGCCTAGCAAAATCTGTTACGTCTGCCATTTGTCAGTCTCATACAAATATTCAATCTACACAAAAATGAAGTAAATAAAAATGAGAAACCAATTTAAAGGGAATACATGAAGCCATTATCGAGATATAGGTGAGTTGAAATTATACCAAAAATATATATAAAAATGCTAAAAACTGGTTAAAATTACGAAAATATAGGATACAAAGATCTAAAACTGAACTACATTCTAAAAGATATCATAATATATCATTAATCCCCTCAGGCATGTTTTAAAGAATCCAACATTATAATAAATATCTTTCTTTAAATCGACATATATCCAAAAATCTTTTATTCCAGGGACCTCCTATTACAGTAGAACCTAGAATTTCCATATCTCTTTTTTTCTGAAAATTCATTTTCTGAAATGTAACTTCAATTAGCAGAAAAGTAGAAATTCCACATTCGAAAAATATATTTTTCCCTGTATCCGAATGTAACTCTGAATGTATTCATCTGAAAATATTAAAAGTTTATTGGGTTAAAGCAGAGACATTAAATTTTACAAACTTGCATTATCATTTACCTCTGGCCTGTTATTTTTTCCTAAAGCTTAGTAGCTTATATGGTGCTTATCTGATCTGTGATGGCAGACTGATTTAGAATATTTTGTTTAAGCTACATTATCTTGTTGATATAAAATTTATCTGTTGCAGTATGGCTAGTCCTTTTCCTGTGACGGGGCATAAGAGCAGTAAGTTTATTTTGTTTTGTTTTATGAAAAAAAATTGTATAATTTTAGGGTTTATATTATAATATTTATTTTATTTCCAGTATGTTCATTTTGAACTATTCCTTCTTTATAACCATACCTAAAGCATGAAATTGTCAGTATATATATTTTTAAAATTTTTAATATTGTAGATTGAATTAAAATAATCAATTAATTTTATCAAAGGAAGCAGAGTGGTTAAAAGCCTACTCTGGTCATATTAGAAACCAACAAGTGTCAAATTTATATTTCATGTATAACATGTAATTATCTGTTGTCCTGTGTATCTTCATGTGATCATCCGTTGTCCTTTATACCCTCCTGTGATCATCTGTTGTCCTGTGTACCCTCATGTAATCACCTGTTGTCCTGTGTACCCTGATGATCATCTGATGTCCTGTGTATCTTCATCTGATCATCTGTTGTCCTGTGTACCCTCCTGTGATCATATGTTGTCCTGTGTACCCTCCTATGATCATCTGTTGTCCTGTGTATCTTCATGTGATCATCTGTTGTCCTTTGTACCATTACAAATTGTTTTTAACATTATTACCAATGGAATTCGCTTGAACATCATGAATAATTATTAAATTATCAAATTCCGCTTTAAGGTGACTATATCAAACTTTTTAATTAGCGAACCTATGAGCTTATGCGATGGTGCGGCATCGTCCGTCATGTGTAGTCTGAACGTTAACCCATACTTTCTCAAAACGGTAGGAGCTAGCATCACCAAACTTTACGCAAAAAATCAGTCTATCGGATTTTGTTTAATTTTTGGCTATCTGCATTAAAATAGATTTTATAGGGAAAAGGTTGAAAAAGCTTTAAAAATCTTCTACTCCGAAACTGTCAAGCCAAAACATTCAATATTTCATAGAAATAATCCCTGGAACAATCTTTCTCAGGTTTGTTCGAATGGTTCCAGTTCAGTGAATTTTGACATAGTTACAGGAAGCTAAAAAAAGGATACTAAAATACAATATCAGAAACGGCTGGAGCTATCATCACCAAATTTTATGCAAATGTTAGTCACATGAGTCATTTTTTAAATTGAGGTAATGGTGGCGCCATCTGCATCGACATTTTCTGTACCCTCATGTGATCATCAATTGTCCTCTGTACCCTCGTGATCATCTGTTGTCCAGTGTATCTTCATGTGATCACCTGTTTTCCTGAGTTCCCTCATGTGATCATATGTTGTCCTGTGTATCTTCATCTGATCATCTGTTGTCCTGTGTACCCTCCTGTGATCATCTGTTGCCCTGTGTACCCTCCTGTGATCATCTGTTGTCCTGTGTACCTTTCTGTGATAATCTGTTGTCATGTGTACCCTCATCTGATCATCTGTTGTCCTGTGTACCCTCGTGATCATCTGTTGTTCTGTGTATCTTCATATGATAATCTGTTGTCCTGTGCACCCTCGTGATCACCTGTTGTCCTGTGTATCGTCATGTGATCATGTGTTGTCCTGTGTACCCTCATGTGCTCATCTGTTGTCCTGTGTATCTTCATGTGATCATCTGTTGTCCTGTGTACCCTCATCTGATCATCTGTTGTCCTGTGTACCCTCCTGTGATCATCTGTTGTCCTGTGTACCCTCCTGTGATCATCTGTTGTCCTGTGTATCTTTATGTGATCATCAATTGTCCTGTGTCCCCTCGTGATCATCTGTTGTCCTGTGTATCTTCATGTGATCATCTGTTGTCCTGTGTACCCTCATGTGATCATCATGGTGTATGGTGTCATGGTGTATCCCAGACTTTTCATGTTCTTTACTTTTTAATAATGCAGGATATTCTCAGTCAGAACTACTACAGTTACAAAATATTGCTGCAAACTTTGTAAGAGGACCTAAAGGAATCTGTAAGTATTTCTACAGAAATAAAGATCCTACATACTTCCAAGACATAATGGGTACTGGTAAAGGGGTCATGAACCCTGTGTTGAAGGACAACAGTGGTGATCCAAGAAACCCAATCAATATGCGACTGGAAGGTGTTTTTCTGAGTGCCAGACATGAGCTTCCTACAATATCACCGTTTGGCGATACAAGAATTGTGATCAACCCATATGAACTGTTTGACCTGAACTGTTCCCTGTTTTTCTCTGATTTTTATTGTTTTAACAGCCAAGTACACTACATACAGCTGGTGCTGACCACAAACCATTGTTTACAAAAATATCCAGTACTGTTGGAGGAGCTTGTACAACTTGACATCAGATGCAACCCATTTTTGTGGATTGAGGAAAATGATGAATTTTACGATATAATGGTAACTACAGCACATAAAGGTGTTTTATACAGAGAGTATTAATATAAAAGCCCTGCTGTATAAGGGAAAAGCAAATTTCCGTTACGCAGAGAAACGCAGACAAGGTCCAAGAGATGTTAAGAAAAACCTGAGCTGTCCTCATTGTAATTTTTATATGACCACAATGGCCATTGTTTCATAAACTTTGATATCTGGAATATATTGAGTATATTATCTAATTATTAGATATTTGATCTCCAAAAACTCAAGTAAATGAATATCATTCTCTTGAAAGACATTATTTCAATAAAATTTTCACTGAATCCATACTGACTATAAAATAAATAAGGTCAGTAAGTTGAGTTGTCTGTAAATAAGAGTTGTGATGATCAATAAGATCTGGTCTCACATGACTTTAAAACTTGAATTTCTGTAAAAGGATTCAAACTGAATGTCTTCTTAGTTCCTGTAATCCATTCTTAAAACTATTCAAAAGTGTTACCATTTGAGTGTGTTGGGATAATGTTAAGTAAACCAGACACAAGCATTTGATTTGGTTTGTATCCTGTTTTGACTGTCCTCTGTGCATAGAGCCCTGGCCAAATTCGGTACCACAAAGGTTTGCTTTCTCCAACCATGAATGAATGAGAACCGGTAATTTGTTGCAGCTGAATGTAAAACAGACTTAAAATAGACTACCATCTAGCACTTATTATGGCTGCATTCTCCTCAGGGAAATAAAAAAGGTTACAAGAATAAACAGGGGGAAAGTATAGGCGTCAGATGGGACAGAAATTGTTTGTAACATTATTACCAATGGAATTCGCTTGAACATCATGAATAATTATTAAATTATCAAATTCCGCTTTAAGGTGACTATATCAGACTTTTTAATTAGCGAACCTAATGTATGAGCTTATGCGATGGTGCGGCATCGTCCGTCATGTGTAGTCTGAACGTTAACCCAAACTTTCTCAAAACGGTAGGAGCTAGCATCACCAAACTTTATGCAAAAATCAGTCTATTGGATTTTGCTAAATTTTTGGCTATCTGCATTTACTTAGATTTTATAGGGAAAAAGTTGAAAAAGCTTTTTAAAATCTTCTTCGCCGAAACTGTCAAGCCAAATCAATATTTCACAGAAATAATCCCTGAAGTAATCTTTCTCAGGTTTGTTCGAATGATTCCAGTTCAGTGAATTATGACCGAGTTACAGGAAGCTAAACTTAGTCATTTGGCCAAAAAAGGATACTAAAATACAATACAGAAACGACTGGAGCTATCGTCACCAAATTTTACGCAAATGTTGGTCACATGAGTCATTCTTGAAATTGAGGTATTGGTGGTGCCACCTGCATCGACATTTTCTATACAGGGCTCATCGGTCATCAATAGATTAATCCATAATTTCTTTCACTTTAATTTTATTGTTTAATGATTAAATACAGTACATGTTCTTTACCATAAGCATGTATAACTGTTGTATAACATAATGCTTCAGGAGTTTATTTCATTGGCAGCAGTATCTTTTATAATCCACATTTGTTATGTTAATATATTTGTATCAGGGAACTTTTATAATTGTTGCTCAATCTGCATGTTTTTTCTTGCATGAAATATAAACATGTCCATGTATACTAGTCATTACTATTTTCATTTATTATATTATCTATTAGATTATATAATATTATCAATAAATAGATGTACAAAGATTTGCTATATCAAATGCACAGTAATATATTTTATTGTACTTGCCAAAACAAAGTTTTGCAGATATCATGATTTTGACCGGGTTCTGCCGCTGTTGCTGCAACGTTCATTTCCAGAGAACTCCTCTGAGACCGATGTAGCAATCTACCCGAAATCTGGCATAGTTTATTCGCTCACCTACGTAGTTGTGCCTCACAAAGACAGGTGTCACCTCGTCAATCCTTTATGTGCAGTATGAATCTGGGTGTCTTTGTGATAACTCAGGAGTGGTTCAATGTATTGAGCTGCGATTCTGAATGTCCATAGATCTTGGGTTTCTCCAACTCGTACTTGAGACTGGTGGCGCTAGTACAATCATTTTGCATGGCGTCCATCCATGCATTTGCTATATGGTCTTCTTAGTGATTGGTTCATAGTATTGAACTGAAATTGTGCATGTTCATAGATCTTGGATATCCCTGTTTCCTACTAAAGACTGTTGGCGCCATCTGCAATCGTTTTGCGCAGCATCCATACTTACATTTTACACAAAAAAATTGCTTATGTCTTAAGAGTAGTTCAATGTATTGGTCTGAAATTTTGCTTGTCTATCCATCTTAGATACCTTCATCTCGTAAGCAAGACTGGTAACGTCATCTGCAACCATTTTTGCGTCCATCTGTAAGTTTGCTTTGGGTGAAAATTGCTCATATCTCAGGAGTGGTTCAATGTATTGGTCTGAAATATTGGAAGTCCAACCATCTTGGAGAGTAAACTCGCTGACCAGACAAGTGGCGCTACCTACCTCTCCGTTTTCGTAGAATAAATAAATGCCTTTTTCTCTGCAGTGGTTTGTCGTATTTGGCTGAAATTGTGCATTTCCATAAATCTTGGATGCCTCCATCTCGTACTAAAAAGTGATGGCGCCATCTGAAACCGTCCTTGCATGGCATTAATCCGCTTTGGGTGAAAATTGGTCATATCTCAGGAGTGGTTCAATGTATTGTTCTGAAATTTTGCATGTCCATCTATCTCGGAGAGTTTTCTCGTAAACCAGACAGATTGTGCCACCTATCTTCCCGTTTTCTTAAAATACGTATTGATGCCCTTACCTCAGGAATGGATTGCCGTATTGGCCTGAAACTGTCATCTTCATAGATTTTGGATACCTCCATCTAATATGCAAGACTGGTAGCCCCATCAGCAATTGTTTTTGCGTGGTGTCCTTCTGTCCGTTTATCTCAGGATCGAATCGATGTATCGGCCTGAAATGTTGCATGTTTATCTATCTTGGATAGCTTTGTGGTAAACCAGATCCGTGGCGCCAACTGCTGTCCCGGTTTTATAGAATACATTGATGAACTCTTTCTCTTTAGTTGATTGTAGTCTCGGCCTGAAATTCGGCATGGGGCTCTGTTTTTTTGGGGGGTAAAAATTGCACATATAAGAGTAGTTTAATTAGCATCACTGATACCACATATTTGAAGTCATGTCATATCACTTGTCAGGAACATTCCATGCCTTACTTTACACATGCTTCTGTGATTTGGCGGTAACACGTTGTCGCTTGACGACTGCTCGTATTTTAGTTAGATGTGATATTAACTGGTAAAAAGTAGCATCATGTGCAGATAAGATCATTAAATATAAATTATGCTACATACACCTGTTTACCTGGTATTCTGTTTTAATAAATAATAGATGATTCTTATTGTTTGTCAGGTCTGACTTTGATGGTTTCTCATGGTATTATTTTATTGAACAAGTGGGTGCCCTAGAATGATCAACCTGTCCGTTCGTCTGTCCGCCCACAAATTGGTTTCCGGATGGTAACTCCAGTTTGGATTGCCAAATGGATTTCAAACTTGACTTATGCATGGCCATTCGCTAAAGTAAGAAGCCTATACATTTTGGGGTCAAAAGGTCAAAGGTCAAGGTTAGTGGTGGGAGTCGGTTCCTTTTTCATAATCGATCATTGGTTCGGGCAAACCGATCGATATCGATTATTAATCGGTTCAGACAAATATAAAGAAATGAGCAATTATCTGTGAAACTGTACTCTCTTAACCTAGCCCGCATGTCTTAGTAATTCTACCTGACGAATAGAAGTTTTAGCCTTTTTTTATTTTCCTTTTATCACTACGATATGCTATCCAAAGTTTCATTTTAATTAATTATAGTAATCAAGAATCAAACCACAGTCCAGGACATCTACTTGCTTGCCCTTTTGATTACTCCCGCGTATCATTTTAATTTGACCACCAGCAACGACTTTCATTTTATAACAATTATGAAGACTGCCGACATGTATACTGGTTTCACAGGCCTGCCAGGAAAAATTACAGGCCCATATAATTTTTCGTAAAAATTAAAAAAAAAGTAATAGAAAGCTTAAAATATAATTACTCATGCGGCAGCGACGGCGGCACCTGACATTAGTTGAGGAGATTATTTCTAAGAGAATCTCGCAAAATTGGCATAGACCTGGAGAATATTATTGAGCATTTTAACGCCATCCCGCCCATATTTTGCAAATGAACATCTCGTTAGAAAACTCTCCGCTAATTCTGCAGCTCCCTGCCAGTTCACAGAGGTTAAATAAGTCCTCCGTTCTCTCATCTACCGTGTCATACTCAGTTATATACGGAGGTTCTTTGGGACGAAGACTCACTATATGAAGCGCGGAATGTTGTAAAAAATAGAAGAGTAATTTTTGCCTATAATATAAAGACATTCTGGTAAAAACAATGAGTATGATGTAATCGATAGTTGCCTTTGGTAATCAAGCGCTTGAAAGTGGCAGCAAACCGACTGACTTTCGAAAAAACTCGATGATCGGCCCACCACTAGTCAAGGTCACAGGACCCACTTTAAAAAGATTGTGGATGCATTTTAAGCCAAGCCTTTTTTACCAGACCTTCCATCTGGCACGTATAACTCACCTGCCAACAGGGGAAAATCCCTATTGATTTTGGGAAATAACCAGTTTGGATTAACATTTGGTTTCAGACTTGATTTTAAATTTTTCACTCTAGTAAGAAACGTATTAATTTTTGGGCTACAAGGTCAAAGGTGAAGGTCATAGGACCTACCTCTTTAAAAAAATGGATTCATTTTAACCCAAACTTTCAAATGCTAACCTTCCATCTCGCGCATATAGCTCCTCTGCCAAAAGAGAAAGGCCCTTTTTAGCTCAGCTTTCTGTAAGTCAACTAAGCTATGGTGATTGATCAGCGTCCGTCGTCCATCTGTCTGTCTTTCCGTCTGTCTGTCTATCTGTCTCTTAGACTGGAACGTTTTGATACCGTTGAACCTGTGAATCTAATATTTGCATAAAGTTAGATGTCCCTTAGTTCTCAAAATAAGCGCACTGCGATTTCGTCCCTTCGAAAAATTAAGCAAAATCTTCCATTTTTCACAAAAGAACTGTTTTTTTTTAGTTTTTTTTTCTAGCGTCCACAGCTTATATACCCCTGTTTACCGGGGTAACGCCTTTTGGCCTATCGCCTCACACTATTATGCGACCCTCATTAATGGCATGAATACTTAAATGGAAACGCCTCCAGGGAACAACACATGGTCAAAAATCAAGTAAGCAGGTGGGTTGCCATCGAAGTCCACAGTAAACAATGTTACAACAGGAACCGTCTAGACTTAAAACGATTCCCACGGAATAATAACTGTCCTTTAACCAACATCCAGTAAGACACCTGTGTTCTCTAAACTAAGTTCTCACGCTACATCGTTATTAATAGAAACAATAATCTGTTATATACTACTACTTACTTGAATGTGTATAAAATATCTAAGTCACAGTCCTCTGGTGACAGCCAGGACCATATGCGTTCAAGCTAGTTACTAAGTATCACAAGGTGGAGGCACGTGTGCGGCTGTTAATGAGCTGTGCACTGCATAGGCAGCTCCAGGAGAGAATTAAGCCGATTTCAGCCAAGTGCAACAATAGTGATGTATATAGCCTTTGCCACGCGCCGTCGGTCCATCTAGTCCATCGGCTGATGGGTTTGCGCCAACGGTGGATCGACCGTTGGGTCGCCCATCGCTCGACCGATGGGCCAAAGCCGCCAAACCCATCGATCGATATTGAAGTTCATACTGAACAAAACATATATACTATATAATGTATTATTTCTTATTTTTTTATATCGTTATCCCATATGAGGTTCTGTTGAAATGCCTTTTGTTTACAAACTATTTTATAGGTCAAGCTCCCTATGTTATCCTGGTAGCTGCTGTCCACATATGTAGAACATGGACACGTTTCTTTAATATTAATATATTAAGTATTCACCACCGATTACTTGTTTCAAGTCGTCTTATTTATTTATTTTTTTTATAAAATGCTCTTATCAGATGAATAAGCAGAGAGTCAAATGTCATTTTATACTAAAATAATGTGCCCCGGCCCCCTTCCATCCCCACTATAATGACCATTATATCCCCCCCCAAACAAAATATCATACATTATGTCAAAGATCTTGTACAGTTTATGAAACAAACTAGCTTTTGTTATTATCAAATATAGATTGAAATATTTATTGAACCCTAAACTAGCCTACAAACACATTTTAATTTTTTATTCTGGAGCATGAACATTGAACTGCTCTGAGCATCTCCTTATATAGAGAATACATAAAAAATTGAGACATGCCTACAGGAAACCATCATTCAATTTAAATGTCCCTTATTTTTTTTTTGCAAATGTAAGTTTTATTTAAGCAGCAGTTTTTGCAGGAGAAATATAGACATAAACCTTAATCAATCACAAGTTAAGAAGGTTTCCACTTAAAAAAAAATATTACTTGTTTTTTTAGGTATTTTTTTTCGTAGAAGTTATTAAATATGAAATCGACCGTTGGTGAAAGTCACGTTGCCTAAGATGCGAAGCGTAAATATAGACTTTCTCATAGGGAGTGATCAAAAGGGGATCGGGCCTGTCAGCAGTTTCATGAATATATATATATATATATATATATATATATATATATATATATATATATGTATATATATATATTACATAAGAAGATACAGCATTTGTGTTAACTTGTATACATACATATATTTTATACATTTTAAGTATAAACCCAAACATGAAAATCATATTAATTTTGTAGGTTATTTTCTCCTGGTATTTAAAGTCTTTGTGAACATAATTGATAAAGAGAAAAGATTCATAGGAGTTGCCCCTTTTATTTATATTTTATTTTTAATTTATCTGGGCACTTGTGGGTGAGAGGTGCTTTAATTTTGTTTATAAATTCCGTGTCTCTTTATATATCCGGCTGTATATAATGTCGACTATCATGTTTTCACGAACGTATATAGTATCTCATTATTGTGACAACCCAAGTATGGATGCGTTTGAGATGCCAAATGTCAAATTCATGTAAACAAATATACGCCTGGTCTTATTTATTAATAATACCATTTATTATCACACAAAGTGAAGTCCTTAGAAAGAAATCAAAACGACGGTTGCTTCAATCTGTTGGTGGAACATGATGCAAGCTGATATATGTGATCCATAAGTTCCTGTATATAAAAAAGAAAAGGATTTTTTTTTTCACAGAATCAGATTCAACTGTCGATCTAGTAACTGGCACTTTTATGACTGCCTTATTTATTTTTCAAGCATCACTCAGCCCGCATTAGAAGTCTATGGGCGTTTTGCGGGGTTCTTCCTGACCTGTAAATTTTCTAGTTATTTATAACATTTCACACATTCAATTGGTGATTAACTTTAGGCCTATGCAAAGTACATGATAAACACCTCACTTGCATTGAATGAGCTTAACTTCAAACAAGCTGAATAACAACAACCCATTTGTTATGAAGATAGGCTGCATGAAGAGCACAAACTGTTCCGGTTAACAGGAGTGTTTGTCAAATTGAGGGAACTTTTATCAATATTATGGTCCTATATGCAAAATGTATTTCAGATTTGCTTTACTAATTGTCTGACAACATTGAAAATCTATTATAATATGTGCAAATGACAAATATATTTATTTAAAGTAAAGTAAATGCTTTAATGCTTTGGTAGAGCGAAACATAAAGAGGTCAAACTAAAGTTTACTGTCAACATTTTTGGGGCCTACGAATGCTCTCCCACCACCCGCAGGCTTCGGAACTGAATGAATATGTTTAACTGGAAATAATGGGCTTTAACGACAAGAAAATTATTTACCGACTTTGATGGATTATTTATAGATGAGAAATCAGAACGACTTCAAAAATGAAACGGCATTCAGATGACCATCTGAAAACTAAACTTGAAGCTGCTCAGTAATTTTGTATTTATGCAGTAGTTGCCAATATCGACAAGTAAATGCCTGTGGAAATCTTAATTATTATTCCCGCAATTATTCTAAGATTAAAAAATGTTTATTTTTCAGAAAGCATAATCTTCCATCAGAAAAATAAATGTTAAGTTGTCATTTACTAAATAAACAAACATAACATATTTTAGACGCAAGAATTATCTAGTAAAAATAGTTTGTCTTCTCATATTGTTTTTTTTGCGCCGCCTATTCCAGACATTTGACCCCGTGACCCAGACGCTACGTCACTTTCTTTTGGAAAGTCAGCTTTTGGTCAGTCATTGCGAGTGACATATATATACACTAAAATTACTGGTAATAAATTATCAAGTACGCATTAACGTAATTTGATATCATAGTCCCAAATAGGTGAGTCAGTGTAACTTTCTTCGAGAAATGACGCAAATTCTCTCAATTTACATGGAAAATCCATATTTCTTTTCAGTTACATACATCGCATGAAAACAGCTGAGACTTTATTTCTCAATTGAGTGTGTTTAGTAATATAGGCCAGTACTGTATATATTTTTTGAGTATGTCAATCAAATATAATGCAAATAAATTTAGTGAGAATGGTAGAAAATATACTTGTATGCTTTATATTTAAACTGATAATCTGATCGAGAGGTATGCTTTGGAATATAATAATATTGCGTATTGCTCAATGTGTAGGTAATTATCAGTTATCTGAAAAATTGTTCATTTTAATATTAATTTGATGATAACATCTTTAACTTCATGTAAGTTTGAAAAGAGTATAACTTTTGCCTCTCAGTATATTTGTTTCGTGCTTCATGCCATACACGCCGGGATCTATAGTTTTATTAAGAAATGTAAGGGTATAAATGTTATCTATTTGGCACACATAATTCTACGATGGCTGGGATAGGGCACGCATAAAATTATAATACTGATAATTATACTATCCTCTCCTAACCACCCTATGATCCTGTAAATTTGAAATTTGGTATTTTTTTTGTGTGTGGTGCAGCATGTGATTAAACGTGGAGAAATGGTAAAAATATTGCACTGACAATGCAAATTTTCAGTTTTATTTTTATTTTTTTTTCCCAGAATTATGCATACCGTGTGACGGTTAGACCCGCTCCGAACCCCCCCCCCCCCCACCTAATGCATCCCCCACGCTTTCAAAAACGCTCAAAAGCCGATGGATGTGTGCTGTGTGCAATTAAATTTTCATTAACGTTTCTGTTTCCTTGTTTATTGACGATTTATTAAATATCATGCAAGACATAACGCTTCTTCTTTGACTCAAAAGGACATCGCTGTTGAAGCCCTGTTGGCCCAAATAATAATAGATCCCGTTTATTATCATCAGTCCTATTCAAGCTTGTGCTGACGAAATGACCATAATTAGGATTGTACCTTGGTTTTTAAAGCCTTAGGCTTAATCGTAAAATATTTTAAATGTACCGTTCAGACAATATAAGTTATTGTCCCAACTTTTAAATACCCTCCCACGCCTGCGTGTCAACCCACCCACCCCTCCAAGATGCGGTGGGGGGGGGGGGGGGGGGGTGGGGGGGTGGGGGTGGGGGGTGGACGGATGAAGAAACAAAGATTTGTGGGTAAATTTATTGATGCTGGTAGACAGGATATTTGGAGGTGGAAAAGGATAAAAATGGTCGTTGTAATGGATAAAAAAGGTTGGTGACGGTCTTTAATAATAATGTGGAACGAGAAAGAAAATGGTGTGCTGCTGGCGAGTATGCTTGAGAAGTTGCGCCCTCTTCGGTCCATTTTATGAATTTCTATACATCTTAAAATCGAGAATTACAAACCTCATTTTTTTACGTCAGAAAAAAAACAGAGGTTTAGAGCTCAAGTTTGTTGCATAGTAAATAGTGGCGAAATCTCGATGAAAAGTATTTTCCTGGTTTATATGATAGTCCTAATAGGTCTATACCGGGGCCAGAACAGGTCAGCGTATGACCAGCTCCTAAACTTTAGTTCACGTATTTAATGACGTCATGAAGCGTGTTACCCGGGCAACAATGACGTCACAAAATATGTCCGGGAACGTTA
Organism: Sipunculus nudus; assembly: GCA_026874595.1. Classification (NCBI taxonomy): domain Eukaryota; kingdom Metazoa; phylum Annelida; class Sipuncula; order Golfingiida; family Sipunculidae; genus Sipunculus; species Sipunculus nudus. The sequence continues at coordinate 68,009,240 of CM049315.1, forward strand.
GTCTCGCTACGAATGTAAAACCTGGTGGACGTGTTCTATCGCGGCTGTACATTTTGTGAGATTTATTTCATTGCGATCATTGAAAATTACGATGGCTTCTGTGCGACTTGGGACCAGAACATTACAGTGGATCAAGGACCAGCAGAAACACGTTGATGAGAGGATGGAGACGAGGAAAACACTCCAAAGACGACGCCAAAGGTATGTAATAGACTTACATATACGGAGCAGATCTGTTACTTAGTGTAAGTCAGTCATGTAGGCTACACTTTCTTCTTTAACTATAAAGGTCACATTTTTTTTTCATGCTAGCACAAGATGCCACACATATATATATAAGCCTATAAATATATTCGGTGTTATATAGATAGGCTATGCTCTGAATATGCATACCCTACATTGTATATTTGATACCGGCTGGCATGGATAAACAATTCGTGTGAAGCCGGGTTAGGGTTGTTAAAGACTTTTAACAATGTTAAACAACTAATTATGTCTGGCTTAAACTTTAATATTTTAAAAGGTGCATTTGTAAACGTTAAAAATAAACGTTAATACTTTTTGTGTCCTGATAGACAGCGGTGTGGAAAGCCCATCTGTATCAAATTATGGCCAGGCATTGCGGGGGCTGTGCATTAGCTATATCAATAGAAGTGCGCCATGGCAACGACATCCAGTTTTGGCGCATGCGCCGCCTTTGTGGTTCAGGCGTGTTGCCATGGCGTTATATTGACCTCTCGTCAAGTGCAGTTTAACCTTTATGCGCTGTTTAGATATTACATTTGATCATAATCAGCGAAAGCCGCGCAGTTTTTCCAAAATTTATATGTGAACACACGCTAAAATGCATTTGAGACATACAGCGTTTACAGAGAATTGATAATTGCAAGTTTTCCTTGCTGAATTCCTTTTTAAAATAATCAAAACTAGAAACGTCCTAACCAAAGTTGCTTATCAACACCGTAATAATCTCTTTAAAACAGTAGCAACAAACAAAGGGACGGAATCTAGCATTTAATATTACGGAGGTCGCAAGCTGGGTCCTAAAAAAAGAACCATGGGCATTTAATTATATACAAAAATATATAGTATAAACAACAAGTTCAATTAATATAATGTTTGCTAATAAAAGCAGTCAGTAGGAGATGCCGAGGATCCGTCCATCCATGCGCATGGAAAACTTTATTGTTTCCTCGTTGTCTTAATAAATTTCCGAATAAACTATGAGATACTGTTTCATTTGACAGATCAGTTTCAACAAGCTGGTATTATTTTAGTTACTTTTCAAAATATAGATGGTGGCACCATTACGTTTGTAAACATCCCGCAAGTTACGCCTGCCCTTGGTCAGTTTGTGTATCCCCCCCCCCCCGGTTATATACATGACATCACTACCACTTTTCCGCTGTTCAAATTAATCAGACAAATGAATAAGTACCACATAATAATAAAAAAAAATTAAAAAGGATAGATAAAAACAGTTATAACTTTTCTGCGGGAAATGAATCTTGTATTTTATTTCAACCGGTGTAAATAGTGTTTACAAAAGTCAGTTGTCACTTTACATATTTGTTCTTACTTCAGTAATACTAATATTGACCAAATATAGACACTGAAAATATTAGATTTAGTATGTGTAACAGTTAGGCCTAGTGTGTCGATAAATACTGATTCATTATGTCACACACAGAGTGGAAGACGGTACTAGTTTTACTGGAAGACCATATACATTTAGAGCAAAAAAAGTTACAATGAAAGTAGATTGAATAACTAAATTAAACTGAAAAAATTTCATATATTTACATATTCTTTCATTTGCAAAAGCCATTATAACCACAAAAGTCAGTTTCATATAACAAATAAACATGAAAACCCGAAACATGATTATTGTTTACGTGGTTCATAAATTACTTCTGTCATTTTCAACCCTAAATGTTTATATGGTTATATATTTATAACTCTTTTCACAATTACATTTTATCACGGACAATATATATACATGTATAATAAAAATTCTGTCTCTTCAGGAGGAACAAACGCGGTAAAAATCCGGCAGACGAAGTGAGTCACGTGAAAGCTCAGACCGCGACCCCTGGTGGTAAACAGTTGAGTATGGGCAGACAGCTTCTGAAGGCCATCAGGAAGATGAGAGGGCTGCCGGCTCTCATACGGAGGGAGGTAAGAAAGTTGTCTGCCTGTTTCAGAAGACCGAGAGAAGATGAACAACCTCAAGAATATCAAGATTTCATGCATCTGTGGAGGGCGTATGGGCAGCCTAACGAAATGAATGTCACTAACCATAATTTGTCTAGTTTTCAGAGCACAAAATCTACAGAAATGGCATCAATTGAATGCAGAAGCGATACATCTAATACAAACGCTTTTGATTTCCAGGAGACAACAGTAGAAAACCATTGGATTCCACTGGATACCTCTTTTGTTCCAAGTGAGAACCCTTCCATTTGGTCAGCTGAGGAAGATTCGATGCATTTGTTGAGACCACACGAGGAGCCAAAAGAAGATTGTGCTACTAATTATGATTTTGTAAATTTTCAGGACACAACATGGGCAGAGGATGAACACACCAAATCACCTGACTTTGAAGACGGTTTTGGTTTGCAGACCCTTTTCATGGAAAATGACATCACTTCTATCTGCTTAAAAGAGGAACATCTTCGCTGTCCTCCCAAAGTGTTGCCTTTTAATATTTCTATCCCTGATAATGACGGGAGGCCACTGGGAGAAATCCTTGATGATATGGTCCAAGAGAACCTGGACGCCCTGAGCGTGACGTCATCACTCAGCGACTCGACTATCACGTCAGTCACTGAACTCCTGGACCTGTGTACTGATGAATTTGATGACCTCAGCGTTCTTGATTACATAGAAGCTGAGAATATCCAAGATCTGCATGAAGGAATCATCGAGAATGTTTAAAGTGTCAGTAAATAAATAGCTCCTAACCTAAAATTGATCTTAACCTACAGTTTTAGTTTCAGGTTGAGCATTTCTCAATATAAAATTTCTGTACTTTCTCACAGTCACAGGATGTCATCTCTATCCTCTCTCTATCTGGCTGTCTCTCCCTTTCTTTCAGAAACACGATTACACACACGCAGCGGCCTTGGTCCATCTCAGGCTCTTTTCCATCTGTAATCAGATATCAAAAGAAAGCCTTTTCACGTATGCACATTAATTATATACCGTGTTCACATATACTCTCTGCGAGAAAGTTAAATTTATTTAAAATTTCAATTGTTTTTCAGATAAATCAGAACATAGGTTCTATATCATGGTAACCTATTCCTCAGGGTAAAGGGATCAACTGAGTTTGAGATTGCTTTGAATAACTTTAAAAATGATATGCTAACGAACTTCATATTTCGCTATCAGATATCAACGTGAGGCTTTACAGGCATCTTGATCACCTGACTGGTATGCAGAGGGAAGCTTTAGATGGCGCCACCTAGTTTTAACTTCGGTTTGAATGCTATAAAATTATTAGAATATTACCAAATACCATGCCTCATATTGCAAAGAATGGACGTTAGAACCCTACATGTCTCTTATAATATTATGATATGATGTTTGTTATATACAAAAAAATAAGTTTGCATTTCGCTGATATTATAGAATACTAACTGGGAGGTTACATCATTAAGCCATTTGCACAAGGGTTTAGTGTTCCACATATAGATATCGGTGGTAGCTCAAGAATCTTGGCATTCTAGTATCAGAAGCTCCGCACATGTAAAGTGGGTACGTGGATGGTAGTGCCATTGAAAAGGCAAGAAGTAGGTGTCAGTATTCCCACTCAGCCTTACATTATGTGAATTATGCCAGCGTGTTCTGTCCAAACCTGGCTGACGTAATTTGGAAAAACACCATGGAAAGGTATAGCTTTACAACGCCTGTACGGCTACCAAATATGGACCACCCATCAGGTATAGTGACCATGCAAACATATTTTTAAAAATTATTTATTATATAATTTCCATGATGAATTGTGATGCAATGTATGTAATTTGCATTTATAATTTTTACTTTTATACTTATATCTGCATGATCAGCCATTCTTCAATTTATGTGAAGCCGTTTTGGTTGTAGTGTTAATATAGGTATAGAAAAAAAAACAAAACAAAAACAAACAAAAAAAAAAGATGATTTTCATGCTGAATATTGATGCAATATACGTAATTTGTATGTATAATCTTAACTAAAATCTAAAAAAAAAAAAAAAAAAAAAAAAAAAAAATTATATCATATTATTTCCATAATGAATGTTGTTGCAGTCTATAAAATTGGTTCTTATAACTTCACTTTTATACTTATATCTGCATATCAGCCATTCTTCATTCTATGTGAATTCCGTTATGGTTGTAGTGTTAATTAGGTACAAAAGGGCGTTAATAAATTAATCTATTTATTAAATTCTGTTTCAAAATGTGCATGTGTATCTTCAGTAACATGAAAAGTCGTGTATTGAACGCTTTCAGATAGACCTACATTGTTTATAGTATCTGCTTGCGCAATTATTTGGAATACGCCCTAAAAGGGCCATGTATAGTGAAATTTACAATATCTGTTCTTAAAAAATCCTGATTTATTAATATTTAAAAAGTCAAGAGAAAGTCATTCTTAGGGTGTTTAAATCTTTCTCTCGCCAATGACAATGTTACTTTGGTCCATGGTCTAACATTATTAGTGTTTGTTAGAAGACCATGAAGATAACCATATGATGTGGTGACCATGGTCTAACATTAATAGTGTCTGTTAGAAGACCATGAAGATAAACATTTGATGTGATGACCATGGTCTAACATTGATAGTGTCTGTTAATAGACCATGAAGATAACCATATGATGTGGTGACCATGGTCTAACATTGTTAGTGTTTGTTTGAAAACCATGAAGATAACCATATGATGTGGTGACCATGGTCTAACATTAAAAATGTCTGTTAGAAGACCATGAAAATAACCATATGATGTGGTGACCATGGTTTAACATTGATAGTATCTGATAGAAGACCATGAAGATAACCATATGATCTGGTGACCATGGTCAAACATTGATAGTGTCTAGATAACCATATGATGTGATGACCATGGTCTAAGGTTAAAGTGTATGTTAGAAGACCATGAAGATAACCATATGATGTGGTGACCAAGGTTCAACGTTGATAGTGTCTGTTAGAAGACCATGAAGATAACCATATGATGTGGTGACCACGGTCTAAGGATAAAAGTGTATGATAGAAGATCATGAAAATTACCATGATCTAACATTGATATTGTCTGTTAGAAGACCATGAAGATAACCATATGATGTGGTAACCATGGTCTAATATTGATAGTGTCTGTTAGAAGATTATGAAGATAACCATTTGATGTTTTGATCATGTCTAACATTGATAGTATCTGTTAGGAGACCATGAAGATAACCATATGATGTGGTGACTATGGTCTAATGCCAATAGTGTCTCTTAGAAGGCCATGAAGATAACCATTAAATTTGGTGACCATAGTCTAACATTGATAATGTCTGTTAGGAGACCATGAAGATAACAATATGATGTGGTGACCATGGGTTTAACAATTATAATGTCTGTTAGGAGCCATGAAGATAAACATTTGATGTGCTGACCATAGTCTAACATTGATAATGTCTGTTGGTAGACCATGAAGATAACCATATGATGTGGTGACTACGGTCTAACATTGAAAATGTCTGTTAGAAGACCATGAAGATAACCATATGATGTGATGACCATGGTCTAACATTGTAGTGTCTGTCAATAGACCATGAAGATAACCATATGATGTGGTGAGCATGGTCAAACGTTGATAGTGTCTGTTAATAGACCATGAAGATATTCATATGATGTGGTGACCATGGTCAAACATTGATAGTGTCTGTTATAGAAGGATGAAGATAACCATAATCTAACATTGATAGTGTCTGTTAGAAGACCATGAAGATAACCATAGATGTGGTGACCATGGTCTAATATTGAAAGTGACTGTTAGAAGGCCATGAAGATAACCATTAAATTTGGTGACCATAGTCTAACATTGATAATGTCTGTTAGGAGACCATGAAGATAACAATATGATGTGGTGAGCATGGTCAAACGTTGATAGTGTCTGTTAATAGACCATGAAGATAATCATATGATGTGGTGACCATGGTCAAACATTGATAGTGTCTGTTATAGAAGGATGAAGATAACCATAATCTAACATTGATAGTGTCTGTTAGAAGACCATGAAGATAACCATAGATGTGGTGACCATGGTCTAATATTGAAAGTGACTGTTAGAAGACCATGAAGATAACCATATGATGTGGTGACCATGGTCTAACATTGATATTGTTTGTTAGAAGATCATGAAGATAACCAAATGATGTGGTGAAAATGGTCTAAGGTTAATAGTATATGTTAGAAGACCATGAAGATAACCATATGATGTGATGACCAAGGTCTAACATTTATAACGCTGTAAGAAGACTATGAAGATAAACATGTGATGTGGTTATCATGGACTAACATTATTAGTGTCTGTTAGGAGACCATGAAGATAACCATATGATGTGGTGACAATAGTCTAACATTAATAGTGTCTGTTAGAAGACCATGGAATAACCATTTGATGTGGTTACCATGGTCAAACATTGACAATGTCTGTTAGAAAACCATGAAGATAACCATATGATTTGGTGACCATGGACTAACGTTGATAGTGTCTGTTAGAAGACCACGAAGATAACCATATGATGTGATGACAATGGTCTAAGGATAACAGTGTATGTAAAGAAGATCATGAAGATAACCATGATCTAACATTGATAGTGTGTCTAAGAAGACCATGAAGATAACCATATGATGTGGTGACCATGGTCTAATATTGATAGTGTCTGTTAGAAGACCATGAAGATAACTATATGATATTATGACCATGGTCTAACATTGATAGTGTCTGTTAGAGGACCACGAAGATGACCATATGATGTGGTGACCATGGTATTACATTGCAAGTGTCTGTTAGAAAACCATAAAGATTACTATATGGTGTGATGACCATGGTATAACATTAATAGTATCTGTTAGAAGACCATGAAGATAATCATATGATGTGGTGACCATGGTCTAACGTTAACAATACCTGTTAGAAGACCATGAAGATAACCATATGATGTGGTGACTATGGTCTATTGCCAATAGTGTCTCTTAGAAGGCCGTGAAGATAACCATTTAATTTGGTGACCATAGTCTAACATTGATAATGTCTGTTAGGAGACCATGAAGATAACCATATGATGTGGTGACCATGGGTGTAACAATTATAATGTCTGTTAGGAGACCATGAAGAAAAGATAAACATTTGATGTGCTGACCATAGTCTAACATTGATAATGTCTGTTGGTAGACCATGAAGATAACCATATGATGTGGTCACTATGGTCTAACATTGAAAATGTCTGTTAGAAGACCATGAAGATTACCATATGATGTGATGACCATGGTCTAACATTGATAGTGTCTGTGAATAGACCATGAAGATAACCATATGATGTGGTGACCATGGTCTGACATTGATAGTGTCTGTTATAAGACCATGAAGATAAACATAATCTATCATGGATAGTGTCTGTTAGAAGACCATGAAGATAACCATATGATGTGGTGACCATGGTCTAATATTGAAAGTGTCTGTTAGAAGACCATGAAGATAACCATATGATGTGGTGACCATGGTTTAACATTGATATTGTTTGTTAGAAGGCCATGAAGATAACCATATGATGTGGTGACCATGGCCTCAGGTTAATAGTATATGTTAGAAGACCATGAAGATAACCATATGATGTGGTGACCATGGTCTAATATTGAAAGTGTCTGTTAGAAGACCATGAAGATAACCATATGATGTGGTGACCATGGTTTAACATTGATATTGTTTGTTAGAAGACCATGAAGATAACCATATGATGTGGTGACCATGGCCTAAGGTTAATAGTATATGTTAGAAGACCATGAAGATAACCATATGATGTGATGACCAAGGTCTAACATTTATAACGCTGTAAGAAGACCATGAATATAACCATGTGAAATGGTGATCATGGACTAACACTATTAGTGTCTGTTAGAAGACCAGAAAGATAACCATATGATATGGTGACCATGGTCTTACATTAATAGTGTCTGTTAGAAGACCATGGAATAGACATTTGATGTGGTGACCATGATCAAACATTGACAATGTCTGTTAGAAAACCATGAAGATAACCATATGATGTGGTTACCATGGTCTAACGTTGATAGTGTCTGTTAGAAGATCACGAAGATAACCATATGATGTGATGACAATGGTCTAAGGATAACAGTGTATGTTAGAAGATCATGAAGATAACCGTGATCTAACATTGATAGTGTCCGTTAGAAGACCATGAAGATAACCATTTGATGTGGTGACCATGATCAGAACATTGACAATGTCTGTTAGAAGACTATGAAGATAACCATTTGATTTGGTGACCATAGTCTAACATTGATAATGTCTGTTAGGAGACCATGAAGATAACCATATGATGTGGTGACCATGGGTCTAACAATTATAATGTCTGTTAGAAGACCATGAAGATAAACATTTGATGTGATGACCATAGTCTAACATTGATAGTGACTGTTAATAGACCATGAAGATAACAATATGATGTGGTGTGCATGGTCTAACGTTGATAGTGTCTGTTAATAGACCATGAAGATAATCATATGATGAGGTGACCATGGTCAAACATTGATAGAGTCTGTTATATGACGATGAAGATAACCATAATCTAACATTGATAGTGTCTGTTAGAAGACCATGAAGATAACCATATGATGTGGTGACCATGGTCTAATATTGAAAGTGACTGTTAATAGACCATGAAGATAACCATATGATGTGGTGACCATGGTCTGACATTGATAGTGTCTGTTATAAGACCATGAAGATAAACATAATCTATCATGGATAGTGTCTGTTAGAAGACCATGAAGATAACCATATGATGTGGTGACCATGGTCTAATATTGAAAGTGTCTGTTAGAAGACCATGAAGATAACCATATGATGTGGTGACCATGGTTTAACATTGATATTGTTTGTTAGAAGACCATGAAGATAACCATATGATGTGGTGACCATGGCCTAAGGTTAATAGTATATGTTAGAAGACCATGAAGATAACCATATGATGTGATGACCAAGGTCTAACATTTATAACGCTGTAAGAAGACTATGAAGATAAACATGTGATGTGGTGACCATGGTCTGACATTGATAGTGTCTGTTAATAGACCATGAAGATAACCATATGATGTGGTGACCATGGTCTGACATTGATAGTGTCTGTTATAAGACCATGAAGATAAACATAATCTATCATGGATAGTGTCTGTTAGAAGACCATGAAGATAACCATGTGATGTGGTGACCATGGTCTAATATTGAAAGTGTCTGTTAGAAGACCATGAAGAGAACCATATGATGTGGTGACCATGGTTTAACATTGATATTCTTTGTTAGAAGACCATGAAGATAACCATATGATGTGGTGACCATGGCCTAAGGTTAATAGTATATGTTAGAAGACCATGAAGATAACCATATGATGTGATGACCAAGGTCTAACATTTATAACGCTGTAAGAAGACTATGAAGATAAACATGTGATGTGGTTATCATGGACTAACATTATTGGTGTCTGTTAGAAGACCATGAAGATAACCATATGATGTGGTGACAATAGTCTAACATTAATAGTGTCTGTTAGGAGACCATGGAGTAACCATTTGATGTGGTGACCATGGTCAAACATTGACAATGTCTGTTAGAAAACCATGAAGATAACCATATGATGTGGTGACCATGGTCTAACATTGATAGTGTCTGTTAGAAGACCACGAAGATAACCATATGATGTGATGACAATGGTCTAAGGATAACAGTGTATGTAAAGAAGATCATGAAGATAACCATGATCTAACATTGATAGTGTCTCTTAGAAGACCATGAAGATAACCATATGATGTGGTGACCATGGTCTAATATTGATACTGTCTGTTAGAAGACCAAGAAGATAACTATATGATATGGTGACCATGGTCTAACATTGATAGTGTCTGTTAGAAGACCACGAAGATGACCATATGATGTGGTGACCATGGTATTACATTGCAAGTGTCTGTTAGAAGACCATGAAGATAACCATATGATGTGGAGACCATGGTCTAACGTTAACAATACCTGTTAGAAGACCATGAAGATAACCATATGATGTGGTGACTATGGTCTAATGCCAATAGTGTCTCTTAGAAGGCCGTGAAGATAACCATTTAATTTGGTGACCATAGTCCAACATTGATAATGTCTGTTAGGAGACCATGAAGATAACCATATGATGTGGTGACCATGGGTGTAACAATTATAATGTCTGTTAGGAGACCATGGAGAAAAGATAAACATTTGATGTGCTGACCATAGTCTAACATTGATAGTGTCTGTCAATAGACCATGAAGATAACCATATGATGTGGTGTGCATGGTCTAACGTTGATAGTGTGTGTTAATAGACCATGAAGATAATCATATGATGAGGTGACCATGGTCAAACATTGATAGTGTCTGTTATAGGACGATGAAGATAACCATAATCTAACATTGATAGTGTCTGTTAGAAGACCATGAAGATAACCATATGATGTGGTGACCATGGTCTAATATTGAAAGTGACTGTTAATAGACAGATAACCATATGATAGTGTCTGAACCATATGTTAGGAGACCATGGAATAACCATTTGATGTGGTGACCATGGTCAAACATTGACAATGTCTGTTAGAAAAGCATGAAGATAACCATATGATGTGGTGACCATGGTCTAACGTTGATAGTGTCTGTTAGAAGACCACGAAGATAACCATATGATGTGATGACAATGGTCTAAGGATAACAGTGTATGTAAAGAAGATCATGAAGATAACCATGATCTAACATTGATAGTGTCTCTTAGAAGACCATGAAGATAACCATATGATGTGGTGACCATGGTTTAACATTGATATTGTTTGTTAGAAGACCATGAAGATAACCATATGATGTGGTGACCATGGCCTAAGGTTAATAGTATATGTTAGAAGACCATGAAGATAACCATATGATGTGATGACAATGGTCTAAGGATAACAGTGTATGTAAAGAAGATCATGAAGATAACCATGATCTAACATTGATAGTGTCTCTTAAAAGGCCGTGAAGATAACCATTTAATTTGGTGACCATAGTCTAACATTGATAATGTCTGTTAGGAGACCATGAAGATAACCATATGATGTGGTGACCATGGGTGTAACAATTATAATGTCTGTTAGGAGACCATGAAGAAAAGATAAACATTTGATGTGCTGACCATAGTCTAACATTGATAATGTCTGTTGGTAGACCATGAAGATAACCATATGATGTGGTGACTATGGTCTAACATTGAAAATGTCTGTTAGAAGACCATGAAGATAACCATATGATGTGATGACCATGGTCTAACATTGATAGTGTCTGTGAATAGACCATGAAGATAACCATATGATGTGGTGACCATGGTCTGACATTGATAGTGTCTGTTATAAGACCATGAAGATAAACATAATCTAACATGGATAGTGTCTGTTAGAAGACCATGAAGATAACCATATGATGTGCTGACCATGGTCTAATATTGAAAGTGTCTGTTAGAAGACCATGAAGATAACCATATGATGTGGTGACCATGGTTTAACATTGATATTGTTTGTTAGAAGACCATGAAGATAACCATATGATGTGGTGACCATGGCCTAAGGTTAATAGTATATGTTAGAAGACCATGAAGATAACCATATGATGTGATGACCAAGGTCTAACATTTATAACGCTGTAAGAAGACCATGAAAATAACCATGTGAAGTGGTGATCATGGACTAACACTATTAGTGTCTGTTAGAAGACCAGGAAGATAACCATATGATATGGTGACCATGGTCTTACATTAATAGTGTCTGTTAGAAGACCATGGAATAACCATTTGATGTGGTGACCATGATCAAACATTGACAATGTCTGTTAGAAAACCATGAAGATAACCATATGTTGTGGTTACCATGGTCTAACGTTGATAGTGTCTGTTAGAAGACCACAAAGATAACCATATGATGTGATGACAATGGTCTAAGGATAACAGTGTATGTAAGAAGATCATGAAGATAAACATGATCTAACATTGATAGTGTCTGTTAGAAGACTATGAAGATAACCATTTGATTTGGTGACCATAGTCTAACATTGATAATGTCTGTTAGGAGACCATGAAGATAACCATATGATGTGGTGACCATGGGTCTAACAATTATAATGTCTGTTAGAAGACCATGAAGATAAACATTTGATGTGATGACCATAGTCTAACATTGATAGTGTCTGTCAATAGACCATGAAGATAACCATATGATGTGGTGTGCATGGTCTAACGTTGATAGTGTCTGTTAATAGACCATGAAGATAATCATATGATGAGGTGACCATGGTCAAACATTGATAGTGTCTGTTATAGGACGATGAAGATAACCATAATCTAACATTGATAGTGTCTGTTAGAAGACCATGAAGATAACCATATGATGTGGTGACCATGGTCTAATATTGAAAGTGACTGTTAGAAGACCATGAAGATAACCATATGATGTGGTGACCATGGTCTAACATTGATATTGTTTGTTAGAAGACCATGAAGATAACCATATGATGTGGTGAAAATGGTCTAAGGTTAATAGTATATGTTAAAAGACCATGAAGATAACCATATGATGTGATGACCAAGGTCTAACATTTATAACGCTGTAAGAAGACTATGAAGATAAACATGTGATGTGGTTATTATAGACTAACATTATTAGTGTCTGTTAGAAGACCATGAAGATAACCATATGATGTGGTGACAATAGTCTAACATTAATAGTGTGTCTAAGAAGACCATGAAGATAACCATATGATGTGGTGACCATGGTCTAATATTGATAGTGTCTGTAAGAAGACCATGAAGATAACTATATGATGTGGTGACCATGGTCTAACATTGACAGTGTCTGTAAGAAGACCACGAAGATGACCATATGATGTGGTGACCATGGTATTACATTGCATGTGTCTGTTAGAAGACCATGAAGATGACCATATGATGTGGTGACCATGGTATTACATTGCAAGTGTCTGTTAGAAGACCATGAAGATAACTATATGATGTGGTGACCATGGTCTAACATTGATAGTGTCTGTTAGAAGACCATGAAGATAAACATTTGATGTGCTGACCATAGTCTAAGATTGATAATGTCTGTTGGTAAACCATGAAGATAACCATATGATGTGGTGACTATGGTCTAACATTGAAAATGTCTGTTGGTAGACCATGAAGATAACCATATGATGTGGTGACTATGGTCTAACATTTATAAAGCTGTAAGAAGACTATGAAGATAAACATGTGATGTGGTGACCATGGTCTGACATTGATAGTGTCTGTTAATAGACCATGAAGATAACCATATGATGTGGTGACCATGGTCTGACATTGATAGTGTCTGTTATAAGACCATGAAGATAAACATAATTTACCATGGATAGTGTCTGTTAGAAGACCATGAAGATAACCATATGATGTGGTGACCATGGTCTAATATTGAAAGTGTCTGTTAGAAGACCATGAAGATAACCATATGATGTGGTGACCATGGTTTAACATTGATATTGTTTGTTAGAAGACCATGAAGATAACCATATGATGTGGTGACCATGGCCTAAGGTTAATAGTATATATTAGAAGACCATGAAGATAACCATATGATGTGATGACCAAGGTCTAACATTTATAACGCTGTAAGAAGACTATGAAGATAAACTTGTGATGTGGTTATCATGGACTAACATTATTGGTGTCTGTTAGAAGACCATGAAGATAACCATATGATGTGGTGACAATAGTCTAACATTAATAGTGTGTCTAAGAAGACCATGAAGATAACCATATGATGTGGTGACCATGGTCTAACATTGATAGTGTCTGTAAGAAGACCATGAAGATGACCATATGATGTGGTGACCATGGTATTACATTGCATGTGTCTGTTAGAAGACCATGAAGATGACCATATGATGTGGTGACCATGGTATTACATTGCAAGTGTCTGTTAGAAGACCATGAAGATAACCATATGATGTGGTGACCATGGTCTAACGTTAACAATACCTGTTAGAAGACCATGAAGATAACCATATGATGTGGTGACTATGGTCTAATGCCAATAGTGTCTCTTAGAAGGCCATGAAGATAACCATTTAATTTGGTGACCATAGTCTAACATTGATAATGTTTGTTAGAAGACCATGAAGATAACCATATGATGTGGTGACCATGGCCTAAGGTTAATAGTATATGTTAGAAGACCATGAAGATAACCATATGATGTGATGACCAAGGTCTAACATTTATAACGCTGTAAGAAGACTATGAAGATAAACTTGTGATGTGGTTATCATGGACTAACATTAACGGTGTCTGTTAGAAGACCATGAAGGTAACCATATGATGTGGTGACAATAGTCTAACATTAATAGTGTCTGTTAGGAGACCATGGAATAACCATTTGATGTGGTGACCATGGTCAAACATTGACAATGTCTGTTAGAAAACCATGAAGATAACCATATGATGTGGTGACCATGGTCTAACGTTGATAGTGTCTCTTAGAAGACCATGAAGATAACCATATGATGTGGTGACCAAGGTCTAATATTGATAGTGTCTGTTGGAAGACCATGAAGATAACTATATGATATGGTGACCATGGCCTAAGGTTAATAGTATATGTTAGAAGACCATGAAGATAACCATATGATGTGGAGACCATGGTCTAATGCCAATAGTGTCTCTTAGAAGGCCGTGAAGATAACCATTTAATTTGGTGACCATAGTCTAACATTGATGATGTCTGTTAGGAGACCATGAAGATAACAATATGATGTGGTGACCATGGGTTTAACAATTATAATGTCTGTTAGGAGACCATGAAGATAAACATTTGATGTGCTGACCATAGTCTAACATTGATAATGTCTGTTGGTAGACCATGAAGAAAAGATAAACATTTGATGTGCTGACCATAGTCTAACATTGATAATGTCTGTTGGTAGACCATGAAGATAACCATATGATGTGGTGACTATGGTCTAACATTGAAAATGTCTGTTAGAAGACCATGAAGATAACCATATGATGTGATGACCATGGTCTAACATTGATAGTGTCTGTTAATAGACCATGAAGATAACCATATGATGTGGTGACCATGGTCTGACATTGATAGTGTCTGTTATAAGACTATGAAGATAAACATAATCTAACATGGATAGTGTCTGTTAGAAGACCATGAAGATAACCATATGATGTGGTGACCATGGTCTAATATTGAAAGTGTCTGTTAGAAGACCATGAAGATAACCATATGATGTGGTGACCATGGTTTAACATTGATATTGTTTGTTAGAAGACCATGAAGATAACCATATGATGTGGTGACCATGGCCTAAGGTTAATAGTATATGTTAGAAGACCATGAAGATAACCATATGATGTGATGACCAAGGTCTAACATTTATAACGCTGTAAGAAGACTATGAAGATAAACTTGTGATGTGGTTATCATGGACTAACATTATTGGTGTCTGTTAGAAGACCATGAAGATAACCATATGATGTGGTGACAATAGTCTAACATTAATAGTGTGTCTAAGAAGACCATGAAGATAACCATATGATGTGGTGACCATGGTCTAACATTGATAGTGTCTGTAAGAAGACCACGAAGATGACCATATGATGTGGTGACCATGGTATTACATTGCATGTGTCTGTTAGAAGACCATGAAGATGACCATATGATGTGGTGACCATGGTATTACATTGCAAGTGTCTGTTAGAAGACCATGAAGATAACCATATGATGTGGTGACCATGGTCTAACGTTAACAATACCTGTTAGAAGACCATGAAGATAACCATATGATGTGGTGACTATGGTCTAATGCCAATAGTGTCTCTTAGAAGGCCATGAAGATAACCATTTAATTTGGTGACCATAGTCTAACATTGATAATGTTTGTTAGAAGACCATGAAGATAACCATATGATGTGGTGACCATGGCCTAAGGTTAATAGTATATGTTAGAAGACCATGAAGATAACCATATGATGTGATGACCAAGGTCTAACATTTATAACGCTGTAAGAAGACTATGAAGATAAACTTGTGATGTGGTTATCATGGACTAACATTAACGGTGTCTGTTAGAAGACCATGAAGGTAACCATATGATGTGGTGACAATAGTCTAACATTAATAGTGTCTGTTAGGAGACCATGGAATAACCATTTGATGTGGTGACCATGGTCAAACATTGACAATGTCTGTTAGAAAACCATGAAGATAACCATATGATGTGGTGACCATGGTCTAACGTTGATAGTGTCTCTTAGAAGACCATGAAGATAACCATATGATGTGGTGACCAAGGTCTAATATTGATAGTGTCTGTTGGAAGACCATGAAGATAACTATATGATATGGTGACCATGGCCTAAGGTTAATAGTATATGTTAGAAGACCATGAAGATAACCATATGATGTGGAGACCATGGTCTAATGCCAATAGTGTCTCTTAGAAGGCCGTGAAGATAACCATTTAATTTGGTGACCATAGTCTAACATTGATGATGTCTGTTAGGAGACCATGAAGATAACAATATGATGTGGTGACCATGGGTTTAACAATTATAATGTCTGTTAGGAGACCATGAAGATAAACATTTGATGTGCTGACCATAGTCTAACATTGATAATGTCTGTTGGTAGACCATGAAGAAAAGATAAACATTTGATGTGCTGACCATAGTCTAACATTGATAATGTCTGTTGGTAGACCATGAAGATAACCATATGATGTGGTGACTATGGTCTAACATTGAAAATGTCTGTTAGAAGACCATGAAGATAACCATATGATGTGATGACCATGGTCTAACATTGATAGTGTCTGTTAATAGACCATGAAGATAACCATATGATGTGGTGACCATGGTCTGACATTGATAGTGTCTGTTATAAGACTATGAAGATAAACATAATCTAACATGGATAGTGTCTGTTAGAAGACCATGAAGATAACCATATGATGTGGTGACCATGGTCTAATATTGAAAGTGTCTGTTAGAAGACCATGAAGATAACCATATGATGTGGTGACCATGGTCTAACATTGATATTGTTTGTTAGAAGACCATGAAGATAACCATATGATGTGGTGACCATGGCCTAAGGTTTATAGTATATGTTAGAAGATCATGAAGATAACCATACGATGTGATGACCAAGGACTAACATTTATAACGCTGTAAGAAGACCATGAATATAACCATGTGAAGTGGTGATCATGGACTAACACTATTAGTGTCTGTTAGAAGACCAGGAAGATAACCATATGATGTGGTTACCATGGTCTAACGTTGATAGTGTCTGTTAGGAGACCATGGAAAAACCATATGATGTGATGACAATGGTCTAAGGATAACAGTGTATGTAAGAAGATCATGAAGATAACCATGATCTAACATTGATAGTGTCCGTTAGAAGACCATGAAGATAACTATATGATATGGTGACCATGGTCTAACATTGATAGTGTCTGTTAGAAGACCACGAAGATGACCATATGATATGGTGACCATGGTATTACATTGCAAGTGTCTGTTAGAAGACAATGAAGGTAACCATATGATGTGGTGACTATGGTCTAATGCCAATAGTGTCTCTTAGAAGGCCATGAAGATAACCATTTTATTTGGTGACCATAGTCTAACATTGATAATGTCTGTTAGGAGACCATGAAGATAACCATATGATGTGGTGACCATGGGTTTAACAATTATAATGTCTGTTGGAAGACCATGAAGATAACCATATGATGTGGTGACCATGGTCTAACATTGAAAATGTCTGATAGAAGAATATGAAGATAACCATATGATACGGTGACCATGTTCTAACGTTAATAGTGCCCGTTTGAAGATCATGAAGATAACCATATGATGTGGTGACAATGGTCTAACGTTAATAGTGCCTGCTTGAAGACCATGAAGATAACCATATGATTTGGTGATATGGTGTCACGTTAATAGTGCTTGTTAGAAGACAATGTGGGGACCATGGTATTTTGCTGGTTTTAACCATTTACCAACGGTTTCCTATATTCAGATGATCAAATCTGTCAGATTATTAATACTACATAGGATAAACCCTTATTAAACACGCCAAATACTGAGGTATTTGAAGGTCACAAGCCCTTATTGCTAGTGTGAGTGGTAAAGGTTTATCCTGTTTAAGTCATTTATATTTATTATGTAAAAATATGATTGTGTGTCTTCTTCCTGGGGGAGACAAACGTGTTTGCCTGTCGTTGTCAATGTGTTCTTTTCTGAAATTTGATAATCTTATTTTTTTCTACCAAGTCTCTGTAAGAGTTCGAAAATTAGTCATATTGACCTCTTGACCTCTCCCCCCCTTTCCTAATTCCTAGTTCTGCCTTTGTCGCATGAGGTAGATCACTAGGAAAAATAACTCTTCTTCCGCTTTCATCATCTCAATTTCTTTTAAGTTGATCTCATTCCTGAACTGTTCACTAAAGAAGCGTGTATTACATTTACAGGGCTATGTCCTTGGCTCTATACGTTCACGCTTGCATATTTAATGTAGGCTTTGATTTTATAATGTTCCATATTAATATTTATAACTATATATATATAAATATAATAAATACATAAGAATGTACCTGAAACATTACTTTACCTCAGAGAGCATTGTACAAATTATGATAAAATATATATAATATCTTTTGATAACTTGTGCATTAATTTTAGTGATAGAAATGGTTATGTGTTAATAAGTTCACATTTTACACTATTTACTAATTCTGGGGACCACGGTAAATTTTGTAACCCATGCGAGCCACCACAGTTGCTACCTATGTTGGTTTACCTACAGAACAAAAAAAAATAACATTAAGAAATTAATGTAACATGTAGATACAGGACAAGTCACAGGAATAAAAAAAAAACGGGTAAGGTACACAACATATGACAGGGTTCGTAATACTTTGAAATGTTCACAATAAGTTTTGCTTTTCCGAAGGAATATTTGTCTGTCCACTATAGATGCGTCCTATATCATCATATCAAACTTTTTATCAGTCACTTTCGTTGTGACATTTCTGCAGATCTGTTAATCTGTATTGTTTTGCAGCCTCCTAATGCCAGCACCCGGCAATATTTTGTTATATACGGGCTGCGTGATATGGTAAAATGGGCCGATAGTATGTTTCAAAATATATATATAGGCTTTTTATCAGAGCAGTTTGCCGTTTACATTTGCAATACATCTGCCGTTTTATAAGGACAACCAGCGAGATTCGGTGTAAGTAAATCCCCTAATTAGCAATATCGCCTCACAGAACAATTATATATGATAGTGATGGCTGCAGGCGATCCTGAGATATTTAGTAAGTAGTAACAGGCATGACGTCTGAACGTCATATTTTGCGACTGATTAAAATTAAATGTTTCTGTAAGGATACAATTTTCAAAATTATTTCCATTGACAATTTTTTTTCTTAAAATAATATTTTTTTTATAATATAAACCGAAAGTATAAGTGTTTGTGGTTTATCTACTGAAAAAATGGGGGAATGATTACTGATTGCACTAATAAGTCAGTATAGGTAGCGCCACCTACAACACAAAATCACATTTCAGTTGAATAATCAATATGATGTTGGTGGTAGCCTGGAGCCATACCTTAGATATTTTTAAAAGACAATATGTTATAGTCAGACGCATTAAACTGTTATATTTCCGATCGACCAAATTATAATTTCCGTAAAGATGCCATTTTGAATTAATTTGATTTAATGTATGCTCATTCATTCCCGCACTAAAAATCTTTGTTGAAGTTGTTAATATAAAAAAAATATCCAAAATCGTTGAAAACTGCTGTTTTACCTATATAAAGGTCATATATAGGAAAAAGGATAATATTCACATATAATACATAATAACTATTGTTTAGGACATTTGCTTATCAACATCCATACCAAAGCGTTTAATTAGTCATTTAATTCCAAATTAAAAAAATAAGTACAGTACAGCGGAATCAACGTATTACCCAAATCAATAGGTCAGTATAGGTGTGTCTATAAGACCACCTGTCTGTTAAGACCACCTGTCTGTTAAGACTACCTTTGAGTGAACCGAAAGCATTCACATTGGTTATCAGTGACCTGCCTAATAGGACAACCTGTGGATGAGGACCACGTTTGTCCCACGGGTGGTCTTATTACACAGGTTTCACTGTATATTCATGATTTACACGTGTTTCAAATAGCGGGACAGCAATTTTAAAAATGCTGGTCACTACGACCAAAACAATTCCAGAAATGAATTATCTGGGTCATAATACCCTAGAATCCGTGTATTAGTTGACTCTCTATCTCAAATGTTGTACTTGTAGTATTCTTGCTATTTTAGTTTAATTTTGGCGGCCATTTTATTTTATGCTAATTAGCTAAAATTTCCCTAGGTTGACAGCAGTCTACATTAGGTTTTTAATGGAATATGGAGGTTTTTCCTTAAAATCTCGAAGGAACGAAGTCACAGTAACCTAATTTTGGGTTAATAGTTCTTGGGGACCTCTAACAGTATGCCGAATTTCAGATTTGTAGGTCCAGCGGTGTCAAAACGTGCCAGTCTAACAGACAGACAGACGTTGAGACAGACAGACGGATGGATGACGACGAATGCTGCCCGATCACTATAACTCAGTTGACTGTAAGTCAGCTGAGCTAAAAATAAGCATTTTATAAAGCGTTGGGCACAGAGGAGATGCGTGAAAACAGTTGTCTATACATAATATAGATGGTCATTATTTAGTTATCATATCTGAAAAAATAGATGACAAACCAGGTTTATATTATAGGTGTACTAACTCTTACATTCATTATGTAACATTATTCTCAGTTGTGTATTAATGCTTGGGTATTTGTTACACATTCTATCATACTGTTGGGAACATAAGACGGAACTTAAGACGTAATCACTAGGTCTATATTCCTTATATATTTGCCATAATATCTCACAGACTATTTCCCATTCCAGAATATTCCAGATAGTACACAGTAAAAAACGGTTAATGAGTTCTTTGAAACAAATCTGAACTGGCCTCCTAACAACGGCCTTGTGCTTCGACCATTAGTAAAATCTGACAGTTTGAATCAGATTTCTGATACTGCGTTTCAAAGGGCGCATTTTCTTCATATTTGACTTAATTTCTTCTTTTTTTCAGTGTTTCACACTCTTTGATCCAGCATTCATGATTATGTATTTGTGTGTCCCTTATAAATTAATATAAAAAAATTATATATAAACACTACTACTACTGCTGTTACTTCTTTTTCTACTACTGCTACGACTACTTCTACTACTTCTACAAATAATGGTGATAATAATAATATTAAGAAGAAGAAGAAGAAGAAGAAGAAAATGCAGAAGTGAAAAAGAAGATGAATTTCATTCTATCGCTTATTATTTAATTAAAATGAAAGATTAGCTCAATTTTCATATGTATGAAATAGCGAATACCACATATTTAAGTACAAGAATAAAAAAAGAAAAACCTTACCCAAGTGTTACGGAACAGAAATACCTCTCCTCATTTCCTAAGCTCAGGCTAAATTATCACATGTTGGGTCAGAGAAAGATGGTTCTGCTGCTTTAGCTGTCTGCTTAGAAGCCATGCGATTCTTGTAAACGGTTGCCACGACAACGAGAGGCACCAGGGCAGTCGCTGCAACGGCAACCACAGGCGCAATGATGTGCACAGTTGCGCCCCCTGCCGGTTTATGGTGTATTTGTCTCGGAGCAGCCTGTCCATCGCTGGCTTGGCCCCCGCTGTTCCGTTTTGTGAAGATGTATGGTTTCTCCTGAAAATATACAAAATAGAGCTATGGTGAACGGTAAAGGTTTCTCCGAATAATGTAATTTCCCATGAATATGAAGAAAAATTATAACATTACGTATACGACAAATATATGAATTGTTTACTAGCCCTTCTGTCCTGTAATTAAAGGATAGTTAGATTGCGTAATGCCTTATTAAAAAAAAGGTCCGGTGCAATGGCACAATATTGAGGTTGTCCCATCTAATCCAGTCATGGATATTTTTGTTTGATAAATTTCTTCAAAATAGGACCGTAAGATTTAGATTGGTATTAAATAATTTATTAACAATAAAATCAACAGCGGAAAGTTGTGGGTTTGTCTACGCGTTTTTGGTTGATACTGATGTGTTCCAATCATACATATTTTTAAAGCATGAATTACAAATACTGTCCAGAATGAATAAGAGCAGAGTGGATAATAAAAATTATAGCAAATTCTTCCTCTTCATTCACATACAAAGTTATATTAAACCTACTGCATTCGTAGAGCATATGCCCCCGCCAAAGCAATACTTTAAACTAGAACAATACATCCACCTCACACAGGGCTAAATAACTGGAAAATCGTTTCTGTTTGTATGGGCAAAAGAATCCTAGGAATCCTACCGTTGTAGGACAGATCATATTGGTAGCAATTTGCCTTTTTACAGTTGTCCTCCTTTTGCCTACCGGTTCCAACTGTCAAACAAGGAAATGAAAATAAAATTAATTAAATTTTGGCGACACTACCTGACCGAGAAAAGCGCAGAGAATTGCAGTACTGTTTAAAATGGAGGTCGGGCACGCAATGTGATATTTATATATACGAAAAGATTGTTGATTTTATTTAAATTGATGGTCAATTCTAATTCTATTTAACGGTTCTAATTTTCTACATATATTTTATTAAAAATAAAAGTTCAGTTCAAAATTAAAAATTTGTCTTATAATTCTGATATTTGTTTGTTGATGAGAAAATATTCATGAAAACGCTATGTCACCCCCTGACTTAACGTGAAAACTTTACAACGGATATATCCTATAAAATCATACGATGGGTTTACGCTCGCCACTTGATTTCACTCATCAAGAAATTAGATCCCGGTCATTACAGGTGACATTTCCAGGTTCTTTTAAGGACGTGTATTAAAATACCAGACAATCATACACCTAGATCAATAGAAACTATGAGACATCAGGTTAAATTCACAAATATAATTCAAGACAATACTTACAAAGATGTAGATGTGTGTGTGCGTTGATGTGTCAATACGACAGCCCTTCACATTAAAAATACAGGATATTTACTGAGTCCATGGTTTGTATATAACAATAAAGTCCAGTTCCTCCAGAGATCTCTGGTTACTGTTTTGTGTAGAATCTAGCGAATGGTTAGCACCATATAGATCTAGTCTTTCTGAGTTTAGCGATCTTCAACTGATCTTGCTTGTCAGCGCCCCGGGTAGGATTACGTTCACATGAATGCAATAGCGCTCTTTGTTTACGCAGAGCTTAGAGTCCTTGACCTTGCTCGTGTAGCAATGGTTTCTCGGCTTACGGCGGTTATGTATTTAGGTCAAGCTGAACTGGGCCGGCAGGTGACGAGCGCGCTCTCTCACTTTATCGCCAATACGAAGCTCCGTCGGCAGCACGGCTGAGTTTTCATGAGCTGGGTCCTTGCCTCACGTAGAAGCTTGTTTCTATGCCGTTCCTGGCGTTTCAATGTTCTTATTCCCGTGCGTGCGTGCTGCCACCTCAAGCTTCAAGACCCAACTGAAGGCAGCTTCCAGCGTCTCTCCCTGAACTCTGACGTCACAATCGTCGTCACAATACGGCGATCCGGTTCTCTGATTGGCTTATTTCTAAAGTGTCCCATATAAGGATATATGTGACCTAGTTTGACTGTTAGCGTCACCATGGCGACCCACATACCACATAATAATAATACACACGATGCGTGACACGGATAAATCAGCTGATAGCCGATGGGATTTCATACAAGAATACACAATATATATATACAATCAAGACCTGTCAACGCTTTAGGATGACGCTTCACGTCAATATCAATAGAGAACAGACTTCGTTAAACTATGATACAAAACACCGTACATATTGTCACCTATTGTCTGGTGACATCACCCCCTCCTTTTAAAGAAAATACACGGTATTTTCTCGATACATCGTATCGTTCTATCTCACAGGGTCCAGCTAAACATATTTACATGTATCAATACATAGCAATACATAAGGGTCATGTAACAAGTTGTCATTAGTACATGCCCACGGTCTATGACACAGGGAAAAATCTTGTACATGTTTAGACTTAACTGGCTAAACATTATAGCTCATTACATCCTAACACTCAGGCAGTCTGCTAAGAAAATCAGGTCCATGGTTTAGTTTACCTGACACTGCTTCAATATCAAATCTAAACTCTTGTAGAACCAGTGCCCATCTTATTACTCTCTTATTAGCACATTTTGATTTGCTAATACACTTTAATGGTTTGTGGTCGGTCTGAATGGTGAACGGTCTACAAGCCAGGTACATCTCAAATTTCTGTACAGACCATACAATTGCTAATGACTCTTTCTCAATGGTGGAGTAATTTCTCTCCCTGGGCAATAGTTTACGACTGGCATAAGCTACTGGGTGCATGATCCCCTCGTGTCTTTGCATCAGGATACAGCCAATACCCACATCAGATGCATCACATTTCAAATAAAATCGTTTACTGAAATCAGGTAGCTTCAGTATAGGAGGGTCTGACAGTTTAGCCTTTAGAGAACAGTACGCGTTCTCGTGTACGGGTTTCCAGTCTAGTTTGTTAGGTTGACCTTTACGCGTTAGATCAGTCAAGGGCACCGCTATTTCCGCATAGTTTGGCACGAATTTTCGATATTACCCTGTAAGACCTAGGAATGCTCGCAAAGCCTTCTTTGTCTTAGGTCTATCAGTGCTCTGTATTCTCTTGAGCAAAACTGGATTAGTGGCCAAGTTGCCCGTGCCTACAAGGTGTCCCAAAAACTCTAGGCTCTGGTAGCCTATGAAGGTTTTAGCTGGTTTAGCTGCTAAGTTTGCACATTCTAGTCTAACTAGCACTTCTCTAAGAGTTCTTAAGTGCTCGTCCCAAGTCTCTGCGTGTATTAACACGTCATCTACATAACATACTACATTCGGCATGTCGCTGAACATTTTCCGCATCATGCGGGTGAAAACCGCTCCGGCAGTTACCAGGCCGAATGGCATAACCCTAAATTGGTAATGGCCATCGGGTGTAACAAAGGCCGTCTTATCCCTGGATTCCTCAGAAACAGGGATCTGCCAGTAACCTTTCGTCAAGTCAAGCTTTGTAAAATACTGGCTTTTCGCGACTTCGACAAAAAGTGTTTCTGGATCCGGCATGGGTTCAGGATCGAACACGACTGATTGGTTCAGCTTTCGGTAGTCTATCACGAATCTAGTCTTACCGTCAGGTTTCCTAAGCAGGATACAGGGGGACGCATAGCTAGAATCTGACTGTTCAATAATGCCTAAGTTTAACATTTCCTTGATTTCTGTTCGCATTGTCTCTGGCAGTTCAAAAGGCACCCTATAGGGCCTAGTTTTTACAGGTACATCAGATGAGAGTTTAATGCTACATTCTACAACATTGGTAAGCTTGGGTACATCTGTGAATACATCCCCATATTGCCTAAGCAGACTGAGTATTTCACGGCGCTGACACTTGCCTAGGTCAGCATTTACCTGAACATCTCGCTCAGTCTGGCGGCGCGCATACGACGGTAACGACATGTGGGCATCCTCATCAATCCCTTCTGGGTTTAACTCTCCGAACACGGGAGGCTCTGTTTCCCCGTCTACACCGTCAGGATCATGTATAGAATCAGGCTACCGCTGCCAGAATATGCTGGGGCTCGTTTCTAGCATGGTACCGTTTCAGCATATTCACGTGGAAGGTTTTAACCTTATCGCCAATCTTAATCCGATAGTCTAAGTCCCCAACCCTGTTTACAATAGTATAGGGGCCTTTCCACTGTACCATTAATTTGTTCCGCTCCGTCGGGAGTAACAACAAAACTTCGTCTCCGGCCTCAAACCTGCGCGTGCATTTACCTCTATCATATAACAGTTTGTGTCTGTTCGCTGATTTGTTCAACGCCTCTCTAGCTAACGCGCATGTGTCGCTTAGTTTGTCTTGTAGGTCCAGGACGTATTGGTACGTGGTTTTAATCTCGACGCTAGTATCTCGCTTGGTCCACAGATCCCTTAGAATCCGCATCGGTCCTCTAACGATCCTACCATAGAGCAACTCAAAGGGTGAGAACCCTGTGCTCTCATGTGGCGCTTCTCGGTACGCAAAAAGCAACGCGCTGAGGTACCGATCCCAATCTCGCGGTCTTTCCTCGCACATCCGTTTCAACATTAACTTTAACGTTCCATTGAATCTCTCCACCATTCCGTTGCACATAGGATGGTAAGGAGTAGTGGTGAGCTGTCTTACAGACAAAACACGGCTAACTTCTCGCATGAGGTCTGATGTAAATTGTGTTCCCATGTCAGTAAGCACCTCTGACGGCACTCCTAACCGCGCATAAATATCAACTAGCGCATCAGCCACAGAGACTGTATCTATGTTCTTTAAAGCAACAGCCTCCGGATATCTAGTGGCATAATCCATAACGGTCAGAATATACCTGTGACCTCTCTCAGACGCTGGATGGATCGGCCCAACCAGATCCATCGAAATTCTACGCCAGGGCTCATCAATTAATGGCATCTGGCCTAACGTAGCTCCAGGCACCTTGCCTTTCGGTATGGTTTTCTGGCAAATGGGACAGGACTTGCAAAACTCAGCAATGTCATTATACATCCCTTTCCAGAAAAACTGAGTTCTCACGCGGTCGTGTGTTTTGTCTATGCCCTGATGGCCCGCCATAACCGCTTCCTGGCCCATCCTCATTACGTCGTACCGTAACGTCTGAGGTACCACCACTCGAGATCCATCTTGATCTCCCCGTTTATCACTCACAACCCGAACTAAATATCCGTCCTCAATTCTAAATGGACTATCATTTCTAGCCTCTCTAGCTAGCCTCCAATACGGCGCTAAAGACCCATCCTCCTCCTGCGCCTTCAAAAATTCGGCCGGACTAACATCGGCAACTGGGCTTGCAACATTCAAGCTACGCGTCGGTATCTGTTTCTCTTGTGCAGCGCTCCGTGTCTCCACCGCGGATGACACCTCCTTTTGTGACTCTACACCGTCACACACTATGCCTGAGGACCGCTCAGACTGCCACGTCGGGTCCGGATCATACGGATCACGCGCTCCCGCTACGTTACCTAGCGCTAAATCACATACAGCATCCCCGACCACCATTGCTTCGATAGTACCGACAAAGTACGCACAGTCCACATTAATCCTAGCCGTAGGAAATTGTCTTACAGACCCGTCGAACAACCTACACTCGACCTGGTGTCCGGTGAACTGATTCGGCTCCACGTACGACTCACGTATTCCTGCCGAGGAACATCCCGAATCCCGCAGCACCCTCGCTGACTTACCATTCACCAGCCCTTCACACACAGGTAACGAGATTCCGCCTTCTGTCTGGGCAGCAAATCCTAATGACTGACTCGGACTCTCTACTTCCGGTTTCACCGCACCGACTGTCTCCGTTTCCGCCTCGACTACTGCCATTGACATAGTCTCCGGTTTCTGTTTTGGGTTATACGGGGGGCTAAAATTAGTCCTATACCTCTGCTGATCGCCAGCAGCACGCCCTACTTGAGGGGAAGACCTAGGCCTCGACCGGGCACTAGTCTTACATTCCCGCGCCTTATGTCCCAGTTCATTACATAAATAACATCTGATGCCTCCTGATGGCTTAAATGTCTGGCCGCCCGGACTGCGCTCAACCTCTCGCTTCTCTCTAGGCTGAGATACCGGTTGCGCTGGACGCGGCACATTATTGCCATAACGAGGACCTGCTGTAAGGCTGTGTACACCGTGAGCCTCCGTATAACTCTCGGCTAAGTCTACCATACTATCAAAGTCACGACACCGTCTCTCTTTCAAAAACATAGAGAGATCCCTACTACAGCAGTTTACGAACTGCTCACACATCAACAGGTTAACTACCCCGTCGTTGTCACCTCCGACCCCTGCCATCCCTATCCAATGGTCTAGGTATCCACTCAGTCTCACCGCAAACTGACTCGGCGTTTCGCCTCGCTCAGGCCTACAAGTCCGAAGCTTGTGTCGATAACCCTCTTCGGTCATTTGGTATCGCTTTAACAAGGCTATCTTTAACTTATCGTAATCCATGGCCTCACTAACCGATAACTGTGTGTAAGTCCCTAGCGCCTTACCCCGCAGTAACGGACTCAGGTGTAACGCCCAATTCTCCCTATCATAGCCTTGACATACAGCTAATCGTTCAAATCGCTCAAGAAACGCATCTAGCTGATCGTGAGCCTCATCAAAAGGTGGAAGCTGGATTTTCGGGAATACATCCCTACTTCTCTCTTCTTTAACCCCAGAGTCAGACTTTAACCTTAGAACCTCTAATTCGTGGGCTCTAGCCTCTCGCTCACGCTCTAATTCCCGCTGTTCCTTCTCTATTTCACGTTGCCTGGCTCTTTCCTCACGTTCTTCATCCGCACGCCGTCTAGCCTCAACATAATCTTGTAAAGCCTGGTCCTTAAGCCCCAAGGCCTGTCCGCATCTAACAAGTGACTCTAACGTTTCCATGGTAACGCTCTAACCTAGTAAGATTCCAGTATCTAATAATATCCGCTCTTAAAAATCCGTAAATACGTACTGTTAAAGCCAACCTAACGAACCGGCGGTATCCGTACAATAACACTACGGTAGCTCTACGCATCAAAATCTACTTATACGGACGGACGGACGGAAGGTCGGACGAAGGGTCAGACGGATGGACGGATGGATATCAAGATATCAATAAACACCATGCACCTATGATTACCATGCCAATCGGGAGGGGTAAACTTACCTGTCAAGAGACCCTACCACGTGACCAATCACAAACTAGTGTAGAAAAAAATATACCAGGGCGTATCTAACAACATCAAAAATTTTCACTCTAATCTGGGTTTATATCAACCCAATAATGATGTCCAGGTATCACTGAACTAGCATTACTCACAAAACATGCATGTGTTCTAGCCAAATCTACAAGGTATATGCCGATCTTGAAACAATGTTGTGCTTCAGGTTATATTCTCACTGAATAAATATTAACTCCTAACAGTGGGGTAATTTCATTGTGCAAGTATACACTACAACATCAGTTTGGTGTCATTCCCAATTATTAATTCAGATCAACTCTAGTTTGAGTATATGAATGTCTGGTTTCAGTACTGTTTTCTCAGTTCAAAACTTCTGAAACTTACTGTAATTAGCCAGTTTTTTTTTTAAAGGCTAATTATATCCTGGCACGCTCGCCATACAATGTCACCCCCTGACTTAACGTGAAAACTTTACAACGGATATATCCTATAAAATCATACGATGGGTTTACGCTCGCCACTTGATTTCACTCATCAAGAAATTAGATCCCGGTCATTACAGGTGACATTTCCAGGTTCTTTTAAGGACGTGTATTAAAATACCAGACAATCATACACCTAGATCAATAGAAACTATGAGACATCAGGTTAAATTCACAAATATAATTCAAGACAATACTTACAAAGATGTAGATGTGTGTGTGCGTTGATGTGTCAATACGACAGCCCTTCACATTAAAAATACAGGATATTTACTGAGTCCATGGTTTGTATATAACAATAAAGTCCAGTTCCTCCAGAGATCTCTGGTTACTGTTTTGTGTAGAATCTAGCGAATGGTTAGCACCATATAGATCTAGTCTTTCTGAGTTTAGCGATCTTCAACTGATCTTGCTTGTCAGCGCTCCGGGTAGGATTACGTTCACATGAATGCAATAGCGCTCTTTGTTTACGCAGAGCTTAGAGTCCTTGACCTTGCTCGTGTAGCAATGGTTTCTCGGCTTACGGCGGTTATGTATTTAGGTCAAGCTGAACTAGGCCGGCAGGTGACGAGCGCGCTCTCTCACTTTATCGCCAATACGAAGCTCCGTCGGCAGCACGGCTGAGTTTTCATGAGCTGGGTCCTTGCCTCACGTAGAAGCTTGTTTCTATGCCGTTCCTGGCGTTTCAATGTTCTTATTCCCGTGCGTGCGTGCTGCCACCTCAAGCTTCAAGACCCAACTGAAGGCAGCTTCCAGCGTCTCTCCCTGAACTCTGACGTCACAATCGTCGTCACAATACGGCGATCCGGTTCTCTGATTGGCTTATTTCTCAAGTGTCCCATATAAGGATATATGTGACCTAGTTTGACTGTTAGCGTCACCATGGCGACCCACATACCACATAATAATAATACACACGATGCGTGACACGGATAAATCAGCTGATAGCCGATGGGATTTCATACAAGAATACACAATATATATATACAATCAAGACCTGTCAACGCTTTAGGATGACGCTTCACGTCAATATCAATAGAGAACAGACTTCGTTAAACTATGATACAAAACACCGTACATATTGTCACCTATTGTCTGGTGACACGCTATATATAAGGCTTTGGCAGGTTAGTGGTCCTGGTATGTAAAAAGCACAATAAGATGAACCTGTCCTGATGATCAGAACCTTTACCATAACCTTTTAAAGTTCTTAAGTGTGGACAGAGAAGACTACCATAAAGTATCCAGCATGAACCTTAACTGCTTGGGTCCCCTTGAAATGTTCTTCAAATGTTCTTCTTTTATATTTTTTTATGTTTATTCCTTTATATCGGATGTACATTGTAAAGCACTTTTGAACACCCTTTGGGTGAAAGGAGTGCTATATAAATATGGTATAATAACAACAATTATAATTTATCCGGTATATGTGTTAGGTTATTACATTTTTATCTTTTCAAAGATAACAAAAGAATATGAATGTGGTTGCATAAAACCAGAGCGTTAATTACATATCATGGTGACCACCCTCATTTCCTGCATATCACAGGACATACCTGCCATTCATATAACACCGTGGAACACACCGCGCTTGCACGCTGTCAGAATTAAAGCAAACTTGCATGGTGATTCACTCAATATACTGAGTTATAAAACGGTAGGCGTCAAACAACCAGATTTAATAGTTGTAAGGTTCGTTTTAACATAACACGGCAACTGAATGTGGTAAGGTAAATATATTTGTTTCCCCATCTAGATTTTCAGCGTAGTAACGTGGCGGAGGGTGCAACTCTGACATCCCGGTAAACTCTTTTATTTAAGAGGGTCAAAATCACCGCAAGGAAGGTGTCGTTCAATGTATAGGCCTACTGTGTGCGACTAATCTGCCAATTCCCCCAGTGTTGAACATTAGTTTAGCGGCTTGTGGTGTCTTGACTGGTACCGACTCATTTTTATCTTTTTTTATGGAGGTAGAAAAGGCCGGTTCCAAAGTAGTTCCGGAGACAAGCTCATGACAACATACGCCAAGCGGACCTCCTAACCGCTTCATGTGTTGTGGCTCAGCTGTACATACGTTTCAGCTTGCTGCCACATAAAACGGTTATATTGTAACTTATAAATAAAATTTTCGATACGTATTCCTTTTCTGTTTCATGCGACGTGTCATCCCGGTCTCACCTTGGCTACGAAACCCACACCCCTTACACAAACCCTGAGCATATATATATATTTTTTTATCAAATTCGATTTTTATGATTATATATTATACTTTTGCATAATTCTTATTCCAGTGATTCAAACTCTAAAATGATGTATTGGTAAAACTACAAATTTTGCAACAAAATACCTGTGTAATCCCTGGATTCCGGAGCACGCGACTGTTTGTTCACATTACCTTTAGTCTCTGGCGCAGGCACGCGGTGGCGCCACCTCAAATATATGATGAGGTACCAGTCTAAATAGAAGTTCACACAAGTAGGCCTAAGCCGTTAAACTAGTGGAAGGCACTTAAGTATGGCGACGTTCATCCCTGCGTTCGGATCGTCCACGTCGCCCTCACCTGTCGTGTTGCCCTCGATGTTGGGGTTGGAATGGTGGAACATCGCTGAAGTTGACGCATTTGATTTATTTGACAGAAAACAATTTCAGAAAACCACACAACATAACGGAAATACAAAGATTTCGCAGAAATATGTTTGATGTTAGTGAAGACAAAATTTAAATTTATGTACCTAATATATCGAATTTAGTAGTTTTTTACGATGATTATATTTATTATTCTGCTATGCGGGCCTTTTTGTTTTCCGATCAAATATTAGCTCTTGTTATGAAGTTCATGAAGTCATAACATAGAACAGTCTTTATAAACCAGTCAGGATGACATTCGGCCAGAGACTTCCTGAGCGAAGGTTCTGTCCCCGCCGATGCTGGAAGGAAAATAATGAATGCATCACCACATGTATATATAAATAATGGTCTCAGCTTTTACTCCGTTCCCGGCCTACAGTTATATGATAATATAATTATTATATTACACCGGGTATACAATAGACCATTTCGGCCTTGAGCCCAAGGTGAAAGGTCACAAATGTCATGGATATTATCCCATAATGTTTCTGATTGAAAAATATAAACAAACAAACACAAAGCACAGGTCATTTTAAATTGTGCAGTACCTATTATTTAGTTCTAATTTGGTGTCAGCATATTAACTTATCTTTCTAAATTGTTGGCAGACAGACGTACAAACATACACAAATTATATCCTTTCTGATCACCTCCATCAGTCTTATCAAACAGAATATCAGATATGAATAACTGTGCGACATGACCACAGGGTCAGATATGTACATTTACACGTGTCAGTAAATAATAGAAAATAGACCAGTATAATATATATATATAGAACTACAGGGCAGTAAAGAATAGCTTGTAAAGACAGGAACAGACAAAATTAGAAAGACTAGACAGGAATGGGTGGAAATTTAAGATCCGTCAAATTTTTTTGGAGGAATTATAAGATCTTCAATCGCGTTGTCCGGACACGGATATGAAAAAGGCTACGGTCAGAACTAATATTCGGTTAAACGAAAGTAGTAATTTTATTTGTGCGGGCACAAATGCGGCACCGTATTTTTCCTGGGAGACGCAGAATGTTTTATTGTTATACTAATATAATAATGTGCCAGAACTCCTCTATCAAATAACCACAAGTACATACGTATGCATATTACCGCACATGCATATTTATCTTATATTATACTTATAAAAGAAAGTTGGTCCACTGTTGTCCTCAATGTTCTCTGAAACCGGAGTACGTATGATACTTTGCTATACCTCATTTTAAAGGTTATTGTTGCCTATGTGAGACTAAATAATTTTTCATATACACATCATTTTGAGTGATTTTTTGTGGGTTCTTAACACTGCAAAATAGATCCACAGGTTTATCAATATAAAACAAATGTTTCACGGACAAAAACCTTTGTTGGTTATATTTGGTATGGATATAGTTGATGCATACTTCATTACATATTTGCTCGATTTACTTTTGGTAAAAAGGTTACGTTTGCTGAAAAAAAGGCGGGGAGGGGGCACACCCTGGACCCCCCTTAGTTCCGCTTCTGCGACTAACGAGGTATTCATATTCCCTCATCTTTATGAAGGAATTGCGTCCTTCCATGTAATTCATCTTTCATCTTCCGGACATCAATCTGTATTTTATAGCTACGTCTACCAATAATAATGTATGTAACCAGTCAAAGATCTTCTAAAATATGGATGATCCCGCGTCCTATTCCAGGGTACGAATTATGCTAAAAAAATTTACATACTTTAGGTGCACCCTTGAAACAAAACCTACATGCCCCTTAATTTTTCAACATGCAACATGTATTACCAGTGAGTAAATTTGCTTGTTAAGGAGTTTTTGTTGCTAAAAAATAGAAATGCTTAACTATGATTGTAATGTTTATGAATAGATATTCTGTTAGCCTTTTTTACATTAGAGCTAAAGAGCCTATTAAAAATGTGAAATTACAGTGTCGTGAAGGGTTGCCTCTCAAGATGATCAACACATGAATAGATAATTAAAAGCCTCTGGATATAAATATTCCTATTGATTTATACATTATTACAAAAAAAAAAAAAATAAGATACTGCACCAACATTTTCATTGGTTTATAATACGTGCACAAATTGCACCCTCGGTACGATTAATTTCTACCAGAACAAAAGAAAATGTACATGCAAACATGCACGTGTGCACCCTCTATTGTGCACCCTGCCTATTCGGGTTACAAATGTTAACATCATCACTGACCAGGCTCTCGAGGTTAACATACCGATGTCTGTATTTCTTGCCACGAGCACAGCGGCATAAAAAATGTGAACATGTTTGAACATATTTTATTGAGACAGTATGCCACTGAAAATCTATATTTTGTTTTAACTTTTAAAATTAAAAACAAACAGTCTTCGTCTCATTTAATACATCCCCAAATCCGGCCGGTTTTATATATATATATATATATATATATATATATATATATATATATATATAAAATAATACTGATAAGGAACCAAAGATGACCGGTTTTATATATATATATATATATATATATATATATATATATATATATATATATATATATATATATATATATATATATAAAATAATACTGATAAGGAACCAAAGATGACCCATATCTCCGTCAGGATTCTCATAAAACTGTACTGTGTACACGCTTAAAAAATCCCCTCCCCCATACTCAAATACTAAGGAATAGCCTTATTATTAAGAATTATATCCGTATGCCACAATGCGATAAAATACTTTAATTTAAATCTTTGAATCTAATTGGAATTCAAGTTACATCCAAAATTTAATGTACTGTTCCTTGGATGTTATCCTAACCCACCACAAAAATTTATCAATAAATGTTCAGGAGTTTTTGTGTAAAGTTATTGTCAGACAGATAATTACTAAAAGTAAACAATAATAATACCCCTCGCTACCTTGTGGATGTATAATATATTAGTAAATGACTAAGTCTCTATGTTACAAAATATTTTACAGTCATTCCTCCGTTACTCTAATTCTAGATATATACTGATTGTGATAGTTTAGTACTCTTTTTGCTTTTATAAGAATAAATATTATGTACTTTCTAAATATGCTTGTATGTTTTAGAGTCCACATGACTATAATGTTCATGTTTTATAATTCTTAGTCATGGTATTATGAATGTATTGTATGGATATTTTAGTTAATATATGTTTATATATGTAAATGGTACCATGCACCAAGGTAGACCAGCTTCTTTTTAGCTGACTGGTTTATTACGCTGTATAAATATGATGTAAATAAACAAATTAAATATATGCCTTACGTTGATTGAGACCCCCATGGGCTGGCGGCTCTTATTCCGATGTCGCTCGGCAGCAGCTGGTGCACAAAAGTTAATACAGAGGGCGCTGGTTACTGGTGAACCTCAACTGATTTACGCACATCAAAACCACAATAACAAAGACAAGACTATTGTTACAAAAAAAAGTCACTATATCGTTATTTTTTCTCTTACTAAATGTCACAGAGAGTATTCAATTACTGAATCTTGTTAGGAAATATTTATATTTTTCAATTATATAAAATTTAATATATATTTATCAGTGGCGGATCCAGAAATTCGTGAATAGGGGGGCGCTAATAATGGATTAGCGGTTAATGGTATAAAGAAAAAATAAGTTCTTAAACTCTGCATGTTTTTTTTTGTATCTATATATATGTATGTCCCTACATAGTATATTAGATATGCAATATCAAATATATATCTACTGCTATTATTATTACGTATTATATTTAGCCTATAAAAAATAGGCTGCCGTTAAGACAAAAAGACCGCCTTTCTTAGAACAGTAATATTTGGGTGTTATCATAATTAATGGAGCAAATCACAGAGCTATTCATTATTATGCTCAAAAAAGGATTTAGAAAAAAACAAAAACTGTGGATAACTTAATAATCTTATTGCTAGGGAATGAAAAAGATATATGAAACTCGATGTGTAAGTGGTCATCATGCACACACAGACACACACACACACACACACACACCAACAATTAGGCCAAATCTGCAAGCATTGCGAAAGAGGCCGTACATGTGCATTATTCATGAAAATTTCAAATTTATGAAATTACTATGTTCAGGAGCTGTCATACGGTCAAAAAGTTAGACAACTGCGACGAAACGCAAACTCAATCTGTAACTAGTCATGATCTGGCAAGGTACAATAAATCAGGTCAATATCTGCAAGCACTGTGAAAAAAAGTCTGTACATGTGAATTAACATGAAAATTTCTATTTGCATGAAATTTTCTGTTCTTTGGTCGTCATACAGGACAAAACGCAAACTCGATCTGTAACTGGTCATGATCCAGCCACGAACCAAAAATCAGGGTAATATCTGCAGGCACTGCGAAAAAAATCTGTACATGTGCAATTATCATGTAAATTTCTATTTTTCATGAAATTTCCTATGTTCAGGAGCCGTCATACAGTCAAAAGTTGGTGAACTGGGACAAAATGCGAACTCAATCTTAAGTGGTCACTAGCTGAACCCGTGGAAAATCCACGGCTCTATCTGACGCATTTTTTAGTAGTGAGCTGATAAGAACTAAACGACGCATATTTTAATCCTAAGGTTTTTGCAGGAACTTTTAACATGTGTTTAACTTATATTATATAAAGATTACTTCTGCAAGAAATCTCCAGGAACATCCTCGCCAAAATATCAACATAGAAAAAAAAATTCTATTTCAGAAATCTCACAAAAAATAAATTTTGGAAAGACACGTGAGGCATATACAGTATGTAAGAATTTTTAAGTGAGGTGTTTTTTTTTCAATAAACAACATATGTCCGATAGCTTCATTGCCTTGGACATATCAAATAGATTTAACGATTGTATAAAGAAACATTCTACCGTGAAATTATATGAAAGATGCTTTGTATTATTTGAAGCTCAGGCGACATCGTGAAACACGATGTTTTTTAAGTGAAGTCAGTTGAGGGTATAGTCTTAGGCATGTTAACAGACACATGCGTTATTTGTATACACATGCATATGTCGTTAAGTCCTCTGTACGCGAAACGTATAGCTGCCAATGTGTAAAAGATAGGCCCAGAAAAATACATTCCAACAGTATTTAATTTTTGGTTTAGTTTCTGTGAATTGTCATGGAATAAGCAGGTCTGATGTAAAATTGACAACTCCTTCAGATAAAAAGAAACCAGGTTGATATATTTCAAAGAGAGCATTTAGCAAAGAAACCACTTCAGCCTTGATTCGTTACATTGTCTTTCAGCAAATTAACGCAAAATGTAATGTACATATTTTGCTGAAAATTTGTAGAAGAGTAGAGTAAAACTGCGTCCGTAATCTATTACATTTTTGGTGGTAATCAGAGTCACCACAATATATTGTATCTTAAGTGCCATAATTTCAATTCCACAAAGGAATATAAGGGGCTATTCCGTTGTTCCCGAGTATGCAATTCGTATGCAGTTGTTCTGCCTCTCGCCTGGTGAACCCGTGTTTCTGAACCATGACAATGTTTTACGTGAAACGTGCACGTATGGACGAACGACTGATTAATAGATTCTGGCGGGGGTTTCAAAGTCCAAAAGAGATTGAGGACCTTTAGCAGTCTGTGCAATCCCGCCCCCCCCCCCCCCCCCCATGGAGCTTCCTTTTGAAAAAAAAAAATTTTTTTCAAACAACCCATAAATCGGGGGAACTTTTAAAACCATTGTTATCATGGAAAGATACTCCTAAATGTATAAAAATCAACATACCTGTAAACCTATAAAACGGTGATCGTTTAAAGGGTCTCAGCTCTTTGTGTCCACTCAACTGAAAAGTGCTCCTTATTAAAAGATTCATGTGGACATGTGTTCCGCGTTTGAATTTAAAATCTTTACTTTCGCGTGACAGGCGAAAAATGATTTGCTGAACATTTGTAGAGGGTCAGGATAAAGACATATCAATAGTCCATTTCATTATGGAGATAATACAAATCACCACAATATATATTTTCTTACAAACCATTATGACAAAGGAACATTCCTTTGTCCCCGGGTGGAAGCCACCCTTTCGTATTTTTTTGTTCTGCCACTCGCAAGGTGAACAAATATATGTGAACCCCCCCTAACATCCCCCACCCTCAGACCCCACCGCACCCAACCCGAATGATAATTAAGTTGTGGGGCTTCTTTTTGAAGAAAAGCAACTTCATAAAACACATGACTTGGCCGAACTTTTGAAACCATTTTTATCATGGAAAGATATTTTTGAATGTATAAAAATCAACATACCTGTAACCCATTAAAAATGTCAAACGGTGGTCACATCACTGGACTCAGTGCGTAGTGTTGATCAAACTGAAAAGCCCTCGCATTGAAAGCTGAGTCCTGTGATCTTTAGATTGAAAAACTTTACTTCCTTTGAGAGAGAAAATTCTTTTAGAGGCGTTACAATAGATATGGGGGATCAATGGGGATTATAGTGGACCCGCGTGACGGCATTTTGCACGAAGTGCCTTTTGGGCACGGTCTTAACAGGCCAGTGAAAATCCCCGAGGCGCCTCCTGCAAAAAAAAGGATCCTCTGAATTTATAATTCAAGTTCTTCTTCCTTCTCCATATATGTATAAAATTTTTCTTCTGAAATAGCAATACTGTTTTCCTGCCATAACTGTCAAAACTCGCGGCGTTTAAAGGAAAACAAAAACGTGTGCCAATATTTTCGGACATATTTAACATGTATTCATTATACTTGCTTTCCTGAAGGAGTCGAAACAGTTTGAGTATATCATAGTACATAGTCATTACACTGTAAATAATTATTGAATCTTTACACGAAAACGTCACGAATTTGTTTGAACAGCCCATTTCAAAGTCAGCATGGGAATTGCTTTATAACAAACATTGTATATAGCTTGATCTGTATCCACACATATTCCGGTTGTGGCCTGTATCTAACTGAACATCATTTATATAAGTATACCTTATGTTGGCCACACTCGGGGGAGATGGGGGCCTGTTTTCTCGACAATTCGTCACTGGATTCCTCGGGGGTTATCATCACTTCTAGCATGTGTTTTGACCAATATTAGTTCTTTGTCGCTTGCTAGTAAAAGGCAAGATGGCTCTATTGAAATTTGTTCAAGCGGTCCACCGGTCCACCTTCCGCTGTTTTCTCCCGGCTGCAAGAAAAGAACAGAACAAAGAAATACACACACACACTCTCTCTCTCTCTCTCTCTCTCTCTCTATATATATATATATATATATATATGTATTTATGGATATATATATATGGATATATATATATATATATATATCTAAATATATATATATATATAAATTAAAGCACAATTTGTATTCTTATTTCTTATACATAATCTTTTTTACTGGAAATTCGCTTCCTTCTGTCCCTCCAGTGGCCTTAAACTTTTACTCGAAGACGAAAACGCCTTAAGCCTATAGTCCGTTGTCCCATTAGTCCGAGAAAGAACGCCTTAAGTCTATAGTCCGACATCCCATTAGTCCTACGAAGAACGTCTTAAGCATATAGTCCGACATCCCATTAGGCCGACGATGAACGCCTTAAGTCTATAGTCCATCATAAATGCACGTTAGAACATGACGGTTAGACTAACGTACGGAAATCCTTTTTAATTTGGGCATCTATTGCCAACGGTCCGACAAGCCATATTGATGCGACGATCGGAGGACCAGTGAGGTATCGGATAAATGTACACCTCCCATTCTCAGTCAACTCAAGTTCTGGTAGGATATATCTAATATATCTAACACATTTTAGAAAACCAATAAGAGCCGGTGTGAGGGGAAACAAATCAATGCACCATCTCTGCTCGTGATATGTATATAATATGCATCTTTGGCAAATAATTCCGCCTCTCCCCTAAATCCTGGCTACGCCCCTGTCTTTTTTGTTCACAAATCGCATGAATGACATTCAGCTGGTACTGACCCCTATCCACTGCGTTGAAGACTATCCTATCTAACCGAGGAGATGGTGCAATTGGACATCAAAGATTACCATTTCTTCTGGATCGACAACGATGATGACGTCATGGTGCTGACATGACATGGCAGGCCATGGGCCAGAAACCGAAAACATCCCCCCTAGGGATTTTATGAGGTGATATTTTTTGTATACTTAAATATCTGCTCTTTCAGAATCCGGTTGTCTTCCAGGCGTCCATTGGAGATTTTGGCCTTGTAGGCCGCCATTTTGAATATATAATGAAGTCGCTGTTTCTGCATACCTTCAATAATGAATAACACTTGCTTTCATTGAGGATTTGAGCTATTCAGGGCTTACAGTTGAAGGAGGCTTTAAGACATGTGCGTGGTCAGTAAAAGAGAAAAACGCATGTTTCTCGCTTTATGAAATGGAGAGTTCAACCCAGGAAGATAAATGACAAAACCTAATTCAAGGTCCCAATTTCAGGAACAGTGGTGGGGTGTGGTGGGCTGGGGCGGAGTGGTGTCGGGGGTTTCAGGCCTCAAAATTTGTCTGATACGATGAAAAAACTAGATGTGTCGGAACGACACGAATGCCCCCGCCTGGGGCAAATTAGAAACATTTGTTAATTTTTGAAAAATTTTTTTAAGTTCAGGTGTCATATGGTCAAAATTAGGCCAACAAGGGCAAAATGCAAACTCGATCTATTACGGGTCATTATCAAGCAACACACCAAAAATCAGGCCAGTATCTGCAGGCACTGTGAAAAAAAGTCCATACATGTGCATTTTCAAAAAAAAAAAACTTTTGTCTTTCATGAAATTTTCTATGTTTAGGAGCCGTAAAACAATTAAAAGTAGGTCAACCGGGATGAAACGCGAACTCGATCTGTAACTGTCATTATCTACCCACACATAAAGACTCAGGGTGGTATCTGCAGGCATTGAGGAAAAAAAAAGTCGGTACATATGCATTTGTTATGAAAATTTATATTTTTCATGAAACTTTCTATGTTCAGGAGCAGTCAAATGGTCAAAAGTAGGTCAACTGAGACGAAACAAGAACTTGATCTGTAACTGGTCATTATCTGCCTACACACCAAAAATCAGGCCCGTATCTGCAGGCATTGCGAAAAAAAGTCCGTACATGTGCACTTTTTTTGAAATTTTCTATGTTAGAGCACCGTCAAACGGTCAAAAGTAGGTCGACTAGGACAAAACATAAACTCAATCTGTAACTGGTCATTATCTGCCCACACACAAAAAATCAGGCCAATTCCTGCAGGTATTGCAAAAAAAAGTCAGTACATGTGTATTTGTCATGAAAATTTATATTTTTCATGAACTTTTCTATGTTCAGGAGCCGTAAAACGGTCAAAAGTAGGTCAACTAGGACCAAACGCAAACTCGATCTGTAACTGGTCATTATCTGCCCACACACCAAAAATCAGGCCAATATCTGCAGGCACTGGGAAAAAAGTCCGTACATGTGTATTTGTCATGAAAATTTATATTTTCATGAAATTTTCTAAGTTAAGGAGCCGTAAAACGTACAAAAGTAGGTCAACTGAGACGAAATGCGAACTCGATCTGCAACTGGTCATCATCTGCCCACACACTAAAAATCAGGCCAATTTCTTCAGGCATTGCGAAAAAAATTCCGTACATGTGTATTTGTCATGAAAATTTCTATTTTTCATGAAATTTTCTAAGTTATGGAGCTGTAAAACGATCAAAAGTAGGTCAAATGGGACGAAACGCGAAAACTCGATCTGTAACTGGTCATTATCTGCCCACACACTAAAAATCAGGCCAATTTCTTCAGGCATTGCGAAAAAAAATTCCGTACATGTGTATTTGTCATGAAAATTTCTATTTTTCATGAAATTTTCTAAGTTATGGAGCTGTAAAACGATCAAAAGTAGGTCAACTGGGACGAAATTGAACTCGATCTGTAACTGGTCATTATCTGCCTACAC
The DNA here is from genome assembly GCA_026874595.1 of Sipunculus nudus. Taxonomy (NCBI): domain Eukaryota; kingdom Metazoa; phylum Annelida; class Sipuncula; order Golfingiida; family Sipunculidae; genus Sipunculus; species Sipunculus nudus. Next base: position 68,051,450 of record CM049315.1, read on the forward strand.
ACCAAAAATCAGGCCAATATCTGCAGGCCTTGCGAAAAAAAGTCCGTACAACTGTTTTATTTCGGAATGACGGAAGGACGGAAGGACGGAATGACGGACATGGGTAAAACTAGTGGCCGGGGCATAAAAAATGCTGAAAATGGGATACGGACCCTCCGCATGGAGTCCCGTTTGATCAGCTTCTGCTACTTACGAGGTATGCATATTTCTGTTTCTTTCTTCAGGAACAATTTCCTTGCAACGTACATTTAGTAAATCTTTCATGTGTTCCTCACATCAACCTATTCTTTATACGTCCAACGATAGAATCCAGTCAAATATCATCGAAAACCTGAATGCCCCCGGGTCTCATTCCAGTTTGCAATGTAAACATCATCACTGACCAGGTCTTCAAGGTAAAATTACGGGGTATGAATTTCTTGCCACGAGGACAACCCCATACAATAAATGTAAAAAATATTTATACATTTCTTATTGAGACAGTTTCCCACTGAAAACCTATATTTTCTGTTAACTTTTAGAATGAAAAATGAACCAACATTCCACATCTCAGTTAATATATCTCCCCAACTCGGGTAATAAGCCCGGTATACCGGTTTTATAAGCTAGTATATATATATATAAATATAGAGATATATATATAGCTTTTCTGTGTGTTTCTTCTTTCATGTTTCTTCACGTGTCGCGTGTGCTAGACTAAGATCTTACTGCTGGTCATGCGATCTTTTTATAATAAACAGAAAAAGGTACACTGTGTTTACTCACACACAAAACCATAATAAAGTATAAAAACGGTTACCAGGAGATATTAAGCCCGTGTATTGGCATGGATCTGCTGAATAACTTTCGTATTCAGCCAAAATGAGTTAATAACGTGAGACAATACACATATTATATCAACAGGATATGAACCTTGAGTGTCAATATAGAGGTGTCTGTAATACAGAGATGCCGATGAGGAGAGGTTTCTGATTGATATATTATCAAACGAGGTGCTTGATTCCATTATTTGAACATGCCGCTTACCGTATAGGGCGAGTGACATTCTGCGTAGTGTAATAAATCAAGTTCTAATACAGATCGATTTTGGAATATAAGAACCTACCCCACATATATGCAGCAGCAGCGGAAGAAGTTTTCGCTCATCCATCGAGCAGCTACAGGTTGCTGTGGTCAAGACCTGAGCCCTGCGCGCTCCTTAAGCATGTTCTCTGAGCCAACAGACGCGATGCCACACCTAGCAAAGCAAAAAGCCGCGAGAACCGGTGATCTTGTAGGAAAGCTACAGCATCCACATCCGCAAAGGCAGAATCAACCCACATTCCCTCTACCGATTCCAGCAGCGGAGACCCAGCCATGCCATTCGAGAGCCGAACCAGATCTTTGAACAACAGAGCTTTTCAGACGGATCACCCAGACATATCCATTCCCAATTACTTACAATTAGGCTATTTGGTAGCTGTACCTCTTGTCCGAACCCTTCCTTCTCCAAAAGATTGTTCCAATTTGGCAAAGGCAATATTTTTTTCTCATTAATATTATGACAGGCTCACCATTTTAACATCATACACTGCTGACAGAATGTAATTGCCTATTTAAAAAAGAAAGTTCTGTATATGACAGGCAGACAACGATTTGATAAATTCCACTTCCTTGAAATATTTCAGAAATCTAAACACAAAAAAGATAAATCGAATAGCTTTTAAATATATAGTATATATAAATAAATAAATACATAAATAAATATATGTATATTTTTTAACGGTGTTCCGACGGTTTGCTAGGAGGTGGAGATGTTGTGTAGTTAGGGAGAGAACACACATTATTTAACATATATATATATTGCTTATACTAAATCAGTTAGCCTGTTGTGTAGTCTGTAATTCAGATGCGTAAGATTAATTATGTCGTACGTACGAGATAGTATGTCGTACGTACGAGATAGTATGTCATACGTACGAGATAATGTCATACGTACGAGATATTATGTCAGAAGTATGAGATAATGTCATACGTACGAGATATTATGTCGTACGTACGAGATAATATGTCGTACGTACGAGATAGCATGTCGTATCATGTACGAGATAAATAATTTATTTTTCTTTTACCAGGTGGCAGTAATACACTTCCGTATAAATAATATTAATTTGGAAGACATAATGCTACGATGGCTGGGACAGGACATGCATAAAATTATTATACTAATAATTATACAATCCTCTCCCAGCATCCGTGTGATAAATTCGATATTTAGTAAATTTTTTTTGCGTTATGCAGCATTTGATTAAACGTGTAGAAATGGTCAAAATAATTCACCGAAAATGCATATTTTCAGTTTTATTTTTATTTTTTGTTGTTAAAAATTGTGCATACCATGTGACAGGGAGACACTCTCAGACTCCCCCCCCCCCCCTCCCACTTCATGCACTTGTGCGCACTCAACTCGATACACTTGCGCCCCCCACCCCCGGTTTCATAAACGCTCCAAAGCCAATGTATATGCTGTGTGCCATAAAAATATTCATAAATGGAAATTTCTGTGTCCTTTTATTGACGATTTATTGAATATCATATAAGACAAAGTGTTTCTTTCTTGACTCAAAAGGACATCGATGTTGAAACCCGCATTATATCATATCCCGTTTATTATCATTGTTTAAGCATATACCGGCGAAATGACAATAAGCGAGCTTGTACCTTAATTTTAAAGCCTTAGACTTAAGAGTAATATATTTGAAACGTGTCCCAGTTATTGCCCCAGTTTTGTCTTTCCCTCCTACGCCTGCGAGGCAACCCCCCCCCCCCTCCTCATGAAGATATATATGGGGTCGTCGGGGTGGGGCGAAGAGACAAATATTTGCGGGTAAATTAATTTATGCTGATAGGCAGGATATTTGGTGGTCGAAATGGATTAGAAATTTGTTGTCGGTCTGAAATTATAATGTGGATCGGGAAAGAAAGTGGTGTGCTACTTGCGAGAATATGCTTGCGAAGTGGCGCCCTCAACGGTCCATTTTATTAATTACCATGCATCCTTAAATCGACAAATACGAACCTCTTTTTTTACATCAGAAAAAAATAAAGAGGTTTGTTGCATAATGTAGTGGCAAAATCTCGATGGAAAGATTGATTGATATTCTTTATTTCCTCCAGAAACTTAATTTTGTAGAAAAGTAATATATGAATAAACAAAATAAATGTAAACAGAAATATTGGATATATATCCTGTAACAATGTAACAATTCAATCTATCCAAAAACGCAGATGAGCATGGTGCACCTAACAAGCTGAAATCTATGTTAGTAGGGGTTCTCTTATGAAGATCCTGCATTACTTTAACGCAAAAGCGATGCATCCGCTCAAGTGAATTCGTTTGGTCAACAGTAAGTGAACACCAAAGTTCACATCCATACAGGGCTCTCGGAAGCACTTCCGTTTTATATAACTTTAAACTGGTAAGAGGATTGAGGCCAGATGGCCGTACCCCAGTCTCAATCAGTAAAATCAGAGAACCTTTATCTTTTCTTCAAGCATCCATAACACATTCTTTCGAAGAAAGATTAGCTTCTATAATGAAATACCCAAGTGTTTATGAGAACGTACCTGTTTTATGACATTAGGCCGGAGGGGCCAAACGCGTTGCAAATGATTGAAGGACTGCACCGACTCTCCAAATACTATGACAGCAAATTTATCAGAGTTAAAATCAAATCTCCACCTACAGGAATAATTAGAGCAAATGTTAATCATAGTTTGCAAACCTCCTGGCGAGAGGGCCACAAGACATATATCATCCGCCAGAGTGGGTGAACCCACGTAAAAGCCATCTACAAGTGCCCCTTGTTGGGACTGACGAAGTTCAACTAAAAGGTCATTTATAAATAACAAATAGAGCCAAGGCGAGAGAACACCCCCTTGTCGTACGGACTGTCTAACATTAAAAAGATGACTTGTTCTGTTCAGAAACATAACAGCACTTTTCATTTCTGTGTACGAATTAAGTATAAGGCGCCATGCATATTAACCCACATATACCAAAATGGTAGAGTTTAACAAAAAGGCCTGTGTGCCAGACAACATCAAATGCTTTGGAACTGTCCAGCATACATACCTATACCTTGGACTGTCGTTCAATGTTAAAGGATATAGTCTCCTTTAAGCTGAAAGAAGCATTTAGCGCATCGGTTCCTTTCGAGTAAGCAAACTGCATTGAGTCTGGGGACCGAATTCCCTTATACACAGTAAAAATTGAGATACGTCTAAGAAGTATCTTTTCTAGAAATTTATACACACGGGTTAAGAGCGTTATACCTCTGTAATTGTCAGGTAAAAAATGACTCAAATGATTTTTTTAAGATTGGTACAACCAACCCTACCTTCATGGATTGAGGGACAAATCCTGTTGAAATACACTTATTAAATAAGTTTACTAGATGAAAAATGACAGCTGTTCCACCTTATATTATATGCTCATTTTTTAAATTATCCAAACCCTCTACCTTTCCTAACTTCAGACTTTTAATCACAGTAAGTACACCGTTCTCTGTACATGGGTCATCTAAGATGAGCACATTATTATGTTGCGACTGTTGTTGTAGGATCTGGAATTCACTCTCAATTTTATTATAGAAGTCTCCGTCAAAAGAATCAGAGCATAACGGCGTATACAATTTGCAGAAGTAATCCGCCCAACCACTACAAATATCCGCAGGGTCATGTATAGTTACATTATCAAAATTCATGCCTGCTGAAACCTTGGCAGCCACCTTCCTTCGCTTTCTAACTCGAGTCCAAAATTTATTCATTTTGATTTTCGAATCCCCGTCTATCTCTTCAAACACTTCTTGTTCTCTAATAGAGAAATACTGCCTAAGTTTCCTTCTAAAATCCCTTTTTGCAGCCTTATATTCAACATATGAAGTGAAACAGTCGCCTCTGGGACGACCCTCATCAACCCATACACGTCTGAGTTTCCTCATATTATCGTGCAACGGTTTCAGTTCATCCCGCCAGCGGGGCTTTAAGGGAGGACAATACTTCTTGTGAGGCAAAGTATCCCGAGCTGTTTGCACTAGTGCTTGGACCAGACCAGAATATTACTCGTTAATGGATTCTGTACTTAAGGTATCTTGGACTGGTATGACTAACTGTTCCAGCTGGGTGCGTAGAGTATTGCTATAAATACTTATTACAGGATATTTTTGGACCTTTTTCCAGTCAGATTGTTTATTGTGAATAGGCTTATCCACTGGTATCGGCGCTATGGTTAAACCAGCTCGGAAGTATTCAATGATTCATCATCTACAATGAAACAATACTCGAACTGCAGCCCGTGTTTTTGAATTAAAATATGCTCTATAAGTGATCGTGCGTGCCTATCATGTTGATCAAATGTGTATCGTGGCCACGACATATATCCTGCATACACATATAGACTAGGTCCGCCTCTTCAAGAAACGTGTGCAAGTATTGAACCCTACTACTTAATTTTAGTCTGGAGTTCTGGTTAGGTAATTCGCAGTTTAAATCTCCGAGGATCACGACATCCATCAGCAAAGAATATTCATTATATAAACTATACAATATGTCAATGCTATCCATGTATTGTTGTAATGTATAATTTGAACTCGGAAGATATACACCAATGATAATCAACACTCTGCTGTTAGGAAAATCAACGCGCAACCCTATGATACGTTCATCATCTATATCCTGTATAAGTGAAATAAACTTATCTAAACTCCGCTTCCAGAGGAAAGCAACACCCCCTTTACCTCTCCTATGCGAATTTAATGGGTCTAAACTCTTGTCTGACACACCCCAGGACGTATAGTTTTTATGTATTGAAGATAAAAACAGAAATTATCATTAAAGAGCCAGTGTTCTTGAACATAACAAATATCAATATAAAATCATCAAAGGATTTATCTAAATAAGCGGCCGCAGGCATAATCCCTCTCGCATTAAAGGTCGCAATATTTAACTTATCACACCTATGTTTTTCCGTACTATGTCCAGTTTCTAATGTAAACCCCCCTTGGCCAAAAGTTCATGGTCATGAGCTTTTAAGCATTCATTTCAGATACACATAGGAAACCAACTTTGAACTTTTTATCTTTACCCCTCAGCAATCTAAATTGATGCACTTCAACACCACGTGCTTCAATCTAGTTTATCTACAGTATCTCGTGACTCTCTCGAGTTCCAGACACTCCCCTGCCTGCGGGTTATATGTACAACAATGTTCACAGGTGCATCAGGCGACACAGACGACGGAACAACATTGCAGTTTGCAGTCGGGACCCTACAGTCAATCCGTGGGTTCCCCGAATCCCTGCTTGGATCTAGCGGAACCTTTGAATGCGAAAAGTGTGCACCCTCGTCTTGGAGGGAGACTGACGACGGAACGGATTACCTTCGTGAAACAGATCCGTTAAGCCTAGAGTTGAAAATGGTTGCTTTCTGCAAACATCACTATATTGTTTGGAGTCAGGTGGCGATGTGGCCAAAAGACCCTCTAAAGAATGTACTTGCTGCCGTAGAAAGGTTATTGAGTTAAACAGTGAATTTACCTTTACGCTTTGTTGTTCCAGATCAGACATTGTCTGATTGAACGTTTTCTTTAATTGATTAATTTCTTTCTGGTGAGACTGTAACTGAGCGGAACATAGTCTACACTCAGTTCTGCTCTCATTTGACATACCCAAATTATCTATAGTTACCTGCATGTCCCTCATTGTCTCAGTCTGAACTCTAGTATTTCTCTGCAGTTCACAAATCATTTGAATAATTCCTTCTCTGAAGGGGTCAAATGATGAATGGATAAGCTTAACATCATCTTTAAGCAGTTCTATTTCTTTACTATTTGTGCTTTGTCTCGCATCACAGGTTTTCCTGTTTTCTAGTTGATCATCTGATAACATATCAAGTTTGTTACTAATAGCAGCCGTGGAGTCACTCAAAAAAAAGATACGAGTTCCGACTGAACCATATTGCCATCTGTGACCACTGAAGCCGCACTAACACTTTTTAACCTCGAGTAATTATAACCACTCAACGCACTTTTTATGTTCTCACTGTGTTTACCATATATAAAATCCACCAAAACAAAACAGTCAACTACGGGTTTAATCTCAAAATCCGAGTAATGTTTATTTCTTGGTTTTTGTCGTCTTATGAGCACACCGCCTGGAAAGTCCGGCTGTGATGCAGCAACATCATAGAGGGCCTCCCTGATGAACGATATTTCTATACCAGCGTCTTTTGCTGCACGAACAAAAGATGAAGTAAAGGATTCTTTCGGCAACTGTAAAAATGGGCTGACGAAACTTTCAAGCGAGAACTCATGGCACTCATTATCAATGTCAGTTAAATTAACTGTTGGGTCATTCAAGACAGCCAGATACTGAAGGATTATGTAGCCAATGGAAATATCACGCCCCATGGCCCAGGGAAAATTCTTGGTGTCCGAGGTCCTATTCAATTACAGTATTGAACAAAACACTGGTATTTGACATTGTCGGACTCAGGTCAGGTGGTACACACCAGAGAAGTTAGTCCGTCGCACAATAGAAAAAAAAAATCCACTGGGTCACAAACAGTTTATAACAAATTACTTATTTTTAAGCTTTTCCCATTAACACCCAATTATTCATACAAGGACCCAAAAAGATGACTGTGCCTCTTGTCCGAACCCTTCCTTCTCCAAAAGGTTGTTTCAATTTGGCAAAGGCAATATTTTTTTCTTATTAATATTATGACAGGCTCACCATTTTAACATCATACACTGCTGACAGAATGTAATTACCTATTTAAAATGAAAGTTTTGTATATGACTGGCAGACACTGATTTGATGAATTTCATCTCCTTGAAATATTTCAGAACCTAGACACAAAAATGATAATTCTAATAGCTTTTAAATATATAGGATAAATAAATAAATAAATAAATAAATAAATAAATATATATGTATATTTTTTAACGGTGTTCCGACGGTTTGCTAGGAGGTGGAGATGTTGTGTAGTTAGGGAGAGAACACACATTATTTAACACACACACACAAATATATATATATATATATATATATATATATTTATATATATATATATATATATTGCTTATACATATGTCAGTTAGCCTGTTGAGTAGTCTTTAAATCAGATGCGTAAGATTGATTATGTCGTATACGTACGAGATTGTATGTTGTACGAACGAGATAATATGTCATACGTACGAGGTATAATGTCGTACGTACGATATAACATGTCGTACGTACGAGATACTATGTCGTACGTACGAGATCGTATGTCGTACGTGTGAGATAGCATGTCGTATGTACGAAATAAATAATTTTCTTTTACCAGGTGGCAGTAATAAAAATTATATTCCGTATAAATATTATCAATTTGGAAGACATAATGCTACGATGGCTTGGACGGGACATGCATGCATGTATGCTGTGAGCCATAAAAATATTCATAAACGGAAATTTTTCTGTTTCCTTTTTGTTGACGATTTATTGAAAATCATATAAGACAAAGTACTTCTTTTTTGACTCAAAAGGACATCGATGTTGAAGCCCGCATTATATCATATCCCGTTTATTATCATTGTTCAAGCATATACCGGCGAAATGACAATAAGCGGGCTTGTACCTTTATTTTTAAAGCCTTAGACTTAATCGCAATATATTTGAAACGTGTCGCTCAAAATAAGTTATTGTCCAAATTTTTTATTACCCTCTCACGCCTGCGAGTCACACCCCCCCCCCCCCTTTAAAGATATTAGGGTGGTTTGATGGGTTGAAGAGACAAATATTTGTGGGTGAATTAATTTATGCTGATAGGCAGGATATTTGGTGGCTGAAGTGGATAAAAAAGGTTGTTGTCGGTCGGTCTTTAATAATAATGTGGATCGAGAAAGAAAGTGGTGTGCCACTGGCGAGAATATGCTTTAGAAGTGGCGCCATCTACGGTCCATTTTATCAATTAACATGCTTTCTCAAATCGACAAATACGAACCTTATTTTTTACGTCAGAAAAAATACAGAGGTTTAGAGCTTAAGCTTGTTGCATAATATAGTGGCAAATTCTCGATGGAAAGTATTTTCCTGGTGCTGTGAATATGACCAGTTTATTTGATAGTCCTATACCGGGGCTAGAAATAGGTCAGTATGACCTGCTACTAAATTTTAGTTCACGTATTTAATGACTTCATGAACCGTGTTACCCGGGAAACGATGACGTCACAAAATATGTCCAGGAAAGTTAGTCTCGCTACGAATGTAAAACCTGGTGGACGTGTGCTTTCGCGGCTGTACATTTTGTGAGATATTTTTCATTGCGATCATTGAAAATTACAATGGCTTCTGTGCGACTTGGGACCAGAACATTACAGTGGATCAAGGACCAGCAGAAACACGTTGATGAGAGGATGGAGACGAGGAAAACACTCCAAAGACGACGCCAAAGGTATGTAATAGACTTACATATACGGAGCAGATCTGTAAGTCATATACCGTTCCTTCTATAGCTATAATTAAAGGTCACAATTTTTTCATGCTAGCACAAGATGCAACACACACACACACACATATAAGCCTATAAATATATTCGATGTTATATAAAATAGGCTATGCTCTGAATATGCATACCCTACATTACATATTGGCTACCGGCTGGCAGGGATAAACAATTCATGTGATGCCGGGTTAGGGGTGTTAAAGACTTTTAACAATGTTAAAAAACTTATTATCTCTGGCTTAAAATTTAATATTTTATAAGATGCATTTGTAAACGTTAAAAATAAACATTTATACTTTTTGTGTGCTGATATACAGCCTATCTGTATCAAATTATGGCCAGGAATTGCGGGGGCTGTACATGAGCTATATCAATAGAAGTGCGCCATGGCAACGACATTAAGTTTGGCGCATGCGCCGCCTTTGTAATTTGCGCGTGTTCCCATGGCATTATATTGACCTCTCGTCAAGTGCAGTTTCACCTTTATGCGCTGTTTAGATATTACATTTGATCATAAACCTCGATAGTTGCGCAGTTTTTCCAAAATTGATTTGTGAACACACGCTAAAATCCATTTGAGACATACAGCGTTTACAGAAAATTGATAGTTGCAAGTTTTCCCTGCTTCCTTTCTAAAATAATCCAAACTAGAAACGTCCTAACCAAAGTTGCTTATCAACACCGTAATAATCTCTTTAAAACAGTAGCAACAAACAAAGGGGCGGAATTGAACTTTTAATATGACGGAGGTCGCACGTTGGGTCCTATAAAAAGGAAGAACCATGGGCATTTAATTATATACAAAAATATAAAGTATAAAAAAACAAGTTCAATTTATAAAATGTTTTCAAATAAAAGCAGTCAGTAGGAGATCCCGAGGATCCGTTCATGCGCATGAACAACTTCATTGTTTCCTCGTTGTCCTATATAAATTTCCGTATATACTATTTCTGTTGACAGATCAGTTTCAACAAAAAGGTATTTTTTTAGTTACTTTACAAAATATAGATGTAGGCCCCATTACGTTTTTAAACATCCCGCAAGTTACGCCTGCCCTTGGTCAGTTTGTGTATCCACCCCCCACCCCCCTTGGATATATACATGACATCACTAACACTTTCCGCTGTTCAAATTAATCAGACAAATAAATAAGTACCACATAATAATAAATAAAAAAATAAAAAGGATAGATAAAAACAGTTCTAACTTTTTAGCGGGAAATGTATTTTGTATTTTATTTCAAACGGTGTACTGAGTATATACGAAAGTCAGTTGTCACTTTACATATTTGTCCTTATTTAAGTAATACTAATATTGAACAAATGTAGACACTGAAAAAATATTAGATTTAGTTTGTGTAACAGTTAGGCCTAGTGTGTCGTTAAATACTGATTCATTATGTCACACACAGAGTGGAAGACGGTACTAGTTTTACTGGAAGACCATATACATTTAGAGCAAAAAAAAGTTATAATGAAAGTAGATTGAATAACTAAATTAAACTGAAAACATTTAATATATTTATATATTCTTTCATTTGCAAAAGCCATTATAACCACAAAAGTCAGTTTAATATAATAAATTAGGCCTACATGAAAACCCGAAACATGATTATTGTTTACGTGGTTCATAAATTACTTCTGTCATTTTCAACCCTAAATGTTTATATGGTTATATATTTATAACTCTTTTCACAATTACATTTTATCACAGACAATATATATACATGTATAATAAAAATTCTGTCTCTTCAGGAGGAACAAACGCGGTAAAAATCCGGCAGACCAAGTGAGTCACGTGAAAGCTCAGGCCGCGACCCCTGGTGGTAAACAGGTTAGTATGGGCAGACAGCTTCTGAAGGCCATCAGGAGGATGAGAGGGCTGCCGGCTCTCATACGGAGGGAGGTAAGAAAGTTGTATGCCTGTTTCAGAAGACCGAGAGAAGATGAACAACCTCAGGAATATCAAGATTTTATGCATCTGTGGAGGGCGTATGGGCAGCCTAACGAAATGAATGTCACTAACCATAATTTGTCTAGTTTTCAGAGCACAAAATCTACAGAAATGGCATCAACTGAATGCAGAAGCGATACATCTAATACAAACGCTTTTGATTTCCAGGAGACAACAGTAGAAAACCATTGGATTCCACTGGATACCTCTTTTGTTCCAAGTGAGAACCCTTCCATTTGGTCAGCTGAGGAAGATTCGATGCATTTGTTGAGACCACACGAGGAGCCAAAAGAAGATTGTGCTACTAATTATGATTTTGTAAATTTTCAGGACACAACATGGGCAGAGGATGAACTCAGCAGTGTTACAAATAACACCAAATCACCTGACTTTGAAGACGGTTTTGGTTTGCAGACCCTTTTCATGGAAAATGACATCACTTCTATCTGTTTAAAAGAGGAAGATCTTCGCTGTCCTCCCAAAGTGATACCTATTAATATTTCTATCCCTGATAATGACGGGAGGCCACTGGGAGAAATCCTTGATGATATGGTCCAAGAGAACCTGGACGCCCTGAGCGTGACTTCATCACTCAGCGACTCAACTATCACCTCAGTCACTGAACTCCTGGACCTGTGTTCTGATGAATTTGATGACCTCAGCGTTCTTGATTACATCGAAGCTGAGAATATCCAAGATCTGCATAAAGGAATCACCAATAATGTTAATGATGTCAGTAAATAAATAGCTCCTAACCTAAAATTGATCTGATTAACCTACAGATTTAGTTCCAGGTTGAGCATTTCTCAATATAAAACATGTGTACCTTCACAGTCACAGGATATCATCTCTGTCCTCTCTCTATCTGGCTGTCTCTCTCTTTCTTTCAGAAACACACGCAGCGGCCTTTGTCCATCCCAAGCTTTTTCCTTCTGTAATCAGATATCAAGAGAAAGCCTTTGCGCGTATGAACATTAATAATATACTGTGTTCACATATACTCTCTGCGAGAAAGTTTAATTTAATTAAATTTCAATTGTTTTTCAGGCAAATCAGAACATAGCTTCCATATCATGTTTACCTGTTCCTCAGGGTATAGGGATCAACTTGTTTGAGATTGCTTTGAATTACTTTTAAAAGTAATCGACGAACTTCAGATTTCGCTATCAGCTACCAACGTAAGACTTTACAGGCATCTTGATCACTTGACTGGTATGCAGAGGGAAGCTTTAGATGGCGCCACCTAGTTTTAACTTCGGTTTGAATGCTATAAAATTATTACAATATTACCAAATACAATGCCTCATATTGCAAAGAATGGACGTTGGAACCCTACATGTCCCTTATCATATAATGATATGACGTTTGTTATGTACAAAAAGTTTTCATTTCCCTGTTATGGTTGATAACCAGATGGGAGGTTACATCATTAAGCTATTTGCACAAGGGTTTGGTGTTCCACATATAGATATCCGATGGTAGCTCAAGAATCTTGGCATTCTGGTATCAGAAGCTCCGCACATGTAAAGTGGATATGTGGATGGTAGTGCCATTGAAAAGGCAATAAGTAGGTGTCAGTATTCCCACTCAGCCTTACATTATGTGCGTTATGCCAGCGTCTTCTGTCCAACCCTGGCTGACGTAATTTGTATAAACACCAAAAAAGGTATAACTTTACAGCTCCTGTACGGTTAACAAATATTGACCATCCATCAGGTAAAGTGACAATGCATACATATTTTTTTAATTATTTATTATATAATTTCCATGATGAATTGTGATGCAATGTATGTAATTTGCATTTATAATTTTTACTTTTATACTTATATCTGCATAATCAGCCATTCTTCATTTTATGTGAATGTCGTCTTGGTTATAGTGTTAATATAGGTACAGAAAAAAATACAAAAAAAAAATAAAGATTTTTTATATCATATTTTTTTTCATGCTGAATATTGATGCAATATACGTAATTTTATGTATAATCTTTACTAAAATCTAAACCCCCCCCCCCAAAAAAAACAAAAAACAAAAAAAACAAAAAAATTATATCATATTATTTCCATGATGAATGTTGATGCAGTATATGTAATTGGTATTTATAACTTCACTATTATACTTCTATCTGCATGCTCAACCATTCTTCACTTTATGTGAATACCGTTATGGTTGTAGTGTTCATATAGGTATAAAAGGGCGTTAATAAATCAATCTACTTATAAAATTCTGTTTCAGAATGTGCATGTGTATCTTCAGTAACATGAAAAGTCGTGTATTGAAACGCTTTCAGATAGGCCTACACTGTTTATAGTTCTGCTGGGGTAGTTATTTGGAATACGCCCTAAAAGGGCCATGTATAGTGAAATTTACAATATCTGTACTTAAAAATCCTTATTTATTAATATTAAAAAAGTCATGAGAAAGTCATTTTTAGAGTGTCTAAATCTTTCTCTCGCCAATGACAATGTTACTTCAAATTACATGACGATATAAATTGGCTGAATGAACACAAATTACTGTGTGGTTCAATAAAAAAGTACTCTGTTTACGATGAACTCTATAACATTATCCTGTATATACAAATTATCATGGATGATCTTAATTGTCTTTTCATTTGCTCGGTTAGTTTTTTAAATCAAAGTTTTGATAATAAAAGTCATGAATTATTGTTAAATCATATTAAAAAAATATATGACAATATCATGTGGTGACCATGGTCTAACGTTGATCGTCTCTGTTAGAAGACCATGAAGATAACCATATGATGTGGTGACCATGGTCTAACGTTGATAGTGTGTGTGAGAAGACCATGAAGATAACCATATGATGTGGTGACCATGGTCTAAGGTTAATAGTGTCTGTTAGAAGACCATGAAGATAACCATATGATGTGGTGACCATGGTCTAACATTGATAGTGTCTGTTAGAAGACCATGAAGATAACCATATGATGTGGTGACCATGGTCTAACGTTAACAATGCCTGTTTAAAGACAATGGAGATAACCATATGATGTCATGACCATGGTCTAAGGTTAATAGTGTATGTTAGAAGACCATGAAGATAACCATATCATGTGGTGACCATGGTCTAACATTGATGGTGTCTTTTAGAATACCATGAAGATAACCATATGATGTGGTAACCATGGTCTAAGGATAATAGTGTATGTTAGAAGACCATGAAGATAACCATATGATGCGGTGACCATGGTCTAAGGTTAATAGTGTATGGTAGAAGACCATGAAGATAACCATATTATGTGGTGACCATGGTCTAAGGTTTATAGTGTCTGTTAGGAGACCATGAAGATAACATATGATGTGGTGACCATGGTCTAACGTTGATAGTGTCTGTTAGAAGACCATGAAGATAACCATATAATGTGGTGAAAATGGTCTAACATTGATAGTGTCTGTTAAAAGACCATGAAGATAACCATATGATGTGGTGACCATGGTCTAACATTGAAAGTGTCTGTTAGAAGACCATGAAGATAACCATATGATGCGGTGACCATGGTCTAAGGTTAATAGTGTATGTTAGAAGACCATGAAGATAACCATATGATGTGATGACCATGGTCTAAGGTTAATAGTGTATGTTAGAAGACCATGAAGATAACCATATGATGTGGTGACCATGGGTATAACGTTGATAGTGTCTGTTAGAAGACCATGAAGATAACCATATGATGTGGTGACCATGGTCTAACGTTGATAGTGTCTGTTAGAAGACCATGAAGATAACCATATGATGTGGTGACCATGGTCTAACGTTAACAATGCCTGTTAAAAGACAATGGAGATAACCATATGATGTGATGACCATGGTCTAAGGTTAATAGTGTATGTTAGAAGACCATGAAGATAACCATATGATGAGGTGACCATGGGTCTAACATTGATGGTGTCTTTTAGAAAACCATGAAGATAACCATATGATGTGGTGACCATGGTCTAAGGATAATAGTGTATGTTAGAAGACCATAAAGATAACCATATGATGTGGTGACCATGGTCTAAGGTTAATAGTGTATGGTAGAAGACCATGAAGATAACCATATGATATGATGACCATGGTCTAAGGTTAATAGTGTCTGTTAGGAGACCATGAAGATAACATATGATGTGGTGACCATGGTCTAACGTTGATAGTGTCTGTTAGAAGACCATGAAGATAACCATATAATGTGGTGAAAATGGTCTAACAATGATAGTGTCTGTTAAAAGACCATGAAGATAACCATATGATGTGGTGACCATGGTCTAACATTGATGGTGTCTTTTAGAACACCATGAAGATAACCATATGATGTGGTGACCATGGTCTTACATTGAGAGTGTCTGTTAGAAGACCATGAAGATAACCATATGATGCGGTGACCATGGTCTAAGGTTAATAGTGTATGTTAGAAGACCATGAAGATAACCATATTATGTGATGACCATGGTCTAAGGTTAATAGTGTATGTTAGAAGACCATGAAGATAACCATATGATGTGGTGACCATCGGTATAACGTTGATAGTGTCTGTTAGAAGACCATGAAGATAACCATATGATGTGGTGACCATGGTCTAAGGTTAATAGTGTCTGTTAGAAGACCATTAAGATAACCATATGATGTGGTGATCATGGTCTAACATTGATAGTGTCTGTTAGAAGACCATGAAGAGAACCATATGATGTGGTGACCATGGTCTAACGTTAACAATGCCTGTTAAAAGACAATGGAGATAACCATATCATGTGGTGACCATTGTCTAGCATTGATAGTGTCTGTTAGAAGACCATTAAGATAACCATTTGATGTTGTGACCATGGTCTGACATTGATGGTGTCTTTTAGAAAACCATGAAGATAACCATATGATGTGGTGACCATGGTTTAAGGTTAATAGTGTATGTTAGAAGACCATGAGGATAACCATATGATGTGGTGACCATGGTCTAAGGTTAATAGTGTCTGTTAGAAGACCATGAAGATAACCATATGATGTGGTGACCATGTTCTAAGGTTAATAGTGTCTGTTAGAAGACCATGAAGATAACCATATGATGTGGTGACCATGGCCTAACGTTGATAGTGTTTGTTAGAAGACCATTAAGATAACCATATAATGTTGTGACCATGGTCTAAGATTGATGGTGTCTTTTAGAAAACCATGAAGATAACCATATGATGTGGGGACCATGGTCTAACATTGACAGTGTCTGTTAGAAGACCATGAAGATAACCATATGATGCGATGACCATGGTCTAAGGTTAATAGTGTCTGTTAGAAGACCATGAAGATAACCATATGATGTGGTGACCATGGTCTAACGTTGATAGTGTTTGTTAGAAGACCATTAAGATAACCATATAATGTGGTGACCATGGTCTAAGGTTAATAGTGTCTGTTAGAAGACCATTAAGATAACCATATGATGTGGTGATCATGGTCTAACATTGATAGTGTCTGTTAGAAGACCATGAAGAGAACCATATGATGTGGTGACCATGGTCTAACGTTAACAATGCCTGTTAAAAGACAATGGAGATAACCATATCATGTGGTGACCATGGTCTAGCATTGATAGTGTCTGTTAGAAGACCATTAAGATAACCATTTGATGTTGTGACCATGGTCTGACATTGATGGTGTCTTTTAGAAAACCATGAAGATAACCATATGATGTGGTGACCATGGTCTAAGGTTAATAGTGTATGTTAGAAGACCATGAGGATAACCATATGATGTGGTGACCATGGTCTAAGGTTAATAGTGTCTGTTAGAAGACCATGAAGATAACCATATGATGTGGTGACCATGTTCTAAGGTTAATAGTGTCTGTTAGAAGACCATGAAGATAACCATATGATGTGGTGACCATGGTCTAACGTTGATAGTGTTTGTTAGAAGACCATTAAGATAACCATATAATGTTGTGACCATGGTCTAACATTGATGGTGTCTTTTAGAAAACCATGAAGATAACCATATGATGTGGTGACCATGGTCTAACGTTGATAGTGTCTGTCAGAAGATCATGAAGATAACCATATGATGCGATGACCATGGTCTAAGGTTAATAGTGTCTGTTAGAAGACCATGAAGATAACCATATGATGTGGTAACCATGGTCTAACGTTGATAGTGTTTGTCAGAAGACCATGAAGATAACCATATGATGTGGTGATCATGGTCTGTCATTGATAGTTTCTGTTAGAAGACCATGAAGATAACCATATGATGTGGTAACCATGGTCTAACGTTGATAGTGTCTGTAAGAAGACCATGAAGATAACCATATGATGTGGTGACCATGGTCTAAGGTTAATAGTGTCTGTTAGAAGATCATGAAGATATCCGTATGATGTGGTGACCATTGTCTAACGTTGATAGTGTCTGTTAGAAGACAATGAAGATCAACCATATGGTGTGGTAACCATGGTCTAACATTGATAGTGTTTGTTAGAAGAGCATGAAGATAACCATATGACGTGGTGACCATGGTCTAGCATTGATAATGTCTGTTTGAAGAGCATGAAGATAACCATATGACGTGGTGACCATGGTCTAGCATTGACAGTGTTTGTTAGAAGACCATGAAGATAACCATATGATGCGGTGACCATGGTCTAAGGTTAATAGTGTATGTGAGAAGACCATGGAGATAACCATATGATGCGGTGACCATGGTCTAAGGTTAATAGTGTATGTGAGAAGACCATGAAGATAACCATATGATGTGGTTACCATGGGTCTAACATTGATAATGTCTGTTAGAAGACCATGAAGATAACCATATGATGTGGAGACCATGGGTCTAACATTGATAATGTCTGTTAGAAGACCATGAAGATAACCATATTACGTGGTGACCATGGTCTAGCATTGATAGTGTCTGTTAGAAGACCATGAAAATAACCATATGATGTGGTGACCATGGGTCTAACAATTGACAGTGTCTGTTAGAAGACCATGAAGCTAACCATATGATGTGGTGACCATGGTCTAAGGTTAATAGTGTATGTTAGAAGACCATGAAGATAACCAGATGATATGGTGACCATGGTCTAGCATTGATAGTGTCTGTTAGAAGACCATGAAGATAACCATATGATGTGGTGACCATGGTCTAACATTGATAGTGTCTGTTAGAAGACCATGAAGATAACCATATGATGTGGTGACCATGGTCTAACATTGATAGTGTCTGTAAGAAGACCATGAAGATAACCATATGATGTGTTGACCATGGTCTCATGATAATAATGTCTGTTAGAAGACCATGAAGATCAACCATATGATGTGGTAACCATGGTCTGTCATTGATAGTGTTTGTTAGAAGACCATGAAGGTTACCATATGACGTGGTAACCATGGTCTAGCATTGATAGTGTCTGTTAGAAGACCATGAAGATAACCATATGATGTGGTGACCATGGGTCTAACATTGAAAATGTCTGTTATAAGACCATGAAGATCAACCATATGATGTGGTAACCATGGTCTGACATTGATAGTGTCTGTTAGAAGACCTTGAAGGTAACCATATGACGTGGTAATCATGGTCTAGCATTGATAGTGTCTGTTAGAAGACCATGAAGATAAACATTTGATGTGCTGACCATAGTCTAACATTGATAATGTCTGTTGGAAGACCATGAAGATAACCATATGATGTGGTGACCATGGTCTAACGTTAATAGTGCCTGTTTGAAGACCATGAAGATAACCATATGATTTGGTGACCATGGTCTCACGTTAATACTGCCTGTTAGAAGACATAATGTGGGGACCATGGTCTTTTGTTGTTTTTAACCTTTTAAGCAACTGTTTCCTATGATCAGATGATCAAATCTGTCAGATTATTAATACTACATAGGATAAACCCTTATTAAACACGCCAAATACTGAGGTATTTGAAGGTCACAAGCCCTTATTGCTAGTGTGAGTGGTAAAGGTTTATCCTGTTTCAGTCATTTATATTTATTATGTAAAAATATGATTGTGTGTCCGCTCCCTCGGGGAGACAAACGTGTTTGGCTGTCGTTGTCGATGTGTTCTTTTCTGAAAATTGATAAACTTATTTTTTTCTACCAAGTCCCTGTAAGAGTTTGAAAAAGTTCTTTCAAGTTGATCTCATTTCTGATCTGTTCACTAAAGAAGCGTGAATTACATCTAAACGTTCACGCTTGCATTATTAATGTAGGTTCTGATTTTTTAATGTTCCATATTAATATATATATATATATATATATATATATATATATATATATATGTATATATATAACTGCTTTGTTTCCAAAGACTAAAGCACATTTATGAAGAATGTACCTGAAACATTACTTTACCTCAGAGAGCATTGTACAAATGATGATAAAATATATATAATATCTTATGATAACTTGTGAATTATTTTTGGTGATAGAAATGGTTATGTATTAATAAGTTCACATTTTACACTATTTACTAATTCTGGGGACCACGGTAAATTTTGTAATCCATACGAGCTCCCACACTCGATACTTATGTTGGTTTACATACAGAACAAATAAAAATAACATTAAGAAATTAATGTAACATGTACATACAGGACAAGTCACAGGAATAAAAAGAAACGGGTAAGGTACACAACATAAGGCAGGGTTCGTAATACTTTGAAATGTTCACAATAAGTTTTGCTTTTCCGAAGGAATATTTGCCTGTCCACTATAGATGCGTCCTATATCATCATATCAAACTTTTTATTTATCAGTAACTTTCGTTGTGACATTTCTGCAGATCTGTTAATCTGTATTGTTTTGCAGCCTCCTAATGCCAACACCCGGCAATATTTTGTTATATACGGGCTGCGTGATATGTTAAAATGGGACGATAGTATGTGTTATATAATATATATTGTTACAGGTGCTCTATTATGTGACACGGGCGTAACTCGTGTTGTTGTTACATTCCGTACTGGTTGAACTCTCGTTGTCATGTGGGCCTTGAGTTTTCACGCCTGATAGTGGGTCACGTGATCAGCCTGGTATGTACATACACAGGGATGTCTTTCTAGAGAATTCTTGAAACGTATGTTTACTGTTGAGTAGAGTCCTTTGTAGACTGTTCGAGATGTAAAAGGTTCCCGGCTTAGGGTGTGAAGGTATATAAAAGGCTGTTTTTTTAGAACCAGGGGGCAGACATCAGAGCAGATACCAGCGGACGCAGAAGCGTGTGTCAGATTCTAAAGATCTTATCCGACGAATGCGGCAATTATAGATATTTCAAGAACTTTCCTGGATTTTATACACTGGACTTCAGTTTACATTCTGTGTTGTTTCAAGAACTTTCCACTGGACTGTCATTCTCCGAGAGCTTACATTCAGAGGACTTATTTTGGTGACACTGTTGGTATTCAGGTATTGTACCATTATCTTTCTGTGTGATCGTATTGACTCGTTGCTATACCGCTGTTTCACTGTATAATTGTATTGGTTTAGAGTATTGTATTGTTAGGCTTGTTTTAGGAATAAATTATAGTTATTTGTTAAAAAAAAACCACTGACTTCTTTATTCATTTCCCTAGACACTTCCCGCTGCCTAGTGTTACAGAATCTGATTTTTTTTTTATCTCCATTACAAAATGTGTGTTCATCGCGCATACGTGATCTGTTTATATTAGGTTCCGTAACAATAGGCTTTTTATATCAGAGCAGTTTGCCGTTTACATTTGCAATATTACATCTGCCGTTTTATAAGGACAACCAGCGAGATTCGGTGTGAGTAAATCCCCTAATTAGCAATATCGCCTCACAAACAAAAAATGGACTCGCTATTTATCATGGTTCCGGCTTAACACTATACCGTTAATTATATTTAAAACTCCTTGGTGCTTTCTATGTTATGTATAAGTATACAATATATTTATACGTTGCCGACATATGCGTCCATGCATTTTTCAGATGGGGGAGAGAGTATTTTATGAAACATTATTATATCGCATTATTATCCTCGTATAAAAAATTATATATGATAATGATGGGCGATCCTGAGATATTTGGTTAGTGGTAACGGACATGACGTCTGAACGATGTATCCAAAAACATATTTTGTCATATTTTGCGACTGATTAAAATCAAATGTTTCTGTAAGGATACAAGTTTCAAAATTATTTCCATTGACATAATTTTTCTCTAAAAATAATATTATTTTATAATATAAACCAAAAATATAAGTCTTTGTGTTTTATCTTCTGAAAAAATGGGGAAATAATTACTGATTGCACTAACAAGTCAGTATAGGTAGCGCCACCTACAACACAAAATCACATTTCAGTTGAATAATCAATATGATGTTGGTGGTAGCCTGCAGCCATACCTGAGATATTTTTAAAAGACAATATGTTATAGTCAGACACATAAAACTGTTATATTTCCGATCGACCAAATTATAATTTCCGTAAAGATGCTATTTTGAATTAATTTGATTTAATGTATGCTCATTCATTCCCGCACTAAAAATCTATGTCGAAAGTAGTGCTATATTATGTAATTGACAAAAAGTCATTAATAAGTGACAAAACCATTAATAAGTGACATACTTAGTAGAGTCATGAATAAGTGACAAAAAGTCATTAATAAGTGACATACCATTAATAAGTGACATACTGAGTAGAGTCATGAATAAGTGACAAAAAGTCATTAATAAGTGACATACCATTAATAAGTGACATACTGAGTAGAGACATGAATAAGTGACAAAAAGTCATTAATAAGTGACATACCATTAATAAGTGACATACTGAGTAGAGTCATGAATAAGTGACAAAAAGTCATTAATAAGTGACATACCATTAATAAGTGACATACTGAGTAGAGTCATGAATAAGTGACAAAAAGTCATTAATAAGTGACATACCATTAATAAGTGACATACTGAGTAGAGTCATGAATAAGTGACAAAAAGTCATTAATAAGTGACATACCATTAATAAGTGACATACTGAGTAGAGTCATGAATAAGTGACAAAAAGTCATTAATAAGTGACATACCATTAATAAGTGACATACTGAGTAGAGTCATGAATAAGTGACAAAAAGTCATTAATAAGTGACATACCATTAATAAGTGACATACTTAGTAGAGTCATGAATAAGTGACAAAAAGTCATTAATAAGTGACATACCATTAATAAGTGACATACTGAGTAGAGTCATGAATAAGTGACAAAAAGTCATTAATAAGTGACATACCATTAATAAGTGACATACTGAGTAGAGTCATGAATAAGTGACAAAAAGTCATTAATAAGTGACATACCATTAATAAGTGACATACTGAGTAGAGTCATGAATAAGTGACAAAAAGTCATTAATCAGTGACATACCATTAATAAGTGACATACTGAGTAGAGTCATGAATAAGTGACAAAAAGTCATTAATCAGTGACAAAACCATTAATAAGTGACATCCTTAGTAGAGTCATGAATAAGTGACAAAAAGTCATTAATAAGTGACATACCATTAATAAGTGACATACTGAGTAGAGTCATGAATAAGTGCCAAAAAGTCATTAATAAGTGACATACCATTAATAAGTGACATACTGAGTAGAGTCATGAATAAGTTCCAAAAAGTCATTAATAAGTGACATACCATTAATAAGTGACATACTGAGTAGAGGCATGAATAAGTGACAAAAAGTCATTAATAAGTGACATACCATTAATAAGTGACATACTGAGTAGAGTCATGAATAAGTGACAAAAAGTCATTAATCAGTGACAAAACCATTAATAAGTCACATCCTTAGTAGAGTCATGAATAAGTGACAAAAAGTCATTAATAAGTGACATACCATTAATAAGTGACATACTGAGTAGAGTCATGAATAAGTTCCAAAAAGTCATTAATAAGTGACATACCATTAATAAGTGACATACTGAGTAGAGTCATGAATAAGTGACAAAAAGTCATTAATAAGTGACATACCATTAATAAGTGACATACTGAGTAGAGTCATGAATAAGTGACAAAAAGTCATTAATCAGTGACAAAACCATTAATAAGTGACATCCTTAGTAGAGTCATGAATAAGTGACAAAAAGTCATTAATAAGTGACATACCATTAATAAGTGACATACTGAGTAGAGTCATGAATAAGTGACAAAAAGTCATTAATAAGTGACATACCATTAATAAGTGACATACTGAGTAGAGTCATGAATAAGTGAAAAAAAGTCATTAATAAGTGACATACCATTAATAAGTGACATACTGAGTAGAGTCATGAATAAGTAACAAAACAGTCATTAATAAGTGACATACCATTAATAAGTGACATACTGAGTAGAGTCATGAATAAGTGACAAAAAGTCATTAATCAGTGACAAAACCATTAATAAGTGACATACTTAGTAGAGTCATGAATAAGTAACAAAACAGTCATTAATAAGTGACATACCATTAATAAGTGACATACCATTAATAAGTGACATACTGAGTAGAGTCATGAATAAGTGACAAAAAGTCATTAATAAGTGACATACCATTAATAAGTGACATACCATTAATAAGTGACATACTGAGTAGAGTCATGAATAAGTGACAAAAAGTCATTAATAAGTGACATACCATTAATAAGTGACATACTGAGTAGAGTCATGAATAAGTGACAAAAAGTCATTAATCAGTGACATACCATTAATAAGTGACATACTGAGTAGAGTCATGAATAAGTAACAAAACAGTCATTAATAAGTGACATACCATTAATAAGTGACATACTGAGTAGAGTCATGAATAAGTAACAAAACAGTCATTAATAAGTGACATACCATTAATAAGTGACATACTGAGTAGAGTCATGAATAAGTGACAAAAAGTCATTAATAAGTGACATACCATTAATAAGTGACATACTGAGTAGAGTCATGAATAAGTGACAAAAAGTCATTAATAAGTGACATACCATTAATAAGTGACATACTGAGTAGAGTCATGAATAAGTGACAAAAAGTCATTAATCAGTGACATACCATTAATAAGTGACATACTGAGTAGAGTCATGAATAAGTGACAAAAAGTCATTAATCAGTGACAAAACCATTAATAAGTGACATCCTTAGTAGAGTCATGAATAAGTGACAAAAAGTCATTAATAAGTGACATACCATTAATAAGTGACATACTGAGTAGAGTCATGAATAAGTGCCAAAAAGTCATTAATAAGTGACATACCATTAATAAGTGACATACTGAGTAGAGTCATGAATAAGTTCCAAAAAGTCATTAATAAGTGACATACCATTAATAAGTGACATACTGAGTAGAGTCATGAATAAGTGACAAAAAGTCATTAATAAGTGACATACCATTAATAAGTGACATACTGAGTAGAGTCATGAATAAGTGACAAAAAGTCATTAATCAGTGACAAAACCATTAATAAGTCACATCCTTAGTAGAGTCATGAATAAGTGACAAAAAGTCATTAATAAGTGACATACCATTAATAAGTGACATACTGAGTAGAGTCATGAATAAGTTCCAAAAAGTCATTAATAAGTGACATACCATTAATAAGTGACATACTGAGTAGAGTCATGAATAAGTGACAAAAAGTCATTAATAAGTGACATACCATTAATAAGTGACATACTGAGTAGAGTCATGAATAAGTGACAAAAAGTCATTAATCAGTGACAAAACCATTAATAAGTGACATCCTTAGTAGAGTCATGAATAAGTGACAAAAAGTCATTAATAAGTGACATACCATTAATAAGTGACATACTGAGTAGAGTCATGAATAAGTGACAAAAAGTCATTAATAAGTGACATACCATTAATAAGTGACATACTGAGTAGAGTCATGAATAAGTGAAAAAAAGTCATTAATAAGTGACATACCATTAATAAGTGACATACTGAGTAGAGTCATGAATAAGTAACAAAACAGTCATTAATAAGTGACATACCATTAATAAGTGACATACTGAGTAGAGTCATGAATAAGTGACAAAAAGTCATTAATCAGTGACAAAACCATTAATAAGTGACATACTTAGTAGAGTCATGAATAAGTAACAAAACAGTCATTAATAAGTGACATACCATTAATAAGTGACATACCATTAATAAGTGACATACTGAGTAGAGTCATGAATAAGTGACAAAAAGTCATTAATAAGTGACATACCATTAATAAGTGACATACCATTAATAAGTGACATACTGAGTAGAGTCATGAATAAGTGACAAAAAGTCATTAATAAGTGACATACCATTAATAAGTGACATACTGAGTAGAGTCATGAATAAGTGACAAAAAGTCATTAATCAGTGACATACCATTAATAAGTGACATACTGAGTAGAGTCATGAATAAGTGACAAAAAGTCATTAATAAGTGACATACCATTAATAAGTGACATACTGAGTAGAGTCATGAATAAGTAACAAAACAGTCATTAATAAGTGACATACCATTAATAAGTGACATACCATTAATAAGTGACATCCTTAGTAGAGTCATGAATAAATGACAAAAAGTCATTAATAAGTGACATACCATTAATAAGTGACATACTGAGTAGAGTCATGAATAAGTTCCAAAAAGTCATTAATAAGTGACATACCATTAATAAGTGACATACTGACTAGAGTCATGAATAAGTGACAAAAAGTCATTAATAAGTGACATACCATTAATAAGTGACATACTGAGTAGAGTCATGAATAAGTGACAAAAAGTCATTAATCAGTGACAAAACCATTAATAAGTGACATCCTTAGTAGAGTCATGAATAAGTGACAAAAAGTCATTAATAAGTGACATACCATTAATAAGTGACATACTGAGTAGAGTCATGAATAAGTGACAAAAAGTCATTAATAAGTGACATACCATTAATAAGTGACATACTGAGTAGAGTCATGAATAAGTGACAAAAAGTCATTAATAAGTGACATACCATTAATAAGTGACATACTGAGTAGAGTCATGAATAAGTGACAAAAAGTCATTAATAAGTGACATACCATTAATAAGTGACATACTGAGTAGAGTCATGAATAAGTGACAAAAAGTCATTAATAAGTGACATACCATTAATAAGTGACATACTGAGTAGAGTCATGAATAAGTAACAAAACAGTCATTAATAAGTGACATACCATTAATAAGTGACATACTGAGTAGAGTCATGAATAAGTAACAAAACAGTCATTAATAAGTGACATACCATTAATAAGTGACATACTGAGTAGAGTCATGAATAAGTGACAAAAAGTCATTAATAAGTGACATACCATTAATAAGTGACATACTGAGTAGAGTCATGAATAAGTGAAAAAAAGTCATTAATAAGTGACATACCATTAATAAGTGACATACTGAGTAGAGTCATGAATAAGTAACAAAAAGTCATTAATAAGTGACATACCATTAATAAGTGACATACTGAGTAGAGTCATGAATAAGTGACAAAAAGTCATTAATAAGTGACATACCATTAATAAGTGACATACTGAGTAGAGTCATGAATAAGTAACAAAACAGTCATTAATAAGTGACATACCATTAATAAGTGACATACTGAGTAGAGTCATGAATAAGTGACAAAAAGTCATTAATAAGTGACATACCATTAATAAGTGACATACTGAGTAGAGTCATGAATAAGTGACAAAAAGTCATTAATAAGTGACAAAACCATTAATAAGTGACATACTGAGTAGAGTCATGAATAAGTGACAAAAAGTCATTAATAAGTGACAAAACCATTAATAAGTGACATACTGAGTAGAGTCATGAATAAGTGACAAAAAGTCATTAATAAGTGACAAAACCATTAGTAAGTGACATACTGAGTAGAGTCATGAATAAGTGACAAAAAGTCATTAATAAGTGACATACCATTAATAAGTGACATACTGAGTAGAGTCATGAATAAGTGACAAAAAGTCATTAATAAGTGACAAAACCATTAATAAGTGACATACTGAGTAGAGTCATGAATAAGTGACAAAAAGTCATTAATAAGTGACATACCATTAATAAGTGACATACTGAGTAGAGTCATGAATAAGTGACAAAACAGTCATTAATAAGTGACATACCATTAATAAGTGACATACTGAGTAGAGTCATGAATAAGTAACAAAACAGTCATTAATAAGTGACATACCATTAATAAGTGACATACTGAGTAGAGTCATGAATAAGTGACAAAAAGTCATTAATAAGTGACATACCATTAATAAGTGACATACTGAGTAGAGTCATGAATAAGTGACAAAAAGTCATTAATAAGTGACATACCATTAATAAGTGACATACCATTAATAAGTGACATACTGAGTAGAGTCATGAATAAGTGACAAAAAGTCATTAATAAGTGACATACCATTAATAAGTGACATACTGAGTAGAGTCATGAATAAGTAACAAAACATTCATTAATAAGTGACATACCATTAATAAGTGACATACTGAGTAGAGTCATGAATAAGTGACAAAAAGTCATTAATAAGTGACGAAACCATTAATAAGTGACATACTGAGTAGAGTCATGAATAAGTGACAAAAAGTCATTAATAAGTGACAAAACCATTAATAAGTGACATACTGAGTAGAGTCATGAATAAGTGACAAAAAGTCATTAATAAGTGACATACCATTAATAAGTGACATACTGAGTAGAGTCATGAATAAGTGACAAAAAGTCATTAATAAGTGACAAAACCATTAATAAGTGACATACTGAGTAGAGTCATGAATAAGTGACAAAAAGTCATTAATAAGTGACATACCATTAATAAGTGACATACTGAGTAGAGTCATGAATAAGTGACAAAAAGTCATTAATAAGTGACATACCATTAATAAGTGACATACTGAGTAGAGTCATGAATAAGTGACAAAAAGTCATTAATAAGTGACATACCATTAATAAGTGACATACTGAGTAGAGTCATGAATAAGTGACAAAAAGTCATTAATAAGTGACAAAACCATTAATAAGTGACATACTTAGTAGAGTCATGAATAAGTGACAAAAAGTCATTAATCAGTGACAAAACCATTAATAAGTGACATACTAAAAAGTCATTAATAAGTGACAAAACCATTAATAAGTGACATCCTTAGTAGAGTCATGAATAAGTGACAAAAAGTCATTAATAAGTGACAAAACCATTAATAAGTGACATCCTTAGTAGAGTCATGAATAAGTGACAAAAACCGTCCTGAATCGGTGGGAGGACAAAAATGCGGACTTTGGCCCGGGTGGGAGGGTTGGGGGGATTGGGCCTTGCGGTAGACCGGGTGGTGTTTAACGGCGGGCGAAACCTTTAGTGGAGTTGGCGGGGGGTTGGGGTCCTTTCAAACATACACACACCTATACATATCCCACACGTCATAAAGAAAGAAAAAAAAAGGCATGGTATCATCCAAATTCAAAACTTTAATTCAATACAAACATATGAAACGCTTAATGTTTATAGGTTTGCAGCTTAACTAAAAGTACCTTGATAAGACTGATGTTTGTTTCAATCTTATTGAAATAAAGTTCAAGTTTGCTGATGGTTTTCTTTTCTTCTTTCTTTCTTGCATCTTCGTCATCATCAGGAACAACTTGCTGGCGTTTGATCCGTTTTGATGGTTGTTTCTCCTCGGGAACAGGACGTTTACGTTTTTTCTTTTTTTCTGGGGGTGTAGGTGGGGTGGACCCCGTTTGCTCTGTGGTTGGTGGCGGCCCCAGGCTAGCGAGGAATTCGTTGATGTTGTTTGCCATTTCTACCACATCTGGTGCGGGTTCTTGTTCTGCGGCCCCTTATTCCGTGATCGGGACGGGGTAACTCCCCTTCTTCCAGTTGGGTTTGTGGAAACGGGATGGTGGCAGGCACAGTTCCGGGCGGCAGCATTATTTCCATCAAATTTGTGGACATCCAATTCTCGGGTCGGGGAAGAAGTGAAAAATACACAGTTCGCATTCTGCTTTAATACCACTTTTTTACCGGAAGTGATAGCTCCCTTGGTAACAGTAAGATCAGGGCCCAATGAATGTACTGCCAGGTGTTTAATTATCTCCACAGTTTTATTTTCGTTGAGGTGACCTTGGTAAGTGTAAACGTTAGCCATACGTAAATGATTGCGAATCACGTGCCCGATCAGATATTTCTTGAAAGGTGTTTTCTCGAGCGTAATATAGTCTGTGACCCCTCGCAAAAATTATCTTCACTTTTCCGAGAACACAAGTGATATTCCGTAGGACAGAATATTTTTACAGTCCTACTTGGAAAATGAAAGATTTGGCGGTGAATGTGTTTTCCTTGTTGTTTATCTTGTTCGTTAGCGGCGTCTTTCACTTGGCCCATGTAGGCGTGCATCATGTAGACCCGGCATTTTTTTAGCACAGAAATGCTTATCCAGGAGGCGGTACCGGCTTTCGTATTTTTTCATTGCATCACTGAAGTCAATGTCATGGGTTTCACGTGACAACTTTCCGGCGTTTTACTGAAGCCGACTTCACGATTTCGGGCGTGGATATTTGTCACCTGAAATTTATATTCCCAGATTTTATGTTGGTATATACAGGGATAATTCAATGTATCAGCCGGTGTCACATGGATGGGAGTACTGCGGGTTTCAAAGATCCGTTTCTTTCTATCTGCAGGCACTTTGGGAACGTAGTGAAAATTCCTTTCGTAAAACACGTCACAGTCACTGAATTCCAGCACGAAAGTGCGGTAGGCCCAGATCAAATCTTCTAAAGACTCTTCTCTGCGGCAGCAGAAATGATCATCATGAAATTCCGACAGGTCACACAGTAGAGAGAACAGCTTGGAATTACACCCACCTCGTGGACAGTTGAACGAGTGTCCGTACCAAGCAGAAAAACTGTAATCGTTTTCAGGATACTTGGCTAAATGTGTTTTACAATGCTTGCAAGGACGTTGACGAGATCCCCAGTGCCCAGGCAGACCAAGCTGGTGACGACTATATGCCATGGTTTCTGTGAGGATGCGGGACCCGGTTTATATACCTGACTTCCGTGGGGGACCGGTACAAAGTAGACCGGAAGGGTTTAAAAAAATTTCATGGGGTTCCGGCAGTGTTATGCAAGGATCATAGGCAACGGAAGTACGGGGAGGGGAACCCGAACTGTTTGAAAAAAAAATCATCAATTACATGGTTTAAAGTGCAATTGCATTAATATTTTACCTCCGGGGATAAAAATAGCGTTATGGCCTGACGGATGTTTGAATTGAAAGGTCATATCAGAGTACCGCCCGCTTAGACATTCATGGTAATTAGTAGTGGTTTAGGGGTGATGGTAGGTGGAAGAAAATAATTCATGGATGCGGCTGTAAGGTTTTCGAAATGAGAGCACAGGGTTTTTATACGTACTTTCAATTAAACAGTCGTCTTCAGGGCGGTTCGCATTGGCTTCGGGCCGGGCGTGAATTGTGGCCAAGACCCGTTTAGGCCCTTCATCTTTTTTAGGATTAAAATCTTTTATTTCTCGGAACGTATCAGGGCGTGTAAAATCCGTATGCACTTCAAAGATGGATTCAATTTCATTGATACGGATTTGATTTTGAGCGACCCGTGGGTAATGCACCTGAAAACAGGCTTTGTCTGTATTTTTCTTGTTATTTTTTATTCTCAAATGCGAATGCAAAACCCGTTCCCAATTTAAATCCATGATATTCCATTTGTTTTTATTTACGACATATGTGGAACCTATAATGGGTTCTTCAATTTCATATTCATATAAATCCCGATTAAATCCAAACATGTATTGGAGCTTGGGATGCATTTCTAATTTGAAATGATGGTCATAAGTATTATTATCCGTACCAGAGACAACTGACTTACAGGATGTATCGTGTATTCCTGGGAAAGCCAGTCCATAACTGACATTTTCTCCACTCTCATCTTTTTTGTCTGTAGTTCCAGCCAAAACACGTACAATTCCTACTTCATTATTTTCATGTTTGGATCCTTCTTAATGTAATTCTGCTTTTCATTGATTTAATTCCTCTATTATATTTTTTAGAGCTTTTAAAGATCCTACATAGAGCATACGATCTAATTGTTTTCTTCCACCGGCCCTATTTTGCCATTTTCGAAAAATAAAATGACGGGGATAATATCCTGGTTCTAAATATGTTTGTGCGGAATAGGTAGTGGTTTATTTAGTGGTTTTATGAATTTTAGTATGAACCAGACGTAAAAAACATTCCTTTTCATGAACGGTATACCAAGCGGATGGGAATGTTAATTGGGTTAAACTCACTTCCCACGGGCCATCATGAGGATGCAAGAAAAGTTGGGGGGATAAATTCACTTTAACTTGACCGTTTAATGCAGATTCATTTTCAATGATCTTTTCAATGGAAATAAAAAAAATCACTGGTACGGTACGAGGTCGGGGGATCCATGTTCAACTCCCTTTCAAACAGAACGGACGAGGGGTTTTATATACCCCTCCTACGTTTACGTCGAGGTTTAAAATACAATTGCATGAATAAATCCCCACCCGGGATAAAAATGACGGGATAACCGTTTGGATGTTTGAATTAAAATTTCAGTTCAGAATACCACCCGACTCGGCATTTATGATACTGATGAAAGGTGGCATGGTAATTAGTGGTGGATGATAGATATTGGCGAATAGTGCTGTAAGGTACATTGAACCCGATAGCCGCCGATTTAAAAGTACTTTCAATAAAACATTGGTCTTTAGGGCGGTTAGCATTGGCTTCAGCTCTCGCGTGAAATGTGGCTAAAACACGGGTTGCACCTTCATGATGGTGGGCATTATGAAACGTATCGGGTTCAGTAAAATCGGTGTGGATTTCGATAATACATTCCATTTAATTGGGGCGTATATCCAGTTGGTTTACACAAGGGTAATGGGTTTGATAATTATATTTCACAGTTTTATCATCTGTTACATAAACGTCACTATTTTTATTTTCTTTATAAGTTTCTAATTCACCTCCCTTTTTTATTATCCAATCATTCATATCCTCTGTTTTAGACATAACAAATAAAACTTCATCACATTTTTTAGCCGCCCGTTTCTTTAAAACGGTATCTCTGAACCCCATCATATGTGTTAATTTTACATCCATTTCTAATGAATACGTATGATCGCCAGATGTTTCATCTATTGGAAATGCAATTCCCATTCGCATATTTTGTTTTTTATCTTTGGAAGACCTTGACCCATCTCCTGGAAATACGGAATCAAATAACCGAACCAGTTGAGGATTAATATATTTGGTCCCGCTATCACTTTTTTCTTGTTCAGATCCGGTTAAATTTAATTGATCTTTTTGGGCATTTAATTTCGTAAAACAATCTTCTAAAGCTTGCCATAATCCGACCCCTCTAGCTGTACTGAATTCATTATCTTTATCGGTTTCTTTTCCGTACATGAATAAGCGGGGATAATAGCCTGCGGGGACATATTCTTTAATAGAGTATTCATCCGTTTTGGTTTTATGAGTCAGTTTTACCCAACATTCATTTTCATGGATATTGAACCAGGCACTCGGATGACTTAACCGGGTTAGAGCCACTTACCAATCACCCGCCCGGGGATGCAACATCAATTCCGGTTCGATTTTAAATTTAATTACATTGCCTTTAGTTATGGAATCATACACAGGACCTTGGGCTTTTAAGTTCAGGTAAAAAGGTTGGGTTTGGATTAAAGACATTTTCCATTCACATCTCACACACCGTTCGTTTATATAGGAAACAAGACAGGGTATCAAAGCAAACATTTTTTTATTTTTTCTTTCATAAACACACATGCAAATGATGATCAAACACAAAGTCAATAATCGTCATCAGATAAAGTCTCTGAAAACATAAACTAAGGATGGTTCCCGCAAGCCACAGCGGCTTCAATAATGCCATGGTCTTCTTGACAGGCGATCAGATTCACAATATCATCAATATGTTTCACAACTTCAGCCCATACGTCGATATACAATGCTGCTCCAGTTTTACTGGGGAACCGTTTGCCTTCTTTGACGTTGTAGTACCATTCTCGGATGTTGACGATGTTTGGCCAGGCACTTCCGCAGCTGACAGCGACGATCCGTGTATCGGGAAAATAAGGGTTGCCCGGTGATAAGGGGAAGCGGTAATCTTAATGGCTATCGTGGAGAACTTCAATGACAGTGTTATTGACTTTATCAATATTGGTAGCCAATTTACGGAGTTCTTCAGGTGTTAAAGTCACGCCCTTTTTAGCCAAAGGCATGCCTTTACTCCAGCACCCGATTTTCACATTGTACCCTTGAGGTGTCACAAACCACCAGTTGTTTTCACTACCGCCCAGAAAGACTTTCCGGGAAGCCCGGCATTCATCGTGAACCACCATACTTTCTATTGCTGGTGCCGGTGGGGGCGGTGTCAGCTTTAACCTCTTAGCGGGCCTTGGGTTGTTCATGACAGTAGCCGTAGTAGACTGACTCTTGTCAAATGATACCCCTGTATTAATACTGGCGAGGACCGGAAGTGACTGATAAAAATTCCAAGACACCTGAAATACTTTACACAAGAAAAAAAAGAAACCGGAAATACTTGATATAAAATATAGGGTATAAATTTTTCTGGTTTTACTCATCAATTTTCAATCATGTGGCGTAACACACACAAATCAGAAGTATGGAATGGGTGTTTAAAATCTGTCTGGACGGATTCCCCGTTTATCGGGCACCGGTACGGGCCTATAGAAGAACCTTTCCAAGTCTTGTCCAGCATCTACTTCAACCGGCAAAAAATCCAACCCGCTACGGTTTTGGCAACCGACAAACACAGCTGTGCCTGTTTGATTTGTAAAAAACTAGCAGCCAATGTCTTAACGGGATGCCACACTTGTGTATGCAA
The DNA here is from genome assembly GCA_026874595.1 of Sipunculus nudus. Taxonomy (NCBI): domain Eukaryota; kingdom Metazoa; phylum Annelida; class Sipuncula; order Golfingiida; family Sipunculidae; genus Sipunculus; species Sipunculus nudus. Next base: position 68,085,823 of record CM049315.1, read on the forward strand.
TTTTTGTATCAAGTACAGACTGATTACTTTGGAATCCGAAGATAGAATGTATTTGACATTTTGCCTTGCCTGTGGAAAATATTCTGCAGTCTTAGCACTCTTATTGTGAGAGAATTTTGTACGACCCGCTGTTGCAACGTTCCACCACTCCGTGAAGAGTTCCGGCCATATTTACACCCGGAAGATTTAACGGAAGAGACATTACAAAAACGGCAAGAAATCGTTGATGGGTTTTACGCAAGTTTAGGCAGTGACGAGCCTTTTAACAGTGTAGTGTGTGCACGAGGGATAGAGAGAAATCCTCCACCGGTTTTGGAATGGATGAAATATTTTATCGATGAAGAGCAATCATGTTCGAACCCTGCCGACATCATGTGCCGGGTTTTTCATGATATTAGTAACAGGTACAAAGTTATATATCCTAACCATGGGATATGGAAAATGTGCCCATCGTGTTACAATGACATGTCATTGGTAGTAAGCCTATTGTTAGCGCATTCGAGACACCTGACCCCCAGTCAATTTCAAACGATGATGCGGTCGTCTCCGTTCGCGTTATGGGACAGCACCGTGTGTGTGAAATTGAATTTTTCAGACAGAAGGGAACGGATCCCCGGAGACAAAATGTCGACTTTTTATCTTTGGACGACCTCCCATCCGAAATCTCGCAGTTTTTTATGGGGTATGGGTTAAGGTATTTGACAAACTATCTCCCTTTTTCTTTTGTATTCACATCATGGCAACATAATTCAGGAGTATTTGATGCGCAGTTTCCGGAATTTGTTGATTGTTTTTTGTACATCCGTTACAACGGGGTGATGTTAACGCAAACGATCCCTGCCCCTCCCAAGACTTTACCGGCCCCCACATACCCGCTGGTTGACTGGAACGGACAAATGTGCTACCTGGGACACCAACTGTATTTCGTGTTAAAGAACTTGATAGAAAACGAGCATTTACCTTGTTTTTATTCACGCGCGTGTACCAAGTACGTGTTTGACAAATTCAAAATCACGGGCCGGGAAGAAATGATACGCCCGTTAGATTTATTGTCTTCGGAATGTTGGCAATTGATCCATGACTATTTTTCAGAGTCGCGTAAGGGCGGGGTACGAACAAGAATTGAAACTGACACCGTCGGGCCTTGTAGAATCGGATCGAGTGTCTTTACAAAGTTGGTGTTTGAAAAAACTCCCTCAAGGATTTGAAAATTTAAAACAAGCGTTTGAAGAGTACATGGGAGAATACGGCGACGTAATTTTGTTACAAGCACAGCTGGAAAGAGAAGCATCGATGGTCTGGTGTCAACTAGGGGACGGGCGCAAAATCTTTGCGTACGATTCGGCGCTTCCGATTTCGTGTGTATATCCGAAACCTCCAGGGATCATTGAAACGGAACCGGACCAAATCAATTTCTTTGCAAAGATCAGGAACAGCTATGGGATGATGATTGAAAATCCCCAGTCCATGGAAAATAAGCACGGGAAATTAAATACCGTATCGTGTTGTTTAGTGTTTGCCTGTGAGATGAAAACAGAATGTGCACCCGACAGTGGAAGTCGAATGTTGATAAAAATTCAGAAAACAGATTCAGATGATATAAGTGTGACGCGGTCCATGGGCTTCGTCAGCAATTTAGTGGATGAAGATCATTTTGTTTCCTCGTCGTCTGAAGATGAAGGTGTGTTCGATGATGAACTCAATGAAAATGTTGTTCAAGGACAATGGAACGTTTACCAAGTGGGCGATTTCAATGAGTAACAAAGACTACTGAACTGTAAAATGTAAACACGCATTAAGGAGAAATGAAGTAAAGTTAAATAATGATAAAAATACATTCAAAGATAAAATCACTGAGTGTAGTTAAAAAATAATAAAAATATAATTGCATTTAGTAATATGTGACGTTTTTTAAATGAAGGATTTTTAAACTTGACGTGATTTGTCTATTGTCATTTCACCATCCATTTCATAGTATGCAATGAGTGTGTGTTGGTTTGTGAGTGTGGTTTCAAATGCCAGTTCCATTCTCAATACCCCTACAATCGGATCCTGAATATATTTTTCATCCGATGCTAATGTCGGTGAAAAATCCACTGCAAAAAAGGTGTACCCTTTCCTGTAATCTTGGTACGAAATATCCACACCCAAAGCCCCTCTCACTACTCCGACCGTAATTAATGTATCAATATATTCCCTTTTCCAATCCCTACTCCATTTAGGTTCATATGGGAAAATAGTTACAGAAAAATTATTCATGTACACTTGTATTTTATTTGCTTTTAAATTTTCGAAGAAATAAGGGTTTTCTTTTTCATTCCCGCGAACCGCAGAACTTTTAACAAACCCTAAAATCATTCGTCGGGGCATTTGACCTTGTAACATATTTACAAGATTCGCTTCGGTGCCATTTGTCGGTAAATCATAAGTACGCATAAAGGAATGTTTTAAAGGGTACCGAATCGGTAACCCCTTACTTAAATTAGCTTCCACAGCTTGTTGAAACCGGAAAGAAGGTTTAACTTTACGTATATCCAAATACATGTTAGTTATTTTCAATTCTCCTTTTTGTGCGACACCAGTGTTTGTAGAATCCCGCATAATATAAAATTGTGGATTAGATTGAAAAATCAAAAGTCACTTTAATATTAACACCATTAATAATAAATTTACTTTGAGTGGTTAAATCTGCATGAATAGGAGCTTTAAAAGTAATTTCTTGTGAAATTTCAGTATTTTCACAAAAAGGATCATTATTAGGGAAAATTTGTAAAAACCGGTTTAACATCCCGTAATTTTTATCCACCGAAGCGGTTAAAATAGAATATTTGGCTTTATCATCTTTTATTTCTAAACCCACAGGTCCCAACGCTGTAGGAATAAACCGAACTTTAATTAAATCGGAATCTTTACTAAAGAATACTTTTACGTATGGACGCCAATCACTACACACAATTTTATTTTTGTTATTTTTTTCACTAAAGTCGGTGTTTTTGTTAGCTGCATCACGTGACCACGCATACAAATCTTTGTTTGTACTGTTATCATTATTTTTTTCACCCTTTATCGTTTCTTCCCAATGCGTGTTTTTAGTCTTATAGTTAGTAGTATCTGGAAGCGCATTGAATTTTCCCGGCGTATCTTTAAACCACCCTGTCATGGCCGATAAACTAGTTTCTTTAAATTCTTGATTAAATGAAAGTAAATTTTCTAAATAGGCTCGATAGGCATACATGTTATCCAACGTATTCAATTCCGTTCCTTCCATTTCCATTCTGACTTGTTTCCATAAACTGTGAACAATATTGTTCACGGGAGAAACAAAATCGGCCAGCCATTTTTGACATGGGTGACCCGCCTGCGTGGTTATTTTTAATTTAACGATCATAAAAGAATTGGCCCAATCGATATATTCATTACTATCTCCATTGATAACAAATTCAACGGGACCTCCAGTTTTGTATGAAGGGTTAAAGAATCGATTTTAACCGTTCGTTCTTGTGAGATAGAATCTTGTTTCGTGCCTCCAGTAAATAATGCCGTGTTTTGAACGAGATCGCCACCCCCGTCCATGATGGAACTAATTCATTTGTGAAATGAAAAATGCCTTTTATACTTTTTAGGTATACGATTTCAATACTTCTCGTGATTGCCCAATAGTCACTTCCCCATCCATTTCGTAGTAAACGATGACCATATGTTGTTCAGCCAACGCTGTTTGGTCTTTGAACCCTAAATCCATTCTTAATACCCCTACAGTCGGGTCTTGATAGTATTTTTCATCCGATGCCAAAGTCGGTGAAAAATCCATGGCAAAAACCATATACCCTTGCCTGAACTCTTGATAAGAAATATCTACACCTAACCCGCCACGGACCACTCCGATATTATTTAAAAAATCAATATATTCCCGTTTCCAATCTTTATCCCAATCTGGTTCGTACGGCTGTGACGGAACGGGATGGCCGTTCATATACACTTGAACTTTATTGACACCTAATCTTTTAATTTATAGGGGTTTTTCGTTTCATCTCCAGCTAAAGCTTTACTTTCGACAAAAGCAAATACCATTCGACGTGGCATTTGCCCTTGTAACATATTGGTCAATGTCGCCTGAGTACCACTTACGGGTAAATTATGGCTTCTCATAAATTTATGTTTCAAAGGATAGCGAATAGGCATATTTCTGGCTAAATTCGCTTCAACTGCTTGTTGGAAACGGTGAGACGGTTGCACTTTTCGGACATCAAGGTACATATTCATAATTTTCAATTGGTTATTTTTTCCTCCTATTTGCATGATAGGAAATTCGGTGGATCCGGTAAAATCAAATTCAAGTGTCAAATCAACACCATTGGGTAACAGTTTTTTCTGGTTGGTAATATCGCTATGGATTGGGGTGTTAAAAGTAATTTGTTTAGACCGTTCACTGTTCGTGCACAATTCATTGTTTTTAGGAAAAAAATTGTAAAAACCGATTTAATATGCCATAATTTTTTCCTAAAGCCGCCGTTAAAATTGATTCTTTGATGGCAGTATTTTTAGTTAAACCAATTTCCCCGTTGAAGGACGGAATGATCACCGTCTGGTAGATTTCCTTTGTTGCGCTCGTCGAACCCGACGTGGTTTTATCGAACGAGTACTTTTCGTATGAGGTTTTCCCCCCGCCGTCGTCCGTGCGCCAGTCGTGTAATCCGCCGGTGCCGGCGGTGGACTTGCTGTAATCTTTGCTAATCGCCCGTGGCAATTCATCGAATTTACCAGGTGTATCTTTAAACCAAACTGTTATGCCGGATAAACAGGTTTCTTTGTATCCTTTATTGTACCCTAATAAATTATCCAAATACGCCCGGTACATGTACATGTTATCTTGTGTATTCAATTCGGTCCCATTCAATTTAATATTGACTTGCCGCCAAATACTATGAATAATATTATTGACCGGTGATAGGAAATCCTCAGTGACTTTTTGACACGGGTTGCCGGCTTAGTTGAAAATACCCATTTTCACCACCAGCATGGTATTTGTCAAATCGATATACTCGGACGAATTCCCGCTGATAAAAAAAGTGATGGGCCCTCCGGTTTTGTAAGAAGGTGTTAAAGGATCGACTTTGACCCATCGCCCTTGTGAAATAGAATCTTGTTTCGTTCCTCCAGCAAACAAGGCGGTTTGCTGGACGATGTCTGTGGCGGCGTCTACCATCTTGATTGACAATGATAAAACTGATACCTTATGCTATTTATACTATTTCATCCATTATCCCGGCGAATTATTTTAAAGCTAAAATGATCAAATCCGTAAATTCTTGATCATGGGTATTTTCTAAAATCAACCTTAAATACCATGTCCGACCCGATGGGTTTTCTAAAGATTCTCGAGCCACATCGATGGTTCTAGCATTCACCGATTCCCATTTCCCGATACTGTTGGATAAATTACGTACCGTGTTCGCCGGTAATCCCGTGTGTTTAGAAACGGTTTGAGCTAACTTACGATCCACCCAGTAATACGGAGGAATATCGCCTCGAGAAGCAACACATTGCCAAAAGGCCATATTATCGTTTTTCAATTCTTCCCGGATACATAATAGCATTTCTGAGATTATAGCTAACGCTAAAGCGATCATTCGAATAAATTCATCGGGGGAAGTGCTGAACGTTTCTTTACGTAAAGTTTGATCCATTAAAATGCTTTTCGGTTGTGCAGCTAAATGTTTTAAAATACTAGCATTCCGACGGAACGATTCTTTAACATCGCTTTTTAACACGTGCGCATTCGGGGGTGGGATACCTGAGCCCGGTCCCGCTTGGGTCCCGCTGTCGGTTTTATCCCCGGTTTTATCAGTTTGCGTGGCAATACCTTCACCCACTGTAAGACGGGTTTGAATGGCCATTTCGTTGGTAGGCACTAACGATTGGGTTCCGACTGTCGCTCTCACGGGCATATCTGTTTGCATTTCGATTTCACGGGTATCGGTTTCACTGGATCTTGTTTTTGGAGGGACCAATGGTTGTGCTTTCACGCTCATTATTGGTAACATGGTCGTACTCACTAACGTATTGACCGGTGGAGGAATAGGGCGGATTAACGGTTTCGGAGGAGTCGGTAACCGTAACGGGGGTGGTGGAGTCGGTGGTTTAGGTGGTGGTTGAGGGGGTTTATCTGTTAAGAGGAGCCGTTTTACCGCATCACTCGGTTTAGGTTTTTTTAATGCTAATTTCATTCGATTAATTTTTTAAATTCGGGGCTAGGTACCGGTACCGGGCTGGGTGGACGTTCGCTGACGGTAGCTGTAGGTGGTGGTTAGCGGGTAGGACTTTTTAACCGGTAAGTCATTGGTTGGGTCAGATTTAAAACACGGAAATCCGACCAACCGGGTGGTTTTTTCGGTGGGGGTAATTTTTTTAATATACTGACCATTTTCGGTCCTTTTTTCGTTTCAAAGACTAAAATTTTTTTTTCCCGTTCTTTCCTTTTTGGTGATTTCGGGGGTGTTTTTTCTTTTTTCAACGGCCGTCCCCGTGGCCGTTTCAGCTAACTATCGTCTTTTCGTTTGCGTCCACGCGCCATAATTGTTTGGTTCCCCTAAAAGTTTTTGCTTTATATAGGTTGAATGTTATAGTAACCATCTTCACCCACTTCCCGAGTGATCACTGGTGAGGGACGCGGTCTCGGGGTCATAATCAAGGACGGTTCACGTTCTTCTGTAGCAGTGGGGACATAACTGTCATAAACCGTACCCGCAGTATAAGGTTCACGTCGAGTCTCGCCAGGTTGAGTAAACCGTCCAGGAATTCTACGTAACCATTTTTTTTGCACACCAGTTCTTACCGGACGGTACTCGCCTTTTTGCCCAGGAGTTCCGCCCGTTAAAGGGTTCATTAATTTTTGATACCACTGAGGACGAGGTTCATTCTTGTCAAAACATTCTTTAGCATCTTTACGAATTTGTTTTTTGGCCTTTTCATATTGTTTTTTTTTGTTTTTCACTTTATGTTTTAATTTGCGTTTACATTTTAATTTTGAGTGTACCATGTTCGTCCTCCGTACCACTTAGGATAATTACGTCCTGCTAAATATATATACCCTTTGTCCTTGAGGGTACTGATGCTCGTCAAATTTCGTTTTACGGCTTTGCCTGACGAAAGCTTCTGTTTCTTTGCACGTTTCATGATGAAACGATTGCTTAACCGTTTCTGTGCTGCCCTTTTATACTTTTTGCTCAATAGTACAATTTGACCCGCTTTTTTATGACTTCTCGCCGTTCCCATTTTAATGGGGGTTCTTCCTCATAATCTTCCTGGTACACTAAAGGTTCTTCTTCCACAGCACCAAACATCTCGGCCGGGTAAGCTAAAGTCCCGTAAGGCGATTGGTCTTGTTCTTGCATCTGACGGAACGGTAACTGGAAGCGTTCTTCATAAGGCAAATAAGTCGCATGCGGAGCTAAATAATTTTTCTTTAACTGGTTGTACATGGCGGCATCCCGTTGCTGGGCATCAGTCGGAGGACTTACACCCATTCGTTCAATTCGATCCTGGGTTTTTCGACATGGTAGCCCTGATAAAATAACATGTCTTCCGGAACTAAAGGCACACTACCTTTTTTACATTGCATCGGTAGAGGTTCCGGTCGAATGAACGCTGTATTGGGTTTAATATTTACAGCTTGCATCAAATTGGTATTCAATTTATATTGCCCCCCGCCCAATAAACCGGCCCGTGTTTGTACTCCACGGGTCCCAAACCCTGTCGCTGTGGTTAATCTGGCCCGCATTATTCAAACGGAATACCCGATTCATTTTTCATACCTCTTTTTATACGTTTCAGTTTCGGGGTCGGCATAATATAAACCGCCGAAGCTGATAACACTCCTGCCCAGTATGTCCGGTCTTCCGGATTGCAAAAATTCCCCGCTAAAATAGTTAATGCCGTAATGATTAAAAAATATATGATCGATAATTGGGTAATAAACAACGCTAAACTTTTCGAGCACCACGCCGTTTTTTTATTTTTACCCACGTGCTGTATTTTTCCGGATACCCTCTCCATTTCACCAATTTCCATCCTTTTTTGCGTTCTAATACTTTTTCTTCTACTTTAGCCGGACGGGGTGTACTTACTTTTTGTAATTCTTCCCGGTAAAATCGACCTTTTATAGGTTCTCCTTCTTCGTCTTCAATTTCGTACACGTCCACACCCCCGACTTCTGGATACACCCGTTTTGCCGTAAACGTTTCTTCCGTCCAACGGGGAATGTAGCCCCGTTCAGCAAATGTATTTTTCTTCACACTGCTTAATACCACTTTGGTCCCCGGTTTAAATATATTCTTATTGGATGTTTCCAGGTGTAAATCTTTTGGATGGCCGTATAAAATCCGCCATACTTTGCTTTGATTTTTTGATGTCACGTCTTTCGGGGCCATGTCATGGGATGTGTGCGGGCGGGAATTGTATTCGTCAATAGCTTGAGGTAAATCGTTCAACCATTGCCGGGTATTATGATGGGACATGGCTGCAAACAAACGTCGTTTTAACGTACGGTTAAACCGTTCCACTAAACTTGCTTTCACGTCCCGGTTTCTTGTCGCAAACCATGTGATATCATGATCGTGCATTAATTCTTGAACTTGTTTATTCCGAAATTCTAACCCTTCATCCGTTTGTAATTTTTGAGGGATCCTTTTACTGGATTTGAAAATGGATTCCGACCCATTTTTCACATGAGTGCCCCATTTATCTTTTAATGGCACCGCCCAAGCATACCTCGATAAAATATCCACGACCGTTAAAATGTACCGGTAATTTTTATTGTAATGCGCTAATTTTTGCATATCAGCTAAATCCCCCTGCCACTTGGCGTCGAGACCTCCTACCAACGTTTTACTTCGCCTATATTTTCGACGGACCGGTTTAAACAACGTGTACGCATTTTGCCGTCCTAAAAATTCTGCTGCTTTTTCCCGAGAAACGCCAACACTTTGAGCTAGTTTTTAGCATCGCCCGTAAAAGCGTACGGACCTTTTTCAAAAGCCTTCTCCATTGTCTAAAAAGGAAAATAAAAATCCACTTCACGTTTGACGTTACGGGTTTTTATGTCTTGCTTCTCCTTTGTCTTGGGGGTTCGTCCATTTTCTTCACAAATCTCTTCCAAATGAACTTCCTCCTCCTCCTCTTGTGGTTCGGACGTTTCTGAATATTCCTCGTCCTCTTCGTAATATACGGGACGGCGTGGGATGGTATACGGGGCGTACCTCCTCCTCCTCCGTACCCCTTGGGGACGGCGGGGACGGATCACGGTAGGAATAGGTTCGGGGTACGGGTACTCGCCGGTCTCCTCGTGATATTGTTCTTTGGCGGGGAGGGGATCACACTTGTCTTCGGGCAGTGTCTCGTAAAACTCGTCTTCCGGATGATTGTTTTTCTGTGAAAGGGGTTTCGAATTGGGTGGGGGGTCCTTCTCCGGTTTCTTTGTACACCAATTTTGCATAATTCTTTTGATAAAAATTCCCGGATTTTACGTCCTTGTTCTGCTTAAGTTAAAAACTTTTTACGTTCCTGGTAAGAAGATTCAGGAGTGACTAATGTATCGATATCGTACTTATATAGTAAATCCACTTGCAATTTCGGTAAAGGGACGTTTCCTTTTACCCAATTGTACAATAAATTACAAGCAAAATTCATAGCAGGTTTGTTTAAACCAGAATTCGATGCGGACGAAGGCGCATATTTGTCGGCTTGTGATGTGAAATCCATCTTTTCATCCCGCCTTTATAAAATTCGGACCTGGTTTATATAGCCTCCTGCTCAATAGAAAGACGGGTAGCTCATGTCATACGACTGGATCATATCGGACCAATCAGAAGACTCGTCCCAACGACGGGGATATGTGATTGGTTGATAAAATATACTGTGCTTGGGTGTTGGGTTATACCGGAAAAGTAATCCGACTACCACGTTCCCTTTTTCTAACATTAACATGTGATGGGAATCCATATCTTGCAATTTAAAAATAACGACATTGGTTTCTTGAGTCGGTTGCACCGGGAAAAATTTTAAACTTTTCGGTTCGTATTGCACGATAGCATAAACGTACGGGATTCTGACATGTAATTTACTTTTTCAAATTCGTAACTCATCGTTAAACGTTCCCAGTTGGGCCATGTACTTTTTGATGTTCCGTTATCTGCCTACGATTTATTTCGATTTAAAATGACCTTTTTTAATTTTTTAGGCACCGTTGTATATACTTTTTCCGGTTCAATAAAATTGCATATGACCCTTTCCGTATTGTATTTAAATAAAACATGATTTTTTTCTAAAATGATTTAATGGAAAAAATGTCATGGCTTGCGTGACACCAAAATAACTTAAAATACCTGACGAACAATAAATCCCATAAATATAATCTGTAAAAATATCTGTTTAATCCCTTTATTTTTAATAACTTCCATCGTTAAAGTTAATTTTTCTGTATTCTTATCATATTTAAATTCAAACATAAAATCACGGGCGTATTTCGGGGAATTATCATTATTTACATCAATTTGGTCGCCACGCATGGACTTTTTTCCTTTGCAAGGTGTATTTTCAAATAATACTTTTAATGCCCCGTTTAAATAATTGGTATATCCTTCCGGTGTAAAATTGACATCACAACCTAAATCAAATATTACTGTTGGTTCGTATTCCACATCTTCATTGCACGTTATAAATGTAACTAAATCCATTGAAGGGTTTTCAAAATTTAAATTTCGTTTTAAATTTGGAAACAGTTTCATGTTATCAATATCATGTGAACTTTCCGCATCGGTTTTGTATAATGTTAGTTTCATTGTAGCTTGTTTGGGAAAACATACACCTTTCTGTCGGGGGAAGGTGATCATATCGCAAGCGACTTCCCATGACTGTGTCGGATTGTACAAAGGACGGATTAAATGGGCTACAAAAACTTGGCCGTCTGGATTGAATTGAGAATACACGTAAACGTGGTCCTGATTCATTTCGCTTTTGAAATACGGCTTAAAGTTGATTGCCCTTCATTATATATCTTCAACATGTCGGATGTCGTTCCTGTTCCTATAGGACGTTTTCGAGCCGCTTTTGAACCAATCCATTTAGCGACTTTTCCTAATGTATAAGTGGTTTTAGGAGCCATAGCTATCGCTTGCTCTACTCCTTGCCCGTACGCTTTAGCTATAGATCGTGTGGTGTTTTCATTCATCCCTGAACCACTCGCCACATCTTTTACCCGTGGTTGTTCTGTTTTTTTTTATAAATTTTCGTTTGCCTTTGCATTTATTGAGAAATAATATTATTTAACATATTACCTGCCATTTGCCCAACTTCTTTATCCACATCGAAACTTGTGGCGGCATATCCTAAAACATCAGGTGCTATTTGTTCAATTCCTTCTATTCCCATACTTTTTAAAGCTTCGTTTTGGACACCCTTTAATATGGCTTGTCCTTCTTTATTTGTACCACTTTTTTTCAGTCTTTTTCGCTGCTGGTTTATATCCTAATTTTTTAACTTTTTTTATTCCGCTTTGAACTTTTTTAGCCTTACTGTCAATACTGTCTTGCACTTTATGCAAAGCATTTTTTAATTTTTGTAATTCTTCTTTTCCTTCTTTTATATTTTTATTTTCTAAATAATCATTTACTTTTTCTTGTTATTTTTCAATCTTTTTTTCCTGCGCTGGAAAATTACCTGCGGCATCTAATTTTTCTAATGTTTCTGCCATTTTATTGTATCCTTCTGCCATTTGTGAACAATTTTCACGGGATTCTGCAGGGACAGTGTATTGGTTTCCACCAATAGGAACCACTCCTTGGGATAGCATAGCACCAGTTCCATTTGCTGCAGAATTCATTTGCTCATTAGCATCTTTTTTATTTTGATGATCATTCAAATTCATTTTTCCTTGTGTCATCAAATATGTTGGTCCGGCAAATACAGCAGCTCCTGCTAATCTTTGCACCCAATTTTTATATTTTTTCTACTTTTTTTTTCTTTTCTTCTTCTTTTTTCATTTTCTCATCGTCTTCTTTTTTCTTTTTTTTCTTCTTCTCCTTGTTTCTTTTTTTTTCTTCTTCGTCTTTTTTTTTCTTCTTCAACTTTATTCTTTTTTTTTGTCATTTTTCTTGTTTTCTTTATCGTTTTTTCTCTTTTTTTCGTCTGTCTTCTCTTCTTTTTTCTTTTGTTCGTCTTTTTTCGCTTCTTTTTTCTTCTTTTCTTCTCTTTTTTGTTGTTTTTTCTTTGCTTCTTCTCGTTTGTTCTTAATTTCTTCCATTTGTTGTTGTTTTTTCTGGATGTCTTTCTTTTTTGATGTTTTTTTAGTCGTTTTAGGTAGTTTTTGTTGTGTTCTCGGCCGTTTTCCTTTAGGAGGTTAAGGACGGGCGCGGGTCGATCTGACTCCTCTTTTACTTTTAACAGAAGCCATAGTTTTTGGCCGTTTCGGTTTAGGATGTTGTGGTATTATTGGGGCTTTTCTTTTTAATGAAGGACGTCTCATTTGGGAAAATGGAGGACCCCGTTGTATCGGAGGTTTTCTAGGAACAATCCTACCGGGCGCCGGCCGTGCGTGAGGACGAACTAGAAGTCTTCTCCTCGGGGGACCGCTACCAGGCGGACGATGGGGCGGCGGTGGTCCCCGGACAGGCAGCGGTCTGCCCCGGACAGGCGGCGCCCGGGATGGCGGACCCGCTCGGGGCGGAACACCTGGCGGGCGCGGCTGGGCTGGTGGACGTACAGGTCCCGGCAGACGGGCGGGCGCTGGTCCACCGCCCCGGGCGGGTGGTTGACCACCGGTGGCACGGGGTGGCGGGCGGGCGGGATGGATACGATTCGGTTTAAAATTAGGTCTTCTTAATTTGGCGGCTTGCGTTAAACCGCTGCTCGGACCTGCTCTTTGAAATACACGTTTCCCCGCTGCTCCACTTATTCCAACTTTTGAAAATCCTGAAGGAGATCTTCCTACCGATGAAATACCTCGTGGTTTTAACACGCTAAAACGTGCCATTTTTCTGTATGATCCCGGTTAAATAACTTTCTTTTTTACTCCTACCGTCATTCCTTTCCCCGTGTCAACCAGTTTTATTTGGTTCTGATTTTCCTACCGAATACCAAGCTCTCATTTTTTCACGGTATTCTATTCGAGCCCGTTTCTTTTCAGGACTGTCTTCCACTTTACTGTTAACTTGTAGTTTTTTCTTATTAAATCTAACGCGCGCACACGTTCTTTATTCTCGTGATACGCCGAAAAATTTTTCTTTAATGTCGTCCAATCCAAAGTGGACGGGATTCTCTTATTCTGTTCGTTTGTTATTAGAATCTCTTTATTCTTAATTTCTTTCTTTATTTTTTTCTTGTTCTTTTTTCCAATATTCTACAGCTTGCCCTTTCCCGTAATATTTTTCGGGAGCTGGATGACGCCAAAACCCTGGTTGTGGAAACCCATGCACGAAATACACTTCTGTTTCAAACTACCATAAATCTTTCAACCAACGGTTTATCCTCTTATACAGTTTCGCCCAAGGTCGGCGCGCGGGATTATGGTCGTCTTCGCGAGTATCGAAATAAGAATATGTACGAAAAAAATAAGTCACTTGAATTAAACATTCTTTCGCTAAATCCAGTTCTGTTTCGTTTAACTATAATTGTCGTTTCATCGTTTCCATTTTTTCCAAGAAGGGTATAATTCAGGAATTTCTGGTAACGGATTCATCGGATACCACGTTGGTGCACCGATAAACGGTCGGGCTAATCCCATAATTTCTCCCAACACGGCTTTATCCGCCACTCCGATTTTATCCCGTTCATAAAATAATTTTAAAACTAAATCATATTTTCTTACTTTTAAATATTTACTGCGATATTTTCGGACTTGGTCTTCGTTCAATAATTTGTACCACGGGGAATACGACGTATCTAAATCCACGGTTTCGTCCGTTAAAATGTATTCTAATAGCCAATGAATCTTCATAGGTATTTTTCCCGGCATATCCGGTAAATTTTCTACTTCCTGCCCGCGTTCTCTTAAAATGTTATAATACATTTTTAACCCGTGATAATCTAATTGTGTGTTTCGTTTAATTTGTTCAGAAATACCATACTCCGCATGTAATAAATACCAAGTCCAATTTTGATACGGTTGTAGTTGTTTATACACTTTATACGTCCGCGGCTCTGGGCGGTTTTATGAAAAGCTGGCATGGATAACAGTTTTGCATCAATATGAAAACTTTCACGGATTTCTAATAATTCTTGACGTAAATGAGGAGGATGGTAAAAATGGGGTATTGGTAATTCAAATAAGGTCCCGTACTGATCAAACGATACACCCCAAAACGGGTCTCCTTCCATTTCGTTTTCAAACCCAAGGGCGTCAGGACCGTTGATTTTCCACCATACCGGACGCCACAATTGAAACATTTCATTTTGTATGGCTAATCGCACTTTATTAATCACTTTCATCATCACCGGTTTTTTTCTTATAATATCTGGTGTGAATATTATAATATTGAGGTAAATATATATTGATAAACGGTTCTTCTATCCAAATCCCATCGTCTTTATGAGCCCAACCATATTTTGTTATTTTAGTACGGTTAGTCGGTGAACTCAAGCCCGGCACAGGACGGATTCCAAAATCTTCTAAATTGTTATTTCCACTGAAGGGAGATTTTGCTAACATTTCTTTTTCTGTTAATTCATTCATAAATTCTTCCCGATATTTTTTACCTTTTTCCATGTCAATAAAAAATTGATGGTACCATTCCGATTTCCCTATATCTAGATATTTTCTTGAGGTCGGGTCTTTCGTTAAACATGGGACACATTTGCCTTCGGTGAAATACCCTTTAACATTTAATTCTTCAACGGGTAACGGTATATCCACGCGCATATAAGTTTTCCCGTTGATACGTTTATGGTAGGCCCAGTAATGTTTCCCGTTTGAATTGTAACTGTCATTATATGTTTGGTACCGTGGATCTTTATTCCCCCATTTTTCGGTTAATGATGGGACGTACCTAGCTTCTAAAGGTTGATTGATTTATGCTGAATACCATAAATGCCAAGGAAAATGAAGGTAGACCAACATTAAAGTATTGACGACAATCCATCGGTCAACAATTTTAGACTCATTAAACCAATCAATCACTTTCTGAGATGTATCCGCATCTAAAATAATCGGTCTCCCCGCATCATTGCTGGTCTGCATACGGCCTTCCAATTGTGATTTTCGCACTTTCACTAAACGGATTTTAAATGTTTTATCTTTTTGTTTGACAAAAGCTAACCTCGTTTTTAAATATCCATTTTTATTTGTTTTCTGTTTCACATAAAGGTCGTGTAAACTGAAAACCTAAGAATCCAAAGGGGGCCAAAACACAAGGTATTTGCCTTCGATTTGTAACCATCCTTTTTTCTGACTGGCATCTGATGATGGCATACCAGCCCTTTTCCATTGGATGTATCTAATTAATTCTTCCACACCCCATTAGATGGCTTGCACGGCCAACCAATTAAAAGTTCTATCACCGCTACCACCGTCACCCCGGCAATATGTACCGCAAACGGAATCATTCTGGTTGATAATAAATATGTTCTTCGTCAGGGAATATTTTCGTTCTTAACCGGTATTCGTCCGAGCACCTCTGCGTAAAATCTAACAACAAATACCCGTGCGGTTCTTTTGTAGCATCTTCATAAATGTGACGTAATTCTTTTGCTTTGGAATTGTAAACGGTCACGTGGATTTTTCATAAACACCATGTAATGCGAATTTAACGAAATGTCCCGTTGTTCTTTTTTTCTGATGAAATACATTTTGAGCGGTAAAGATAATAGATATGTTTCTGTGATGGCTTCCTTTTTCAAATATTTTTGCTGTTTCCACACCGCTTTCTCGCATCAAATTGTCGATGACTAATAACGTCCCGGCTTTTATATTTCTCGGAGGTAACCCTTCTTGAAAAAATTTTTATCTTTTAACTCGGTATAAATGGCTTGAGGTTCGGCATAACACCACAGCACTCGTTCAGGTACCGGATCAATCATTTCAGTCATATGTTTGATCAACTTGCACACCCACGCTGTTTTCCCGGACGAGGTTGGTCCGGCGATCTACATGGTCAACGGATGATGGAATTTGTACCACATCCTTTGAAAAAAAAAAAAAAACAATGACCACACAGATATTTATACACAAACTTTATTTTGAAAAACCATAAGGAAATGTAGTGTACATATCAAGGCCATCGCCTTCACGCCAAAACCGGCGTTTGTCATATACAGCTGTATACATTTTATCCAATTGCATGGATTTCACATTGCCATGCTTATCCCGTAACACATGGAATTCAATAGGGACATTCATTGGGGTCTGTACCTCACCCTTCAATAAAGCATCAACCATATTCTTCAAATCATAAAAATCTACCTTCCCTTCAATTTGAAACCCTCGGGCTTTCTGACACGCCCTTTCCTTCCCGTTTCTGTCTACCCCCAAATACCCATAATTCTTTGGTCCCCCACTCACAAATTCTACAATCTTCCCACCATCCAACTCATCTGTTAAATCCCCTATCAACGGCCCCGTCGGTAACGGTAGGTCGTTGGGCCCTGAATAAAAAAACACGGAATCAGTGTCAAAATACAATACCCTTTCCTGCAAAAAATCTAAAATTTTGTACAGTTCCATTCGACCGTAACAGGTCATGAAAGCAGCTATCACCACATTGTTGGTACGGCCCAAATCGTAGTTGTCTTCGGTTTTCTTCCATTCTACTTGCACAACGTGTTCGCCCAGATTCAAAATGTCCAATACATTTGCTGTCGGATCATCTAATATGTTGATCAATTCGTCGTAATCGGTCACTTGCACTTTTTTAACTTGCCCGTCTTTCTGACAAAACTTTCCCGACAAGGTGTTCAAGGCTTGTTTGGCAACAAACCGTAATGCTGGGTTATGGGCGACTTTATCAGGATCAATGGTAATGCCTTGTTTCTCTTTCAACAATTCCACATACTCTGTACGTTCCATAGGGTCGTCTGTAGGCCAACCTGAAGCCTGGGTTTTCTCCACATACCATTTCTCGATGTATGGGCCGGAAATGAATTCCCAATTTTCCCATTTCCACATTTCATACCCCTCTATTAATTCATATCCTTTCTCCAAAGCTGTTTTGACTTCGGGAATGCACCAAGACCCTACCAAAACACGCTCGCTTTCTTTATGCTGGCATTTTTCCCTTTGGTTACACGTTTCCGCAAATTCCGCGCATAGGGGAAACATCAATTTATTGCACGCACGGTACAGCAATACCGGATTGAACAAATTCTTGGGAGGTAGAAATTTACCACAAAAAATCCCACCTGGGGATTGGTTCAATCTTTCTAATGTGGGTTTCATCACCACTTTTGGTTCACCCACAGGGTACATTTGTTTTTTTGTACAAACGGGTACAAGGATGTCACGTCATAATAATCGATCCTTTCATCCGCGTTAGTGATTTTTTTGTACAAACACGTTGCATTGGTCCTCCCTCCCAAAAAAGCGTCTCGCGGTTGTAAATGGTTTTTTACCTCGATGGATTTCCGGGGGACGTACGTGTGTTCCCAAATGGATACCACTGAATAACCGGTCATACGCAATTTCGATTCTTTTTTCATTTGGTGAGCGAGCGCTTGGTAATTGACCAAGTTGGAATTCGGCACCGTACCTTCAGGATCCGTGCATACAGGGCATCCGTGCCAAATACACCCGTTAAATTCATATACGGTGAAGGTTTCAGGGCAGTACCCATCCACGGTTACGTATTTCCCGTCACATAATTGAATCTGACATTCTTTCGCGTTCCAATTGTCTTGCCCGCGGTGAATTTTGTACGGCGTGTTCACTTGTAATTCATCCAACCATTGGTTCGCTTTCTCGGATACATGAGTTCGTGAAATCAAAGGCGGGTTCATGGCGATTTGATTGGGCTTTAAATAATTTAACCGGTAATCATACATGCAAGCCGCAGGAAGAGTGCAAGAATATATCAAATCCCGTTTTCAAATGGTACGTTTCCCGAAATTTCAAACACCCTTGTTTTAATAAATCTACATCGCTGCTACAATACTCAAACAATACTTGCTGGTGGTTCCAAATCTAACCTGATTTGACTTTGTCTTCATACCACTGATCGAATTCCGCGTTCCCGTTTTGTTTGAAAAATCTTTTCTCAGGCTTCGGGCCTTCATAATCATCATTTTCCAATGGTATTGAACATGTACGGAAAATACCCTTTCTTCAATTCAGCATAACATAGAGTGGTTCTCTATGACCAATGACGCATATCGTGGAACATCCAATCAAAAAACGAATTTACATCTTTAAACTGAAATCGCCCGCATTTACAATTTTGTGAGTCCGCGCGGAGAACGTCTTCCATATGAATTTTTTGTAAACAAAATTCGCACACGTAATGGGCTACGATGGCATTGACCGTGTGCACCGATATGCCTTTTTCATTCGGCGGGGATTGCATGGCTTCCGTATCCCAAAATAGGTATGGGCGGGGGAGTTTTGAATCCACGTAATTTGATTTCAAAGTTTTCATGTAACACGAATGGGCCGTACCCACAGCGACATCCATGTGACAAATATTGCACTTGTAAAGGCCACATTGATGTTTGGCATCATATAAAATCTGCCCGCAGTTTTCACAGATTTTTCTTTTTTTACACGTGCTCGGTTTCCCTGAGATGGATTTCTTATGTCTGTTAAAACATTCTTCACCGTAAAACCCATAAAACCCGCGATCGCTGCACTTCATTAATTTGCCTTTGTCCTCATTGAATTTACACTTAGGTGCTTAACCGCACATTTTACACACGCCTACACACTGGTGCATTTTTTACCCATGTATTTAAAACACACTATACAAAAATCACTTGTTTTGGATAAATGATTTTTGATTTTTAAAATTCCCCATGCATGCCCATCATTAGCCAAAATCAAAATTGTAGGTTTCTCTGACGACCAGTTTGCTGACCGAAACAAAACTTGATCCCCTTCAAACCAAGATGTTCTTGTCAGGAAACAATTCACTGATCCGTTTCATTTCACTGATGTTCACTCGAGAACGGGTGATTTTGGCGTCTTTCTTAATTCTTTTAACTTCTTTGTCCAATTCTTTGAACAGGGCTTTCGATAAAGACCGCGTGCGCCAATCGGGTGGAAATCTGTTTTGATTGTTCCAATCCATTGATTTAAAAGTGGCAATAAAACAATCTTCCCGTTGTTATGCACGAGATATTTTCCCAGGATCCAAATAAGTACGTGGGTTCTTTTGCCAGACTTGTTTGCAGGGCCCTCCGACTGATTCAGGTATTTCTACCGTCTTCAATTCCATTTCAAAGTCTTGGGTAAGGCGAAAATGTTCATTGCTGTTTAAAGTTTTCTCTTCTTGCGTCATGATGTATTCTAATGTTAAATCTTCTTTGCGCAACCATTTTGTATTGAATGCTTTGTTTTGTAGACCTGGTGAAATCATGTTAACTTGAGCGAAACATTCTTCGGTTAAAGTTTTTTTTCATTCGTCCAACAGCGGTTCAAATATACTGTACAACGCTTCATAAGTTTTCTTCTTTTTCAGCTTTTCCAAGTCAGGCTGTACTTGAACCACCACTCCTTTTTTCTTGAATCTTTTGAAGTAGGCCTGGGTTTTTTCCATTAACGTGTAAGGACGTTGCCATGGCTGACGCTGAATGACTGGCAAAGACCCCACGTGACCTCCTATAAATAGAAGTTATTTTGTTGAAAGCATTTCCGGTGGGTATTATTTTTTTCAAAGCATTTCCGGTAGACATCTATAATTTATTTAATACTTCCGGTTTCGAAACTATAAAAGTCGGGGGCTTTTTAAGTCTGGCATACGCCTCCCATGCCTAGGGAGAACGCAGAAAAATTCCAGCTGCTCGATTTTGTACGAGAGAACAAGCACAACTACAAACTTGAATCTGCCGACTCGCTGTGGTTCCAGAGATTAGGCAAATTGTACAAGTATCGTTCAAAACTTGACTTTTACGATTACTCCGACCCACCACGAGTAATCACATGGTCATCACCCGCTTGGTTTGAAGACGAAATACCCAAAGTGCTTGTTGACAGTATGGAGAAAGAAAAACTCACACGTGAAGAATGGCAAAAATTACAAGATCAAGAAGATGCCTTCAGGTGGATGGAAGAAGGGCAAATGAAACCGAGCCCTCTTGATCATATATTCGAAAACAAGAAACCAGCCTTGGACAACCCGCCTTGCTGTGAAACCCATCCACCCACTAACGATGTTCCAAGTGCCATCCCCGGACCAGAGACTGGTAAAGTGCAAGAACCGGTAAAAGAACCGGAGCCGATGGTCGTTGAAGGACCACCACCCTCCGCCAAGGAAACTGAAACACCACCACAACCCAAGAAATCTCATCCCGATTTCGAATTGTGGCAAGGGTATGCTGATTACGAGAAACACACTGATACAATGACAACCGTGGTCGACGCGCTGAAAAAAGAACAAATTCGTGCTGTCAATGCCATGCTGAAATGCGGTGTACCGAAATCGCGTATTCTTAGTACGGTCTACCTGGTGAAAACCAATCCCCTGGAAAAAGAGGCTACTGATTTCTTAGAATTCTGTCACAAAGAAAAATGGACTCTGGAAGAAATGAATGTGGCCTCCAAGATCTTGCGCCATTTGAACCGCTGTGATGAAACTTCCGTACACAAAGAATGCACCCCGCCTAAAGATATGTTCTGGAGAGCACGTTTAAAAATTGCCGCATTCCTGGATGAAAGTAAACATTTTATCCTCATCATGCAACGTGAAGCGCTGGTTCATTTGAAAACGGGTGAGAAAACAACCTCGCATCAAACCAAAGCGCGATACTTCCTGGCTGAAAATTGGTCAAAACAACACGCCCCGGGTCAACTGAAAAACGGGTGGAGCGCGTTCACAGTCTCGTCATGCATTTTCCGTGTAAGATCTTAGCGGGCACAGCATCGTCGTCCACGATATTAACCAGCATGGCTAAGAACCTGGGCGCGGAGAAGGCTACTTCTTGTACTTGAACGGGCGCGCAGTGTCGGCCGGAGAACACATCATGATTGAACAGGACTACACCGTGTGTAGTATTCAGATTCCAGGTGAAACATTCCACATTGGGCTGTAAGATCTGGAAGATGGGAGTCACATCAGCGGTGATACAGTCATTGCCGAACAGATACCGCATGGCCGCACTTTGATTGTAGATACCATTCCAGGAATCAGGCAGGGTCTTTGATTCCAGGGAATTGAATTTGATAGCATAGGTGATCAATTCGATGGCGCGGTTACTCAGTAGGAATCGGAAAATGCATGACGGGACTGTGAACACGCTCCACCCGTTTTTCAGTTGACCCGGGGCGTGTTGTTTTGACGATGGGTCAAAGTCGATCCTTTAACACCTTCGTACAAAACCGGAGGGCCCATCACTTTTTTTATCAGCGGGAATTCGTCCGAGTATATCGATTTGACAAATACCATGCTGGTGGTGAAAATGGGTATTTTCAACCAAGCCGACAACCCGTGTCAAAAAGTCACTGAGGATTTCGTATCACCGGTCAATAATATTATTCATAGTATTTGGCGGCAAGTCAATATTAAATTGAATGGGACCGAATTGAATACACAAGATAACATGTACATGTACCGGGCGTATTTGGATAATTTATTAGGGTACAATAAAGGATACAAAGAAACCTGTTTATCCGGCATGACAGGTTGGTTTAAAGATACACCTGGTATACACATATAAACATATACATGTACACAAATATACATAAACATGTATGTGGATTAAGTGGATTGTGCACGTTTAGATTACTGTTGAAAATTATCATGACTTTACACACTTTAATTCACAATAAGAAAAATATAATGCCTCAATCAATAACAAAAAGTAGGCTTATTTTTAAGAGAGGACGTTGATGATGTTGCTTAAAAGTGCAGTGGAACCTATCTGAAGGACCACCCGTCCAACGAAAAAAACGTTCACTATGGCCGAATTCCCCTCACTGGCCTCAAGCGATCTGCCAAAGACCATCACCAAACATAAACACCCCCGGGTCTATATATAGAAGGTAGAGTTACCCTCCGTTGTAAAGTGCTCTATGGCCTACAAACTAGGCCAGCGCGGTGTAGCGGGATTTCTAGCCACATTCAACTGATGATCGGGTCGCATCCCGTGAAAAAGACTGTTGTGAATTTACAGTGTTGTTCTTCTTCAGAGTTATATATATATATATGTATATATATATATATATATATATATATATATATATATATATATATATATATATATATATTTCCATATAAACGCAAATTATCTCATATATGGTCACGAGATATCTTTTAGGTGCACATCACATGCAAATTTAATATCATGATGTGGCAGAAGCAACTGGTGTGGATGACAGCTGCGGACCACCAGCGAGACTTTCACAGTAACTACGAGGGGATTTCGGTTTAGTTGCTCGCACCATGCTAGCCGTTTTCTGACGCTCTCAAAGCGATTTGTCTTCCCTGCTCGATCTCTTACAAACACAACACCGTCCATGGTCCAGCAATTGTTAATCAGATAGATTGTCCCTTTTCATTTGTAAAGCGGATTAAAGCATGGACAAACGTTACGCATTAAATCCTCATTAACAAAAATTCCTTTTGCTCTCTCACCTGCTAGTTTAAGACTGGATTTATTTTCAATGACTGATTCCTTTGTCGTGTGTGACAAGAATTTAGCAAGGATTTGTCTTCGCTTTCCCTGCAGCTCTGGACGTCCCACTCTGTGAGAACGTTCAATATCATTTTCGCTCACTTTAAGTCCCATTAAATCATTAGCCATTTTCACTACTTTACTCTCTGTATCTTCTCCTCTCTGTTCTGGCCATGTATTTATTATGCGAACTGAGTTCCTTTAGAATATTGATGTTGTGTGTCAAGCTCTTCTTTTATGTCAGAAATAGTGTCCTCCAATTGATCAACCCGTTGAGCTCATTAATTTTCTGCTCGTAAACTTTTAGTTGTTGTTGCACTGATACTTTTTAAAAACCTTTTTACTGACTCATTTGTTAGTGCTTTTGTAAACAAACAGTGTGAAATTCATACTTTGTTAAAATATCTCAGTAATGATTGCATTGATGGGCCTTTTTTTGAAATTCGGCAAGAGTATTTATCATGGAAAGCCCTTTCAGTTGTAGACGACTGGTGGCGTCATCTACATTTTTTTTTATTTTACGCATTTATTTATTGTATATTTTGAATCCCAGGCCGGAAAAATTGGTCTGAAAACTTAAAAAAAAGGTTGCGGCGGCTGAAAAAAAAGGGGGGGGGGGGGTCCGGAACATCTGGAATCCTCCCTTGGATCCGTGTCTCAGCTGCTGGATTCTAAACTAAGCCTTCCTTTTACACCGTTAAGATATTTTATTCTGAACTCCGTGTTGCTCTTATACACTTATCCTTGAAGAAGAAAAGGAATATATTTGGTCACTTCTATCAATCAGAGGAGAAAACAGGAGGCAACATATTAAATTTAATTTTATACACCTTAGGAAAGTTAAGAGTGATTTATCACGTGTCTAGACAGCAGTTCTTTAGTTTTCTTTTTTTTTTCTCTAAGTTTTCGATGTTTTGGCTGTTTGTGTCATCTCAGTGGTCGTAAAACTGCAGTGCTTGGAAAGGATGCCCGTGCATGGTTGTAATAACATCAGTTAAGCTCCCATATATGGAGGAATTGTGCAAAAATTGAAAGAAGCATGAAAGTTGGCAAAAGTATTCTTTGGAGCTTATTGATGAATTTCAGATATAGGGCCTAGCTGAAAATAGAAATCTTGGCCGCCAAATTAGAAAATGTCAATAACTTGAGTTAAAATGTCCGGAGAAAGCATTGCAAGTACTCTAATATTATGTTTTTTTGGACTGAGAAATTCAATTTTTGAGGTTCTAACCCTCTCCAGGTACTCATTAACTGATTTTTATCACGACTTTGGTAATATTTCCATTAAGCCAACAGTTCAGCGGCATATTAAGAAGAATTGAAATGAAAACCTGGAAAGAAGAATGAAACTTGGCATAATAATTTTCCAGACTATACTCTATATGTTCAGAAATGGGGCCGAGCGGAATTCACAGTATCTTGCTAAAACTCCAAGATGGCCAACGAAACATAAAATACCAATATAGTCGGTTATATTTGTCCTTGAATGCATTGCAAGTCCACTGTTACTATGTTATTAGGATCGAAAAAATTATTTATAAGGGGTTCCAAATCTGTATCATACATGTGTGAATGAAGTCTGATTTTGTTGGTATTGAAATTGTGCTAAAATTACCCTTTTTTACCAGCACATCTAATGGTAAAACGTATTTGTTGATTACCCTGCCGAAATTTAATATATTTGTTAATTTTAAGTATTTGATCATTATGTCTCTTTCAATGTAATGAAAAGGACAGTCGATTGGTAAAACGTTCGGCTCTCTTCACTGGCGACCAAGTTTCTGTCCCCGATGTTGTTATGAGAGTGGATTGTTGTGGTCCGTATAGAGTCGGTTGTTTTCTTCGTGTCCTCTGATTCCATCCACCATTTCGCCATTCGAGCCACGGAAAGTGCCTTGTTACGGCACAAATTGTCGCCCTGCACAAAATTGTCGCCGGCGACAATTTGTGCAGGGTCTGTCGGCACAAATTGTCGCCGGCACAATTTGTCGCCGGCACAAATTGTCGTCCTTAGGTGGCGACAACTTGTGAAGGCATTGACGGCACAAATTGTCGCCGGCACAAATTGTCGTCCTTAGGGGGCGGCAAACTTTGTAGGCATTGTCGGCACAATTTGTCGCCCTGCACAAATTGTCGCCAGCTACGATAATGAATACAGCAATTCTCAACGATAATGCATACACTTACTCTTATACATATCTGGGTGCAATTGTCTCATTATCTTAATCTTAAATATATGAATAACAAACGCATTGATCATCATGATTCTTTGCCTGATTTTGGATCATGGAGTGTTCCATCAGATTCTGCAGTTTGGTGGCGCCACCTATATTTTTCTTAATTTTACGGAGGCCTCTCTCTATTTTCAAAACCTTTAAAAATGTGGTCATCTGTTAAAACCACAAATTTTAACTGTTTAGACAAGCAACTTCTTATTATACATCCAGGGAGGTCCATAAAAGTTATTCATGGAAACATGAAATTAGGTCACTGTGACCTATAACCTTAGAACAATGTTACCCTGAATACAGCTGAGCGTCATGGCCCATAGGCCACTTGTTTACTTGCTGATACACTGGTTTCCTAAATTTACTTTCGACCCTCCATTTATATATAACTGGAGATGGTTAATATCGGCTAGCATCACGTTTAATACACTATATTTTAGCCGTTAAACCTCGTCCACCGAAAGGTGTGGTCCCTCTCGAGATTTTTTTTTTTCACTGCATAAAACGCAAAGAGAATCCAACCTAGGCATTAAAATAACTGTAAATTCGTCCTTTGCGGTAATTATGATAAAAAAAATCTCGGGGTAAAAAATGGTGGTTGCCACTGCGGACATTTGTAAGTCGCCATTTAAAAAATATCATTATGGTACGGAGCTGAAACTTACATAGTATATTTTTCCCAGTATCAGCCAAATTATCAAAATTTTCGGGTCGGTCAATTTTATGACGTCATTATTACGTAACACCGTGGCCGATTGTCATGATCTTTGTTTACCTAGATAGAGGAGACATTATACAATATCAGTAAACACTAGTACTTTATGTGCGTCAATTTAAAAATCCTTGAGGGGGTGGTTACCATCCCCTCTTCAGTCATAATTAATGTTACAAAAATGGCTCAGGTAGACGAGAGTTATGCAGGTGTAGTAGGAATAAAAGTACCTGTAATATTAGTCCGGGCTCTACCGTAAAGGCAGTCATCACTACACACAACATTATTTTTCTAAGGAAGGCAAACATTTTTCTCTGGTGGACTAGGGCCCCTTTTACTCTGGCATCAGACTGACTCGATTTTGCGCCCTCGACGGACTTCCCAGTTTATGATCTCTCTATTGGTTAATGTTATAAAATAAATAATCGTTCTGGTATTTTTCTTTGATGTTCACACAAAAGATTCGCAGGACTGAATGAAATACATTTCAATTTCATCGTCTGTCATGAAAAAGTTTGTCAACAAAAGTTGGAAAATCTGCTTTTCGTTTATTTAACTCTAGTTCTACGAAGGTGGGGGGGGGGGGGGGGTTGACAAAAAACCCTAACGATTTTTTTCCTGCCGCTAAACATTCCTCAGATATATCGCTAAACGACCGTCAGGTTGATTCTTTGGCCTCATTCTGGTGCAAGCAGATCAAACCTACCACCTTCCCAGGTATACTGTGACTGTTTTAAGGTGTGAGGTTAGGCGTAGGTGTAAATGCACATTTAGCTATTAATAAATATATATCAATTATGAAGTTAGTTTCAGGTAAAACTGTGCATGTAGTTTTCTTTATTATTTTGCAAAAATACCCCATGAAAATTGGATTTTCCTGTGATTTCCTACGACATTTTGATTTTTCCTATATTTTCCGAAATAAATGTCGATTTTTCGGTTATCGGTTAATATGACAACATATTGACTTTTATATTTTGGTATAAATGGAAAGAGGGGACTGATACCTATCCATTGGTACCACATACGGGATATCGGGGGTTCGTTATAAAAAAGATAAGGGGGTTGCAACACCCCCTCCTATAATATGTTTGTCAAAATCGCTCCGTATAACAAGGATTATGTAATCCGTAATTAATTGCAGAGGATTCTGCTCTCATTTAACCGCCAACACGGACACATGATAAGATGCGATGATGACTTTCTCACTTTTTTCTACCCGGAAAAATATTTTAGCCGCCATGTCAGCAGTTGTAAAAATACGCGGATGCATCGTTGTTAATCGGTGATGAACAACTCTGTAACATGTTTGAATACCTAAATAACAAGGAAATGAGAACATTATAAAACACAAAATTACAAGACACATTATGAGACATGCCTGCTATAAGACAAAAGTCATGTTTTTATGCAAGACGGAAGACATGACTTGTGTCCTTTTGAAGACATGTCTCCTAACTGATTACAGGAGACGCGTCCTACCGAATATAAGTGTCTTGCATAGAGACTTGTCTTCTTGTGAAATGTCTTGTATAAATACATGATTTGTGTCAATTTGAAAACACCACAAACGTGACTGAATCGAGACATGTCATAGAAGGTGTTCTATCCGTTTTCAGTTTCTTTTATAATTATTTCTATTGGTGAAGACAAGATTATTTATTATTTATTTATTATTACCCTTTGACGCCAAGATAACATTTTTACAGAGTGGATTGGCGTATATAGGGGTGGGCAGGTTAGGCGATACGTCCAGCCTCAGACAATTTAGAGAGGGACAGAAAAATATGGGGGAGGAAAGAAAGGAAAAGAAGAAAGAGAAGGGAGGGAAACGTGGAAACGAAAGAAAAAAAGGGAAAAGAGGGAAGGAATAGAGGGGGGAAGAAATGAAAAGAAAAAGGAGGAAAAGAGAGGAAGGAAGAGGGCCTTGAGATGAGAAAAGGGTGAAAAGAAAAGAGAGGGAGAAAGAAAAAAAAATGAAAAAAAAGAAAAGGCAAAAAAAGGGAGAGTGAATAATGAAAAGTAAAAGTGGCGAAAGTGGGAAGGAAAGGGAAGGAGAGAGAAGAGAAGGAAGAGAGAGAGAGAGTTAAGTAAAAAAAAACAAAGGTGAGGGAATTGGAAAGAACCGAAAGAAAAAAAGGTGAGAAAAGGAAAGAAAGGAAAAAGGAATAGGAAAGAAGCGAAAGAAACAATGTAAGAAATAGAAAGGGGAAATGATGAAAAGGAGAAGGTATGGCGAGAATCTAGACAGTCGGGTCAAGTAAATGTTTAAGGGGAAAAGGAAAAATGAACCTTTTCTCCTGTCCGCAAAAGGTGAAAATAGAAAGGGAACTATTGAAAATGGGGAAATATTGCAGAATAAGAAGAGAGGTAGAAGAGAAAGGGAAACAATGCTGACCCAGCGTAAGAAAAGAAAGGTGAGGGAAGAAAGAGAGATGTGGGTGTATATATAAAAAAACATGACATAGTTCTACCAAGATAAACCAATTAAACATACTCATCACAGTACATCCAGTTTCTTTAATATATTAAAGGACTTGCCGATGGTAAAAATGTAGTTTGTTTTAAGGTTAACCTAAATACAAGCATTTTTCATTCTTACAGAAATAAAAAAGTTTCAGTTGGGGGAAATATATAATGCTTGGCCACTCAATACTGAAGGCCTAGTTACGTACGCCACTGCTTCGTCGGATGCCGCTACCTTAGTCACAAGTCTGCCTAGACTGGTACCCTGCTCTATTATGACCCGCTGCGCTCAACCAATCATAGTAACGTGTGTGGAACGCTTTCTTCAGGACACTATGTTGCAAGTCATGATCTTCCTGTAGTTGCTATAGTTCCAACTCCAATATACACATTTATCATTCAATTTTTGCGCAACAGCTCCCTCTTGCATATGTTTTCACAGTAAATTACAAAAGAAAATTATATTACAAGAACTGCGTATTATCAACCAGGAAAGCGTAAACGTCCATTATGACGGCATCAGCGTATGTATTCGAGGCGGATCCAGTCTACCGGAATGTCAGTAGGTGAAACTTGGAGTATTGAAGATGGCGTTCCACACCTGTCTCTATGATTGGCTGAGCGCAGGGTACCAGTCTATGCCTAGGCCTGGAGATCCATGTGACGTCATGGTTTCCGGCACTTGGTTCTTCACAATATCAGCGCATCATTTTCAGCTGCGACTTCAATCGAGATCGCACCGTCACATCCTGCGGCACACATTCGGACACGTTGTGCAGCAGATGCAAACTCAGGAACAATCATCCTCGAAGAGAATCCATGATTTATGATTAACGAATCCGCCTAGTTCCCAGGTAAAGACCGAACATGTAGATTTATCAACTTTAATGATATAAGCTTATAGGTGTGCACTATAGGTCTATGCTTCTCGTGTCGCAAATCTCTAGGCCATGTGTTGGTGCCGGCCAATGCCCGAATCAGGTCCTGGGGTCACCTAATTATTAATCTGATTAAGGGATTCACAGTACACCCTAACACACAGTTTAAGTAAAATTTTCCAATGCGGTTTGTCAAAAATTCGACATGAGATTAAATTGGCATTTTTCACGCCCCACTCCTTATGGTTCTTCCACCATCTACACCCACAGATTTTACAAAAGCACAGTCTCTCATTTTATTACATAGTTTTCATGGTAAGTCACAAACCTCAGATTTTTAGTACACAGCTTTATCAGTTGTCCCTCGTTTTCGGCTCAGCTGACTGTAATACATCTGAGCTATAACGATCACCCTTTGTCCCTCGCCCCTCCGTCCGGCTGGCCGTCTGTATGTTAACAGGGCACAAATCCTAACCGTGATACCAATAAACCTTTAACTTTACATACAGGGAGGTTCATAAAAGGAAGCCTCAACTTTGGTTTTGGTAGGGATGTGCCGCTGAGAAATTTGAAGTGCCACTCATACAAATGCCAACTTTAAAAAAAAGGGACCCATCCATGTATCAAATCACCGAAATTTGAGTCAAATTTATCAAAATCGCAATTTTCGGGGAAAATTTGCGCGATTTTAGCGCTAATTATCTGATTAAAAGAAACAAATTGGAAAGCAATACCCAAATTGGCGCCAATAATGTCATTGTATCTGTTATTATATTCAATCACGGTCAAGGAACAAGTTCCTAAGTTTTCACCAAGGCGGAACACGGGGACTTTGAGGGCCCCTTTAGTTTAATTATTATTTAAACTGTGTTCTTTTATGCTTAACATATGTCATGTTTGGAACTTGTTGTGTATATAGGTATTATTATTTTATATCAATTTAGACTTCTCAGCTAACGTTTCTCTTTGTTTCTTTCTCTCTCTCTCAGATTCAGCATGACTTCACGTAATGAAGGGAAGTCCAAGGACTCCTTTCTACATCAACTCAGCGCCGATAAGTACAGAGTTCTACTTGGGCTAGCAAATGGAACTTTCAAAGTACCAAAATCAAAGCGAACAAACATTCAAAGAAATGCGGTACGAAAATATCAGCGACGAAGAGCAGATTTCAGTGTTGTGTCTGGGGTCCTATACTTCAAGGGGAAGAAAGTTGTTCCTACCTGCCAGGTATCCGGTGCTGTCAAGAAAACACTGAAAATAAATCTAGGCAGCGGAGGCAGATCTACCTGGCGACAAATCAAAAGATCACAAGCCGGTGTTACGTATCGCAATGTAAAAGGTGTCCTCAACAAGTCTCAAACATACCGACAACAACATCCACGTTTCCAGAACAAAGTGCCACCTAAACCAGTCACATCGAACAGAGTAAACGAGCGTTGGCAAATTGACCTGCTAAACATGCAGGCCGATGCAGTCAGCTTCAAGGGAAAATCGCACAAATACATACTGTCGATTATCGACACATTCTCCCGCTTTCTGCGTCTCCGACCCCTGACATCGAAGAAGAGTGCACATGTCGCCAAAACACTCAGAAGAGTCTTTGCAGAGCACGGGACTCCCCAAATTATCCAGTGTGACCAGGGAAATGAGTTTAAGGGTGAAGTGGAGGCCCTTTTAAAAGCGAAGGGAATCAAAGTAATAAGAAGTAGCCCATACCACCCGGAGTCTCAAGGCAAATGCGAGCGCTCGCACCGGGAATTGAGGAATAAAATCAGCTTCAAAGTCCGGCAACACAAGGGCTTTAATTGGGCAAAGAGCCTCCATGAAGTCCAAGAAGCCCTTAACGACGCTCCTAAAGAGGTCCTTAACAACATGACACCGAGTGAAGTTTTTTTTCCGATCGAGGAAACGTTGGTATGCGCAAAAGAGTGAAGAATTCATCAAGGCAGGCCAGTACACGCATGGTCAAAAAGGGCACCAAGAAAACAGCAATTTACCGAGAGAGCGAGAGGGTGTTTGTTCGGTATCCTCCAAGTGGCAGAGGAAGCCAGAGAATCCCGAGACGTCGGTATGCCTGTAAAGGAATTGTTGTTGATAGAGATCTGTTCAAGCATAAATATTTGGTGACGATTAAGCTGTCCGATGGAACCATCAACACCCAATGGGTATCAGTGACTGATTTAACGGCGGCAACAGCCAGCAAAGAAAAGAACGCCAACAAGAGAAGCACAACAGATGAATGGAAAAAACAACAGCACAAGAAGATATACTATATAGTGCTGTCACATAAAGACAAGGTCAACAATCTGAATCAAAGAAATATTAAAGTGCTTAACGAATGCCGAGAAACCGTGGGAAGCTGTCAATTTGAAGCGGTGGGTAACCAGCTGTCTCTTTTTGGGATACACCGCACCGCAGCTTCTCTTCGAGAGGAAGCCGTCTGTCACATTAGAGACAACGAGGCGCATTACGCGCGATTCATTGTTGGTAATTTTAACACCTACATTAATAATATGCTCAGGAAAACAACATACGGTGACCACGTTACACTTCTGGCCTTGGCAAGGGCATATAACGTCCAATTTCTCATCGCATCAGCAGATGGTCCAGACTTTACAACCCTAGTTTCACCAGATGGGCAGCACAGCAGCACTATATTCACTCTTACACTTGGATACTTCCCTGAGGGGAAAGGAGAGCACTACGTCAGTGTTGGCATAGCGAAGGAAATGCAAAGAGATTTCTTAGCTACACTACATGAGAGACAGCATGAAGAGGAAAATAATATGCAGCATGTAGGTATGGAGGAAGCAGAGACATCGGACGGAGAGAACAGTCAGCAGATGCAGTATGAGAGGGTGGATATGCAGGACCAGCAGCGAGAAGATGTGGAGGAAGTAGAGACATCGGACGGAGAGAACAGTCAGCAGATGAAGTATGAGTGGGTGGATATGCAGGACCAGCAGCGAGAAGATGTGGAGGAAGTAGAGACATCGGACGGAGAGAACAGTCAGCAGATGAAGTATGAGTGGGTGGATATGCCGGACCAGGAGCGAGAAGATGTGGAGAAAGTAGAGACATCGGACGGAGAGAACAGTCAGCAGATGAAGTATGAGTGGGTGGATATCGAGGACCAGCAGCGAGAAGATGTGGAGGAAGTAGAGACATCGGACGGAGAGAACAGTCAGCAGATGCAGTATGAGAGGGTGGATATGCCGGACAAGGAGCGAGAAGATGTGGAGGAAGTAGAGACATCGGACGGAGAGAACAGTCAGCAGATGAAGTATGAAGGGGTACATATAGATAAAGGACACGGCTTAGCTAATGATGATGGTCTAAATGACACAGGCCAGTTTAATTATGGCAGTGTAGCAGTTGATTCTCATCAGCTTGATGTGCCAAAGTTGCCTCCTGAATTGGAACAGATGGTCGTAAATGAGGCACTAAACATTGACATAGCTATGGTCGGAAGTATTAGTCAAGTATGCTCAAGATTTTACCATTTCACCAGAAATTACCTGAAGCAAAATCCAGAGAGGTTTGAACGATTTACAAATACATTCTACATCAGGTCTTATCTGGCAGTGGAACTCAACATAAGTGAATCAAATGAAAGTGTTATCTCCGTGAGAAAACTAGTCACAACAGCAGGACCTGGCTCAGGACTGAGTCAACGGATCAGAAATCATCTAAAAAAGTATCACCCCAAAACATGGTGGCATGCTTGGGTAAAAATAGGGCGTGTAGTAACCAGGCACGATTGGTGGTATAGAATAACATCGGTATTCTGGAAAAAAACTAAATAAATGTAAATAATGCATAGGCCTATATGTGTTACGCATAGGCCAAGGGTTGGATTGGATTATGATGACTTTGTTAATAGTAATTTTGTTAAGATATTCAAAATTTTAATTTTCTGAAAATTATACAAAATATGGCCCCCAAAACGGCAAATTTAATATTTACGGCTCTTAAAACTTTTCTTTCTTAAATCTGGTCCAGTTGACTTCTCTACTTCATTTAAAACACAAAAAGAAAGAAACTGATGTCTATTTTCTGAGAGTAATTGCCAAAAAAAACAAGATCACGAAAATGACGATATTGCTTTGAATGTGTATTTTTTTTCATTTTGGGGGGGGGGGGGGAGGGGGCGGGGGATGGGGGTTGGGTGTACGTGTGTAGATTCATAAATGTTCCTGCGTTTTTGATGTTCATTCGAATTTTATTAAAAATGTGATAGTACATCTTGTTTTTTATTGCCATTGTGCCCTTATTTTATGATAAGGTTCCCATATTTATTACAGTGATGTAATTATTATTAAATTTTAATATAAATGAATATGCATTTTTATTTTATCACGTCATGTGCCACTGCTAGAAAACTGGGATTTTTAGCGTCGACATCGATGCATTTCGAATGCTTTGCCCCGACATCGTGAGTGCATCGCGAGAATTTTAATGCTGCATTAACATTTTTGAACTCCTCGCGATACTTTTTAATCCTTCTTAATGCCTTTCCAAGGTAAATCTTCTTCGCGAGGGCATCACCAAGACATAGCGAATGCTTCGCGAACACATCGTTCGCGAGTCCTTTCCAAGGGAAATCTCTTCGATGCATTCGCGATATAATTTGCATCGTTAATACATCGCCGATGCAATAAAAAAGCTCTTAAAACATTCTATTGTCATAAAAACAAGAATATTGTTATTTTTTAAACAAATTTAAATTTAAAATTTATAAAACGAGACTTGGTACCTATACGCAATTTAGAAATGGATGAGTTGAAACATAGGAACACATTAAACAATAATAAAAATACAGCTGTGTTGTCCTAAAATGTGTTATTTCTGTGGGCAGAGAACCAATTTGTTAATTTCAGCCGCACCCTCCACCATTGCCTAGTAAAACACTGCATAGAAGATAGAAATATTCCAAATGCAGCACTAACTTGATCAAACTGTCCATAATTTTTCCACACAAAATTATAATGCTTGCCTCTTTCTTTTAGTTAATTAACCCAAATAGCATAGAGTAGCAGCGTGACCGTTTAAACTGCTGTGTTTGGTGAAAGAAACACGCACAGCCAACATCTGCCATGATGTCCATTTCATAGTTCTTTGCTTGCGACCAGCCAAAGTTGCATTCTTGAGTGGATAAATTGTCCATCTTTCTCATCTTTTCCAACATATTTGTGATAAAAGTCACATTTATAATTTCATGAACGACTGAAAAAGTAAGTTGCACGAACATTAATTAATTTATGTAACATTAATTAGTTTATTTGCAAAAGCAGATAAATCCACACCGACAAGTGACTCATTTAAATTGAATGGATTTTGTCAGTGATAACTAGGCTAAAGCAGTAGGGTGGCGCATTCATTCAAATGGGTGACTTGTCGGACTGGATTTATTTACTTTGCTAACGAAGCCTTCATTTGAATGTACGCACACAAGTTATTGTATTCATTATCGTAGCTGGCGACAATTTGTGCAGGGCGACAAATTGTGCCGACAATGCCTACACAGTTTGTCGCCACCTAAGGACGACAATTTGTGCCGGCGACAATTTGTGCCGTCAATGCCTTCACAAGTTGTCGCCACCTAAGGACGACAATTTGTGCCGGCGACAAATTGTGCCGGCGACAATTTGTGCCGACAGGCCCTGCACAAATTGTCGCCGGCGACAATTTGTGCAGGGCGACAATTTGTGCCGTAACAGTGCCTTGTAGTAGTTATTATAACCAGTTGTACAATCAATGTAAATAAGTAATGTAAATTGTTTATAAGTTGTGGCCCTTTTGCCTTGAGGTGACGGTGCAGCTTTAAGACTCTTTGCTTGCATGAAGAAAGAATCAGTACATAATTAGCGGCTCACCACATTATGCTGTGTGCTACGCTTACTTTTAAAGTGATAGATTTAGGCCTGTTGGTATCATTTTCTCCAGAATGAGAATGAATTTATCCGTATGATAAAGATGGTATGTTGTTAGAAAAAAGTCATAACCTATCGTTAAGACATTAGAAAAAATCTCATGGTTTGTGGCGAGATTTCACCATTATGCCATTGCGACATCGACGGGGTTCTAATCGGGGACCTAAAAACACGTCCTTAACCACGAGGCAACGTTCTTATCCCGTATATGCTATCTTTGTTCTGTGGTGATGGTGCATGACAGAATCTGGACACTTGTAGACACTTCTGCGGTTTGCCGTTTACCTTCTACATTGATAATCCTTACCAATAAGCTAACTTTGCATTTCCAAGTGATGTCTTCAAATAATTCGTTTGCTTACATAATGCACACTTTTAACAAATAATGATAATTAGAAATAATGAATATTTGCTTCATTTATTGAAATAATTGATCTTCATGTGCACAAAATGCAAGACTGTAGGTCGGACTGAACTTTGCACATAAGATAAAAAGAACCGATAGTAAGTTGGAATTGTGAGCGTTTTACTAGAAGAAAAACGCTCTTGTCCTGCAAAATATAAAAGAAAATATTCAGGCAAGGTTATACAATTTGCTGGCAATATTACAAAAAAAAAAAAATAATAATGTAATAAACTGTTCTGCTCAGTAAAAATATTCAGGAGTAGTCTATCCTCATTAATATATGTTCACTTGATGAAGCGAATGGTATGAAATACAAGTTTCCCAAGCATTCTGCATTTGGGCATAAAACTGGCATAAAGGGAAAGTACAAGTCGATAAAAAACTCAAACCAAACTTTGTACTGGATTTTTAGGTAATCAAATTAATGAAGAAAGAATGCATGTCTGGAACCTGAGGGTGCATTATATTTTTCAACCTTGTTTTGTGAATTAGGCTTTCTATCTTCCGTCTTGCTGTACCATTTTCTTAACATCCATCCATAAAAGATCAGCTTGCTTGAACCTGGCAGCACCGACTCATACGTGTGGTGAATATTTCTAACAATATATCCATGTACTACATGAATCTACAAATGTGCATAATGTCAGCAAATGAAAGTATTTTGTTGACACCTACGCATAATGCAAAGTGAATTTTAATGGCAACTCGTCGGGAAGGAACAAGTTTTATATCACAAAAATTGCATCACAGCAAATGGCAGTGATACTTTACTGACATATGTGTCGGTTCTTTCCTACGATCATGCAGTCTAAAGTCTACATCGTCACCATATCACAAAATTAGTAATCTGCATGAGTGTTATTTCATGCATTCATCACCATAGTACAAAAGCAGCACACAGCTACATGTTGCGCACCTCTAATGTGTGTGGATTCTGATTTTTTTCTTTTGCGAACATGCAGTCTGAAAGCCATCACTTCATGGCAAAAGAAGCTTAAAATCCATACTGCACACAGGTGTGAGCTTCTGCATAAGCGCGTATCTTGTCATGCACGCATGTACTCTAAATTCATTATAAATAAAAGTCTTACTTTTAAACAGACATGGTGTTCAAATACTTTTAACAAGAACATGTAAATTAAATTTCAGCAGAACTATTTGATTTTTTATTGCATTAATCAAGATTTGCATAAATGTTAAGTTGATGGTAAAATTAAATATCATGTTTTATAGATTTTCGAAAAAACCTATTATTCACTGATATATGAAGCTCCCTTACCTCGGCAAAGCAGTTAATACATTAGTTATAGCATGCAAATAAAGGGATTTCAAACAGAGGAAGTCAGATATTAAATATTAATATAATAAAACCTACCCCAGCAAATGACACTTTCATTTAAAAGTGCACTATTCAACACATTTTATCAAGTTTACCGTTGGGTGTACTGATGAAAAAGAGACTTTTAGTACAATTTAAGTAGGTACACACAAGGCGGAATCTATACAGCGGACAGGTGTGAGCTTCTTACATACTATGATAGGTCTGTATCCTGCTACGCACGCATCCAGTCTGATATAAAAGTTATAAGCAGGATAAACTTTATACTATATTGATTGTCTAATTTATTTTATTATAATATATAATTAATATAGATTGTACAGTTAATTGTAATAACAAGGACAAGGAGGAATTCACCCACCTTGGATGGGCCATTATAACCCAATAGGAATAGGAACGATGTTGTTTAAACCTGGGGCGCCAGTGGAGATAGCCGAGCGTTTTACCACTCAGTTGTCCATTCCATTATATTGAAACAGACATTGGGCTCAAATATGTAAAATTAATATATTATGTTAAATGTAAGCACAGTTGGATTTATGCGTTTGTTATTTTCCAATTGCCCTAACAAAGGTTTACATGAATGTTGATCGTAAAACCTAAGTACATGTATGTAGGTTTCAGATATTCTAATGGTAAGTGTTTACGGACATATCAAGTTCAATCCTAACTTCATTGCAGATTTCGGCAGATAAGTTTTTTTTCACCCTTCACCTCTTCAAAGGAATTATATTTGTTAGCATGTAAATAAAGGGGAAGTAAAAGGAAGAAAGGAGGAAACATTGCAATAAAAATTGTTAAACCTGCATTGTAACGTTAAAGCCGCGTGTCTACTTGTACGGATGTGGTGCGTGTGCGGTGCGGATACGTATGCGGATATTTTGTGCGTGTGTGTCCATTAGATACGTTTTTCAGTGCGTTTTTAGGTCTTTCACCCTCTTTCACCTCTACAAAATGGCACTTTCCGCATGCGTTTCCGTAGCCGCGGCTACATGGTCCGGTTTTAAAAAAACGTATCCGTTTCCGCACGCCGCACGCACTCCGCACCGCATATGTGGACACACTCCTTTATTCCATATGCGCGATTGAAAACGCGTCCGCATCCGCATCCGTATCCGTACCACATAAGTGGAAACGCAGCTTAAGTAATTATACAAATCCCCGGGGAAACAGCGCAACACAATAACCACTTGGGCCCAAACAACAACCCCCCCGAACCGAATAACCCCAGATTAATCCTACCTATTATGGCGAAGTACACCCGCATACCTGATCAGTTCAGTTAGTACCTGAAGATTGAGCCGGCTAGTCAGCTGTACTCACGAAACAGTTCTGTAGTAAATGAAGTAAAACTAACTGTATATGATACATTATCAATGCTTCCCTGTATGGTTGAGCACTTTCACTATGATATATTGAATTTCTATGTGTATTACTTTGATTATAGGTCACCCGGCGTGAGTGATATCAAGGCAGCGATATATATATATATATATATATATATATATATATATATATATATATATATATATATATAAAAGTCGGTTTATTCAGTAATATCTATACAAATCCTGGAATGCTCCAATCCGGAGTCCCTGCCAAGCACAAAATTAACACACTGATACTTTACATATGATAAATATGATATATGTTATATACAATTCATATACGTGCACATTACAATTTATTATACTGAAGTAGTGGAAATATCATTCGGAAACGTATACATGAAAAAAACACATGAAGATACCATTGCGTATTACATGCAATAAATAAAAATAGTCATGCGTGTATAACAAATATAAATTACCCAATAGCGTTACAAATGGAATATGGAATATAAACGTTTTACACGATAAGCTGAAACTGAAAACTGAAAGTACCGAATTGGTTAAATGTTAGGGTTTATTGCAGTTTTAAGAGTTCAGTAAAAACAGTACTTACCTGCCAAGCACAAAATTAACACTGATCAGTTCTCGGTGTCATGAGACTGCGGCTTGGCAGGGTGCGGGTCGGTCGGTGTGTTTTTCCGAATGAAATCTATACAAAACAATAGAAAACCGGTTCTCGACTGGAAAACAGTATGAGACAAAGCAACCAAGGCAATTCATAACTGCAAGGCAGCAAGGCGATTCATGACCTGATATTATACGATAATGTTATTTTCGGAGCCGTTACACCCTCCCCCTATTTGAAAAAATGTCGACCCGACATTAATATAAACAAAAAAATATTGGCAGCAACACATCCACAAAATCGTACTAACAGCACAGTCACCACACCACATATCACACGCTCCCCCCAGTAAAGAAAGTGGCGTCGCGACACTTCACTTACAAAAACTGATAGGTCGCGCATGACAGTTAGCAGTGAATGGCGTTCAGTAGGAGATAGGTTGGATGCTTTAACTGGAATGTTCACAGGAATGGGTTTGATAATTAAACCTGAATAAAGCTGGTGGCAGTATTCGCAAAATTATAGTTAAAAGATATCAATGACCCGTCAAAATCGCGAACGAGCCATTTGAAGCTTACAGAATGAGCTTTACCTAAAACCAATGCAAACACATGCAATTGCTGAAAACAACGCTCAAGGTATATTAACTGCAGTCATCGGTAAAGCACATAATCACCGAACCGGAAACGTTCTGGCAAACGACGTTCTCGGGTAGACCTACGTAATGTATTTACAGGTTCCTGATCGCTAGCCTGATCAGGTATCGATGTGCTATTTATATCGTAAGTTAGATCATGTGATTACATGACGTCATGCAGTTGTGACGTATCAGTATCATCTCCTAACACACCATTGTCTTCATCGTTAAGACCTGCAGTATTCACATTATCAACAGGAGTATTAACATCATCATTAGAACCATTTATCGGAGGAACATCTGGATGATCAGATGCAATAGTTTCATCCGTATCATCCGATAATTCAAGTTCTAAATGTAACGCACTTACATCGTCAGCACTATAATTATGATGATTATTGTTTGGTGTTATTATAGTGAACATATGGTCATCATCTGATGATGATTCTTCATACTCTGATGATGTATCATTTGGTTTGCGTGTGGTGATAGTTTCTGGTGTCGGTTTAGTGTCGACTGGCAACCCTGTATATGGTAAGATTAGATTGCGATGCAAGGTACGAGTACGTCTTTTATTACCCAATATGCAAACGACATAGACTGGAATATCCTTATTGGGTTGTTCCAATACCTCATACACCTGCTCTTCCCATTTATTGGCCAGTTTCCGTTTCCCAATTAGCCCTACCTTTCGTACTAAGACGTGATCTCCAATACCAAGCACCGCATTACGAGCAGGTTTATCATACAACCGTTTGTGGTGATACCTTGACGAGAGGAATACACGCTGAGCAATATCATAGGCAGAAGAAGGTTTCTCTTTGAGATCGGAAACATATGTGTTGTAATTTAAATGGTTAGGATTGTTGTTAGTTCCTAGTACTAGATCAATAGGGAGGCTTGAATGACGACCAAACATTAAATAGAGAGGAGTATAACCGGTTGCGTCATTTTTTGTACATTTGTAGGCATGAGTTAGAGCACTAACGTATGCTTTCCAGTTTGTCACACCACACACGCAGCGGACATATATTCCCGAGTTCTGTCACACGGAAAAGTCCAAAATACCACTCGTTGTCTGAACTGAAGAACACGGTTTATTCCGGTAACATCCAACAATTGGCCACCGTCGTCGTTGACTGGCTCCAACCTCACAATAACAACGCCTTCAACAAATACAAATCACGTCTATCTTCTTAGGCCCTGATCTTCTACAACTATCTATATTCTCTCCAGGACTAAAACTGTCCTCGCGGAATTTATAACACACCCCGCTCGGTGTTCAATTATATAACAACCCGTCACCAGTTGACGCTAGCTTGCAAATTCATTCACATTTTTCTCCCTGACCGGCCTTGACACCGCCCTATTTATACCTGGGTAACCGAAACTTCTAGAAGTCTCTAGAATAATCAAGTCGTTTCTTATCAAGACTAGCACCTACGGGATTTTCTAGAATTTACCTTTTGGAAATTACACATTACCTGAATTCTCTAGAACCTTCTGTCATCTAATTACAATAAATCATGGTACAGTAAGTCCATTTACTTACATAATAAATAATATACTATTGAATAATCCACCAGCGTCGTCTGCACAGATGTAAACAAACAAGATGACAACAACAGCTGACAACTTCACCACATATTATTAACTCCGTCTCTCCAACTACACTTTATGATCTGATATTTCATTTTAATATAAACTGACCTGTTAATGCACCGCAGAAATTATGTTTTCCCTAACTTATTTCATTATTTTATGACATTCCATTTGACATTCACTAGGCGGGTAGCACATTTGTGTCACAGCTTATTTTTTCTTTTCCTCAAGAGTACCCAACATGTACTGATTAGACTACGGTTTAACCTTTCGGTTTGCTCATTCCCCATCGGATGGTACGGTGTACATCGTGATTTATGGATACCAGCTAGTCGGCATAGTTCTTTGATGATTTTAGATTCAAATTGTCGGCCCTGATTTCTGTGTATGCGGGCTGGAAAGCCATAGTGTTGGATAAAGGTGTCAAAGAGTACTTAGCTGTGGATTTTGCCGTGGTATTGCGACAAGGAACTGCCATAGCGTAGCGGGTGCAATTATCGGTCATGACCAGAAAATGGTCACCTTTAGATGGCTCAAGGCTAAGATAAACAACACATAGGAGTTCCATTGGTTGTGTGGACGTTATCGGCAACAAAGGAGCTTTTCCAGGAGGGGACTTCCGCCTTATACAACGAGGACAATTTTTAATGTATGAATCTATGTCTTTAGACATTTTCGGCCAGTAAAATCGGTCATGGGCAAGATGGAGAGACCGATTACGATCTAAATGCCCAACATCGTCATGAGTACCAGATAAAGCAACTTTACGTAGACTGTTATGTATAACCATTTGATATTGAATTTTGCCATTCACTGTTCGTTTACGATATAGTATGTTATCCCGTAGCACATGACTATCTACAGACTACATATTACAGGTGATGGTATGGTCACTGATTGACAAACAGCTTTTACTAAGTCATTGGTAATACAGTGATAGTTTTTGTTTTGCTTTTCTGCTAGCATTTAAGGTATTTTTGAAAGTGCATCGGCATCGATGTTGTGTCTGCCGGCTTTATATTGAATGTTGAAGTTGTAATTAGCCGATATTCCGATACCCATCTTTGACCTGTTGCATCTAACTTGACAGAGGACATGATGTAAGTTAGAGGGTTGTTATCTGTGAACCGTGATCCATAAAGATACTCTTTCAATTTGTCGGTTACACACCACTTCAAAGCTAAGAACTCTAACTTATGGATAGGGTACCAAGACTCGGATGGAGTTAGGCTACGGCTAGCATTAACTATCGGCCTTTTCTGGCCATCCTGCTCCTGGTAGAGAATACTAGAGATTCCATCAAAACTTGCATCTGTATGAACAATAAAGGACGAGAGAAATCTGCAAACGCTAGTACAGGAGCAGAAGATAGCAGTCCTATTAATTGATCAAATGCTAGTTGATGTCGTTGTGACCAGTTAAAAGTTTGGTTGGGATGGTAATTTCTTTTTGGTACGATTGCTGGATTTTGTTTTATTCTGAATGTGGTGACCTTTCAGTATGTCATGTAATGGTTTTGCGATTTTTGCAAATCCAGGAACGAATCTACGTTAGAAACTCGCAAAGCCTAAGAAACGGCGTACATCACTGACACTTTTAGGTACAGGCCCTTCTTTGAGGGCATTTATTTTACTCTGGTTAGTTTGTATACCTTCTTTTGAGACTATGTGTCCTAGATACTTGACTTTGTTCTGCATTAGCTGGCACTTTGATGGTTTTAGTTTTAAGCCTGTATCATACAGACGCTGAAAGATATTATTCAAGCGATTGAGGTGTTCTTCAAAGGTGGCAGAGAATACGTTTATGTCGTCAAGATAGAGTAGACAGTCTTTTGAATGGAGATCTCCCATGG
Organism: Sipunculus nudus; assembly: GCA_026874595.1. Lineage (NCBI taxonomy): Eukaryota > Metazoa > Annelida > Sipuncula > Golfingiida > Sipunculidae > Sipunculus > Sipunculus nudus. The sequence goes on from CM049315.1 coordinate 68,128,635, forward strand.
TCTTTTGCATTAATGTTTGGAATGAGGCTGTAACGTTCAGCAAACCGAACGGCCTGGTTTCCCATTGATCAAAACGAGGGGACCTAATGTAAATGCTGTTTTATCTTTATCTTCATCTGCTAACTCAACCTGTCAGCAGTAACCGGACTTCAAATCTAGAGAGGAAAAGTATTGAGCGCCAATTAAAGAATCTAAGGTTTCATCGATTCTTGGCAAGGAATGAGCGTCTCTGACAATTCTGCTATTTAGGGTTCTATAATCAATTAAGAACCGTAGAGTCCAATCACTTTTTCTGACAAGGACCACTGGACTAGCAAACGGACTTTTGCTCTTCTTAATTACCTTTGACTTTAGCATCTCGCTAAGATGTTTTTTTACCTCTTCATATAATTGTGGAGGGATACGAGGATACCGCTCCCTAAATGGTTCGTTGTTAGTTAACACAATTCGGTGTTTTTCTACACTGGTATGTCCAAGATCTGTATTACTCAAGGAAAATATATGTTTCCATTTAAGCAACAGCTGTTGTAATAGGTTAGATTCAGATTGTGACAAATCTTGACCGAATTTGAACATGTTTATGAATTGATCATCAGTTGGGTCTGAAGGTGGTGTAATTTGGTTTACGAAGGTAGCTTCCTGTATGTTACAGACAATTAATTTTGCTGGAATAGTGATGGAATGTGTTGTTATGTTTCTAACCTGTACTGGAATTCTGTGACTTTTACCTATGGATAAATCATGTTCTTGGACACAAGGAAGAAGAATTAATCCAGTTGGCAACCTGTGGAGTACATTCACATCAGTTATAACAAGAGGTTTGCCCCTTGTACAACCTCTAGTTAAACCTTTTATAGTAATATCACTTTGAACCTTTGTAGACTTGGTGAATAATACATGACCTCAATTATTTAGTGATTTCTGTTCCCTTTTCATCATACATTTAATTGCAATCTTCCATGGTTCTGACATGTGTAAACTCTGAAAGAAATTTGGACCGGAATTTGTCTGTAGAAAATTTAAACACGAGTTTAGCACGTTCGTACCAGTTAAAAAAGGGAACATTGGAATTGAAATGTGTATTTTTCATTACCAATACTGGCACAGAAAATGCTTGAGAATGTAAATCAGAAAACTTTAAGTTAAAAGGAACGATACCACAATACTCTACCTGCTGGCCGTCTGGTTGCCGGAGATCCATAACCTCCTCCACAGGGATATAGTCTTTTTCATAAAACCACTCAGCGACAGTAGAGACTTGGGAACCTGTATCTGAAAGACCTTGGCAGTTAATACCATCTGCAATCATGTCGACACCTACGAGGGGACATTCTGGGTACATACATTTGTTGTGGGAATCGTAGTATCTGAACCCGTGTCTTCCCACGACTAATCACGGGGGACTCTTAGTTTTTTTTGGATTTTACCATATTTGTCTCCTTTATCATGACATTTGTCAACAGTATGAGTGTTGCGATGGCAACGAGAGCAAATGATTTCGTCCGAGACAGTATTACTATTACGAACGTCAACCTGAGCATTTGATGGTTTATTTGTTTTAGACGTCTGAGATCTTTCAAGTTTTTATATGTGATTTTCTAGGGTAGACAGTTTGTTATTCATCTGTTCCAGCACAGAGCTCTCAGATGACAAAGTTTTAACCCCTTGTTGAGAAATTTGATTTGACGATGCAACCTTCACCTGTGAACTATGTGCAACTTCGGACTCAGAACCTAGAACGAAGCATTTGCTCATATTCCCTATGAGGAATAGGTTTTCTCTGGTTAATGAGGTCTGTATATTAAGCCTGCAGCTCCGGTTAACTATATTCTCTTTAGCATCTTGTTTACAAGAGTGGAACTGCTCTATGAGTACCTCTGTGGGGAGCACATTACCGAAGTACCTGCCAATTTTATCCAGTATATCTGTAGGAGAATATTCATCAGGCATATGTAATAGAACATTACCTGCTGTTCCCCTAACAGTCTGGTGAATCGCTGACAAAATCTGAGAATCTGGTGTTACGCCAGATTTATCATAGACTTGAGATGGAAGCGCCATTGTTCGAAGTTACCGCTTTTATCATGATTCCCTGTAAAGGAAGGAAGCTTTGGAGATATAATACTGTAACCAGTAGCCCCAGATGGCATCTGAATGGCATCACCCCTTCTGTGTTTAAATTCTACTATCAGCTGATTTACCTTGAAATCTGAAAGAAATCGAGCTTTGTTACTATCTCTGAGATACGTCTGCCTTCGGATACCTGAAAGGAAGAAGGGTTTAACGAATCGAGCATTTTGTTGTGAATAAGATGAGACACCTCAGTAATGGAGGAAACCCCAGCATGCTCAAGAGAGATTTTGATATTTGAATCCCTTTGTAAAGAGCAACCTGATAGCTTATCTATGGCCTGTTTGGCGGTGTCTTTAGATTCCAAAACTAAAAAAAACCTACGGCCAATGCAACGACCAATATGTGCTTCTCTAACAAACAAAACATGTGTGGGAGTTTCAATTTGCGAGAACTGCTCACAAATCTCAGATTCGTTAACATCAGAAGGTAGTCCATGCATGGAGACGACCCGTGTTATGTCAACTGATTTAACCTCCATCACTCTTTAATACAAATGTATGAATAGATGGGATGGAATGTGGTCTTTGAAGACAATGACAGACAGAGTTAAACTGTCTTAAGTGGTCCATCAATAGTCAAATACTAGCAGAACCATGTTGTCAGTGTGTTATATTAATGGGAAATGTTAGTGTTTAGTTGCTGTGCCATTGTTTACATTACTGAGACCACGAGGCATGATGACAATAGATCATGTGACCAAACATGGTAACCTCAAACGGGAACAGCATTTAATACCCTTTACATGCAATTCAATTTACCAATACTAAACTGTGAAAATATTTACTGTCAGAACAGCAATTCAATGATCACTTGAATAAGGTCATGGTGATCTATATTCTGCAAGCTGTGTCCTGGAAACATAAATTTTACTGTTTGAACCAGTAGCAAATGTTTAGTCATGCCTAGTATCACTATTTTGCCCTGAACCATCAAGAAATGTGCTTTAAGCGTACAAATTTCCCTGCCCCTTCCCAAAATTCTAACAACATTTGCAATCATTTTCTTCTAAATAAGACAATAGTTGTAAAAATTAGGCCTTACCTCTTGCTTGTCAGCTTAGCGTCATGACCCATGGGTCACTTTTTTTATCAACTTCTTTCAAAATTCAGATTGTGAAAGATTATAACCTGATGTTTGCATGATGTGAAAATTAAATCAACAGGGCTAAACAGAAAAAAACGTGCCATGACCAAAGTTGTTTTAAATATAAGGTAATCATTTTACATTTATGCTTATAACTGAAAAAAATATACCGTAACCACAGGACGGTAATTTTATGAAACTGAATTATGATCGGGTAACATGTAAACTACTTTGTCACCATTCTAGGTTGACTTCTGTCCTTTCCTCTCTGCAGAGCGTCCATCTGTGCATCTTTTTTCACATAAACCTACATATCTTGGGACTCGTATGACCAATCGGTCTGAAATTTTGCACGAGTATAGCTCTTGGGTAGCTTTATATCATACACAAAACAAGTGGCGCCACATGCAACCATTTTCCACAGCTTCAATCTCTTCGTTTGGGTTTAATCACTCATCTCTGCGCTGGTTGGCCTTATCCACCTGAAATTTTGCATTTGTATACATCTTTGATAGTTTTCTCGTTTATATGACAGGTGGTGCCACCGACAACCACATTTACGCTGCAGACATGATAATATCTGATGACTGGTCTAACGTTTCAGCCTAATAGTTAAATGGAGTTTAGATCTTACATAGCTCTACAGCTTACATAAATATGGTGACCCAACCTGCAACCATTTTTGCGTGGTGTCCTTCTGTTAATCTGCTTATGCTACGGTCACAAATCACTAAATGCCGCCTGCCGGCGTGGTAACTGCCAGTTTTCACTAAAATTCGTCAGGTGGCAGCTCGGTGGCAGGCACAATCGGCAGGCGGCAGTCGGCATTTTAGACGCCGCTAGGACGCCGCTGAAATTTTAAGAAAAAGTTAAAATTCTGTCTGCCACCGGCCGATTTTTTCCAATTATGCCAGTCGTCAGGTCGCCGGCCGGGCGCATTTCGAAGTCGCGCGGTGGCTATCAAGCGGCAGGCGGGCAGCAGCGCGATTTTTATTCGGTCGTGGGGCTCGAGGTCCTTCAAATTTCGGCAGGCGATCGGTAGGATATAACTGCCGCTCTCTAGCATCCAGCCTGCTGCCGTTATGCTACCGACATGCCACCGTACGATTTCAAAATATCTGCCGGTGGCAGGGCGGAGATTGAAAGGCAGCTGGGAGGCGGCTGTCGGTGTTGGTAGGTGGCAGGACGGCGATCTGCCGATTGCAGACTCCCGGACCCCTGAATATAAATCCGAGGCCATCCACCATACAACATACTCGCTTTGGGGCTGCGCCTTGTCCTTTCCCTTGCCTTTAGGGGGCATCTTGTTGGAAGGAAATGGTTGATAATAATGGTTGATGGAAAATGGTTGATAATAAATGGTTGATGGTACACTTTGTAGTGATACGAGAGCAATCTAGGTTTATATATCCAACCGGGAACCAGACTGCCGCCGTCAGATTATCGGGCGGGCGCCGGCCGGTGGCAATTAGAACGCCCGATCGTTTGCCGGTGGCAGGTGTAAATGGCCGGTGTCCGCCAGGTCACCGGGAGGTGGCAGGTAAAATCTGACGGCTGCCGGCCTGTGGCCTAACTGCCACGGCCAACACCCTGATGACGTCACACACCCCCTCGAACTTAGACACTGCCTTCGGCCGCCCGGAACCTAAATTTACCTAAATTAGCTGCAAGAGTTTCGTTGTTCAAGGATTGGAACAACCACAGCCAGCGCTGCCAGTATAATTACAGATTGAAAGCATAAGGCTAAATTATTTATAATGTCAATGTTAGAAATCATTAATATGTTTCGTCAGCTGTATTGTCAGTGAATTTTCTATTTTTTACTGGGCAGTGGTCTGTCGGATTTACTCTTTTACGCCTTTGTAAGTGAATACTGCAAGGTGTGCTTCCTTTATATTTCTCCAAAATAGGTCCACAAGAAACGCTGTCCCTTTCATTTTGTTCTTTAGGAATAATAATACGAATACCGTTGGTGTGGTGTTAATTACTTTTATCCGTTTGTTACTTATTTCTGTAATATTTTTTTTAATTTTTAGGTTACTCATATCCTGAGATGGAAACGCTCCTGAGAAAAGCCGTGGCCTTTGTGGAGGGGTCTTCATACGTGTTAATATCTATACAGAGATAAAACAAAGGAATACTTTGATGAAATTTTAAACGGTTAAGGTATAATGGATCCACTAACAAAAGATATGAATGGGGACCCCAGAAACCCTATAAACAGAGTTCTGCCAGATGTATTCTTTTGCGCAAATGTGGATAACGACCCTGGAGAACCCCCTTCTTTCTCGCCATATGGACGTTAGAGAATCCTTATTAAAATAAAAGCATTATCTAAAGAAAACCTGAGCATGTATTTCGCCGGCTTTTACTGTCCAAATAATCACTTTGCACAGGCTTCTGAACAGCACTATGTACAGCTAGTGTTAGTTCCAAAACATTTTGTTTATAACTTCGAGCCCATCTTACAACGGCTTGTAAAACTTGACATAAAGAACAATCCCTTTTTCTGCACTGAATTTGATGAAGTAAACCGAAAGTGGATCTGGAAGGTTTCCCCTGAGGCGTGGGTAGAAATTTTCTGTCTGGAAAGCATTGACTTGGCATATTTAATGACGTGTGGTGATGCAATGCTAGTTGACACCAAAGTAAATACAAGCGGAGCAGCAATTTCAGACATTGTAAAAAACCCTACATGTAAGACCTGTAATATCCCATGATTCCTGCCCGCATGGCCAACTAATGCTTATAGATTCAGTACAGGTCATAAGTATGTTGGTTCTTGAGGAACTTTCGCTTTACTCTATATAGTCCACTTGCTCACAGTGTGTGGCTCTTTATAATGAGCTGTGGAACAAATGGGCTGGACAGCTCATACATTATTCCCCTGTATCTATATTTGGAACACTCAGTATATGATGAGGCAATAATAATATACGCTTTTTGCATTTTAAAATATTAAAATTCATTTGCACATCATAATATTAAAAAAAATGTAGCCTGGAATTCTAAATGAACAAAGCCTCTGACTAATTATTTTGTTTCTTATGTTTAGTATGATAGAAATTGTAAGCATAAAGGTCGTAGCATCTGTAATGAGTTTGAAATATTTGCTGTTTTAACAATGTGCAAACTGAAATAAAAAAAAAATGAGTAGAAGAAGAAGAAAAATTTAAATAGAGAATGGAAAAAAAAAGAACAATTAGTTTGTAATGGTTATGCACATCTTAATTTTGTGCAAACAGTTTGACAAGATGTTGAGCACGACATGCATGTTTTCTCGTGTCATCTGCTTATTCTATCTAGTGCCATACTTGTAACATTTAACGTTAAAAAAACTAATAATTATATATATTCTGTAATACAATGAGTTCAATGTAAAATACGTCAATGTAATTGGCAATGATTAGTAAATCATTAATTGCAAATAAATATTGGCTTGTTGCCAAAAGAATTGTTTTAAGACATAACAGAGTATTAAAAAACATCACTTCCTATCAAACCAGAATAAAATTCAAAATGGGGAAAATCACAAGTTGAACTAGAGGAAACTTAATTCAGAGCTTGAAAAAAATATGTGTTCAGTTTTAAGATCGCGTGTGAGATTGAAAGTTTTTATCACTAGGAAAGAAAAACTCTAGTAACAAGTGTATAATTCTGATCAAAATAAACTGCTGCAAAAAGGTATACTTAATGAATAGGTACAATTCTATGAAAACCTATATAAATCAGATAACTGGAGATAAAGAAAAAATGCACCAAGAACAGTTTTAACTCTGCTGCCTGGATGTCAGCTGAGGTATAGCGATGGCGATTTGTCCATCTTCAGTCCAGCCGTCCGTTAGCAAGGCAAAAATCGTAACCGCTAGACTTAGAAACTTTTAACTGAACATCCCGGGATGTCAATAAAGAATCATTTCATAAAAAATCATTAAGAATGTTTGTACAACCCAGAATAATTTAAAAATGAAACAAAACCTCCAATATCTTGATAATTGATGCATGGATTGCCATGAATCTTGCCTTAAATATTGAACATGAACAGTTTTGTCACTTCCCGAAATACTGCCACCTGTATTTTCTAATTTTTACGATTTTTTTCTATTTTTGAGACTATCAAATGACAGCAATTATGTTAGTTTCTCAGCCTAAGTTTAATCTAAACATCTCATTTTGTCTTAAATCTTGTATATTTATTGATCATGATTAGTTTTATCAGCTCCGGAAGACGCCTTAGGTGGCGCCACCTGATTTTTTTTTATTTTAAATACTTTATTTCCTCTACCAAATTACATAAATGGAATCTGTTTCTCAACTGGTCTCATCTTTTCCCAGAAACCTCATGTGTTTATTGATCATAAATAGCTTCAACTGATGACGCCATATGTTTTTTAATCTGTTTTCCCCCTTTATTTTTCGACTGTCAAATTACATCGATTTCTCAATTTGACTTCCTCCAGTATTCTTAAACCTGGTGTTTATTATGTCGCCACCCCCCCCCCCCCCTCCAATAACAAAATCAGCTTCAAAGTGGCCGCAATTAAGGATATTTATGAAACTCGATGAAGCCATTTCTTGGACAAGTGCAGAAATTGGTGACCTTGTATTAATTTTTAGTTCACAAGTTCAAGGTCATAGGTCAATTTCTTTAGAAGATATTTAAGTGCACTTAATGCAAAACTTATAATCCCCAACCTTCCTTTTAACATTCATGTATGGTAACCTACAAATAAGGTAAGAACACTATTTATTTTAGGTCACACGGTCAGAGGTCATGGTCATAAGACTCTTATTTAACAAGCTTCTGTATACAATTGAAGCCAACCTTTCATCCCAAACCAACCTGCCATATTTTAAGTTGTTAAAACTCGGTTACGTAAACGCACTATCAGAAACCGAGCATATTGAGGACATAGTTAGAGGAATGGAAAATGTGAAGTAAAATTCATGCCTCGGTGGTTGTAGGAGAGATCATGCAAGAAAAGTTTGTATTCATGATTATATTACATATGACATATATAGAAAACATGTTGCTATGTCCTGTTAAACTGTATAAATGTTGGCATATCACAATTTTATATAAATATCTTTTTGTATTTTTTTATCATTTTGAAAAAAATAGATGTATAGAAGTGCTACTTGTATTTTTAGTTTTGTGAACAATTTTATTACTCTTGAACTGTATCAGTGATGAGACAATTGTTGAATAGCAAAAAAAAAAAAAAGAAAAAAAAAAGGAAAACTCCGCTGTATAAGTTGCTTTAAAAAATAAAGAATTGTAGTATGATTAAGCTTTGCATCGTGTAGTTCGTTCAGCTGATTGTATGCCCTCCGAGCTATATTGCGATCACTCCGTCAGTCCGAACAGTCTTTTGATAGAGAACATATCTAAACCGTAAGGTCCAGTAAGTTCAAACCACACATGCTGACAGATTTAAACATTGTTCCAAAAGGGATGCAGCACATGCATCTAAAGCCATACGTCAGTCTGTTAACAGGGCACAGATCGTAACAGAAAGACCAAGGAACTTCAGACTTTACATACTAACTAGTCCAGATAGGTCCTCTGTTGAAATTGAAAAGTAGGTCATTGTGGCCTATATTTTATAGTTATTGAGCAAACAACTTCGAGTCATCGTCAGTTCGTTAACAAAGAACGGACAGGGTGACACGTCCTGATAAATCCGCTGAGGAAACGGAATGGTAGGTAGCTATGACATTTATTCTCCGATTTATGAAGCCACAACTTAAAAAAAAGGGTGTGTGGGGGGGGGGGGGGGGGTGCTGCGGGCATGTTCCCCTAAGGCCTAATTGCGCCTTTGAGTTCACGTCTGAAGCTATCGGTCGGTCTGATAACAAAAAATAAAACCCTCCAGACCAAAGTAGTTGAAACTTCATTTCCTTAATGTCAAATTAATTACTAATCATAAACCTAGAAGGGATGAATTAGGACTGGCGTTAATAATTCACACAAACGGGTGCATTGCTCAGGAACCTCTGGATGGATTGTAATGAACGTCCGAATGTTAATTGATCTAACAAACCTCTAACTGCAATTCCTCCTATATTAACATTTATTTTAATTTGAAAATTACAACAAATTTGTTTAAACTACAGCAGAGCAAAAAATCGTAACCAGAAGGCCCAGGGATTTCAAACTGACAGGTCACCTGTGGAAATCCATAATTAGCTGCATCTTGATGGTAGCATGTAATTTTTCAATTACGGGACCAAAACGCATGTTTGAGCACGTTAAAAGCTAAATGTTCTGTCAGAAAAAGACCCATACAAGAAGCTAGTTTTCTTAGGAAAGGCTGTTTGAATTCTTATGGTCTTTCATGTGCAATTCGGGTTATAAGAAGTTAAGAAGATTAAGCGCCACCTTTAATTTCTATTTTCTTCACAATTACATAGGTTTATCTTTTAGCATGGCCCAAATTTAGCTGTTAGATGTTAAGTTACGGCTTAACACTAAGACATTATGAGATTTAGAGACCTGAATAGAGAATGTGCCAAAGCATATGTATTAGTTCTCCTTATAGCTATAGCAGATGGAAAATGTAAGCATTAATCCCGGGAATTAAAAACTTCAAACATGAATATTGGTTATGATAAATGTGTTTTGGAAGCCCTAAATGACCGTTGCATATATTTACGTGCTATGGCTTCTAGTTTTTAAACCCTCTGAACGTGGGAAGTGTTGTTTCACGGTCCAGTGACCACTTGTTGACAAACATTTTGCAAAATATCTATCAATTTTTTGTTGATATACTACCAGTAGCTAAAACTAATTAGGAGATAATTGACATTAAAAATGTTTTGAAAATTGCACTTTTTGCCCTGTAAAAACAAGTCAAAGTAATTTGGACCATAGAAAGGTACATCCGGGTAAGAATCAATAAAATCGATAAATACATGACAGAATAATGATAATAATAATTATAATTAAAATTATGCAAAAAACGAATATCTTCAATGGACAGTTGGAGATAATAATAATAATAATAATAATAATAAGAAGGCCGAAAGCAAGTATCTCATGATTATAAAAAATCACTATAGATAGGTGGGGAAAGCTAGACTACTTGTAACTGTCACACGAAACTGTCCCCTGATTCTTAGGTGTTTCCACTGATATAACTTTCTCTCTCTAAGAGTTTGATATGAACTGTGGTTCTGTAAAACAAAATTGGAAATTGATTGTTTCTTTTTGAATATTTACATATGGGGTGAAAATATGGGGTGCATATTATTCAGAATGTACTAAAGATATCAAGACTAAACTGGCATTTTTACGTTGTAAAATACTTTTCCTAGAGTTCTGATAATAGAAGCTTGGGAGAAGAATTGTGCCAACCGGAACTGACCGGAAGTTACGTATCCTTTAGGGCGCTGATGATCGAGCTTATTAGTGCATAACAAAAGCACTCCGTTGCCCCATGTATTACGAAATGTTTAAGCCAGGCATTTGGATCACTGTATATAGCATAGTAAAGCTACTGGGCTATACGATAAAATGGAACCTCTATGCCATTTATTTTATGGAAGTGCCGCAATAAACTTAGTTTTCGAGACGTCTCAATTTTTATTCAAATCATCAGATAGCAAGTTGATATTTATAGAAAAATAGGTTTACACTATGACTCTTCACAGTCGTAAGTTCACGAGACATGAGATTCACTTCAACCTGATCATGCCTTCTGAACTGTTTTGACACTTAATTATCCTAAAATCCATTGGAGCAAAATGCCACAAGTTTGGACTCTATGTGCGGATATCAAATTTCAGACTTGTAAAGAATCCAAAATGTAAGCGAGGCAGTCCCCTTGGAAATCCTTTTTCATGGATTATTCTCTTATTTTTAACAGTTCGTCCATTTCAAAAAATGTTTTTATTTGAATTTCAGACTGATTGATTAATATATAATCTTTATTTCCTACCAAAGTTCGAAGAGTAATCTCAAATGCAAATCATAGGTAGACATGACAAGAAAGGTAAATTATAATTAAAACAATGCTTTTGAAACGTGAAACATACAAGATCACCAAAAAAAATGAAATAAGATTACAAAAAGGTATTGTAATAGCACAAGAGAGGCGTAACTTATTTTTTAAAAATAAATTAGGCAACATTTGACTTGAAGATCATATGGCTTCTATTACTGGTCTTACTTCTTTAAAGAACAAAACTGCCAGATAAATATACAGAAAATAAAGTCGTTTGTCCAGTCTGGACAATCTGTCAAATCTTTACCGAGCACAGTAGCAACAAAGTCGAAATCATCCAGAATACTAAGTGCAGCACCAACTGTGAAGGGAAGTTTATCTCATATGAAGTTCCAGATGGAGGTCAACCCGCTGTCTTTGAAATCATTTTGCACCCATAACCTAAAGAAGCAGGGTTGTGGTAATTGTAATATGTTTTCCAGTAATGGACTAATTGTATTTTGGCAAAGTTTAATTATATGTAATACATGTAGTTATTGTAATGATTACAAGGATAAAAATCTGTGCAATTCAAATTACTTTCAAAATACTCTCGAAACCCATGACAGAGCACTGTACCTAAAACGAATTATATCTCTGAAAGATAATTTTTAGATAATATCTTTAAAATAAACCTCAAAATATGCCCGTAGATCACAGGTGCTTGAATTGCTGTTAGTGAAGATGTCGGTTAAATTTGTTACTTTTTTGAGTCATTTCCTTATAACTATTACTTATCTGACATTTTCCTAGCGTTTTTAACACTATAAGGCCCATTTCTTTATTATTCATCTAACATTTGAGATAGGCAGGCAAGAAGCCCCCATCGTTAGGTCCGACAGCCATGGCATAGCAACCGAGGACGCCTTTTCTGGTTGGTTTATATATCTATTACAGGAGTCTTCGGATGGTGACACCGCTGACGTAACAATGGTTCAGTTAATCACGAATATACTTCAAATTTAGCCTGACACAGATGTGCCATGGCTGTCTGACCCTACAACGGGGGCTCCTTGCTCTACTCTAATAGCATTTTTAAGCGCCTGTGCTCAGATACTACAAACTAACACCCGTGTAGTCGAAATCACTTTTTGCCTTTCTATAAGAAACACGTGTAAATCATATATTATCCTTCGTATAGATGTCATACACTTTAATATATGACATGATAATTGTAATTTATTCATTTAGTAATTTGCAACTGTAATTGTATTTAGTTATTTTGGAAATAATTTTATTATGATGATTACTTTTCAATACAATTGGCCCATGCCCTGTTAAATGCATCTGAAAAAAGACATATATTTATGAATGTCCCGCCTGATTGTTTTGAATTGAGTAAACATTTATACAGAGACACAAATTACTCAATAATTCTCTTATGGATCGCTTTCAACTTCCCTAGGCATGTTTACCTTATATTTATCCACTGTAGAACTCCAGTCGTTGTTAATGCATATAGCAGTGATTTTTTTTCTTTTTTTCTTATATTTATTTATTTTTTTTTGTTTGAGGTAACTAACCGCCTCCATTTTTGCATGCTAGCTTAATTGAGTATATGTACATCTGCAGAATTCCATTCCGGTTTTGGACTACATGACAGGGCAGTATCACACGCTTCCTCTTATTTTATATCCTGGCTTTTTTCATCCATTTTTGTTAAGATGCACAAAGATATTAGTCAGCTGATATTTACTGTACTCTGTTCCAACATCCCTGTCCACCTAATTTTTCGCGATATTTCTTTCAAATATGCTTTGGTTTTCCATTAAAAATAAGCTTTTATCAAGGAATGAAATGTGATTTATGATGAATTACATAAGCATGAAATAAATATATAAACTTTGCGACGCCGGGAGTCCGGACGGTGTCGACCTCTCTGTAAATATATGAATGCCTTAAAAAACAGGAAAATAGATACAGGTGGCACCACAAGTCTTCGGGAAATGATAAAGCCAGTCATCAGCAATACGAAAAGCATGATCCATGGCAATCCATGTATCAGTTGCTGACATACTGCACATTTTTTTTCTGAAAAGAAAGTTATTTCTGGTGTGAACCAACACGCCTCATGACATGACTCGGAGAACAAAGTTTGTGGTGCCCCAAGTTCTGGTTTCAAAGGAGACTTTTCAAGAACTTCAATGGACACTGAGTTAAAAGTTTTAGGTCGATTGTTTACGATTTGTATCCTCCTAACGGTCGACCGGACGGAAGGACAACGGACAAAGACCCATCCTGCAGCTGAACATGACTTGAAACCTTGCCTTATGTTATATGCTTGTCTTGAAGTTGTCCACCTATTATCCGAGTACCCTCTGATCGCAAGGTCACACGACATTCTTGCCAAGTATGTACTGTGGCCTTAGGTTTCACAAGCCGAACAAGCGTTCCACGGCGTCAATTGTTCCCTGGTTTGAATTGGGGATTCCTGTTCATGACCTGTAGATACCTGCGACCTGCATTCCTGTGATAACCTGTAACGTGTGTTTCTTGTAGTTGCATGGGTGTTCAAGTATGCCTTGTAGATAGCTGTAACCTGTGTGCCACCACCCGTACTTATAACCGTGCGTCAAATAATTACCTGTAGTAAACAACTTGGAAGGTCATGGGAAACAAAGTTATAAAGAAAATAAATGCAGGTGTCAGATTCTTATAAGTAAGATGTGTTTTTTTATCCCCTAAGGATAAAAATGTCATCATCATTATAACAGCCTCACCTTGACTATGCATGTAACATTTGGTATAGAGGTTTAGATAAATATAGACAGAAAAAAACTTCAGTCTGCACCGAATAAGGTGATGAGTTTTGGATATGCATTATAGGGATCATTTAGACTATAATTTTTAAAATAAAATTTAATGGTTGAATGTTCAGCAGAGGGTAAATTATTTGACGCTATCGCAAATGAATAATATTTCGAGGGGAACTGCACCTTTGTATATGTCAGACTTGGCTGAATTATATAATAACAGAAGGTATAACACGAAAGGAGTGGAAATATGTCTTCCACATTACCCGCTTTAAAGGGTCATGGTCTTTGCAGTTCAACATACAATGGTACAAGAATATGGAATTATCTTCTGGATGTTATTAAGTCTTGTCAAACAAAAAAAGAGAACTTAAAGTTAATGTAAAACATTCTATTTGGAGAAATGTATAATCAGGAAAACAATTCTTTCACTGAGTAGTTATACTTCCCATTTTTTCAATTTATTCTTTCATGTATATAAAGTGAACCAAGATTTTTGGTAAGTTATTTTTATCATAATTCCATCCTATTTTCTTAGTATTAATTATATTAACATCACTCTACGCTACGCATAGATTTCCATGCACCTTTTACCTTCATGAACTATGACAGGCATTGAGGGTCCACTTTGGAAATAAGTATTTTGCCAAGAGCAGACACTTTTAGTGCTTCCTTTTTATGGCCGCATGGTTTTATGATGAAGTATTTTGATTGTAATGACTTTGACTGTAATCATTATAACTCGTGACTATATATTTGTGTTACTGTTCAGCAAACAGCCAGTTGTAACATATTTATTAAATTACCAATTATCAAGGTATAAAGGGTACACAATCGTTTATTTATATACTAATTCCTATATTGGTGAACAACATTAATTTATAGTCTTGTTTAAATCGTATTTTAGTCAATGATTTGCTTTGAAGCACATGGAAGTAATATAATAAATTTTAAATTTTAATAATTATATAATTTTTAGTTTTCAAAGAATTAGTGGAATGATAAGTACTTTTACAACAAACAATGTTTTACATCATTAATATTTGTGCATGAAATTTGTGTATCTATCTATCTGTCTATCTATCTATCTATCTATCTATCTATCTATATATATATATATATATATATATATATATATATATATATATATATATATATGCATTTATAGTATATGCATCACATGACCATTGTTATTGCTTGTGAATAAATTAATATCTGACCCTCTTTATGTTACCTTTGTGAACTGTGCTTATCTGTAACCTACGTGTCTGTGTGTTCCAAATCGATAACGTGGCCTGTTTATGTTTCTGATTGTGATCTGCCAGCCTTTGGACTAAGTGACAGGGCGAAACACGATTATCCAAGCTCGGCGTTCAGCACCTGCGGAACCCCAGAAAGGCGCACTTGTTTGTGAGTGAACCCCCACTCTGCGGTACAGACAGTCTTCATGCCTTCAAAACGATCACCCCGGGTAGGGGCCGACCGAGAAAATCTCGTCGCTCTTCGGCTGAGATTCGAACTCGTGATCCCTTTGCTTTGATTTTTGGGGTCTAGCATATCCTTACACCACGGAAGCCGGTTATTTTACCCGTCTATCTTGTACGTTACCTTTTACCTGTATGTCTTGCACACACGTGCTACCTGTGTATCTTGTACCAATATGTTATCTGTATGTCTAACAGATACTTGTTACCTGTGTCTCTAATACCTATCTGTTACCTGTGTGTCTAAAGGTACGCGTTATCTGTGTGTCTGGCAGCTACGTACTACCTGCGCGTCTTACATTTACATATTACCTATGTGTCTTGTACCTACCCGCTACCTGTGTGTCTTATACCTATATGTTATCAGTGTGTCTAGCACCTATGTAGCACCTACTTGCTACTTGTGTGTTTTATAGCTGTCTGTTACCTGTATGCTTTGCACCCTTGTTGCTACTTGTGTTTTTTATACCTGTTAGTTACCTGTATGTCTTGCACCTTTTTGCTACTTGTGTGTTTTATACCTGTCAGTGACCTGCCTGTCTTTCACATACTTGCTACTTGTTTCTTTCATACCTGTTTGTTACCTTCATCTCTTGCACCTTATTGCTACTTTTTTTTTCATACCTGTCTGTTACCTGTATGTATTGCACCTACTTGCTACTTGTGTGTTTTATACCTGTATGTCCTGTACCACACATATTACCTTTATATCCTGTACCTCACAGGTTACCTGTATGTCCTGTACCTCACATGTTATCTATATGTCCTGTACCTCACATGCTATATTTCCTGTACCTCACATGTTATCTGTATGTCCTGTACCTCACATGTTACCTGTATGTCCTGTAACTCATATGCAACCTGTATGTCCTGTACCTCACATGTTACCTGTATGTCCTGTACCTCACAGGTTACCTGTCTTTTCTGTAACTCACATGTTACCTGTATGTCCTGTACCTCACATGTTACCTGTATGTCCTGGACCTCACAGGTTACCTGTATGTCCTGTACCTCACATGTTACCTGTCTTTTCTGTACCTCACATGTTACCTGTATGTCCTCTACCTCACATGTTACCTGTATATACTTTACCTCACATGTTACCTGTCTTTTCTGTACCTCACATGTTACCTGTATGTCCTGTACCTCACATGTCACTGGTATGCCCCGTACCTCACATGTTACCTGTATGTCCTTTACCTCACATGTTACCTGTCTTTTCTGTACCTCACATGTTACCTATATGCCCTGTACCTCACATGTTACCTGTCTTTTCTGTACCTCACATATTACCTGTATGTCTTATACCTCACTTGTTACCTGTATGTCCTGTACTTTACCTGATACCTGTCTGTCCTTTACCTGTACCTCACAGGTTACCTTTATATCCTGTACCTCACATGTTACCTGTATGTCCTGTAACTCACATGTTACCTGTACGCCCTGTACCTCACATGTTACCTGTATGTCCTGTACCTCACATGTTACCTGTATGTCCTGTACCTCACATGTTACCTGTATGCCCTGTACCTCACATGTACCTGTCTTTTCTGTACCTCACATGTTACCTGTATGTCTTGTACCTCACATGTTACCTGTATGCCCTGTACCTCACATGTTACCTGTATGTCCTGTACCTCACATGTTACCAGTATACCCTGTACCTCACATGTTACCTGTCTTTTCTGTACCTCACATGTTACCTGTATGTCCTGTACCTCACATGTTACCTGTATGTCCTGTACCTCACATAACACTGGTATGCCCCGTACCTCACATGTTACCTGTCTTTTCTGTACCTCACATTTTACCTGTATGTCTTTATCACCCGTGACTTAACGTGATAACTTTACAACGGATATATCCTATAAAACAATAGGATGGGTTTACGCTCGCCACTTGATTTCACTAATCAAGAGACTAGATCCCGGTCATTACTGGTGACATTTCCAGGTTCTTTTAAGGACGTGTATAAAAATACCAGACAATCATACACCCAGATCAATAGAAACTATGAGACATCAGGTTAAATTGACAAATATAATTCAAGACAATACTTACAGAGACATAGATGCGAGTGTGTGTGCGTTGATGTGTCAATACGACAGTCCTTCACATTAAAAATACAGGATATTTACCGAGTCCTTGGTTTGTATAAAAACAATAAAGTCCAGTTCCTTCAGAGATCTCTGGTTACTGTTTTGTGTAGAATCTAGCGTATGGTTAGTACCATATAGTCTTTCTGAGATTAGCGATCTTAAACTGATCTTGCTTGACAGCGACCCGTGTAGGTTTACGCTCACATGAATGCAATAGCTCTCTTTGTTTACATAGAGCTTAGAGTCCTTGACCTTTCTCGTGTGGCAATCATTTCACGGCTTACATCGATTATGTATCTAGGTCAAGCTGAACTAGGCCGGCAGGTGACGCGTGCGCACTTACTTTACGACCAATACAATGCTCTGTCGGCAGCACGGCTGTGATCTCGTGAGCTGGGTCCTTGCCACATGTAGAAGCTTGCTTCTATGCCGTTCCTGGCGTTTCAATGTTCCTTCTGCCGTGCGTGCGTGCTGCCTCTCCAAACTTCCAGACCCAACTGAAACAGCGTCCCGCGTCTCTCCCTGAACTCTGACGTCACAATCGTCGTCACAATACGGCGATCCGGTTCTCTGATTGGCTTATGGCTCAATTGTCCCATATAAGGATATTTGTGACCTAGAATGACTGCTAGCGTCACCATGGCGACCCACATACCAGATGTAATACACGCAATGCGTGACACAGATAAAACAGCTGATAGCCGCTGGGATTTCATACAAGATTACACAATATGTATACAATCAGGACCTGTCAACGCTTTAGGATGACGCCTCACGTCAATATCAATAGAGAACAGACTTCGTTAAAATATGATACAAAACACCGTACTTATTGTCACCGAGTTTCTGGTGACAGTCTTGTATCTCACTTTTTACCGGTATGTCCTGTACCTTACCTGATACCTGTCTGTCCTCTACCTTACCTGTGATCTGTGTACCTTGTAGAATCAAGTGACTTGTATGTCCTGTCTTTTACATGTCAGCTGTATTTCTAAAGGTTTATTTTAATATGTTCTGTAGGCATACCAACACGGGTAGCGAGTGTGGTGGCTCGCATGGGTTACAAAATTTACCGTGGTCCCCAGAATTAGTAAAAAGTGTGAAATATGTACTTATTAATACATTACCATCTCTATCAACAAAAAATTGCACTAGAGTTCATAAAATATTATTTATATTTTATCATTAAAATGTATTGGTACAATGCCCTGTGAGGTAAAGTGATGTTTCAAGTACATTCGTCATGTATGTGCAGTCGTCTTTGTAAAGATAGCCCTGTAAATGAATTACACTTTCTTAGTGAACAGATCAGAAATGAGATAAACTTGAAAGAAAATGAGATGATGAAAGCGGAAGAAAAGTTATTTTTCCTCGTGATCTACCTCATGCGACAGAGGCGGAAAATGGAATTTGGAAGGGGGAGGGAGGGCGTCAAGAGGTCAATATAACTATTTTTCAAACTTTTACAGGGACTTGGTAGAAAAAATAAGTTTATCATATTTAAGAAAAGAATACAATGTGGTTCCAAAGATAATACCTTCAAAAGAAATCACAAAGACAACGACCATGGACGACGACAGCCCAACCACTGTTTGTCTCCCCCCATGGAGCGGACACATAATCATATTAGTACGTAATAAATATAAATGAATGAAACAGGAAAACCTTTACCACTCACACTAGAAATAAGGGCTTGTGACCTTCAAATACCTCAGTATTTGGCGTGTTTAATAAGGGTGTATCCTGTTTTGTAATCTGACTAACTTGATCATTCCTTCAGAGGAAACGGATGGAGGTTAATAGGTTAAAATAAAAATAAGACAATGGTCCCCACATCATATGGTTATGTTATTGGTTTTCTAACATACACACTTGACGTTAAACCATGGTCACTACATCATATGGTTATCTTCATGGTCTTCTAACAGACACTATCAATGTTAGACCATGGCCACCACAACATATGGTCATCTTCATGGTCTTATAAAAGACACTATCAATGTTAGACCATGGTCACCACACAATATGGTTATCTTCAAGGTCTTCTAACATAGACTATCAATGTTAGACCATGGTCACCACATCATATGGTTATCTTCATGGTCTTCTTACAGACACTACCAATGTTAGTCCATGGTCACAACATTATATGGTTATCTTCATGGTCTTCTAAAAGACACTATCAATGTTAGACCATGGTAACCACATCATATGGTTATCATCATGGACTTCTCATAGACACTATCAACGTTAGACCATGGTTTCTACACCCTATGGTTACCTTCATGGTCTTTCACAGGCACTATCAATGTTAGACCATGGTCACCACACCATATGGTTACCTTCATGGTCTTCTAACAGACACTATCAATGTTAGACCATGGTCAACACATCATATAGTAATGTTCATGGTCTTCTAACAGACACTATCAATGTTAGACCATGGTCACAACACCATATGGTTATCTTCATGGTCTTCTTACATAGACTATCAATGTAAGACCATGGTCACCACATCATATGGTCATCTTCATGGTCTTATAAAAGACACTATCAATGTTAGACCTTGGTCACCACATCATATGGTCATCTTCATGGTCTTATAAAAGACACTATCAATGTTAGACCATGGTCACCACATCATATGGTCATCTTCATGGTCTTATAAAAGACACTATCAACGTTAGACCATTGTTTCTACACCCTATGGTTACCTTCATGGTCTTTCACAGGTACTATCAATGTAAGACCATGGTCACCACACCATATGGTTATCTTCATGGTCTTCTAACAGACACTATCAATGTTAGACCATGGTTACCACATCATATGGTTATCTTCATGGAATTCTAACAGACATCAATGTTAGACCATGGTCACCACACCGTATGGTTATCTTCATGGTCTTCTAACAGACACTATCAATGTAAGACCATGGTCACCACACCATATGGTTATCTTCATGGTCTTCTATCATAGACTATCAATGTTGGAGGATGGTCACAACATCCTATGGTTACCTTCATGGTCTTCTAACAGACACTATCATCGTTAGACTAAGGTTACCACACCATATGGTTATCCTAATAGTCTTCAAACAGACACTATCAATGTTAGACCATGGTCACCACACCAAATGGTTATCTTCATGGTCTTCTAACATAGACCATCAATGTTAGACCATGGTCACCACATCATATGGTTATCTTCATGGTCTTCTTACAGACACTACCAATGTTAGTCCATGGTCACCACATTATATAGTTATCTTCATGCTCTTCTTAAAGACACTATCAATGTTAGACCATGGTAACCACATCATATGGTCATCATCATGGACTTCTCATAGACACTATCAACGTAAGACCTTGGTTTCCATATCCTATGGTTACCTTCATTGTCTTCTAAAAGACACTATCAATGTTAGACCATGGTCATCACACCATATGGTTATCTTCATGGACTTCTAACATAGACTATCAATGTTGGAGGATGGTCACCACATCATATGGTTATCTTCATGGTCTTCTAACATAGACTATCAATGTTTGACCATGGTCACCACATCATATGGTTATCTTCATGGTCTTCTTACAGACACTAACAATGTTTGACCATGGTAATCACATCATATGGTTATCTTCATGGTCTTCTAATAGATACTAATAATGGTTGACCATGCTCACCACACCATATGGTTATCATCATGGACTTCTAACAGACACTATCAATGTTAGACCATTGTTACCACATCATAAGGTTATCTTCATGGTCTTCTAACATACACTATCAATATTAGACCATGGTCATCACATCGTACTGTTATCATCATGGTCTTCAAAAAGACACAACCAATGTAAGACCATGGTTACCACATCCTATGGTTATCTTCATGGTCTTCGAATAGACACTAACAATGTTAGATCATGGTCACCACATGATATGGTTATCATCGTGGACTTCTAACAGACAGTTTCAACGTTAGACCATGGTTTCTACACCCTATGGTTACCTTCATGGTCTTTCACAGGCACTATCAATGTTAGACCATGGTCTCCACACCATATGGTAATCTTGATAGTCTTCTAACAGACAGTATCAACGTTAGACCATGGTTTCTACACCCTATGGATAGCTTCATGGTCTTTCAGAGGCACTATCAATGTTAGACAATGGTCACCACATCATATGGTTATCTAAATGGTCTTTGAACAGACACTATAAATATTAGACCATGGTTAATACATCATATGGTTATCTTCATGGTCTTTTAATAGACACTAACAATGATAGACCATGGTCACCCCATCGTATGGTTATCATCATGGTCTTCTAAAAGACACTATTGATGTGAGACTATGTTCACTACACCATATGGTTATCATCATGGACTTCTAACAGACACTATCAATGTTAGACCATGGTTACCACATCATATGGTTATCTTCATGGTCTTCAAACAGACACTATTGATGTCGGACCATGTTCATCACACCATATGGTTATCATCATGGACTTCTACCAGACACTATCAATGTTAGACCATTGTTACCACATCATAAGGTTATCTTCATGGTCTTCTAAGATACACTATCAATATTAGACCATGTCATCACATCGTTTTGTTATCATCATGGTCTTCAAACAGACACTACCAATGTTAGGCCATGGTCACCACATGATAAGGTTATCATCATGGACTTCAAACAGACGTTAGACCATGGTTTCTACACCCTATGGTTACCTTCATGGTCTTCTAACAGGCACTTTTAATGTTTGACCATGGTCACCACACTATATGGTTATCTTCATGGTCTTCTAACATAGACTATCAATGTAAGACCATAGTCACCACATCATATGGTTATGTTCATGGTCTTCTAACAGACGCTATCAATGTTAGACCATGGTCACCACATGATATGGTTATCATCATGGACTTTTAACAGACACTATCAACGTTAGACCATGGTTTCTACACCCTATGGTTACCTTCATGGTCTTTCACAGGCACTATCAATGTTAGACCATGGTCACCACACCATATGGTTACTTTCATGGTCTTCTAACAGACACTATCAATGTTAGACCATGGTCACCACATCATATGGTTATGTTCATGGTCTTCTAACAGACACTATCAATGTTAGACCATGGTCACTCATCATATGGTTATCATCATGGTCTTCTAAAAGACACTATTTATGTGAGACCATGTTCACCACACCATATGGTTATCATCATGGACTTCTAACAGACAGTATCAATGTTAGACCATGGTTACCACATCATATGGTTATCTTCATGGTCTTCTAAAAGACACTATTGATGTGGGACCATGTTCACCACACCATATGGTTATCATGATGGACTTCTACCAGACACTATCAATGTTAGACCATTGTTACCACAGCATAAGGTTATCTTCATGGTCTTCTAAGATACACTATCAATATTAGATCATGGTTACCAGATCACATGGTTATTTTCATGGTCTTCTAATAGACACTTACAATGTTAGACCATGGTCACCACATCATATGGTTATCTTCATGGTCTTCTAAAAGACACTATTGATGTCAGACCATGTTCATCACACCATATGGTTATCATCATGGACTTCTAACAGACACTATCAATGGTAGACTATGGTTACCACATCACATGATTATCTTCATGGTCTTCTAATAGACACTTACAATGTTAGACCATGGTCATCACATGATATGGTTATTATCATGAACTTCTATCAGACAGTTTCAACGTTAGACAATGGTTTCCACTTCCTATGGTTACCTTCATGGTCTTTCACAGGCACTATCAATGTGAAACCATGGTCTCCACACCATATGGTTATCTTGATAGTCTTCTAACAGACAGTATCAACGTTAGACCATGGTTTCTACACCCTATGGATAGCTTCATGGTCTTTCAGAGGCACTATCAATGTTAGACAATGGTCACCACATCATATGGTTATCTAAATGGTCTTCGAACAGACACTATAAATATTAGACCATGGTTAATACATCATATGGTTATCTTCATGGTCTTTTAATAGACACTAACAATGATAGACCATGGTCACCCCATCGCATAGTTATCATCATGGTCTTCTAAAAGACACTATTGATGTGAGACTATGTTCACTACACCATATGGTTATCATCATGGACTTCTAACAGACACTATCAATGTTAGACCATGGTTACCACATCATATGGTTATCTTCATGGTCTTCAAACAGACACTATTGATGTCGGACCATGTTCATCACACCATATGGTTATCATCATGGACTTCTACCAGACACTATCAATGTTAGACCATTGTTACCACATCATAAGGTTATCTTCATGGTCTTCTAAGATACACTATCAATATTAGACCATGTCATCACATCGTTTTGTTATCATCATGGTCTTCAAACAGACACAACCAATGTTAGGCCATGGTCACCACATGATTAGGTTATCATCATGAACTTCTAACAGACGTTAGACCATGGTTTCTACACCCTATGGTTACCTTCATGGTCTTCTAACAGGCACTATCAATGTTTGACCATGGTCACCACACTATATGGTTATCTTCATGGTCTTCTAACATAGACTATCAATGTAAGACCATAGTCACCACATCATATGGTTATGTTCATGGTCTTCTAACAGACACTATCAATGTTAGACCATGGTCACCACATGATATGGTTATCATCATGGACTTTTAACAGACACTATCAACGTTAGACCATGGTTTCTACACCCTATGGTTACCTTCATGGTCTTTCACAGGCACTATCAATGTTAGACCATGGTCACCACACCATATGGTTACTTCCATGGTCTTCTAACAGACACTATCAATGTTAGACCATGGTCACCACATCATATGGTTATGTTCATGGTCTTCTTACAGACACTATCAATGTTAGACCATGGTCACCCCATCATATGGTTATCATCATGGTCTTCTAAAAGACACTATTGATGTGAGACCATGTCCACCACACCATATGGTTATCATCATGGACTTCTAACAGACAGTATCAATGTTAGACCATGGTTACCACATCATATGGTTATCTTCATGGTCTTCTAAAAGACACTATTGATGTGGGACCATGTTCACCACACCATATGGTTATCATGATGGACTTCTACCAGACACTATCAATGTTAGACCATTGTTACCACAGCATAAGGTTATCTTCATGGTCTTCTAAGATACACTATCAATATTA
Source organism: Sipunculus nudus (assembly GCA_026874595.1). Taxonomy (NCBI): domain Eukaryota; kingdom Metazoa; phylum Annelida; class Sipuncula; order Golfingiida; family Sipunculidae; genus Sipunculus; species Sipunculus nudus. The sequence continues at coordinate 68,153,415 of CM049315.1, forward strand.
GATCATGGTTACCAGATCACATGGTTATTTTCATGGTCTTCTAATAGACACTTACAATGTTAGACCATGGTCACCACATCATATGGTTATCTTCATGGTCTTCTAAAAGACACTATTGATGTCAGACCATGTTCATCACACCATATGGTTATCATCATGGACTTCTAACAGACACTATCAATGTTAGACTATGGTTACCACATCACATGATTATCTTCATGGTCTTCTAATAGACACTTACAATGTTAGACCATGGTCATCACATGATATGGTTATTATCACGAACTTCTAATAGACAATATCAACGTTAGACCATGGTTTCCACTTCCTATGGTTATCTTTATGGTCTTCTTACACAGACTATCAATGTTAGACCATGGTCACCACATCATATGGTTATCTTCATGGTCTTCTAAAAGACACTATCAATGTTAGACCATGGTCACCACTCCATATGGTTAACTTCATGGTCTTCTAAAAGACACTATCAATGGTAGACCATGGTCACCACATCATATCCTTATCTTCTTGGTCTTCTAACATAGGCTATCAATTAGCCCATGGTCACCACATCATAGGTCATTTTCATGGTCTTCTAACAGACACTATCAATGTTAGACCATGGTCACTACATCATATGGTTATCTTCATGGTCTTCTTACACAGACTATCAATGTTAGACCATGGTCACCACATCATATGGTTATCTTCATGGTCTTCTAAAAGACACTTTTTATGTGAGACCATGTTCACCACACCATATGGTTATCATCATGGACTTCTAACAGACACTATCACTGTTAGACCATGGTTACCAGATCACATGGTTATTTTCATGGTCTTCTAATAGACACTTACAATGTTAGACCATGGTCACCACATCATATTGTTATCATCATGGACTTCTAACAGACACTTTCAATGTTAGACCATGGTCACCACATCATATGGTTAACTTCATGGTCTTCTAAAAGACACTATCAACGTTAGACCATGGTCACCACATCATATCCTTATCTTCTTGGTCTTCTAACAGACACTATCAACGTTAGACCATTAATTCAACATCCTATGGTTACCTTCATGGTCTACTAACAGGCACTATCAATGTTAGACCATTGTTACCACATCATATTGTTATCATCATGGACTTCTAACAGACACTTTCAATGTTAGACCATGGTCACCACATCATATGGTTATCTTCATGGTCTTCTAAAAGACACTATCAACGTTAGACCATTAATTCAACATCCTATGGTTACCTTCATGGTCTACTAACAGGCACTATCAATGTTAGACCATTGTTACCACATCATATGGTTATCTTCATGGTCTTCTAACATAGACTATCAATGTTAGACCATGGTCACCACATCAAATGGTTACCTTCATGATCTTCTAACAGAGAGTATCAATGTAAGACCATGGTCACTACACCATATGGTTAACTTCATGGTGTTCTAACATAGACTATCAATGTTAGACCATGGTATTCACATCATATGGCTAACTTCATGGTCTTCTAACATACACTATCAATATTAGACCATGGTCATCACATCGTATTGTTATCATCCTGGTCTTCAAACAGACACTACCAATGTTAGACCATGGTTACCACATCATATGGTTATCTTCATGGTCTTCGAATAGACACTAAAAATGTTAGACCATGGTCACCACATGATGTGGTTATCATCATGGACTTCTAACAGACACTATCAACGTTAGACCATGGTTTCTACACCCTATGGTTACCTTCATGGTCTTCTGACAGGCACTATCAATGTCAGACCATGGTCACCACACCATATGGTTATCTTCATGGTCTTCTAACAGACACTATCAACGTTAGACCATGGTCACCACATAATATGGTTATCTTCATGGTGTTCTAACAGACACTATCAATGTTAGACCAAGGTCACAACATGATATGGTTATCTTTCATTGTTTTCCTAAAGACACTATTAATGTTAGACCATGGTCACCATATCATATGGTTATCTTCATTATTTTCTAACAGACACTATCAATGTTAGACCAAGGTCACAACATGATATTGTTATTTTTGTTAAATATAATTTAACAATAAATCATGACTTTAATTCTCAAAACGTTGATTAAAAAACTAACCGAGCAAATGAAAGACAATTAACATCATCTATATTAATTTGTATATACAGGATTATGTTAAAGAGTACTTAGTAAACAGAGTTCTTTTTTAATGAACCACACAGTAATTTGTGTTCATTCAGCCAATTTATATTGTCATGTAATTTAAAATAACATTGTCATTGGTGAGAGAAAGATTTAGACACTCTAAAAATGACTTTCTCATGACTTTTCAATAATAATAAATCAGGATTTTTAAGTACCGATATTGTAAATTTCACTATTCATGGCCCCTTTAGGGCGTATTCCAAATAACTGCCTCAGCAGATACTATAAACAATCGAGGTCTATCTGAAAGCGTTTCCATACACGACTTTTCATGTTACTGAAGATACACATGCACATTCTGTAAGAGAATTTTATAAATAGATTAATTTATTAACCTTTTATACCAATATGAACACTACAACTATAACGGTATTCACATAAAGTGAAGAATGGCTGAGCATGCAGATATAAGTATAAGATTATACATACATATTACGTATATTGCATCAATATTTAGCATGAAAATAAAATGATATAAAAATCTTTTTTTTTTTTTTATACCTATATGAACACTACAACAATGACGGCGTTCAATTAAAGTGAAAAATGGCTGATCATGCAGATATAAGTATAATAATAAAGATTATACATACATATTACGTATATTGCATCAATATTCAGCATGAAAATAATATGATATAAAAATCTTTTTTTTGTTTTTTTTTTGTTTTTTTTTATACCTATATGAACACTACAAAAATGACGGCATTCAAATAAAGTGAAAAATGGCTGATCATGCAGATATAAGTATAATAGTAAAGATTATACATGCAAATTACATACATTGCATCACAATTCATCATGGAAATTATATAATAAATAATTTAAAAAAAAATTATGTTTGCATTGTCACTATACTTGATGGGTGGTCCATATTTGGTACCTGTACAAGAGCTGTAAAGCTGTACCTTTCCATTGTGGTTTTCTAAATTACGTCATCCAGGTATGGACAAGAAACGCTAGCATAACGCACTTAATGTAAGGCTGAGTAGGAATACTGACACCTACTTCTTGCCTTTTCAATGGCACTACCATACACGTACCCACTTTACATGTGCGGAGCTTCTGATACCAGAATGCCAAGATTCTGGAGCTACCATCGGATATCTGCTATGTGGTACACTTAAACCTTTGTGCAAATGGCTTAATGATGTAACCTCCCATTTAGTATTCTATCATATCAGGAAAATGCAAACTTATTTTTTTTGTACATAACAAACATCATATTATAATATTATAAGAGACATGTATGGTTCTAACGTCCATTCTTTGCAATATGAGGCATGGTATTTGGTAATATTGTAATAATTCTATAGCATTCAAACCAAAGTTAAAACTAGGTGGCGCCATCTGCATACCAGTCAAGTGATCAAGATGCCTGTAAAGCCTCACGTTGATATCTGATAGCGAAATATGAAGTTCGTGAGCATATCATTTTTAAAGTAATTCAAAGCAATCTCAAACTCAGTTGATCCCTTTACCCTGAGAAATAGGTAACCATGATATAGAAGCTATGTTCTGATTTATCTAAAAAACAATTGAAATTTTAAATAAATTTAACTTTCTCTCAGATAGTATATGTGAACTAGGTATATTATTAATGTACATACGTGAACAGGCTTTCTCTTGATATCTGATTAGAGATGGAAAAGAGCCTGAGATGGACAAAAGCCGCTGCGTGTGTGTAATCGTGTTTCTGAAAGAAAGGGAGAGACAGCCAGATGGAGAGAGGATAGAGATGATATCCTGTGACTGTGAGAAGGTACACAGGTTTTATATTGCTCAACTTGAAACTAAAACTGTAGGTTAAGGTCAATTTTAGGTTAGGAGCTATTTATTTACTGACATCGTTAACATTCTCGATGATTCCTTCATGCAGATCTTGGATATTCTCAGCTTCGATATAATCAAGAACGCTGAGGTCATCAAATTCATCAGAACACAGGTCCAGGAGTTCAGTGACTGACTTGATAGTTGAGTCGCTGAGTGATGACGTCACGCTCAGGGCGTCCAGGTTCTCTTGGACCATATCATCAAGGATTTCTCCCAGTGGCCTCCCGTCATTATCAGGGATAGAAATATTAAAAGGCAACACTTTGGGAGGACAGCGAAGATCTTCCTCTTTTAAGCAGATAGAAGTGATGTCATTTTCCATAAAAAGGCTCTGCAAACCAAAACCGTCTTCAAAGTCAGGTGATTTGGTGTTATTTGTAACACTGCTGCGTTCATTCTCTGCAGATGTTGTGTCCTGAAAATTTACCAAATCATGATTAGAAGCACAATCTTCTTTCGGCTCCTCATATGGTGTCCACAAATGCATCGAATCTTCCTCAGCTGACCAAATGGAAGGGTTCTCACTTGGAACAAAAGAGGTATCCAGTGGAAACCAAAGGTTTTCTGCTGTTGTCTCCTGGAAATCAAAAGCGTTTGTATTAGATGTATCGCTTCTGCATTCAATTGATGCCATTTCTGTAGATTTTGTGCTCTGAAAACTAGACAAGTTATGGTTAGTGACATTCATTTCGTTAGGCTGATCATACGCCCTCCACAGATGCATAAAATCTTGATATTCCTGAGGTTGTTTATCTTCTCTCGGTCTTCTGAAACAGGCAGACAACTTTCTTACCTCCCTCCGTATGAGAGCCGGCAGCCCTCTCATCCTCCTGATGGCCTTCAGAAACTGTCTGCCCATACTCACCTGTTTACCACCAGGGGTCGCGGTCTGTGCTTTCACGTGACTCACTTGGTCTGCTGGATTTTTACCGCGTTTGTTCCTCCTGAAGAGACAGAATGTTTAATATATATATATTGTCTGTGATAAAATGTATTTGTGAAAAGAGTTATATATATATATATATATATATATATATATATATATATATTTAGGGTTTAAAATGACAGAAGTAATTTATGAACCACGTATACAATAATCATGTTTCGGGTTTTCATGTATTTAAATTATATTAAACTGACTTTTGTGTTTATAATGACTATTGCAAATGAAAGAATATATAAATATATTAAATGTTTTCAGTTTAATTAAGTTATTCAATATACTTTCATGATAACATTTTTTTTTTTGCTCTAAGTGTATATAGTCACCCAGTCAAACCAGTACCGTCTTCCACTCTGTGTGTGACATAGTGAATCAGTATTTAACGACACATTAGGCCTAACTTTTACACATACTAAATCTAATATTTTCAGTGTCTACATTTGGTCAATATTAGTATTACTCAAATAAGGACAAATATGTAAAGTGACAACTGACTTTCGTATAAACTCAGTTCACCGTTTGAAATAAAATACAAAATACATTTCCCGCTAAAAAGTTAGAACTGTTTTTATTTATCCTTTTTATTTTAAATATTATTTGAGGTATTTATTCATTTTACTGATTAATTTGAAAAGCGAAAAAATAGTAGTGATGCCATGTATATATCCGGGGGGGGGGAGAGGGGGGTACACAAGCTTACCAAGGGCAGGCGTAACTTGCGGGATGTTTACAAACGTAATGGTGCCACCATCTATATTTTTGAAAATAACTAAAAAATACCAACTTGTTGAAACTGATCTGTTAACAGAAATATTATATACGGATATTTATAAAGGACAACGAGGAAACAATGAAGTTGGACGGATCCTCGGCATCTTCTACTGACTGATTTTATTAGCAAACATTATGTAAATTGAACTTGCTGTTTATACTATATATTTTTGTATATAATTAAATGCCCATGGTTCTTCCTTTTTTAGGACCGAACGTGCGACCTCCGTCATATTAAAAGCTCAATTCCACCCCTTTGTTTGTTGCTACTGTTTTAAAGAGATTATTACGGGGTTGATAAGCAACTTTGGTTAGGACGTTTCTAGTTTGGATTATTTTAGAAAGGAAGCAAGGAAAACTTGCAACTATCAATTTTCTGTAAACGCTGTATGCCTAAAATGCATTTTAGCGTGTGTTCACATATAAACTTTGGAAAAACTGCGCGACTTTCGATGTTTATGATCAAATGTAATATCTAAACAGCGCATAAAGGTAAAACTGCACTTGACGAGAGGTCAATATAATGCCATGGCAACACGCGCAAATTACAAAGGCGGCGCATGCGCCAAAAGTGGATGTCGTTGCCATGGCGCACTTCTATTGATATAGCTCATGTACAACCCCCGCAATGCCTGGCCATAATTTGATACAGATTGGCTGTATATAAGCAAACAAAAAGTATTGATGTTTATTTTTAACGTTTACAAATGCACCTTATAAAATATTAAAGTTTAAGCCAGAGATAATTAATTGTTTAACATTGTTAAAAGTCTTTAATACCCCTTGTCTCGTCCCAAGACGCTTTATTCCGATTCGCTCTGCTCCTCTCCATCAACTTATCACAGTTGTGGATTCCGCAACAATAACACCCCTAACCCGGCTTCACACGGATTGTTTATCCATACCAGCCGGTAGCCAATATGCAATGTAAGGTATGCATATTCAGAGCATAGCCTATTTTATATAACACCGAATATATTTATAGGCTTATATATATGTGTGTGTGTGTGGCATCTTGTGGTAGCATGAAAAATTTGTGACCTTTATAGCTATAGAAGTAACGTACGGTATCTGACTGACTTACAGATCTGCTCCGTACATGTTAGTCTATTACATACCTTTGGCGCCGTCTTTGGAGTGTTTTTCTCGTCTCCATCCTCTCATCAACGTGTTTCTGCTGGTCCTTGATCCACTGTAACGTTCTGGTCCCGAGTCGCACAGAAGCCATTGTAATTTTCAATGATCGCAATGAAAAAAATCTCACAAAATGTACAGCCGCGATAGAACACGTCCACCAGGTTTTACATTCTTAGCGAGACTAACTTTCCTGGACATATTTTGTGACGTCATCGTTGCCCGGGTAACACGGTTCATGACGTCATTAAATACGTGAACTAAAGTTTAGGAGCAGGTCATACGCTGACCTTTTCTGGCCCCGATATAGGCCCATTAGGACTAGCATATAAACTGGTCATATTCACAACACCAGATAATTACTTTCTATCGAGAATTTGCCACTATATTATGCAACAAACTTAAGCTCTAAACCTCTGTCTTTTTTTCTGACGTAAAAAATAAGGTTCGTATTTGTCGATTTTAGAAAGCATGGTGATTAATAAAATGGACCGTAGATGGCGCCACCTCTCAATCATATTCTCGCCAGTAGCACACCACTTTCTTTCTCGATCCACATTAATAATAATTAAGGACCGACAACAACCTTTTTATCCATTACAACAACTTTATTTTATCTAGTTCCACCATCAAATATCCTGCCTACCAGCATAAATGAACTTACCCACAAATATTTGTTTCTTCACCACCATCAAATCACCCTTTAATATCTTCAAAGTGGGGGGGGGGGGGGGGGGGGGATATCTCGCAGGCGTGAGAGGGTTATAAAAATTGGGACAATAACTTATTTTGAGCGACACGTTTCAAATATATTACGATTTAGTCTAAGGCTTTAAAATTAAAAGTACAAGCCCGCTTATTGTCATTTCGCCGTTATATGCTTAAACAATGATAATAATATGATATGGGATATGATATAATGCGGGCTTTAACATCGATGTCCTTTTGACTCAAGAAAGAAGCACTTTGTCTTATATGATATTCAATAAATCGTCAATAAAAAGGACACAGAAATTTCCGGTTATGAATATTTTTATGGCACACAGCATATACATCGGCTTTGGAACGTTTTTGAAACCGGGGGTGGGGGGCGCATTCTGCAAGTGTATCGAATTGAGTGTGCACAAGTGCATGAAGTGGGAGGGGGGGGGGGGGGAATCTGAGCGGGTCTCCCTGTCACATGGTACGCACAATTTTGAACAAAATAAAATAAAATAAAACTGAAAATGTGCATTTTCAGTGCATTATTTTGACTATTTCTACACGTTTAATCAAATGCTGCATCACGCAAAAAAACAAATTATCAAATATCGAATTAATAAACAGAATCATACTGATGCTCGGAGATGATTGTATAATTATTAGTATAATAAATTTTTGCATGTACTCTCCTAGCCATCATAGAATTATGTCTGCCAAATTGATAATATTTATACCCTTATATAGTCTTCTTCAAATCTTAATAAAACTATAGATCCGTTAGTAGGTTTCATTTTTACACAAAACCATATAGGCGTGTATGGCATGAAGCACGGAAAAAAATATACTGAGAGGCAAAGGATATACACTTTTTAACTTGCATCAGTTTTAGGTGTATTAATCAAATTAATATTAACATGAACAATTTACAGGTAACTGACCTGATTTCAATGATGTATAAAGTTCTAAACATTGAGCAATACACAAAATTGTTATATTCTAACCCATCCGTTTAAATATAAAGCATACAAGTATAATTTCTACCATTCTCATCAAAACTATTTGCATCATATTTAATTACCTTACCCGAAAAATTATACAATATTGACCTATATTACTGAACACGCACAATTAAGAAATAAAGTCTTAGCTGCTTTCATGCGAGATATGTAACTGAAAAGAATTACAATGGATTTTCCATGTAAAGTGATGGAATTTGCATCACTCCTCCAAGGAAGTTACACTGACATCCCCCCCCCCCTTCTGTTTGGGACGCACGCCCTCCCCCCCTAATTTTCAAAGCCTATGATATCAAATTATTTTAGTGCGCATTTAATAATTTATTTCCAGTAATTTATGTGCATATGTCCCATGCAATGACTGACCAGAAGCTGACTTGCCTACACAAAGTGACGTAGCGTCTGCATGGGTCTTACGCAAATAAAAATGTCGGTAATATTTGCAAGAAAGTTTAATTTGACACCAGTAGTAGGAGTACAACTCTGCGTCATTAAATTTACGCGTCGACGCAAGGTGAAAAAAGGGTGGTATTTCGTGTGTGCGTCGACGCAGGGAAGTCCGCGACGCCCTGGCGGCTATTTTCAAGCGGGGCCGTGTCCCGGAACGCCTGCAGACAGACGACGGGCGCGAATTTAAAAACCAGGCCGTCCAGAACCTGTTGGAAAAGGAGGGCGTGCGGTGGTTCAGTAGCCGGAGGAGTTCAGCCTCGACGAAGCGTTCCAGATCCAATTGAAATCGGTGAAAGGGGAACGGCCAGAAGGTGTTGGGAACGCCGAAGAGGGAGGAGAGGTGATTGGACAGAGAGTCAGGGTGAAAAACCAAGTGCCTTGGGTCTTCGCACATCCACATTAGCGGCATGTGGCAGTTTCGGCAATCTGCCCCGTTCGTGACGACGTTTGTGAATTCACTCAGCAGTTCTATGTCTGCCATGGTGGTTGAGACGAGAGTCAGATGCCTGGAATATCTAGGCGGCGCAGTAAAACGTTATTTGACTAGAAAATTCATGCGCCTTTCCCGGCTCATTAAAGAAATATGTAATGATTGGTTATTTTGTGTTTTAATGACTAGAACTTCTACGACCGTCTTTATAATAGGACTGTTACGGTAACGGTCCTCGACAAGCCATTGTAAACTGCTTGTCAAATGGAGCTACATGGAGATCAGGGTTTTGGATCAGGCATCTTCTTCAGTGCCCTCAAATCCCTCAGCTTTTCACAAATTGCTAAGTACATTTAATAAACATTTGGCCGAAAAGACTTTCTGTACAAACAACTGAGTATAACAATATTAATAAAAGATTATAGAATTCTAGGGATCTTTTATACAGAAAATTATTCAAAATTTAAATGTTTGAATACTTGGGTGTGACAGGTAAACAGTATATGGGATTTTTATGTATGGAGAAAATAAGGAGTTAAAGTGTGGTTACAGGTAACTGTTTTATTGTGCGCAGGAGTGTTACATGTGTCTGTTGACATTCTGATTCGTGTAGCGCAGGCATAGTTCGTTGCTATGGGAACTTCGCTTGTTGGGCGGTGGCTCGCATGTGGGGTCTGAAGCGTAGAGACACAGCGTTCTTTGTTCTAGATGTTTCGGGGCTGTTCATGTGCGTGTGTATTGTTCTTGGGAATTTTCCATTTCTAGAATTTTCGGGTGAGAAGCTATAAATTTTATACAGATTTAATACGGACTGTCTCCAGTTTGCCTTTGGATTATTACTATTTTCATGGATTATTGGTGTTATAGGATTCTTGTTGAGCTGTGACAGTAGTGGTATCCGGAAATCAAAGCCTAGGATCCGGACAGTCTGGTACTGTACACTTTATTGTTATACTGTGTAATTTTATTGATTTAGTGTATTGTAATGTTAGGATTGTTCTAAGAATAAATTATAATTATTTGTTAACAATAAACCACTGACTTCTTTATTCATTTCCCTAGACATTTCACGCTGCCTAGTGTTACAGATTCTAAGGGTAAAAATCATATATTAACTACAACCTGGATGACGACTGTATATTTGTATTGCATTATCAATCCCTTTTTCTTCTCATGCATCATTCCAAACTACTTGCATACATTCCACATGGTATTATGTTTTCGATATGTCTTATGATTCAGGTAGTGGAAAATTATTCATACCGATGATTTTTCTATCTATGCATGTGCTTAAGCTTACAGCTTGTTTGTCATATTATGTTTTAAGTACATGCAGCCACATATGTCAGATGGCTTATCAATATATTCATTAAACGTAAGAGGTCTAAGAAATACACTGAAAAGGGCAAACATCTTCCAGAGGTTACGCTTTAAGCCTTAGTATTTATACAGGAAACCGAGAGTTCTGTTGAATCTGAACATGTTTTGAGGGAGAGAGGGGCTCTCAGAAAATATTTTCACATGGAAGTACCATTAGCAGAGGGGCTGCCATTCTTCTTCCTCCCAAATCCAATATAACTATAAATGATATGAATATAGATTCAAATGGCAGGTTTATTGTGCTGGATTGTGTAAAAGACAGTTTAAACTTTTTTTTTCTGGTCAATATATATATGCCAACAAAAGACCATTACAGCGCACAGTGTGCGGTGTTTACCAATTAACTTGCATTATTACATTGTCATATTGATAAAAATATGAGTTGATGGGGATTTCAATATTACTTTAGACCCGGGGTTTGATAAATCAGGAGGATCTGAAAAACCCGCTTCAACTTACAGAGGTCTCGAAAACACTTTTCTTTAGGATTATGATATTATAGACATGCGGCGCCATGTATACCCCAAACAGAATGCTGACACAAGAATACAAAAATCTCCCTTAATATTCAGTAGACTTGACTTCTGGTTCACACCTGCCTTTCTTTTACCATACTGAAGCTCTGTCGGCATAACACGAGCTATTTGTACAGATCACTGTCACAGGTTGACTGCTGAAAACAATATTTATTAATGTATTTTACATGTTTTCTTATCCTGCCCTGTACTTTCCCCGGGCCAGTAGAGTCCTGTAACCTTAAATCCCGGATCAGTTTTCAAGTTTTGACTAAGTGCAGTGGACCATGTCAGGTCCAGATTTTCAATGTCCTGTGTATTCATTGGGTTTTAATTTTTCTGCAAGGCAAGAATCCCCTTTCTCCTTGTCACGTTTTTTCTTATGCCCCAGTGATCACTCAACTCAATGTGAGGCTGTAATGTTTTTTTGTGTCTTGGTGCATTGGGAATTTTGTGTGAAGGCCAGAGTTGGTCTGTGAACTTGGAACTGGGAAGTTCACCTGAGAGATGAACACAAACATGCTCCTAGCAGGAACATGGTAGTAAAGTCCGAGGACAATTTTGCCAAATGAACAATGGTAACCAACTCTTTACCAAAACTATACAGTATCATGCAACTGAAGTTACATGTATAATATTTGGCACTGCATACGTTTACCAAAACAGCAATAACGTTGGGAAACTAGGCACCGGAAGTTACCCTGTGGGGGATGGTTTCTATCACAAACCAACGCCACCACTACCAACCTGTGATAACAGACGTTCCTAAAACTCTGATGCAATATTGGTGAGCCTGTTACAATCGTCCTTATTGCGTTGTAAAGACACTGTATTGCAACCTCAGTAAAGAACGTAACTGGTTATTATATTTCATTACTATTATTATTACTACATTAACTTTAGATGTGCCCTGTTGAATTTAATTGGTCTTAAATTCAGCGTTCCTGTCTAAATACTCCTTTCTTATGACACATTTCTCTTGGGAAGATTTTTTTTTTTAATTTTTGAGAACGGTAAAGATTTAATAAGGGTTTCATATGTCTTCAGGTATTGCACTTTGTAAGTCAACATGGTACCGGTATCAGTTCTGGCCCGGCTTCTTATTGGCTACAGCTACCAACCAAGCCATATGAACGAAATTACCTTCTCTGTACATAGTCAATACAAAAGTTTATTACATATATGCAGTCTCACTTGTTTGTTCACGTGTGTGTGAGAGCGCTCGGCTTTTCTTGGGCATCCTATCTTAATGATTCAAAAGAACCTGGCCACGGGCCAATGTGACCCCGTGACACTGGTGAGCGTACCAGGTACCTACGAACTGTCGGGTATTTTTCCGCACTCTTCGAACAAACATATGGCTTGAAAATTGGCATTCCTGTGAACGTTAGATATTTCCACCAGGTGAGAGAGAAATCCTCAGGCGTATGTAGTGTTTCAGAGTCATTTGCATGTTTGCTGGTTGTTTTTGTGCAATGCATGACTACCAAGATACACTCAAGTCTACGGACAAAGATACTGCGATGATTTCGGTCTATGGACCTGTTGACTCCTGGGGTTCGCTACGGCCTGTAGTGTTTTAACAGTTACGGCTGGTGTAATATTCGAATACGCTAAGGCGGTTGGCCTCACTTTGTTAATTGTGTTGAGCAAGGGTTTCCCTATGGGGAAGGAGCATTAAAGCTCAGTTTTGTACCACAAACTTTGTGGTGTATCTACGTGTAGATAGATGCTGAAACGGCGATAAACAGCCGTTTGTGTTTTGTTTTCTGGGTGTAACCGGATATTTGCACCAGACCGCGAATTGTGTTCGTGTTACATAAATTAGAAATTGAACACTTAAAAGAGCTTGTTGAGTTGCAACAGTTTGTACAAACTGAACGTGTGCGCCTCGTGAAAAAAAAAATGAGATGACGCTGAACGCGAGGAACGGATAATTAAACGTTAAGAAGCGCGTCAAGACGCGATACGTCAGGAAAATGAAGCTGAGAAAATAAACCAAATGAGAAAATGTTGCATTTAAAGAAACAAATGGCCGGCGAATCACGCAAAAGATCAGAAAGATCATGAAATGGCAGAAATGGGACCCATCTGAATGGGCCATGAGACTTAGTGCCTTGCTAAAGGGCAATTCGTTAGAAGTTTACACGCAGATGCCCCTTTCTGATGCGATGGACCATGATAACCTGAAAATAGCATTATTGCGTCGTTTTCGTTTGACAGAAGAGGGCTATAGGACAAAATTCCGAACAAGTAGACTGGAAAAGAATAAGGCACCGGGTCAATTCACATCGCGTTTATACGGATTATTTGACAACTAGGTGAAAATGGTAGGCATCCACCTGACATATGATCAACTGAGATATTTAATTTTTAGGAAACAGTTTATGAACTGTTTTTGCGAGGAATTATCAGTATTTCTCAGAGAAAAATAATGTACTAGTTTAGACACTGTTACAGAATTGGCTGAGCGTTATAATGAGGCTCATAGGTATAACACTCACAGATTATGGGCAAGGAAAGATGGACATGGGCAGAAACAAATGCCACTTGAAAGGCTACGGCCAAAGGCAGAAGACTTCCGCTTTCACCCTGCATCAGGTAAGTTTCCAATTTCCATTAAAGATGTCTCTAGGCTCACTTGCCACTTTTGTAAACGTTCCGGGCATTTCGCTCGTTATTGTCCAGAAAGAAAAGGTTTCTCTGTCCATAAACAGAGGTCTCTTGCGGAGGCATTAGATGTGGTCAATTCACAAGGTTACAAACCTGAACATGCAGCAATAGCTGTTAGAGTAGCCAAAGCAGTCTTGAAGGCATGGAAGGCATGTCATACCAGGTAAGAGTAATGACTCTTACTCTGATAACACGGGCGCAGCTTGTTTAGCTAGCAAATTAGAAGACTGCTGCACAAATAAGGGTCGTGTAACTCTCCAGTGTGGACATAAACTTAATGTTCTTAGCTTATCATGTCAAGAAGGTATAGGCAAGATTCCTCAAGGTCACGCATGTAAGATGCCAACCAGCGATGGCTACTTAGACAGCAAACAGGTAACTGTTTTTAGTGATTCTGGGTGCAGTACTGCTGTTTTAAGACTAGAATTGGTTCAACCAGAGCAATTCACTGGTGATAAAGCAATATGTGTCTTGATTGATGGCACTGTTCGTGAATGTATCTTCACCATATTACTGTTGAGAATTAAAAGACACTCAGTATAGCAAAGCCAGTGTATGATGTCATCATAGGACACATACATGGGGCTAGAGATGTCAATGGTCCCGACCTGACTTGGAAACCACCCATTCTTGGCAAAGGTAAGACTGTACTGCATGATAGTGCGCATGTAGACTGCCACGCTGTAGAGACAAGGGCAGCAAAAGCGTAAAAAGGAAAAACCTGTTGTGGCCCTTAAGTCCAAGTCCAATCTCAGATGTAACTCCCTCTGAATTCTTGGCTGCACAAAACGAAGATGACAGCTTAGCTCACTTATGAAAGAAAGCCAGGTCCACAGGAAGGTAGGTATCAGTACTATGTGAAAAACAATTACCTTGTGAGTGTTACCTCTGGCAGGTTAGCAACTGATAAGCCACGGTCACAGGTTATTGTGCCAACGAAATATAGGGCCAATATTGTAAAACCGGGTCATGATGGATTAATGTCAGCTCATCTTTGGATTGCACGTACATTTGAGAAAGTCTATTTTTTTTCTGGCCAAACATGCACCATTAGGTAAGTACCTATTGCAAATCTTGTGACATATGCCAACGGACTCTCCCGATGGTCAAAGTCGCCAAGGTGCCTCTAGGCAAAGTACCTATCATAGATGAAACTTTCCATAGGGTTGCGGTTGACATTGTGGGTCCAATAAAACATGTATCGGACAAGGGTAACAGATACCTGCTTACCCACATTGACTTTGCCACTAGAAACCAAGAGGCTGTAGCGTTGCCTAACATTGATACTGAAATCATAACCGAGGCACTTGTAGACATTTATTCCAGAGTAGGAATGTCGTCAGAAGTATTGAGTGATATGGGCGCACAGTTTACGTCGGCCATCATGCGAGAGGTGAGTCGTTTGTTGTCTTTTAGACAACTGTGTTCTACCCCTTATCATCCTATGTGTAATAGGCTCATTGAGTCTTTCCATTCCACATTAAAACTCATGCTAGGGCGACTCTGTGCTGAACGTACTAGAGATTTGGACAGATACCTCAATGCTATGCTCTTTGTTTAAAGAGAAGCACCCCCAGAAAGCACTCAGTTCTCTCCCTTTGAGTTACTTTATGGTAGTACTGTTCGTGGTCCCATATAAGTATTAAGAGAATTGTTGGCGAAAGAAACTACCGATGCATAGGTAAAATCTACTTATCAATATGTCATTGATCTCAAGGAAAAGCTCAAGGATACATGTGAGTTAGCACATCAAAACCTGGACAAAGCAGCCGGTAGGTACAAAAGGTGCCATGACCAGGGTAAGAAACCTAGATCCCTTGAACCTGAAGTTTTAATACTTCTCCCCACTGATCATAATAAAATATTCCTTCAATGAAAAGGTCCATATCCTGTCATGTCACGTTTCAATGATAATGACTACCAAGTCAAGGGCAATGGTAAACTGAAATATTACCATATAAATATGTTAAAAAGATACATTCGTTGACCGGAACCATCTCAGGTAAGCTGCATGTTTGTGGTGCCTATGTTTGATAATGTAGTTGAGCAACTTTGTGCTACTGATGAGTCACATGATGAACTTGAAGGTAAATTAGATGAGGCCGAGTTTGACACTGATCTGACAGACGTTGTTCCTATGCCTACTGTGGTTAGGAAAGAAATAAAAGCAGATGTTCATGCAAGTTCTGAATTGACCACTCCTCAGAAAACCGATGTGTGCCCAATTCTCGATAGGTTTCAGGATACTTTCACAGACGTATAGAAACAGACAAATGTAATAGAATGTGACATAAATTTGACCACATCTGATCCAATTCGATCTAGACCATATTCGGTTCCGCAAGCTGTTCGGGAAACAATGAGAAAATAGATCAGAGATATGCTGTCTCTTGGCATTATTGATTGATCTGAATACGAATATGCCTCACCGGTCGTCATGGTCAGGAAAAAGGATAACAATGTGAGGTTTTGCGTGAATTTCAGAAAATTAAATCGTGTTGTAGTATTTGATCAAGAACCATTTTTTTCTCCCATGAAAATCTATCTCGCAAAAGGGTACTGGCAGGTTCCAATGGCTGCCAGGGCTCGGAAATTAATCTCTTTCGTGACCCTAGATGGTCAATGGCAATTTCGTTTCCTCCCATTCGGAATTGTGGTAGCTCCCGCGCTATTCACACGTATGATGCTCGTTGACGGCGTGAATAACGTTGTATCATACATTGATGACATTTTAGTGCAGGACGGTGATGGTGTTCTACATCCAGTGGCTTATGCGAGCTGCAAACTGTCAAAGTCCGAGCAGAACTATTCCGCTAATCACTATAGAGAAGGTATGCCTTGCCATAGTATGGGCAGTCCGGAAATTTGACCTATACATATTTGGACGGGCCTTCATCATACAAACAGACGACAGGCCCTTAATCTTTATCAACAAATCTAAATGACTGAACAAACGTGTAATACGTTTGGCCATAGTGCTTCAAGAATATAGGTTCAAGGTTGAATCAATGTCTGGCAGAGTTAATCACGGGCCCGATTTTCTCAGCCGTGTTCCTGGTACCTAAGGCTACTAGTACCATTAGCTCGCTGCTTAGAGAAAGACCTTCAAAGGTCACTGCATTTCTAGCCTAAGATATTTTAGACCAAGTTTTGTAGCACCTGTAAGCGGTTGTTATTAACGGATTTTCATTTATAATTTTGAAGAACCTATAAGCTATCGATATCAAGGGATCTTCATAAATAAGTCTTAAGGACTTAGAGGCTATCTTCAGACTGTCTTCCAAAATTATTCTTCACGGTTATATTTTGAACATTGGTGGTAATATAAACACACTGGGAATTGCCAGCATTTTCTTTTCGAGGGAAGGGTAGTGTCACAGGTTGACTGCTGAAAACGATATTTATTAATGATTTTTATATGTAATTCAGTTTTCTTACCCTGCCCTGTACTTTCCCCGGGCCAGTAGAGTCCGTTAACCTTAAATCCTTGATCAGTTTTCATGTTTTGACTAAGTGCAGTGGAGCATGTCAGGTCCAGCTTTGCAATGCCCTTTGTATTCATTGGATTTTAAATGTGTTATATTTTCTGCAAAGCTAGAATCCCCTTTCTCCTTGTCACAAGTCTTTTCTTATGCCTAGTAATCACTCAACTCAAAGTGTCTTGGTGCATTGGGAATTTTGTGTGAAGGCCAGAGTTGGTTTGCGTACCTGGAACTGAGAGGTTCACCTGTGAGCTGAACACAAAAATTGCTCCTAGCATGAACTTGGAAGTAAAGTCCGTGGACATTTTTGCCAAATAAACAATGGTAACCAACTCTTTACCAAAAGTGTACAGCATCATGAAACTGAAGTTACATGTATAATAGTTGGCACTGCATAAGTTTACCAAAACAGCAAAAACGTTGGGAAACCAAGCACCAGAAGTAACCCTGTGAGGGATGGTTTCTATGAAAACCCAAACTCTGATGCAATATTAGTGGGCATGTACAATTGTCCTTATTGCATTGTATAGACACTGTATCCGAGCCTCAGTAAAGAACGTAACTTGTTAGTATATTTCATTACTATTATTATTACTACATTAACTTTAGATGTGTCCTGTTCAATTTAATTGGTCTTAAATTCAATCCTATATGTACGTTCAGCTTTCCTGTCTAAATACTTTCTTCTTGTGAAACATTTCTCTTGGGAAGATTTGTTTTAGAACGGTAAAGATTTAATAAGGGTTTCATATGTCTTCAGGTATTGCACTTTGTAAGTCAACATGGTACCGGTATTAGCTCCTTGTCCGGCTTCTTATTGGCGACAGCTACCAACCAAGCCATATGACCAAAATTACCTTCACTGTATATAGTCAATACAAAAATTTATCACATATAAGCAGTCACAGTTGTTTGTTCACGTGTGTGTGTGTGTGTGAGAGCGCTCGGGCTTTCTTGGGCATCCTTTCTTAATGTTTCAAAAGAACCCCGGGACAATTACAGCTTGATCTCTCTGGAATTTAACATCGCAGAAACATCAAAAAAGAGGTCCAGGGTACTGGAAGTTCAATACCACTTTGTTAAAAGACACAGAATACTGTGAAGGTATTTAATCTGTAATACGGGATAATATGGAAATATATAAATCTGAGTTAATAACTCAGTAAATGTTTGGGACACATTAAAATGTATAATCCGGGGATTCTCAATGAGATATTAAAAAAAAATCAGAACGGTACGTTGTAAGCAAATTGATCTGGAAAAAGGAAAATTCCTACTTGTCAGATATCTTATAGACAATCATGACACTTCTACGTTTAACAGAGTAGAGGTCTAAAAATCAAAACCTGAAGAAATATATGAACATAAAGCAATGGGTGCAATCATGAGATCACGTTGGGGCGAAGAAGGGGAACAAAATACAAAGTATTTCTTATCTTTGGAACGTAAAAATTACAAGCAAAATAAAATAAGTAAACATCGGACAAATCATGACACAATTACGGGTCAGGAAAATATATTAAGTAAATGTCATAATTTCTTTTACGAATTGATACAATTCTTCTGGAAACAACAATAGTAATGGTGATTTTCCTTTCAAACATAGAGAAATTCCAAAACCTCTAGAAAATGATAAGCTTATCTTGCATTCAAAAGAAACATTAGATGAATTGTCAAAAGCTATAGTCGAAATGAAAAATGGAAAATCGCATGGACTGGATGTATTAAATGTTGAATTTTATGAATATTTTTGAGAGGAAATAAAACAACCATTTATGGAATCATTACATTATTCTTTTGAACATGGAATTCTGTCTACTAAGCGGAGACTGGCAGTTGTTTCGCTGATCACCCAAAAGGGAAAGGATAGGACAATTATTAAAAACTGGCGACCCATCTCTCTTTTGTCTGTGGATGATTAGATTATTACAAAAGCGTTGGCTAACAAATTCAACCAAATGTCCACATTGGTTCACAGTGATCAGACTTGTATTTTAAAGGGTAAATAAACATGAATTGGAGAAAATATTCGCTTAATAATGTAATACATTTGACAAAATTAAGAAAACGTTCTAGTATTTTGCTTCAAATAGACTATGTGAAAGGCTTATTATACATTGGAATAGGAATTCATAAAAAAGCATTGAAAGCCTTTAATGTTGGTGATCTTTTTAAACGCTGGCTCGATATAATGTACAATGATGTAACAACTTTTATTTTCAATAATGAATACCTATCAAGCCCTTTCAAATCAGAACGAGGAGTCAGACAGGGGTGTCCGCTGTCCCCTTTTTATTTTGTTCTCGCAATAGAACTCTTCTCCATATATGTAGGAAAAAATCCAAATATACAAGGTATTACAGTGTGAGACACGGAAATTAAAACACCACAATTAGCTGACGATACCACCTGCTTCTTAAAAGATGTAAAGGCAGGAAACAAACTGTTATCATCATTACAAAAGTTTCGAATGTGCTCTGGGCTGAAAGTCTAAACTGAGGCAAGACGGTTGGGGAACAGAGTGGGCATAGAAGATGGTAATCTCCCAGTTAAATGGTGCTCAGGCGACTTCAGAGTGCTTGGAATCACATTAGGGCAACATAAGCAAAAACGGTTGAATACAATTTTAATGAAAAACTGTAAGACTACATGACTTCCAATATAGATTAATTCACAGGATAGTTTCATATCACAGATGGCTTTATAAATGAAAATTACAAGTTCTCTTGTGTGCAAACATTGTCATGAAGAAGAAGAAACATTGATCAACAAATATCATAATGTAGAGGTGTTCGAAATTTTTGGGAGGATCTTGTCAGATGGTGGAATGGTATATTCAAGGTAAATATGATACTTCTAGAAACTAACATATTATTTAGAAAGTATAACAACATAAATGTATTGGAAATACATTTGAATTATTGTCTCTTAATGGGACGGTACTTAATTAAAAAAAAGACAAAGACAAACCTGTTTCATTAATATTATTCAAATCCTTTTTTACAAACTTACCTTCATATTTAGCACTACAATCACTCAGAGCAAAGTGTATGGAAAAAATTAAGATCTGCTCTTTCAGATAATTATTTCTATAAAATTCACCTGTATTCCCTCCAAAATGATGTGACGTGTAAAGAATTATATATATCTACAAATATATTAAGTATGCATATGTATTTTTTGCGTGTATGTGTGTGTATACATCTTTTACATGTTGCCAATATTGTATATGTGTGATAACGCGTTGTTATATCTATGTCTCTGTCTAAAAATGCAT
The DNA here is from genome assembly GCA_026874595.1 of Sipunculus nudus. Classification (NCBI taxonomy): domain Eukaryota; kingdom Metazoa; phylum Annelida; class Sipuncula; order Golfingiida; family Sipunculidae; genus Sipunculus; species Sipunculus nudus. The sequence continues at coordinate 68,174,247 of CM049315.1, forward strand.
GCAGACAAATAAGTACAGCTATGTATAGAGAGAAAAGTATTCTACAATTATTAAATTTTTTTCAAAATCTGTTTTTAATCTGTCGATTGGTGTTCTTGAGTGAAGATTGTTTGAAGTGCTTCAGCAGCAACCACAACAGGTTAGCTGGTAAATATGACAGAATCTGAAACCACGTGATGTTTTGTAATCATTGGGAGAAATTGCTACCTTTCAACTGCGCAGTTAAGATGCTAGTAGTAGTATCCTATGAATGTTGGGCTGAAGCCCGTGTTATAAAGTAGTATTGTTTTTGTTTTTTAAATGTAAGTCATTTGATATTAGTAATCAACATGTATAATTTGCTGAATCATTCTAAAACTCATTCTATCAGAGAAATATCAGACAACCTTCAGAGTGAATTATCCACATTTACCTGAACTTAACATTGCTAGAAATTCTTATATTGTTATTATTATTATTATTATTATATATATATATATATATATATATATATATTTATATGTTTTATATATAATGTATACTCGCTGCTTGTCTCTCGGTGAAGGAACCTCCAGTTATTACCTTTCACGGTCTATGTTCTTTTAATTGCTCGCACTCGTTGTGGGGAGGCGTCTAGGGTGTAGAATGGTCCAGAGTTAACTTGCATACTTAACACGTAGCAAAAATGAAAGCGAGTGTGGGCGGTAGTTACACATAATACCCAGCGCGCATGTACAAACCCGGATCGCTGTATGGCATATGACAATAGCATTAAGATTACGATGCCCAATCGTCATCTTCCCTTTTTCAGAAAAGTATTGTGCATAGTATAGTAGAACGAATTCCATATAGTACATATTAAAATTAGAAACATGTTGATCTGATTTAACAACCTAGTGATCACAAGCTATTTGACTTTTAGGTTTTGTTCGGCTTTGGACTTTTGATTTTGACACACGGCCATATCGAGTTACGTATGACTGAGTAGATGCTGCACACAAGCACTTGACACAATACACAGAAACAAGGTTTGGTTTATATGGAAGTGAGAGCCCCGGATGTATTTTTTTTTAAATCTGGATGGCGAGAAAAAAAAAAGAACTTGGGCGCTTTCAACTTGATGTTTGTATAATAATATGGAAACGTTTACCCATGTTTTGGTTTAAATAAACAAGGTCTAATCTTGCGTACCCATTGAACAAGTAAAACTAAAAATGGGTAAACCGGTGATGTTTCGACAAAATATAGCTTTAATGCCAATATACCGATCATATGTAATAGTGTCAGTGGCCGGGGCCTGTATGGCGTATCTGCTCTGGTCTGGTATGCGTCTGTCATCAAATCTCCTGGACATTGACAGAATGTCCAGGCCTTGGTGTTGTGATATGTTTACATTCCATCTGAGGTTTTACACTGATTACATTCACGTGCTTAGGATGTAAAAAAACGAATAGCCGTCTTAACCACTGAGCCACTACGGACTGTGCTGAAGGACAGTCTGAACAATGACTCGTATCCGCATTCTTCTCCGCAGCCTTGATCTGGTTTGGCTGGGCCCGATATCTTTATATATGTTGTTACAGGTGCTCTTTTTATTGTGTGACACGGGCGTAACTCGTGTTGTAGTTGCACTCCCAGTTTAATCCGTACTGGTTGAACTCTCGTTGTCATGCTAGCTTGGGGCTTTCTCGCGTTTTTTTCTTGGCTTTTTTTAACTTCTCGTAATTCTTGCAGTGTGCCCAGGTAAAGTAAATATCTCAAAACATTTAAACTAAATTTGTGTGGACGTTTGACGGCTGACGGTATATCGCAAGGTGTGTCCACTATAAGCTTATGAAATTATATATATATATATATATATATATATATATATATATTTATATATATATATATATATATATATATATATATATATATATGGAACCCCAGGGCGGTACTTGTTTTTAACGTGATATAGATACATATATATATATATACATATATAAATACAAATACATATATATATCATAGTCTGGTATGACAATGCTTTCAATTGAACTAAATAATGATATAATATACGAAAAACAATTATCATTAATTTTACATGCTTAATTCATTGCAACCATTTCTAACAAAAATATATACATAAATAATATGAAGACATGAGTATAATTCATCAAATTTGAAATTATTTTACAGCGATGAGAATCGAGCAACGGCCGAGTGGGTCCGGTGAGGTATAAAGCATTTACACTTAGTCTGCTAACAATTTATACAATTATATCTGTATTATATATATTTATATATATATATATATATATATATATATATATTTATATATATATATTGGTTCATTGGGCATCTGATTTAATTAAGCTATTTTTATTTAATTTATACTTTAATGTAAACCAATGACATATATTTCATGTAAATACTCAGCCAACCTTACAATAAGAATACGACCAATAGCATCAGAAGAACGTAATTATGTGCTTTTCAATATATAATATAAATAAAATATCTGAACATTTGATAAGGCCAGACTAAACACATTTGTTTGTGGTGAGCTTTGACCTTTTTGTTTAGTCTGACTTAAGCTATGGTATAATAATTATTATTATTGTTGTTGTTATTATTATTATTACTATTATTATTATATAGCATTATACAAATGCTTGAATTGCATATTAGAGATGTATACTGCCAAGGCCAGTGGTGATGCTCACTGCCGACCAATCAACTGCAATATGAAGGGAAATTTTATATTATGTCTATACGGTTTTATATAATATAATATTATATAATATAACACACTGCTTAAATGTAATTTCTCTATGAATATTAATCTAACGTGAGTACCTCTTATGAAATGATAAAAAACTCATAGATAAGTGGTGTTTGCAAATATTCATATTCTTCTCTGAGAATGTAGTGTAGGAGCATATGCAGCAAATTCGTTCGGAGTCAATTTTGTTTTAAAAAATGTGACTACCTATGCATTTTTGTTCTTCACCTTCCTATGAAGCCTAAAAAGTATGGTTTCAATTATTTGACCAGTTGTGATATTTCCTTCAGCATGTTTGATAATGGTTTTACAAAATAATTAAAAAAAAACTGGGACCGAAACATAAACAGAATAGACAGAGACAAGAGCATAAGAAAAATTATTTATGGTATGCCTTTACATACTAAAAGCACAAACTAATTTTTCCTGAACATTCTGGGATTGTCTAAAATTATATTTTGGGTTTATTTTTGACATATTTTCCAGTACTCGTAGTTTAATATACAAATAGAGTATTAAATACTATATACACAGTGTTTTCCCCCTTAATATGTTATGGTATCTGCCAATTTTTCTTTTGATCATAGAATAATGGTTATACTCCTGTACGCAAGTTGTGAAAAGTTTTCACCAGTTGTGCACAATATAAAAATAGCGTGCACGCCACCTGGTGGCCATACTGCGTGACTTCACAAATCAAGACTCTTCAAGCATCCAACCGGTGTATCTTCTCCTTGTGTGGAAGTTGTGCATGCGGAAGGTCAGACCTCTGGCCCTTCAGTGTTGTTATGGTAAACAAGCGCTCATGGACTGCGTTTACACTTTACACAAATACAGAACCTTTACAACGTATAAAACAGGTGAACTGGAGATACGTATGCCGGGAGAGTTTTGTAAGAAAAATGTATTTAGTCACTGATGGCGTGAGAAAAATGCACATATTATTGCAAATATTTATATAGCTTTAATATTTTAGGAGGAGGATAAGTGTTAATTATTCTTGTCTAAAAGCAATGGTAATCTGTAGTCATTAGAATTATAGGGTTATGTAGCTCCCGCCCGTACAGGTTTATTTATCCATTTTATTCGTGTGTTTGTTGGATAGACCATTAAATAGTAGGTTGAACAAACAGATTCTTTGAGACTTAGTCACTTATGGATGCTGACAACAAACAAAAGGCTCTGTAGATTATAATAGTATTGATTTTATTCATCAGAATTTGACATGCATGAAAAGTTAAATATGATTTAAAGGAATTTTGTATGTGCTCATTAACCTTTATACTGACTTTCTCCATATCGATCCTCACCATGTAAATCAGTAATTTTGTTGTTTTTATTGCCTTTTATTAATATTGCAATTATAATTATACGGAAAAATTTATGTTAATCTTGAAAAAAATGCAAGAATTTTAATTTGATTCAAGGCATATGTGTTGTTACATAAGGTAAATATCATTTTGTACGCGTGTGCGCCAACTCAAAACCTATTGTAGATCACCGTGTCAGGGAAATGAGGTAACGGTAGTTTTCGTATACTTTTTTCTGTTATATAAAATTAAATACAGTCAGCTTCTGCATCTGACACGCCTTGTATTTAATTACTCGTGTATGTCCACACACTAGCTCTAAAACTTAACAAAACGGTGGCATTGATCACAGAAGAAAACGCAACTGAAATGGCCAGGAAATAAAGTATAGTATTAATAATTTACATACATTTAATCTTACTAAATATACATTTTTTAGTTAGCATAATTTATTAGAAGGGTTTGTATGATGAGTGATACGTTTTCTTTAACAGCTGAGGAAACTTCTTTTTCAACGGTGTCAGGATATATATCATCTATTCTACACAGCCTGGCATAAAAATATGAAATATGCCATGGAATAAGCGGCGGTTTACGTTTATTTCTCTTGTGAAACATAGCACATGGTGTTTGTTTACTTGCCTCTTCACAACGAGGCCAATATGGCCGCGGAACCGTGTTTCCGTGTATGCATTCACCAGGTGTGCGATATTACAAGCACCAATGGGCCTATCTAACCCATCTCCAAACTGATTAAACATGGTTAACTTACTTTTACCATCAACTTAAATTATGCTATAATCATCTTTAAATAAGAATTAAAACAACTTCTCAATCTTCCTACCCAGCCTCTTCCACTGATGCACTTATTAATACAAGGTATACAGGCTGCCATAAACATGAAAGAGAGGTCATGGGAAGAGATCGTCATGAATTTTCATAAATATTCAAATTTCAGGAACAACAGGCCACATTATGCTGGTACATTCACAAACGCTTCAATATAGGGTCTTATTAGGATACGGGGGTCAAGATATAAAGTCAACCCAATAATCAAATTGGCCTATTTTTAGCTCAGCTGACTGAAAGTCATCTGAGCTATAGCGATCACTCTTTGTCCGTCTGTCCGTCTGTCCGTCTGTCCGTCCGTTAACCAGGCACAAATCGTAACCGCTGGACCTAGAACCTTGTAACTTAGGATTCTGAGAGGTCCATAAAAAATCTCCTTGGAAACCAGAAATTAGGTCTCTGTTACCCATATCCTTCGAGCTATGTGGCCCCAAAGTACCCCCCAGAAAAGTAAAAAATTTCATACAAAAACTTCAATATCTCATTAACTACTTGACTGATGGTCATGATTTTTGGCATACATATTGATCATGAGATGTTACATCACTTCCTGCAGACTGGTGGCGCCACCTGAATTTTTCGATTTTTTACGAATTTTTTTCTCTATTTTTGAGACCTTTAAAAATGTGAACATCTGTTAACAAGGCACAAATCATAAAGACTGGACTTAGAATCTTAATTCTTGACACACTGAGAGGTCCATGAAAAATCTCCTTGGAAACCAGAAATTAGGTCTCTGTTACCCATATCCTTCGAGCTATGGGGCCCAAAATTACCCCCCAGAATAGTCAAAAATTTCATACAAAAACTTCAATATCTCATTAACTACATCACTGACGGTCATGATTTTCGACATACATATTGATCATGAGATGTTTCATCAGTTTGTGCAGACTGGTGGCGCCACCTGTATTTTTCAATGTTCACGAATTGTTTTCTCCATTTTTAGACTTTTAAGGATGTAGTTATCTGTCAACAGGGTACAAATCGTAACGACTGGACCTAGAATCTTCGTTCTTGACACACAGGGAGACCCATGATAAGTCTCCATGGAAACCTGAAATTTGGTCTCTGTTACCCATATCCTTTGAGCTATGGCACTCCAAAGTACAGCTCAGAATAATGGAAAATTTGATACAAAAGCTAAAGTATTTGAACAACTAATGCAGAGATAACCATAATTGTTTGCATGGATATTGATCATGGAGTGTTTCATAAGTTTCTGCAGACTGGTGGCACCACCTGTATTTGTTCGTTTTTTTTTACGAAATTTTTCTGTATTTTTGAGACCTTTAAAGATATGAACATCTGTTAACAGGGCACAAATCATAAAAACTGGACCAAGAATCTTCATTCTTGACACACAGGGAGACCCATGAAAAGTCTCCATGGAAACTTGAAATTAGGTCTCTGTTACCCATATTCTTTAAGCTGTATGGGTCCAAAATACCCCCCCCCCCATGAATAATGGAAAATTTGATACAAAAACTGCAGTATTTCAATAACTACAACACTGATGGTCATGATTTTCGGCATACATATTGATCATGAGCTGTTCCATCAGTTTCTGCAGACTGGGTGTGCCACCTCTATTTTTTTTTCAAATTTTTACGAATTTTTTTCTTTTTTTTGAGACCTTTAAAGATGTGGTTATCTGTCAACAGGGTACAAATCGCAACAACTGGACCTAGAATCTTCATTCTTGTCATGCAAGGAGGCCCATGAAAGGTGCCTGTGGAAACTTGAAATTAGTTCTCTGTTACCCATATCCTTCAAGCTATAGGACTCTGAAGTATCCCTCAGAATAATGGACAATTTGATACAAAAACTGAAGTATCTGAACAACTAATGCAGAGATCACCATGATTTTTTGCATGGATATTGACCATTAAGTGTTTTTATTAGTTTCTGCAGACTGGTGGAGCCACCTGTATTTTTGTATCCGCCAAAACGAAGTTTTGCGGATACTATGTTTCTGACCGAGTTCCTCCGCCGTGGCGGCGTTCGTTTCCAGAGAGCTCCTCGGAGACTAATGGACCGATTTTTCCCAAACTTACACCTATTATCGGGTCACATGTGAACTGGTGCCTAACCAATTTGCATTGACCTCTGACCTTTCCTCTCTATCCAGTGTCCATTTGTGGGTCTGTTTCCACTCATAAACCCTCATATCTCGGGAACCGTTTGACCGATCAGGAAATAAAATTGATACAAATGTAGACCTTGGATTGCTTTATAACATACACAAAAAATGGTGGCGCCACCTGTAACCATGTTTGCACAGTGTCCATCTGTTCATCTGCCTTGGGTTAAAATCACTCATATCTCTGCAGTGAATTGACTAATTCACCTGAAATTCGTCATGTGTATACATCCAGGATAGCTTTCTTGATTTTATGACAGGTGGCGCCACCTACGTTCACGTTCACGCTGATGACATCCAAGCTTATATCTCGGGAACCGTTTGACCGATCAGGAAATAAAATTTATACAAATGTAGCCCTTTGATAGCTCTGTAACATACACAAAAAATGGTGGCGCCACCTGTAACAATGTTTGCACAGCGTCTGTCTGTTAGTCTGCCGTGGCCTAAAATTACTCATTTCTCTGTAGTGGTTCGACATAACTGCCTAAAATTTTGCAGGTTTATACATCGTGGACAGCTTTCTTGATTTTATGACAGGTGGCGCCACCTACATTCTAGTTAACGCTGGACACATCCAAGCTCATATCTCAGGAACCATTTGACCGATTGGGCCAAAATTGTGCATGTGTTTAGATCTCACATAGGTCTTTATCATACACAAAAGGGGGTTACCTGCAAAGATTTTTGCACAGTGTTTGTCTGTTTGTCTGCCATGGGCAAAAATCGCTCATATACATGTAGTGGTTTGACTTCTCTGCCTAAAATTTTGCAGGTGTATACAACTTGGACAGATTTCTGGATTTGTGGTAGGTGGCACAACCTACATACACATTTAGGCTGCAGACATCCATGCTAATATGCAACATACCTCACTCTATTTCCCCTTGCCACTCAATCCATGCCTCACTATCCGATTTTGGCAGATACATGTAGTCACTTGTCGGTTACCCGTATTCTAGTTTTTAAAAGTTTACACATTTTTCTCTATTTTTGAGATATATAAATACAGACTAAATCTTGGCCTGTTGGTTAATCTGTTTGATGCTTCAGTTGAATGGGTATATACTACCATTCTGGTGATAAAATTTCCTTTTGCGAATCTCTTCCCAGTCAGCTGAGCGTCATGACCCATGGGTCACTTGTTTAAGCAGAGTACTCACAAACCACTGCATGTCCACCATACCAATACCGAAAGTGGCAGATTCCCCCTCATAAGTTTTGCCCGACAATCATTCAAGTGAAGGCTTTAGACTTAAAGGGTCTTTATGGCAGTAGGTATACAAGTATAAGGAAACAAACCATTAAAACTATACCATTAACATGTTAATGATCTGTTCTGGTTATTTTTTGTCAAACTGATTGCAACTTCTCGCCTTAAAAACAAGAGATCGTATAATTTAAGGGAAAATGGAAAAAGAAGAACATATCCAAAAAGTTTTGCTAAGGAGTCCCAGTAATGTTGCTTGTTCATCCTGAAGTTTAGGTAATTTGTCTGACTGAACAACCTGAGCTAGCCTGCCATTGCCTTTGGTAGTTTCTATACGCTTTGCACTGGAGTCATAGTAGGCCTTCTTCGCATTTCCTACATAAGTAAGACGTCCGCAGAAGTGGATCCGGGTGGGGGGGGGGGGGGCTCCAGGGGGTCCGGACCCCCCTTTTTTTATCAGAAGCTACCTTTTGTAAGGGCTTCAGACAAAATTTTGCGGCCTGGACCCCCCCCCCTTTTTTTACTAAACCTGGGGACTTTTTTGGGGGGTTTTCATTAGTCCTTCTTGCTTGGACCCCCCCCCCCCGTTTTCTAGATCCTGGATCCGCCCCTGGTCCGTTCACCTGTTCAGGTGGTATCAGAGTTCCTTGGCTGTTGGAATAACAAATCTAAGCCTGCAAGAGTTAAGTCTAGGCTGGAGACCCAAAAACAGAAACACACAGAATATTCCTCAGGTTCAGCTGATTAGGAATCTGTTCCATCACATTCATTTTCTCTAGAATACTCTTAGCAAACTGAACGGCTCTATCTTCGAAACCTTTAGACTGGAAATAAGTTAATATGTTCAAAATCACAAACTCTGACAAATTCTGAAAATTACCTGCTACTAAACTGACCCCCGCCATCTGTCACAAGTGTATCTGGTATACCTTTCTACGAGAAGTGGCTCTTCAGCTTAGTTATGGCTGCTCTAGAAGACGTGCTATGCATATAATTCATCTCAAACCGTCCTGAATATGGGACTACAGTAACTAGGTATTACGTACTATTCCATGCAAACAAATAAGAAGCGACAATAGACCATGGTCTATCTGGCAAAAGGTTCTTCCTGCTATTGAGCTCTAATACGGTTACATACAGAATAATTGCTATGCCTAGCCGCTATGTCTTTACACATACAAATAAAGAAAATATCTCTAGCTCTGTATTTTGGAGATTCAATACCTGGCTTTCGTATGGAAACGTATGTTTCAGTATAAGATACTGAATCATATTGTTTCAGTCAAAAGTTAAAGATAATATACTTTTTATGAGCCCCAACATCCTGTACCTTGTCAAAAAGCAGGCAAGATGTTACTCACTTAACATGATAACTATTAAAACTAGAGAGCCTTTTTTTCAGGCAGAAAACTATATTTATTTTAGTTTAATTGTATACCAGAAATTAAATCAGCATTTTTCAATTTTTTAAAGTAATTAACATAAACGTAAAATCATTACTTTAAATTTTGTCTACTTGGAACATGGCACATTTTTCCTCTGTAAGCACTGTTGATTTACTGTTCACATGATGGATCTTTTTTATGCTTTTATAATCGGAAAGTTAAAAGCAGGGGTTAAAACATTGTAGCTTGTATTCATTTTTGGAAGACCAAGCCGAGTACTGTTTACAACAAGTAAGCCAAGTGCACAGGGATGCACTGAGTAGCTGGGATGGTCTGAAGGTCTGAAATATGAAAGCAGTTGATACAAAAAGATACAAAGTTTTAGAAGACCATGTCATATAAATAATTGTTTTCATCAAGCAAGGATACTAATGCAGATCGTGCAGCTTCCCACAGAGATGTTATGTAACTGTACTTGGGCAACCAGCCAGGCAGCCTGCAGTTACCACCACAGAGACCTCTCTCTCTCTCTCTCTCTCTCTCTCTCTGTCAATAAATAATTTCAATAAATAAGGAGAAATTTATAATTTCATATTTATTTTACTGGTGATTATTACAAAATAAATTTTTTAGTTTTTGTAAAGAAAAAAAAAAAATATATATATATATATACATATAATATTATACATTCGATTCTTACAGAAATCACTGACACATTTTATGGTTTAATAATGGCATTAAACACCTAGTCATTAACAATCCTGTTTTTTATGTGTAGAATTAAATGTAAGTGATTTAAAAGATATATTTTAGGTTTACAGAAATAAATTGGTATATGTGTAATCTTATAAATGATATATTAAAGCGATGAAAGGGGGTACATTTTAGCCTTTATTAAAATGCTTTGCTTTTTTTATCTCAAGATTTTTTAGGTAAGAGTATTGTTCTAAATGAAATCCTTTAAAAATAATATTGAAATATAACTAGCAATCTGGTGTATATTTTGTAGCATTTTATCCATATCTCTTAAGGCTGGCTAGACCTTGCTATGCATGTGTACACTAGTATACTGAGAAGTATTAGCAAACATTCCTGGAATTTAATTTTTCGCTCATTTGGCCATATGTTTAATTAATTACATTTAGAAATACATCTTTTCATATAAATCTTAGGCCCATTTTGCATTATGAAATGGTTTCAGGGCACAATTGTCATGTATTACAGAGTACAATATATACTTAGCACATTTAATTTATACAAATTTGAAAAAAGTAAATTATTCTTTCCTACCAAAAATGGATTTGCTGAAACATGGTATATACTGTGAACTAAAAACCATAATTCTCCTGCCTGAGCAGAAAGTGAAATTAAATTATCAATCTTTTCTGTCCATCTGTCCTTCCATCTGTAAATATTTCATATTTCACAATTTCATATGCAACACAGTTTCTTAAAAAAAAACCTTTTTTTAGGACATTCATGTCAGAGTATTATTTTGGTAACATATATTTGGTACTTGGTTATCATCAAATAACAGGGCCATTTCCTCTTAAGCTTTTCAAATGCTAATTATATATAAAAAACATTAACAATAGAAATAAGTATTTTTTTGCATTTGCTTAAATTTTACAAAATTCAGCTGAGCGCCGTGTCCCATAGGTCCCTCACTGTTTTATGACGAATGACCGCTTGGTGACTGCAGACATGTAGTTTTAAATTGTTATCTGGTTATAAAAGCGGAAGGATATAGCTCGTTTCGTCTTATAGATCGTCTTGTCGATCTGTGTCGTTCGCTCAGGTCAGGCAAACGAATTCTAAATTTCATTAAAACTAATCATATAGCACATTTGCCTATAAAATTTCAATTATACTTTGCATAAACTGGACCTCTGAGACTAAAAATTCTCAACAAAAACTTTAGTATTATTGACACTCTCAGCACCATATTTTTAGGGAAGAATATAAACAGCATATATTTCTAGACTTAAGTAGTTTCTAAATTTTCTAACGTCACAGCCAAACACATCAGGGCACTGTCTCTCTCTGTTTTGGATGCAAGTCTCCCATTGCAAAACAAATCGAATTACTCTTATACTGTATATATTAACCCACAATTGCTCGAATCGCTATAAATTTGATGATTGATATATATATATATATATATATATATATATATATATATATATATATATATATATATATATATTGTTACAGGTGCTCTATTGTGTGACATGGGCGTGGCTCGTGTTGTTGTTACATTCCGTATAGTAGAAGGTTCCCGGCTTAGGGTGTGAAGGTATATAAAGGTCTGTTTTTTAGAACCAGGGACAGACAGCAGAGCAGATACCAGCGGGCGCAGAAGCGTGTGTCAGATTAAAGGATCTTATCCGACGAATGAGGCAATTATAGATATTTCAAGAACTTTCCTGGATTTTATACACTGGACTTCAGTTTATATTCTGTGTTGTTTCAAGAACTTTCCACTTGACTGTCATTCTCCGAGAGCTTACATTCAAAGGACTTATTTTGGTGACACTGTTGGTATTCAGGTATTGTACCATTATCTTTCTGTGTGATCGTATTGACTTGTTGTTATACCGCTGTTTCACTGTATAATTGTATTGTTTTAGTGTATTGTATTGTTAGGATTATTTTAGGAATAAATTATAGTTAATTGTTGTCAAAAAAACACTGACTCCTTTATTCAATCCCCTAGACATTTCCCGCTGCCTAGTGTTACAGAATCTGATTTCTTTTTTATCTCCATTACAAAATTTGTATTCATCACGCATACGTGATCTGTTTATATTAGGTTCCGTAACATAAAATTGGGGGCTCGTTCGGGATGCTTAATAGTTTTCAAATTTATTAGGCCTTGACCTGGACACATTGTTTTATCATCCATTGTTTACAAGATGACATATTGTTTACAGTACATTGTTTACAGGATTTATCTCAGTGGTTTTTTGTTATTGGTTTAACATCTTAACATGGCAGATTTCAAACCTGAGACATTTGTTGACGATCCGGACCCTTATCAACTTGAATAGTTGTCAAAAGAACAATTGTTGCGTTTGGGACAACACTTAGGGCTAAGTGTGAAAAAAGCTTTGAGAAAGCCTGATATTATTGATAAAATCATGCAAGATCTTATTAGCAAAGGTTTAATTGAAGAGACTGAAGTTGAACCATCAAAAAATGACAGCCTTGCTATGCAATTAGAATTTAAAAAGTTGGAAATGCAACAAGAGCTAGCATTTAAACAGTTAGAATTAGAAAAAGAGAGGGAAGAACAGTTAGAAAGAAAAAAAGAAAAAGAAAAAGAAATTGAGTTAAAACGACTGTAGTTAGAAAGACTTAAAGTAGTACGCAGTCTAAATGCTGCCCCAACTCAAAGTTTTGATGTTACTAAACACATTAGACTTGTCTCACCTTTTCGAGAAAAAGAGGTTGATAATATTTCTTACACTTTGAGAAGGTAGCTGAAAATTTAAAATGGCCTAAAGAAAATTGGACTATGCTGTTACAAAGTGTATTGACTGGCAAGGCCAGAGGAATTTTTACAGAGCTTTCAGTAGAAGCTGCTGCTGACTTTGACCTGGTAAAACGGTTAATCCTAAAAGGTTATGAGTTAGTTCCAGAGGCTTACCGCCAGAAATTCAGAAATTGGGAAAAGCGCAAAGAACAGACCTACGTAGAATTTGTTAGGACAAAAGAGCCGTTGTTTGATCGCTGGTGAAGTTCTAAAAATGTAATGAAAGATTATGACAATTTGCGCCAGTTGATTTTGCTTAAAGAATTTAAGCGCTGCATTAATGCAGATGTTAAAGCATTTCTCGATGAGAAAAGTCCTGAAACACTTGTTATTGCTGCTCAATTAGCTGATGATTTTTCATTTACACACAAAATGTCCTTTACTAGCAAATCAAATCAGTCATTCACAAATAAGAATGTAAAACAGTATGGTCAAAACAAGTTTACAGCGCAGTCACCCAGTACTAGTAGTCCTGATATTTCAGCAAAGCCCATAGCTACACCTCAGTCCACGTCCACTGTGTCTAAGTCCAACAAAGACCAGGCATTTTCAAAGTAAATCTGTAATTACTGCAAGAAGGAAGGTCATCTAATATCTGACTGCTGGAAACTTGCGAATAGACCAAATAGCAAACCTTCTTGTTTTGTTTCAAAATCTATGTACAGCATAGTACAAGGGCCAGGCTCTTTTCATTTTAAAAAGGGGTACAACTCCTCTGTTGACTCAAATAAAGAGTTTGATGCTTCGGAGGCCCAAGAGCCGTCTAAATCCAAAGAAGAATCCGTAGATTGCGGGGTAAAAACCTCAGTTGATTCCTGCGAGGAATTAAATAAGGCTAGGTCCTTTCAAGACTCCTGCGAGGAGTATTCTCTTAATGAGGCTATGTCCTTTTATGACTCTTGCAAGAGTATTTCAAATGAGGCCAGGTCCTTTTATGACAAACAAAAGTTTGTTTCGAAAATTCCTCTGTTGACTCCCATGAGGAGTTTGGTAAGGATGTAGATTCCTTAGATGACTCTAAAACAGAGTTTATGACTGACACCTTCAATATCAGTTCTTTGTTTGACGAAGTTGAGGTAGTAGATTCCTCTCCTGACTCTGAAATGGAGTTATTTGAGCCATTTATACATGATGGTTTTTTATTACTTTCGAGTAATTTTTCAGATTCTACCCCTATTAGAATTTTGAGGGACACTGGTTCAGGCCAGACTCTCATGTTAGCAAACACTTTGCCATTTTGTTATAGGTCCTTTACTGGTGCACATGCACTTGTTCATGGTGTGTTTTCAGACAGGCACACTTCAGTTCCGTTTCACAGTATCCATTTAAAGTCAGATTTGATTTCTGAGAATATTACTGTGGGCATAAGAACCACTTTACCCTTTAAGGGAATTCAATTGCTACTAGGTAATGATGTTGCAGGTGATAAAGTACAGCCTGTACCAATAGTGACAGAAAAGCCGTCACTTGATCAGGACACTGATCCGGAAAGTCAGGAAATTCCTGGTTTGTATCCTTTATGTGCTGTAACTAGATCTATGGCCAAGAAAAACACACATGAGGATAATGGTCCAGATAATAACACTCTGGGAGTCACTAGTGACTCGTCTAATGACTCGCCCGTACTGGATGCATCATTCTCAAGGTCAGAACTTGTCGCGGAACAGCATAAGGACCCTGATATTTCATGTTTGTTTCCCAGGGCAGTTTCTAAAGATAAGCTGTCACAGAACCCAGTTTGTTTCTATGTCAAAAATAGAGTGCTTATGCGTAAATGGCGACCACCTGATTTATGCGCTGATGATGAGTGGGCCATCAAACATCAAATAGTAATGCCCAAAAGCTTTCGCAATGAAGTTCTAAGAATGGCACATGAGGCTCCTTTGTCTGGCCATTTAGGTATAAATAAAACTTATCAGAAAGTTAGTACACACTTCTATTGAAAGATATGTACAATATTGTAAATCATGCCATACATGCCAGATGTTTAGGCAAGCCCAATCAAAATCCTCCTAAGGCCCCACTTAGGCCTATTCCTGCTTTCGAGGAACCATTCAGTAGGATTATTGTTGATTGTGTTGGACCACTGCCCAAAGCAAAATCTGGACAATTATGTGCGCATCTACCAGGCTCCCTGAGGCAATACCTTTGCGCAAAATTAATGCCAAAAGTGTTGTCAAAGCTCTGACCAAGTTTTTTTCACAACTTTTGGATTACCAAAATCCGTCCAGTCTGACCAAGGGTCTAATTTTCTGTCTGGCTTATTCCAACAAGTTATGCTTGAGCTAGGTATTAAATAGTAGAGCTCTTCGCCATACCATCCTGAAAGTCAGGGCGCCCTCGAGAGTTTTTACCAGACGAAGGAATCCACCTATTGCTGTTTGCTGTCAGAGAATCCTTTCAAGAGTCCTTGGGTTTTAGTTCCTTTGAACTAGTTTTTGGACACTCCGTTCGAGGACCATTGAAACTACTTAAAGAAAAACTCTTGCGTGAAAATCCTGATTCTCTTAGTATACTCCAGTATGTCTCAGACTTTCGCACTAAACTGCACAATGCTTGTGAGATTGCAAAGTCAAATCTAAAATCTGCAAAAAGTAAAATGAAAACAGAGTATGACAAGCACACTGTAAGTAGGACGTTTGAGCCTGGTGAAAAGGTCTTTGCCTTACTTCCCATCCCTGGCAGACCTCTGCAAGATAGGTATTTTGGTCCTTACATTGTTGACAAGAAAGTCAGTGATTTAAATTACTTACTTTTGACACCAGATAGACGTAAAAAGAAATAACTGTGCCATGTTAACATGTTGAAACCATATTATAACAGAAATAGCACACCAGATGTTGTACAAAATGTTACTGCTGTAAATTGTGTAAAAACTGACCCTGAACCTAGTTAAAGTAGATACTGATTGTTAGTGTTATGTAGACATTCAGTGTGGTACAGTACCGTTAAAAAACTCAGACGTGCTGAAAGACCTGGATACCAAACTGTCACACCTTACCGCACAACAACAACAAGACCTAAAGAACCTGCTATTGAATTATGAACATTTGTTTAGTGACATTCCAACGCGAACTAACATGTTGTGCCATGACGTCGATGTTGGCGAGGCAAGCGCAGTCAAGCAACATCCATATAGACTGAATCCAGAAAAGCAGAAGTATCTACAGGATGAGATTCAATGTTTGCTGGACTATGATTTTATTGAACCTTGTAATAGTAACTGGAGTTCACCATGTATTCTTGTGCCAAAACCTGATGGAAGTTACCGTATGTGCACAGATTATCGAAAACTGAACTCTGTCACCAAGACTGACACGTTCCCGAATCCGAGCATCGATGATTGTATTGATAGAGTCGGTAGCTCCAGATATGTTTCCAAGTTTGACTTGTTAAAAGAATTCTGGCAAGTTCCGCTGACAGAACGAGCGAAAGAAGTGTCCGCATTTGTGACGCCACAAGGACTGTACCAGTATAAAGTTAAGCCGTTTGGCATGAAGAACTCGCCAGCCACGTTCCAGCGGCTCATCCATATGGTTGTCAAGGACATTCAGGGCTGCGACGCATATATTGATGACCTTATCGTGTACAGCGACACCTGGAAGAAACATCTGCAAATTCTTTGCGACCTCTTCGAAAGACTCAGTCTGATCGTCAACTCAGATCGTCAAATCGTGAAATCTAAGTTTTGTCATGCACAAGTAACATTATTGGGTCATATTGTAGGGCAGGGTCAGGTAAAACCTGTTGATGCTAAGATAAGTGCTATTTCTGCATTTCCTAGACCAGAAAACAAAAAGCAAATAATGCGTTTTCATGGTAGGTTGGGTACTTCAGGAAGTTTTGTACAAATTTTGCTGCTTTAGCTGAACCTTTGACTAATTTGTTAAAGAAGAAACAAAAGTTTGTATGGAATGTTCAGTGTGAATATGCATTTTAGAATTTGAAAGCCATTCTGCAAAGTTCACCAGTTTTAGCAGCTCCAGACTTTTCTGTACCTTTTAAGTTAGCTGTAGATGCTAGTGATAGTGCTGCTGGTGCTGTGTTGTTACAAGAAGGCAATGATGGCATAGGTCATCCTATTTGTTATTTCTCAAGAAAGTTTAATGCAAACCAGAAAAACTACTCCACTATTGAAAAAGAATGTTTGGCTTTGATTTTGGCGTTGCAACATTTTGAAGTTTATGTTACTTCATCAGTCAGGCCTATCATTGTCTTCAGTGATCACAATCCCCTCACGTTCATGAACAAGTTGAAGTGTAAAATCAGAGAATGTTGAGATGGAATTTGTTCTTACAGGATTACAATCTTGATATCATACACATTAAAGGTAAAGACAATGCACTTGCTGATTGCTTATCGAGATGTTTATGAAATGTTGTAAAAATGATGTTTATGTGATGTTGTAGATAAGATGATTTTGAGATGTTGTAAAAATTTTAGTGGTTGTGATCGCAAAAAGAAAGTTTTCCGTGAAAACTTTCTTTTTTCTTACAGGAGGGGGAGTGTTACAGGTGCTCTATTGTGTGACACGGGCGTCGCTCGTGTTGTTGTTACATTCCGTACTGGTTGAACTCTCGTTGTCATGTGGGCCTTGAGTTTTCACGCTTGGTCGCGGGTCACGTATTTAGCCTGGCATGTGTAGAGACACGCGGCTATGTCTTTTTAGAGAATTCCTGAAACGCCTGTTAACTGTGGAGTAGGGTAATTTGTAGACTGTTCGAGAAGTAGAAGGTTCCCGGCTTAGGGTGTGAAGGTATATAAAGGTCTGCTTTTTAGAACCAGGGGCAGACAGCAGAGCAGATACCAGCGGACGCAGAAGCGTGTGTCAGATTCTAAGATCTTATCCGACGAATGCGGCAATTATAGATATTTCAAGAACTTTCCTTGATTTTATACACTGAACTTCAGTTTACATTCTGTGTTGTTTCAAGAACTTTCCACTGGACTGTCATTCTCCGAGAGCTTACATTCAAAGGACTTATTTTGGTGACACTGTTGGTATTCAGGTATTGTACCATTATCTTTCTGTGTGATCGTATTGACTTGTTGCTATACCACTGTTTCACTGTATAATTGTATTGATTTAGTGTTTTGTATTGTTAGGATTGTTTTAGGAATAAATTATAGTTATTCGTTAACAAAAAGCCATCGACTTCTTTATTCATTCTCCTAGACATTTCCCGCTGCTTAGTGTAACAGAATCTGATTTTTTAAATCTCCATTACAAAATTTGTATTCATCACGCATACGTAATCTGTTTATATAAGGTTCCGTAACAATATATATATATAAAGACTGGTGTATGTTGTTTCATTGCATAATAATTCATATAATAACTTGTTTCCATCAGCTGCCAATGGCAGCGCTGCTAACAGGATCCCAAGCACGTTTTGTCCACAACCAACTGCGTCACTCAGGACAATCCCTGTGTATAGTAATACAGCGTAGTCTGTGTACGATATGATGTGCTAAGTTGCAGCAGCGGCGCCGTGCATTATCATTACACTGGCACGAGATTACTCCAGAAGCATAGAGGCGTCACTATCATCAACACACAACAGGCCCGCTCAGGCTGGATCGCGGGTCGCAATGAAAGCACAGCGTCATCACTGCGTGTGAGAATAATTCTAAATTGCCTTGAGTTTGAATCAGGATGTTGGCATATGATCGAGGGCATACAGACATCGTGGTTGGAAACACCTAGACTGCGACAAGCGAGTTTGACTGGAATTTAAAAGGTAAATAAGTGATGTGGAAATTGGGTACGTGCAAAAAAAAAAAAGATATATAATATTGGTCATTTACAGTCTGTAACGGTTTATGTTTTTGGCCTAATATCAGCAATAACTACAAGTGAAATGCACAGGGAGATTATAAAGGGATAAGAATCTGTAAACTATGTTAAGTGCAAATGAATATTGTAGATAACACATTTTAAAAAGGTCTTAATTTTCTTTGGCAGCATGGATCTTCAAAGCGATTCAGCATTTCTGTATTTAAATGTGTGGTTTGATTATATTGTCACAAAGCAAGTTGTAGTTGCATTAATGTTATCATGATTCTTGATCTTAGTTCGCATGGCCTTCCAAGGGCATGCAGGTAAATTATATGACTACTGGTTGTTAATTTCTCTTAATTAGTGCACTGGCCTAACCTAACCAATGAAGCAGTATGGTAACTGAATCATGTCTATACTAACGGTTACTATGGCTGCTTTCCATCATGTGTATGCACAGGGAACAGGGTTTATGGTAAGTCCCACTCATTTGCAGGATTTAAATGTTACCTGTGAAGCAGTATGATAACTTAATCATGTCTATACTAACGGTTACTATGGCTGCTTTCCATTATGTGTATGCAAAGGGAACAGGGTTTATGGTAAGTCCCACTCATTTGCAGGATTTAAATGTTACCAGTGAAGCAGTATGATAACTTAATCATGTCTATACTAACGGTTACTATGGCTGCTTTCCATCATGTGTTTGCACAGGGAACAGGGTAAGTCCGACTCATTTGCAGGATTTAAATGTTAGTAAAATCAGATCAGTAAAGAGAGTCTGTGGTCAACAGAAGGAGAGTCAGTGGACATAATTAAATGAGTAGCGTGAGGACACAGAAGTCAGCAGAAGGAGAGTCAATGGATATAATTGCATGAATAGCGTGAGGAGACAGTAGTCAGCAGAAAGAGAGTCAGTGGACATAATTACATGAATAGCGTGAGGAGACAGTAGTCAGCAGAAAGAGATCGAGTCAGTGGACATAATTGCATGAGTAGCGTGAGGAGACAGTAGTCAGCAGAAAGAGATTGAGTCAGTGGACATAATTGCATGAATAGCGTGAGGAGACAGTAGCCAGCAGAAAGAGATCGAGTTAGTGAACATAATTGAATGAGTAGCGTGAGGAGAGAGTAGTCAGCAAAAGGAAAGTCAGTGGACATAATTAAATGAGTAGCATGAGGAGACAGTAGTCAACAGAAAGAGATCGAGTCAGTGGACATAATTGCATGAGTAGCGTGAGGAGACAGTAGTCAGCAGAAAGAGATCGAGTCAGTGGATATAATTGCATGAATAGCGTAAGGAGACAGTAGTCAGCAGAAAGAGATTGAGTCAGTGGACATAATTGCACGAATAGCGTGAGGAGACAGTAGTCAGCAGAAAGAGAGTCAGTGGACATAATTACATGAATAGCGTGAGGAGACAGTAGTCAGCAGAAAGAGATCGAGTCAGAGGACATAATTGCATGAGTAGCGTGAGGAGACAGTAGTCAGCAGAAGGAAAGCCAGTGGACATAATTACATGAATAGCGTGAGGAGACAGTAGTCAGCAGAAAGAGAGTCAGTGAACATAATTGCATGAATAGCGTGAGGAGAGAGTAGTCAGCAGAAGGAGAGTCAGTGGACATAATTGCATAATAGCGTGAGGAGACAGTAGTCAGCAGAAAGACAATCAGTGGACATAATTGCATGATTAGCGTGAGGAGACAGTAGTCAGCAGAAAGAGATCGAGTTAGTGGACATAATTGCATGAGTAGCGTTAGGAGAGAGTAGTCAGCAGAGGGAGAGTCAGTGGACATAATTGCAAGAATAGCGTGAGGAGACAGCAGTCAGCAGAAAGAGATCGAGTCAGTGGACATAATTGTATGAGTAGTGCGAGGAGAGAGTAGTCAGCAGAAAGAGAGTCAGTGGGAATAATTGTATGAGTAGCCTGAGGAGACAGTAGTCAACAGAACGAGAGTAAGTGGACATTGCATGAGTAGCATAGGCGTGGGAACATCTTTTTAGTGAGTGTGTGTGTGTGGGGGGGGGGGGGGAATATATAATATCGACCAAAGGGCTATAGTTCTCCGGAAGGTTGGTCCGCTCCATGTGTAATAACCAGAAACATTTCTGCACAAAATTATGCATATGGACCTTTTTGTTAGTCTGGTTCGAGTCTGTTGTTAATTTCAAGTATGTGGGTTGCAGTACAGTTGAACATTTCAGTTCTGCACCTCACATCAAACAACCCAAACACTACCTGCCGTAAATACATTTTCAATCAGAAACCAATGTGGATGCGTATTTAACACCGCGCGTGTCTATTTCACACGGCCCCGTGTATGTCAATTTAAAATCGACCCGCATAATTGCAATTTCAAAAACCGACTCGCATAGGTATCGATTTCAAGCAAACTCATGTATATTTCAATTTCAAATGATGATGAATTCAAAGAAAAATGGTTAATTCCATCTTCTGAAACCAAAGGTAAAATGTCTGTCATTGCTTTTTTAAAAATGAAACCGTTACATAAGACCAACTTTACAATCCCCCCCCAAACACAAATTGCGTAGACACAAATTGAGGAGAAAGTAGTCATCAGAATGAGAGTCAGTGGACATTGCATGAGCAGCGTGAAGTCGGCAGAAGAGATAGGGTGAGTGGAACACTTAGAAAACCATACTCAGTAAGAATCATCTTCGCCAACTGTTTATAAGTGTAAAGCCCAAAATAGACTCAAGGTGTCATTCCATTTGTGCGTATGCAGTATATATGCATATAAACTAAGTTATATTTAGATAGCGCGCTCCACCTCTGTTTACACGTACGAAGCACAAATGTAGGCCACGCTAAAGGCTGGCTTGCTCAATGCAATGCAATGCTTCAAGTCCTTTTCGTCACTGGACATGCACAGTTGAGAAGGTCAGTGATCTTCGCCCTGCCTGGGTCGTTAGACGTTCCAGAATAATCTGGAAATCCCGTGATGTTATTCATAGTTGGAAAGTCCGCTCTGTCGCAGTGGTCGATGACGGTAATGCTGGAACTAGTGTATCCTGTAGACTGCAGACCAGTTGCACTGGAGTTGTGCTGTAAACCTCTAGTAATTTGAATGTCTATAGGGATGGATCGCTGCTGCACTGTGTTGATCTCCGCGGTCTTCGGGTGTACACTGGTCATGGTTGGCTGGAGAACTTCAATGAATGTTTCTTCTTCTTATTCGGGAGCAAAAGTCATTATTTCGCAGCTGGTGGTCGTGAATAACTGATTGTTGTTGGTATTAGGGCCTCAGTGGCGTATCCAGGATTTGAAAAAAGAGGGGGCGCAGGTCTAAAGTCGGGAAAGGGGGCGGTTCTGCGTCTTTTAGACATGTCATATATATATATATATATATATATATATATATATATATATATATATATATATATATATATATATTAATTAATCATTTTTTAACTATATTGCTATTCCACAAAGCCCTATCAGTAAAATCAAACATATTTAAACTTGTTTGAACGCACTGCGTGGCTCTTAAATTGTCTCCTTCTAAACATATCAATTATTGTTAGTTCGTGCATAATTATTATGATCATTATATATAATTTTGTAAGGTATCCAGTTCTATTGTTTATTATGTTAACCGTGGAACCCTCATCTATATATAATGCATTATTTAAACAACAGAAAATACATGCATAAGAAAGTGTAGTGTTGTAACATAAATGTATTTTTAAGTAGAAGATGGTCAGCACACATGTAAAAGAACTGAAATGGATTAACTATTATATGTCACTGCATCTGTCAAAGGTTACTACATCTATTTTTTCAAATAAAGCTTCTGATAATGAATTCCATAATATAGGTTTTCGTAGATAAATTATTTTTGCAGCAATTAAGTTCGAACTATAGCCAGTTGGAGTTATAAAGAAATAAAGATAGTCTGACCTGAGGTAATTAAAGTACATAAACAGAAGAAATATTAGAAGTGAACAATACTCTTTGACTGTTATTTGCATACCATTTTCAGGTCTATATTATTGTTGAAAATGCAGCTTTCAGACATAAAGCCTGGCCATCTAGCTCTAGTGACAGTAGCTGGGTATTTAGAGGTGATTTTAATTACCCCAGAATCAAGAAACCGAAAGCTTCAATATAGTCTCTGGGTGTATTCCAGAATAAATGTTAAAAATGGGGCATATACAAGCGTCTAGCGGAAGTACAAATAGCTTGCATGGATCGTTTAACAATTTTTGTCCAAAAACACGTGAGAGAGAGAAATAAAACATGAAAGAAATGTGTAAGTATATAATCCCATAACTGTTTAGATTTATTTTAGAAATTTTCAAAGTCTGACACTCTTTACGTTTACATTACAGACAATATCTTGGTAAGCTTTTGTTCTTTCTCACAAAATTTCAACAAATACAATAAAACTAGATTCTCTTTAGGTCAATAGGAATATATATATATATATTTACATTATAGGCAAGATCTTTTTCTTTCTTCTTTTCCATATGGGAATAGCATTACCATAACCGTTCATAGAGAAACATGATAATATTTATTTACTTAAAACGCCATATTTTATCTATGTGTGTATGTTTACTCAAATAATCGAACATAAAATAAATTTGAGTTAACAAACATAACACTTGCCAGCAGTTGACTGGTATAAGTGTAAGCAGAATTTTAGGGGGCGCGCGCCCCTTTGCGCCCCCCCCCCTATGAATACGCCCCTAGGCCTATCTATTCAGTGCAGTTTTCATCGCTTGAAGACTCTACTGTAGTGGCTGATTCGGACTCTAGTTTAATAATGTCGGCAGTGCACTCATCAAATCAGGATCAGGATTTGTTGTATGTCTTGGTGTAACTTTTCGTAGTCTTATATACTGCCACTTAAGGCAGCTTTTACACAGGCTCGTACTACTGGACATAGTTCTTGAAGTTGTGGAACAAAAAGGTTTTTTCTCCAAATTAGGCAGGTTCATAATTAAGTTGGCCGTAAGCAAAAAGTCCTTCTCAGTAACTGATCTGTCGTGGTCGTCCCAGCCATGATGCAGAACAGAGGCCGCCGCTAGGTATAACGTCTGTATTGGGCTCATATCCAGGGCTAATGTAAACACATCAACTAGTTCTAGGATGGGTGGTAGTGGTTTTGGGTCAGTCTGGGTGGCGATACTTGTTGTTGTCACTGTTGACTCTGTCTCCATTGTAATGGTATCTGTCTCTGGGGCTGGTGTGGTCGCTTGGATGAATTTCTGTTGTATCTTGATCTTGTATTATTTGCATACTGGGCATCCCTTGTAGGCGGTGGTGTGCTCTCCCTCACAGTAAGCACATTTTCTGACAGTTTTGGGGCAAGACTTGGCCGAGTGGTCTGGGTCTCCATATCTGAAACAGCGTGGAGTATTCTGGCATTCCCGACTGGCATGTCCCCAGTTGAGGCTAAACGATTTAGAGCGCCCCAGAAAAAAATGTGTGTAAATGGGGCTAATTACATGTTCTTCTCCGTTCAGGCGATTAATAAATAAAGAAGCCTAACGAACGACTTTAACCTTCATCCCATCACGGGATTATAGCATAGTTTCCTATCTTCTAACTACGAATCTCCATTAAACTTCTATCTCGACTGTAATTGCCTCCATCAGGAAGTCATGCGTATATCCCCATTTGCGTGTTTGTTTACCACATAACTCGGGCAGTCATGAACTTAATCTTATGATATTTGCACAGCATTTCGGGAATCGGCCAATGAAGAATTGATCACATTTTGGCGTGTAACCAACACAAGATCCGGATACAAGAATGTCATCAAGGAATATTCACAAATGTATGGCCACTTATGCACGAATGAAACTGGTTTTATGGGCCGAATAAGTGAATGCAAACACGTTTGTATTTGGGAACACCCCCCCCATACACACACTCATATGGCGGAGGCTTGCATACCTTAGAATGCAGATTTCTAATTTCCTTTATGGCTTGTCATGAAACAATTTGCAACTCTCTGGCCAGCTGTACGCTAAGACTACATCTCCGTTACAGCGTCATACTCTTTTAAAATCAAACCATGAAGTTACCTTTTCAGAATTATCTAGTACTTCTCATTGGCTCTAGTACTATCTGTATCTTGCCACAAACAAAACCCCTTAAGAAATATCGGGATTTCAAGGCTTGACCGAACATCCGGTAACATTTCTTACATCTAGAATCATCTGACCGTTTAAAGCCATGTAAACTAATTTTCTGAAGTGATATAACCAACAAGTGTATACACGTCATCCAGAGTGACTGTCCTCTCCGTACAATAAATCATATCGTTCACTTCAGCGATCCGTATGTGTATTTTAATGCTAAGAAATAAAGCCAAATAATTAAATGTATCTCTCAACGTCACTATTATGCCTCAACGTCACTCAACCCTCCCTAAGAAAAAAATCTGAGACATCTTTTTTTAATTTAATTAACAAGCACACAAGTGCAAACTATTTTTAATAACAAACACAACCTATTAAAGTGAAATAGAAACTATTATCCAGAATATAATCGTGTTCTAATCTGGCGTCAAAAGTTACAGAGAATCCAGTACGTGAGAAAAATTTAGTATATCCATGATAACGTATGCAGTGCTCCATTGGTACAACAGTGTAATATCAGGATATTTCATGATTTTTTCTGTTGATATACATAGTATGATCACCTGAATACGATTCCGAATATTATATGGTTTTATTTGTTACATTGCAAAACTTATCACAAACGCGGCTTAAGAGTTTTATGCTCTATATGACAAGTGTTTCTTTTGCTAGCTTAAGCCACTGGAAATAACTGCGAGTCATGCTCTTGTAACTAAATAGCACCTGTTCCCACATTTGATGCATCTCTCTGCAATTCAAAATATTTCTTGGGGTCAGGCAAACGGAGGTCTACACTTTTGGTTCATATTACAATTTTTTGTATGTCTAGTAGTTAAACTGGTAGCTCTCAAACACCTTCACTCATATCTTACTTCATATGTAACTTAAGCTATTTTGTGAAAAAAAGAGTAATGTTCAGATAATGGCACTTGCCAAGCCCTTTCGTCAGATTCATCTTGGAGAAATATCTGTCTCCACTTATTTTACTACCCTAGTTCAGAATCTACCACTGTAAATATATTCAGCCTATGATAGTCGACACACACTATGTTCGGCCCATAAGATGAAGTCGATTCTTGAATCCATACACTATTTGTTCCATCTCGCTTTCAAACCGCTGATGATGCGTGACATGAAGTTGATTGTTTTAGCATGTCACATATCCTGCTTGAGAGATAACCTCACAGCATATGTTATGAGGTTAATTCTACACTTATATACACTTATGTTTTACCAAAGGTTTGGTACCAGGTATATCTGTGAATACAACACAATATTCCTTAGTGACTAATCTTATGTTTCCCTCCTGATCTAATTAGCTCATATAACTACACCGCAGAAAACTCTGGCTGTACATGTGTCTGGCTCTAACGCATTGTCATCATGTACACCAACGTAACTAGGCTTCACAATGGTAGCACAAACAACATTGAATAAAGCACCAGACTTACAATTAATATGCTCTTTTACAATCTACTGTTTGGTACTCGAGCTCTGAACTTGATGCGGTAGGTCTCTGGCCTTCCCATTGACTTTATCTTACAGATATTACTGTCTACTCTGCCTTATACAACATATGACCCCTCTCAGTCCATCAATCCATAAGCAGCATGTTACAGTCTGTTGGAAGAAATATGAGTACGTGAACACCCACTGGCAATTTGCTGGCCTAAGCTTAGTCCTACGGAAAACTGTATTCTGGTTATCTCTTAAAGTCGGTTATAGTATATACATATGTGTATGTACAAATATACTTGTGTCTGTTTTGGACTTCTGGTGTTTACCTCGATTTTTCAGACTACTTTCAGGATTTCCATAGGTCCCATAACAGTTCGGCCATACAATGACCCAAATGCTGAGAAACCAATTGATTCCTGTTGCAGCTCTAATAAGTGACTAACATTTATAACATTGCCCCGGCGGTTCTTCACACAAAGTTCTATGTATTTTCTTCAGAGTCCCCTTCAAACTTTCAGCAAGCACTTTGATATCGGGGTGGTTTGTACTAGATGTTAGTCTCTTGGTGCTTAACAGGCGAGACACTTCATGCATGCATTGTGAGATACACTGTGCATCCTGATTACTCAGAATCTCTTCTGGGATGTCTAGCCTACTGTTAACAGTCTGCGAGGTCTACGAATCTCTAGATGTTCTTTAGTGATACTGCTTCAGAGTAACATGTGGCATAATAGATCTTGTTAGCTGTGACGTCACGTAGCCTAGCAACCCACCATCTTGGTTCTAAACTGAACCAGCAGTCCACCTGACAGCTTCACAAGCCACTCATTTGTCATTGAGCTATAAGCATAACTTGTTTTGATGAGCCCAAACTAGTAAAGAAAGGAGAGAATACAGTCAACTAACAGCATGTTGTGTCAGACATCTTTAATCCAGAGCCAGGTAAGATCAAATATACTGATGTATCTGATCACTAGGTGGCGTAATCGGTTTTCCTCACACCCTTGTCACCGCTCATGATTGATTCGTGGCCTATTTCTTTGAATCCCTGACAGGAAGGGTTCAGGTACAACAATCTGATAGACCAGACTGCTCTATGTAGAGCCTATAAAATATCCTGGATACGTCCTAGTCCTGTCTCTGATTACCGCTCCTTCTACACTTGTTTACACTTGTAAACCTTTCCCTGTCGACCTGTTTCCCTTAACCCCTTCAAAGACTGATAAAGGCGTTCAAAGCGGGTAAGACTGCTCACTCTGAGCTTTAAAAGTAGTCATAGCATATACGTGTCATTCTGTGTTGGGATAATGGGCCGATGAACTCTTTCAATATTTCCCACATTCAAGTCCAACATACGGTTGTCCACTAACTACCACTATCTTACAAACCTATTTGGTAT
The DNA here is from genome assembly GCA_026874595.1 of Sipunculus nudus. Lineage (NCBI taxonomy): Eukaryota > Metazoa > Annelida > Sipuncula > Golfingiida > Sipunculidae > Sipunculus > Sipunculus nudus. The sequence goes on from CM049315.1 coordinate 68,202,172, forward strand.
CAATGTCAAGCACTGTCATATGACAGGCACTTTTTCGACTATGACTATCCCATATGTACAATATATTATTCCCTAACCTTTCACTTGAATATACGTCCTTGCTGTAACGCCCAGAAATACAGCCAAAATAATCCTGCCTCGCTCACAACTCACTATTACGCTGATTAAAACTTACTCATTAAACCTAAAATTTACCATTTGTGTCACTGTACAGCCAAAACTACAGCAACTAATGTCAAGCCAAAAGGAATGTATGTTTCCGGTATCGACAGGGTGACCATTTCAATTTCTACCGCTTGACATAGCTAGACTGTGGTGAAACAGGTTCTTAGTAGCACACCAGAGAAGAAGCTGATGAATAGGAAATTTAGATGAATAAGATTAAGCAGTATCGAACTACCAATGAACAAATATCAGAATACTGCATCAGCAGTGATTCTCGATGTTGTTATAACAGTAACCTTTACCGAAAATCAATGTTGAACGGCTGAGCTAAGGATGCACGATCAAATTCCGGAAGAAAAAAAGTATAAAAAAAATCATAATCAACCAGAAAAAAGTGCGGTCAGGTGAAGAAAATAAAGAATCTGAAGAAAGTAAAAATATGTTAGTGTTGATGTGTATGAGGCTTAAGTTAGGGTCAGATGAACCAACAATAATGTGTTCTAATGTAAACACAAAATCACACAAATTCAGTTCGAGAAAATTGAAAAAAAAAACAAATTCACTCGGATAACACTGCAAAGGTTATCAATGCTCTGGAATGTATAATTGCATAAATAGAGCACCAAAACATCAAAGTCAAAGAAAAGAACAGACTAGGTCAGCAAAGCTGTTAAAAAAATGGCAACAAGATCATTGGCTTAGAAACTCAAATGCCTTGCCTTTACTCAAAATATAACTTTCTAAGTCTAATCATTTTCGATTTTTGATGACCTTCGGAAGGATAAGAAACTACCATCGCTGTAGACAAGAACAACTAATAGCCTGCTAAGCTAAAAAGCAGGGCAAGATTATAAATTATCTAAATAGTCTGTGTATGTATAGCCAATCATGACCGTTTACGCAAAATGGCCCAATAATTGTAACATTTCACCCTCCTGTAGACTCATTTAGCCAGATTTCTTCATTTGATGGTCTTAATCTATAGAATGCAAAGATACATGTTTGCACTTAATAATTATAAAACTCACTGCATTACTTATTACTTTGCATTACTTTCATTTCAGAAATAGATGTTATAATCACTCAAGTGAAAGGTCTACCTTTTTATAAACATGGCTAGTTCACCCCGTGAAAAGACAACCGAAGAACAATCGAAAAAGGCTGGTGAGTCCTTCAAAAGATCAAGCTGTCATATTTTATAGCTTCCTGCGGAAGTGCACAGCTGGAGATTAATTCTAGTTGTCAGATAGCATGACTTAACTCCACCTGATATGTTGTGTTTACAAAACCCTCTGGGCTATGTTAATACAGACATTAAATCAAAATTACTGCATAGTATTCGGCATACAGGCAATGTATAAAGTGTACTATACACATGATATATGGTCAACTTTCATTACTCTCCCATCCAGACATAAATATATATTGAGCATCATTAAATCAATTTTTTCCCGGGAGAGTGAAAAGGGTAAGCACCAAATCATAGGCATGATTGTACGTATTATACATATCAAGAACAAAATACATGTATTCCCATACATGTTGTCCGCGTGTTCACTAACAGCAGTCGTTTACCAGACACGACACCTGCATATGGCCAACCTGAAGGCCTGACGAGTTAGGTGATCACAGGGTTACAAATACCTACAAGTTATCAACGCAACACAGTGCTAAAAAGAGCTGCTTTAACTTCAATTTTCTAATTTGAAAATCGGGTAAGATGGAAATTTCTGCATATTCATCTAGCGACTTTTCACTTTATGTGTCATCTGTTAAGGGTCAAATGACAGTAAAATAATAAAGTTTTATCTCTTAAGCCTAATGATGTTAATGTATATGTGACCTTAACTTTACGTATGATATGTTATCGACTACATAGCAGTAAAATAATAATCACTTATCACTTATACCTAGTGATGTTATTGAATATGTGACCCTTGAAACTATACAGTAAGTCAATATTTATTAGGAAGTCTTCATAACCCAGAAAACGTCTCGTGCTTCCCTTATGGCCACACCTTTTTTTCAAAGTAACCGTATCGTATTGGAACGTAACCTTTAATGTTATGAACATTTAGTGTTAATCATGCAAAGCTAAAAGAAATGTTATAACAAGGGCATTAGACAAAAGCATCACTTACAAGAAATGATTCCTCTACAGGTCAACCGAAGGAACACACTGAAGATGTGGACGCCATTACCAGGGGAGTAGAAGGTCTTAACTTAAAAGCAAACCCAAACCGTAAGTTGGTCAATTTTACCCGATTCACAGTTTCATCTTCATATGCTGACTGTATGTGTATTGTAACCATTTCAAAGTTATACCACAATAAACTTAATCCTTCATTATCACTATTTTATAAAAATGTTAAGCAGAGCGAGTTCCGGACTGTAAGGACCATAATCTTGAGATCTGCAAATCTTGAACAGCCTAAATCTTAATTACTCCTCGTCTGAGGATGCCTTGACAATAGTATGACTGATGACTATTATATTTTGTGAATGTGAATTACAGAACACTGCAGCTGTATTGACAGTGAGTTTCAAACTGATATACACCTTTTCTGTTGATTTACCAAAGGTTCAAAATTTTTCTTTGGTCTATTGGATATGCTCTGTTACCCCATTGTAAATCTATGCTGCAAGATGTTCTCACTTTACCTTTCGGCAAGCAGGCCCTACACACACAACGTGTTCATAAGAAACGCTATCCTTTCCCTTATTCATCGGGAGTTATTATACGAGTACCTATGGTGTGGTGATATTAACTTTAATCCTTTTGTTACTTACTTCTGTAATTATTTTTATTTTAGGTTACTCCTATCCTGAGATGGAAACGCTCCTGAGAAAAGCCATGGCCTTTCTGGAGGGGCATAAGCTGAATAAGTGTGAATATCTTTACAGAAATAAATCTCGTTCATACTTTAAGAGAATATTAAAAGGTTCAGGTATTATGGATCCACTAACAAAGGATATGAATGGGGACCCAAGAAGCCCTATAAACAGAGTTCTGCCAGGTGTATTCTTTTGTGCAAATGTGCACAATCGCACTGGAGAACCCATTCCTTCCTCACCATTTGGACCTCGCAGAATCCTTATTAAGATAAAGGCGTTAACCAAGGAAAACCTGGGCTTATATTTCGCCGACTTTTACTGTCCTTGGTCAGATCAGCACTATGTACAACTGGTATTAGTTCCAAAACCTTCTGTTTGGAAGTTCAAACCCATCTTACAACGGCTTGTAAAGCTTGACATAAAGAACAACCCCTTTTTCTGCACTGAATTTGATATAAAAATCAAAGAGTGGATCTGGAAGGTGTCCTCCAGGGCATGGATAGAAATTTTATATCTGGAAAGCATTGACATAGAATACTTAATACAGTGTGGTGATGCAGAATTAGTTGACACCGAAGTAAATACATACGGGGAAGGTGGTTCAGGCATTGTAAAAAACCCTGAATGTAAGATCTGTAACATACCATGAGTCCTGCACGCATTGCCACTAATGCATAGATGCAGTACAGGTCACAAGTTTGTCGGTCCTCGAACTATCGCTTTACTCTAGATAGTCCACATGCCCACAGTGTGTAGCTCTTTATAATGAGCTGTGGAACAAATGGCTGGACAGCTCATACATTATTCCCCTTTTATCTATGTTTGGAACACTCAGTATAGGATGAGGCAATAATAATATACCTTTTTTTTAGCTCATCTGACTGAAAGTCATCTGAGCTATAGCGATCACTCTTTGTCCGTCGTCTGTCTGTCCGTTAACAGGGCTCAAATCGTAACCGCTGGAACTAGAAACTTTTAACTGAAAACCCATAGAGGTCCATTAAAAAATCTTTTTGGAAACCTGAAATTAGGTCACTGTGTCTTATATCTTAAGAATAATCTCCCCAGAGAATAAATAGAAAATTGATACAAAATCTCTAGTGTCTGAATAATTAATGCATTGATTGCCATGATTCTATCCATGCTTATTGCTCATGGATTGTTTCATCATTTCCTGGAGACTGTTACCGCCACCTGTATTTTTGTCTAATTTTTATGCATATTTCTCTATTTTAAGACCTTCAGATGAAGTGGGCTGTCCGTTAACAGGGCACAAATTGTAACCGTTAGACCTAGAAACTTCTTAATCTACATTCAGGGAGGTCCTAGGACAATCTCCTTGGAAAACTGAACCTAGGTCATGGTGACCTATATTTTGCGAACTACATGCTGAAAACATGATTTTGAGCACCCTGTAAGATAGGGCACGAATTGTATCCGCTAAGCCTAGATTCTTATTACGTTCCACCTTTGGAGGTCCATAAAAAAATCTCATTGGAAACCTGAAATTAGGTCACTGTAGCCAATATCCTTCGAGCTATAGGGCTCAACAGTTACCCCCCCCCGCAGAATAATTAAAATTTGATACAATATCTCAAGTATCTGCATAACTATCGCATTGGTTGCCATGATTTTTTCCTTGTATATTCATCATGAAGTGTTTCATCATTTCCGGAAGACTGGTGGTTCCAGCTGTATTTTTTTCTATTTTTTCGCATTTTTTACTCAATTTTTTTAGACCTTCAAAGGAAGCAGTCCGTCTGTTAAAAGGACACAAATCGCAACCGTTAGACCTAGAAACTTCTAACTTTACATCCAGGAAGGTCCTAGGCAAATCTCCTTGGAAACCTTATATTAGGTCATGATGACCTATATTTTATGGACCAGTCAGACGGTGCAAAAATTGTATCCGCTAGGCCTAGGATCTTCTAACATGACTTTCAGGCAATTCCTGGGTAAATCAGCATGGAAACCTGAAATTACGTCATGGTGACTTATGTTCTGGGAACTATTGGTCAAAAATATAATTTTTAGCATCCTGAAAATCAGATGGGCACAAATTGTATCTGCTGGCCCTAGAATGTTCCAATTTAATATACATGGAAGTCTTGGGCAATCTGCATGGAAACCTGAAATTGGTGACCTATATTTTGCGTGCTACCGGAAAAGAAACATCTTTTGCAATCTTCATGGAAACCTGAAATTAGGTCATGGTGACCTATGTTACTGGCAGAAACATTTTAAGCAACCAGACAGTCAGACAGGGTACAAAGCTTTACTGTTGGACCTAGAAACTTCTGTCTTGACAACTTTGAATGTCCTTCAAAAATGTGCATGGTCATTTTTAGCTCAGCTGACTGCATACAAAAAGGCTAGATTTCATAGGAATGGTTTAACATATTATCATGAAACTTTTTCTTCTTGTTGATTTTGAAGAATACCACCTACAAAATTTGGCATGCAGATTATAAAATTCCTTTTGTGAACGTCTTCCTAGTCAGCTGAGCGTCATGACCCATGGGTCATTTGTTGCATTTAAAAATGATTTTTTATTCATCTTGTTCATATTTATTCCAAATGTTAACATACTTATTTGATGTAACATTGTTTTGTCAGACTATATTCTATGAACTGACAAAGTAATATTTCGTGAGTGACATGGAACCTTTCGTCTACATCCTGCTTGAGTTCATGAGAAAACATTAAAAAACTGTTACCTGGAATTCTAAATAAGCAAAGTCTCTAATTAATACTTTTGTTCCTCATGTTAGTTAGGCATTAGCTGGTATAATGCTGGCATAATGGACGTAGCATCTGAGATGATGTTGAACTGTTTCCTGTTTTAATAATTTGCAAACTGAAATTTACTAATTATGGATTCAGATAATATACTAAAGAAATCTCAACCAGTATAGCCAACAATGCATAACTCTCCTTTTTTCTAATCGCATTAAGACAAGATTGCCCTTTGTCACCTTTCCTTTTTTCGTTTCTTTTTTTCTATTCACATACGGAAAAAAAACCCAGGAAAACGGAGATAAAATTATTTTAGTTTGAACATGACATTACTTGTGATTTTTGGTAAATGTGAGCACAGGCCAAGAATATTGAGAAGTCTGTCCAAGTTCTGGCTTAAAAACAACCTAAAGGAAGATGTTGAGTACGACATACATATGCTTTCTCGTTCTACCTACTACTTCTGTCTAGTGCCATACCTTGTAATATTGAACGTTAGAAGAGAACTAATATTTATATATATCCTCTAATAAAATGAGTTCACTGTAAAATGAGTCAATGTGAGGCAATGATTAATTAATCAGTTATTGCATATAAAGATTGGCTTGTTGAAAATAGAATTGTAATATGACATAAAAAACAAATCACGCTTTATCAAAGCAGAATACAATTAAAAATAGCGAAGAATCGTCAGAGGAACTAGAGGAACCAAAAATTGACGAAAGATTCATATAGTATATAAAAGAAAACTCAACATGTGTTGTCAACAATGGATTATTCTCCTTGTTTTCTCTACGTAGCGGGGCGTAAGACAAAGTTTCCTTTGTCAGCTTTACTTTCTAAACGATAACCCTAAAAAAAATCCAGGAAAACGAAGGTAAAATTATCTTTGTTTGCAGATGACACCTTGTGTTTTTAGGTAAATGTAAGCAAATGCAGACAAAGAAATGTTGAGAAGTTTGTCGAAGTTTCGGCTTAAAACAAACCTAGACAAAACCGAAATCTCCCTGTCATATGGTGTTCCAGTCCTTAATAAGGAGTTGGGTATAACCTCATAAGCTTAGCGGAAGATGAAATAACTACTGCGACAGTGAAAAATATATTACGCTCAATCAGTAATAAATCAGCTCAGATTGAATCACAAATTGTCAAAGATAAAGCATAATTTTACAGTGTCGTCCTTAAGAAATGGAGGATTGAATGCACCTGACATGCACATCCTAAATGACTTTAAAATTGACTTTCATCAAACTTTCTTATTTTGGCGAAGAAAGTTATGTATTTACTCTTTTTTTTCAGTGACTGGACTAAAACTTTCGGACATGTTTTTAGATTGATCCAATGACACTTTAGCCCTTCATGTTGATGCTGTCACTTTTAACTGTACTAGTTATAGCACAAGTTAGGAACTTTGGTGTTGTCACTTATAAATGTACTAGTTATAGCACAAGTAAGGAACTTTGATGCTGTCACTTTTAACTGTACTAGTTATAGCACAAGTTAGGAACTTTGATGCTGTCACTTATAAATGTACTAGTTATAGCACAAGTTAGGAACCTTGGTGTTGTCACTTATAAATGTACTAGCTATAGCACAAGTTAGGAACCTTGGTGTTGTTACTTATAAATGTACTAGTTATAGCACAAGTTAGGAACTTTGGTGTTGTCACTTATAAATGTACTAGTTATAGCACAAGTAAGGAACTTTGATGCTGTCACTTTTAACTGTACTAGTTATAGCACAAGTTAGGAACTTTGATGCTGTCACTTATAAATGTACTAGTTATAGCACAAGTTAGGAACCTTGGTGTTGTCACTTATAAATGTACTAGCTATAGCACAAGTTAGGAACCTTGGTGTTGTTACTTATAAATGTACTAGTTATAGCACAAGTTAGGAACTTTGGTGTTGTCACTTATAAATGTACTAGTTATAGCACAAGTTAGGAACTTTGATGCTGTCACTTTTAACTGTACTAGTTATAGCACAAGTTAGGAACTTTGATGCTGTCACTTATAAATGTACTAGTTAAAGCACAAGTTAGGAACTTTGATGCTGTCACTTATAAATGTACTAGTTAAAGCACAAGTTAGGAACTTTGATGCTGTCACTTATAAATGTAATAATTATAGCACAAGTTAGGAACCTTGTCGTTCTACTGGTACATACTTATACAAACCACTGGTACATACTGATAATGCCAGAATGGTCAGTCACCATAATATCAGACACATGTTAGATGTATACAGGCCAGCTAGGTAAGCACTGTGTAATTTGTATTTTGAAAACAACCTATTTTGATTTTATGTGCGTTAACATATAAGAAATGTACATTGTAAAGCACTTTTGAACACTCTTTGGGTGAAAAAGGTGCTAAATAAACATGATATAATATAAATAATAATGACCAACATGATGAGACATTCCACGGTTATTGATATTTGTTAGTGGCCTAAAATAAATTATATGGCAAGCGAGAAGTTAATAATATGGTGCATATGTAAAAAGAAATGCTCTGGGGCGACAATTATGTTAGGATAGAAAACTGTTTTATCCTATGTGGTATAACGCCGGCAAAATGCGTGAAGATTACATGGCGGCTCATAAGGGGAAGCTTTCATCTCCAATTAATTTACAGAGAATATATGGCTATGAGTTTCATTACCTTGAATATGGTAACAGCTCCATACCATCTCCGGTCACTTTCTTGCAAATATTTACTATAAGTGGTTACAAGGACTTACCTGTTTCGAGAGAGAAATGGAGAAAAAGTATTTCTTAGATTCATATTTAGACTGATCAAATATTTATCAATGCTCATGTACTTGAACCAAAGAAGTTAAACTCCAAGGTTTTCAAAATACAGTTACATATAGAACAGCAACACACAGGAAATGCCTGGAGGTTGAATATATACATTGCATTGAGCGTGAAGAAATTATTTTGCATACATTTATTGAATGTGAAGGAGTCAGTTTATTCTGGAATTGGTTTATTAAATGATGGTCAAATCTTTGTCAAGAGGATCTTATCAGGTTTAGAAAAGATATTTTGATGTTATACAAATAGTTAACAGAAACAAATAGAGTAGAACCTAGCTTAACTATCACCTGAGTGTAACGACCACCTCAAATTAACGAAAACTTTCTGGTGGTTCTTTTTTTACTCTTAATATTAAACCTCGCTTAGACGAACACTAGAAAAAGCGACCACTTTATCGAGGTCCCGTTGGTGGTCGAAATTTCGAGGTCTCATTGCATTAGATAGAGGAAAGATAGTTTGATGTAATTCGAATAGTGAACAGAAACAATTATTAGATAAAAAACAAGATATTTTGATGTTAGGCAAATAGTGAAAAAACAACAATTTCCAGAAAGAGAACATATATTTTAGTGGTGTCCAAATAGTGAACATAAACAAATATTAGATGGAGAAAAGAAATTATGCTAATAGTGACAGAAACAAACTCATGTCTGTTGGTGGGACGATGTTACATTCATAGCTCAAGATATTCAAATGAACCTGTCATATTTTCAATTGTTACGTAATCGCGTGTTATAAGAAACAGCGCATATTAGGGACATAGAGTCAGGGTGATCAAAAATGTTGAGTAAAAACCTCTTCACAGCCAGATAAATTCAGGCCTCCGTGGTTGTAGGAGAGAACATGCTAAAATGCTGCATATACATGATTACTGTGGTTGCCTTTTTGTTCGCGAGGGTTTTAATTTCGCGATATTCGCGAATGGGAAATAATCGCGAAAATGCAACCCTCGGGAATAATCGGCCAATAGAGAATGTCCTTCTTATTTAGTGTAATCAATACTTGTATGGTAATAGTTTAGAACAGAGAGATTTTTTTTTAATAAATTACATCCTTGCAGGTATAGGGAAATGTAAGCCTTAAATTTGAACTAAACCACCTATGCTGTGTGTGCGGGCCCATCATTATATAAGAAAATGTCACAAACTCATGACTTATTCTCATTTTATAATACACACAGGTATATGGCTTTGCCAAAGATTTGATATAGGTTCTTGTGAGATCGCGAAAATGAAACCCTCGCAAAATATTAAAAATGGTAAAATCGCGAAATTTCAGCCTCGCGAATATGAAGCCAACCACAGTATATTGCCCATGACATACAGAAAAAATCATGTTTATCTTTCATGTATTATAAATGATGGCATTTCACACTTTTGTGCAAATGTCTTCTTGTATCATTTTATGTATAAATATATCATTTTTAACAATAAATATCTACTTAAGAAAACTATGATACACTGTCAATCATTGTATGGGTTCTAGACAACCACCACAATGTGTGTATGCTGGTGATAGGAGTGTTCACTGTTCAGTCATTCGTCACAGAGAGTGCGTGGGTGCTCTGGTTCGGGAGTCTGGGGCTGTGCTGGATCGTGTCTGTTTTTTAGCTCAGCTGACTTTCAGTCATGCTGAGCTATAGTGATGGGTCTTTGTCCGTCGTCCTTCCGTCTGTCCGTCCGGCCGGCCATCCGTTAGCAGGGCACAAATCGTAACCGTAGGAGCTAGGGCCATGAACCCTATGCAGTCTTAGAGGTTCTAAAAAGATCTCCTTGCAAACCTGAAATTAGGTCACTGCGACCTATATTCTCGAAGATATGGGGTGTGTTTGCACCCCCCAGAAATAATTCTTTTAGCCAAATTTTCATCCCAAACCTTCCATCTTCACATACAGCTTACCTACCAACAGGGGAAGAACCATAATTATTTTGAGGTCACAAGGTCAAAGGTCAAGGTCACAGAAACAACTTCTTTGAAAAGCCTGTGGATGCATTTTAAGCCAAACCTTTCATCCCAATTCTTTGATCTTTCACATATAGCTCACCTACTAAGTGGGAGAAGAATCCTATAGATGTTGAGGTCTGGGTCACATGATCCACTTCTTTGAAAAGGTTGTGGACACATTTCAAGCTAGACCTTTCATTCCAAACCTTTCAGCACTGATATCGCTTCTCTGCCAACAGGGGAAAAGACCTGTTGATTTTGAGATCATAGGTCAAGTGCACAGCACCCTCTTCTTGCGTGGAGTCATTTTCAGGCAAACTTTTCAATCTATACTTTCCATCTGTCATATATGGCTTACCTACCAATAGGGAAAGAAGCCTATTGATGTTGAGTTTAAAGGTCAAAGGTCAAGGTCACAATATTTTTCCAAATGCTTGTGAAAACATATTTCTGGTGAAACTGTTCAACCCAAACCTTCAGTCTTTCACATATGCCACATCTATGCATCACTCAATTTGATCCAAACTTCATATTTATGGGTCTTTTTGCTTGAAGAAATAACTGATTGATTCTGGGGTCAGCTGGTCAGAAGGTTAAAGGTTGCAGGTCAAAGTTATTCACTCATTGGTGCCAAGTAATTACACCAGATTTAAGTGGTTAGTAGTTACCCATCATTTAGAAAGGACCCAGTTGATATGTGGGCAAAAGGCCAAGGTCATTGGTCAGGGATGTTTGCAATAACTTATTTTGTAGACCATCTCTATTTTTCTTTTATATATAACCATTGCAATCCAGCTGATACATCTCACTGTGTCACTGTAATTGTGAGTGACACTGGTGACATATGACTCCCTTTTGTATCAGCCTATTAAGTGATAAGACTGAGTGATAAGTACCTCCTTACTGCATAACAATAACACAGTTGTTGGAATGCTTCAGCCAGGCATTAAGACTATGAGAGTATAGTATTAAGGTTTAACTACTGATTTATAAGATGATGGGAACATTTTGCAGTTTATTTTATGGAATCATAGCAATAAACTTAGTTTTCTAGATATTGGAATATTTATATATAAATCACCACAAATAAAAACAAGTGTTTGTTCTCATAATATGTGGATATGTACCTGGATTAAGGATGGCTTTTTTTCATTACAAGACTCTTAGTCATGCTTTCTGCATTTCCTTTCTTTCAGGTTTTGCAGTTTACCTACCCTGCTGACCCCATTGAAAAGCAGAGTTATAATAAAAAATATTAGACTTACACTTTTTACATTTGCATATCTATAAATCTGATATGAGAGCCTTAACATGCCTTTTGATTTGTTTTGGACATTATTACATTACTGTAGCATCCTTTGGAGAATTTGCCCCAAGTTTGGTCTTTTATTGGAGGATGTGCGATATCAAATGTCTGACTTGTCAGAAATCCATTATGTCTGCCAGTTAGCCACCTTAGAAATCCTTTTTTTTCAGTGCAGTTTCAGTGATTTTTCTTCAATGTTTGATCCAATTTAGAGAATGTTTGTTGTCTGATTTCAGACCTGTCAGAAGTTGAATATGGCCACCAGGCAACCATATTCCTTTTGATCATATTATCTCAAGAACTGTTAAAGTGAATGCAGTTGGAGTATATTAATCTTATCTTGCAAAGGATTGGGTCAAATATTTCTTAATAAATATTACCATCATTTATACTTTTGCAGTACAGTTGGCTTGTTTTAAATAAAATTTAATCAGAAGCACCCATTTCTCAATAAGTCTTGCATGGATTTCCTTGATTTTTGCTATATATGTTGATCTCATATTTGCCCTTTGTGGTGTTCCTTTTGTGACTGAAAGGTATCAAGCAAGCTCTGGGAATAGTTGCTGATAGCTTAACAATCAATATTTTTCCTCTGACCATAAATTCACTGAGTTTTAACCAGACACAGGTGATATATATTTCTGTTGTCGTAGAAAATTTCAACATATTGGCAAATTGGGTCTTCAAAATTTAACTGGAAGTTGTGAATCTCAGCCCATGATGTCGCAGGTCATGCTTGTTTAGATATATATTCATACAGACACAATCTCAGCCTGTTGGTTAATCTGTTTGATGCTTCAGTTGAATGGGTATATACTTCCATTCAGATGATAAAATTTCCTTTTGCATATCTCTTCCCAGTCAGCTGAGCGTCATGACCCATGGGTCACTTTTTTTTTTTTTTTTTTTTGCGCTGGGCTTGGGTGTAGCATCTGCAACATTATAGCTTAGGCTGTCTTGTCTCTCTCATTGGAGAACGACTCCTCAAACTGGGTCAATATAACCTCAAAACCTCTCAATTATCCACTTTCACAATGCTGAAGGAGCTGGTTGGGCCCGGTTTCGGCCTTGTCAAGAATACAGCTGGGGCGCCGTCCTTCCTTTATTTAGCTTAGGGCTTTAAGGGACCAAAGAAAGTCCAAAATAATAATGTAGCAATAAACTAATCAACTTATATAAGCCTTCCCTCCTTGGCGGGGGGGGGGGGGGGGGGGTTAAATGACCTAGAGATTGACAAAACAGCACGCATGTATGTGCACGAATTCCTCAACGAAAATCACAGGGACCGCATATTATCTAACACATCAAGATTTCTTGGAGAAACCACAGGTAACGGACTCTTACAGGCAAAGAGAATAACCCATTCTGAGCTCTTCCTCCACACTCCACAGCCCCCAACATTTGCCGAAGCTCGTAACCCTGTAACACAGACATGCACCCGTGGACTGGCAGTATGATCATTTTCGGCATATTAATAATAATAATCTTTGTAAATTCGAACAGATCTTTTGGCCATTTTGTGATTTAAACAAAATTCAGGTGTTGTGTTTGATCAGTTGAAGATTTCTTAAAATGCTATGAACACTAATGTACGATGTTTAAACCACACCTAACAGTCCGACAAAGACGCATTTTATAGCATGAACATAAGCACTGTGGCCACAAGGAAGGAAACAATTCCTTAGGCGACCAAATACAGTAACAAGGCCTACAGGCCTAATGCAAACCAGTGCAATGGGCTGTACATCAGGTATAATGCTTCCATGCTGCACCTATACTTTCAAGTACCTGTGTGACATTTATAGTGTGTACAATGCAAGCACTGAACATTTTGAACACGAGTACATGCACCAATTACAACACAAAAAAGGTGGCACCACCAGTCTTGTGTACGAGAAAGCCATCAAAGATGTAAGGACATGCAAAATTTTAGGCAGAAACTTCAAACTACTCTACCGCTTTGTGCACATATGAATGAAAAAATTGTAAGAGGCGCCACATAACTATCCGAATATAAAGCAAAACTATCCGAGATGCATCGACATGTATAATTTCAGGTTGATATATCAAATCACTCCTAAGGAATAAGCAGGAGCATACACTGCAAAAAAATTGTAGGTGGCGCCATCTGTCTTGTATACGACAAAGCTATCTGAGATGTTTACATATGCTCAATTTCAGGCTGGAAAATCAAATCCCTCCTGAAATAAGCAGGGACATAGACATTGCAAAAATTATTGTGGGTTGCGCCACCAGTCTTGTATACGATGAAGCTATCCGATATGTATAAATATGAACATTTTCAGGCTGATTTATCAAATCCCTCTTGAGAAATATGCAGGTACGTACACTGTGCAAAAGTCATTGTAGGTGGCGACCCAAGTCTTGTGTACGAGAAAGCCATCAAAGATGCATGGACAGGTCAAAATATCAGGCCAATACACCAAACTTCGTTTGAGTCAGGTGCACTGGGCTGACCAGGCTAAGGTGAGAAAGGCAGTTGGCCCGAGTGAATCGGAACAAATTGCTAGCTGCAGCTGCTGCACTGAGTAAACTCTTGCCCTGCACTCGGCAGCACTGAGTGAATTCTTGACCTGTACCTGGCTGCACTGAGTGAACTCTTCACATGTCGCCAAAACTGAAATAGTTGGCAGTCTGCCAGCTATTTATAGATACAGACACAATCTTGGCCTGTTGGTAAATCTCCTAACACATATACTGAAATATTTTGGCTACATTGCTTTTTTTCAAGCTGGCATATCCATTAGATTTTTTTTTATCAAAATGTTTAGAATTATAAAAGATGTAGTTCTTTCATTGTTAAGGGTCCAATAATTCTGCCAACAATCATTAAGTAAACTTGAACAAAGGCCTCCTAATAATCATTTTAATGCTATGTTACAGAAGTTTAAACAACAGTTTTGCAGAAGAAGACTGTTGCAGTCCTCAGTTTGAATCAGGCTTACTAATGACCACAAGACAAACTTCAGCTTTCTATGACTCCACAAAAAATTCCTGCAACTCAACAAAGCCTAACCATTTGAACAAACTGTCCTCGTCTCTGGGATCATTTCTGTGAAATATTGAACAATTTGGCTGAATGATTTCAGAGAAGAAATATTCAAAGGTTTTATCGCTTCCCCCCGTAAAATGTAAGTTAATGCAGGTGGCGCCACCAAAAGCTTAATCCCACATCATTTGATATGTGAGAGATTTTTGCATAAAATCTGGGGATGCTAGCTCCCGCTATTCCTGAGAAATTATGGGTTAATGTACTGATAACTGATGACCCTCGTAAAAAAAGGTTGATGCAGGTGGCGCCACCAATACCTCGATTTCAAATGAGTCATGTGACCAACATTTGCATAAAATTTGGTGATGAAAGCTCCAGCCCTGATAATGTAATTTTAATATCCTTTTTCAAATGACAAAGCTTCCTGTAATTCAACAAACTGAAACCATTCTAACAAACTTGAGAGACTGTTTCAGAGATTATTTCTGTGAAATATTGAACAATTTGGCCGGACTTTTTCGAAAAAGAAGATTTTAAATCTTTTAGCCACTTCTCTATAAATTCTAAGTAAATGCAGATAGCAAAAAAAAATATAATAAAAATAAAATAAAAAATAAGCAAATCCGAAAGGAGTTCTTTAGACGACTTTTTTTGGCATCAAATTTAGTGATGCTAGCCCCTGCCGTTTTCGAGACAGTATAGGTTAACGTACGGATGACGGCGGACGGGCGACGCAGCGCAATCTCATAAGCTCACAGGTTCGCTAAAAATTAAAGGAGGTTAAAGGAGGTAAACTTAGCTTACTGTGTGAATAAAATAACATACATACACATGTGTACAGTTTTCACATTTTTATAAGACCATTAAAGTAAAAGGAGACGGGCCTAGATGTTGTATGGCCGATTTAACCTACCTTGTCCAATCCACCTTTTTTTAATGCCAGTCTATAGTTCCCCGCTAATAATGCCCCGGGGCCTGAAGCGAATACAAAATATTATACATTATATAAGGATATCTCTCTCATATTCCAAGGCCACCATACGCTTAATTTAAGGATTTCTCAGTCTCATGTCTCACGACTGTCATTTCCATAAATTTGTATATCTCTGTCATGTCCCACGTCCGTCATTTCCATAAATCTGAATATCTTAAACATGTCTCACGTCCTTCATTTCCATAAATCTGAATATATCTAATATATCTCGCGTCTATCGTGTGAATACAAATATTCACAATATCATCACGCACTTACCTTTTCGGACGTGACACGGGTGTTAACCGGTATGTATTTTGCATTTATGGTGGGTTTTATTGTTTAAAAAATGCTCAGAAACACTGCTGGTGAATAATTTTGCACGCACAGCAGCTTCTCTTCGTTCATTTCGTTACCTTCTACTTTGTAATCCACTAGGCGCTCTGACGTTATACACGGATGAGGGTGACACCTAATTTATTTCCTTGTACCTTACACCAACCCGTGTAACTTCATTCAGTTTAACATTTCAAAACAATAGCCTACATAAAAACTCAAATGTTTAATCTTTCAACAATTGTTTATTGTCAATTACATGTAAACTCTGATTCCATTAATGACAACATTATACATATTTACACACATTCCAATAACAGCTTTTTTTTACATTTGAACAAAATATGATTAACATGAATATTTGAAACAGTCCTTTGACAAAAGTATGTTAAATATATCACAGAACATTATTATGCAGATCATCTGGTCGTACTGATATTTCATATAAAACATCTGAAAAAATATAAAGTTGGAACTGTTTATATATATAATGTTATATGTTTATATATATATATATATATATATATATATATATATATATATATATATATATGAGTGTGTGTGTATAATAATAATAATAATAATAATAATAATTTAATATTTAATGAACTTTTTATATCGACTCAACATTAGAGTATGAACACGTGCTTGTGCTGTCCCTTTTCGAAATGTTGTTACAAATTCATCACAATTACACAATTCTTGACTGGGTTAACTATTCCAAAGGCTCTTATCTCCGCTTACTAGTAGTTAGACCGAGAAACTTCTAATTTTACATACATAGGAGTTCTTAAACAAAATCTCCTTAGAAACCGGAAAAGGGTCACTGCCACAATATATTTTTGAGTTTATCGGGCCTGTTTTTGTGCCCGAGAATACTAAAAAATTTGATGCATAAGCTACAGTACCTCAATAAACAATGCATTAATTGCTGAGAGTCATATTTTTTTACTTGGCATTGGAGTTTCGTCAGCTGGTGCAAACTGGTGGCGCCACCTGTATTTTTTCCTACTTTTTACGCATTTTTCTCTATATTTGAGACCATCGTTTTACAGCAATCGTATCCGTTTCTCAGCTGTTGATTCATCTACTGTCCTGAAACCTAGTATATTTATTGATTGATTATTTTATCAGTTCCTGTAGAATGGTGGTGCCATATGTATATTCCTCTATTTTTTAGACTGCCAAATTATATCAATCGTATCTGTTTCTGAGAATTTTTTTATTCTAGGGACCTGAAACCTGGTGTTTAATGATCATGACTAGTTTTATCAATTCGTGATATATTATTTTTTATATTTTATTGATAATATTTTTTCTATTTGTGACGCATTTCTTCCTCTATTTTTTAGACTGCCAAATTGTATCAATAGTATCTCTTTCCCAACTTAGGTTTAATCTTGTGTCCTGAAACGTGGTGTATTAATTGATCATAAATTGTTTCATCAGCTGCTGCATCTGTATTTTTTTACTTTCACCCATTTCCCCTAAATTCTTTAGACCGTCAAAAGATATCAATCGTACCAGTTTCTCAGCTGTGGTTTAATTTAGTTTCCTTAAACCTCATGTTTACTGACAATGAGTAATCTTAACAGTTCTAAAAGGCTGGTGGCAACACCTGTAATTTAGCTTAGGGGTCATCCAGTTATGCCGAGCTATAGCGATGGGTCCTTGTCCGTCATCTTGACGCACGGAAGTCTGTTAGGAAGGCACAAATCATAACCAGTTGACTTAGAAATTTCTAACACAAAATGAAGTAAGGTCCTGGAGAAATCTTGAAAATTGGTAACTCGGTCACAATGACCTAATTTTTTAGTTACACAGTGAAATCATTTGGCACCATAAAAATTGGACACTTCTATTTTTGATGACATGGGAAAAATACATTTCACACCGAGCACTGTCACGTGTGTACCAGGGCCTTAACATTTTCCAAAAGAAAAGAAGGGTTTGGGTTTGGGTGGGGATGATATTTAAATTTTTTTTTACCTAACATAATCCTTGAAATACAATATGCAAACTGTTTTAGAGAACAGCATATGATGCGATGAGCCATTTCATAGAACATCATTCTGCTTTTGTTTTCCTCTGATTATAATAAAACATTTTGGCACTAAGATCATCTGCTATGAAAGAGAACCATGGCTGGATGGTTTGGCGCCAAAGAGAGCCAGAAAAAGTTACTGAAGTGAGTTAGAGTGAGAGATCATTAAGGA
Source organism: Sipunculus nudus (assembly GCA_026874595.1). Lineage (NCBI taxonomy): Eukaryota > Metazoa > Annelida > Sipuncula > Golfingiida > Sipunculidae > Sipunculus > Sipunculus nudus. Next base: position 68,220,518 of record CM049315.1, read on the forward strand.
TATTTAAAAGTATAAAAGACAAATTCATATACGATTTTAGAAAATGCTGACACTTAAATCAGATTGTGAGCAGTAGCATATTGTCTAAATGTTTGGTCCTTTAAACTTATTAATATTATGTTTATATGATAAGTTAATGAATGTTCCATTTACTCAGCTGTAAACTATAGTAGCCTGACATGACTTGTCTTCAAATTATCATGAAATCATTAGAGAGAAATCTTAATAACCAAAGCAAATTCAAATATAATTTTTACATTGGAGAAAAAACATGGGTCATACTTCAATGCCCCTTATAATGTAAAAATATCTTTTTTCTGTTTTTGTTGTTGTGGGAAATGGTGGAAATATAAAACTGTGACACAGAATATTAATGATGGTTTTTATCTACTAAGACTCATTATGTCACGTTTAGGAATTAGCTACACCAATCTTTGCTCTTGGTTCAAGGATACTGAACAATTTTACGACTTTATTTTTGAGAAAAATTATACAAATTAAGCACAACATTTCTATAATAAACCATGGTCTTCATAAAAATATGTGGAGGTGAAAAGGCAATTAACATTGATATTTATGAACAAACCCTATAAAGTATATACAAACACTCTACTTAAACAAGAAGACCTACTATTACAACATCCTGTGAAATTTTGCCTGATCAACTGGTATTAAATAGAATACACGTACATGAAAATGTCACACTTCCAAGAAATCTACACAAGAGGTCCCTCTAGTACAGAACACTTAAAGGGACATAATCAGGAGCAATATTATGCCTATTCTTTCACGCTATCAGTTCAGTTTTGCTTTATAAAAAAAGTTTCCCAGCAAATCCATCCGAGCACAGAGTCTAAGTGCCCTGCATACGGCTGTTTACCGCCTTGTTATGGCTCTGCGTGCTGTTAAACACAGTCCACGTGTTAGTTTATCAAAACAAGGCCGCGTGACCAGAGGTCCGATTGTGAGCCGGAATACGCGATGTTTCAGCCAGCGTGAACATGTATTACATTTTTTGGCCCAAGTCAGTCAGGACATTTCCTGATTGACATGTATTGTGGCATCATGATGCACACGGCCAAACGCGCTGTGTTTATGTCACACTCGTCATCGGGCCCGGTCCGCTGTTTTAACACTCGTTTACAGGAGTAAGCAAACGGTTTCAAGGCAATATTTTGGCAGGTACGGATTTATTTTAAAGGGAAGAAGACATTTTCCTCTTAATTCAACATGCTTTATAGGTGATTGGGCCCCTCAAACCTGTTCCAGATTTACTCAAAAGAATAGGCATTAGGGGTGTTCCAATTAATTGATTACATCGATGATTGGTTGTTTTCTTTCACAATCGATAAAATTGCATTTTTGCAATCAATCACAAAGGAATATGTATGCACATCGAGGGAAGACATAGTATCCTGATAAAATATTCTGATTATGTCAGAGATATGAGCAAGAAGGGGCTCACAACAACGAATGGTATTGAAAATTACCCTTGTGCAATGAACAAGTGTCAACAACCCAGCCATTTCCTAGACCTTTAAGCGTGATGTACACGTTAGACTTAAGTTACTCGGTTAATATTTTAGGTATAATTCTATACAGCATATTTCACGATAAAATAAATGGCATATTGATTAACAATTGATGACTGGTTGATTTTTCAATCTTTCAATCACCAAATGTGAGTTAACAACTGATTTCTACCACTAATAGGCACCTGTTTGACACTTAGTTGTATTGACTTACTAACAGAGTAACAATGCGTAAACAAGCAATAATCAGTAACTGAACTATTTGTGGTGCATTCTTGATACAAAGTATTACTTCCTGTATTTTTAGGTGTAATATCAGACAAAACAACTAATGAAGTTAAAAGTACATAAACATTTACAAAACTATGTGCATTATCTCCCGCTATTAGTTCATTATGGCTGAATACAAAAGTTTCCTAGCAAAACCATCCCGGCACACAGACTTAGTATCTCCAATTCACCTGTTCTGTTTTATCGTGATGGGATGTTATTGGTCTGTGTGAGAGTGAACACAGTTCATGTGTGTCTGTATACCTTGACAAGACCACATGACGAGGTCTCTACAGACAGTGAAGAAATACCAGTAGGAAGCTTGAAAAATCTAGATTTGCAGGTGGCGCGCGTGCTCTGTGTATATTTTGGGTGCTTGATCGTGCCTGATGTAAGCACATGCGAACAGACATAAGTATACGGTTGGCAGATACCATAATATTATATGGGGAAAACACAATATACTATATTTCATGTATATTTAATATACATGTATTTTGTTTTGGGAGTAAGTCCCTTTAATTTTAATTTCGATAGTTTTGAAATTTTATCTTTCATATCTTCAGCATGAACTACTGTGACACAGGCAAATCTGCACATACTTGAGGGCCCTCTGGTGGTGAAATATTACACTATCACAAGTAAAGATCGAGTGATCAGGAAAAATACATCTTTACTCACAATTTCACACACAATCATGCCTAGGGTTTCACCAAATGTGTAAAATCCACAATGTTCTCTTGATATGGAATGTTTAATACATGTAAACAAAATAAGTCTTTTCTAAACACCATAGAAGGATTGTGATTAAAATTATAAAACACGTCAACATATTAAACCAATGGAATAGAGTGGTAGTTTTGTTCCTTCAGTGACAGCAAACAACATGTATCCTCACACTCTCAGATGTTGGAGGTAAAATTTACAAAATACAATTTATCAGGCACCTGCTGTACATCTATGGGTACTTTTGCATTCACTGGCTCACAGCAACAGAACACTGATACTGTAAAAGATACAGGGTTAATGGCTGAACATGTTCATAAAGAAACTGTGACTGGAGTACTTTAATATTTTGGTTGTCTAAATTTACACTAATACATTGTACTTCAACTGAACACTAGGTGCATCTGATTAAAGAGATACCATGTATCAAATTTTATATATCTGCTGGAATGTGCATATTAGATAACTGATCTGTATACTCTTGTGAAATGGACAGGAATTAGAAATGTAGGTGTTGATTTTATTATCTTAATAAATTGAATTCCAACAACCTAAACACCTTGCCCAGATTGTTTAGTGGTAAGTTAATGAGTGGCTGTAAATTGGAGTTCCACTGAAATAGTCAATGTCCTTTGCACACTAATATACAGAATGGCACACAAAATGAATGTTAAAATATAGAAGTAAATTGAAAGGAACTGGCACAGACTATGTTTTCTCTTAAATCAGTCATGTCCTTGACATCAAGCTCATTTTGGAACATTTGTTATTTAAATCAATTCCACCACCCTCTCCATCTGTTTATTGGCAAATATATTTTTGCAAGTCAAAGAATGCCAACACTTTTTGCTCCTATGGCAGAAAGAGGAAAATGCGTAATTAATATTTTGGAAGTTATAGCGTACCTTATGTCATTTTCCTGTAAACAATTTAAAACCATTTCATGAGAAACTAGTCTATTCTGTAGTAACATCTCACCACAAATCTATGAACTGGGTAGGGTAGGGAACAGTGATGATGTCATAAAAGACGTTATGCACAAAAGAGGTGCCCATAATCACAGGACCAATAATCAAGTGTTGCTGAACCCTGTTTACAGTAAGACGTACTCTCCCCGTGCATGCGCTTCACAGTTACTTCACATTGCATCATATCCATGGAGGAAAAACACTTGTCAGGGACACTATGACCTACAGTTTTATATGAAACATGTCAACCAGGCCATAAAGTTATTAATATTAATATAATAAGCAGATATGGTACTATGAATTATGCATTTTTCTCTTTCTGTAAGTGGTACAAATTTTGTTTGGCAAGTTTGTCTTACCTGGGCATAATCATAAAAATTCAGGTGGACAGTGGAACTGACTAAACTACAGCATAACTACCAGGTAAGCTTATATTACATCTTTACGGACTAAGATAGTTTGGGAAACCCCAAGTCTTAAAATTCCTGTAAGAATATTACCTATAAGTATATAAAGACCTACAGTCTATACAGTAAATTAATGTTTCTCTATCAGGTACATTATTATCTGTCCCTGAGAAATTTCAAGAAGCAAATTATCATGTCTCATTTAGTATGTTAAGGAAGTACATGATCCTGTGTCCTTCAGTATATGCATTTATATATACCAGTATATAAGTACAAGGGCCTGTTCCCTATGTAGTAGATAATATCCTGCCTCTCAAAGTTCATATATTGAATTAATATATTCCCCTTAGTATGTTCAAGAAGTACATTATCCTGATTTCCAAAGTATATTGATAAAGTACATGGTCCTGTCTCGATTCCTGACTAAGTATGTTCAAGAAGAATATTATGCAGTATCTGTAACTATGTACAGTATCCTGTCTGTCAAAATATTATCATCACTACCTATGTGTCTTCATGAAGTCCACTTATTATGTTTCTCTTGATATTTTCACAAATTACATTATCATGTTTCTCTTGATATGTTAATGAAGCCCATTATCATGTTTCTCTCAATATGTTCATGATGTCCATTATCATGTTTCTCTTGATATGTTCACAAAGTACATTATCATGTTTCTCTTGATATGTTAATGAAGCCCATTATCATGTTTCTCTCAATATGTTCATGATGTCCATTATCATGTTTCTCTTGATATGTTCACAAAGCACATTATCATGTTTCTCTTGATATGTTAATGAAGCCCATTATCATGTTTCTCTCAATATGTTCATGATGTCCATTATCATGTTTCTCTTGATATGTTCATGAAGTACATTATCAAATTCCTCTTGATATGTTCATGAAGTACATTATCATGTTTCTCCCGATATGTTCATGAAGTACATCATCACGTTTCTCTTGATATGTTCATGAAGTACATTATCATGTCTCCCCTTAATATGTTCATGAAGTCCATTCATCATGTTTCCCAATATATGTTCAATGTAAGTTTCCAGAAGTATAAATATAAATCATATATTTATGTCATGAAACACACACCTTAACTGCTTACAAATGTTCATGAACTATGTTATCCTACATCATACGAATATTTGTGATTTAATTTAAATACAAAAATAAAATATACAAAGAAATTGAAAAATATACTAACTGAACTTAAGTATATGATAAAGTCTAGCTCACTGCAGTGTGGACCCACAAAGGAGTCCAGAACAATGACAGGCATTTAGTGAAGAAGTTTAAATATTTAATTTTAAATATTTAAATAAGTGATAGCCTGTGTTACCAAAGAGAAGGCTTACACACATGTATGTGTTTGGGGGATGAGGGAAAGGAAAGGATGCGGATGATTTTTCTTTTATGTTTTTTCTTTTATGTTACAGCTTTACACTGACTGGCTTTGGAACATATAATTTATGTTCAATCAGATGAACAACTTCTTTGGCTCAGTGGTACAGCACAGGACTCAAGCCAGGAGATCAGGAGTTAGAATCTCAGCCAAGGTCATGATTTTTCACAGTCAGCCCCCACCTAGGGTGAGCGCTCTGCAGGCTTAATGGGAAGGCCATGCCCAACAGACGTGTTTCAATCACAAACAAGTGCACCTTTCACAGTTTCCTCGGTGATATGACCCACCAATGGGGATGATTATCCACCCAGGGCTAACAGGTGCAGCAGTCAACACCAGGATATAAAATAAGAGGAAGAGTGTGCTACTGCCCTGTCACAGAGTGCCAATCCAGAATGGTATTCTGCAAATGTATATATACCTATTCAAGTTAGCAATAAAAATATGGAGGCAGTTACCTCCAACAATACTTAAAAAAAATATGTTCATTCAGATGTTAAGCACACACAGGAAACAAAATATATAACATTTTGAACCCCCTGATATACGGGATTGGCAATTCTTGTTCTGTTGTGGACTAGGTTCATTGTATATATATGGGTGACAGCACCATGATACACATAAGTATACCATACAGATAATCCTTCATTGGGGGAGTGCTGTAGTAGCTGATAGTCGTGGGTGGGCCCATTTGATATGTGAAGGGGTGACAGCATTGTGTTGTTAAATATTTACTCCAAAAGCCAACCGGAAGGCAAGTTCTACCATGTTCTGTTGAGCTGAGTCATGGAAGCACACATAGACCTCTCTGGGATAGGGCTGGTCAAATAATCTCCTGAAAAAAAGATAAAAAAATTAAGTAATTGTACATCCAGCAGGTAACATAACATAAGACTACATTTCATGTTAGTGGGGAGATGTGACTGTCATGTTCATTGTTTGAACACACTATACAATACAAATCTGATTAAGAAAACTGCCAAACTAAACTTTATAAAGCTTCAAATATTATTCAAACAACATCACAAGTTACTCTCTGCTGATGTGCATGACCTATTGACAACCCTTTATGATCTAAAATCAACTTTACACTCATGAGCCAGGAAAGAAAAAGTCACAAAGACAAATGCAGGAATAATTTATTTTTACTGTGGGAAATAAAACACTGAATAAATTTGATAATTCAAGGCTGTGTCCAGCCAGTCTGAAAGAAGTGAACAGGTCAATTGACCTACCGGTAAATACCTCAGCCCTTAAAGCCCCTTATGCTCTGCCCCTTTGACCTAATTATGCTGATTAGCCCAAAAAACCCTCTTACATAGAAGGCTTTCCATGCCTATGGTTCAGAGTGCTGTATATAAAACAATAGTGAAGTCACAAAGATGTCACATAGAAAGGTCATGTATAATGACATGGTCACCTGGAATTGGTATATCTCTGTTCTCCAGTGATGTATCAAAATATCTCACAAATTAAACAGTCAGTGAAATAGCTCCTAAATCTTTGGATTAGAACTTTTTATACTCTCTCCTTTGTATAAAAATATCCCCAAAAACATGTGGACAGGGGTACTGGTATGAACTATGAGTGTTCTGTTTGGGAGAGTCACCATAATTATGCAATAATTAAAATTAAAACAATATTTTTTGCATATAAGGTAATTGACTGTAACTTCGACTGGTTGCTTGCAACTGCAGTGCTCATGATTATTCATTGAATCACATAGAGATCATAGTTAGATCAATTTTGCACACTGACACAGACTTATGTGAGAATGGAGCAAATTCTCTAAAATCTCTGATTCAATGTGAATGACTTTTCTGTTGACCCTGAGGTGTGTTATGCCTACAAGTATTACTAAACAAAGGACCTATGGGTCACAATGCTCAGCTGTTATATATGATAAAAAATATTATTTAGAAATGAGGCACATGCTGGTTTTGTGTGGTAATAAATATAAGCTGTATTATGAGTTGTTGTTGTTTAGCTTATGTATGATTTTGATAGTACCTTTGGAGACAGGGAAGAGGATTGATTTCATTTATTTTATTAACAAATGGAGTACTATTGTCACACAGATTTTGACTTGGCCATATAACTTATAAGCAGAACATATAATATAAGAGTTTAACTATTTATTAAAAGAAATTACAAATATTGTCCCAAATATAATTTTTATTAAAAATAATAAGAGAATCATATGATTTTTTAAAAAGAAATATAACTGAAATGATTATTAAAATAATATTAAAGAATATGTTCATGAATGCATTCATGAATACATTTTGAAAGTATTTGCACGAGTATTCATATACTTTCATTTTTACCTGAATTCCCATTCTTTATGCAAGAAATTTTATAATGGAGTACATAATCATATTCGTATTTAAATACAATTACAAAGTATTCGCACCATGTCTGGTATTTATTCAGTTTTCACCAAACAATGATGTTGAGAATCCAGAATATACAAAATTCACACATTTAAATAATGATCATGAGTACCTGGTTTTATGGCTTTTATTTATATTAAAAATAACTGTAAAGAATTCATTTTGGACTAATTTCACATCAATGTACACACTAGACACAGTAGGAATCTAGATTAATATTATCAACTGCATCTTTGTCTATCATTAATTTCCTTCATATGATCCCTTATGATTAGTAATGAATAATATGATTTACTTCTTTATCATTAAAATTGAACTGAAAAATGCCATAGGTGACTGCATGGTGTTATCTGGATTATGTGACATTCTACCCATCGATACAAGATTCTTATATCATCAGTAACTGCAAGTTAATTTCCTGTTATTATAAACTAACAAATTCCTTTTCTATTTTTCTTTAATTTTTTATTAAAAACCAATAAAAATTTATTAATTTATTGTTTATTGTTATGTTGTTGGATAAAACTACTAGATGAGCTGGGTTGGACACCTGGATCAACTGTGGCTGGCCATTAGCTGCCTGGATTCCGTGTATGCCTTGCCTCAAGCATGCATAATACAGGTGACTCAAGAGGGGCTGGAGAGAGCCAAAGTCTGACAGGGTCTCATAAAAAACATTAACAAAAGCTACAATTTTTGGCCAATCTCTTTCAGCTTTCTAAACTAAAAAGCTGAAATCCTTATGTGTGCATGATATGAAAATTATATCAACAGTGCTCATGGGAAACAAACGTGCCATGGTCAGTTGGGCAAAATTTAAGTTACTAATTTTACATTTATACTAATAACTTATAAAATTTGAAAAATTCAGAACTAATTTTGGGTATTCAACTGAATCTTGATTAAATAATGTTACATCCCTGACAAAAAATCTCTAGCTTCAGCAATCCCCTTGTTAAGGGAGTAAATATATTTCTTGATTTTTTACAAAGTGCATTATGTTTGGGCCCATAACTTAAAACAATTACGCAATACTGACATCATTCTGGCATGTGCATAGAGAATGAAAAATATGTATATGATTTATGATTAAAGTCAGATCAGTGGTTTTGATATTAGGCAGTCTTGAAGTGTAACAATGGGTTTTTAATGGAAAAATGAAGTTTTTCATCAATATCTCGAAGGTATTAAGTCCTAGTGACCAAATTCTTGGCATGGTAGGGGATTTTGGAGACATCTAACTGTATGCCGAATTTAAGGAACTTAGAGCTGAAGCTGGGGAGCTGAGCTCTTGCAAACTGCATAACACTAGCTTGATGTAAACAATATGTTACATGGTGCTTGAAAACTTGAATAAAATCTACAGTTTTTGATCATCTGGTTTCAAATGTTTGGTGTTAACAGTTGAAATGCTAACAAAAACATGCTGTGAAAATTAAATCCACAGCACTTACAGGAAAAAAACGTGCCATGGTCTAAGTTGGGCAAAATTTAAGGTACCAATTTTTTATTTTTATTAATATTTTAACTAGATGTGTCGGTACGACACAAATGCCCCCGCCTGGGGCAAATTAGAAACATTTGTTTAATTCTGTAAATTTTTTTTAAGTTCAGGAGGTGTTGTATGGTCAAAAGTAGGTCAAGAAGGGCAAAATGCAAACTCGATCTGTAACGGGTCATTATCAAGGAACACACCAAAAATCAGGCCAGTATGCAGGCACTGTGAAAAAAAGTCCATACATGTGCGTTTTTCATAAAAATTTCTGTCTTTCATGAAATTTTCTATGTTCAGGATCTGTCATATTGACAAAAATAGGTTAACTGGGACGAAACGCGAACTCGACCTGTAAGTGGTCAATATGCGCCCACAGACCAAACATTGGGCCAGTATCTGTAAGCATTGTATTGCGAAACTAGAATATTAGCAAAAGCTGGTAATCAGTTATAAATTTAAATTGGAGAGGTATGTACCATGTTTTATAACAATCCACCAAATGCTTCCTGAGAAATATCCCCCTAATTTTTTTTTCTATACTAAGCTCTGTGACCTTGAAAAGTAGGTCAAGACCACCCATCTTTGAACCTGACCAAGATTTTGTAAATATGATGCAAAAGCACTGAAGTAATGAAGTTCCTTAGTTGAATACCTTTGGAGATATCCTGCACAAAGGCCAAAATTGAAAAAAATGATAAAATTTCATTAAAAAATCAGAAATTGCAGGTGTCGCCACCAAAATTGTGCAGCACGTACAGACCATCAGTCCCAATGATCATAGTAAGTTTTGTGAAAATCCACACAATGGTTCCTGAGATATAAGCTTGAGTGTTTTTCTATAATCAGCTCTTAAATGTAGAAAAATGGGTCAAGGTCACCCATCTTCGAACCTGACCGAGATTTTATCGATATACATCTTCACTGATGAAATAAAATTCCAACGGTGAATCCTTTTAGAGATATCCCGCTCACAAGTAAAAGTTAACAGACGCGGAACGGACGGACTGACGGACACCCGACAGACAGATGGACGGATAGACGGACAGCTTGGGTGACGACAATAGCCCATCAGCCTATCAAATAGCCCATCAAATTTCTATTTTTCATGAAATTTTCTAAGTTAAGGAGCCATAAAACGGTCAAAAGTAGGTCAACCGGGAGGAAAGGCGAACTCGATCTGTTACTGGTCAATATATGCATACACACCAAAAATCAGGCCAATATCTGCAAGCATTGCGAAAAAAAGTCCGTACATGTGTATTTGTCATGAAAATTTCTATTTTTCAAGAAATTTTCTAAGTTAAGAAGCAGTAAAACGGTCAAAAGTAGGTCAACCGGGAGGAAAGGCGAACTCGATCTGTAACTGGTCATTATCTGCCCACACACCAAAAATCAGGCCAATATCTGCAGGCATTGCGAAAAAAAGTCCGTACATGTGTATTTGTCATGAAAATTTCTATTTTTCATGAAATTTTCTAAGTTTAGGAGCCGTAAAATGGTCAAAAGTAGGTCAACCGGGACGAAACGCGAACTCGATCTGTAACTGGTCATTATCTGCCCACACACCAAAAAATCAGGCCAATATCTGCAGGCATTGCGAAAAAAAGTCCGTACAACTGTTTTATTTTGGAATGACGGAAGGACGGAATGACAGAATGACGGACATGGGTAAAACTATATGCCCCGGCCACTTTGTGGCGGGGGCATAAAAATTCAAAAGATTTTCATCTAACTTTGGGTATACAATTTAATTTTGATTAATTAAAGTTATATTACTGGAAAAAAGGTCCATAGCTTTAACATGTTTTGTGTTAAGTGATCAAATATCTTTCCTGAATTTTTACAAAATGCATTATGTTTGGGCCCATAACTTTTTTAAATTGAATAAGACAGACATAATTTCTGGCACGTACATAGGAACTATATAGAGGAATATTTATGGTAAATATGAGGAAAAACAGATGAGTGGTTTGATATTAGGCAGTCCTGAAGTGTGAAAATAGGTTTTTAATAAAAAATTGAGGTTTTTCCTTAATTTCTCAAAGGAACGTAGTTGCAAAGACCAAGTTTTCGGCTTGGTAGGAGATCTTGGGGACATCTAACATTATGCCAAATTTCGGATTCCTAGGTCTTATGGTTTCAAAACGTGCCACATCTACAGACGGACGGACGACGGACAATGGACCAAGACTATAGCTCAGATGACTTATAGTCAGCTGAGCTAAAAATACATAAACATGGACATATACATATGGGCAGTTGCTTCTGACGGCGTTTCCTGTCACATATTTTTTAAGACGTGAAAAAAATGCATGGGTGTACGTATATATCTCAGGGTATTTTACCTGTATTACTTTTTATGACCCCTACTGGATATATCTGGAGTGTGTGTGTGCCAAGCTTGAAGACATCCAGTGGGACTCAAATGAATATTTAATTGGAGGTACTCTTTCACAAATTGTGGTATTTAAATAATGCTAGTGAATAAAATTTGCTACCGAAAGTAGAGAATGTAGCTGCTTGGGTTGCACCACCTTGTGTCTGTTTATAAGACTAACATTGATGTGCCTTCTGAAATCATATGACATGCAAGGTATGTGATTGGCTAGTGATGATAAGATAATCAAATATTTTACAACTGTTCCACTGGAAACACTGTTAAAGTAGTTTAAAAAATAAATTTTAGCCTTTTATATAGAAATTAGAATGATAATCATAAGAAAATACTGTAAATTTCAGAGTGCACACAACTTCCCGTAAATTCCCCTATTATTGTTCACTCTTGGTCATTTTTTCACACCGCTCCGTATCAGATTCACGGTGATGCCCCAAATATAAGACTCAAGTGGAGTTCATACAAAATTTGGCAATTTGTTCATGACATTATCCTAATTTAATTAGCGTATCTATTAAGACTTTTACGGTACTTACCCTATGACCCAGTAGTGCATTGTGGGTGGAGGTTTCTTGGCATCTGTCCAAGATTCTGGTGAACACTCAAATAAAATGCCATGTTCATGCACTGGTGTCAGCGGGCTGTCTTCTCCAAAACCTTCACTGAATGTTGTTGTCTTTTTCTGCAGATATAATCAGTGGTTCTCAGTTCTCTAAAATACTCAGCTTGTTTTGTTCTTAATCATTATTCATCTACTTTTTAGTTTCATGATAATATTCACTCTTTGTGTTCCAATGGCCAAAATACTCAGCTGAATTTGTTCATATATACACTATAGGACACTTAAGAGATTATATCATATATTATTATCATATATTATTATAAATTATTTCACTTTATTTAATTCACAGAATTCTATTCATCTTTCTTGAAATAGGATAAATAATGTCATAAAATGATCATTCTTTACATAAGTGGCACCTCATTATATAAGAGTATATTGTTTTATTTGTAATAGCATAGACATATTCAATCATCTACAGTATACTGGTTATGTTTAAGCACTCATAACATGGACTCAAAAAGTCTATTATGTGTATGTTCTTACCTGTCCAGATGTTGTAGTGTACAGTACTCTGTGTATGCTCTTACCTGTCCAGATGTTGTCATGTACAGTACTCTGTGTATTCTCTTACCTGTCCAGATGTTGTCGTGTACAGTACTCTGTGTATGTTCCTACCTGTCCAGATGTTGTTGTGTACAGTACTCTGTGTATGTTCTTACCTTTGCAGATGTTGTTCTGTACAGTACTCTGTGTATGTTCTTACCTGTCCAGATGTTGTTGTGTACAGTACTCTGTGTATGCTCATACCTGTCCAGATGTTGTCATGTACTGTACTCTGTGTATTCTCTTACCTGTCCAGATATTGTCGTGTACAGTACTCTGTGTATGTTCTTACCTGTCCAAATGTGGTCTGCTGCAGTACTCTGTGTATGTTCTTACCTGTCCAGATGTTGTTCTGTACAGTACTCTGTGTATGTTCTTACCTGTCCAGATGTGGTCTGATACAGTACTTTTTGTATGCTCTTACCTGTCCAAATGTGGTCTGCTGCAGTACTCTGTGTATGTTCTTACCTGTCCAGATGTGGTCTGGTGCAGTACTCTGTGTATGTTCTTACCTGTCCAGATGTGGTCTGATGCAGTACTTTGTGTATGCTCATACCTGTCCAGATGTTGTCATGTACTGTACTCTGTGTATTCTCTTACCTGTCCAGATATTGTCGTGTACAGTACTCTGTGTATGTTCTTACCTGTCCAAATGTGGTCTGCTGCAGTACTCTGTGTATGTTCTTACCTGTCCAGATGTTGTTCTGTACAGTACTCTGTGTATGTTCTTACCTGTCCAGATGTGGTCTGATACAGTACTTTTTGTATGTTCTTACCTGTCCAGATGTGGTCTGGTGCAGTACCCTGTGTATGTTCTTACCTGTCCAGATGTGGTTGTGTACAGTACTCTGTGTATGTTCTTACCTGTCCAGATGTGGTCTGGTGCAGTACTCTGTGTATATGTTTACAGGCCTGGTGGAAATTCTCCAGCACACTTGTATGTAGTGAAGGATTAACCCTTAACACGTCTGGCTGGGTTGGGCAGATATAAACCCCCTCTGCCTGGTCTAGTTGAACATAATGAAACAAGGTGTTATCACAACCTCTGGTCAACCTGAAATGAGAACAAGCTTGGCCTGAGTGGTTGCCTTATTTACCACCAGTTCTCCCCTTGCTCATCATGGCTGCCCCTTATTTATCACCATTACTCCCCTCACTCATCACTGCTGTCCCTTATTTACCACCAGTTCTCCCCTCACTCATCATGGCTGCCTTATTTACCACCAGTTTTCCCCTCTCACATCATGGCTGCCTTATTTAAAATACCATCAGTTCTCCCCTCCCTCATCATGGCTGCCTTATTTACCACCAGAGTTCCTCTAACCTATCATGGCTGCATCTTATTTACCACCAGTTCTCCCTCCCTCATCATGGCTGCCCCTTATTTACCACCAGTTCTCCCCTTGCTCATCATTGCTGCCCTCTATTTACAACAAGTTCTCCCCTATCTCATCATGGCTGCATATTATTTACCACCAGTTCCCCTTCACGCATCATGGCTGCCCCTTATTTACCACAAGTTCTCCCCTTACTCATCAAGGCTGCCCCTTATTTACCACCAGTTCTTCCCTCCCTCGTCATGGCTGCCCCTTTTTTACCACCAGTTCTCCCCTCACTCGTCATGGCTGCCTTATTTATCACCAGTTCTCCCCTCACTCATCATAGCTGCCTTATTAACCACCAGTTCCCCTTGCTTATCATGGCTGCCCTCTATTTATCACCAGTTCTCCCCTCACACATCATAGCTGCCCTCTATTTACCACCAGTTCCCCCTCACTCATCATGGCTGCCCTCTATTTATCACCAGTTCCCCCTCACTCATCATAGCTGCCCTCTATTTACCACCAGCTCCCCCTCACTCATCATTGCTGCCCTCTATTTATCACCAGTTTCTACTAACTCATCATGGCTGCCCTCTAATTACCACCAGTTCCTCCTCACTCATCATGGCTGCTACTATTTACCACCAGTTCTCCCCTCACTCATCCTGGCTGCCCTTTATTTACCATCAGTTTGCTATCATTAAAGTAGTTTGTTACACATTCTGTTTTAACAACCATTCCTGCCCCTGACTGATCAGTTAGTGACTCACTTGGCGTTGCTGCCACGTTCCACCAGTTCAGCTCCTGCAGCCTTCACACTGTGTGCATCACTGGCACTCGGGAGATTCCGTCGTCTTCTCTGAGCCTGAAACGATACAAACCCAAGTGAAACCTTGTCCCCACATATACAGGTAATAAAACATATTGGAAAAGGTAAAATTAAATGGTTTGAAAATATTTCCTGCAATAACATCTGTTAAAGCTTTAGCCTTTACAGCCTCCCATCTACAGAATTTATTTTTCCTGCTTGCCAATTTTGTTTCATCAAAGGGAAAAAGTGTAATGTTGAGGTATCACTGGCCAGCACATGCCACACATCTATTGACATATTGTGGATATCACAACATTATTCTGTCAATTTTGGTCACTCTGTTTTTGTCTCCTGGATTGTTATATTGTCATAAATGATGGAAAGAAGGAAGTCTGACAATTACCTTGCCAAAACTAAGGATCCATGGGTCTAGACGCTCAGCTGAAATTGTGTATAAGGGTATTTTTATTAGCTTTTTCAAAATGTGATCAGTTGGGACTTCACGATTTGGAGTCAAATATACATTTTATATTATAGGAATTTTTTTTTTGGTAATTTGAATGTATCAAAATGATTATATGTATAGTGATATGCAAACAGGAAAAACTCAGGTGACACCACCAGTCTTCTGGAACTGAAGGAACTTATCATGATCAATAAATGCATCAGGTTTTGGAACAGTAGATAAAATCACAGCTGAGAACTGAGATGATTGCTGTCATTTGACAAAAAAAATACAGGCGGAACCACCAGTCTTCTGGAACTGGAGGAAGAAACTGACATGATTGCTGTCATTTAGCGGTCTCAAAAATAGAACAAAAATCATCAAAAATTAGAAAAGAATAGGTGGCGCCATGAGTTTTCCGGAACTGACAAAACTAGCTATAGTCATGGTTAATATTCAAGGCATGATTTATGGCAATCCATGCATTAATTATCAAAATACAGGAGGTTTTGTATCAGATTTTAAATTATTCTATGGGGTATTTACAAGCCCCATAGTTCGCAGGATAAAGGTCAAACTGACCAAATTACAAGTTTCCAAAGAGATTTATTATTGACCTCCCTGGATGTTCACTTAGAAGTTTCAACGACCTGCAGTTACACTTTGTGCCCTGCTAACGGATGGCCGGACAAACAGACGACCAGGCAAACGACGGACAAAATGCCTTACCTATACCTAAGTTGCCTTTCAGTCAGCTGAGCTAAAAATCAGCCATTATTTTCAGTTCAGTCATCATGATCATGGTAACTATACTATAGCTCAGATGGCCTATATTCAGCTGAGCTCAATATTATTCAAGGTAACATATAAGATTAAGGAAAAAAGCAAAAACAAAATTTATCTGGGACAAAATCATCATTAAACAATCATGATATAATTTATGAGGTCAGAGACAAAAGACTGTTTTATTTTAGATAAACTTGTTGTCTAGAAGACCATACCTTTACATGGAAAATAAAACTGAAATTCATAATAAAAATTAAGGTATGGCATAGGGTCCAGACAACCATTGTTCTTGAGTAAATGTATGATACAATATAAATATGTAAAACACACCCACAGTCGGACAAACTAAGTGAATACTCTCTTTCACTTGACATGACCATGGACACCAGGCACACATAATAACAACATAAACACTTTGAAAAAGTATTGAATATAAGGCTGCACCTGTGGCCTTGACTTTAGTAAATATCAATACATAAAAATATATGACTTCCCAGAAACATATTTCTCTACACAACACCTATATTCAACAAGTCATGCCAACCAGAATATAGGTCATAATGTGTTTTTTTAAGTTGGAACAATAACTGCATATGGACATCACAATCTGTATTTCCTGCAAGGACATATGTAAAACTGCTCTATATTAATATTAAAAAAAGGATAAAGTTGATTTTGTGTGTCCTTTTAACTTGATTAATCTGTTACTGGAGTTGTGCCAACATATGCTATATAACAACACAAAAACACATATATTAGGTCAAACTAGTTAAGGTGATAGGCACATGTCATGACTTTGTTATCTGTTGACCTTTGAGCTTTATGGAATTTCCAGTGGCTGATCTGGGAAATATCCCACTGTACATAACAGCACTCCAAACTTCCTGACATCAGGTATACATGGTGCAATACATGTAATTTATATACTGAATAAAGAGGGGGATTATGCCTGTGTTTGTCGCTAACTTGCCTACATGAAACAGGATTACAGGACAAAATGCTATCTTACACTCTGACTGGATATTAAATATGAGAAGAGATTCAGCTGCACTGATCAACTTCAAGTGTAAACAATTACTCCCAGTCACACAAGTAAAGTAAGATGATTACTTGTTGACCAATATTAGTTATGCTGAATGTTGCAGTAAATATATAAGTAGTATTGAATGAATTAAACAATTTCACATTTTCCTACTTAACATTCATAAAATCTTTTTTGTCCATGTCCACAATCATCACTCACAAATAAGTCAACAGTTTCTTAAATCAATGTTTCGTTATATTGTTTTACAAAAGTGTTTTTTGGCCCGAAGTTTCTTACACAAACTGTTTTTGTACTCATACCTTTTAAATAAAATGTTCTGTTGGTGGCATTGTCTGTCAGATAACAATATGTAGGGTTGTATGTTAATTATTAAACCTTTTGGATGAAAAGTTTTCAATTTATCAGGCTATGAAGGATCCAGATGTCACAACCTCTTCTTAAAGCTATGAATTAATTCATACATTTATCCGGCCATGGTAATGGTGACAACAACTACAAAGTGTTTTGGGTGTATACATTAATCTGGCAAAATTTATAATCTGAGACCAAATAGCATGTTCCAGGCCTAAGGAAGACAGAATGGAATGTACAGGAATAAATTTCATACTCCTTATGAAAAATTAAGGAGTTATTTAGATTATAATTCTGTGTATCTATACTACAGTTCTCTATATTATATTTTTACCCCTTTCACCTTTTCGGGTATTTCAGTCTTCTTAAATCTACAATGCTGGGAAAGGATGCCCCTGCATGGTAGAAGTGACATCATTTTCTGGGAGTGGCGCCGTACGATTATGTCCCACAATACTAAAAAATTGCTCACAGACTGATTATAACAAGGGACCCATGGGTCACAGCGCTCAGCTGAAGTTTGAAATTTTTGCAAATGCAAAATATTCTATTGTAATGTTTTTCATTTATATAAAAATATGAGAAGCTAAGAGGAAAGGGGCCCTCCTACTTGGTTATAGTAAAGTTCTAAATATACGATTGCAAACTAATACTCTGACAAGACTGTCATGAAGAAAAACAGTAAAAGTTTTGAGATACTGTGATGCATATGAAAATTTACAGATGGACAGGCAAGTGGACAGAATGGACTAATACCTTTATTTTACTTTCAAGGGAATAATGCATTTATAATAGCATTTAATATAAGCCTATTTTTTTAGCATATCCACTTTTTCCATCAAAAGTTTTTACCTGTTTTTACAAGTTTTATAAATTTTTAATAAAAAAACTGAAAATACAAGTTAATAAAATTAGAATTGTTGCAATAATTAAATATCCAGGGTGTATCTCATATTGGGTCATATTATGCATACACATATATTTTATTATTTTTAATTCACAAATGTTAAAACAGAATTTAAAAGAAAATAATGCCACAACATGGCATCTACAAGATTATTCCTTGAATCACTATTAAAAAGTTTTGCACATTGGAGTTTTCAGTACATGCTTAATTTTATTCACTGAAATAAAATAAAAGATTCAGTAAATTTGATAAAAAAAAAACATCTTTTCAAATAAAGTATTCACACTGTTGGTTGAATGAGGGACAAACAATATCATTGTGCTAATTACTATCTCAGCTTTCATTTATTACTGGAATTGATAGTCAATTTCACACGTGGTGAAGTTTTTACTCTTCTGAAGTAAGGAATTACTTATCTGATGAACATCCACACTTTCATAGCAATACACCACTTTGAGGACACAATTAAAGGTGCATTTTAATCATTGTAACCCTGGTGGTACAATACAAAATTTAAAATGTAGCATAGAAAGCCTAGAATAAGAATGATTCAAATACAAAAATAATAACATATTAACAATAATCACCTTGTTTATGTACCATCTGGTGGGGGGGGGGGGGGGGGAGTGCAGGGCAGAGGGGAAGCCTGTTGGTAGTGGCCAAGCTGAGCCAAGTCAAGCTGCCTTGGGTGGGTTACATAATGCAAGTGAAGGCTGTACTACCAGGTGGGCTAGATGTAAACAACACTTGACATGGTGTATGAAAACTTGAATAAAAGCTACCCTTTTCAATCAATTCCTTTGAAATTTTAAGGTTTTACAAGATTTAATCCTTATGTATATTTGCTGTGAAAATTAAATCAACAGTGCTTACAGGGAAAAAACGTGCCATTGCCAAAGATGGACAAAATTTAAGGTATTGATTTTTTATTTATGCTAAGATCTTGAAAAATTTGCAAAATTCAGATCTAATTTTGGGTAAACAATTGAATCTTGATTAATTACAGTTATATTCCTGAAAAAAAGTCTCTAGCTTCAGCAATTCTCATGTTAGGTAAGTAAATATATTTCCTGATCTTTTAAAAATTGCATTATATTTTGGCCCATAACTTCAAAATAAGACCCAACACCGACCTAATTTTTTGTATGTCCATAGAAAATGTATGGAAGAATATGAATACTAAATATGATCAAAAACAGATCAGTGGTTTTGATATTAGGCAGCCTTGAAGTGTAACAATGCCCCTTTTATGGAAAACGGAGGTTTTTTTACATGTGTACACTCCAATATGTTTCCCTGTTGCCAGATTATCACTGCCAGATTTTGTCGTTGCCAGACAAACTGATGAGGGTGCACACAGATTTAGACATTTAAGCATATTTCTCAGGTTCATTTTTTCTTTTTGACCTTTGAAGCTTCAGTTTGATGCCGGGGCATCAATATAGGGAGGATGGGGGTTATATATCCCCCCACTTTTTGGCAAGGGGGGATGGTGTCAATGTTATCCTCCCCCCTGAGAATAATATTTTTATATTGCAAATAAAATATATTAATAATTAAAATTATATACTTTGGTGCCATTTATGAGTTTACCAGTACTATAAATATAAATATCTAAAACTGATTTAGAATTAACTTAAACTGGAAAAACATAATACCTTGTTTTCAGAAACCTTATACTAAATGGTTCTATATTTGTGCATATATTAATATGATATGAAGAATATATATATTTGAAATGTGTCATCCAGAAGCTTATAGATTTAAAATGTGTCAAACAGATGCTACAAAGGTATATATATATTTATGTGTGTGTGTTTTTGTGTGTGTCAACACCCCCCCCCCCCCCCCAGAAGATAAAATGACGCCACTGGTTTGACCAATCCAGGGACTGTGTCTTCTCACGTTTAAGCCTAAACACTTAACTATGTTTATGTTTATGTTCCAGAATAACTGCAAGTTGTGTTGAAGACATCAGAATGAATAAGAGTGAGTTAACCTCTTGTGTTAAAAATGTGTAACCAAAGTAAGACAAGAACGCCTGTCAGGGATTATAACAATATATGATAATACAGTAAGCAGTGTCTGTAATATCTATCTTTCTATCTATATACTACTAAACTTGTCCTGTCTGTCTGTTTGTTTGTTTGCTCAGAAAATCCGCAGAAACGGGCCATGAAAGTGGGCCAGTTTAACTATCAGCTTCAGTCAGATGCCCTAACTAACAGAATGCACACCAATCTGGCCCTTCCACTTGCACACAATTGAATTCCTGGCACCATCACATCACAGGTCTGTCACACAACATCACACCACTCTCCACCTCGCCATTGCTGACCTTCACCTTAAACCATTACCAAAAAGACATAAATAACTGGTTCTGTATGGATCACCAGAGTCACTACCTTACAGGTCCAGGGAGTTTGCTACCTTACAGTTATTGGGTCACACTAAGCAGCAATATACCCTTCCCCTGCAATGGGTCCCAATTCTCTTATATTTACTCTGATTTATAAAACCAGTGGTTGACTTCAAATTTCTCAGGTTAAATTTTCATGATATTTATTTTTACAGAATTTTTGCGAGGGATCAATTTTCGTACTGACAATAGGCCTGAAAGATAATGATAATATTGCCAGATGATAATTATAATATTCCTAGAAGATGATCACAATGTCCCTAGAAGATAATCACAATATCCCTAGAAGATAATCACAATATCCCTAGAAGATGATCAAAATATCCCTAGATGATGATCACAATATCCCTAGATGATGATTACAATATCCCTAGAAGGTGATCACAATAACCCTATAAGATGATCACAATATCCCTAGAAGATGATCACAATATCCCTTGAAGATAATCACAGTATCCCTAGAAGATGATCACAATATCCCTAGAAGATAATCACAATAACCCTAGAAGGTGATCACAATAACCCTATAAGATGATCACAATATCCCTAGAAGATAATCACAATATCCCTAGAAGATGATCACAATATCCCTTGAAGATAATCACAATATCCCTAGAAGATGATCAAAATATCCCTAGATGATGATCACAATATCCCTAGGTGATGATTACAATTTCCATAGAAGGTGATCACAATATCCCTAGAAGATGATCACAATATGCCTTGAAGATAATCACAATATCCCTAGAAGATGATCACAACATCCCTAGAAGATAATCACAATAACCCTAGAAGATGATCACAATATCCCTAGAAGATGATCACAATAACCCTAGAAGATAATCACAATATCCCTAGAAGATAATCACAATAACCCTAGAAGGTGATCACAATAACCCTAGATGATAACAGTAACCCTAGAAGATAATCACAATATCCCTAGAAGATAATTACAATATCCATAGATGATTATTACAATATCCCTAGAAGATGATCACAATAACCCTAGATGATGATCACAATAACCCTAGATGATTACAATAACCCTAGATGATTACAATAACCCTAGAAGATAATAACAATATCCCTAGAAGATAATCACAATATCCATAGATGATGATCAAAATATCCCTAGAAGATAATCATAATAACTCTAGAAGATAATCACAATATCCCTAGAAGATAATCACAATATCCATAGATGATTATCACAATATCCCTAGAAGATAATCACAATAACCCTAGAAGATAATCACAATATCCATAGATGATAATCACAATATCCCTATAGGATAATCACAATATCCATAGATGATGATCACAATATCCCTAGAAGATGATCACAATATCCCTAGAAGATGATCACAATATCCCTAGAAGATGATCACAATATCCCTAGAAGATAATCACAATAACCCTTAGAAGATAATCACAATATCCCTAGATGATGATCACAATATCCATAGATGATGATCACAATATCCCTTGAAGATAATCACAATATCCCTAGAAGATAATCACAATAACCCTAGATGATGATGACAATATCCCTAGATGATGATGACAATATCCCTAGATGATGATCACAATATCCCTAGATGATGATCACAATATCCCTAGATGATGATCACAATATCCCTAGAAGATAATCACAATATCCCTAGAAGATAATCACAATATCCCTAGAAATAATCACAATATCCCTAGAAGATGATCACAATATCCCTAGAAGATAATCACAATATCCCTAGATGATGATCACAATATCCCTAGAAGATAATCACAATATCCCTAGAAGATAATCACAATAACCCTAGAAGATAATCACAATATCCCTAGAAGATAATCACAATATCACTAGAAGATAATCACAATAACCCTAGAAGATAATCACAATATCCCTAGAAGATGATCACAATATCCCTAGAAGATGATCACAATATCCCTAGAAGATAATCACAATAACCCTAGAAGATGATCACAATATCCCTAGATGATGATCACAATATCCCTAGAAGATAATCACAATAACCCTAGAAGATAATCACAATATCCCTAGAAGATGATCACAATATCCCTAGAAGATAATCACAATAACCCTAGAAGATAATCACAATATCCCTAGATGATGATCAAAATATCCATAGATGATGATCAAAATATCCCTAGAAGATAATCATAATAACTCTAGAAGATAATCACAATATCCCTAGAAGATAATCACAATATCCATAGATGATTATCACAATATCCCTAGAAGATGATCAAAATATCCCTAGATGATGATCACAATATCCCTAGATGATGATTACAATATCCCTAGAAGGTGATCACAATAACCCTATAAGATGATCACAATATCCCTAGAAGATGATCACAATATCCCTTGAAGATAATCACAGTATCCCTAGAAGATGATCACAATATCCCTAGAAGATAATCACAATAACCCTAGAAGGTGATCACAATAACCCTATAAGATGATCACAATATCCCTAGAAGATAATCACAATATCCCTAGAAGATGATCACAATATCCCTTGAAGATGATCACAATATCCCTAGAAGATAATCACAATAACCCTAGAAGGTGATCACAATATCCATAGAAGATAATCACAATATCCCTAGAAGATGATCAAAATATCCCTAGATGATGATCACAATATGCCTAGGTGATGATTACAATTTCCATAGAAGGTGATCACAATATCCCTAGAAGATAATCACAATATGCCTTGAAGATAATCACAATATCCCTAGAAGATGATCACAACATCCCTAGAAGATAATCACAATAACCCTAGAAGATGATCACAATATCCCTAGAAGATGATCACAATAACCCTAGAAGATAATCACAATATCCCTAGAAGATAATCACAATAACCCTAGAAGGTGATCACAATAACCCTAGATGATAACAGTAACCCTAGAAGATAATCACAATATCCCTAGAAGATAATTACAATATCCATAGATGATTATTACAATATCCCTAGAAGATGATCACAATAACCCTAGATGATGATCACAATAACCCTAGATGATTACAATAACCCTAGATGATTACAATAACCCTAGAAGATAATAACAATATCCCTAGAAGATAATCACAATATCCATAGATGATGATCAAAATATCCCTAGAAGATAATCATAATAACTCTAGAAGATAATCACAATATCCCTAGAAGATAATCACAATATCCATAGATGATAATCACAATAACCCTAGAAGATAATCACAATATCCATAGATGATAATCACAATATCCCTATAGGATAATCACAATATCCATAGATGATGATCACAATATCCCTAGAAGATGATCACAATATCCCTAGAAGATGATCACAATATCCCTAGAAGATGATCACAATATCCCTAGAAGATAATCACAATAACCCTAGAAGATAATCACAATATCCCTAGATGATGATCACAATATCCATAGATGATGATCACAATATCCCTTGAAGATAATCACAATATCCCTAGAAGATAATCACAATAACCCTAGATGATGATGACAATATCCCTAGATGATGATGACAATATCCCTAGATGATGATCACAATATCCCTAGATGATGATCACAATATCCCTAGATGATGATCACAATATCCCTAGAAGATAATCACAATATCCCTAGAAGATAATCACAATATCCCTAGAAATAATCACAATATCCCTAGAAGATGATCACAATATCCCTAGAAGATAATCACAATATCCCTAGATGATGATCACAATATCCCTAGAAGATAATCACAATATCCCTAGAAGATAATCACAATAACCCTAGAAGATAATCACAATATCCCTAGAAGATAATCACAATATCACTAGAAGATAATCACAATAACCCTAGAAGATAATCACAATATCCCTAGAAGATGATCACAATATCCCTAGAAGATGATCACAATATCCCTAGAAGATAATCACAATAACCCTAGAAGATGATCACAATATCCCTAGATGATGATCACAATATCCCTAGAAGATATTCACAATAACCCTAGAAGATAATCACAATATCCCTAGAAGATGATCACAATATCCCTAGAAGATAATCACAAATACCCTAGAAGATAATCACAATATCCCTAGATGATGATCAAAATATCCCTAGATGATGATCACAATAACCCTAGAAGATAATCACAATAACCCTAGAAGATAATCACAATATCCCTAGATGATGATCACAATATCCATTGATGATGATCACAATATCCATTGAAGATAATCACAATATCCCTAGAAGATAATCACAATAACCCTAGAAGATGATCACAATATCCCTAGATGATGATGACAATATCCCTAGATGATGATCACAATATCCCTAGATGATGATCACAATATCCCTAGATGATGATCACAATATCCCTAGAAGATAATCACAATATCCCTAGAAGATAATCACAATATCCCTAGAAATAATCACAATATCCCTAGAAGATGATCACAATATCCCTAGAAGATAATCACAATATCCCTAGATGATGATCACAATATCCCTAGAAGATAATCACAATATCCCTAGAAGATAATCACAATAACCCTAGAAGATAATCACAATATCCCTAGAAGATAATCACAATATCACTAGAAGATAATCACAATAACCCTAGAAGATAATCACAATATCCCTAGAAGATGATCACAATATCCCTAGAAGATGATCACAATATCCCTAGAAGATAATCACAATAACCCTAGAAGATGATCACAATATCCCTAGATGATGATCACAATATCCCTAGAAGATAATCACAATAACCCTAGAAGATAATCACAATATCCCTAGAAGATGATCACAATATCCCTAGAAGATAATCACAATAACCCTAGAAGATAATCACAATATCCCTAGATGATGATCAAAATATCCCTAGATGATGATCACAATAACCCTAGAAGATAATCACAATAACCCTAGAAGATAATCACAATATCCCTAGATGATGATCACAATATCCATTGATGATGATCACAATATCCATTGAAGATAATCACAATATCCCTAGAAGATAATCACAATAACCCTAGAAGATGATCACAATATCCCTAGATGATGATGACAATATCCCTAGATGATGATCACAATATCCCTAGATGATGATCACAATATCCCTAGATGATGATCACAATATCCCTAGAAGATAATCACAATATCCCTAGAAGATAATCACAATATCCCTAGAAATAATCACAATATCCCTAGAAGATGATCACAATATCCCTAGAAGATGATCACAATATCCCTAGATGATGATCACAATATCCCTAGAAGATAATCACAATAACCCTAGAAGATAATCACAATAACCCTAGAAGATAATCACAATATCCCTAGAAGATAATCACAATATCACTAGAAGATAATCACAATAACCCTAGAAGATAATCACAATATCCCTAGAAGATGATCACAATATCCCTAGAAGATGATCACAATATCCCTAGAAGATAATCACAATAACCCTAGAAGATGATCACAATATCCCTAGATGATGATCACAATATCCCTAGAAGATAATCACAATAACCCTAGAAGATAATCACAATATCCCTAGAAGATGATCACAATATCCCTAGAAGATAATCACAATAACCCTAGAAGATAATCACAATATCCCTAGATTATGATCAAAATATCCCTAGATGATGATCACAAGATCCCTAGAAGATAATTACAATATCCCTAGAAGATAATCACAATAACCCTAGAAGATAATCACAATATCCCTAGATGATGATCACAATATCCATAGATGATGATCACAATATCGTTAGAAGATAATCACAATATCCCTAGAAGATAATCAGCTGTTTAAAGTTTGTGAATTTTACCTTTCAGAATATTCGCAGAGTGACCTCAAACATCTGAAGGTCAAGGCAGAGAACCTGATCAAGCATGGCCGTGCTGCAGTGTGTAAGCATTTCTTCAAAAATGAAGAACATGGATACTTCCAGGACGTCATGGCAACCTCAGGGTTCATATCCCCTGTTACTAAGAACTATGGAGGCGATCCCAGGAACCCTGTGAGTGGACTTATAAATGGTATATTTCTGAGTGCAAGCCATGAAGTTCATCCAGTGCCAATGTCTGGTCCTTGCAGAATCCTGGTGAACTCACATGAGCTTCTGGACAGGGAGAGTTCCCTGTTCTTCTCCGACTTTTATTGTGTTCAGCAGATTCATTACATACAACTAGTGCTGACACCTGGTGACTGTCTGAGTGACTATCCTGTTATCTCTGAGAAACTGGTTCAGTTGGATGTCTCTGATAACCGTTTTCTGTGGATCGATGGGGATGACAACATCATGGTAACCAATGAACCTGATGTTATTCTTGAGGTGTTTTACACAGAATACATTAACATTAAAGATCTGTTACAAAGACAAGACGCTGAATTCCAAGACATGCAGCTACCAGAAGGGGTGCCTCCTCCAATTTTAATGAAAAACCTGGAATGCTCTGTGTGTAATCTATAATCAAAATGTGGTCTTCAAAAACTGTGATATTTAAATCTGTGATCACACTATATGAAATTGATCTGTCTATGAACAAAAGTCAGGAAATGGGTACACAAACAATTTGGTGTCACTATGGATTCCCTTCAATGTAAGACATCTTGAGCAAGTGAGCAGAGGAGGCAATTTTGAAAAACAATTTTGGCTGAATTTTTTTCACACTTTGCACGCTCACAGTGATATGTATGTAAATGAGGCACATTAGTTCCAACTGTATGATCCATTGGAAATATTACATTTTGTTTCATAGCCAAGTCGATAAAAGAATATGGGTCACCATGACCTAATTTTGTTCTTACACAAAGACCATTGCAGTGCCTCAGCATGCATGCGAGATATTTCCACCAACTACATCACTCTATAGTACTTGCAGACTACTGATAAAAGTCGAAGAACTTGTTAATCAAAACACCTGCTTGTATTTTAGTAATATATACTGTTTGCCAGGTAGGTACAGACATTATGTGCAGCTTGTATTAGTTCCCAGAACATAAGTGTAATATCACCAAAACATGTTAGATTATTTGGTTAAGATTGATGTTAATAAGAACCTGTTTTATGGATTATTACTGATACTGTTGTCATAGTAACCACTAGAGGTATTTTACCTGGAGTGTATTGAAATAAGAAAGTTGGAGGCCAGGGATGACTTGAAATGCACAAGCACACACACATATCAGTCCTCTATTGCAGGATTTCTACAGAAAAACAAAATATTTAAGATGTGTAATATATGAACCTGGTCCCAGTATGCCCTTTCATCCTGATATTTATAAACTATGACCCACAGATATTACTTTTGACCCTTATATATAGCCCTTGGCCCCTATATATGACCTTTGGCCTTTAATTATGGCTACTGAATACCACATATGACATATGATCATAGGAAATTTAACCTAACAACACTAAGACGAGCTTGTGAACCAAAAAATGACCACCAAAAATATTTCTCAGATTTCTGGAAGATATTACCCCTGGCTCAGTTAAATATGTCCCTTGATTCCATACAAATGACATCTGACAACTAGAAATATATCCAAACGGTTTCTTTGAGTGAATTATAGTTCCTTAGAACTTAGCAAAATAACAAATTTCGCTATATCCTGTAATCTTCTTAATTCTTGAATATTGCCACAAAACCCTGCTTTTACCCTGATGTATACACAAAAATCCATACATGCACCTAATAAAATTTTAATAAAACTTAAAAATTTTTTAGCTTTATTTCTGCTTAAACATAATCTGTTCCATCATATTTGCAAGTAAAAAGTTTTATATTAACATATAGTGTTATCTTAGAATGTATGACTATTATTTTAATTTAGTTAGACAATATGCCTCATGTAGTATTCAGTTAGTAAGTTCAGGTGACATAAATCAAAATCATCTACCTCCGTTGAACAGGTATTTTCTAGTTTTGGCATAATTCACAACAAGCTCATGAATAGACTTGGTGTTTGCAGAGCTGCAAAATGGGTGTTTTGCTATCGCATGCTTTGTGGTAACTTAGATGTAGATTACTGATAGGCACTGACTGTACTCCACTGTGATTAACAACAGAACTTTCATGGTGAGATGCATAAATTTAAATGAGTGATAATTATAAGTTCAACTGGTGATCACTGATCAATCATAGTGTAATATCACACAGGTATTGTTAAGTCATATACAAGCAAGCTATTTATTGTATTTTATTTTGCAGGAAGTGCAGTTTGCTTACTTTTTGGATTCTACATTAGTTAGTGTGTTGGTATGCAGATCTGCATGCACCTTGGCAGCTATGCACTTAACTGTTAAGATACAAGATGAGAAAATTGTATATCAATCTGTTATTCTGTATTATACAAAAGTAACATTGCTGAGTAACACAAATTAAGTAAGAACTAGTTACAAATACAGAAAACTTCCTCTAACCCTCATGTGAATCCAGGCAGACATTCAAACAAGAATCTTTTGTTATTTAACATGTCAAAACATATTATGCAACACTACATACTTGAAATACACACCAATCAGCTGCAGTTTTGGCAATACTATTAGAATAAAACTAACAAAATTATATTTAGATTAATCAGACCTTTGTTCCTGTACACTGATTAAAAGTTATATTGTTTTATTTTATTCAAAAGAAAGTAAAATAGTTCAAATATCTGTTTTGATTTTTGTGTATCACACTATCACTCTTACTGTCCACTAAATTCCATTTTCATCCATTTACTCCAAATTCTTCCAGTGTCTTGGAAGAAATACATTTCTTCCAGAAGAAAACCAACCCAGGTTTATATTAGTGTTGGTTCAATCATCGATCTTGCATTGCTATAATTGATTACAGAGTTTTTCACAAAGGTAAGGGTTTAAAATGACCGATGGTATGCTTTCATAAAATTTATGCAAACAAACTTTTGAACTATCTGTGTTTGACAACAGATTCACACCTAAGTTTATGATATACACATTCAAGCTATATATATTATATATATATATATATATATATATATATATATATATATATATATATATATAATGTGAGAGGATGTAGAGGTCAATATTTTATCAGAAATTTCATACTCCTAGAGGTCAACTAATTTTTACTGATGACTAATTATGAAACTATAAATGATTCTCAACATTTCTCAAAAGTGACTGACAATTATCATTTGTAGCTGATATGCTGTCAATGATCATTGTGATCAAGGTAGCGACTCCCAACACTAGTTTATATCACTAAAGGGACAAAACAGCAGATCTCTATACTATCTTCCACACCCCTATGGAAAAGACATGTTGAAAATGAAGACATGAAAATAATTGTCAACAAGAAAAAAAATTTAAACTATACACAATATAAACTAGAACACAGGTAGTCAACAAGCAACTACGTGTATCCGCCAAAATCAGAGTGGAACGGGTATAGTGAGGCATGGATTGAGTGGCAAGGGGAAATGGAGTGAGGTGTGTTGCATATTAGCATGGATGTCTGCAGCTTAAATGTGTGGTTGCGCTACCTACCACAAATCCAGAAAGCTGTCCAAGTTGTTTACATATGCGAAATTTTAGGCAGGAAAGTCAAACCACTACATGTTTATGAGTGATTTTAGCCCATGGCAGACAAACAGACAGACGCTGTGCAAAAATGGTTGCAGGTGGCCCTTCCAGTTTTGTGTATGATGAAGACCTATGTGAGATCTATACACATGCAAAATTTTGGCCCAATGGGTCAAACGGTTCCCGAGATATGAGCTTGGATGTCTGTAGCGTAAACTAGAATGTAGGTGGTGCCACCTGTCATAAAATCAAGAAAGCTGTCTAGGATGTATAAAACTGCAAATTTTTAGGCAGATATGTCAAACCACTGCCGAGATATGAGAGATATTATTCCACGGCAGACAAACAGACAGACGCTGTGCTAAAATGGTTGCAGGTGGTGCCACCAGTTTTGCCTAAGATAAAGAGCTCTGTGAGATCTATACAAATGCAAAATTTTGGCCCAATCGATCAAACTGTTCCTGAGATATGAGCTTGGATGTCTGCAGCGTGAATGTAGGTGGCACCTCCTGTCATAAAATCTTGAAAAGCTGTCCAGGATGTATAAAACTGCAAAATTTTAGGCTGATATGTCAAACCACTGCCAAGATATGAGTGATTTTAACCCAAGGCAGATGAACAGATGGATACTGTGCAAACATGGTTGAAGGTGGCGCAACCATTTTTTGTGTATGTTATGTAGCTATCCACGGGCTACATTTGTACAAAATTTTTTTCCTGATCGGTCAAACGGTTCCCGAGAAATGTGTGTTTATGTGTGGAAACAGACGAACAAATGGACGCTGGGCAGAGAGGAAAGGCCAGAGGTCAACGCAAATTGGTTAGGCACCAGTTCACATGTGACCTGATAATTGGTGTAAGTTTCGGAAAAATCGGTCTAGCAGTCTCAGAGGAGTTCTTTGGAAATGAATGCGGCAGCGGAACCCGGTCAAAAACATAGTATCTGCAAAGCTTTGTTTTGCCGGATACAATAAATCAAAATAACTATTTCCAGTCTTCAAGATTTAAAAATTTTCAAGAGATACAGACAAACATAGAACAACAAATATGATTCAAATTTGTGGTAAAAAAATCGGAAATGTTAAGTTCTACTATAGATATGACAACATGACTCACAAGTTTTTTTTTTTTATACTGATGGGGCTTGGGATATTATAAATGGCTTTGAGCTCACTGTATCCGCCAAAACAGAGTTTTGCGGATACTATGTTTTCAGCTGCACGCCGCCGCCGCCGCTGCCGCCGCATAGGTTTCCGGAGAACTCCTCCGAACCGCTGGCCGGAATTTTACGAAACCCGGGATTATGTTTGGGTCACATGTGAACTGCTGCTCCCCGATTTTGTTTTGACCTCTGACCTTTCCTCTGCGCTCTGCGTCCGTTTGTGCGTCTGTTTCCACACATAAACCCACATATCTCGGGAACCGTTTGAAGGAACAGGAAAATTTTTTTGCACAAATGTAGCCCTTAGAGAGCTTTATAACATACACAAAAAATGGTGGCGCCACCTGCAACCATGTTTGCACAGTGTCCATCTGTTCGTCTGCCTTGGGTTAAAATCACTCATATCTCTGCAGTGACTTGACCAATTCAACTGAAATTTGGCATGCGTATACATCCTGGATAGCTTTTCTGATTTGTGACAGGTGGCGCCACCTACATTCACATTTATGCTGCAGACATCCAAGCTCATATCTCAGGAACCGTTTGACCGATCAGGAAAATTTTTTTGCACAAATGTAGCCCTTGGAGAGCTATATAACATACACAAAAAATGGTGGCGCCACCTGCAACCATGTTTGCACAGTGTCCATCTGTTCGTCTGCCTTGGGTTAAAATCACTCATATCTCTGCAGTGACTTGACTAATTCACCTGAAATTTGGCATGCGTATACATCCTGGATAGCTTTTCTGATTTTGTGACAGGTGGCGCCACCTACATTCATGTTTACGCTGCAGACATCCAAGCTCATTTCTCGGGAACCGTTTGACCGATCAGGAAAATTTTTTTGCACAAATGTAGCCCTTGGAGAGCTTTATAACATACACAAAAAATGGTGGTGCCACCTGCAACCATGTTTGCACAGTGTCCATCTGTTTGTCTGCCTTGGGTTAAAATCACTCATATCTCTGCAGTGACTTGACTAATTCACCTGAAATTCGGCATGCGTATACATCCTGGATAGCTTTTCTGATTTTATGACAGGTGGCGCCACCTACATTCACGTTTACGCTGCAGACATCCAAGCTCATATCTCAGGAACAGTTTGACCGATCAGGAAATTCTTTTGCACAAATGTAGCCCTTGGAGAGCTTTATAACATATGCAAAACTGGTGGCGCCACCTACAGCCATTTTTGCACAGCTCCTGTCTGTTTGTCTGCCATGGGATAAAATCACTCATATCTCGGCAGTGGTTTGACATATCTGGCTAAAATTTTGCAGGTTTATACATCCCCGACAGCTCTCTTGATTTTATGACAGGTGGAGCCACCTGCATTCTAGTTTATGCAGCAGACATCCAAGCTCATATCTTGGGAACCGTTTGACTGATTGGGCCAAAGTTTTGCATGTGTATAGTTCTCACATAGCTCTTTATCATACGCAAAACTGGTGCTGTCACCTGCAACCATTTTTGCTCAGCGTCCATCTGATTGTCTGCCACTGGCTAAAATCACTCATATACATGTAGTGGTTTGACTTATCTGCCTTAAATTTTGCATATGTATACAACTGGGACGGCTTTCTGGATTTTGTGGTGGGGGGGCAACCTTCATACACAATTTGGCTGCAGACATCCATGCTAATATGCAACACTTCACTCTATTTCCCCTTGCCACTTAATCCATGCCTCACTTCACCCGTTCCACTCTGATTTAGGCGGATACACGTAGTCGCTTGTCGACTACCCGTATTCTAGATTTTAAATTGAAAACATCATCAACTTCTGTCTTACCTGATCTTTGGTAAAATATTTACTTAAATAGTGTCTGCATCAAATACCTCCTCCCTTAACCATGAGGCTGACAGCTGTCAGGTGTTCTCTGTGCACAATGCCACTTTTAATTCTATCTTACATAAAGCAATTCTATTAAACACTTGACAAATAAAGGAAATAGACATTTTGCTATGATTTCAATTGTAACAATCTACTTTGGTGCCATGTCTAAGAGACTTTGGCAAGTTTCGAGTAAAATACTGAAAACAAGCAAATTCAGGGAATTTATTTCCCCTGCTTCCACATCTTGTCTTCCTGTAATGTTCATGCTTGCCTTCTGAATATGTTTTAGTTTTTATTTTCATTGTCCCCTGAAGATATCTCCACATTTCATAATTTTTGCTGTGAACTGGGATCAATTTTAAGGGAAATTTTTTTTTTTTTAAGCTTGTGATCATAAATTTTCAGACAAACACTCCAAAACCAATCCGAACCAAGGTAAGCATTAGAGCAATAACTGACCCAAATTTGAATGAAAACAGATAACATTTAGGAAACTTATCACATGGAAAGGAAAACTTGACGGACAGACAGAGGGACAGACAGACAGACAAACCAAAATCAATGTCCTACTTTCCAAGGAAGCAGGGGACAATAATGTATCATTTAACAGAACTATATATACTGTGAGCAAATAAAATAATGCTTATAGAATAAGGTTTGGGTTTTCAGAAATCAGTGTGGGAGGGCAAACCTGTTTTGATGAAATCTTTTTATTACAGAATGCTGATAAAAATTTCAAATGAATATAGAGGACAACATGATAATAACAAAAAAGTGTCAGAAAACAAGTAACAGAACATCATAACAAACAAAATTTTTATAAATATTTTATTTTATTATATTATTTTTCTTAAGTAATGTTCAATTAGCTAGAGCTCCAAATTGTGAAGTTCTACTGAATTTCAAAATAATTTTTTTTTTAATGTGGGTGTGTGTGTCAAAAATGGTGCCTGCAGTGCCTGAGAATTTTATCATCAATAAAGTTGCTTGGTTCACAGTTACAGCTCACACTGTTTCCATTTCATCTGCATGCACAACTTTCTACATCTATGAGTCTTCCTTAACTACCTCCATTTTTAATGCTTATTGCTTATTTGCTTATTGTTATCAGAATGACATATCATTAGGGATCAGGGAAATATTCTAACATTCAACAAAATTCTGAAAAATCTGCGGAAGTTCTAGACACCAGATACAGTGGGACACTGTTAAGATCCTCGAGTCAGATTCAGTTTATGTCAGGAGAAAGGTAAAGGAGCCACTCAACATCCAAAGCCACCCACCTGCCCTAAACAGTGACCTGGGCCTGGAACTTCTAGAGATTTACAACCACTTGTTGTCACATGATCCCTGTGGTCATGTGACAACACCTGTGTCATTGTCAAGTACCGTAAAAGTCGTTGCAGAAGTCGCATCCTTATTACAAGTCGCACCCGGACTTTTAGGATCCCCATGGGGAATAGCTTATCAAGTTTAGTTTCAGGAAAAGTCCATAATATAGGTCGCACCCAGACTTCAGAGGCGTCCCAACCACCTGATACATATGAAATTTTAGTATCATTCTTTGCGATGCAAGACTACAACCAACGTCCCCATAGTACTTATGTGGTTTTAAACTAATTAAAAACCATTTTAACATAAAAAAAAATTGACAGCTTTAATACAATGCTTATATTTAAGGAATAACAACAGAATCTTAACATATTAAGTCGGGGTTCAATTGTCAGGTAAGATTTGTACAGCTGCGTCGGATAACAATTTGTGCTGTGAAACGATGTCATTGTTGCCGTTTCTTACTTGGTTAAGTAACATTAGAATGCAAATATCAAGTTAAATGACTGTATTAATAAACTAAAAGAGTCTGAGGCAAAATACTATAACAATAGAGCAACTCTTTAAAACGTTAAAGATCGTCAAACGTAGGGTGGATTCATTAGACTATGATTAGTTTGCGTACTCGTGACGAGTCCCAATCCGTCGCATTGGGCATGATTTTAACCTACTTAAGACAACTGAAAGATGGAAAGAATAATTTAGTTTAAATTTATTCATCTAATTTCTGAAATGGGCTCTAAAACTGAATTTAGTAACCCTTGAATTAATTGTTACAACTTACCATCTAGGCGCGGCACATGCACGGTATAACTGAAATCACTGAAATATATGTCAGTCAACAAGGGGATAATGAACGCTTTATTGACCGGTCAGTTAAAAAAAAAATCATTGAATTTACAGGTATTATATTTACTGAGACTAATGATTTTTTTTTTTATCTCGAATACCCAATTTCCATCGTTATCAGTGATTATATTCAAATTGCTTGGATGTATGGCAAACTCAGCCGTGTTGAACTAGACCCATCATGACACCAAACGATGCCGGTTCCCGTGGAACTCAGGTACGTATGTGGCATTTTAAGTAAATAAAATATATACCTGTATGTTGTTATTTCATTGTATTGATTGATGTGTCTTCATTAAAAAAAAAAAAAACGAATACGTCAACGCACGATTGACCGTAATGCATGCGTGCCGCCATATTGTTGACCGGGCATACGATCGTCCTGAAAGAGACACAGGTAACACACGAAGCAAATCGTATATTTGCAGCTCACGTAAAACGTTATAACTTTGTTATCCAAAACGTTTGAAAACCATGAGATGGTGACAGTGACCTAACGGTTCTTAATATGAGAGTTTTTAACTGTGTATATCAGTCACGGAAGGCTTAGTTGACATGGGGATGTAAAGGTCATTGCACGGGTGACCCGGGGCTTGAATTTCCGCTACACGGCTTCGAAGGTCAGCTGGTATTCAGCGATCAACCGGGCAGGCAAAAGAATTCACGACGTGTCTGTAGAGGATCAAGCTTGAATGACACGCAACTTTACATGCATAAACGGATATGGAACCGCGAGTTTTTCTTAATGACAAGCATACCCATATAGTTAACCGGAAAGAAAATGTACATCAAAGAGCGGCAGACTGGCGTATGCGTCAAATTGACTCATGATATTACAGTAACGCAGATTAGGAAGTCACTTGAATTGCGGCTTGTCACAACGGGTAGGCCTTGAACTGGGCAAATTTAAAATTTGCATTTAATGTTAATAAAATGAAAATTCCGTCAGTTCACAAAATATAAGGCCCAAGAGATGATTAAAAGTGTAAATTATTGGGGAAAGACGTTTCACAAAGCACTGGTTAAAGGTATCGCCGATTATCGCTCAACTGACGTCGTTCCATGTACCGGGAAAGCTGACTGAAACGGGATACATACGTATTACAAGTCGCACCCTGACTTTGCTAGTTTTTAGAATTCGATTTCCTAGTACAAGTCGCGACTTCTGCAACGACTTTTATGGTACGCCAGTCTTCTGATAATGACTGTGTGATACTGTCATATCCTATATGGAATCTCCTGGGACAGAATCCAACATACATAGTTTCATGTTTAAGTAGTCTTCATAATTATGTTAACTTACCTGGAACATGTTGGAGCCGCTCCCACTTTCACCAGAGTCCTCAGACCCAAATGACATTTGTCGTCGCAGCTGCTGGAAGAATGTAGGGGCATCACTGGATGCTGGGGTCATGTGACCTTCCATGTCTGAATCCATTTCATAAACAGCTCCACGACCTGAATTATATTATCAATAAAGAAACTTAATTCACAGTTACAGTTCAAACTGGTTTCCATTTAATCTGCAAAATAAACCTTTATGTATCAGTAAGTCTTCCTTCACTGACTTTTTTTTAATATTTTTTTTAGGTAACCACCTATTTTTTTTTTAAATGCTAGCTTAACTAAGTGTATGTACATCTACAGAATTCCATTACTGTTTGTGTCTACGTGACAAGACAGTATCTCAATCTTCCTCTCATTTTATATCTTGGTGTTAACCAGGCCAGATGACTACTGCACCTAGTCCTGGGTGTATATTCATCCCCATTGCTGGATCACACCACAGAAGATCCCCTGAAAGGCGCACTCATTAGTAAGTTTGCTGATTTATGCAGCATTATGCTTTACTTAAACAAAGTGGACAATAACAACATGAACTGCATCTAGCATGTCCATCTAAGAGCCTTTCACAGTAAGTATTCTTTGTATAAAACTGGTCTGTTAGACAGACACAATAAGTAACACCTCTAGTAAAGCTGGATAGCTTAATCTTCTTCGTAGATAAAAATTCTGAAGAATCAAATATAATCCTGACATTTCAAAATGAGAGGTAGCAATCAAAAATGACATTCAGTGGAGTTGATGATCCATTTAAAACAATCAGTTTAAATGAATTTACACCAGATACTTATACAGACAAACATGGTACACAGTGTTGATATACACTACTATATATTATATATAAATGCATGGGCAGGGCTTCT
This sequence comes from Sipunculus nudus, assembly GCA_026874595.1. Lineage (NCBI taxonomy): Eukaryota > Metazoa > Annelida > Sipuncula > Golfingiida > Sipunculidae > Sipunculus > Sipunculus nudus. The sequence goes on from CM049315.1 coordinate 68,258,355, forward strand.
ATGACAACCAAAATAATAATTTTTTTTTTACATGATCATTATTTCTTATGTCTGAACATATCTAAGACCATTCAGTGCAAATTATTTGTCTGCAAAATAAAATTCTTAAATGTATGCAGTACATTATATTTTAATGAGCTTGAAAATTATTTTTGAACCTGTAACCAAAGGTTTAAGGTTACTGCAGCCTATTTTCAGGTTTACAATGATATCTCTCCAAGACCTGTCCACATACGACAATGAAAGATACCAGTACAAAAGTAACTGCCTCTGCCAGGAGGGTAAAAATTCATTCCTGTTCGTGTGTTTGTGAGTTTGTTCACAAGTTAACTCACACAGTCATGAATGGAATCCCATGAAATTTTCAGGGCACCTTGGGAATAGGCAAATGAAGAATTAATTAGGTGTTGGTGTGGGTCCAGCTCCAGTTCCAGGAATATTCACAAATAAGCAGTCACATGGAACATGGGAATATGGGCCGAATAAGTGAATGCAAACACTTGTTTGGGGAACATATGTACCAATGAACCTGGGAATATGGGCCAATAAGTGAAATAAAAGACGGCTTGTGGAGTATACCACATAAAGGACCGCCCACATGGTAAAGGCCTGCATTCTTGAGAATGCACATTTGTAGTTTACTGTGCTACAATCACCTGCAGTAGCTATGTATGAACAAATTTCAGATCAAGCTGTAACAGGTGAACAAAGATATGACGGGCCTGTTGTGTTAAGGAGCACTGGGAACTGTATCAGATCCTACCGTGTTGTCGTGAGTCCTGCTGAGGACTTGGAATGCTTTTCTTCATGAGGACTGTGTCTGGCTGTCCCCGGTGACTAGGTGACCCACCTGAGATAAGATAAGATAAGAACTGAAGATAAATTCAATGAGCCCATAATATATACAGGAATTTGTTTTGCTGCTGATGCAATACATGCAGAATAAATATACACAAAAGCCTAAATTACTATAAGGCAGTGCAATAAGACTAAAGGCAAATGATTTGAACATACATCAATGACTTCACAATGGATATACACACAAGTTTCACATTTCATTATTGATGCACTGACATTCATGAGATTGGTACTGCACTACAATGTGGAAGTTGGCACAAAGGATATGACTTGTGCCTGTGTATTGCATACTTAATTCTACAGTCTCTTACCAGATGGCTGCAGCTGATATTACACAAACAGATGACTGACATTACTTTATGTTATTTTTTACCTTGGCAAGAACTTCCTTTCTAACCTATCAATCCTTCAGCTATTATAGACTAATGAATAGTTTATTAATTTGATTCATGTTATATACAGTAATATATAATAAAACAACTGTGTATTATTTGGTAATAAGACGTATGTGATAAAAAGGTTACAAGTTATCACATAATGATAGCTAATAATGTTATATTTTGATACATCATTTTCAATATTTAATCAAGCTGTGCTATTAATGTTACATTTACCAGTTTATATTAATATGTCAGAAAAAAATATATGCTATAATTAAAGTAAATATATGTATTATTCATATGTAACATTAACAGAAACATTATACCCATGAGAATGAGGAATGTAGACCACATGGCCGAAACCTAGAATGCCGAAACATATTATCACATACCCAAATTGCCGAAGCCCATCTTGCCGAAAGAGAAAATAAATAATAGGAAATAATGTGATTAATGCGCAGTAAAGTGATAAGTACGTTGTCTGTTAAGGTACCTGAACAAAATTTGATACCAACCCTTAATATTTTAAAATAATTTACGGTAATTTATTCGGCATGTCGGCAGCGGCACTACTGTAATGTCGGTATGACAACCCAGTCCCGCTAAATGTCCCTGGCTTTATTAACCCTCATTTTGCAGGTATAGTTAGACTAACTGATTTTCATGTTATATCATGTGTAACATTTATTCTTCTTTATGAACTATTTTTTCTTAATTTACAAATCGTTCAACTGCATATATAAACCAAGATGGCGGCGGTCGCGTGGGGAACTCGCGGCAGCGAGGCGACACTCGGAAATCGGCAAGGAAACCCGCCTGACGATACTGGACCCGTAATCCCTCATGGCAATAGCAAGGAAACCCCTTACATACCGTCCAAATATCCATCCTTTCCTCATTTAAACTTTCTTCTCATAATGACAGTCATTTTTTTCCTCATATTTTGTCTTTATTACCATTACCATGTTGTTCAGTGACACGCCTCAATAACGTGTTCATAATATTGCAGGCAGAAAACTACCTGTGATAATTCTCGGTCTTGATCGATATTTTTTACGGAATTCTATCAGAAAATATTTCTATAAAACAAAACGGTTGGAGGATTTCATAAAAATATACGTGTGCAATAAAACCAGAACTGAGAAGTCTAACAAGATTACTTCAAAGAGAGCAAACTCATGTTTGTTTTACTAATTAGCTTGCCTATTATGGGGCCCATTACCGGGTGTGTTTATATTGTTGTAATAACTAAATATGGCGCTTGATTAGAGTGATGAAGTTGGTCACAGTTAATTGAGTACGGGAATATTAAAATCGTAAAACATATATAGGCCTTTTATAAATTTTATGTGAACATATAAAATGGTATACATAAACCTGCAACGGCGATTTCTTTAACATTTCATAAACAGTTTATTTTAAAATAAGATTTGCGTAAGTATAAATTTCTCTTTGAATCTAAAAAAAAAACCTGTTATTTGTTAATAAAGATGCAAATTTTAAATTAATGATGTATATATTGCACTTGCATGTGTGTGTTTGTATATATGGATATTTGTGACTCGTTTGTAATATGGCTCTGTTTCAATCATTATAGAATATTCATATAATTCATACTGCACATTTGATTTCTACTCAGACTGTTTGTTCTCCCATTATTTTCAACATGAATAAATTATAAACAATATGCATTCATATTCGTTATCTGATGTTCTTTCATTTATCAGTGCAATATTAGCATAACTCGTCGATACAAATGTGAATTACGACATTACAATATCACAGATAATCAAAAAACAATAAAGATTAAATCCTATTAAAGAAAGATTGGAGAAAATGTGATTTTTATATGCCTCTGCTCGATTTACTATGACATACAACATCACTCTAATCAAAAGCCGGGCATTGTTATTACAACAATATACACACATGCAACCGGTAGAGGCCCCCTTAACAGACAAGCTAACTAAAAATTGATTTCACTCTCTTCAAAGTAAACTTTGTTAGACCTGATCAGGTCTGGTTCTTTTGAAATTCTCAATCTCAAATTTTAACTTTAAATATTTTTTATTTGCGGAAATAAATAAAATACCGTAATATATTGGTGAAAAGACCCGAGTTTTTCAAAATTTTCTTAAATATTTTTGTCATATTTTCAAAGCAATGCGGACAGTATCGCTTTTACTGTCGGATAATTATTCGAAAAATTATGTATATCTATCATAGCGTATTGTAAGAAAGGATGAAATATTTAATCTTCCAAATCAAGGGCGAAGGTCTCGGAAACCGTCTAAAACCCTCGGGGTTTCCTTGCAATTTCCACGAGGGATTACGGGTCCAGTGTCGTCAGGCGGGTTTCCTTGCCGATTCCCGAGTGTCGCCACGCTGCCGTGAGTTCCCCACGCGACCGCCGCCATCTTGGTTAATATATGCAGTTAAACGATGTGTAAATTAAGAAAAAATAGTTCATAAAGAAGCATAAATGTGACACAAGATATAACATGAAAATCAGTTAGTCTGACTATACCTGCAAAATGAGGGTTAATAAAGCCAGGGACATTAATTTAGCGGGACCGGGTTGTCATGCCGACATATATGGTAGTGCCGCTGCCGACATGCCGAATAAATTACCGTAAATTATTTAAATATTAGATGATGGTAACAAATTTTGTTCAAGTACCTTAACAGACAACGTACTTATCACTTTACCGCGCATATCACATTATTTCCTATTATTTATTTTTTTTTCGGCAAGATGGGCTTCGGCATTTTGGGTTCGGTATTCTGGGTTTCGGCATTCTGGGTTTCGGCCATCTGGTCAACTACCGAGAATGAGTTGTATTATATATATGTCATCCTGATTAATCATATTATATTATTATCATTAGATACCCATATAATACAGTATTATTATTATTTTCTTATTTTTGTATTGTTATCATATTACATTACATTGCATTACAGTGAAACCTGCGTTATAAGACCACCCACAGGACTGGCCAAAATGGTCTTAATTTACAGGAGGTCTTAATAGAAAGGTCAGATATAACCAATGTGAATGGTTTCTGTTCACCCAAGGGTGGTCTTAGGAGACAGATGGTCTCATAACACAGGTGGTCTTTCAGACAGGATCCACTATATTATATTTAATGATTTATATGTTATACTATGTTATCAAACTAACCAATATGAGGTAGTGGGTTGACTTTGGGTGAGCTCTCTTCCTTTTTGGCCCCTTTAACTTTGGGGAAGTACCATCCTGGACTGGCAAGAGCTGGCACAGAAGGTGATTCCAACCTGGAATCATAACACAGTAACAGTAACACGTGCAGATCATAATACAATAACTGTTAAATCATTAATAAGTAATTGTTACAAACACAGGTGATCACACAGTAATTGTTATATACACATCATTACACAGTAACAACTAAACACAAATCATCACACAGTCACTGTTACATGCAATTGATTACACAGTTATTGTTACACACACACACCATTACACAGTAAAAGTTATACACATAACCATTACACAGTAACACAAAAAATCATTACACAGTAACAGTTTACCACACAGTTCTCTATACAGTACATTGCATACATATCATTACATGAGGAACAAACAATCCAACAAACAAAACTAGATCTCAAGATTATTCTTAATTTATATCATATACAACACAGAAAATATGCAACACAGTCTATTTGAATCAAGTGCCACTGAATACATTGTTTAGTTGTGGCTTCATCAAGGTCCCAAAACCTGGACTTAAAATATTTTGCAGATAACAACTGTACCTTAAATATTAAACATGTGGAGTAACAAGTCTCACCTGTTTAAGCAGTGTTCTGGGATGTCTAGTGCCTGGATCTGCAGGAGAGTAGACTTAGCCTGGTCTACAAGGAACGGGTCAGGGGCAAGGTGACCTTCAGCCCTGAAAACCATGATAACCAACACTTTTACACAGTGCATGTCTGGATAAACTGTAGTGTTAACCAAGAGGTTCATATAGGGAAAAGCAAGTTTTTTTTCTATATTCGTTTATGAAATGTGGGGGCCTGAACAAAATATCTAAACATCCTATCCAAGGATATCTGATGGCAAACCAGACTACCAAGTTTTGCAAAGGGTATATTGCAACAAGTGACCTTTCAACTTCTGTTCATATGCAACAAACCACCGTAGGTTACATGGTTTTTCTGTTTGTCAACACTGGTGCATGTATAATGTTTACTTAAAGTCTGTAGATAAACCAGCTCACACATCCATCACAGAGGCATGATAGTCACTTTTCTTAGCCTGAACTACCTACAGTTCATAGTGAGCCAAAATCACACAGACTATACAGAAAAGGTAGGAGAACAGTTGGCTTTAACTGTGTAATCCTCATGCAAAATAACTCCCTAGCATTATACAATACAGTTTTATCTATTCTCTCAGGAGGAACACCAATCATCTGCACTTGTCTACCCTGTCAGATATAGTTCAGACATAAATTACTGCAGTGATTGAGATATTAAAATGTATATGTTATTCCCTGGGGAAACTGTAACCTGTGAAAACAACACTTGTACAAACAAAAAAAAACCTGCAAATAATGATATTTTAAATTGTGTTCAGTCTAACAAAATATACTTCATCATCTTGCAACAAGTGATATATTTTTATTTTTTTGTTATCTGTTTTATCCCAGGGACAGGTGAATGGCCTGTCAGTGACACTGTTAAACAAAAAAGGATAATGAAATCTAAAGAAAGAATGATATTCTATTATCAAGCCTGCTGGATTTCCGATTGCCTCTGCCAGTAGGGCATGCATTCATTCCTTTCTGTGTGTGTGTTTGTGTATGTGTTTGTTCACAACACAACCCATGTAATCATCTAATGAAATTTTTAGGGCATTTCAGGAATGGGCCAAAGAAGAATCAACTAGATTTTGGTGTGGATCTGCCACTTGATCCAGGTCCAGGAGGACTTCCATTGATATTTACAAATGTAGAGTCACTTTTGCATGAATGAACATGGGAATATGGTTTAAACAAGAGAAGGCAAACACATTTTGGGGAGCATCCTTCAATCAAGACCACCCACATGGCGGAGGTCTGCATTCCGTAGAATGCATATTTCTAGTTTTATATGCAGAGGGTAAGGAATAAATAAGAGGGCTTAACCTTTCATTAAAATGAACCTTTTAGGTTGAAGTTATCATTCTGTTTGAGGCTCTGATGGGATTTGCACCAATGACCTTCTGCGCTGTAGTCAAACACCTTCATCACTAGGCTTCATTTAATCCACAGAATAGGCTGAGTCATTGGTACAGGAACGAATGGCTATGCTAAGTGTATACTGGTGAGGCCTGTCACGTTCTGGTCTATGATACATCATATTTAACTTACCGTCTTGCACAGCCACCAGCCTCAAGCAGCACACCAAATAACAAGTTATTCTGGAAAAATAATGAAATTGTTTTATCACAATTAATGTTTACCAGAGAAAAAGACAGAGAAAAATCAGAAACACACAGAAGAAGGGATAGAGACAAACACTTAAAGTAACATAAAAAGAGATACATTATTTCAAGAATGAACTTTTATCTTAAAAAGTAAAAAAATGTGGAAACAAGAATGAGTTCGTTTTTGCAGATGTCCTCCATCCCAATGGGCCCCCTATCCCCAAATTTGAGAGAAAACGTGACCTAGGGTTAATGACCCTCAGCTAATCTCAACTAAGAAATTTTATCAACTTAGATTGCAATCATTTGAGTATTTTTGTGATTGTGTCTGTGGCAGTTGTGAAGAATTTATCATATGGATTTTCTTCAAATGTTCTATGGTGATGTGTAAATGATGTATACATTCTTTCAATCTGTGCATTAAATGTAAAGACTTTGCTGAGTTACAACTGTGACATGTCCACCATAATTTCTAAGTCTGAAAATGCATAAAAATAAAGAAAATGAAGATGGTACCACTTGTCAAAGCTGAAAGGGCTGTCCTTCATCAATAGCCTTACTGAATTTACTAAAGATCCATGCAATCATTACTGAGATATTTTATCAAAGTTAAAACTTTGCAATTGTGTCTTCAACAGTTCTGAAGAACAGCCTGGGCTGATTTTCTTAATTTTTTTTTTTTATGACATCAATGTTATTTGTGCAGATGATATGCAATGTTTCATTTTTTTTGGGGGGGGGAATGCAAAATTTGTAGAAAAACTTGAAGACCAAGGTCAAGGTCACCCGTTTTCGAACTTATCCAAGAACTTGTTTGAAACAAATTGTGTATCAAATATGAGAGAAAAATAAGAAATACTTCAAAAGTTAAGCAGGTTCATAATAAATTTTCATTTCAGCTTATCTGACTTAGGAGATGACAGTAAGGGTCACCAGTTTTTCAAATTCTTCCGAGATATAGATAGAAACAATTGGAATATCAATTTTCATGAAAAAATATTGAGAGGTTTAAGTGTTACCGCCTTCAAAGAAATGACACAGACAATGCTAACCATAGACCAAACACTGTTAATCCCCCCCAATGGGAGGGAAGAAATAATTAATTTCACGTCTTCATAACTCCTAAGAGCTGGCTGAACAAGTTCCCATGCTAAGAATATACACATCTGGAGAATATGCCCATCTATTTATCCATTTTGTATTTGGTGAAGGTATGTAAAAGTGGGTAAAATAGACAAAATCTGAACAAGTGACCCATGAGTCATGAAGCTAAGCTAAATTGACATACAGGTGGTGCACATATAAATTATTGATGTTATCTGGTAAAAAAAATACTTGAGGAACCTTGATCAATGGGTAGACTTCCAGTGTGCTCAAAAGCATGTTTTTTTGTGCACTGTTTTTAGAAAATTGACATTATAATGACCTCCTTTAACATAAAGAAAGACATTTCTAGATGTTGGAATTCTGGGTGCTTTAAATTAGGTTTTCTGCCTGCAGCTCACAGAATACAGGAAATAATGACCTACCAAGAATTTCAAGATTCAAAGGAGACTTGCCAAGGACCTACCTGGATGTCATATTAGAAGGTTCATGGTCCAACAGTAAAGTTTTGTGCCCTGCCTGTCTGGGTGCTCATAACCATATTTTTGGCCAGTTCTTTGCAGAATATAGGTCACCTTGACCTTATTTCATATTTCCAAGGAGATTTTGACAAGGCTTTCCTGGAAATTATGTTAGAAGTTTCTAGGTCTAACAGATACAATTTGTGCCTTTCTGACTGCTCAAAAATGAGTTTTCAGCCAGTCACTTGCAGAATATAGTTCATTATGACCTAGTCTCAAGTTTCCATGAAAATATGCCCAGAAGCTCCCTGGATGTTGTGTTAGAAAATTCTAAGCCTAACAGATACAATTTGAGTCCATCTGACTTTTAGGATTCTCAAATTAAGTTTTTTTTCTATAGCTCCCAAAATTAACGTCATGTTGACCCAATTTCATGTTTCCAAGGACAATTGCCCAGAACCTCCCTGAATATATAGTTTGTGGAAAGTCTGACTTTGTAGGAATCATGGCAATCAATGAATTATTTATTTAGATACTGGAGCTTTTGTATAAAACTTTTGATTATTCTAGGGGGTACTTTTGAGCCCCTCAGACTGGAGAATATAGATCACAGTTACCTAATTTTAAGGCTTCCAAGGAGACTTTTTATGGACCCTCATGGGTTTCATTTAGAAGTTTCTAAGTCAAGCTGTTACAATTTGAGTTATCATCAGGAAATAAATTAGATGGACATATAGAAAGACGAATGGACAGACAGGGTGATTACTATAGGGCATCCGCTTATTCAAGGTGAGCCCTAATAACCCACAAGGTTTTAGGATGCTAGATGTAACCACAGTTGCAAATCTGATAGTATCAATATAATTTGATGGTCTAAAAAAACAAGAAAAAATACAAGTGACGCCACAAGTATTTTGGGGAACTGACAACCCTAGTCATGGTCAATACTCAAGGCAAGATTCAGCACACTGCATGCTGTAAAGATACTTGAGGTTTTGTTTCAAATTTTTCATTATTCTTGGGGGTACTTGCAATCCCCATGGCTCAAAGGATATAGGTCACAGTGCCCTAATTTCAGGTTTCCAAGAAGATTTTCTTTTGCCTCCATGGATATTCAGTTACAGTATTCTAGAGTCATTGGTTACAATTTCTGCCCTGCTAACAGACGGCCAGAGGGACAATGGATAAAGTGCCATTCCTATACCTCAGTTAACTTTCAGTCAGCTGAGCTAAAATACTTCTGACAGACTGACAACAGATGACAGAAACATAATGCACCCTGGCCATAGCTCAAATGTCAGTTAAAAAGTCACTTACCATTCCTACAACTAGGTAAAACCATTGTGCCTCTGGCTCAGTGTATCCAGGCAACAATGGTTCAATAACAGAATGACAACGTCGAGTAGGGAAGACTTCTGTCCATGCCACAAGATGGCCCCCTTGGTCTGAGTGAGCCATCGTCAAGAGACAAAAATATCGCAGGTACAATAGCAGATCTTGTAAGTCTGATGTAGGCAGGTGAGTAGATAATAAATAACCCTGAAAAGAAAAATAACATTAAAACAAGGGACCTATGGGTCACGACGCTCAGCTGTTATATATGATAAAAAAATATTATTTAGAAATGAGGCACATGCTGGTTTTGTGTGGTAATAAATATAAGCTGTATTATGAGTTGTTGTTGTTTAGCTTATGTATGATTTTGATAGTACCTTTGGAGACAGGGAAGAGGATTGATTTCATTTATTTTATTAACAAATGGAGTACTATTGTCACACAGATTTTGACTTGGCCATATAACTTATAAGCAGAACATATAATATAAGAGTTTAACTATTTATTAAAAAAATTACAAATATTGTCCCAAATATAATTTTTATAAAAAATAATAAGAGAATCATATGATTTTTTAAAATAAAATATAACTGATATGATTATTAAAATAATATTAAAGAATATATTCATGAATGCATTCATGAATACATTTTGAAAGTATTTGCACGAGTATTCATATACTTTCATTTTTACCTGAATTCCCATTCTTTATGCAAGAAATTTTATAATGGAGTACATAATCATATTCGTATTTAAATACAATTACAAAGTATTCGCACCATGTCTGGTATTTATTCAGTTTCACCAACCAATGATGTTGAGAATCCAGAATATACAAAATCCACACATTTAAATAATGATCATAAGTACCTGGTTTTATGGCTTTTATTTATATTAAAAAATAACTGTAAAAAATTCATTTTGGACTAATTTCACATCAATGTACACACTAGACACAGTAGGAATCTAGATTAATATTATCAACTGCATCTTTGTCTATCATTAATTTCCTTCATATTATCCCTAATGATAAGTAATGAATAATATGATTTACTTCTTTATCATTAAAATTGAACTGAAAAATGCCATAGGTGACTGCATGGTGTTATTTGGAACATGTGACATTCTACCCATCGATACAAGATTCTTATATCATCAGTGACTGCAAGTTAATTTCCTGTTATTATAAACTAACAAATTCCTTTTCTATTTTTCTTTAATTTGTTATTAAAAACCAATAAAAATTTATTAATTTATTGTTTATTGTTATGTTGTTGGTTAAAACTACTAGATGAGTTCGGTTGGACACCTGGATCAACTGTGGCTGGCCATAAGCTGCCTGGATTCCTGTATGCCTCGCCTCAAGCGTGCATAACCTGATGAAAGGTCAACAAGGTCAACATACAGGTGACTCAAGAGGGGCTGGAGAGAGCCAAAGTATGACAGGGTCTCATAAAAAACATTAATAAAAGCTACAATTTTTGGCCAATTTCTTTCAGCTTTCTAAACTAAAAAGCTGAAATCCTAATGTGTGATGATATGAAAATTATATCAAGTGCTCACAGGACACAAACGTGCCATGGTCACAGTTGGGCAAAATTTAAGGTACTTATTTTATATTTATACTAATAACTTATAAAATTTGAAAAATTCAGAAATAATTTTGGGTATTCAATTGAATCTTGATTAAATAATGTTACATCCCTGACAAAAAAATCTCTAGCTTCAGCAATGCCCTTGTTAAGGGAGTAAATATATTTCTTGATTTTTTACATAGTGCATTATGTTTGGGCCCATAACTTAAAACAATTACGCAATACTGACATCATTCTGGCATGTGCATAGAGAATGAAAAATATGTATATTATTTATGATTAAAGTCAGATCAGTGGTTTTGATATTAGGCAGTCTTGAAGTGTAACAATGGGTTTTTAATGGAAAAATGAAGTTTTTCATTAATATCTCGAAGGTATTATGTCCTAGTGACCAAATTCTTGGCATGGTAGGGGATTTTGGAGACATCTAACTGTATGCCGAATTTAAGGAACTAAGAGCTGAAGCTGGGGAGCTGAGCTCTTGCAAACTGCATAACACTAGCTTGTGTAAACAATATGTTACATGGTGCTTGAAAACTTATTAAAATCTACAGTTTTTGATCAACTGGTTTCAAATTTTTGGTGTTAACAGTTGAAATGCTAACAAAAACATGCTGTGAAAATTAAATCCACAGTACTTACAGGAAAAAAACGTGCCAAGGTCAAAGTTGGGCAAAATTTAAGGTACCAATTTTTTATTTTTATTAATATTTTAGAAAATTTAAAAGATTTTCATCTAATTTTGGGTATACAATTTAATTTTGATTAATTAAAGTTATATTACTGGAAAAAAGGTCGATAGCTTTAACATTTTTTGTGTTAAGTGATCAAATATCTTTCCTGATTTTTTACAAAATGCATTATGTTTGGGCCCATAACTTTTTTAAATTAAATAATACAGACATAATTTCTGGCATGTACATAGGAACTATATAGAGGAATATTTATGGTAAATATGAGGAAAAACAGATGAGTGGTTTTGATATTAGGCAGTCCTGAAGTGTGAAAATAGGTTTTAATAAAAAATTGAGGTTTTTCCTTAATTTCTCAAAGGAACGAAGTTGCAAAGACCCAGTTTTTGGCTTGGTAGGAGATCTTGGGGACATCTAACATTATGCCGAATTTTGGATTCCTAGGTCTTACGGTTTCAAAATGTGCCACATCTACGGACGGACGGACGGACGGACGGACGGACAGACGGACGGACGACGGACAATGGACCACGACTATAGCTCAGATGACTTATAGTCAGCTGAGCTAAAAACACTCTCTGACTCTAGGTAGCTGCATAATGTATGAATACGGGAGATTTTCTTTCACAGTTTGGAGATGAAAAAAGTGTGGCATTGAATCAATTGTACAATGGACAATCTGTATCTTCATCGAGGCTCTCAGTCAAAGTCACCAACAAAATGAGTGAAAAAGTGCACCGCAACTGTGCATAATACACCTATCATATATCTGGTGACCTCTGACCTCATTAAATATGCGTGAATTTTGATGAGAAGGTAATTCAGGTGAGAAACTATTGGTTAATATGTAAAATGAGTTTCATGAAAATCCCTATGGATTTTTGGTAAGTCACCAAGGTGCCTCTAAAGTGTGGTGACCTCTGACCTCATTAAATATGCATGGATTTTGCTGGAGATCAAGCTTAGGTGAGATATTTTTCTGATTAAAATTTCTGATGATTTTGATCAAAATCCTTCATATCCTTCATAAGTGATCGTGGTGACACCACAAAGTAGCCAAGTGACCCATGACCTTATTAAATGTGCGTGGATGTTGCCCATAATCCCACATCCACCAGATAATCTGTTGGTAAGTAGTTACGGTGAGTTTCATTCAAATCCATCAAAGCCCCAGTAAGTTATCATGGCGATACTAAAAACAAACGGACAGATGGACAGTGGGTATACCATAATACTCCTATCATATGACAGGCGTATAAATTATGTACTTCTAGAGAAAATCTTTATGATTTTTAACTAATGTCAAGTATCATGACTGCATTATTCACATTAATTTGTCATCATGATGTGCATGACTAACTTTCCCTATTTGCTCAGTGGGTGGAAAAAAAAATTATCTGGCAAAGTACAGGTAATAGCAGTCAAGAACTGAATGCTTATGGGCCTCACAAACACCCCCTCCCCCCTCCAATTCCCTGTCACCATCCAGCATAAAAATTGACACATGGCCAGATGGCTTGTCCCAGTAATTGCTCAAATCCTTGTCCAAATAACAGAATTATAAAATGTAACATGCTACACTTTTTGGCAATGATATGATGCTTGATCCTCAAGTACTCCCTAATATCACCTGAAAGCGATGCTTACATCGCCGCTCATCTGTTCATGTGCAATTCTGGTGATTTAACTGGACACTTTGTTGGGAAGCAAGCATGATATCACTGAAAGAATATAAAGCCTGTTATATTTCATAAGTTTGACACATAATTTATCGCTGGAGGGACTGGAATTTGAGCATTTAGACAGGACACACCTTCCAGCCTGATTTGACAGCTGGAAGAATGGAATTGTCACTTTTGTGGTGGACGCTGACGGGCCAGGAAATTTAATGCAATAAAATCTGTTTCAAGATAACATCAGAGTGATACATGACACATACATTACCTTGTATGTTAAACAGCTCCCAAGGATGGTATAACTTCTTCTCATGTCATAATAATCTTCACTCTGCAGAGACACAGAGAAGGGCACAGGTAACATCAGGTGTGGAAATATAAAACAAAGAAAGGTATCCATGGGTTATACTTGATTCACAGCAATTACTGGTATAATTTATGATGATACCTCAGTTGCTCATCAGTGCCCTCTAGTGTGCTTACATGTGATCACTAATTTTTTTCAATTTTTTGGTGAAAATTAAAATCCTGCTTGAATGATTAAGCTGTTCAATGGCAGTATAAACCTTATACAAGGAATTTTTTCTAATATAAAGGTCTCTTTTGGGATTATATCATTTCAATGAACACCTGATGGCAACTAGGGTACCAGTATCACCTTTTCACCCTAATACATGACAACATTTATACCTTGACACGACCGAACGCCATCACCTGAGCCACCGAGAGTGCCTCGATTAGTTATAATAACTATTCAAAAAATTTATGTAAAATAAATATGTTTATACTTATATTTAACATTGATACCTACAAACCAGGACTTTATGACTTTAAATTCATATCCATACAATGTAATACCATGCCTCTGATTTAGATTTTACCTTTTAATACCATATATATAAAATATACATTAAAATAATATTAATAAATATGATATGTGAAACAAAATAAGCTGTGATATTATAGAGTACACCTAAGCACAGGTATGGTAATACTTTTGCACCAAACTAACTGTAGACAAAATTTCAGTTCTCATACTACAAAGGTTTTGAGTTGTGCCCTGTTGACAGCCATCGGCTGGACAAAGGTTAAAGGACCACCCCTATAGCTCCATGACTTGCAGTCAGCTGAGCTAAAGCTGAATGGTACCTTCTCTTTGACATACATACCATATCATAAAAATCTGCAGATTCAAATTCACTGAGGCAGTTGTTCACTGTCAGCTGGAATATAAAATAAAGATAAAAACAGTTTTTCTCATGTCTGACCTTTGAAAACTTAATTAAGCACACATTTATCATACTGTCGCATTTTTTACTTCTTTAAAATAATTTTAATATGTTTAACTCTTACCGACCACTTTTCACAGTGCATTCATGACACAGACTTGTTTTACAGACTGGATAGGTTTTCCTATTTTGACAGTCTATTATCTAATGAGATATACAGTGATTTAGTTGAGAAAACGGCAAATAATAGCATAGATTTTTCTGAAGAATGGCTAACTCTAAAATTTGTAACATAGGTTTTAACTGGTAAATTTATGAGGTGTCTTTTCTGTCCTGGGAAAAAAGATATGTGAAATTAATTATAACATTGACAAAACTTCACCTTGATTTCTTCTGGCAGTTCCAGACCCCTGGCGCCATCTAGGAGATCATAGAAAGGCTCAGCACTGTCCCGGACGCGTATCCTATAGGTAACCATTTCCTGTTTAAACAGCTCCCTCTGCAGCATGAGGTGAAACAAGTGGTCCAAGCGCCCGTGGTTGTCCTTCTGAGAGAGGGCACTGGAAAATATGACTAAGTTTAAAGATTTCTTGTATTTACTCCTCAACTGTTCTGTAAAGCAGTGATGTAGTCAAGTCGACACAATCCAAGTCCGAGTGCAAGTCCAAGATCAAGCCACTCGCATCCAAGTCCAAGAGATTTTTAAGTCCAACTCCACCTGCTTGGAATCAAAGTCATTTGGAACTCGAGTCCAAGTCCGAGTCAAATACAAATATCCTTAAAGAACAATTTTAAATGGAAATTTAAGATTATCATGTCATTTTTAAGGTATGGTCACACATGCTTTTACAATTATGGTTAATATGCAAAAGCTTGGTTTATATGATGTTATCATTTTGTAATATTCTGTTAGTAGTTACACATGTACATTAGTTTTTATAATATTTGACAGAGTTTTTTTTCTGTATGACTCAAAATGGACTCAGCCTGATTTCTGGAGTCCTTACCTCTGAGTCCAGGACTCTCAAGTCCAAGTCAGAGTCCCTAAAAAGGTGGACTCAAGTCCAGACTCGAGTCCTACATCACTGCTGTGAAGGTTCTGCTCTATAGTTA
Source organism: Sipunculus nudus (assembly GCA_026874595.1). Lineage (NCBI taxonomy): Eukaryota > Metazoa > Annelida > Sipuncula > Golfingiida > Sipunculidae > Sipunculus > Sipunculus nudus. The sequence goes on from CM049315.1 coordinate 68,274,253, forward strand.
GCCCATAAGAATGGACTCCTCAATCGCTTTTTTAGTGATTGGTGCAATGTGGAGTCCATAGATTGCCCCTGCAGTTTACTGTGGTTATAACACTCCATACACAACTGTGAGTTTTAACATATATCCACTGATTAATATTCAGTACATCTATATGTATTGAATATTTGACCACTGAAAAACATTAATGTTCTATTCTCATCAATATTTTGCACCAAGGAAGTGAAAATATGAACATAATAGTACACAGGCCTGAAGCACTATATAGGACTTCCGCTGAATGCAAGATGTCTGCCGGGCTGTTATTGCTTCAATTCTCTCTGGACAAATAAATCAGCTGTTGATGTTACATATGCTTCCTGTTTTCCAGAATGGTTAATTTTTTATTACAGACCTTTCAACATACAACATAATGTGAACTTTAGTATGTTACAAGTATAGGAAATATTTTATTTTTATTCAATTTCCATTCTAAGAGTATAGTATAGCACTTTGGTGGGCTGGCGACGCAACAGAAACCTGAAACCTGTTGGGTCGCTGTCGGCAGCTACTCTATAGTTTAAGATTGCATTTGACCTAAGATATGCCATGACTATCTGGTGCATCTATTCTTCCCTAACAATTCCTGGTAGTAACCTAAGCCAACTCTTCACCTAAGTAACACTATAGATTTCTGGTGCTTCTCTATCAGTCTCAGGACTTGGGCTATTCACATACTGTTACATCATGTTAACACTGGTTAGAATGGTTTACAGTTACATATTCTCTCAACAGTCCATTCAGGGATATATATATATATATATATATATTTATATAAAGAAAAGGATGGTGTTCAGGAAAAGGCAGGGGGGGGGGATGCTGTCATATAAACTAGATTTTGCTTGGCACTGCGGTGCCAAAGTATCCCCAGATAATTAATCCCCCCCCCTTAAGAATAGGTCCCCCCCCCCCATCTTCAGCATAAAAATACTGACACTTAGCAAGCAACAAGTATCTTCCATCTATCAACTTGAGGAACAATATTTTTTTACCAAATATGGGGGCAAATATGTTGAATCTCTCTTGAGATTCTTTGACCTTGTGACCTAAAACTAGATAGGGGTTTTCCTCTATTGGCAGGTGAACTATATGTGCAAGATAAAAGGTCTGAGATGAAAAGTTTGGCTGAAAATGCATCCACAATTTTTTCAAAGATATTTGTCCTGTGACCTTGACCTTTGACCTCATGACCTCAAAATCAATAGGAATCTTGTTTTATTGATGGGCCATATATAAGTCAAGTTTGATACCCATATATCATTCAAAGCTGGAGTAATCATCAGGAAATGAATTTTTAGACAGATGGCTCCTGTGACCTTCACCTTTGACCATGTGACCTAAAAATGGATAGGGGTCTTCCTCTATTGGCAGGTGAACTATATTTTCAAGATAAAAGGTCTGAAATGAAAAGTTTGGCTAAAAATGCATCCACAGTCTTTTCAAAGATGTGCGTTCTGTGACCTTGACCTTTGACCTCATAACCTCAAAATCAATAGAAGTCTTGCTTTATTGATGGGCCATATATAAGTCAAGTTTGAGATCTATACATAAAAAAAGCTGGAATTATCATCTGGAAACTAATATAGCTCCTGTGGCCTTGACCTTTGTACTTGTGACCCCAAAAATTGATATCGATCATTCACTATTTGCAAGTGAGCTATATGTTCGAGATGGAAGATCTGGGATGAAAAGTTTGGCTAAAAATGCATCCACAATATCTTTAAAGATGTGAGTCCAGTGACCTTGACATTTGACCTCATGACCCTTACTTTAGGGTTCTTACTTTAGTGGTGGGCCATACATAAGTCACGTTTGAAATCCATATGGCTATCAACACTGGAGATATCATAAGAAGTGTGATTTTTACCAAATATGGAAATATTACAGGTCAAGGCCATTCTCATGGTAAAGGTCATGACCCAAATTTAAAGAGACCTCATCCCATAACCCATCTCTCTACATGTTCATAATATGAAAGAAATCTGTCCACTAGGTTTTGACTTATAATGCTCACAGTACTGTCAAGTGGCAAGTATGGAGGTATTAAAAGGCGTAAAACAAGAAAAGGATAATAGGTAGCTCCACCAGTTTCCAGCATATCACATGGCCATCCAAGATCTTCCGTCACCTTTATTTTTGGACCAGTCCATGCAAGCTTTCTTGAGATATTTAAGAATTTGTGTTATTTTCAGCAAAAATGGACCTATTCAAGGTCAAAGTTGCTCTCCTAGCAACAGTCATGACCCCATTTTAAATGGGCTTCGTCCTCTTACCTATATCTACACAAATGTAAAGTTTGAAAAAGATCAGTGAAATATTTTTTGAGTTATCCTGTTCACAAGATTTTTCTGCAGCGGAGGCGGCGTTGGTGGGACCGTCGTGACACCATATAGTATCTCGACTTTGTCTGGGGATACAATGATGTCTTATACACAATACCTAACTCATTTGTATGCAACACAGTGTGCAATATTACATTATAAAATTAACATTTAAATTTATAATTTTAACTTAACACACTAGCTAGTATTACAGGTACGTAAATTACCCATTACATACAAAAGTTACAGCAATGATGTGGTCAGAAAAATAGATTGTTTAATGCTTTACCTTTTCAGAGACCCATAGAGTAGTTTAAGTAGGCGGCTCATGTTTGACATCAGCTTGTTCAGCTCATAGAGATCCATCCTGAAATAGACACCATGAAACTAACAACCTGAAATCTACAGCTCATAAAAATCCACCCTGAAATACCCATCAGGAAATTAATAACCTGAAATCTACATTATAAAATGACAACCTAGAATTGTACATAATAAAATATACTCCCTAACAACCTGAAATCTACAGCTCATAAAAATCCACCCTGAAATACCCATCAGGAAATCAACAACCTGAAATCTACATTATAAAATGACAACCCATAATAGTACATAATGAAATATACACCCTGAAATCTAAATTATGAATTCAGCCTGAAACCTACACTGTCAAAGGATAACTCTGCAACCTTCAACTTAAAACTGACATCCATACCAATTTCAGCTTAACTAAATAAAAATCTTCCAAAAGTGTTAAGCAGGATATGCATATATATCCTAATAATAATAAAGCTTGCACCTTCCCTCCCCCTCCCCCAAACACAGACACTTCATCAGGGCCTACCTGAGGGCTGGTACTGCCAGCATTAAGACTTCTTGTCCCTCCTTCAGATAACCGACATGAACCAGCTGGTCATCAATGACAAGTGTAGAGCTGAAATAGAACAGAATGACACTGTGTAATTAAACACGAGCCCTACATTTGATGCAGTGATACTAATACCAGCTTCTCCTACCCATTCATTATGTTAAACTTGAAAACTAGTTTAGTTTCATCCCAAATACAGATGGCGCTTAAATATAATAAAGTCATGCTAACATGCCTAAAGATAATTTGTATATTAACAAGCAATAGATAAGACAAAAGTTTATTTCAGACCCTACTTACCACATATTTTATTGACAGAATCAAATTGTTTGTTGATGCTCCAGGAAAAACTGAACATTTTGTAAAGTCAGACTCTTTGAATTTCAGAAATTGTGAAGATACAGATGGCCTTAGGTCCTGATTCAGAGTAACAAACTGCTTTCTGCCTTAATACACAATCATATATGCCGAAAGGTGGCACTCCAATAGTTTTGAGATATCTCTAGATTTATGTAAAATAAAGAAAATTACCACCATTAAGACACACTTCACATCATTCCTGAGAGTTCAAGACAAATAACATGCATAACAGAAGGGTGGCCACAGAGGAATTCCCTGACAAAAGCCCAGTACGACCACCATCACTTATAATATACATACAACAATCAACAGCCATGGTCATGCTGTATGCCGAGTGATCTGCAGCTACCTTTCACCAAGTGGCACATCAAGTGTGATTTCATCATTCTCAGTGATGTCATGTAATTAGTTTGATTTGATGGACACTTAAATTGTTGTGTTTGTTGTAACTCACAGAGATAAAACAATGCTGTCAAATGCTTAAAGCATCCATCCTGGAGCTGTATGCCTGGTGATTTACACAAAAATTAAATTCTTTGAGAATCAACATTCCAGACTAACATGTCACAATTAATTAAAATCCAAACCTTGATTCAAAAAGGGATCTAACATAAAGATATGACAGAGGCAACTGAATATTGCCAGTGATAACCAGTACTGTGTCCTGAATGACATATCCTGCTTTATTTATAGTCCTGTGATCAGGATCATTAAATCCTGATGATATAGCAGTCTTATTAATAACAATAACAGAGCAATCATATACTTTATTATACAGGTGGCACCACCTACATGTAACAGGCCATTAAAAAATGCACCTCTGTTACACTGCCATGGTTACTCTGTTACACTGCCATGGTTACTCTGTTACACTGTCATGGATACTCTATTACACTGCCATGGATACTCACTTGACAGCCGGGTTTCCCGTGACATCCACCATCATGTGAGTGAGTGTAGTGAACATTCCACGCGCTTCCACCAGCTTTGAGTCTTCTTTAGGAAACTGATACAGTACATCTTCCTAAAAATACAGTGTTACGTAACACAGATTGCTCAGGGAAAAACACTGGGATGATCGGGGATACAAACCAATGTAGGAGGCGCACATGTCCAGCATTAAAACTGCTTCTCTAGTAAAGCAAGCTTCACTAGCGAGACAGTTCAGTCCACTTTTATATGCACCCTGTAACAAAGTAAAACATTAAACATTTCACTCCTATAACAAAAGTTTCACCAAGATTCGGTTAAAGAAACACAAGTGTGCGAGGCTCTAAATTATAAAGGAGTCTATGATTTGCACAGCTTTAAAAACACCATATTTAAATCAACATATCCATAATGCCTCAAAATGCACATCCAAAAGCTGACCAATCAGATTAAAGCTTGTACCAATATGCCTCTTCAAGGCAAGATGCATTTGTACTAATTATCTCCTTTTTGGATGGCTTCTGTCAAGGGTTACCAATGTTAATTTTTAACCTTAGAATTCATAAGTTGCGATGGGTATTATCTGTCTTTTATGCCAAGAAATACATATTTTATGAAATCAAGAATGTTTGGACATACAGAACAAAAGAAATCATTTCTGTCAATAGTTCATCCATGTTTTGAGTGTCCATACAGCACTTCAAGATGCCTAATACCAGAACATTTTAAAACCTGCCCAGGAGAAGGTTACAAATCTTTCAGTATGTAAATGGTTACATTAAAACATTAGAATTTGCCTGTGTGAATGCTCTATATCTTGTCAAAAACCTAATAGCGGGACTTTCAGTGTGCTAGTTTGTTTATTGTGTCTGCATGTTGCTCTACAAATAAAATATACACATATTAATAATGCAGTCCTCGTGGCCAGTCTGCCTAGTGCAACTCATTAATTAATCTGTCAGATCCTAATGTCCACACAAACTTACAAAACTTTTTGGATTTAAGTTAATTTATCTGCATTTCAGGTATCATTTCAAAACTATTTTGCACATGGAACTGGAATAAAATTTGCCTTTTCGGAGGCAAGGAGTAAGCCTTCTTTTATTAAAAAGATGATTATTTTTATCATACCTATGTATACAGAATGTCCAGAGCCAATTCAACGACTGTAGCTGGCTGGAAAAAAATGTTTTTTAACTTTAGAAGTAAGCTGTCATCCATGGTAACAGTGTAAAGATGCTAAAACAAACCCATAAAACAAGTGACCGATGGGTCATCAGAGCTGATAGCCAGATAGTCAGACAGAAGACTGACAAAGCTTGCATGCTCTGGCTCAGCTGACTGTAAGTCATCTCAGCTAAAAAAATCAGCAGGCTTCAAATGACTTGAACTAAGTTGAAGGAATGGTGATGTTACAAAGTAACTATTGTATCTCAGTCAAGGTGGCTTTCTGTTTAAAAAATAATATTTTGTATAGGTACTACACATCATGTCTATGGGTTGTCCATGATTACATACAGAATTAAGAAGATGTACAGTGTATTACTCAGGGGAAGGGGTAGGGGCAATTTGACTGGTAGTTGATGGTAGACAGTACAAATGTGAAACACACCATATATTCAGATGGGATGCCTTTAAGTCAAAGCTGACTGCACAAAGTCAATGCACATTAGTAAATGCCATTATGGTGGTGACTTCGGATAAATTAGAAATTATGGAAAAGAAGGGTTTATTGTTTACACCTGATGGCTAGTACCTGAAAAAAGGTCAACTACTCTTAGAAGGGGGGGGGGGGGGAATTTACCCCTAAAAATTCAGGAAAAAACAGTGGAAAAGAATATGTAATGACTGATAATAAGAGGTTTAACCCCTTAAACCCATTCCCTGGATCTTCCCATGCACTCTTTAAAAAATTATATCTCTTAGTTGTAGGAACTGGTTGTAACATCATATTCAATGATGGAAGATAAAAACGACTGATGTCTGATTATTAATCAGTTATTTTATGTACCTTTTATATTTTTACCCCCTGAAATTTTGGTGTATAGAATTATACCTCCTATTTTGACTGAGTAAATTAAGTATGGCTTAAACATTGTGCAGAAAGGACAAGGTAATGGCTGGTTTGATGAAACTTATTTGCTGCACAAATTCCAGTTTTAATGCTGTTTACTGTTATGTGCCCCATCTTTCTTACATCTCTGACAGAATAAGAATATTTTGATGAGATCATATGTTTCTTTGAATGTGCATGCATAATTGTATGTGATCAATCATGCAAAAATGCAATTGATTTAATCAATTATGAAAACAAATGACAAATCTTTTACATAATTTATTAATTGGAACATGAACTAATATCTCTGTAACCCAACTCACCTTTTCTAGCATGACATCAGAACTGACATCTAGCGTGAGATACATGACAGCATGTGGCAAGCTGCCCAGGTCAGGTGAAAAAAGTCCTACCCTCTCCCCCTGTACCATTTGGATCAACTCATTAGCTGCAGAGGTAGTCAGTTTTCTAACAGGGGGAGGTTTGGGTGGCGGATCATCAACCAAAGTCTGTAAAGTCAGCTTGATCTGTAAGATTAAAAAGTAAATTAAAGACATGAACAGGGTAAGAGGTTTATGGGTAACTTCCTTTTCCCAAAAAAACTTTAAATTATTTGTTTATTTATTACTTTATGGTAACTTTGTTTACTGGTGATGGAAAGAATACCTGAGTACTACTGGTACTCAACTAAGTCTGAGTATCTCTAAAACAGGACATGTGCACTTGTACAAGACCATATTATGAGTAGTCCAGAAATTGACGCTGATGGGCCAAATAATTATATATATATATGAGATACAGTGAAATCCCACCTGACGATAACCTTCCTTACACAACCACCCCATTAAGAGAAACACTTTTTTGGTCCCAGACAAATCTAATGTAAATCTGACAGGGTATAAAACCACAAACATGACCACCCTGCTATGATGACCACCAACCACTTTTTGGTCTCAGACCATAATATGAATACTAGTACCACAACCACTGGTCCTAGTGGTGATGACCAGCTGCTCAGATAAGTGATCTACATTCTTTCATGCTCTTTGCATGGCACTGATCAGTTTTGTATGTACTACCTGTGATGTGATAGGAAAGCCAGAGCATCAGTAGATATAGTATCCTGTGGTTGTAACAATGTAAGGTTTGGTGTTTAGAGAACAGTTATGACAAAGTTTTATTCCTTGTCAATCTAGGATTAATTATGATGATTAGTTTGACATACATCACTGTCAAACCTTGATTTGAATATGCAATGGCAAAATATATAAAAGCTCCAGTTTATTCCTAGTGGTCACACTCTCACTTATACTACCAGCAGTAAAGTTGAAATGTTGTGAAAACAAGAGCACTGCAAATGTGCATAATATGGTTGTCTTATGTCTTCTGACCTCTGACCTCACTGAATATACATGATTTCACCACAAGGGCCACAAAAGTTTTGTGACCTCTGACCTCATTTAATATGCACAGATTATGCCGATAATTGAACTTAGGCCAGATATTATGTTGGTTATTATTTCTATTGAGCTTCATCAAAATCCTTCATATTCCTGATAAGTTATCGCAGTGACACCACAAAGTAGCCTCTTGACCTCTGACTTCATTAAATATGCGTGGATTTTGCCTATAATCAAACCAAGGTGAGAAAACTCTATTAGTTAGTAGTTATGGTGAGTTTTGTGAAAATTGGTCAAAGCCCTGGTAAGTTATTGCAGTGACACTAAAAGTTAGCAGATGGACAGAAAGACTGTGGGTATACCATATATATTATACCTCCCCTCAAAGACAGGCATATGAAAAGTTTTGTTTGTTATTCATGGGTGCATCAAGCACAAGGCTGAATTCAACACGAAGTACAAAGCATGAAATCCAAAGATCATAATGCTGATTTGAATAATCTGCAAAACTGATGAAAGTCCACTTTGCTACTGTAGGAGTGATAGTTCGGAAAAGTTCTGTACCAAAATGGTACAAGGAAGAGACGTTTTTTAAACTTCTCCAGATGACAGTATTGAAGATTGAGTGAGATGAGGGCTCCTATGGCAACCACACATCCCAGGCAAGGTGGAGAACATATTCCCTGAAAGCGAAAGTCTCCTCCTCTAGTTCTTACAGTAAGTACTCTTACTCTAAGAGTGGACAAGGTCCATTTTTGTAATTTCTACAGAATCATAATTTCTACAAAATCAGTAAAAAAACTTAACTATCAGACTGAGATTCAAATAAGAATTGTTTATTTTATTTATCCCAATACAATTTCTTTTATTAAACTTCAATTCCAATTAAAGTAAATTCAATGTAAGGAGAACATTATTTTCACAAAAATTCCCATTTAAAAATTCAGTTAAATATTAAAACAGATCATAATTCAAAATTAAAACAATCTTTTGATGAAAAGACACTGACAATTTCACTGATACACAAAATTTAGTATGGCATGTTAAACCAAACTTTTTATGCTTGCAACTTATGACCTGGAAAATTACCTCCACATCATATAGAGACATAACAATTGTATTTGAACAAAGAGAAATACTTTGGAAAGTGTGAGCTAGAACATTTTTCATCAATGCCGCTCAGTTCTTGTGAGACTCAGCCTCAGGGGACTTCCTGTTCAATTCAAGTTCATTTTATCTGCCCATGTACTGGTACCGGTAGATTTCAATCAATCCAGTTCAAATCCAATTCACACAATTAAACTGCAATTCTAATTCAATACAGAATTTACCCCAGGCCTGAGAATAATGACGGTGTTACCCTGCCATGTATACATACACCAGGACTGATTTTAATAGGCCTGTTAATTGCTGATTAAATTATTGATTCATTACCTTATATTCCATTCTTCCCTAAGTGGTAAATTTCACATTTTTATAAAATGAAGCAATTTGACCAAAATGGATGTTAGAAAAATGTAGCTTTCCCTCTGTTTGTTGCTGCCATTTATGAGTAGTCCACCAGCAAATGCTTAAAGTAGATTTAGGATTCATATAAAATAAGAACTTTGACATCGCGGACTGCTCCGTCAAATTTGAGAGCTCACAGAGAAATTCAGGATGGAACATGAAAAAAAATAATTGAAATGATCCGATTCAGAGGTTAATAATTGAATACAATTTAATCGATGCATCAATTCTTTGATGCATTGTTACACCCTCAGTCTTTTACACACATTTTATGTATCATGGTGATATGATGTTAAATCATTACCTTCTTTTAATCAACTAATACAAATTTTATACTTACAGCCAATGGGTGGCAGCACAGAACATCCATTATTGTAATGTTTAAAGTGATGTTAAAGGTGATCTTAAAGATGCATCTCCCAAGTCCTATATGATATGTTCATAATCTTCTTCATTTTCTTTAAATATATACGACAATCATTCTCTTTTCACTGGTTATTATTATTCCATTTAGCGAGAGATGAGATCAAGAATTCTCACATTTTTTTCCCTGTTTTCATCACTTCATGAAGTCTTCGTAGGAAACTCTAACAAGGACAGTGATATGTGATTTTCTTTAACATGTTTATTTCATTAATCATCCACAGATTATTTTATCCTTATCCAATAAGAGGTTATTATCCACAGTTCTTTTTATGAATGAGCTGATCTCTCCGCAATAAAGCCTTTAATAAAAGATTACTGATCCTTCTTATTTAAGTAGCACTGTCCCTTTCCCATGTGAGTTTGACCTTCATATTACAGTGTTTCAGAACTGATTGCTCTTCACTATACTGATTTCGAATCAAACTGATGATCTGTTCACAGTGAAATAAAGGTTTTATCCCTTAGATATAAAAATCAAAATGATATAATCCTGACTCAGGTCCTCCTGATCCAAGAATACTGTCATCAAGTCAACTTGTCTTATCCAATAATATATCTGATCTTGAATACATCTGACAGTGACACTGAGTGGTGTAAAGAAAAGAAAAATATTGACATGTAAGGCACTTATGTGGCCTCATTCCAAGATATAGGGATAGGAGACCTCTCTGGCATTTCTGGACTGAATAGTTTATCTTCTTCCTCTATCAGAACTTCCTTTGAACTTCTAGCTTGTGACAGATTCAGTCTTTGTGAGCCTTGTAATTATTCAATTACTAGGACACACATGAGCTAACCCCTTACAATATGATGTCCCTGATCTTCACATCCAAGTATGCACAGGAACCCTCACTTGTTTAACTTCACTCTGATGTCCAATTATATATCAGGTGTGAATATCACAGATCAGTAGGCACAGAATTTCAACAGTTAAGAGAAACCCTTACAGACATGTGAATCAACTTCCAAGGTGCTCATGCCATGTGCATGTTCAGTCCCATACAATGTGTGAGAAATGTCAAACCAACATAAACACACAGTGGTCCTTGCTGTGTACCCAAACCAAGACAGCACGTGTTTAATATATTATAGGTAGTCTATTCACTGTAGTGTGCATTAATGTAAAGTTAAACATGTCTGGGGCCCCTAGGCAAGGACGTGGGAGTCATGTATTAGATTCAACCTACGAGCCAATTTGCCTTATGCTGATATGCATGACAGGATTAATAATGTTTGGTATTGAACTCCACCGCTATTCTTTTCATTCCAACTCAACGAGGCCAGGCCAATTGATATTTCTGTATTTAATGATATATTATTACCATCACACTGTTGTAAAACTGAAGCAGTTTTCTTGAAATACAGTGCAAATTTTCTTGTAAAAACTTGTAAAATATTCAAATATAAATTTTTATCCAGATTTTAAAAATTAATTTGTTTAAAAAATATTTCAAAATTCAATCATCAATCAAATGCTGGGGCACTTTAAACCAATTCAGACTTGTATATACAGTAGAGTGCCGTCTATCCCAACACAATTTATCCGAAAATTTGTTTATCCTAAATTGAACACTGAGAACTGAAATTCTAACTGTTTTCCAAAATTAATACATTGAAAAATATTCAGGAATGATTTGAATTATGATTCTCCAGGGGTAATTAGCAAAAACCCTGTCCCCTGAGCTTTTTGGTTAAAACCCGTTCTACCTTATTTGAAAGAATGGCAACATGTACTTAAATTAACCCCAGATCTGCCCGCTCATGGATCAGGGTGAGGGATGATGTTTTGAGGCAGGCTGTACCTCAGGAATTATACTATGTGGCCTTAATAAGATATCTGCCTAGATCCTATTATATGCATGCAGTATACATGTGCAGTAAGTACACAGACATGAAGGCAATACTAAACACATGATCAGACAAGCGTAAATCTATAGGAGCCCACATTACAACACTGGCCAGCACACCCTAAGTGGTCAGTTTGACCCCTGCTGGTAACGTGACAGGTGAGCAGGGTTTTTATACCATAGCCTCAATTTTTCATTAATTAATTCTGAATACTATTTTCAATTCATATATTGCCACAATAATTTACACTATACATGAAATAGTTCATTTATATATAACTGTAGATGTAACAAAGAGGACTGACTCATGGAGTATATATCCTCTAAATATTAAGATTAAATGTAGTAGGTTATATGTTCCAGACACTGTGCAATAAGGAAACTAAAATTACACATTTCACAATATAGAGAAAACAAAATAATAAACACACATGATTATAAAATTGAATTTAATTACAATTAATGATTTCTCAGTGTAGGAAAATTATTCTTTCAGACAACATTTTAATGTTGACATTGCACAACAACTTGAACAAGGATCAATTTCTTTTAAAAAATTGTTCCAAAGATCAAACCTAACCAAATCCAATATGACATAATATTGTAAAATATCAAGAGGACATCAGAACCACTTAAAGACCATGATAAATCCTAAAACAAGGGACCTATGGGTCACGGCGCTCAGCTGATCATGATTGAACTATTAATGTATCACCATTGTGATACTATATTTAGTCGACAAACCTTATGAATATCATGGACGTATTAGGCTATTATAAAGGAATACAATGTCATATGTGAGTAAATCATGTATGAAATTACCTGACTGATGGATTAATATGGAGTAAATATAGTGGTTTATTTTTTATTTATTTGGGAGCTGTTGAAAATAGCAATATATTTGAGCAAATATGAATGCAATGACAGAACTCTAAGCAGTGGTAGAATGATGATAAGGCTATTTGTTGAAGGATCTATAGTGTATGGAAGTCTGCAAGATTTCAATTTGACATATATAATGTTATTATTAACTATGCTGAAGAGTGGATTTATGAATTGTGACTGTATGACATGATATCTCTTAGGTCTTGACAAGGTACATTATATTGATGCCCACCACGTCTACATATTACACAATATTGACATAATTTCTGGCACGTACATAGGTAACAAACAGTTATACAATATATAAAAATATGAATATATCTGATTCAACTTGTTCTCATTTACTGAGGCTGACATTGGGATGGGGTTCGGAGAAGGAAACAGTGTGGGCAGCAAGGAGGGTTGGATGTAGAGAGAAAAGGAGATAGAGTGAGAGGGACGGAGCATTCAACAGTACTTAAACACCTGGACGGTTAAAATCTAAAATATTATGAAATGAAAATAAAGTCTGAGAGAAAGAGGTAATCTAGGCTATGGTTGGTTGATATGATTGAAGAAATTGTTGCAAATAATATTTTAAGATCTGACTTTGCGTTTTCATTGGATACCTTTTTGACAGGCTGTTGACAGTTCAACATTTTACACATTTGTCTAATGAGATCCAATTTTTTAAATTTAAACTTTAATTAAACTTTTTTTTTCTATTTTATGATATGTATACAGTTGCTATAAAATCCCCACTCCACAGGCGGAAGGACTTGATGGAGGGGGGGGGGGGGTGGGTTTAGATGGGAGTTACAACGCCTCTGTCTCTCTGTATATATTTTCTTCAAATTATTAAATTTTATGCTATAGCAATAGCACTATTGTTGACAGTGCGAAGGAGCAAGGACTTAGTGGGGTGGGGGAAGGGGATGGTGGGAGTTACAATACCCTTGCATATACGTACAGGATATGAAATTTAATTAATCAGAGCTTACAGGAAAAAAAGTTTATTTATAATTATTAAATATTTAAAACAGGCAAGAAAGCTAGAGAAACAAAGCAAATAATTTTAATTCCCATTCTTCTGAGCCAGAAAATTATGAACAATTTTTACATAAATTCCTTTTTTTATAACATCATTTTTTTCCAGGTTTGAAAATGTAACTATACATTTAGAGTATAACATATATATGTGAATATTTCAGTTGATTCACATTTCTTAATTGCATCAACATATATATCTAATAAATTAGGTTTATAGTACCTGTCAACAGAATGGGGTGGAGGGAGGAAGGGAGGCATAGGGGTGAGAGAGAGAGAAAGAGAGAGAGAAAAATAGAGCTAGAAAGAGAGAAAGGGAAAGAGAGAGAGGAGAAAGGCTCTCTGGTAATTACTGCCTGACCCAGCCTGACCCAGACACTCACAGAAGCAGTAGGCAAGGAGTGAAGGTGTTATGTAACAGCCTGGAACACTGTTAACCAATGACTTGATGTAAACATTCAAGACATGGTGCTATAAATATGGGTCACTGTGCTCAGCTGAAGTTGACCTTGAAAGTAAAAATCTAAAATAATAATGGAGATCAAGTCTAAGAGGAAAAGGTAATATATGCCATGGCTGGTTGACATGATTGGTTTGTATTGATGAGTGAGAAATTGTTGCAAATAATATTTTGTGACCAAACCATGCATTCTCTAATGTCAAAATTGAAGCATGTGAGCAGTTTGTGAACATAAGATGTATATTATTACCATGATCATTGGCTGGCTTTTTGATAATTTGTTGACAGTTCAGTAGTTTACACATTTGCTCAATTTGATCTATTTTACATAATATATATTATTAAATATATGTATTTTTATTTTATAAAATGTATACAGTTGAAATATAACTGATGTCTCCAGTCCCCAGATGCAAGGACCTGGTGGTGGTGGTTGGGGGGGGGGGGGGGGGGGAGGGCTGGAATGATGGGAGTTACAACATCTCTGTATTAACATAGTGTATATACATATAGGATTTCCACTTAATTCAACAGTACTTACAGGATTAAATAGTTCATTCACAATTACATAATATTTAAAAAAGGACAGACAGACTGTTAGACAAACAAAGCTGATAATATATTTTAATATTTTAAAGTTTTTCATCTGCAATATTACACATCTGAATACATAAATTGCTTTCAAATTTCAGACTTTAATGGCTTAAATCCATACACATACAGCAAATGAAAGTTATTTCAACAGTGCTTAAAGGAAAAATTTCATAATTAGTATATATATTTAATGATAATTGAGAGATGATGGACAGACAAGAGCTGATCACTTTATGTTCCATTCTCCTGGGGCAAGAATATGTTTCAATATTAGATCTTAATGTTTTCTAATCCAATTATCTTTCAAATTGAAAAAATTGTACACATTTGCAATAATTACTAATGTCCCAGTGCACAGATGATGGTGAGGTGCTAAGGATCAATGACAGCGGGGGGGGGGGGGGGGGAAGAGATGGGATTAACAACACTTTTGCATAAACATTCAGGGCAAACAAAGCCTGATCTCCAATTCTGCTGAGGCTCGAACATAATGAACACATGTTTGTATTAGATCCTCATTTTTTTATTTTAAGTTAAATTTGTATACATTTCCAATATAACATATATTTCTGAATATAAACGTTGATTCATAATTCTAAATTGCATCATCATAAATCTCAATCTTGTCATGTAACACCACATCATGCATACAAATGTATATTTATATATTCATGGGGGGGGGGGGAGGGGGTATGAGAACAATTGTACACCTGTCACAGCAGGGGATCTCCCCCAGTGACTGAAACAAATCAGGAACCCTGGCATAGCTGACTTCCAGTGACCTGGAGTGGCCTACCTGCATCTGGAACAAAGCAAGTGACTACAATAGAGCCTCAAGATAAAATTTAATAACTAGCCTAATTTTCAACCTTTTAGTTTCAAATTTCAGATTTAAACACAATAAATACTTATGTTTACATTCTGAGAAAATTAAATCAACAGTTCTCACAGGAAAAAAATTTGCCATGGTCAAAGTTGGGTAAAATTTCAGGTATTGATTTTATGTTTATGCTAATACCTTATAAAATTTACAAAATACAGATCTAATTTTGGGTATACAATTGAATCTTAATTAAACAAAGTTATATACTTGAAAAAAATTCTCTAGCTTCAATAATTTTCATGTAACCTGAGTAAATATTTTTCCTGATTTTTTACAAAGTCAATTTTGTTTGTGCACATAACTTAAAACAATTACGCAATACTGACATCATTTCTGGCATGTGCATAGCGAATGTATAGAAAAATATGTATATTATATATGATCAAAGTCAGATCAGTGGTTTTGATACTAGGCAGTCCTGAAGTGTAACAAAGGGTTTTTAATGAAAAAATGAAGTTTTTCATTAATATCTCGAAGGAATTAAGTTATGGTGACCAAATTCTTGGCATGGTAGGGGATTTTGAAAACATCTTACTGTATGCCTAATTTAAGGAACTTAGAGCTGAAGCTGGGGAGCTGAGCTCTAGCAAACTGCATAACACTAGGTTGATGTAAACAATATGTGACATGGTGCTTGAAAACTTGAATAAAATCTACAGTTTTTGATCAAGTGGTTTCAAATTTTAAATGTTAACAGTTGAAATGCTAACAAAAACATGCTTTGAAAAATAAATCTACAGCAGTTACAGGAAAAAAACGTGCCATGGTCAAAGTTGGGCAAAGTTTAAGGTACCAATTTTTTATTTTTGCTAATATTTTAAAAAATTTAAAAGATTTTGATCAAATTTTGGGTATACAATTTAATTTTGATTAATAAAAGTTATATTACTGGAAAAAAGAGCTTAGCTTTAACAAGTTTTGTGTTAAGTGATCAAATTTTTTTCCTGATTATTTACAAAATGCATTATGTTTGGACCCATAACTTTTTTAAATTATATAATACAGACCCAATTTCTGGCATGTCCATAGGAACTATATAGAGGATTATTTATGGTAAATATGAGGAAAAACAGATGAGTGGTTTTGATATTAGGCAGTCCTGAAGTGTGAAAATAGGATTTTAATAAAAAATTGAGGTTTTTCCTTAATTTCTCAAAGGAACGAAGTCGCAAAGACCCAGTTTTCGGTTTGGTAGGAGATCTTGGGGATATCTAACATTATGCTGAATTTTGGATTCCTAGGTCTTACGGTTTCAAAACGTGCCACATCTACGGACGGACGGACGGACGGACGGATGGACGGACAGACGGACGGACGACGGACAATGGACCACGACTATAGCTCAGATGACTTATAGTCAGCTGAGCTAAAAATATATTGCAGTTTGGACTCTATCCTCCTTGTACACCAAAAGATAACAAAGTTATTTTTCCAAACCATAAAATATTATTCAACATCTGTTGTAGCGCTCTCTGGATCTTTGTGTTGGGGAATAAGTAAATACAAACAACAGACATCTGGCAGCATCATTATACTTTGACCCTGACGCTACCAGGGTGACATTGATGGGCTGCTCATTAACACTAATAGTGATAGGATCATGCCAAGATACATCAATTAACAATCTGTTACAGCAATTAATTTAAATCTGTGTTTCCTCATGTTACTGACACATTGTACAAAAACTACCTTAGGAAATTAATGAAACTTTACATCCACATGAAATGTGACCCAAAGATTATAAATGTAGAAAATGGTATCAAACTAACATAAAGCTATTACTTACTGTAGAAGTTATTACAAAGTTTAGATCTTCAAAAGACACAGAAAATCCACTTAAATCATAATTGCAGAACCACTACATCAGATACAAGGATGAAAACAGAATTAATTAAAGTTAAAGGAATCTAGCAGCGTTCTAAATATGAAGCTAATATGTATAATACTGAGTAATTTATAGAAGAATTATTATGGCCCAACAAACACACATACTGGGGGTGACTGTTCAGTGGATTGACCACATGATGGACCCACTAGGGAACAGACTGGCCCACAGCATGGTTCTGCACCTATAGAGTTAATAGTACAGCTTAAACATATACAATTAATTAGTATCACTTAATTAAGCTCTACCACATATCAATGAATGTAAGCTTCATTGATACCTAACTTTATTGATACTAAACCTGAAACAGTCCCTTCTATTGGTTTAATTATTTGGCAATTAATCTGTCAACTCTCAATCAACTTGTTACAGACCAATGACATTTGACCTTAAATGCTTCATATTGCACAGACAATCTGTTATAAAATTATGCATGCACCTTTCCATCATATGTTCAAATACTGTAAACATCTCAATAGAGAGACATCTCAAGATAGAGATACAATATTTTCACTTTGTATCATATAGCACTGGGGCATCAGTGTATTCTTATAGCAGGCCTCCCAAAGGTAAATGACCAAACAAAAAGAGAAAGTCCACTGGTAAAAAAAAAAAAAGAGTAGCCATTTTTGAAATAAAGAGTGGAAAAAAAGAGTGAAATTAACAGCAATTCCCCATATTTTAAATCTCAAACTGAATAAAGATGTGCTTCACATACTAATTAAGTATATGCATATATATCACTCCAAAATTCAGAAACATCCATTATTGCATAATCCCCCTTCTTGAAGATAAGGTCATTTTCCACACGTTGTGACACACTGAAAAAAGTAAATAAAAGTGCTGCTATAAACAAGGGACCCATGGGTCACGGCGCTCAGCTGATCATGATTGGACTATAAATGTATCACCATTGTTATACTATATTGAGTAGATAAAGCTTAGAATATCATGGCCATGTTGGGCTTTTATAAAGGAATATAATGTAATATGTGAGTAAATGATATATGAAATAATCTGACTGATGGATTAATATGGAGTAAAATATAGTGGTTTTTTTTTTAATTATTTGGGAGGGGTCGAAAAAAAAAAATTATTTGAGCAAATATGAATGCAATGACAGTATACTAAGCAGTGGTATAATGATGATAAGCCTATTTGTTGAAGGATCTATAGTGTATGGAAAACTGCAAGCTTTCAATTTGACAGATACAAGGTTATGATTAACTATGCTGATGAGGGGATTTATGAATTTGTGACTGTATGACATGATATCTAGACAAGATCGGTCTTGACTAGGTACATTATTTTGATGACCCTCACGTCTACATATCACACAATATTGACGTAATTTCTGGCATGAACATCGGTACCTATGGACAAATGGTCAACAGTACTGAACCACCTAGAAGGTTAAAATATTAAAAATATGATGAAATGTAGATAAAGTTTGAGAGGAAGAGGTAATTTGGGCCATGGTTGGTTTATATGATTGAAGAAAATGTTGCAAATAATATTTGAGATCTGACCATGCCTTTCTATTGGTTACATTTTTGATAAGCTGTTGACAGTTCAACAGTTTACACATTTGTCTGATGAGATCCAATTTATTTGGTAAACCTTTTTTTATCAATTTTATGATATGTATACAGTTGCCATAACGTCCCCACTCCAATGCCTCTGTCCTTTTGTAGATATTTTCTTTAATTATTAAATTTTATGCTATAGCCATAGAACTATTGTTCACAGTGCCAAGGAGCAAAGCCTCAGTGGGATGAAGAAGGGGATGGTGAGAGTTACAACACCCTTGCATATACATACAGGACATGAAAAAAAAAGTTTATTCATGAACATTAAATATTTAAATGAGGCAGAAAGATGGAGAAACAAAGCAAATCATTTTTTCCCCCATTCTACTGAGCCAATAAAAAATAAACAATATTTGCATTTATTCCTTTTTTTCATTACATAATTTTTTATCCAGGTTTATGAATGTTACAATAAATTTACAGTATAACATACATGTGATTGTGAATATTTCAGTTGCTTCACATTTCTAAATTGCATCAACATTTATAGCTTATGTATCTAGTTTATAGTACCTGTAAACAGAATGGGATGGAGGGAGGAAGGGAGGCAATAAGGGTGAGAGAGAGAGAGAGAGAGAGAGAGATGGAGAGAGAAAGAGAAAAAGCAGAGGAGAGAGAGAGAAAGAGAGAGAGAGAGAGAGAGAGACAGAGCGAGAAAGAGAGAGAGAAAGAGAGAGCTGGACTGCCAGAGAGAGAGAGAGAGAGAGAAAGAGAGAGAGAAAGAGAGAGAGAAAGAGAGGCTCTCTGGTAATTACTGCCTGACCCATCCTGACCCAGACACTCAAGTGGCAGTAGGTCAGACCTGAAGGTGTTATGTAACTGCCCAGTACACTGACCTGATGTAAACAATGAAGACTTGGTACCTGAAAACTTGAATAAAATCTACAGTTTTTGATCAATTAGTTTCAAATTTCATATTTTAACAGATGAAATGCTAATTAATGTGTACATGCTGTGATAATTAAAGCCACAGCACTAACAGGAAAAAATTAAATATTTTTATTTTTTTAAATGGTATAAGGAAAAAAGAAAAGTATTCTCAACTATGTAACTAATACATGTGTTAAAATTAATCCAAGGATCAAAACACCCAATATATTATACCAGGAGCAAACTGGAGTTGGGAATGTTTAATTTTATGAACAGAAATAAAGGATCAGCAATATAAATTTTGGTTATTTAGCCAGTATCATGTAACAACTGATACAACCATGAGTTATAAGTCAAACAAATTAAAATCTTTAATGAGCACTCTGATGAACATCCACACTTTCATAGCAATACATCACTTTGTGGACACAATTAAATGTGCACTTTAATCATTGTAACCCTGGTGGTACAATACAAAATCTAAAATGTAGCATAGCCAAAAATAAAATAAAATACAGAAAATTATAACATTCATCTTGTTTATGCACCAGCTTGGGGTTGGGAGTGCAGGGCAGAGGGGAAGCTTGCTAGTAGCAAGGAGTTTACAGGACTGGAGTAACAACTGTCAGAAGCCCTGCCAGGTCGTGAGTGTCAGTCGTGCGCTAATTGCAATTAAGACATGATATGCCCATTAACTCTATTGTACGCCTATTGTGCCGCGGTGTCAGGCGCAGCGGCGGCACGGCCTTTGATAAAGCGAGCCTGCTAGATGTTACTTCTGCGGTCCGCTGTAGCTCGCTGAAGCGGAGAGCGATATATCCAGTAACTGAGCAGTAAATCACTGGAATAACATTGACCGGAATTATGAATGCGCAAATGGTTTGTTTTGTCAAGAATTATGCGCAACAAATATATCTAGAGAGGTCTCCTGTTGAGGAATCACTTGACCAATTTTTGGATAGATACGGACACTCTACATCAACTTATGCCGTGATTCATGACGGACGACTGGTAAGTGAAAACCTTACTTTCCCTGAATAACTTCGGAATTATAAAAAATTCCATCAGTTCCCACACTTCTGACTTATATTAATAATTGGCCATGTATTATAGTATTCCGACGAATAAAAAAAAATTTTTAGCTTATGCTCGGATGACTTTCATTTTGATGGATAACAGCGAGCCATTGTCCGCTCTGTCACTGACGGCGTTGTTCTCGTATTATAGCCCATATGTACCGCAGCCAAGCTATAGCTCAGGCGTCATTAGCAACGAAACCTTCACACACGTTTCCCACACATATGGAAATATGATGTTCAAACTTATGATTGTTTAAATATTTATATTAAGTACTACCGGAGATAAATTTCGCATTAGTTCACATTGGTGGTCTCCGGGAACTAACGAGCTGTTCCGAAGTCACGCCGAAGGGTGGTCTCTCGCGCTGAATCAATTAGCGCCGGGCTTATCAGCGGGGTATATCTAAAACCCGGAGATCTCCGGCCGGAGATCAAAATAAACCCGGAGATCGCGATATCTTAATTAATAAGGCAGCAATAAGTATTAAACGTTCCCCTTGACATTTCTAAATGACATCCGCATCGAATATGATACTTAATTTGCAAGTGCACAAAGTATTTATTCAGTTATCCACGGAAACCTCACCCGGAGACGACCCGGAGATCGTCCGGAGACCGCCATCTAGCCCGGACCATCTCCGGGTCGTCTCCGGGTGAGGTTTCCGTGGATAACTGAATAAATACTTTGTGCACATGCAAATTAAGTATCATATTCGATGCGGATGTCATTTAGAAATGTCAAGGGGAACGTTTAATACTTATTGCTGCCTTATTAATTAAGATATCGCGATCTCCAGGTTATTTTGATCTCCGGCCGGAGATCTCCGGGTTTTAGATACATGCACCCTTATCAGCGGCATCTCTATGTGCCATTGAGCAGCGAGTTTTATGACCCCCGTCAGCAACATCCGACACGGCCAGACTCTCACTTGATACTCCATCCCTGTAAACTCCTTGCTAGTAGTGGCCAAGCTAAGCCAAGGCAAGCTGCCTGGGGTGGGTTACATAATGCAAGTGAAGACTGTATTACTAGGTGGGCCAGATGTAAACAACACTTGACATGGTGTATGAAAACTTGAATAAAAGCTACTCTTTTCAAACAATTCCTTTGAAATTTCAGATTTTAAAAGATTAAATCCTTATGTATATATGCTGTGAAAATTAAATCAACAGTGCTTACAGGGAAAAAACGTGCCATTGCCAAAGTTGGACAAAATTTAAGGTACTGATTTTTTATTTATGCTAATAACTTGAAAAATTTGCAAAATTCAGGTCTAATTTTGGGTAAACAATTGAATCTTGATTAAATAAAGTTTTATTCCTAAAAAACAAAGTCTCCAGCTTCAGCAATTCTCATGTTAAGTGAGCAAATATATTTCCTGATTTTTAAGAAACTGCATTATATTTGGGCCCATAACTTCAAAATAATACCCAATACTAACCTTATTTTTGGTATGTGCACAGAAAATGTATGGAAAAATATGAATACTAAATATGATCAAAAACAGATCAGTGGTTTTGATATTAGGCAGCTTTGAAGTGTAACAATGGCTTTTTTATGGAAAACAGAGGTTTTTCCTTAATATCTCGAAGGAACGAAGTCCTAATGACCCAATATTTGGTATGGTAGGAGATTTTGGGGACATCTATTGGTATGCAGAATTTTGGATTCGTAGGTCCAACGGTTTTAAAACGTGCCCTGTTAACGGACGGACGGACGACGGACAAAGGACCACGACTATAGCTCAGATGACTTATAGTCAGCTGAGCTAAAAAGGGTGTAAGGAGTAGGAAATGTCACATGACCTACCTTTCTTGGACTGGTAATGGCTGACAAAATTGCATTAAGGTTACTCAAGGTCACATCAAGGTCATTGACCCTCATTAACCAGTCTCCTGAAACCGAAAGCAACAAGATCAGTAGCCAAGTCAGCAAAAATGACAAACAGAGAATTTAATTTACGATAACATCAAGGGATCCATGGGTCACGGCACTCAGCTGTAATTTACCTATGACAGAAAAATATAAAATCTTAGTGCACAGAATTTTTTTTGTTATATTGTTGCATTTGAAAATGTTAATCCTAATGCTTCATTAATTAGTACTGATATTAGGCAGTCCTGAAGTGTAACAATACTCTTACTGGTATAAGGGAGGTGTTTCATTAATTTCACAAATAAGGAACGAGGACGTAGTGACCCAGCTTTGGATTTATGTTGAATTTGCGATTCATAGGTCCAATGGTTTCAAAACTTGCCTTGTTAATTAATGTCAGGACAGCTGGAAACACAGATGGATGATTGACAAAGTACCATCACTATAGCGCAGTTATAGTCACCTGAGCTAAAAATATATAACTACTAGGTTCAAGGAGATTAATTTTGACATGTCTGGATACTATCGAAGAACATGAACTGCCTGAGAGCTACAGATCAGCATGACTAAAATCAGCCAAGACAAAAATGAAAACAAACCTGTGGGCCATGGTGCTCAGCTGAAATTTAGTCTTAATCTTTAAAAAAATGTCTGTAGATAACGTACTACATTTTTAAGAATCAAAAGATTATATCTATATGCATCTATATGATGAATATGATGACCACAGGGCTCACAAGACCCAGCATAAAGAATAAAAGGTGGCAGTTAAATATTTTTTTCTGTGAAAACAAGAAGTTTCAAATCAGAGGAAAATATATGCAGTACTTCAAAAGTTATGGGCTGAATGAAAGTCCTTCATTTCCAGAGATTTGAACTTGAAGATAAAGATCAAGGTCACCTGACAACTTGGTTGAAACCATACATGTGTATGAAATTTGAAGGGAAAACATGCTGTACCTCAAAAGTTATGGGGTTCACCATAATCATGTATTTTGGCAAATTTGACCTTGAAGGTCAAGGTCACTGGTTTTCAAACTTGATTGACAACTTATACCAGCTGACATCGATTATAAGAAAAATACATCCATCCACTAGAGAAACATAATGTTTTTGTTCTTTTCCACAAATTCTACATATATTTAAGGTCAAGGCCACTCTCATAATAAAGGTCATGACCCCAATATATACAGAATTCATACTGTAACCCATATCTATGCATGTGAAGAGAAATCTGTCCATTTGTTTTTGACTTACTCTGTCAAATGGTAATGATGGCACAACAGGCTACTAACAGGCACAATAGCAAGGAAACAATTATGGTGGCGCCACCAGTCACAGCTATCTAAGATCTCTGGCCAACCTGATTTTTGGACCAATCCATGCAATCCCTCTTGAGATGTTTAAGATTTTGTGTGATTTAAAAAGAAAATGACCTGTTCAAAGTCCAGGTCACACACTGGAAAAGAAAACTTCACTAGCGGGACTGTTCAATCAGTTTATATATTCTGTTACAGTATCAATTGTATGTAAAACTTACCAATTTTGATATGACCATGTTTTACAGCTTCCCCACCAGGTGTCAGGGCAAGTACTTGGATACAATCTTCATTGAGTCCTGTTATCTCCAGCAATTTTTCACTAAAAGCTCCTTCAACAATCCCGAAAAGCAATTCACACAAAGAGGTCTGGCGTCCATATTTATGCCTTTGAGGGTCAACATCAATGTACACATCATAAATTAATCCATTAATACATACATCATTAATATGCAAATGATTCATCTGCTGATGAGGCATCATGGGAAGGGGCCTGTGTTTCTGAGATTGCCCACCAGGTGGCCCTGTAGGTTTTTTCCTCTGATTGTGTTGGTTTCTGAGTTTTGGAAGTGGCCTTGGTGACTGATATTTATCTGTGTCACTGTAGTCGTATCCATCATGGCTGTCAGCTGCTGAGCCACTCCTCGACTGCTGATTTTTCATGGCTGTCTGGTTATTCCTATCAGCATCTGAAAAATAAAATACAGTTATAAACTAGAAAAGCACTCAGCGCAGACCTCCACCGAATGGCACCGTAAGAAATGCTGCATTTTTCCTTAAACAAATTTCTGGATTCAGACAGCAATCCAGATCACCGCCAAAATTATTATCTATTGTTCCTTGTGTCATTGCAGAGCTATCCTGAAAATTTCATCAAAATCTGTTAACAACTTTTGAGTAAAATTGCAAACAGACAGACAAATAATCCAATGCTTGCAAAAACATAACTTCCTTGGCAGAGGTAATCATCTGATCACAAGCTATACTCTGTAACAGCATTTATGAAAGATGTTCATTGGGCTGACAGGAGTACTTAAGATCAAGCAAAGGTATAGCATCATTGCGGCCCTGTGACATTAGGTCAGATTAGATTTAGAGAGTCTATGACCAGCTAACTGGCATCAGAGTGCCTTTACATCCTTTAACAAGGACCTCACTATTGAGTAAAATGATAATGCAAATATTTTTGTCATTTTTGACAACACCTCATGGTCTACACATACTTGACATAAACCATACTAATCATTAGCTTTTTTAGCATACTTTATACAAACACTTACCATGCGTGAGAAAAATTTCTCTTAACTCTGCTTTTTGGGAAAACACCCAGCATATATGCTGAATTCTGACTGCATGAATACAAGCATGGTTCACACAGGTTACTGGATGAGAGCCAACTTGTTTGCAATACAGGAAATGACTCTCATATATCTTTATATATTTTTTTACAGAAAACTACTGGACTTTTGAACCAACATATAATAAAGCTATAAAAAAATTAATATTATTACAAAAGATTTTGTGCAAAACAATAAAATTCACTCACCACAATGGCACATTGCATATATAAATTGAGACACAAAATCAAAATTATTAAATAACAAGGCCTACAGGCCTAATGCGAACCTGTGCATATGGATATACACCAGGTATAACGCTTCAGTGCTGAACCACTACTTTTCATATATATGAACAATGCAAGTTCTAAACATTTTGAACAAGAAACAATACACAAACATCACTGCTGAAATTCTGGCATGGGTGCACACAACACAAAAATTATTGTAGGTGGCACCACCAGTCTTGTATACAACAAAGCTATTTGACATGTACACATATGCCAAATTTCAGGCTGATATATCAAATTCCTCTTTAGAAATAAGCAGGCACATACACTTTGCAAAAGTCACTGTAGATGGCGACACCTGTCTTGTGAACAAGAAGGCCATCAAAGACACATAGACAGGTCAAAATATCAGTCCAATACGTCAAACTTACCTTGAGTCTGATGCATGGGGCTGGCAGGCTTAGGTGAGAAGGGCAGTTGCCACGAGTGAACTGTGACAAATTGCTAGCACTGAGTGAACTCATGAATCATTTCTGTGAAATATATGACAATTTGGCTGAACAGTTTCAGAGTAGAAGATTTTTAAAGCTTTTTTTAGCTTTTTCCCTATAAAATCTAAGACAAGTGACCCATGGGTCATGACGCTCAGCTGACTGGGAAGAGATTCGCAAAAGGAAATTTTATCATCAGAATGGTAGTATATACCCATTCAACTGAAGCATCAAACAGATTAACCAACAGGCCAAGATTTAGTCTGTATTTATATATCTCAAAAATAGAGAAAAATGTGTAAACTTTTAAAACTAGAATACGGGTAACCGACAAGTGACTACATGTATCTGCCAAAATCGGATAGTGAGGCATGGATTGAGTGGCAAGGGGAAATAGAGTGAGGTATGTTGCATATTAGCATGGATGTCTGCAGCCTAAATGTGTATGTAGGTTGTGCCACCTACCACAAATCCAGAAAGCTGTCCAAGCTGTATACACCTGCAAAATTTTAGGCAGAAAAGTCAAACCATTACATGTATATGAGCGATTTTTGCCCATGGCAGACAAACAGACAAACACTGTGCAAAAATCTTTGCAGGTAACCCCTCCAGTTTTGTGTATGATAAAGACCTATGTGAGATCTAAACACATGCACAATTTTGGCCCAATCGGTCAAATGGTTCCTGAGATATGGGCTTGGATGTGTCCAGCGTTAACTAGAATGTAGGTGGCGCCACCTGTCATAAAATCAAGAAAGCTGTCCACGATGTATAAACCTGCAAAATTTTAGGCAGTTATGTCGAACCACTACAGAGAAATGAGTAATTTTAGGCCACGGCAGACTAACAGACAGACGCTTTGCAAACATTGTTACAGGTGGCGCCACCATTTTTTGTGTATGTTACAGAGCTATCAAAGGGCTACATTTGTATAAAGTTTATTTCCTGATCGGTCAAACGGTTACCGAGATATAAGCTTGGATGTCATCAGCGTGAACGTGAACGTAGGTGGCGCCACCTGTCATAAAATCAAGAAAGCTATCCTGGATATATACACATGACGAATTTCAGGTGAATTAGTCAATTCACTGCAGAGATATGAGTGATTTTAACCTAAGGCAGATGAACAGATGGACACTGTGCAAACATGGTTACAGGTGGCGCCACCATTTTTTGTGTATGTTATAAAGCAATCCAAGGGCTACATTTGTATCAATTTTATTTCCTGATCGGTCAAACGGTTCCCGAGATATGAGGGTTTATGAGTGGAAACAGACCCACAAATGGACACTGGATAGAGAGGAAAGGTCAGAGGTCAATGCAAATTGGTTAGGCTCCAGTTCACATGTGACCCAATAATAGGTGTAAGTTTGGGAAAAATCGGTCCATTAGTCTCCGAAGAGTTCTCTGGAAACGAACGCCGCCGCGGCGGAGGAACTCGGTCAAAAACATAGTATCCGCAAAACTTCTTTTTGGCGGATACAAAAATACAGGTGGCTCCACCAGTCTGCAGAAACTAATAAAAACACTTAATGGTCAATATCCATGCAAAAAATCATGGTGATCTCTGCATTAGTTGTTCAGATACTTCAGTTTTTGTATCAAATTGTCCATTATTCTGAGGGATACTTCGGAGTCCTATAGCTTGAAGGATTTGGGTAACAGAGACCTAATTTCAAGTTTCCACAGGCACCTTTCATGGGCCTCCTTGCATGACAAGAATGAAGATTCTAGGTCCAGTTGTTGCGATTTGTACCCTGTTGACAGATAACCACATCTTTAAAGGTCTCAAAAAAAAGAAAAAAATTCATAAAAATTTGAAAAACAAGGGACCTATGGGTCACGACGCTCAGCTGTTATATATGATTAAAAATATTATTTACAAATGAGGCACATGCTGGTTTTGTGTGGTAATAAATATAAGCTGTATTATGAGGTGTTGTTGTTTAGCTTATGTATGATTTTGATAGTACCTTTGGAGACAGGGAAGAGGATTGATTTCATTTATTTTATTAACAAATGGAGTACTATTGTCACACAGATTTTGACTTGGCGATATAACTTATAAGCAGAATATATAATATAAGGGTTTAACTATTAATTAAAAAAAATTACAAATATTGTCCCAAATATAATTTTTATTAAAAATAATAAGAGAATCATGATTTTTTAAAATGAAATATAACTTAAATGATTATTAAAATAATATTAAAGAATATATTCATGAATGAATTCATGAATACATTTTGAAAGTATTTGCACTGGTATTCATATAGTTTCATTTTTACCTATATTCCCATTCTTTATGCAAGAAATTTTATAATGGAGTACATAATCATATTCATATTTAAATACAATTACAAAGTATTTGCACCATGTCTGGTATTTATTCAGTTTTCACCAAACAATGATGTTGAGAATCCAGAATATACAAAATTCACACATTTAAATAATGATCATAAGTACCTGGTTTTATTTTATGGCTTTTATTTATATTAAAAAATAACTGTAATAAATTCTTTTTGGACTAATTTCACATCAATGTACACACTAGACACAGTAGGAATCTAGATTAATATTATCAACTGCATCTTTGTCTATCATTAATTTCCATCATATGATCCCTAATGATTAGTAATGAATGATATGATTTACTTCTTTATCATTAAAATTTAACTGAAAAATACCATAGGTGACTGCATGGTGTTATTTGGAATACGTGACATTCTATCCATCTATACAAGATTCTTATATCATCAGTAACTGCAAGTTAATTTCCTGTTATTATAAACTAACAAATTCCTTTTCTATTTTTCTTTAATTTTTTATTAAAAAACCAATAAAAATTTATTAATTTATTGTTATGTAGTTGGTTAAAACTACTAGATGAGTTGGGTTGGACACCTGGATCAACTGTGGCTGGCCATAAGCTGCCTGGATTCAGGTGTATGCCTCGCCTCAAGCATGCATAATTTGCTGAAAGTTCAACAAGGTCAACATACAGGTGACTCAAGAGGGGCTTGAGAGAGCCAAAGTCTGACAGGGTCTCATAAAAACATTAATAAAAGCTACAATTTTGGGCCAATTTCTTTCAGCTTTCTAAACTTAAAAGCTGAAATCCTTATGTGTGCATGATATGAAAATTATATCAACAGTGCTCACAGGAAACAAACGTGCCATGGTCAAAGTTGGGCAAAATTTAAGTTACCAATTTTACATTTATACTAATAACTTATAAAATTTGAAAAATTCATAACTAATTTTGGGTATTCAATTGAATCTTGATTAAATAATGTTACATCCCTGACAAAAAATCTCTAGCTTCAGCAATCTCCTTTTTAAGGGAGTAAATATATTTCTTGATTTTTTACAAAGTGCATTATGTTTGGGCCCTAATTTAAAACAAATACGCAATACTGATATCATTCTGGCATGTGCATAGAGAATGAAAAATATGTATATTATTTATGATTAAAGTGAGATCAGTGGTTTTGATATTAGGCAGTCTTGAAGTGTAACAATGGGTTTTTAATGGAAAAATGAAGTTTTTGAATAATATCTTGAAGGTATTAAGTCCTAGTGACCAAATTCTTGGCATGGTTGGGGATTTTGGAGACATCTAGCTGTATGCCGAATTTAAGGAACTAAGAGCTGAAGCTGGGGAGCTGAGCTCTTGCAAACTGCATAATACTAGCTTGATGTAAAAAATATGTTACATGGTGCTTGAAAACCTGAATAAAATCTACAGTTTTTGATCAACTGGTTTCAAATTTTTGGTGTTAACAGTTGAAAAGGTAGCAAAAACATCCCTTAGCAAAAAACGAGCTTGCCGCGCATAGTTGCTGCAAACTTGCTGCAGCTTTGCAGCAACCTTGCAGCAAGGTCACAAATTGCCATGCAAATTAGTTTGCGGCAACCTTGCTGCAGGCTTGCTGCAACCAGTGTTCCCGCAGCCCTTTTCCTGCAGCCTTCCCCCAGCCCTTTTCCTGCAGCCTTCCCGCAGCCTTTCTCGCACACTTCCCGCAGCCTTTCTCGCAAACTTCCAGCAGCCTTTCTCGCACACTTCCCGCAGCCCTTTTCCCGCAGCCCTTTTCCTGCAGCCTTCTCGCACACTTTCCCGCAGCCTTCTCGCACACTTCCCGCAGCCTCACACACTTCCTGCAGCTTCTCACACACTTTCCCGCAGCCTTCTTGCACACTTTCCCCCAGCCTTCCCGCACACTTCCTGCAGCCTTGCACACTTCCTGCAGCTTCTCGCACACTTTCCCGCAGCCTTCTCGCACACTTTCCCGCAGCCTTCTCGCACACTTCCTGAAGCCTTGCACACTTCCTGCAGCTTCTCGCACACTTTCCCGCAGCCTTCTCGCACATTTTCCTGCAGTCTTGCACACTTCCTGCAGCTTCTCGCACACTTTCCCGCAGCCTTCTCGCACACTTTCCTGCAGCAGGGGCCAATTAGATAGCAGCTAGCCATGATATGTATAAACAATATCACGTGGGCTCACTTATTGTTTACAAGCAGACATGCCATGTCATTAGTCGGTGACTGTCTCTGCTCCAAATATAAATGCAGGTACTCAACAGAACAAGCTCTCATGAAACTCCATTTAATTTGCACATACAATTAAACCTTAATCCATAATGGCTTTTAAATATAAACCAAACTTAATCAAGCTTTGTTAGAAATTACACCCTGATGAATATGAATCAGAGTACACACTACACAGTCACACGAGTCCTGCATGAAGTTGTGTAGCTACATAGCTGAATAAAAGTTCTGGGTGAGTTTATTGTCAGGCCAAGGACTAGAAACATGAACCACAAAGTGACATTGGGTTACTTCAATATTGTTGGGAATTTCCCATTTACTTAGGGTGACATCTATAGACATACGTCAAACAGAATTTAGCAAATCAACTTTAAATGAAGCTTAGCCTAAGTATTTTAAAATTTGTGTGAAGATGAAAACAAAACCTTATTTAAAGTTACTGTTTAATATCAAATCAATAAAACTCAAAATGCATTGGAGTTCAATAAATGCATGATATACACGTTAACCACAGAATTTTATTCATGCTGCCAATGATATTTCTGCCTTCCAGCTTGAATACATCTTTCAATCCCACCATTAATCTTAGTTTTTACTTTTACACAAAATTAAATTTAATACTACACTTTCTTTGTATAAAATTACTTGAGGAAAAATCAATCTTATCAGTGCTGGGCAGCCCTTTATCAATGCTTGCTGCGGCAGCCCTTAGGGTACAAATATGTAGTTCAAACTTACTGGTGGTAGTAACATAACACCCTCTCTTTGTTCCTCCCATCAACTGATTGTATGTTCTAATTAATCCAATAAGTCCTGTGAACATGCTGGATCTGTTGAATGTTACTCTTACTTGAGCTATTTGGCACAGATCTTCATATTTTTAGAAGAGCTAACAAAGCACTGTCTTTTCCTAATTTTGCAAAAATGGCTGCTTTTCCCTCCAAAATCAGTTTAGCCAATCACAGCAGGGTAAGACAGGAAAAGTAGGGCAAATAAAACTGTAAAAGACTGCGGCTAGCCGCAACCCTCCCGCAGCCTTCCTGCGCACAACATCCAGTTGACTCTATGAGACTGCGGCTAGCCGCAACCCTCCCGCAGCCTTCCTGCGCACAGCATCCAGTTAACTCTATGAGACTGCGGCTAGCCGCAATCCTCCCGCAGCCTTCCTGCGCACAGCATCCAGTTAACTCTGTGAGACTGCGGCTAGCCGCAACCCTCCCGCAGCCTTCCTGCACACAGTATTGAAATACTCTATAGGACTGCGGCTAGCCGCGACCCTCCCGCAACCTTCCAGCACACAATTCAGATTTGCTGCACACTTTCCTGCAGCCTTTGCCAGGCAGCGGGAAGCATGCAGCTAGCTGCAGCCTTCCTGCACACTCTTCTTGCAGCCTATTTTGGTTTCTGCTGCTTTGCAGCACAGTTGCAGCAAAGCAGCGGCAAACTTTTCATTTTGCTAAGGGATGCTGTGAAAATTAAATCCACAGTACTTATGGGAAAAAAACGTGCCATGGTCAAAGTTGGGCAAAATTTAAGGTACCAATTTTTTATTTTTATTAATATTTTAAAAAATTTAAAAGATTTTCATCTAATTTTGGGTATACAATTTAATTTTTATTAATTAAAGTTATATTACTGGAAAAAAGGTCCATAGCTTTAACATGTTTTGTGTTAAGTGATCAAATATCTTTCCTGATTTTTTACAAAATGCATTATGTTTGGGTCCATAACTTTTTTAAATTATATAATACAGGCATAATTTCTGGCATGTACATAGGAACTATATAGAGGAATATTTATGGTAAATATGAGGAAAAACAGATGAGTGGTTTTGATATTAAGCAGTCCTGAAGTGTGAAAATAGGTTTTTTATAAAAAATTGAGGTTTTTCCTTAATTTCTCAAAGGAACGAAGTCGAAAAGACCCAGTTTTCGGCTTGGTAGGAGATCTTGGGGACATCTAACATAATGCCGAATTTTGGATTCCTAGGTCTTACGGTTTCAAAACGTGCCACGTCTACGGACTGACGGACGGACGGACGGACGGACGGACGGACGGACGGACGGACGGACGGACAGACGGACGGACGACAGACAATGGACCACGACTATAGCTCAGATGACTTATAGTCAGCTGAGCTAAAAATGCAGTTAGCCAAAAAAATAAGCAAAATCCAATAGTTTTTTAGATGACTAATTTTTGGCATAAAATTTCGTTATGCTAACTCTTGCCATTTTCAAGATAGTATGGGTTAATGTACAGACACTGGACGACGGGGCTGGAAGACGCCACACCATTGCATAAGCTCACAGGTTCGCTAAAACGTTTGCATATGTCATTATTCTCACTGGCTTTGCATCATGAATGGATATGGTATCAAAAGGATTTTAACAGGGTACAGTCCTTCGGTGTGAAGAAAACAATAAACTAGGGACCCATGGGTCTCAACGCTCAGCTGAATTTGTCTATAAGGATATTTTTATGAGCTTGACCTTATGAGCTTGTGACCTTGACCCTTGACTTTGTGACCTAAAACCTGAGAACTTAAAATCTTTGAACTTCAGACCATTTTGATTTTTATAACAATCTTTTACAAAAAGTGGGTCCAGTGACCCTGACCTCTTGTTATGATGTGCAATAGATTAAAATATTTATTATAAGTATATCATTGGTTTTAGTCATTTAAAAGCCACTTTATGACAGAATAAAACCACAGTATGAAGACAGAGGAGGTGAAAAATGCAGTCATGATTATTGATCAGTTGTGCGACTCGTTTCGGGTATCGTTTAGATGATTAAAATTCAGATGAACCTGGAAGCAGCACTGAGCCTGAGTTGCACAGTTATGACTTGTATCCATTATTAGTTTAGAACTGACAACATTGTGGAATGTGGATTAATAGGAGTTTCAGCTGTGGACATTGTGAGAGTGTGTTTGGACAAGCACATATCTGAATCTCATAAAGAACATTAATTTGGAGAATTTACTGTGTCTACAAACTGATAGCACATTCAGGACATGAGTGTACAAAGGTAAAAATAATATCCAGTCATTGGATCAACTCAACTCTGTAACAAAGGCCAATATATTTTAGGATGGTCCCTAGAAATAAGTGAAAGACATCAGTTAGGAAAAACAAGGGACCCATGGGTCACGGCGCTCAGCTGATCGTTATTGTACTATAAATGTTTCTCCACTGTGATACTATATCGAGTTGATAAAGCTTATGAATATCATGGACATGTTGGGATATTATAAAGGAATGTAATGTAATATGTGAGTAAATGATAAATGAAATTACCTGACTGATGGATTAATAGAGTCAAATATAGTGGTTTATTTTTTATTTATTTAGGAGGGGTTGAAAATTGTGATATATTTGAGCAAATATGAATGCAATGACAGCAGTAATAAGCAGTAGTAGAATGATGATAAGGCTATTTGTTGAAGGATCTAAAGTGTATGGTAGTCTGCAAGCTTTCAATTTGACAGATATGATGTTATGATTAACTATGCTGATGAAGTGATTTATGAATTTGTGACTGTATGACACAATATCTCTTTAGTCTTGACAAGGTACATTATTGTGATGCCCACTATGTCTACATATTACACAATATTGACATAATTTCTGGCATGTACATAGGTACCTATGGACGTATAGTTATACAAAATATTAAAGTATGAATATATCTGATTCATCTTGTTCTTGCTTACTGAGGCTGACTTTGGGATGGGGTTCGGAGAAGGGAAAAGTGAGGGCAGCACGAAGGTGGATGTAGAAATATTCTATTGTAATGTTTTTCATTTATATAAGAATATGAAAAGCTAAGAGGAAAGGGGCCCTCCTACTTCGTTAT
The DNA here is from genome assembly GCA_026874595.1 of Sipunculus nudus. Lineage (NCBI taxonomy): Eukaryota > Metazoa > Annelida > Sipuncula > Golfingiida > Sipunculidae > Sipunculus > Sipunculus nudus. The sequence goes on from CM049315.1 coordinate 68,308,940, forward strand.
AGTAAAGTTCTAAATATATGATTGCAAACTAATACTCTGACAAGACTGTCATGAAGAAAAACAGTAAAAGTTTTGAGATACTGTGTTGCATACGAAAATTTACAGATGGACAGGCAAGTGGACAGAATGGACTAATATCTTTATTTCACTTTCAAGGAAATAATGCATTTAAGTTTATATATAATCCTATTTTTTTAAGCAGATCCACTTTTTCCATTAAGAAGTTTTTATCTGTATCATTTTTTTATTTACAGGTTTATAAATTTTTAATTAAAAAACCTGAAAATATAAGTTAAAATATTAGAATTGTTGCAAAAGTTGAAATCATTATATATACAGAGTAAAAAACATTGGGTCATATTATGCATACACATATATTTTATTATTTTTAAATCATAAATGTTTTAACTGATTTTAAAAGAAAATAATGCCACAACATGGCATCTACAAGAATATTCCTTGAATCACTATTAAAAAGTTTTGCATATTGGAGTTTTCAGGACATGCTTAATTTTATTCACCAAAATAAAATAAAAGTAAATTTGAAAAAATAAAACATCTTTTCAAATAAAGTATACACACTGTTGGTTGAATGAGGGACAAACAATATCATTGTGCTAATTACTATCCCAGTTTTAATTAATTACTGGAATTAAAAGTCAATTTCACACCTGGTGAAGTTTTTACTCTTCTGAAGTAAGGAATTACTTATCTCATGAACATCCAGACTTTCACAGCAATACACCACTTTGTGGACACAATTAAATGTACACTTTAATCATTGTAACCCTGGTGGTACAATACAAAATCTAAAATGTAGCATGTCCAAGAATAAAATAAAATACAGAAAAATTATAACATTCATCTAGTTTATGCACCAGCTGGGGGGGGGGGGGGGGGGGATGAGTGCAGGGCGAGGGGAAGCCTGCTAGTAGTGGCCAAGCTGGGCCAAGGTAAGCTGCCTGGGGTGGGTTACATAATGCAAGTGAAGGCTGTACTACTAGGTGGGCTAGATGTAAACAACACTTGACATGGTGTGTGAAAAAATGAATAAAAGCTATTCATTCCAATCAATTTCTTTTGAAAGTTCAGATTTTAAAAGATTAAATCCTTATGCATATATGCTGGGAAAATTAAATCAATAGTGCCAAAGTTGGACAAAATTTAAGGTATTGTTTTTTATTTATGCTAATAACTTGAAAAATTTGCAAAATTCAGATCTAATTTTGGGTAAACAATTGAATTTTGATTAAATAAAGTTATATTCCTGAAAAAAAGGTCTCTAGCTTCAGCAATTCTCATGTGAGTAAATATATTTCCTAGTTTTTAAAAAAATTGCATTATGTTTTGGCCCATAACTTTAAAATAATACTCAATACTGACCTAATTTTTGGTATGTTCATAGAAAATGTATAAAAGAATGCGAATACTAAATACGATCAAAAACAGATCAGTGGTTTTGATATTAGGCAGCCTTGAAGTGTAACAATGGCTTTTTTTTTATGGAAAACGGAGTTTTTTTCCTTAATATCTCGAAGGAACAAAGTCCTAATGACCCAATTTTCGGTATGGTAGGAGATTTTGGGGACATCTAAAATTATGTCAACAGCCTGGGGAGCATAGAGATGTGCACTGAATGACCTACAGTCATCAAAGTGGACTGCTTGACAATGTAAGGGAATACAACAAGAGCCTCCAAAAAAATTCAATTACTAGCCTAATTTTGCAGCTTTTATTTTCAAATTTCAGATTTTAACAGATTAAATCCTTATGTATACATGGTGTGAAAATTAAATCCACAGTACTTACAGGAAAAAAACATGCCATGGCCAAAGTTGGGCAAAATTTAAGGTACCAATTTTATATTTTTGCCAATATTTAAAAAAATTTAACAGATTTTGATCTAATTTTTGGTATACAATTAAATTTTGATTAATTAAAGTTGTATTACTGGAAAAAAGTCCCTACCTTTAACACTTTTGGTCTTAAGTGACAAAATATCTTCCTGATTTTTTTACAAAGTGCATTATGTTTGGGCGCATTACTTTTTTAAATTTTATAATACTGACTTAATATCTGGCATGTACATAGGAACTATATAGAGGAATATTTATGGTAAATATGAAGAAAACCAGATGAGTGGTTTTGATATTAGGCAGTCCTGAAGTGTGAAAATAGATTTCTAATAAAAAATTGAGGTTTTTCCTTAATATCTCAAAGGAACGAAGTCCTATTGACCCAATTTTTGGCATGGTAGGAGATTATGGGGACATCTAACTGTATGCCGAAATTCAGATTCATAGGTCCAACGGTGTCGAAACGTGCCAGTCTTACGGACGGACATCCAGACGGACAGACAGACAGACGGACGAACGGACGGACAGATAGACGGACGGACGACGGACAATGGACCATGACTGTAGCTCAGATGACTTATAGTCAGCTGAGCTAACCAGAAATAATTTGTAGACATACATGAGAGTTCTCACCATATTCGTGTAACATCAGAACAGGTCATCAAGGAAACTGAGCCTTCCTGGATAAATTATATAATCATATTTGCGACCAATTGGTAAGGATAATGATCATGAAAAGTTTTTTGATGTCACTCTGTATGGGAAGACTGTTGCATTAGGCAGGCCCAGCAGGGAGTGCAGTGTACATCCCTGTAATATCATCAACTTTGTCTGCCTCAAATACATTACATCATGCGTGCCCTTAGCTTTGTGTTTTAGTTGAAACATGTTAATCCCGCTCTTAATGCTCTGACCAGGTAACCACAAAATCTACAGTTTTCTCCACTTTTTGCAGGTAAGCCATATGCGAAAGATGTTAGGTTTAGGGCAAAAAGTTTGGTTTACAATGCATCCATAATCTTTTTAAATATGTGGGTCCTGTGACCTTCACCTTTGACCTCTGGACCCAGAAATCAAAAATGAATCTTAATTTAGTAGTGGGTCATTAATAAAACAAGTCTGAAGCCAACCTGTCTATCCAACCAGAGTTATATCTTCCATAAACTAATTTGTCAAAGGATGGCCTCTGTGAACTTGACCTTTGACCTTGTGACCCAAAATCCAATTAGATTTTCCTGTATTGTAAGGTCAGTATATGAACATGAAGGAATGTGGGATGAAAAGTTTGACTTAAAATGCTTCAAAAATCTTTTTAAATAAGTGGGTCCTGTGACCATGTCCTTATGACTCCAAAATCATTTGGGTTCTTGCTTTGTGGTGGGCCATACATAAGTGAAGTTTGAAATCCATATACTAATCAAAACTGAGTTATCATCTGAAATTAAATTTTTGGATGGACTGACAGATGGACAGGGTAAATACTATATTGGGCACCCACTTATGATCAATAAACACACCAGGTTTCAGGACACTAGATGAAACCACCGCTGAGAAACTGACATGGTTGCTGTCATTTTATGGTCTCAAAAATAAAAAAAAAATTGAAAAAAAGGTAAAAACTAGATGTGTCGGAACGACACTAATGTTCCCACCTGGGGCAAATTAGAAACATTTGTAAAATGTTGGTAATTTTTTTAAGTTCAGGAGGTGTCTTATGGTCAAAAGTAGGTCAACAAGGGAAAAATGCAAACTCGATCTGTAACGGGTCATTATCAAGCAACACACCAAAAATCAGGCCAGTATATGCAGGCATTGTGAAAAAAAGTCCATACATGTGCATTTTCCATAAAAATTTATGTCTTTCATGAAATTTTCTATGTTTAGGAGCCGTAAAACAATCAAAAGTAGGTAAACCGGGACGAAACGCGAACCCGATCTGTAACTGTCATTATCTGCGCACACATAAAAAATCAGGGTGGTATCTGCAGGCATTAAGGAAAAAAAGTCAGTACATATGCATTTGTTATGAAAATTTCTATTTTTCATGAAACTTTCTATGTTCAGGAGCAGTCAAATGGTCAAAAGTAGGTCAACTGGGACAAAACGCGAACTGGATCTGTAACTGGTCATTATCTGCCTACACACCAAAAATCAGGCCCGTATCTGCAGGCACTGGGAAAAAAAGTCCATACATGTGCACTTTTTTTTTAAATTTTCCATGTTAGAGCACCGTCAACGGTCAAAAGTAGGTCAACTGGGACTAAACGTGAATTCGATCTGTAACTGGTCAATATCTGCCCACACACCAAAAATCAGGCCAATATCTGCAGGCATTGTGAAAAAAAGTCTGTACATGTGTATTTGTCATGAAATTTCATATTTTTATTTGTATTTTCTATGTTCAGGAGGGGTAAAACGGTCAAAAGTAGGTCAACCGGGACGAAACGCGAACTCGATCTGTAACTGGTCTATATATGCCCACACACCAAAAAGCAGGCCAATATCTGCAGGCATTGCGAAAAAAAGTCCGTACATGTGTATTTGTCATGAAAATTTCTATTTTTCATAAAATTTTCTAAGTTTAGGAGACGTAAAACAGTCAAAAGTAGGTCAACTGGGACAAAACGCGAACTCAATCTGTAACTGGTCATTATCTCCCTACACACCAAACATCAGGCCAATATCCGTACATGTGTATTTGTCATGAAAATTTCTATTTTTCATGAAATTTTCTAAGTTTCGGAGCGGTAAAACGGTCAAAAGTAGGTCAACCAGGACGAAACGCGAACTCGATCTGTAACTTGTCTATATCTGCCCACACACCAAAAATCAGTCCAATATCTGCAGGCATTGCGAAAAAAAGTCCGTATAACTGTTTGATTTCGGAATGACAAAAGGACGGAAGGAAGGACATGGTTTTTGGAACTGACAAAACTTGTCATGATCATTATTCAAGGCAAGATTCATGACAATTGATGCAATAATTATCACAACACTGGAGGTTTTGTATCAATATTTTATTCGGGGGTGGGGGGGGGGGGGGTTACGTACAAACCCCATAGCTTTGGGGATAAAGGTCACAGTGATCCAATCTCAGGTTTCCAAGGAGATTTTTATTGACATCTATGGATGTTCACTTAGAAGCTTCTAGGGTCAGCGGTTATGATTTGTGCCCTGTTAACAGACAGACAAGACTGATGGAAGAAATAGAGTGATCCATTTCAGTCAGCTGAGCTTATAAAACTTATTACTGCACAGTTTAATCAGCTCCAGGTACACTTTCCAGCCAGCAAGGATCTGACCACTACGCTGCCAAGTACCTTGCTTCATTGAGCCGTTCTGGCATCTATTTCATGATTAATGGACAAGCCTGCATGCAAACCTGTGGAAATCACAATTGCCAATCAAATCAAAGAACCAAATATAAACAATACACTGTTCAGTGTTCACATGCTGTCTGCATGAGAATACATGAACCAGCAAGTCTGAGCAAGGTGATGGGTTTACAAGGCTGTAGTTGATAGGTCAGAATTTTTATACACTTCTGGCCATACTAAACATTTGATCTAAAAGGAGCTACAAGTAGGTTTTTGGAACAGTGAAAAACAAGTGCTTACAAGTCAGAGCAGCTCAACGAAGCAAGGTATCTTGGTAGCATAGTCACCAGAGCCAGGAGTGTAGGGCGATGGTTACTTACAAAACACACTGAATTCTCATTTTCATTAAAATATATAAATGTCACACTTTTAAGTGATCTTTAAGGTATGCACACATAAATTGAAAGCAATATAATTGATGCCATGTTGGATATTAAATGTTTTTAGTTTACATACATACATACATACATACATATATATATATATATATATATATATATACATTACTGAGACAACTCTCTCTTGCAGACTTCTGTATTATACAGACCTCTCTTTTACAGGCATCTCTCTATTATAGACCCCTCTCTATTACATGCCCCTCTATTCAAAGGCTCTTGATGTAGCCCCATGAACTTCAGAACTAGAGTTTTGTTATATGTCTCATATGGACATCTTTCCATTATGGGCAAAACACCTTGTTCTGTTAGTGTCTGTAATTGTATTTAACCATTCAATGAAAAGCAATCACACAAAGATGGAAGTATGAACATGAAACATTACCTTTTGTGAGGTTAATAAATCAGCACCTGTGGATGTGGTTCAGTGCCTACAAGGACTTTATTGTATTTTGAAACTTTTGCACAATGACAGTACACTGTGACTACGTGGTCTGATATATAGTTACTGCCACCTGCGGGTGAAATTTATGTCTGCTATACAATAGTTAAAGACAGGTTTTATGCAAGTTCAGCATTACTGTATTATATGGATTGAGGACCTTTTAGGCTATTCAGAGTCATTGCATCTTATAGGTCACATAGGAGAAATGATTAGTTTAACAACACACTTTGGCCCTCTGTCTACATCAGCCTGCTGTGTTACTACAGGCCAAGCAAACATGATCTTAACTTTTGACATTCACAGGCTGTACTAAGACAGTGAGGTTTCAGTGAAGATTATGTTGATTTTTAACAGTGATGCAGACAAGTCCGCAACATCTGAGTCTGGGTGCAAGTACGAGTCTAGGTCACTCAAGTACAAGTCCAAATCTGAGCCCTTGAGGTTTGAGACCAAGTCAGCCTTCTTCGAGTGCAAGTCATTTGAAAGTCTAGTACAAGGCTCATTCCTATAACCATCTCATTTAAAAAAAATTTTAAATGGATGTTTTAGATTATCATGTTTAGTTTAAATTAGTTTATATATACATGCTATTTACTTGAATATTAAATTACCTTTAGCTCCCCATGCTGAATAAAGTTAGGTAAATATAGTCTTATTTTGTATGCCTAATTTTCTGTTGATGGTTCATGTATATAACCAATAATGGTATGTGACAGAGCTTTTTTCTACTGGACGTGAGATGGACTCGGACTGATTTCTCAAGTCCTTACCTCTGAGTCCAATTCCAAGTCCCTAGACAAGTGGACTCCAATCCGGACTCAATCCCAAGTCCAGACTTGAGTACACATCACTGATTTTAAATTTAAAGGTGTTCCCTGTCAATTGGTAGGAAATTACAGACTTTCCGTTAATCAAAACCCCTGATGGGGAGCATTAAGAAACAGAAAACATGGCTAGAAGAACATTTTATAAGAGATTTATCTGTTGATATTATATCACTTAATTAATAAAAATATGTTAGGAATGCCTCCAATATCATATTATATTTGAGTTATATGAAATTATAATTTATTTAATAAATAACATTTAAAAATAGTATAAAATACAATAAACTTTATTATATTATGTAAATTTATGTTACATTAATAATACTCTGGTAAGCAGCTTGAGATATATTGTTATCATGCATTGAATTTATTATAAATTGTGCTAGGTTAGGTTTCTGCAATATAACTCCTATTTCTGCAAACACTGGGCAACCAAACCTTCATGTAATAATCTTGTATGTTCTCCCATAAATTTAAGAGTATATGTTATAGTATTTTATCCTTCAAATCAAACGCCAGTAATTCAAATTATTTTCTACTTGTTAGATGTTCCACTGGGCCCCGGTCCAAGAGAATATCGCAAAATTTTAACCTCACAAATATGAAGGCAAGCACAGTATAGATCTACATAAAGACATCCGTGTTTATCTCATTTACCTGTGTGTGTGTGTGAATGTGTGTATACGCAACTGTGAACCAAACAATCCATGGTGTGGCCTAAGTGAAATGGTGCAGGCAACATAGGAGGTTTGTAGATGTTCATTCAACCATAAAATTACCCTGCATATTCATTGATTCACTTAAGTATTCTTGAGGTATGCATTATCCATCAATGCTAAAAGGGAATATACAATTGAAGTAACTGTAAGAATGCTCCCAATGCATGCTGATTGCCACTTTGTGTTTGCAATTCTATTGTATGGGCTTTGGTGGCCCTGCAGGACTGTTTTTTTTGTTTACTTAGACCTCAATCCATGCATTAATTATCAAGATACTTGAAGTTTTGTATCAAATTTTTAATTATTCTGGGGGTACTTACAAGCCCCATAGCTTGGAGGATATTGGTCACAGTGACCTAATTTCAAGTTTCCAAGGAGCTTTTTTATTGACCTCCCAGGATATTCTGTTACTGATTTGTTGGCCCAATGGTGTCAAAATGTGCAGGTCTAGCTAACACACAGAAAAACGGAAGGAAGATGGATGCTGACCGATCACTATAGCTCAATTGACTTACAGTCAGCTGAGCTAAAAATACAATCAGTTATCACAAATTGCCACTGGAAATTAAATTCTACTTGACTCAATACTATTAAATGCACAAAATACATTTTATTTAATCAATTTATATTCTTAATATATAAATTTAAGATATCAGAGCTGGTTTTTTTAAGATCAGAATATTGTCAACAAATGGTTCTTTAAAATGGGTCCAAAAATGTCCTGATCAGAACATACTGTGATCCGCTTATTTAGGATTTCAAATTTGCAATATTCGTGAGAGGGAAATAATCGCAAAAATAAAACCTCCATGAATAAGGAACCAAAACTACACAGGTGAAATTTTTTTTATACTTTAGCCTCATGGGCACCTCATATACATTATCTATGCTCCTAAACTAGTGTCACAAGGAAAATATTTATAATATTAATATTTACAGATTTTTTAGTGTTACCTGTAAGTCGAAGACTGATATTATGAATAATAAGAGATCTTTTACATTATCTACCTAAAATGAATATCATTCATTTGATGTAAACTGTTTCCTCAAATTGTAAAGATTTTTGGAAACATTTTAAATAATTCATTCAATTAAGGACATGTGCTCTGAAATGGCAAAAAAAAAAATCTCTTGAAACACTGCAAAAGTGGAAATCGCAGAAGCTTAACTTTGTGATTATGAAGTTGACCACAGTATGTGTATAGAACTATAAACAGAACACAGCCGGTCAGTGCTGCTGTCTCACCTGTAGGGAATAAATGGCTGGTAGAATACAACATCTCACTCTCAGCTGGAATATTTACTTCCTAAAATCAGATGATCTTGGAAAATGAGAACATCTGAACAAACAACTTCCATGGGTACTCCTGAGACAGCACCATATTTGGTTTACTCCTGGTTTTTATGAATTTTCAGTTGCCTGCCAGGTAATTCAGACATCCTGATAATACAAGCCTGGTTACTACAGATTTAGGTGACCTTTCAATACACAAGTAATAGTGTAATAATTAGGTTGTCAGCCCCGATCAAGGCAGTGAGGCATACACAAACCACATACTGTAAGTAAAATTGCTCCCTGACTCATGCCGGACTACATCTTTCAGCTATCTGATCCTGTATTCTACAAATGAAACTACTTAAACCCAAGATATATACCACTAATCAGGTAAATAAGTTATGATTCAATTTAATTTAATTTATATCAATAAAGTTTTAAAAACATATGGTTATATGATGTTTGTGCATGATCAGACTCTGAAATGTTTGCTTGACCTATTTTAACCAATATTTGCTGAGAGAAACAAATAAGAAGAAATTCATGTATTTTTTTGGAAGTATATTCAAACTGCATTTTATAAATAGTTTGTCTGTTAAATAAGTAAGAGTATGAATATTACGGCTCATAATGGCCAGAAAATTATTATATTTAATTATATGATATGGTTGATAATATTTAAGATTTTATAACATCAACACTTAATGAATGATGAAAGTACAGTAAAACCTTGTTGTGTCACATTCGAAGGGACTTGTAAATTTACTTCGACACAACCTGAGTTAGAGACAACCAGTATTCATTATATTCAATCTTGTTCAGCCTGAATTTTTATCAATAAATACTGCACATGTAAAGGGCCTTAATGAAATAGTTCTCACAAATGTTTGCGTGAAAGAACAACACAAATTCTACAAGTAATGTATTTATAATTAATAAAAAAGCAAATAAGTACAACCAAAAACAGGATTACGTAAATGTTGGCAAGAGAAGAAAGGCATGATCATCAGTGACTAATTGGCCAAACAGGTTAATCACAGACCAGGTGTGTAAACCATCACCCTTGATGAGTAAGATCCTTGCCCGAATTGACTATGTAACTGGTCCTCACAACAGTAGGTATGATTGACAGCATTACAGCACAACTGTTATCTAAACATTAAAGCAGCATGACCTTGAGTCAAGCAACAGGGCTATCGCACTTAATGAGTAACTGTAATTACATGAGTAACTGAGTAATTACATATAACTGGTCACCATGGCTCAATCATGATTAACAGGCTGTGCACAACTGTTTTCAAAACATTCAAGCGACATGTCTTTGAGTTAAGTGAATAAATTACTAGCTGGGGACCATCAAAATACCTCAACATCAGGTTTTTTGACACATCTGAGTTCGACACAAATGAGTTAAATTATTCAGTTTTTATTTTTTTGCAGGGACTCCACATTTGCTTTGACATATGCAGGAATTTGACTTAACTGAGTTCGACACAATCAGGTTTCACTGTAACTTTTAATACTGCTTATTTCACTGTTTTTTACAGTGTAAACTTTACACTGTGCTAATTTATTTGCTTTGCAGGCCTGTGAAAGCTCTTATCTTCAGACCCAAACTAATTTTTATCCCAGAGCTTGTTAATAAATTTAGAAAATTAAAATAAAAATTCTGTATCATTTCTTTTTTAAATCACTTCTTTATTAAAACATTTCATTCAGCTTCATCTCTAATGAAATTTCTAATGACATTTCTTTTGGGAAAAGCAACCAATATCACAATAATTCATAATATTAGGAAGTGCCTTTGATTTAAGATGCCTATAGATGTAGAAATATCAAACAAACACTTAGTAATGATAATAATGACTCTGAGCCCCCACCCCCTCCCTTATATAATATGATAGAAAAACAACATAAATACTACTGTATTCTCTGGTGCAGAGTGAATATTAATGTTCTTCTTTACAGGCCTTCAACAGCCTATTAGTGTAATTTACATCTTTATGTAAGGTACCTCTTTGAAACCCTACCTACCTCACCGAACACCCTCCCCTTCCCTATCAGTGCCATATATTATTGTCTACTAAGTTAGATTTACCATCGTTGTAAGGTAATATTCTTTTAGGTACTTGTTCAGAATTTGGCCTTCATGTTCACTTGGCCAAAATGGGTATTGCATTATTTGTTATTTTCTAACAAAGAACAATTAATTAGATTTCCTGAGAAATTCCCATATTGGATTTTGCTCACACCTGGAGTTCATTATATTACAGAAGGAGGCCAGGCAGGGATGTGGGGGTGAGAAATTTTGCTATTCCAAGATTAAATAGTTCCCCATTCACTCATAGCTATAAATAAACCAATAACACCCCAGCTGGTATTTCTTTTTAACAGCTCAGTTAGTAGCATGTAGGACTCCTGATCTAAAGACTGTAGGATTGAATTTCCCACTCAGACAACTTCTATTATTCACTAGAATTTCATGCCAGAATAGTTTAAATGAACATTGGAAAATCTACTGGAATATACTGGAGGTAAAAATGAGAAGAAACAGTTTATCCATACTTTCTTGTTCCAAAATGTAGACCCAATTCTGAACACATTCCATGGATATTCCATGGACCATGATTAGTTCATGAAACAGAGTGTAGAACGTACTGCAACAGATTTGTAATGAGAGGTCCAAGGCCTCAGCTGCAACAGCAGCACTTGTGGGACCCCTTGTATCAGGTCCATGCCACAACAACATGCAAATGTTACAAGTAATACATTTTTTGGGCAAAATCATCTGGGCTTCACATGACTGGCAGGTGTCATGGCCTGATACCAGGTGAAAAACAAGAGCTGAGGTCATTAATCCATTATATCTGCTGAGGGAAGGTATATCACTTAATTTTTTTAAATGTGGAATTATTATCATTATCATATATCATTGGATAGCATTTAATTTCAGGAATAAATGACTTTTTAAATAAATGGAATATGATCATTGACAGTTGACTCCTGTAAAGTTATTTCATATCTTCTACTCCCAGAGAAGAGGCATACATGACAAATGTATCCAGGAAAAGCTGTGACCATTGGGCAGCAGCAGGGCTAGCCTGGAAGGCTGCCAGCTAATTAGGGGGCGTGTCCCTATCTGTCACTGCTCAGTGTGCAGTAGTGGTTCACACACAAACTGTCACAACTCAATCATAACTAGCTTAACTGAGTTGCCATTGGTCATTTGTTTTCATTCTGAATGTATAAATTTTAATGTTATAAAATGACACGCACTCACTCAAATGACACACACACTCACACTCTTCCACACTAACAAAAGCCTGTATACAATATACCTATATTAGAGCAATAATATTGTCATAGTTAACACAAGAAAGAGAAATATAATGTGATTATTTATTTAGTCTGTGTTATCAGAAACATTTTAGCAAATGCTTGTGTAGACATCAGACAGTTTTATTATTAATTCTATGTACTGATAGTCATACTTTGAATGAAAATTCAAATTTGATTGAATAACAATTTATTTATTTACAAAAGTCAATGATGTTTTCTTGTACAGACAATCTTTTTTTGATAGCTACCATTAATATATATATAATATATATAGATACATAGATATTTATATATATATATATATATGTCATAGCCCAGATCCCAATCTGGAAAAATATATACGAACATATGTACATTAATATAATATTATATAATATGTACATTTTAAATAATAAAGTCAATCTGGCCGCTGACACCCCACTCCATTAGCTAAGTAAACAGACAAATAATAAAATAATAAAATAATAAAAATATATATAATAATATATGTATTAACTATTATAACAAGTCTACTAGTATTATATTAATTTTAGGAGAGCTCTGGACCAATCCAATTATTACAAATACGGGCAGAACTATAGAAACCGGGCTTCAGCCTACCGCCGGTAAAACGGGTGTCGCATAATAAATTGTTTCCTGGAAAAGGCCGATACATATCATTTTCCTCAGAATTCCCGTATTTAATTTTGCTCATAGCTGGAGTTTATTATATTAGAGGAGGAGGGGTCCGGGGAACCTGGGTTCCCCGTCTGAACGGGGGTGTGGGGGCAGAGCCCCCACCTAATGCTTAATTTTCCTGTTAAAATAGTAAATGGTTTCCCATTTTCGCGATAGATGCCTCTTCAATCGCAGATATAAATGAACAAAACTTGCTCCTGCTGGTATCTCGTCTTCACGGCTCACTTAGTAGCGTGTAGGGTTCCTAGTCCAGAGATCGTAGGTTCGATTCCCGATTCAGGCGACTTCTGATGCTCAGTAGTTGTTTATGTTAGAAGAGTTGAGTTGAGTGTAGGGACATCTACAGGGAAAAGTAGGAGTTAAAATAGGGAATGAGAGGTGACAATTTTATATATATGTTCCTCAATACAAGCGAAGCCCGCGTTCTATAGTGGCTCCCAAATACGTAGCCGTTAAGTTATACAATGCATTTACATTTTGCCAATGGACCCTTATGTCCGTCCAGCTGGGATATATCATAGGACATGAAGGTCCATGTACGGACTATAGGTGCTGGTCTACACCTTTGACACAAGTGACATGACAGTTTGACACTTGAAATCGAAACCAGTGTAACTTCCCCAATAATCACTCACGTTTGGCCCGCCGACGGTGCAGAGATGAAGTTCGAGAACTTCCTGTGCCCGAGTTCCAGGACTGTCCGTCGTCCTCCAGATAATCATCTTGCAGGTATCCCCTATAGTTCCGGACACCTTCATTTTTTATCATAATTGACGGTTTATTTGCCCACTGGGCTTGTACAAACTTGACGCTCCGCCTTTGTTTACATCGCCAAACGGAAATGAAACCAAAGCCGTAAAATAGTTCACCCGTGAAATAACTATGAACACCAGACAAGCTCAATATACCTTTCCTGTTTATCATATTTATATATATATATATATATATATATATATATATAGATATATATATATAAACATATATAAATATGATTAAGTATATATAATATATATATATATATATATATATATATATATATATATTTGAATATGTCACTCGCAGACGCTGAGAAAGGTATATATATATATGTGTGTGTGTGTGTATACAAAGTCACCCCCCCCCCACCCTGGAAGAAAAATTGACGCCACTGGTCAAGGATTATCATTTGGCCCGAAATACTGAAGCCACATCTGCGCCGTAAATCAACACTTTCCGCCCGCAGCCCTCCTCTCAACAAAAAGTAGGAAAGATTTGCCTTCCCTCGCAACTTTGACCACTGTTTCAGCCCACACTGGCCCCGCAGTTTTTTTCAGCTTTCGTCTGCCCCTTCTATTGATTGCACTGTTTATTCAATTTTCTAGCATATAAACTCATGTCAAATTGATTATAGATATTAGTTGTTATTAAGATATATTTCTAGAGGAAATGTTTTGTATAAGTATTGTTTAAATCGTGAGTATAACATTAAGCAGCATGAAGCTCATTTAATATTCTGCTAGAATGTAAATTATATAATGGTTTCAGACAAGACTTGCAGTATCCAAGTTAACAAAGTTTTATAAAATCAATTAAGTTGGATAAAATATTCCAATTTGAAATAACAAATGGTGCTGCTTAATTATGCATGCAAGTCTTTTTCGAGGAGACGAAAACTCCCTGATGATGGCATAATCGATTTATTTGTATATAGGTATGCAGCTAAATTACGTTTTACTGGCATCCTTCATTATTAGAATTTGGTAATTCACTTGTCTGATTGAATGGATAGTGAAATATTTGGTACCTTTTGCTTGTGGCTTTATTCCTGAATAAACTTGCTCTGTTCTGTAGTGCGCCAGTGGTCCTTCAAGTATTATAACAAAGTTTCTTTCTACTTAAACTATCATGTTATTGAGGTGACATGCAATGGTTCAGCATTAGAATAATTTCACACTCCTGTGCTACATAACACGGATGCTGTATATTAAATCATTAACATCTTTGGATAAAAAAAATAATCTAGTTATTTTTATCCCGTTGTAGTCAACTAAATATAATATGAATATGATATTATGTATGTACTAGGCATCCTTCAGTCCCGGAAGACCATGGAGTTGTTATTGAAGAGCGTCTTGTGTGGCTGGTCAGGCCAATGCGGGAGTGGCAGTTTCTCCCACACCAAGTACACAGGAACTCTGATGCTGTTTTGTCGGTTTGGCTTCTAGCTTTCCTCTTCTGCCTCTTGGCTTTGGATTGCTGAGCTAGGGTCTCTTCGAACTTGGTGCGGCCTTTCTGTAATGTTTGCCTCCAGGTTGTTCGTTCTTAGGCGGTGGCTTCCCAGTTGTTCAGTTCGATGCCCATGTTGGCCTTTAGGTCTCTCATGCAGACATCTTCCGAGCCATCGCATGCGTCTTTGTTTGAATATGGCGTACGTGCTGGGGATTTCAGCTCTCTTCATGACAGCAGTGTCTGGCATTTTATCCTCCAAGCTGATGTCCAGGATATGGCGGAGACAGCGCATGTGGAAAGCATTCAGCTTGTACTCCAGTCGGGCGCGTAGTTGCCAGGCCTCACTGCCATACAGCAAAGTGCTTTCGGAACAGGCTCTGAAGACCTGGATCTTGGTGTGTTCTATCAGCTTGCTATTGTTCCACACTGTCGTGTCAGCCTGAACATTGTGCTGGCTGCCTTGTTCAAGCCAGTCTCAAGGGAAAGGGAGACAGAGATCTTTGAGCCCAGGTAGACGAAGGCGTGTCTACATCCTACCCCATCACTTGCGTTTTCTTCAGGCTGATCATGAGTCCAAAGGCCTGACAGGCTGCACTGAATTGAAACATGAGCTTCTCCTGGTCTTAAGCAGAGTGGGTTGTGACTGCTACAAAGATGAGGTCCCGCATACACTTCAATTAACTTTGGACTTTGCTCTAAGCCTTAAGAGGTTGAAGTTTCCCGTCTGACCTGGTTCGGAGGTAGATACCTTAGGTAGCGGATCCAAAAGCATGCTTCAGAAATTCAGCGAAGAAGATGCCGAACAGGGTCGATGCAAGGACGCAGCCTTGTTTTACCCAACTTCGGATGGCAAAGGCCTCAGATGTCGAGCTGTCATAGACCACGGTACCTTTCTTGTCGTCATGGAAGGACTTCATTATGCGGAAGAGCTTGCTGTCAAGCTCCTCCAGGATGGGCATGCACTCCACGGCACTCAGGGCGTCTTCAGAGGCTTGATACTCCCTGGCATACAACTCGGAGTAGTGCTCTACCCAGCGCTCCTGGATTTTTTGTCCTGGATTATTTCACCTGAGACAGACTTAAGTGCAGCCGTTTTCTTCTGTGCTGGGACCAGTGCCTGTTTGATTCCATCATACATTCCCTTGATGTTCCCTGTGTCAGCTGCAATCTGTATCTTGGAGCAAACTCTATCCAGTACTGGTTGGAACAGCATCTGGCATTCTGCTTAGCTTTGTTGCGGGCAGCCTGAAGGGTTAGCAAGTTTTGTTAGTTAGGATTAGCTTTGTAAGCGCCTTCCTATTTCCTCGATTAGGGGTATCATTTTCTAATATTGTGATTGGAACAAGTCTGCTGCATGCTTGTTTTCTTTCCAAAGGTGGTTATGGCTGCGTTTCAGACAGAGTCTCTGAGGCACTTGCATTAGGTGGGCCTGGGAGGGATTCTTCGTGTGCTCTTGCAAACTTCTCCACTTTTTGCTATGTTAGTGTCAATTCGGGGTCTGCGTTCCTTTCTGGGGTGATACAGCTTCACGCGCAGTTTCACCTTGCTGCACACCAGAGAGTGGGCGTGTCGCAGTCAGCACTCTGGTAGCTGCGTGTAACCCTGATGCTGGGTAAGCTGGAACGCCTTGTAAGATTAAGATTAAGCTGGTGCCAGTTTTTCAAACGGGGATGTCTCCATGAGACTCTGTGTGGAGGCTTGGTGTTGAAGAATGTGGTGCTGATGCACAAATCGTGGAGGCAGCAGAGCTCAATGAACACAAAGGCCAAGAGCTGTGGTCAGTACCTATTCTGGCGTTGAAGTCGCCAAGGATGATGAGTGTCTCCTTTGCTGGGGTGTTTTTTATAACAGCGTTCTGCCGAGGATATCAATGTTGGTGCGTAGACTTGTCCAACTGAGGAGTGGTATTGAAAGGACAGGAATCTCTCAGACCCCTCTTATAGTTGCGATGATGCATCCTAGAAGGCCGTTTCGAACAGCAAATCCCACTCCGTGCTCTCTTGTTGCAACTGCAGGTGTCCCCTGACAGAAAAAGGAGGTCTTTCTCTCACATGCTTCCTCTTCCTGGGAGTCTAGTCTCTTGCAGGCTGACGATGTCCATCCGCAATCTGCTCAGCTCCTTGTCAATGACTGCAGTTTTGAGAGAGTCTTGTTTTTTTGCAAGTCATCAGAAAAACCTGGTGTCAAGGTCCTGGCATTCCAAGTGCCCAGCTTTAGGGCAGGCGTATGTGTTTCCTTCTTTTCAATGCTTGGTGCACAGTTGTCGATCCGCTTTTCGGGTTTCACCCTAAACCTCACGCACTCAGTAAAGCTAACGGACAGTGGCGAGGCAGCACGTCACTGGTTGGGGTTTGCCCAGCCTAAGGCGGGCGGTAGATGCCCATTGAGACGCGATGGCCTCTCCCACCTTCGAAAGCAGCCCCTGGCGTCTAACTCTATGTATTGTGTCGACGCTGTGAAGCGAAGCTGGAGTGTCATCTCCAGTGCGCAAAAAGCCGGAGTAGATGGGTATGGAGGACGGGCTGTTACCCAGGCAGCAGACCACCTCTCTCCACGTCACTAAAAAGGTCCAGTGTAAAGGCAGATCCCAGTACGCGTGGTTCATGTGCCATCGTAGGAGTTGCCAGGACGTTGCTGAATACAGCCTCGAACTGCTTTTGGGAATCCGGGTCCAGATTTTTTCAGTCAGGCCTTACTCCCTCAGCCTTGCTCTCCCCCCGAGAGATCCACTAGGCAGTGAGCTATATAACCCATAGCTGGAGATTTGGTTCATGGACACCATGGCATATACGCGCGCTGGTAGGCCTGCATATCACATGTCTAGGGGCCAAACCTCCTCCTAGTCCCCTGAAGTTTAGCCAGAGTCCGAAGGGTACTCTGTTTCCCTGTGTCGCCGTGTCGAGACATTGCATTAGGTTTACTGATGGAGAGGCTGTGTACAAGCAGAGAGAGACTTACGCACTTGTTGATAAGTGAAAGCGAGATGTGACAAGCACGACCACTGCAACTTCCACACAAGGCGCGTCACATCAACCATTTTGAAACCTATAATGTACGTGTAGGACTAATAATTTACTTGTTTCATTTATAGATCACAGAGTGACACATGATTTGTCGAGTTTTACTGGTAACATTCTAGGATATTTATTTGAAAATGGAAAACTAATGTGCATACGACTCGACTGAATTGAGGAAACTTTCTTGAAAAGTAATGTCGCTAGAAATCTCTGAAAAGGAACAGGCTATAGGAAGCATTGTCCTCGACTTGGTGAATATGAAAGATAGCATAACTGACACTAAACAATTTTGACCTTTAAGTTTTATTGACTTTATCATCATTCAACTTACAGTTTAGCGATGTGTTTCCAAATTGAAATAAAAAAATTGCTTTTCTTTCTTTGTTTAATGTTTAATCTTTTTCAAATGATGTATTATCTTTGTACAAAATAAATTATATATATATATATATATATATATATATATATATATATATATATATATATTTTAGTCAGGTGGCTCAGTGTCAGTTTTCGGCAACTTCGTTACAGAACGGATAAAAGCATTTTAAATGCAGTTTGTATATTGGCAGAGTATTCCAATGCAAGTGATTTTAGAGGGGCTGCCCACGTGTAATATACAAAATACATGTTGTTTCGTTTAAGAATCTGAAAACATAGGGCTCCTTGCGAACTGATATAACGCCATAAAGTATAAAAAAGGTAAGGAGAGAAAAAATCAAATTAGAACTGCTCCCTCTGAAAGTTTAATTGCAAATGAGATATCGAATGAAAGCCAAAGAAGCATACTTTTGCGGCCCAAAATGGTTAAAAAATATCATATGCGTAGAAGCCAACAGAATGTAAAATGGTCAATTGACAATGAATGTTTCAAAATAGCTGCAAGAAACCATGTTTGCCAATATAAAAGCATTTTTTTTTCTAAAAATAATATATATATATATATATTCATATATTTATATATATTGTTTGTTTAATATGTTTAATTGTGTATCTGAGGCTATTATAGAGTATTGCTATTGGTCCAGCGATTTAGCTGATCCAGCGATGGGGCCAAGCTGAAAATAAAGGATCTTGGCCAGAATCCAAGATAGCGGTCAAGCTTGCCGCCAGATTAAAAAATGTCAATAACTTTAGTTAAAATGTCCCTAGAGGGCATTGCAAGTACTCTATATTTATATGTTTTTGACTAAGGAATTCAATTTTTGAGGATTTCAAACCTCTCCAGGTATTGATTAACTGCATTTTTATCATGATATGGTAATTTTCCCAATAGCCCGGCGGTTAAACTGCATATTAAGAGAAATTGTGCGTAAGATGGAAGATGAAATAAGCTTAGCATAATTATTGTCCAGCCAATACTCAATATTTTCAGATATATGGCCGAATCAGAATCAGCACACTTGTAGCTACTTGTGAAGGTTGCATATTTGCTATGTTGGTAATATGGTGGATGAACTTTAACAATAAGCTGTCATTGACTTTGTATTTCCCGTTGCTATCTTTATATACTCAGTTTGCTTATACATAATGCACACTTTTTTTTATAACTGTAGTACTTAAACGTTTTATTAGAAATAAAACATATTTACTACATTTATTTGAAATAATTTATCACAATATATTGCAAGCGATGCAACATTGTAGATCGGACTGAGCATTTCACATAAGATAAAAAGAAGCGATAGTTAGTAAGTTGGCATCGTGTGTTACCAAAAGAAAACGCTCTTTACATGCCAAATATTCAGGTATAGGTTATAAAACAGTTGCCTTCAATATATCAAACTTTGATGTAATAAACTGTTTTATTCAGTATAATAATAATCAGTAATAATATTCAGAAATACGCTATTCTTTTTCATGTATGTTCAGTTAATGTAGCAAGTGGTGTGAAATGCAAGTTTCCAAAGCATTCTGCATTTGGGATAAACTGACATAAAGAGAAACTTAACTAGAGCACAGAAGCTGAAAGCACAGAAATGGCACAATCACCGATTCCGTCAATGAAAACTCAAACCAAACTTCGTACTGAATTTTGATGTAATCAAGATGATGAAAACAGAATTGTGTCTGGAACCTGAGGGTGGATTATATTTTTTCAAACTTGAGGTGTGAATTCGACTTTCTCTTTCAATTTCTTAGCATATATTCAGGAACGGTCAGCTGGCTTGAACCCTGGCAGTTCCAAATCCTGTAGTTTGATACATATATTAAATATTTCTAATAATATATGCATATACTTCATAATTCTAAAATATGCAAAAATTACAAAATGAAAGAATTTTGTTGACAACAACACATCATGGAAAGTAAATGCCAACTCGTTTGTAAGGTGCTGGTTCCATTTCACCAATAAAACATCACAGCAAAAGGCCCTAATATTCTATTGACACATTGTTGATTCTTTCAAAGAAAAGTATAGAGTCTGTAGTCACATCACAAAATTAGCAATCTGCAACAGGTATTTATACATGTGTGTTGATTATGGCATGCATTCATAACCATAGTACAACGGTAGCAGAAAGAAACATGCTGTGCGCCTTTAAATGGGTTGTATTTGTCTTCATGCCAGCATACAGTCTGCAAGCTGCACCATTGCTTTATGGCAAAAGAAGCATAGAATCTATAAAGCAAACAGGTGTGTGCTTCTTCATATGTGCGTATCCTGTCATGCACGCATGTAGTCTAAATAAATTATGAATAAAAGTCATTCCGTTGAAACCAGTACATGCATCTATATTAAATTTCAGCACAACTATTTGATATTTCCCGATTGAACTAACAAAGGTTTACATGAATTTCAAGTTGATCGCAAAAATTTGATATCATGTTTGTAGATTTAAAAAAATCTTTACTATACTTCACGGATATATCAAGCCACTAATTTGGTACCAGACAAGACAGCTAAGTTTTTTATACATCACTTATACAAAACAATAAATAGATTCATTAGCATGTAAATAAAGGGAAATCAAAAAGAAGAAATCTGAAATTTTAATATATAAAACCTAGCCCAGCAAAGGACATTTCATTTGAAAGTACAGTATTCAAAAAGTTGCACCAAGTTTAATGATGCATGTGTTAATGAAACAGGCACTTTTAATACAAATTCAGTACGTTCACAGAAGGCATAGAATCTATACAGTAGACAGATGTGAGCTTCTTACATATATATATATTGCTTTACAAACATTCAGTCTGAAATAAAACTGATAAAAAAGATTAACTTTTTATATTGATTCTTTAATTTATTTTTTTTTGTTATAATTTTTTTGTTATAATTACTATAACAAGTCATTCTCTATGGCTTGGATGGTGGCATTCGTTAGTATATAAGGGTGGAAGAAATCGGAGGTTACGAGAAAATCCATCGACATTGGGTTTTAAACATCGGACAGATTTACGGACATATAAAGTTCCTAATTCTATTCCAGATTTTGACAGATAAGTTTCCTGCACCCATTGCCTCGTGAAAGCAATTACATTTGTTAACATGCAAATAAAGGGAAATTAACAGGAAGAAATATGAAATATTACAATAAAAACTGTTCTAAAATTCAAGCACCAAAATACTTCGATTTGCTGGTAAACAAAGGAAAATTTAGCACTATTCAATACTAACAAAACCAAAATCTCTCACAGAGTCATTGTACAGAATAAAAATGGGCCCATTCTCCACACGGGAGATCTCGTCTATGAAGGCGAATTATAGATCTATTGCCATCCATTGTGCGCATAGCACTCTTTCCAGACGAGTGATTATCACCTGGCAATTGAAAATAACAATAATTAAGGCAATGGAGCAAATAAAGAGTATGCTTCGACAACATCCATTCCAAATATAACCAACAAAAGTTAATGGTCCGTGAAACATATTTTGAATATTGATAAACCTGCTGATCTATTTTGCGGTGTAATATCTGTGACGCGGTATTGTAAATATAAACAGAAACTTATGAACGTGCTTCCTCGGATAGTTTACGTGATATAACTGTTTCCAGAACTGATGAAGACGTAAATGCACGGTGATAATGCGTCGTCACATGTAGTGGATTTTTCCATATGATGCAAAAGGATTACCTGCATAAATTGGGTGATTAACCATTAATGCATGCTAAAATAAGACATGACTTCCAAGGGATCGAGAGTCGCATGTTGTTTACATTAACTGATCATCCAAGTGAGGCGCTGACTGGGTCAAATGTCAGGTCAAACATGCTTAACTCCGTCCTTGCTGGCAGGGTCCTATCATTGTTTCAACAAACCTCGACCCTGTACAGAGGGGGGGGGGGGGGGGGGGGCTTGATGAGGGGCACCCAGAGATGGCACATCTTCCGCCAGGGGGCACCGTCTAACTCGCTATAAAGCAAACTCGACAATGACAGATTCTCATTCCCCTCAACTAAAATACAGGAATTGTTAATAAAAATGATTAGTGAAAAAAAATTCACAATTTCATCTACATGTACATTTTTATTTGATAAATAGATGTAGAAACTACTATATACACATTACTATAATGTAATACGTATTTTAGTTTTTCACTGCTAAATGACTGCACAAATTTGTTAACCAACAAATATATAATGAATATAAATATGTATTCAAATTTTGCATGTTGACAAAGATATACGTGGGAATAATGCACATCTTATCACAAATATGTTCAGAGGAGGCATTTATCTTACATTTATGGTAAAATATATGTAACAAAATCTGTGAAAGTAATTTTGAGTTTTGTTAATTTTCACCTTGACTATGCACTGCCATTGAGAAAATAACATGAATGATAACAAGAAAATGTAGCATCACCCATGCCCTGGTGTGATGCCTGACTTTGACAATATCCAGGGAAGCCACATTGAACCAAAACACTTCAGCATTCAGTATCCAAAATTTTATACAGATATTCAACAGAATAATTACAAGTCATATTGGTAATTTGGTGTACAGATCTTTTAAATCTGTTAAGCCTGTATCTACCTACTTAATGATGAGAAAATATGAGCCAACATATCACAGCATACGAACAATAGCATATTAAAACTGTTTTCCTCCACCTAGAAAAGGCAGATTGAAATGGTGTTAAAGCTTAACTCCGAGTCAAATAAAGGGGAATACACAAATTATAGAGAACACGTAAATCAGAATTGCTTTCATAAGCATCTCATTGCGCTAGTGATGAAATCTGAGCTTCCATTATTACCATTAAGTATTTGCTTAATGTGCCACATTGAGAACATTTACAAAAGCCTATTGATGTGTTCGTTAGAAAAATATCCTTACAAACGCTTCCATGTTTACTTTCTTTGCTCTGTGAGGGTAGATACCAATGTCAATAAGAGCTGATAGATTTGTATCAGACATTGTTCTGTGCAAATGTCTTTTTATATGTCTCATTGAGGAGAAACTTCTGTCACATGATGAAGAAGTAGGTGGAAGAACTAGAGCAATATTAATTAAACTGCAAAGGTTTGGGAAGGCATCCTTGTAAGACCTCATGAATGTCCCAAATGCTCCTATATGTATACCCTTTGAGACCTGTGTATTAGCGAGTATTTTGTTTTGTTGAAATTCCACTTCCATGTACGTGTCCTCAGTGCCGTAGTGTTATGCCTTGTCAGTAGATGTGACTTGTCTGAGAAACTTGTACTTCGTGGGTCAAGTGCATATATTGACTTTAATAGCTGATTATTACACTAGTTACTCGTTTGCCAATTTCTGACAAGAACAAGCCTATCACTAAGTAATACAACTTCGTCCGGTATTCATGTTCTGTGGCACGGATCGTGGAATGTAAAACATTGCCGGTTTAGTATCTGGCATAACCTGTCAGGCGCGCTTCAGCCCGTCAGACGGGTTTCCGCCAGAAAAAAAAAAACTGTAAAAGGAAGCGTTTGGCAGTGTCTGGGTCAGATCGTCTCGATAGTTCGTGTGCACATCGCCCAGAGAGATCGATCCAACACATACATCGCAGCGAGGTAACAGCGATAAGCGTCTGACCTTTTCACTATGTGCAGTGAGATCTAATGACCAGTCAGCTAATATTGTGTGAACTTACTTCAGGTAATTCGGGGTACTCGGTGTTAAACCTATGCTTATAAAGGCAATTGTGAAATTCTTGAATAATTCCGTTATTACGTTTATAGGCATTTAACTCCAATACAGGGAGTTATTCTTAGCGGTTTCTTTAACTTACCGTTCCTTTATTGTGGAACGATCCTTCATCATTTGTAATTGCTATATCGTAATTCTTATCATAAATTGCTGTTTTAATAAATAGTATTTAAGTTTACCTGAATCTTTTAATAATTTCTTTCCAATAGTGTGGTGTGTGAGCAAAGTGTGGAACTTTTACTTCGGTGTCGCCTCTGACCTTTAAGGGCAGAAATACTTCACAGTACCTGCCTCTTCTCGTTGGCTTGTCGGAGCCATGACAACACCACTATGAAGCGCCTTGGAAGACTACTCACGTGGACTACCCCTCAGCTATCAGTATTTGTACTGACCCATTAATAGGCCACCCCTATTGTAAAGTAGGCTGGCCTACAGCCGGGAATGTTCAGGCCTCCCGACTCTTCTGCGTGCACTTGAATGATTCAGACGTGGGCCAGTGGCCCACGTCTGGTCAGCACTAGGTTTAGTCATTTAGACGTGTTAAGGGGCTAAAGGATAATCGACATAAGGCGAAGTTCAGTAGCCTGCCGCGACCCTTGTAGCACCCTGTTTATCACGTTTAACTATTAGACTGGCAGTATAAAGTAAGGACAGATCTTTCGACATTTTGGTAATTTAAAACTTCAATTTGTGTGTTGTTTTCTATTATCTTCGGGAAAAATCCTTCACTACAATGTACTTCTATATCTAGGGGTTTGACAGCTCAGTTGACTTTACCCATATAGAGTGCCAAACTTTCTCACACCTCTGCCCTGTAACACCTTATTTAAGAATCTCGATTTGATCAGCAGCGACTGATAAATCAAAACTTGGACACTGTAACATCTCAGAAAGCAAATTGGTTTGAAGCAATATGTGTGCGAACATCTCTAAATCTACCACAGTGGTAAAAGTGAAGTTTGTTAATAGACATGGTGCATCATGGACTCTCTTTCCTGTATGGGGCTCTGAAATTTCAGCAAGAGCGTCCAAAATAATTGGTAATATGTCAAGGTTGACTTTGTATGCAGCAAACCAGCACGCTCATCTTGTATAACTAGTATAATAAAGTTTCATGAGGGTGCGAGGTTGATTGTCAAGAAACAGTTCGCTTTTTTTTTTAGAAAAAGCTAATATGGCACATGGGATAATATGAACATATATAGTTCTTGCATTAAAAAAATGAAGAAATTTTTTAGCCATTTTAACTTTATTAACGGTGCGAACAATGACCGATCGAAGACGATGATAATAGCAGTGGATGTAGACTGCCTGTGTTGATTCCTCGCGAACAAGCTCTGCACACATTGTTTCTCCCACTCAGCACAGAGGCACCACTATCATATGTTTGCACGACAGTCTTGGATTCGCATGCCCATTCACAAAGAACATTGCATATTGTGTCCTTCAGATACTCAGAGTGCAGTTCCTAACGGGTAAAATTAGGAACTTCTTCTTGTATGCTGTTATTGTATATATAACGCACTATAATTGACACTTTCTCATTCTTACTGATGTCTTTTGATTTGTCAGCCATTATGAAATAGTCCGCACTGTCATTCACGTCCTGACTAATATCTTTTTGAATCATACGTACTAAAATACCTGACTTGGCACTTGGGGTATGTAAAGTATGTATAGTTCTCTGAACAACAATCTGTATCTATATGTATCACTGCACTCGGGTAATATTGTCAAAGAAATTGTATAATATCCTAAAGATTACTGTATTACTTATTCTTTTTATATTTGTATTGCAAGTGTAAGTTCACCGAATTGACATGCCGCTGCAACCCGTATGTGGTCCATGCAAACTACCCGGTGCTAACTGCGTAACTTAAGTTAAAATGGACTGAGAGACCCTTTATTTGAAACTTTAAGGTTTCGATTTTGATTTTTCATTTCTGTCTCATCAGACATATGAACGAATCCAAAAGCTCTTGTAAGCAGAACAGGTTTAAATATTTATTTACACAGCAATTAAACAGTGAGGTTAGTTTTATGAATTGCTGTAAATACACTTTAGGAAGATTTATTTGTTTACAAATGCTAAAATAATTATATACAAGACGCAACAAGGGTCCAATGGCAATGATGCTTATCTGAATACGACACATTGCAAAGGTAAAAGAACATACATACAGGTCACAGTGACCTGGTTTTTTGGTGTGATAATGATGTTTGATGCTTCAAACATTTAGAAAATTCACACGCGTGTAACTGTAGTCGTCAAATGGAACACAATCCTACCAAGTGCAAATGTGTTTGGTTTAGGAAAAATTGATATCATAATCATACATGTTCAATGGCATATCCAATTTGAAAAAAATGTGGCTTCACCGTTTTGTTATTTGTGCCCTGTTATAACGGTGCTGGCTTTAAAAAACTGGCCGAATAATCAGGTCAGCCATGACCATAGTTTCTTATAAAATAATAATAATAATTATAATATTAATAACAATTCTAGCCATGAAAAATGTGAATTCACAATCCAAAATTTAGGAAAACACATGGCTTTCAGGTTAATGCCATAAATTCTTCCCTGTTCTGATTTGATTCAGGACTGCCTGAATTACCACCCAATAAAACTTTAATAGAATCGGTTGACTGAGCCCGAAATCTTTTTGGTTCCTTAGAAAGAATAAACATTGTTGTGCCTTCTTCACGCAGTCATTAACATTTTCGGCCCACTTCAAACCAGTGGAAAAAATTCCTAAAAATTTAAAACAGTCAACGATTTCAAACTTGGAGCCGTCAATTACTAAGGGTTATATTTCAGTTTTCTTCCATCTAAAATCAATTATCATCTCCTTGGTTTTCTTTACATTTAACTCTAGATTATTTTCAGAGCACCACGAAGTTAAAGTTTTAATTTCATTGCGGTTTACACTTTCGTTATTTCCCCAGATGAGCCCAGAAACTGTTGTGTCATCTCCAAATTTTAAAATGAGGCAATCATCAGAAGTAGAGACACGGTCATAGGAGAATAGAGAGTACAATTTTGGTATAAGCACACAACCTTGGGGTGCTCCAGTGTTTAAGACAAATTCTTCGGAAAAAATGTTACCAGTCTTAACCACTTGAGGCCGATTTGTTAAAAAGTCTAAGACCCAGTTACTCATTTTAATATTAAGACCTAGTTCTGATAGATTTTCGATTAATTTATGGGGAAGGATAGTGTTAAAGGCTGAGCTGAAATCAATGAATAAAACCCTTACATAGGTAGATTCCCGTAATTCGAGATGTTTTAAAATACGGTAAAGTGTGAATGATACAGCGTCATCTGTTGAGCGGTTACTACGATAGGCGAACTGAAAAGGATCAAAAGTTTCTGAAATACAGCATTTGAGATAATTTTACACCAGACGCTAAAAACTCTTGGCAGTTACAGAAGTTAATGCAACATGACGATAGTCATTCAAACATGATGCATGAGATTTTTTCGGGACAGGAATAATCACTGATCGTTTATTGAGCTCTGGCACTGTACACGATCGCAAGGACCAGTTAAAAGAAGAGCGAGAACACCAAATATTTCATCGGCGCAAGCCCGGGGGTAGCATCTCAAGATTGGACAGGTTCACCGGGTCACAGATCGAAGTTCACTTTTTTTACTGGGGGTGTAATATACTGCCGTTTGGGTTAAAAACCCACCGGATTTAATTTACAACTTTTCACCTTCATATTCCGCAAAAACTCATTTATCAGAAAAATAGGTGAATCCTCAAACCTATGTTGACTGTGCGACTATATACAGGTCAATGCTTGTCATTTTGATTTGTTGTAATAATAAAATTGAAAAATATGCCGATTGATCATTTACCAGGAAGGGGTTGCTTTTATAAAGTAAAATTTCTGAATGGTGATGAAGATATTGAATTGATAATGACTATAAGTGCCAGTGAAATTCATAATGTGTCATATTTTCAGAAAATAATACAATTCTTGACATTAAGGGGAATTTCTGACAATTGTCTTCCTTTTATTCATGAAGTGGTATATCGAATGACTTACAGAAGCTCAAGGTCCCGGATTCAGCCAAGAGCCTTGAAGACAAAACAGTAACATCTCAGCTGGAGCGGTGGGACTTTGACATATTGTTGGCACATAAGTTAGTTTACTTTATAACATAACCTTTTCACAGGAATATTGAAAAGAAAATTAAAAAAATTATTTTCCACTTTAAAACTATAATAATGATATCAACAAATAAATTCATTGTTGTGTTGTCCTGGCAGCAGTACTGCACTTAGTGGGTGTTTTTTGTGCAGTTGAGAGGCACCAAAGCTACTTGGTGTAACGTTTGAGCCCAAGACCCCTTGATCAACTTCCACCGGCCCTGATATATAATGACTGAAGGGGCAGGGGGATTACATTTTACAAACATTATTGCGTCATGTGAGGATATCAAGATCTGGTGAAGAAATTATAGATATTCCGCTATTAGCTGATACGTTTTTCTTATCAACACACTATACTGACACTGACTGGGAACATGATATCCTATCATTGCACACGCAGATTTGTTACTGACCAGAGCGGGCCAGTTCATGATGGGCATACATGACCTTGATATTAATTATCGATCATTCAGTGCAAGTGTTTGATCAGGAACAGGGGGCTTTGTCTAAGTTTACCTGAGAGGTGTGTAATAGATTGTAGTAGATTTTGGCCCAAAAATAATGTACATGCTGTTTATCAGATGATTAATTCACAAAGCACTCCAATAATGTTACGGCTGTTTATTATATTAACCTTCAGTATAATATCAAAGTCCGACGTCATGATTATCACCAGTCTGGCAAGGCCAGTTTGGGATGTTCCAAAGTAAACTAGTTGAGAATGGAATGCCAGTCTCAATCGTTCACACGGGAATTCCCCATGCATGTAAAACGGAAACTAGCAAGTTCACACGAATTCTAATAAACTAATTAACTTTGGAAGTACGGAACACACCTGGATTCCCATGTAATGTGCAACCATGCAGGGCTCGGATTATAGGACCAAAACTGCGTGCAGTTCTCATGAAAAGCCGGTAAATCTGTCCCCTGGACCAGCAAAAAACGTTGCATGTTTTTGCGCAAATGAGAATCTTGGTACCGTGTGATACTTTGGTGTGATTATATTTAAGGAATAGTTATCAAATATCTTGTAACTTCTGAAGTCATTAAATATTCGTGAATTTTGCTGAGAGTGTAATTCAGGTGAGAAACTGAATTGATTGATATTCATAATGAATTTCATGAGAATCCATCAGATTTTTGGTAATTCATCACGGCGTCACCAAAGTCTGGTGACTTCGAGCCTCATTAAATATGCATGGATTTTGATGGAAATCGAACCTAGGCGAGATATTAAATTGACTAATATTGCTTTTGAGTTTTATTAATATCCATCGTATTCCTCGTAAGTTATCTGCGACACCACAGAGTAGCCTAGTGACCTCTAACCTTATTAATTATGCGTGTATTTTGCCTATAATCGAAATCGGGCGAGATTACCTATCGGTAAGTAGTAATGGTGAGTTTCGTGAAAATCCATAAAAGCCCTGGTAAATTATCACCCGACACTAAAAGTTAACGGACGGGCGGACGGACCGTGGGTACAGCATAATACGTCCCATCATATATATAATATTCTCGGAGGGGCGGTAAATTTTCTGCAATGCCGACCCTCACACTACGATGGAAATAAATAAATATAACAAGCGTCAGTTACCTGATGATCGCCCGGATGGCGATACCGGCAACGGCGTGAAACTCTGAGAAATAACACGATGCTCCAGCGTGCTTAACGTTTAGTTAATCTGCTCTATACCTTAGCTGTATCGAGCACTATACTGCAAGCACTGGAACCTATTTGGGATGATTTAAATATAAATATATATATATGTGTGTGTGTGTGTGTGTGTGTGTGTGCATTCCATACTATGAGATAAGTACATCCCTCAAACAACTCTCCCACGGATACTTCGAGCCATCCCCTGGTCTGCCTGCACATAGTTAAATCGTAATATACACTCATGGTTATTTCTGTAGTATGAAGTCAACAGAAAAGTTTTTCCATTGAACATCTTTTTGAAAATTTTGTTTCTTCTACAGACAAGGACGCGATATATACATTTTTTAATAGTTTGAGTCTTTCATTCTAGTTTATCCACCGGCATTGGGATAATCGATCTGTACTTTTAGTGTAAAACTTTAACAAAAACAATGGAAATAATGCATTTGATTGCTAATTTATGAACAAGAGTTTTCGATTTTCTCCCACTTCACCAGAAGCGGTGTCTCATGTCACCTTTATGAATGTTTTTTCCAGTTGGCCCAAATTTTGTGCCAAACTGAAAAAGTGTTTATTCAATATCTGAAAATGAGGTATGTTGAAAACTCTTATTTCTCTTGTATTTTCTTTTTAAGGGCCTGCATATATCATACAATAATTATTAAAATATTTGATCACGCTATTAAAAGCAAAGGGTAAAGAATATATTTTGATAAAATTAAACAAACTGGCCCTTATCTTGTCGCTATCCCCAAAGTGAAGTTAAGCTTATGTATCAGGTATAACTCATTCACTGCCTGAACACTTGCCCTGTTGCCAAATCCGACACAGTTGGCAGTTTGCCAAAGCAATAAATATATATTTAAAGATTAAAGCTTGGCTTGCTGCAAAATCTGTTTATACATAGTGAAAGACTTTGGCTACAATGCTCTTTTTTCAAGATGACACATTCATGTTTTTTAAATGAAAATGTTTAGCACAATAACAGACGCCAATTAGAAGCACTAGGATACTGACAGGTCAGCAAGGACAGGGGCGTAGCCAAGGATTGAGGGAGGGGAGGGGGCCATCGTCAGTGGCGGATCAAGAAATTCGAAAGCGGGTGGGGGGGGGGGGGGGGGCTAATTTGCATGTATGGATAATATGAAAACGGTTATATATATTTTGACTAAACATATTTCAGTGTATGAAAATATATATTGTTTTATTTTCAATTATGAACCATGGTTTAATTAAGGATAGTTACAGGTACATGGGGAGGATATGGGAGGGGGTTATCTCCTCACATATTGAGAAATTTTGAATATACAATGTAAAGAGGACATTTTGAGGCAATTTCACAAAAAATTAGGATTTCCTGTTACTGAAAAATGTTCCCTTATGTCTTTGCGTTATAAAGTCAAACTGTAGAGAGGTTCAATATTTAATATTTATATTTCTTCAAAATTACGATATAAAATTTCAATCGTTTTCAAATGAGTCAATGGCGCAAAAATGCAATCACGTTTGTAACTATCAATATATTATCTTTTAAATGTAATGCTCATGGTGAAATAACTGATAAGTTGAATTATTATGTTTAACTTTGCATTTTACCGGGTTCCGTTGTCTCGACAGCACACAGGACTCCTAAGAGCTCAACACAGATCGCGAGTTTGAGTATTGGTATCACCAGAGGAGCAGTAAGATTGACCACGGTCAACCCCAACCACGGCCCGGTGCTCGATCTATCTGCAGTTGTTCTGCAGCTGTTCATAAATATCCTTATACTCGACTAATAAATTTGAAAGTAATTGTAACTGCAGATAACTTAAATAAAGTCTAATTGCTTATTAATAATAAGAAATATGAAAAACGAAAAGTAATCACGAAAATCGGAAATTAGATAAAATAAGAGATTTTGCAGCTCACAGACATCCAATGGGGGCTATGTGATGCTTGAAAAAAATATAATTAATTACCTGATTACATGCAGAGACAGAGGGGACTAACTCAAATCAGTATTTAAACAACTGAACAAAGATGTTAAAGTTTGAATCAATGATAGTCGTGTAAAAAGATACAAGGAAGGAGCATTCTAAGCAACAGAGGCATAATTAGATCAGATATATCAAACTGTAAGCCTGGTCAGCACATAATTCAGTAGGATGGTCATGTGTCCTTGACCTTAGACGTTTGTGAAAATCTAAAGGATCTTCTGTTGGCAGGGGAGTCATTTGTGGAAGATGGAAGGTTTGTAATGAAACGATTCGCATTAAAACGCATCCCTTATCTTTTTAAAGATGTAGGTCGTTTGACCATCATCTCGGACCTCATGACCGCAAAAGCAATAACCCCAAGCTGGAGTTATCATCTCCCCAAAAAGTTGAAGACGGATGGCCCCTGTGACCTTGACCTTTGACCTTGTAACAAAAAAAAAATTGTGTTCTTTCATTATTGGTAGGCGAGTTATATGTGCAAGATGAAAGGTTTATGATAAAAAGTTTGTCTTTAATGTCCCCACAATGTTTTTTAAATAAGTGGGTCGTGTTACGTTGACCTTTGACCTCATGACCCAATATGTACAGAGAGTTTACTATAATGGTGAACCATGTATAAATCAAATTTTAAACCAATATGTCGATCCAAAATAATGTTATGATGAAGAAACAAATTTTTTGACAGATGCCCCGTGACCTTGAACTTTGACCGTGTGACCCAAAAATCAACGGGCTTCTTCTCCTTTTGCTAGATGAGCCCTATTTGCAAGATAAGTCTGAAAAGTTTGGCTAAATATGCATCTGCAGTCTTTTTAAAGATGTAGGTCTGGTGACTTTGACAGGTTTCTTACTTTGGTGGTGGTACATATATGTCATGTTTGATATCCATATGGTCATCCAAACTTAAGTTATTACCAGGAGACGAATGTGTGACCAGATGGCCCCTGTGACCTTGACATTTGACCTTGTGACCCAGAAATCAAAAGGGTTTGATAGGTGAACTATATGTGTAAGATGTAAAGTTTGTGACGAAAAGTTAAACTTTACACGCATTCCCAAACTTTTTAAAGAAGTTAGTCGTGTGACCTTGACCTCATGACCAGAAAAATCAATAGGCTTCTTGTTTAAGTGATGTGTCTTACAGATATCAAGTTTGAAACCAATTTATCATTGCAAACTTGAGTTATCATTCAGAAACAAATTGATGGGCACATGGCCCCTGTGACCTTAATCTTTGACCTTGTGACCCAAAAATCAAAAGGTTTAATCCCTATTGGCAGGTGAGCCATATGTGTAAGATGGATGGTTCTGGAAGAAAAGTTTGGCTTTAGAATCCACAATCTTTCTAAAGAAGAGGGTCCTGTGACCTTGACCTTTGACCTCATGACCCCAAAATCATTCTTTAGTGGTGGGCCATATATAAGTCAAATAAATCAATATGTTAATCAAAACTGGAGTGATCATCCATAAAGGAATTTGTGAATGGACAAACAGGGTTATTATTTTCGGGTTTTATTTTACACAGAAGCTGGATATGGACATCAATTATTTACAATGCTAATATACCTACATGGCTCAGCCTGTTTCTAAAATAAATCTGCTGGCTTTGTTTACCTAAGTATCTCACAATCCTATAATTAGTGAAGGTCCAATTATTCAGCTAAAATCATTTAGGTAAGCTTGAGCAAAGGCCACCAATGAATACATTTTGTGCAATATTACAGAATTTGAAAGGCAGCCCTATGATTCATAAAGCCTTCCTAGGCCACATGACCAACTTCACCTTTCAATTGACCTACCAAAAATTAATTAACCCTTTCTATTCTTGCACAATTGAGAGAACTCTACCATAGGAAAATTCTAGTGAAATAGTAACCATTTTTGGTTTGTGGCCTTCATGATCCATTTTACACTTAGGTATATACAAACTTTTCAGAGTATCTGTCCAGGCATTGCCGAGGAAAGCTGCTAGTATAAACAGACAGACGACAGATGTCAGCCTTACCATAGCTATATCTCACAGGTGAGCTAACTAGGGACCCATGGGTCTCACTGCTCAGCTGAATTTGTCTATAAGGATTTTTCTAAACAAATTTTTTAGAATGACAGTCCGATTACTTTGACCAATGGCCATGTGACCAAAAAATCTTAGAACTTATTATCCTTGAACTTGCAGCATTTAGATTATTGTAACAATCTTTTTAAAATAGACCTGGACCACCAGGTTACCTCAAAATCTACAGGTTTCCTCACTTGCGGCAAGTAAGCCATATATGAAAGATGGAAAGTTTGGGATGAAAAGTTTAATTTACACAGCGCTTTGGGCTGTGTGCATCGCTGAGCTAAAACACATGTAAATCAGGAGATGCCCGGTCTGACTTGGCCCAAACAAGGGACCCATGGGTCACGGCGCTCAGCTGATCATGATTGGACTATAAATGTATCACCATTGTGATAACTATATTGAGTAGATAAAGCTTAGAATATCATGGTCATGTTGGGCTTTTATAAAGGAATATAATGTAATATGTGAGTAAATGATATATGAAATAACCTGACTGATGGATTAATATGGAGTAAAATATAGTGGTTTATTTTTTATTTATTTGGGAGGGGTCGAAAAAAGCAATTTATTTGAGCAAATATGAATGCAATGACAGTATGCTAAGCAGTGGTATAATGATGATAAGGCTATTTGTTGAAGGATCTATAGTGTATGGAAAACTGCAAGAGTTCAATTTAACAGATACAAGGTTATGATTAACTATGCTATTGAGGGGATTTATGAATTTGTGACTGTATGACATAATATCTTGACAAGATCGGTCTTGACAAGGTGCATTATTTTGATGCCCCTCACGTCTACATATTACACAATATTGACATAATTTCTGGCATGTACATAGGTACCTATGGACAATGGTCAACAGTACTGAACCACCTGAAAGGTTAAAATCTTAAAAATATGATGAAATGTAGATAATGTTTGAGGGGAAGAGGTAATCTGGGCCATGGTTGGTTTATATTATTGAAGAAAATGTTGCAAATAATATTTAAGACCTGACCATGCCTTTCCATTGGTTACCTTTTTGATAAGCTGTTGACAGTTCAACAGTTTACACATTTGTCTGATGAGATCCAATTTATTTGGTAAACCTTTTTTATCAATTTTATGATATGTATACAGTTGCCATAACGTCCCCATTCCACAGGTGCAATGACTTGATGGGATGGGGGGGGGGGGGGGGGGGGTTGTTATGATCAGAGTTACAATGCCTCTGTCTCTCTGTAGATATTTTCTTTAATTATTAAATTTTATGCTATAGCCATAGAACTATTGTTCACAGTGCCAAGGAGCAAAGCCTCTTTGGGATGAAGAAGGAGATGGTGAGAGTTACAACACCCTTGCATATACATACAGGATATGAAATTTAATTCAACAGTGCTTATAAAAAAGTTTATTCATGAACATTAAATATTTAAAACAGACAGAAATATGGAGAAACAAAGCAAATAATTTTTTTCCCCATTCTACTGAGCCAAGAAAAAATTTACAATATTTGCATTTATTCCTTTTTTTCATTTCATAATTTTAATCCAAGTTTCCGAATGTTACTATAAATTTACAGTATAACATACATGTGATTGTGAATATTTTAGTTGATTCACATTTCTAAATTTCATCAACATTTATAGCTAATGTATCTAGTTTATAGTACCTGTCAACAGAATGGGAAGGAGGGAGGAAGGGAGAGAGAGAGAGAGAGAGAGAGAGAGAGAGAGAGAGAGAGAGAGAGAGAGAGAGAAAGATGGAGAAAGAAAGAGAAAAAGCAGAGGAGAGAGAGAGAGAAAGAGAGTCCTAGACTGCCACAGAGAGAGAGAAAGAGAGGCTCTCTGGTAATTACTGCCTGACCCAGCCTGACCCAGACATTCACAGAGGCAGTAGGTCAGTAGGTGTTATGTAATTGCCCAGTACACTGCATTTATACTGATCTGATGTAAACAATGAAGACATGGTACCTGGAAACTTGAATAAAATCTACAGTTTTTGATCAATTGGTTTCAAATTTCAGATTTTAACAGATGAAATGTTAATGTGTACATGCTGTGAAAATTAAATCCACAGCACTAACAGGAAAAATTTGAATATTTATATTTTTTTTAATGGTATCAAGAAAAAAAGAAAAGCATTCTCAGCTTTAAAAACTATAAAACTAATACATGTGTTAAAATTAATCCAAGGATCAAAACACCCAATATATCATACCAGGAGCAAACTGGAGTTGGGATTGTTTAATTTTATGAACTGAAATAAAGGACCAGCAATATAAATTTTGATTATTTAGCCAGTATCATGTGACAACTGATACAACCATGAGTTATAAGTCAAACAAATTAAAATCATTAATGAGCACTTGTCTGAGTAATATTTTAAATTTTTGACATATTTATTTATTATTTTAATTTTGTAATAAATATAAACCAACAAGTTGAACACCTGGAAAAGACCTGGAAATTTAGATTAATTTAATATAATCAACTGCATCCTTGTCTATCATTATCTTGCTTCATATAATCCCTAATAGTAAACAACAATTTATTTTAATTATTTATTTTTCATTTTTATAGTTAAAATGAAAAATACCCAATGGTGACTGCATGGTGTTATTTGAAATACAATTTTGGCCATCCATGGAAGATCCATAAATGATCAGTAATTGCAAGGTAATCCCCTGTAACTCATTAACTATAAATTCCTTTTACATTTATTTTTTTTAAAGTTCTTATCATCCCTTAGCAAAATGAAAAGTTTGCCGCTGCTTTGCTGCAACTGTGCTGCAAAGCAGCAGGAACCAAAATAGGCTGCAAGAAGAGTGTGCAGGAAGGCTGCGGCTAGTTGCATGCTTCCCGCTGCCTCGCAAAGGCTGCTGGAAAGTGTGCAGCAAGTCTGAATTGTGTGCTGGAAGGTTGCGGGAGGGTTGCGGCTAGCCGCAGTCCTATAGAGTATTTTAATACTGTGTGCAGGAAGGCTGCGGGAGGGTTGCGGCTAGCCGCAGCCTCATAGAGTTAACTGGATGCTGTGTGCAGGAAGGCTGCGGGAGGGTTGCGGCTAGCCGCAGTCTTTTACAGTTTTATTTGCTCTACTATTTCCTGTCTTACCCTGCTGTGATTGGCTAAACTGATTTTGGAGGGAAAGGCAGCCATTTTTGCAAAATTAGTAAAAGACAGTGCTTTGTTAGCTCTTCTAAAAATATGAAGATCTGTGCCAAATAGCTCAAGTAAGAGTAACATTCAACAGATCCAGCATGTTCAGAGGACTCATTGGATTAATTAGAACATACAATAAGTTGATGGGAGGAACAAAGAGAGGGTGTTATGTTACTACCACCAGTAAGTTTGAACTACATATTTGTACCCTAAGGGATGCCGCAGCAAGCATTGATAAAGGGCTGCCAAGCACTGATAAGATTGATTTTTCCTCAAGTAATTTTATACACAGAAAGTGTAGTATTAAATTTTCTTTTGTGGAAAAGTAAAAACTAAGTCTAAGATTAATGGTGGGATTGAAAGATGTTTTCAAGCTGGAAGGTAGATATATCAAAGGCAGCATAAAACAATTCTGTGGTTAACGTGTATATCATGCATTTATTGAACTCCAATGCATTTTGAGTTTTATTGATTTGAATATGAAACAGTAACTTTAAATAAGGTTTTGTTTTCATCTTCACACAAACTTTAAAATTCTCAGGCTAAGCTTCATTTAAAGTTGATTTGCTAAATTCTGTTCGACTTATGTCTATAGATGTCACCCTAAGTAAACGGGAAATTCCTAACAATATTGAAGTAACCGAATGTCACTTTGTGGTTCATGTTTCCAGTCCTTGGCCTGACAATATACTCATCCAGAACTTTTATTCAGCTATGTAGCTACACAACTTCATGCAGGATTTGTGTGACTGTGTAGTGTGTACTCTGATTCATATTCATCAAGGTGTAATTTCTAACAAAGCTTGATTAAGTTTGGTTTATATTTAAAAGCCATTATGGATTAAGGCTTAATTGTATGTGCATGTGTATGAGTTTCATAAGAGCTTGTTCTGTTGAGTACCTGCATTTATATTTGGAGCAGAGACAGTCACTGACTAATGACATGGCATGTCTGCTTGTACACAATAACTGAGCCCAAGTGCTGTTGTTGATACATATCATTGCTGCTATCTAATTGGCCCCTGCTGCGGGAAAGTGTGCGAGAAGGCTGGGGAAAGTGTGCGAGAAGCTGCAGAAAGTGTACAAGGCTGCAGGAAGTGTGCAAGAAGGCTGCGGGAAAGTGTGCAAGAAGGCTGCCAGAAAGTGTGCGAGAAGGCTGCAGGAAAGTGTGCGAGAAGCTGCAGGAAGTGTGCGAGGCTGCGGGAAGTGTGCGAGAAGGCTGCGGGAAAGTGTGCGAGAAGGCTGCAGGAAAAGGGCTGCGGGAACATTGGTTGCAGCAAGCCTGCAGCAAGGTTGCCGCAAACTAATTTGCAAGGCAAATTGTGACCTTGCTGCAAGGTTGCTGCAAAGCTGCAGGAAAGTGTGTGAGAAACTGCAGAAAGTGTGCAAGGCTGCAGGAAGTGTGCGAGAAGGCTGCGGGAAAGTGTGCAAGAAGGCTGCGGGAAACTGTTCGAGAAGGCTGCAGGAAAGTGTGCGAGAAGCTGCAGGAAGTGTTCGAGGCTGTGGGAAGTGTGCGAGAAGGCTGCGGGAAAGTGTGCGAGAACGCTGCAGGAAAAGGGCTGAGGGAACATTGGTTGCAGCAAGCCTGCAGCAAGGTTGCAGCAAACTAATTTCCATGGCAAATTGTGACCTTGCTGCAATGTTGCTGCAAAGCTGCAGCAAGTTTGCAGCAACAGTGCGCGGCAAGCTCGTTTTTTGCTAAGGGATAGACCAAGAATTAAAAAAAAAGTTTATTGTTATGTTTATGGCCTAAACAAATACTAGTGGAGGGGGTTGGACAGTTAGATCCAGTTGAAGCCACCCAAGAGCTGGCTGGCTGCAGAGTGCCTCGCTTCAAGCATGCATAATTGGCATGAAAGGTCAATGTGGGGACATAAAAGAGGGGCTTCAGTACAGCCAAGGTGTGATATGGTCTCATAAAAACCTTCATAAAAGCTAGTTTTTGACCAATTCCTTTTATAACTTCAGAATTTAGAAGCTAAAATCCTTACGTGTGCAAGATATGAAAATTAAATCAACAGTGCTTACAGGGAAAAAACATGCCATGGCCAAAGTTAGGCAAAATTTAAGGTACTGATTTTATATTTATGCTAATAAATTATAAAATTTGAAAAATTTAGAACTAATTTTGGGAATATAATTGAATCTTGATTAAATAATGTTATATCCCTTGCAAAAAATGTCTACCTTCAGCAATTTTCATGTTAAGAGAGTAAATATATTTCTTGATTTTTTACAAAGTGCATTATGTTTGGGCCTAGAATTTAAAACAATAACACAATACTGACATCATTTCTGGCATATGCATAGTGAATGTATAGAAAAATATGTATATTATATATGATCAAAGTCAGATCAGTGGTTTTGATATTAGGCAATCTTAAAGTGTAACAATGGCTTTTTAATGGAAAAATGAAGTTTTTTCTTAATATCTTGAAGGAATGCAGTCCTAGTGACCAAACATTTAGTATGGTAGAGGATTTGGGGGACATCTAACTGTATGCAAAATTTAAGGAACTTAGAGCTGAAGCTGGGGAGCTGAGCTCTAATTAACTGCATAACACTAGTTTGATGTAAACAATATGTGACATGGTGCTTGAAAACTTGAATAAAATCTACAGTTTTTGATCAACTGGTTTCAAATTTTTTGTTTTAACAGTTGAAATAGTAAAAAAAACATGCTTTGAAAATTAAATCCACAGCAGTTACAGGAAAAAAAAGTGCCATG
Source organism: Sipunculus nudus (assembly GCA_026874595.1). Lineage (NCBI taxonomy): Eukaryota > Metazoa > Annelida > Sipuncula > Golfingiida > Sipunculidae > Sipunculus > Sipunculus nudus. The sequence continues at coordinate 68,348,929 of CM049315.1, forward strand.
GTCAAACAAGGGCAAAATTTAAGGTACCAATTTTATATTTTTGCCAATATTTAAAAAAAATTACAGATTTTGATCTAATTTTTGGTATACAATTAAATTTTGATTATTTAAAGAAGTATTACTGAAAAAAAATTTCTACCTTTAACACTTTTGGTCTTAAGTGACAAAATATCTTTCCTCATTTTTTTACAAAGTCCATTATGTTTGGGCCCATAACTTTTTTAAATTAAATAATACTGACTTATTTTCTGGCATGTACATAGGAACCATATAGAGGAATATTTATGGTAAAAATGAAGAAAACCAGATGAGTGGTTTTGATATTAGACAGTCCTGAAGTGTTAAAATAGATTTCTAATAAAAAATTGAGGTTTTTCCTTAATATCTCAAAGGAACGAAGTCATATTGACCCAATTTTTGGCATGGTACGAGATATTGGGGACATCTAACTGTATGCCGAATTTCAGATTCGTAGGTCCAATGGTGTTGAAACGTGCCAGTCTTACGGACGGACATCCGGACAGCGGAAGGACGACGGACAATGGACCACGACTATAGCTCAGATGACTTATAGTCAGCTGAGCTAAAAATTTGAATAAGAAACAATTACACAAACTCTGCTGAAATTCTGGCATGGGTGCACAGAACACTAAAAAAAATTGTAGCTGGCACCACCAGTCTTGTATACAATGAAGCTATCAGAGATATATACATATGCCCAATTTCAGACTGATATATCAAACCCCTCCTGAAAAAAACGCAGGGACACACACTGTGCTAAAGTCATGGTAGGTGGCAACACCTGTCTTGTGAGCAAGAGAGCCATCAAAGACACATAGACAGGTCAAAATATTAGGCCAATACATCAAACTAACCTTGAGTCTGATGCATGGGGCTGACCAGGCTTAGGTGAGAAAGGCTGTTGCCCTGAGTGAACTGTGACAAATTGCTTGCTCAGGCTACTGCACTGAGTGAACTCATGACCTGCACCTGGCTAGACTGAGTGAACATTTGACCTGTACCTGGCCGCACTGAGTGAACTCTTGACCTGTTGCATAATCTGACACAGTTGGCAGTCTGCCAAAGCTATAAATAGAATGCAGCTCCTGCACTGAGTAAACTCCTGACCCATACCTGGCTGCACTGAGTGAACTCTTGACCTGTTGCCTAATCTGATACAGTTGGCAGTCTGCCAAAGCTATAAATAGATCCAGACTGACCTCTAGCCTGTTGCCAAATCTGAAATAGTAGCCACACCATTGCATAAGCTCATGCAGGGGCCCTGCCCTGAGGGGCTTAACACCCATGAAGTGATCACATGGTGCCCATGAGGTGTTCACATGTCACCCATGAGGTAATCACCTGCCATGTGCTTGGCTGCACTGATTGAACTCTTGACCTATATCTGGCTGCACTGAATGAACTCTTGATCTGTTCCCAAATCTGAAACAGTTGGCAGTTTCTCAACCTATTTAAAGATAAGGATTCAATCTTGGCTTGTTGGTATATCTGTTTACACATACTGAAAGACTTTGGCTAAAATTTTTTTTTTCAAGCCGACATATTCATAAACTTTTTATCAAAATATCTAGAATAATAAAAGATGCAGTACTTTCATTGTTAAAGGTCCAGTAGTTCAGCCAAAAATCATTCTAGTAAACTTGAACAAAGGCCACTTAAGAATAATTTTTGTGCAATGTTACAGAAGATATAATTGAAATAATAATTTTGTAGAAGAACACTACTGCAGTCCTCAGTTTGAAAAAGACATAATAATGGCCATAAGACCAACTTAAGCTTTTCACAACTCAACCAAAAATCAACAAACTCAGTATATTCTGATATGATTGAAAGAACCATGTCCTAGGATATTTCTTTTGAAAAATTGAACAATTCAACTGGACAGTTTCATCATTAAGCTGAATGAGGCTAATATTAGGAGGTTTTTTGCCCATAAAAAACAGGTCAATGTAGGTGGCACCACAAAATCTGCAATTTCAAATATGAGTCATGTGACCAACATTTGCACAATACCTGGTAATGCTAGCTTCTGTCATTTCTGAGAGTACTATGTCAGTATGCTTACTTGGTCAAATGACTGTTCAAATTTGTGTAACTCCACTAAAATTCATCAAATGCAAACCATTTGAACAAACTTGAGAGGGCTTGCCTCTGGGATCATTTATGTAAAATATTGAACAATTTTGCTGGACCGTCTACAAGAAGCTTTTCCCCTATAAAATCTAAGTAAATGCAGATAGCAAAAAAATAAGCTAAATCCCACAAAATTTGATATGTGACAGATTATTGCATAAAATCTGGGAATGGTAGCTCTTGCTATTCCTGAGAAATTATGGATTTATGTACAGATGACCAATGACCCCCGTACAAAAAAAGGTCATTTCAGGTGGCGCCACCAATACCTGAATTTCATATATGACTCATGTGACCAACACTGGCAAAAATTTGGTGATGATAGCTCTGGCTGTTTCTGAGACTGTCATTTTAGTATGCTTTTTTGGACAGATGACTAAGTTCAATTCCTGTAACTCGGCCAAAATTCACCAAACTTGAACAATTGGAACAAAATTGAGGGAGATGGTATAAAAGATTATTTCTGTGAAATATTGAACAATTTGGCTTGAGTGTTTTGGAGGAGAAGATTTTTAAAGTTTTTTTTAGCTTTTTCTCTATAAAATTTAAGAAAATTTTCATATGGCTAATTTTTTGCATTAAATTTCATGATGCTAGCTCCAATCATTTTCAAAATAGTATGGGTTAACGTAGAGAAGACAAACGCCGTCACACCATCGCATTAGCTCACAAGTTAACTAAAAATTAATACAGATGCATATTGAATGCAAAATTGTAATACAGATACATCTCACTGATGACAAAATCTTGAATTAATTTGACTATGGATACCAATTATTTATAATCGTTGTACAGCCATCTTTATATACCCACAGACAGCTGTATACCTGTGATTGTAAACATTGCCTGGCATGAGGAATATCCAAAAATCATAAATCTACATTTTTTAAAAGCTTTTGAAAAAACATTCTTGTCAATATTAACCATAGATAACCTGAAATCTGAATGTCTAGAGGCATGATGTAATAAATGCTGATAAACTGGTGCAAGTTTAGATGTATCTGCTTCACACAGCTAACATATATGGTAAAACAAGGGACCCATGGGTCACGGCGCTCAGCTGATCGTGATTGGACTATAAATATTTCTCCACTGTGATACTATATCGAGTCGATAAAGCTTATGAATATCATGTACATGTTGGGCTATTATAAAGGAATGTAATGTAATGTGTGAGTAAATGATAAATGAAATTACCTGACTGATGGATTAATAGAGTCAAATAAAGTGGTTTATTTTTTATTTATTTAGGAGGGGTTGAAAATTGTGATATATTTGAGCAAATATGAATGCAATGACAGCAGTAATAAGCAGTAGTAGATGATAAGGCTATTTGTTGAAGGATCTAAAGTGTATGGTAGTCTGCAAGCGTTCAATTTGACAGATATTAAGTTATAATTAACTATGCTGATGAAATGATTTATGAATATCTGACTGTATGACACAATATCTCTTTAGTCTTGACAAGGTACATTATTGTGATGCCCACTATGTCTACATATTACACAATATTGACAAGCGTTCAATTTGACAGATATGATGTTATGATTAACTATGCTGATGAACTGATTTATGAATATCTGACTGTATGACACAATATCTCTTTAGTCTTGACAAGGTACATTATTGTGATGCCCACTATGTCTACATATTACACAATATTGACATAATTTCTGGCATGTACATAGGTACCTATGGACGAATAGTTATACAAAATATTAAAGTATGAATATATCTGATTCATCTTGTTTTTGCTTACTGAGGCTGACTTTGGGATGGGGTTCGGAGAAGGGAAAAGTGAGGGCAGCACGAAGGTGGATGTAGAAATATTCTATTGTAATGTTTTTCATTTATATAAGAATATGAAAAGCTAAGAGGAAAGGGGCCCTCCTACTTGGTTATAGTAAAGTTCTAAATATATGATTGCAAACTAATACTCTGACAAGACTGTCATGAAGAAAAACAGTAAAAGTTTTGAGATACTGTGTTGCATACGAAAATTTACAGATGGACAGGCAAGTGGACAGAATGGACTAATACCTTTATTTCACTTTCAAGAGAATAATGCATTTAAGTTTATATATAATCCTATTTTTTTAAGCAGATCCACTTTTTCCATTAAGAAGTTTTTATCTGTATCATTTTTTTATTTACAGGTTTATAAATTTTTAATTAAAAAACCTGAAAATATAAGTTAAAATATTAGAATTGTTGCAAAAGTTGCAATCATTATATATACAGAGTAAAAAACATTGGGTCATATTATGCATACACATATATTTTATTATTTTTAAATCATAAATGTTTTAACTGATTTTAAAAGAAAATAATGCCACAACATGGCATCTACAAGAATATTCCTTGAATCACTATTAAAAAGTTTTTCATATTGGAGTTTTCAGGACATGCTTAATTTTATTCACCAAAATAAAATAAAAGTAAATTTGACAAAATAAAACATCTTTTCAAATAAAGTATACACATTGTTGGTTGAATGAGGGACAAACAATATCATTGTGCTAATTACTATCCCAGTTTTAATTAATTACTGGAATTAATAGTCAATTTCACACCTGGTGAAGTTTTTACTCTTCTGAAGTAAGGAATTACTTATCTCATGAACATCCAGACTTTCACAGCAATACACCACTTTGTGGACACAATTAAATGTACACTTTAATCATTGTAACCCTGGTGGTTCAATACAAAATCTAAAATGTAGCATGTCCAAGAATAAAATAAAATACAGAAAAATTATAACATTCATCTAGTTTATGCACCAGCTGGGGGGGGGGGGGGGATGAGTGCAGGGCGAGGGGAAGCCTGCTAGTAGTGGCCAAGCTGGGCCAAGGTAAGCTGCCTGGGGTGGGTTACATAATGCAAGTGAAGGCTGTACTACTAGGTGGGCTAGATGTAAACAACACTTGACATGGTGTGTGAAAACATGAATAAAAGCTATTCCTTCCAATCAATTTCTTTTGAAAGTTCAGATTTTAAAAGATTAAATATGCTGGGAAAATTAAATCAACAGTGCCATAGTTGGACAAAATTTAAGGTATTGTTTTTTATTTATGCTAATAACTTGAAAAATTTGCAAAATTCAGATCTAATTTTGGGTAAACAATTGAATTTTGATTAAATAAAGTTATATTCCTGAAAAAAGGTCTCTAGGTTCAGCAATTCTCATGTGAGTAAATATATTTCCTGATTTTTAAAAAAATTGCATTATGTTTTGGCCCATAACTTCAAAATAATACTCAATACTGACCTAATTTTTGGTATGTTCATAGAAAATGTATAAAAGAATGTGAATACTAAATACGATCAAAAACAGATCAGTGGTTTTGATATTAGGCAGCCTTGAAGTGTAACAATGGCTTTTTTTTATGGAAAACGGAGTTTTTTTCCTTAATATCTCGAAGGAACAAAGTCCTAATGACCCAATTTTTGGTATGGTAGGAGATTTTGGGGACATCTAAAATTATGTCAACAGCCTGGGGAGCATACAGATGTGCACTGAATGACCTACAGTCATCAAAGTGACAATGTAAGGGAATACAACAAGAGCCTCCAAAAAAATTCAATAACTAGCCCAATTTTGCAGCTTTTATTTTCAAATTTCAGATTTTAACAGATTAAATCCTTATGTATACAATTAAATCCACAGTACTTACAGGAAAAAAATGTGCCATGGCCAAAGTTGGGCAAAATTTAAGGTACCAACTTTATATTTTTGCCAATATTTAAAAAAATTTAACAGATTTTGATCTAATTTTTGGTATACAATTAAATTTTGATTAATTAAAGTTGTATTACTGGAAAAAAGTCCCTACCTTTAACACTTTGGGTCTTAAGTGACAAAATATCTTCCTGATTTTTTTACAAAGTGCATTATGTTTGGGCCAATAACTTTTTTTAATTATATAATACTGACTTAATATCTGGCATGTACATAGGAACTATATAGAGGAATATTTATGGTAAATATAAAGAAAACCAGATGAGTGGTTTTGATATTAGGCAGTCCTGAAGTGTGAAAATAGATTTCAAATAAAAAATTGAGGTTTTTCCTTAATATCTCAAAGGAACGAAGTCCTATTGACCCAATTTTTGGCATGGTAGGAGATTATGGGGACATCTAACTGTATGCCGAAATTCAGATTCGTAGGTCCAACCGTGTCGAAACGTGCCAGTCTTACGGACGGACATCCAGACGGACAGACGGACAGACGGACGGACGGACAGACAGACGGACGGACGAGGGACAATGGACCATGACTATAGCTCAGATGACTTATAGTCAGCTGAGCTAATGACTCAATTGAATCTTTATAATTCAGCCAAAATTCATTCATTGGAACCATAAAAGACAATTATTATAAGAATTATTCAGGGGATTATTCTTGTAAAATATTAAACAAATTGGCCTCAGTAGGGTCAGTCAAAAAAATGTTTACAGGTTTATAACTCATATGGGAAAATACAGTAAAATGGCTAAGTTAAGCTTCCCATAACTAAGCCAAAGGTCACTGAACCAAAACCATTTGAACAAACTTGAATTATCAACATCTAGGGATAATTAATGGGTGAGATTTAAGAATTTGACCCAGTGGTTTTTGAGGAGAAGATCTTTGTAGCCACTGAGCTAAAATGGGCTGTTACAGCATATGACTAAATTCAGCTTCCCATAACTCAGCCAAAAGTCACTGAACTGAGACCATTTGAACAAACTTCAGAAAGCACTACCCTAGGATCATTTCTGTGCGATATTAAACTATTTGGCCATATGGTTTCAGAGAAGAAGTTTTTTGTAGCCGTCAGTATGATACCGGCACTGATGACCCCCGTACAAAAAAGGCCGATGCAGGTGGCGCCACCAATACCTAAATTTCAGACATGTCTCATGTGAACAACATTGGCATAAAATTTGGTGATGATAGCTCAAGCCGTTTCTGAGATTGTAATTTTAGTATGCTTTTATGGACAGATGACTAAGTTCAACTTCCTCTAACTCGGCCAAAAATCACCGAACTTAAACCATTCGAACAAACTTGAGAAAGATTATTCCAGGAATCATTTCTGTGAAATATTGGACAATTTGGCTGAACAGTTTCAGAGAAGAAGATTTTTAAAGCTTTTTTAGCTTTTTCCCTATAAAATCTAAGAAAATACAGTTAGTCAAAAAATAAGCAAAATCTGATCTAGTTTTTTAGATGACTAATTTTTTGCATAAAATTTCTTGATGCTACCTCTTGCCGTTTTTTAGATAGTATGGGTTAACGTACAGACAACGGACGACGGACTACGGCCGATGGACTCCGGACAATGCCACACCATCGCATAAGCTCACAGGTTCGCTAAAAATGAAGAAAACCAGATGAGTGGTTTTGATATTAGGCAGTCCTGAAGTGTGAAAATAGATTTCTAATAAAAATTTGAGGTTTTTCCTTAATATCTCGAAGGAGCGAAGTCATATTGACCCAATTTTTGACATGGTAGGAGATTTTGGGGACATCTAACTGTATGCCGAATTTCAGATTCGTAGGTCCAATGGTGTCGAAACGTGCCAGTCTTACGGATGGACATCCGGACAGACGGACGGCACGACGGACAGACAGACAGACGGACGGACAGACGACGGACAATGGACCATGACTATAGCTCAGATGACTTATAGTCAGCTGAGCTAAAAAATGTAATACATGTTTCTGCTGGCTTAAACACAGGGTGCTGTCTCTCTTAATTGGACCTTCAGTCAAGTGGCCTTGTTATGTAAACAGACTGTGTTTACCAACACGCAGAGCCATATCATGGTTTTAAACAGCCGTATGCAAGGAAATGAGACCATGTGCAAGGATGGTTTTGGTGGGAAACATTTGTATAAAGCAAAACTGAACTGATAGTGTGAAGGAATAGCCATAATTTAGCTCCTGATTATGTCCCTTTAAAATCTTAACTTGTCAGGTGTCATCTTTGTCAAAAGGAAACAAACATTGACAATAAAACAAGCAGTTTCACACACTTTTCTCATTTTATTGTAGCAAACAATTAGTATGACATGTACTGGACATAATCATAGAATGATACATTCTTACATCATTTATGCCCAAGGTATTCAGAGATATGTACAAAACATGATATATTTTTATACTTTTATATACAAAGACATATGAATATAAATTCAGTGTACGAAACTGTACATGAAATTGTGGTCAAACACATGACCACAACAAATATTGACTGTTTATGTCTCCATCAATATCTTAAATCCCTACAACTTCAAGTATGGTGTACATAAAGAGGATGGAAGATAATGTATGCAAGATTATTTTATAATAGTTTAAATTTCACATGAAAGTTGCAATAGACTTGCATTTTATTTTTTTACAAATGAACTGTGTATGTGGCTATATGCATATGAATGTGCATTAATATTGAATATTTATGATTCCGTTGCCATACCATAACAAATGGCTGAGCATGCTTCCATTTTTTAAAGAGAAATTTAAAACAAACAATGAAATTGTACAAACCAACTTTATACAATCACATTATACAAACACACACAAACAGAAAAGTGTGTGTGTGTGTGTGAGAGAGAGAGAGAGAGAAAGAAAGGGATGTAAGAATAGCCATGCTGGTTCATCATAATACGGTACACAGAAAATACACATAAATCAAACCCATGACCTTCTGATTGCCAGTCATTTGGTCTAACCACTAAGCTACAACTGATCCCTGGCCCCTCTGTGTATTTGCACACTTTTAAGCGGAGTGATGTCACAGTAGTGAAGTAACAGTACTCCCAACTACGTATCAGCACAGCAACTTTGCATGCAGCAGACAGAACTGCAATCTTGTTATCTTATGCTCTTTTTTTTACAAATAATTCACTAAAAAGTGTGTAATTCAATGCAAGTTTGATATATGCACTTACAAAAAATATACAAAGACATGATGTCTTTTCAAATATTTTAGATATAAAAATTGATGTAGTATAAGTGAGGAATAGCATTGCAAGTCCACCACCATCAGTCCAATATGCTGACCATATCGTCCTATAATGCACAATGTAAACACTGCATGAAAAATCACTACTCTGGGAGAAACACTTGGACTGCTAGATCATGAGAAAGAATACAGAAATCTTTGAAAGATGCACAATGAATAATATACACTCTTCATGCAGGGGTTATACACTGCAGTCGTTCTTTATCTCCTTCGCTTTAACCGCTGCTTTGTATAGCAAGATTCTCCAGTATTCACTACCAGGACTGGCACTGGCAAAGAACTGTAATCAGACCAATCAGAGTGTGGTATTGCACTATGCATCAAACTGTTAAACCTGTGACGCCCTGCTGTCATTTGTTTGATGCACAATGTAAGAAGCTAAAGTGGAAGGTAAGGAATGCAAGTATAATGGTATTTATATTCAATCTCTCTTGACAGGAGTCAGTGGTTGAGTCATGAGAATTTAGAAGAATAATACTTGCAGAAAGCTGTAAAACCTGAAGGTACTATTTTTTAATCAGTATTAAGTTGTTCCTTGTGTTTTAAGTCTATGTAATTTTCATAAAAGACAGTTATGTATCATAGTGTATAAAATATTTCTCACCTTTCCATGTAACTATTTAGTGAATTTTGAAACCATATTCTATTGTTTCGTTGTGTGTAACATACATATACAAAACACTACAGCAGCATAGTTTATTTCAGACCTTGATCAAATCGACAGTTATTCAGAATCTCAACTCATGCTATATGTATGAATCAAACTGACCAATCAGGCCACTTCTTTTAGTACCAATAGGCAGAGGGGGTCTGCTCGCAGATGCCAAAAATAAATTTACTGAAAAGACCAATCAGAGACCGAGAAACTAGTAAAACTACTGTTTTAATATTGCTTTTGATATGCTGGGTTTTACCAAGTGTTCCTGCACATGGCCCCCTTGTATAAATTAGGGTGAAAACCTGGGGTTAAAATCATGCCTGTGAATAAAAGATTTTCCATGGTCCACCTGGAAACTTGGATGGTTGTATCTTACTCAGATTTATTTGCCTTTTGTTTTATTTATATCTGAATTGTTCAAATGGTGTAATAATTTGTCAATTTTTCTTGAACAGGACCAACAAATATTAACACTTCACAATGAGGCAAGTTTCTACTGAGGTTGCTGAGGTCTGTATGTGAAGTATTTCTGGCATGCACCTGAAAATATCTGCACCCTTCCAGTCTCTGGGTATCTTATAATTCTGATGATAAAGATTTAGTCACAGAACCAAACCATGAAGTGATGAATTAGATCCCTAAACCAAGACTAGTCCTGGCTAATCATTATCAACTTTGCGGATATTTCTGGCTCCTTTGGCAAGTTTCCTTTTCTTAAAAGCGATGAACTCCTGACCCAGTGTGTCCACCTTCTTTTCACGGAACTTGATTCTCGGCTCTTTCAGGAGGCCCGGATCTGGTACAGCTGATTGGTCATCTTTGATGGCAGACTCCGGTAACTGAAGGTCGACATCTTCTGGGCTGCAGATACAAATGCATCATTGTAATTGATGTATGTTTATATACAGTGAAACCTCAAAATTATGACCCCCCTCAGACCTTGATAAAGTGGTCACATTTTCGAGGTGGTCGTCTAAGCAAGGTCTGTTATAAAGAGCATAAGAGAACTGGGACTGTTAAAAAGTGGTTGTTATTATACCGTGGTCGCTAAACCAAGATGGCCATTAGGCGATGTTTTACTGTACTATAAACAGCAGTGTTATAAATAAAATCTCGGTTGTGCATGTTGCTATAATATCTGCAGTTGAGTGAAAATTAATAATCTTTTCCTTTTTATTGGTTTAATCAATGGCAAAGGAAGGTTTGAATAAAAACATTATAGTGATCCAAATTACCTTTGAAATTCAATGTTCATTCCATGGGTGTTACTTAAACCCTAAACAAAATGTCATTAAAATCTGTTTATAGTTACTAACAGATAAATCCACAAAATAACCACCTAAATAATCAACCAATAAATGATGATAAAAGCACACTTCCTGGCAAAGATAAAATAATAAAGCAGAATATCAACATATAAAGCTATCCAGGGTTAGAAAAAGCTAAGCGATCACACTAACATACTAAATAAACAACTAACAAATTCAGCCACAGCTGACAAGTCATAATCCCCAAAATGCATTCCTGGAACTAAATCTCAGAATCAAGAAATTCTTTAGGCAAATAATACTTTACAAGAGCACCGCAAACATGTATAATATGCCAATCGTGTATCTGGTGACCTCTGATCTCATTAAACATGCATTAATTTTAATGAGAAGGTAAATTAGGTGAAAAACTCAATTGGTAAATATGTATAATCAGTTTAACAAGTGACCCATCGGTCATGACGCTCAGCTGCCAAGCATGACCTGCGACATCATGGCCTGCGATTCACAACTTCTAGTAAAATTGTTGCAGAACCTATATGCCAATTTTGTTTAAACTTTCTATGTTGCCATAAATTCTTATCATATATGTCTGGTTAAAACATAGTGAATGATGGTCTGAGGCAAAATGTATGGTTGTTGAGCTCTCAGGAACCAATCCCACAGCTTGCTCGATACCTGTCAGTCTCAAAAGGAATACCACACAGGCCACATATAAGATCAAAATATAGCAAAAGATCAAGGAAATCCATGCAAGAATTATTGTGAAACGGGTGCTTCCATATTAATTTTTATTCAATACAAGCCAACTGTACTGAGCTTTCATAAATGATAGTCATATTTATTAAGAAATCTTTGACCCAATGCAAGATTACATTAATATACATCCCACTGCATTCACTTTAATAGTTCTTGAGATAATATGTTCTAAAGGATTTTAAAGATGTCTTCCTGGTGGCCATATTGGATTTCTGACAGGTCGGAAATTGAACAACAAACATCCTCTAAAAGGGACCAAACATCATAAAACAATCACAGAAACTGCCCTGGCAAAAGGATTTCTAAAATGGCTACCTGGCAGACATAATGGTTTTCTGACAAGTCTGACATTTGATATCACACATCCTTCAATAAGACACTAGACTTGTAGCAATTGCTCCAAGGAATGTAACAGTTATGAATGTCCAAAACAATTCAAAAGGCATGATCAGGTTGGAGAACTCTCATATCAGATTTATGAACATGCAAATGTAAAAAGTGCAAGTCCAATTTGTTTAATTATCAGCTTGCTATTCAATGGGGTCAGCAGGGTAGGTAAACTACAAAACCTAAAAGAAAAGAAATGCAGAAAGCATCACTAAGAGTCTTGTAATCAAATAAAGCCATCCTAAATCCAGGTACAGACCCACATATTATCAGAACAAACACTTGCTGGTATATCTGATGATTTGTATAATAATATTCAGATATCTAGAAAACTAAGTTTATTGCTATGATTCCATGATATAAACTGCAAAATGTTCCCATCATTTTATAAATCAGTAGCTAAACCTTAACACTTAACTCTCATAGTCTTAATGCCTGGCCAAAGCATTCCGGCAACATGTTTTTGTTATGCACTAATGATATATCCTTATCACTCCATGAGCTGATACAAAAGGGAGTCATATATCACAAGTGTCACTGACAATTATGGGCACACAGTGAGTTGTACCAGTTGTGAGTGCCATGGTTATATATACAAGAAAACAAGAAAAATAGAGATGGTCTACAAAATAAGTTATTGTGAACATCCCTGACCTATGACCTTGGCCTTTTGCCCACATATCAACTGGATTCTTTCTAAATGATGGGTAACTACTAACCACTTACATCTGGCTGGGTGTAATTACTTGGCAACCAATGAGTGAATAACTTAGACCTGCAACCTTTAACCTCCTGACCAGCTGACCTCAAAATCAATTAGTTATTTCTTCATGCAAAAAGACCCATAAATATGAAGTTTGAATCACATTCAGTGATGCATAGATGTGGCATATGTGAAAGACTGAAGGTTTGGGTTGAACAGTTTAACTTGAAATATGTTCACAAGCATTTAGAACAATATTGTGACCTTGACCTTTGACCTTTTGAACTCAACATCAATAGGCTTCTTCCCCTATTGGTAGGTAAGCCATATATGACAGATGGAAAGTATAGATTGAAAACTTTGCCTGAAAATGACTCGACGCAAGAAGAGGGTGCTGTGAACTTGACCTTTGACCTCAAAATCAACAGGTCTTTTCCCCTGTTGGCAGAGAAGCGATATCAGTGCTGAAAGGTTTGGAATGAAAGGTCTAGCTTGGAACGTGTCCACAACCTTTTCAAAGAAGTGGATCCTGTGACTCTGACCTTTGACCTTGTGACCTCAACATCTCTAGGATTCTTCTCCCACTTAGTAGGTGAGCTATATGTGAAAGATCAAAGAATTGGGATGAAAGGTTTGGCTTAAAATGCATCCACAAGCTTTTCAAAGAAGTTGGTTCTGTGACCTTGACCTTTGACCTCAAAATAATTATGGTTCTTCCCCTGTTGGTAGGTGAGCTGTAAATGAAAGATGGAAGGTTTGGGATGAAAGTTTTGGCTAAAAGAATTATTTCTTGGGGGTGCAAACACACCCCATAACTTTTGTAGAATATAGGTCGCAGTGACCTAATTTCAGGTTTGCAAGGAGATCTTTTAGAACCTCTAAGACTGCATAGGGTTCATGGCCCTAGCCCCTACGGTTACAATTTGTGCCCTGCTAACGGCCGGACGGCCGGCTGGACAGCCAACGGGAGGGTCGGCCGGATGGACAGACGGAAGGACGACGGACAAAGACCCATCACTATAGCCCAGCATGACTGAAAGTCAGCTGAGCTAATAAAAATTCATAGGATTTTTGGTAAGTCACTAAAGTGCCTCCAAAGTGCGGTGACCTCTCACCTAATTAATTATGCATAGATTTTGATGTTAATCGTACTTAAGTGAGATATTTTATTGATAAAAATTTCTGATGAGTTTTATCAAAATCCTGCATATTCTTCATAAGTTATCACAGCGACACAACAAAGTAGCCTAGTGATATGTGAACTTATTAAATATGCATGGATGTTGCCCATAATCAAACTTGGGTGAGATAATCTGTTGGTAAGTAGGTACGGAGAGTTTCATGAAAATGCATCAAAGTCCTGGTAAGTTATCACCACAACACTAAAAGTTAACAGACAGATGGGCGGACGGTGGGTATACCATAATACTACCATCGTACGACAGGCGTATTAAAATGAGACAAGTGATGGTTGACCAGATACATACACTTCCTCCTGTATAGTTTCCCATGCTCCATAAGCTCCAGGTTTCTGTGTTTTACGAGGGACTGGCTCTGGTTCTGTTTCCTCTTCCTCCTGTTTTTCATCAGGGGTAGGGGATTCTGGGAGTGGGATACTGCCAGGAAGGGGTATACTAGTGACATCTAGTGGCATCTCTGTGACCTGAGGCAGGGGTATATTTGAAACTGGCTCTGATTCTGCTGACTCAGCTTTGCTTGTTTTTTCTTGCGTTTCTTGTTCTTCTGTTTCATCCTGCAGATAGATATTCATGATTATGAAATGATACCATTACAATAATACAATGAACAACTGGATTAATCTCAAACAATTTTTTTATGTTACAAATGCCATATATCACAATCCATAATGTACATATATTAAGTTATAAACTGATAACGTTAGTTAAAAGCATGTTCACAAATGAGAACATATTTAACAAAAGCACCACAAATGGTGAATTATAAGCCCACTGCACATCTTGTGATATATTCATCCAAAGGAAGAGAGAATCTTTTTCATTCATTTTAATCTGAGATTTTAATTTCCTGTAAAAATTTCCATTCTACAAACCAAGAACTTTTTATGAGTAAAAGTTATTCCTTTCCCCTGTAAATACCTAGATGCAAACTTCCAAGTTGCCTCTCTCATGTAATGTTTAAGTGATTATTGCATCAGTCAATTTTTAACTAGAAGATGATGTTCAGTATCAGTGATATTAAATTCTATAAACAAAATTACAAAACTGTGAAATCTTCTGAAAATGGTGGTCAATGTCAGCCTTATATTTTATAAAATACAGTAAAACCTCTTTAAAGACCACCTTTGTCTCAGGACCACCTCGAAATAACAACCACTAATTTACAGTCCCAATTCTTTTTTGCTCCTTATACAAGACCTCCCTGAGGAAGGATCTTGATAATGGAACCAATTTATCAAGGTGCCACTGACGGTCATAATTTCGAGGTTTGACTGTCCATGCAATGATTCTTGATATGACCACTTTAAGAACAACTAATGAATACTGTTAACCATGAGAAACATTCAACAAAGGACCTACCTCTGAGGAAGAATCGTCTTTTTCACTGGATGCTGCAGCTTCATCCTTCCCAGTGCTGCCCTCTGCTGGTGCTGACTGCAACTGTTGTTCAGCAATGGAGACAAACTTGACTGGTTTCTCCCACACAGATTCTGAAATGTTTTACCTTAGTCTCAAACTGAACAGCACACAGAGAATCCATACTTTGTCATATATTTCTGGAAGTACCAAATTATTCCACTAGATGTCACTGTCACTGCTGTTTCTTCCAAACCAGTTACAAGACATGCAAACACACAATACTGATCTCAAACTAAACTTAAAATTTAAATACCTTTATGTTGCATGACTATAATTTCCATCTAAAACATATGTGGTACAAAGCCAGTTACACAGGCGAGGGTAACATACACGGGTAAATATATATGTCTCAAATTTTGAGTTTACAAGTAATCAATCGCAGTGATATTTCATGTAGTGAAGTTATTGTTTTCACTTGATTCTGTGTGTGTGTCCACAAGATACCTGAGAGACAGTATAAAGGATGTTATTGAAATTTATCATCAAGGTACATATTGTAAAAATCTCCAAGTCTTTAAATTTTTGTGTCAATCCAAGCATAAATAAGTGTTTTATGGGGTTTTATAGAACATTTGTTTACACTAGGAATTAACATATGATGATATGGCCATCTTTGGAGCTTGAGTTGTGACACACACAGGACAGTGATGTCACTCCTCGTGTCATTTCCCTGTAAGGTGTCAGTAAAACAATGTACAGCATCAGGGCCATGGTTGTTGTTTGTTATGTTTATAGTCAAGGGCAGCAATACCACAATTTCAAGGGTTTTTTTTCAAAATATTTTCAGGTAAACAGTTCTCACAAATAAACAGATTTAATTAACATTATAAAGGAACCAAGTGAGAACATTATCTTCTGAGACGGGTTTGCATTCTCGTATTAGACCCTTTTTTGATTAAAAATAAAGTAAGAAAAGATGGCCCCTAAAGGATATTTTATTTACATAGGCATTCTTTTAAGCCCCGGTCAAACATTCACAGTTTATAGCCACAGTAAGTCTTCATACTAGTTATCAGAGGCATCGCTGGGGTCCTTGGCAAGTCCCATAGCAAATCATACCAATCCGGAATGATTTTTGATGATCTGTAGGGTGCTATGGTAGTTTCAAACTGTATAAAATTCCTGTGAGATTTCTTGGGGTGTTTTCTTTTTGGAGGTAACCATTTAAATTTTAAATGTACATCTGCAGAATTCCATTCTGGACTACTGGTACATGACAGGGCAGTATCACATGCTTCCTCTCATTTTATATCCTGGTGTCAACCAAGCCCCATGACTACTGCACCTATGAGCCCTTGGTGTGTAATCTTTTCCATTGCTGGATCATACCACCAAGGAACCCCTGAAAGGTGCATTTGTTTGTGAGTGAAACATGGCTGTTGGACATGGCCTTCCCATTAAGAATGTTGAGCCCTCACCCCGGGTGGGGGCTGATAGTGATAAATAACACTGCCTTGGCTGAGATTAAAACTCACAGTCTCCCAGCTGTGAGTCCTGTGCTCTACCCCTGAAAGCCAGTAATTCCTTTGAGATTATTAAGGGGACACATTGAATAGTGCCTTGAACAGGTGACTTGGGCTTTAAAGTTGAAGTCACTGGACCTTCCTTGATTTTGAGAGAGAAAAGTCAGGCAGACAACAGCCATAGGTGTGACATTAGGTATGATTACAATTTTGTATTTCATAAATTGGTAAATGGTGGTCCATAGATCATGGATCAAGGTGATGCCACCTTGTCAAACACGGGCATTTTTTTAGCCAAAAATGGCATCTGTAAATATAACAAGTGCCTCATGGGTCGGTCATGAGGCTCAACAGGAACTTTGAATATGAAAATATTTTCATTTTAATCTTTAATTTCAAAATTACTGTACACATGGTTAAACCAAACTCCCCAGGGATGTTAAAGTGGCATCACTTTTATTCTCAAAATATAGGTCCTGATTGACCATTTTGTTATAAAACAAATCGTAATCATATGCTATGTCACACCCAAGTCAGAATCAGGGTCTGTCTCTGTGACTAGAAGACTGATTTAAATGATTAATTAATATCAAGTACTTATATAGCCCCAATTCTCCGATAGTTGGACTCACAGCGCAATTCACTCACAAACATACCCCACATACAAAATCAAAATTTACTCCCTGTGCTTGACCCCAGAAAAAAAACACTGATGCATATTAATTCCCAAAAGCCTGCCAAAAGAGATAAGTTTTTTAATTAGTTTTAAATGATACAAGAGCTTGAGATTTTCTTAGTGTAATAGGATGTGAATTCCAGAATTTTGGGGCTATGAAACAGAAAGAACGTTCACAGACTTTAATATTGCACTTATATTATGGAAGTGAGTCATCAAAATGGCGGTAAACAAATTTTCTAATAATCTCCTCCAAAGGGTTATCAACAAAGCTCTTATCAAAGTCTAACTGACACACTGTATTAATTAAGGAATTAATATTAGAGTAACACTGCCTAAACACAGTGTTGTCTGATTATGACACAGCTCATGAATATTCATACTGACCTCCTGACACAGTATTCCAGTAGTAGATGTAACCTTGATCAGACAGGGCCTCATACCATTCCCCTGTCTTCTCCTCCAACGGGGTGCTCTCACTCTGTTCACTGCCTGTATATTTTACCGTTTCAGAGCTGCTCTCCTCTTCTTCATGTTTCTCTGGTTCAACTTTCGATAAAAAAGAACATCTTTAATGTCAAAAACAAAATAAGTACAGGATAACCTTTGTTATAAGACCACCTAAGGGGCTCAAAGAAAGTGGTCTTAATTCACAGGTGGTCTTTTAAGAAAGGTCAGTTATAACCAATGTGAATGCTTGCTGTTCACTCAATGCCTTAATAGACGGGTGGTCTTATTAGAGAAGTGGTCTTTGAGAAAAATTCCACTGTAAATCAAATCAAACATTACTGTCAGTCGATATTTGACCAAAATTATAAGCCACTAAGCACCAATATTCATGAAATATTTTCTGTTCACAGAGGCTCAGGCGCTGAAATGTGAACAAATGTTTCTGGAAGATAGACCACTAAAATTTAGGTGTCTCATTCAAGTACATAAATCTGGGTGATGGGAATTTACCAGTTTAAAATATGTGTGGCATGTCAGTGCAAAGCAAGTTAAGAGACATGAATGAGTCCCATGTTTCCAAAATGCCTGAGAGTTCTAGTCAGAACCTTATGCCTTTTTGACCTCTGACATTAGAGAGTTTACCACCAGTGTACTGCATGTAGAGTACTTTTTTTCATTTTTTTTTTCCCAACACCTGATGGCCTACGAATATGCTGTCACTTGAAATATACCAAACCAATAAATGGCTGTCTAATAACAGCTACCATGAGAGAGAAAAATTCCATTTTAACTGTGCATATTGGTAAATCCCTGAGCTCTACATGTTTGTTGAATTTCTGACTGCATGGATACAAGCATGGCTTGCTCAGGTTACTGGACCGCAGTTAACTTGTCAACAATACAGGATATGACTTGTTAGTAGAGTCGTTACCAAAGAAACGTTAAAATTTGGGTTGTGAGTTCACATGCATTTCTTTGTGTAAATTCATCATTCATAACCTAATGTTAAGGGTTGTTTACCATAATATGATGTAACATGATGGAAGACCACTACAATGAATTCCTCCGTATGGCTTGTATCACGACTCAATTAAGGCTTACCAGTGTAATATTTAAGTGCCTACTGAGTTGTGTACTTATGTCTAGTTAGAATCAGATGTGTCATGAACCTATATACAGAGAAAGATGGGCATGGCAACTGGTTATATCTACCTTGTTTATTAACCCTGTATGAAGCGAGGGTTATTGTAGTCACTCGATATTGTGTGTGTGTGGGTGCAAAAGTTATCTGAAGAATGGTATCATGGATCTTATTGAAATTTATCATATATATATTGATACTGAGAAAATTTCCAAGTGATTAAATTTTGGTATAAATCTAAGCATAAATAACCTCAGAATGAGTGTTTTATGGGTGTTTATAGCACATTTGTTTACTCAAGGACAAAGCATGTGACAACATGGCTATCTCTGGAATGCATGTCTTGATGTCATGGGAGACAATGATGTCACTCCACGAGCCATTTCTCTGAAAACTACATACACATTGGGGGACCAACGTTGTTGTTTGTTGTGTTTATAGTCAAGTACAGCAATACCATGATGTCCTGGGGTGGGTTTGAAAATAGTTTCAATGAAAAAGGTTACCACAAATATCACAGATTTAATTACCATTCCAAGGCAACAACTTTGAAAACTATCTCCAATGCAGGGTTTGTGTCCCCATATTAGATGCTTTTTATATTATTTTTTGCTTTGTTCTACCATTTATAAACATTTCAGTTTTGAGATCCCTTGTGTTCTTGCATACAAATATTACCTGGTAACACTATTCAAATTTTGTATGGACAGAATTAGGAAGAGATTTAAAAAATAACTGAAGTATGAAAATTCTGGGGAACTTTACAAAGCCAGATTGAGAAATAAATTAAACTACCACCTCCAATGTAAGGATTTTAATATTAAGGTTTGTTATATATATTTCTGTCTTATTTTCCTTGCAGACATTATTTTTAGTATGGTTTTGGTTCGAACATCCAATAAAAAAAAATGTAAACCTGTTTTTTGTGCATGTGGTCAGAGTCTATAAACTTCTCACATCGGTCAATCTGAAGTAATCAAATCTTAAATTAACTGTTTTATTATAATAATCTAAAGTTATGATGTAGCTTTCCTTATAGATTATTGCTCGAATACTTGATTAGAACACTACAGAGAACTTTTTCATTTTTAATAAAATTTTGAATTAAGTTCTAAAAAAAATGAAGAAATATCTCCAAAACCCTATGGGTACCCATGGTTGGAATGGACTGTAAGACAAATAAGAATTATATAAATATGAATCTGTGAATATAAAAATAACCTCTACCTGTTTTCTGTTTGAGTCTGACACCGTACCGTTGGGCCATGGAGGGGTCTGCAGCAACATCTCTCTTCAATGCTTCCAAAGCAGCCTGAAACAGAAGCCTTATAATAACAATAATAATCATTTTATAAAGTGTCTATCCAAAAATTGTGCTCCAGGTTGCTATTTGAAATATAATGAGACATACATAAAAAGAGGTGTGATAAAACAGATGAAATTTAATAGTTTTATTTATGCTAAAACTAGATATTTCTTGGCACTGCAGGTTCCATAGTATCCCCAGACAATTACCCCCCCCCCCCCCCCCCCCCCCAGCCTCAAAGAATAGGATCCCATCTTGAATTCAGATGCAGAGATTGACACTTGGCAAGCCACTATGGTTTCTTTTCAAATTTGACCTAGAAATTGATAAGATGCATCAAACTTGATCTTATGTCAATTTGATTTTTGACCAATCAATGCATCCCTCAGTGAGATATTAAAGTTAACATCATTTTAGCATTATCATCTCTGTGACCTTGAAAAATGCATCAAGGTCATTCATACTCGAACTTGGCCTAGCCCTTGATAAGATGCATCTAAACTGTAGGTTTGGTGACTGTACCACAAATTCTTTTTGAGTTATTGCCCTAATATCATTTTAGCATAATTTCAGCATTATCATCTCTGTGACCTTGAAAAATGCATCAAGGTCATTCATACTCGAACTTGGCCTAGCCCTTGATAAGATGCATCTAAACTGTAGGTTTGGTGACTGTACCACAAATTCTTTTTGAGTTATTGCCCTAATATCATTTAAGCATAATCGCTGCTGTGACCTTGAAAAAAAGCATCAAGGTCATCCATGTTCGAACTTGACCTAGCCGTTGATAAGATGCATCAAACCTGTGGGTTTGGTGACTGTACCTCAAATTCTTACAAAGTTATTGCGTTAACCCCATCATTTAAACAAGAAAATCACACAAGGTGGCGCCACCTGTCTTCTGCAAAAGACAAAGCTATCCAAGATCTTTGGTCAATTTGATTTTTGGATCATTCCATGTATCCCTTACTGAGATATTAAAGATTTTGTATGAATTTCACCAAATATGGGAATATTCAAGGTCAAGGCCACTCTCATAGGAAAGGTCATGACCCCAATTTAAATAAACATTATCCAATAACCCATATCTATGTATATGCATAATATAAAAGAAATCTGTCCATAAGTTTTTGACTTGTAATGCTCACAGTACTGTCAAGTGGCAATTTTTAGGGTATTAAAAGGCACAAAAACAAGTAAAGAATAATAGGTGGGGCCACCAGTTTCTGGAACAAGACAACCCTATCCATGATCTTAGATCAACATGATTTTGGGATCAATCCATGCAAGATTTCTTGAGATATTTAACAAGTAACCCAGGGGTCATGACGCTCAGCTGACCAGGAAGACATTGACAAAAGTAATTTTATCATCTGAATGTCAAATTTGAATGAAATACCTTTTCCAAACTTGACCTTTGGTATAAAATCATCCAATATTCATTGGGGTACTATGGAGCTCTGTAGCATGAAGGATATGGGTAACAGACACCAATTTTCAAGGTTTACAAGATGACTTTTCAGGGGTCTCCCAGCATGTCAAAAAATAAAATTCTAGGTCCAGTTATTATGATTTGTGCCCTGTTAACAGATGACCAAATGTTTATTCTGGGGGGTATTTCAAAGCCGCATAGGATGAAGGATATGGGTAACAGAGATGTAATTTTAGCTGCACAAGGAGACTTTTCAGGGGCCTCCCAGCATATCAAGAAAGGAGATTCTAGGTCAAGTCATTATAATTTGTGCTCTGTTAACAGATGACCAAATCTTTATTCTCGGAGCCATAGCATGAAGGATATGGGTAACAGAGACCTAATTTCAGATTTACAAAGAGACTTTCCTAAGGCCTCCCTGCATGTCAAGAAAGAAGATTCTAGGTCCAGTCATTATGATTTGTGCCCTGTTAATATATGACCAAATCTTTATTCTGGGGGGTACTTCAGAGCCACATAGCTCACAGAATATGGGTAACAGGGACCTTATTTCGGGTTTCCATGTAGACCTTTTATGGGCTTCCCTGGAGGTGAGGAAAGAAGATTCTAGGTCCAGTCATTATGATTTGTGCCCTGTTTACAGATGACCAAATGTTTAAAGATCACAAAAGTAGAGAAAAAAAATCGTAAAAAATAAAAAAAAATAAAGCTGGCGCCACCAATCTCCAGAAATTGATGAAACACTCCATGATCAATATCCATGCAAAGAATCATGGTGATTAATGCATTAGTTGTTCAGATACTTGAGCTTTTGTATTAAATTTTGCATTATTCTTGGGGGTACTTCAGAACCCCATAGCTCGAAGAATATAGGTCACAGTGACCTAATTTCAGGTTTACAAGGAGAATTTCCATAGACCTCCCAGGATGTCAAGTAAGAAGATTCCAGGTCTAGCGGTTACGATTTGTGCCCGATTAACAGACAGACGCCTGGATGGCCGGACGGACGACGGACAAAAGGTGATCCCTATAGCTCAGATGACTTTCAGTCAGCTGAGCTAAAAATTGAAAAAAATACAGATGGCGCCACCAGAATTCAGAAACTGATGAAACATTTCATGATCAAAACCATGCAAAGAATCATGGTGATCAATATAATAATTGTTCAGATACTTGAGCTTTTGTATCAAATTTTCCATTATTCTGGGGGGTACTTCGGAGCCCCATAGCTCAGAGGTTATGGGTAACAGAGACCTAATTTCAAGTTTTTAAGGAGACTTTTCATTGGCCTCTCAGCATGTCAAGAGAGAAGATTCTAGGTCCAGTTGTTACGATTTGTGCCATGTTAACAGATGACCGCATCTTATGAGGTCTCAAAAATAGAGAAAAAAATTCGTAAAAATAAAAAAAATTCAGGTGGCGCCACCATACTGCAGAAACTGATGACACATTCCATGATCAATATCCATGCAAAGAATAATGGTGATCACTGCAATAGTTGTTTAGATACTCGAGCTTTTGTATCAAATTTTCCATTATTCTGGGGGGTACTTCGGAGCCCCATAGCTCAAAGGTTATGGGTAACAGAGACCTAATTTCAGGTTTCCCAAGAGACTTTTAATGGGCCTCCCTGCATGTCAAGAGAGAAGATTCTAGGTGTAGTCGTTACGATTTGTGCCCTGTTAACAGATGGCCGCATCTTAAGAGGTCTCAAAAATAGAGAAAAATATTGGTTAAAATCGAAAAAATACAGGTGGTGCCACAAGTCTGCAGAAACTGATGAAACACTCCATGATCAATATCAATGCAAAAAATCATGATGATCAATGCATTAGTTGTTCAGATACTTGAGCTTTTGTATCAAATTTTCCATTATTCTGGGGGGTACTTCGGAACCCTATAGCTCGAAGAATATAGGTCACAGTGACCTAATTTCAGGTTTACAAGGAGAATTTCAATAGACATCCTAGGATGTCAAGTAAGAAGATTCCAGTTCTAGCGGTTACGATTTGTGCCCTGTTAACGGACAGACGCCCGGACGGACAAAGGTGATCCCTATAGCTCAGATGACTTACAGTCAGCTGAGCTAAAAATTTGTGTGATTTTCCCCAAAAATTTGACCTATTCAAGGTCAAGGACACTCTCCTAGTAAAGGTCATGACCTCATTTTACACAGGAGTTGTCCACTCACCCATATCTATACATATACCAAGATTGGTAAAGATCCGTGAAATATTTTTTGAGTTAACAAGATTTATATGTGGCGGCGGCAGGACCGGTATGAAAACAGTATCCCCAGACTTTGTCAGGGGATATAATAATTTTACTAAAAATAGCTAATTGTCACTAAGGAAAACAAGGGACCTATGGTTCATGGAGCTGAGCTGAAATTTGTAAAATGTTATTTTTTTATATATAAACATTTTAAAAGCTAAGCGGAAATGCCACTGTTTTTTGGTGATAATCAAATACTAAATATATGAATGCAAGACAAATACTACATGTGCACTTTTATGAACTACACCAGTGATGAAGGAGCCTCTCATGATCAAATATTTGTTAAGCTCTCATTATTTCAACTATGTGAAAGTTATTTGTGTTTAAAATACCCACTAGGAATATAAGAAACCCTGTAAAATATAGAATAAGGAGAAAGTGGAGATGAGCTATTGTATAATAATACACATTTAATTTATTAAATGAAATAAAATGTTGCAAAAATTAAAATTATACATTTTCAAAAGAGCATCAATTAAATCTGATAAGTATATAATACTCTGTAATATATGAAAATTGTGGCCTGAAACCATTTATCTTTCAATAAGGAAAAAAAGGTGATGGGCCTAAGAGTTATACGAAAGGACATATTTGATAAACAAAATAATGTGTAAATATAATTAATAATTCTAAAACAGTTGGCCAAATGAGGATATGGACAAATGAGCTGAAAATTAAATTCCAGAAAAGTTTGCCCACAGGGCCTAGCAAGCCCTAAGAGTTATGAATGAAATGCTTTAAAAAATACACCAAATTGGGAGTTATATTTGATTATTATTTTTCAAAGGATTTCATTTAGAACTTAAATGTAATTAATATGTGGAGAATGGTGGCATAATGGTTAAGGGTACTGGACTTGTGATTGCAAGGTTTTGGGTTGGCGTCCCGTTCTGACCGCCCTCCGCGCTAAGAGTCCTAGGCAAAGTCTTTACCACAAGGGTGCACTCTCTCATGACCCAGGAGTGAATGGGTACTTGTCATGGGAGGAAGTAAAATGTAGAAAGAATAACCTTCTAGAACCTGATATGGCTGCTTGCGTTGTATACTCCCCAGGGAGCTGAGAAAAGCTACAAGAATGAACAGGCCCTAGACCAGGAAGGCAAAGTGTATGGTCGGATGAGACTGACATCGTCGGTGATATCAGACTATAAACCGCCACCTTATCCTTTACCTTTACCTTTTAAAATTTTAAGATTAAACAAATTAAAAAAAATTTCAATAGTGACTAATAGTACCTTCCCTCATGTCTTTAGTGTATCATTTATACAATTTAGCATATTACAATTTACAGATGTATACTTGAGATATAGATTGGAGAACACTTACATTTAATTCGTCACATAAACTCAGCTGAATTTTGTAAAATTTTAGCAAATGCAAAATATGCTTATTTCTACTGTTAATTTTTATTTTTATATATTAGCATTTGAAAAGCTAATAGGAAATGGCCCTTCAATTTGGTTATAGTAAAGTACAAAATATATGACTGAAAAACAAATATTCTGACATGACTGCCAAAGTTTTGAGATACTGCTTGCATATGAAACACTTTTTGACAATAAACATCATGTTAGGGCCCATAACTTCTACTAATCCTGCAATTTGACCTTATTTCTAGGTTTATAAGAAACATATAGAGGACAAGTTATGCCAAATATGAACAAAACAAAACCAGTGGTTTTAAATGATATAAGACAGTCTTGATGTGTAACAATAGGATTTAAATGGCAAATGGAGGTTTTTCCTTATTTTCTTTAAGTAACAAAATCGCAGTGACCCAGTTCTGGGTTTGGGATAACACCTAAAGGGACATCTAACTCTAGGTAGAATTTTGGATATGTAGGACCAACAGTTTCAAAATGTGCCTTGTTAATATAACGGATGGCTGGATGCTCAGACAGTGGGACAAAGGACAACCTCTATAGTTCACATGACCTATAGACACAGTTCATCACAATTAGTCATACTGGTTCATGAACAAGAAAGTCTATAGTTAATTCTTGAAAGTGACTACAGTAGATTATCAGTTCAAGGGGGAGACTGTTCCACAAAGCTGGTCTCTCTGAGCAACGTGTGATGACTTTGTTTTCAGCACATAAAGGAGTACTTGATTTCGAGATCTCAGGTTTGTTTGGCACATATGGCTGGAGCAGGTGTTGCAAGAAAGCAGGGATGATTTAATGAACATTTACTTTGAATACTAGCATGGCAACTTTGAACTTTATTCCTTGATTGATGGAGGAGCCAGTAAATATTTAGATACTGTGGTTGGCTTCATATTCTCAGGGTTAAAATTTATAATCTTATAAACAAAATACTTTTTGTTCATGGCAGCTATTGGAAAGATCTGATGTTATTTTAAATATCATTCTTTGAACATACACGATCTATTATTATTCAGTGTCAGCATTTTATTTTTTAACTTTGCCTTTAACGATGGGACTTCTTATTCCCAAAGGTTTTATTTTCACAGTTATTCTCATTTCACTAAAATCACATATTTGAAACCCTTGCAAACAAACCACAGTATTATAACACTGGTATCATTTGGTCTTGTTTACAACTGCCACTCATAATCCTGGCAGCCCTGAGCTTTATAGCTAAAAGCCAGTCCTGAGCACAAAGTTTTAACCCATGTTTGCTTGTTAAAGTGTACTATGGTAATTAATTTAAATGCTTAGCAAATTGCTTAGCAGAATGTTTATGGCATCCAACCTATTTTCAGACATGATGACCTGTTCCAAATAATATCATATATCAGAACAAATACAGTAATGCCTCATTGTGTCAAAGTTGAAGGGCCAACAAAATGTTTACACATCTAACATTAACAAGCAGGGGTTACTAGTTTAGCAACATAATGGCTTTGCACAGACTTGGGCACAATCATGGGGTTTTCCTGTATATAAAATAATCTGCTGAGGATATTATAATTGGAATTTGAGATACCTTTTCCATTGCTATGAGAGACTCATTAAGTTCCGCCTTCTTCTTTGCATCATCAACACTTTTTTTCCGCACCTGAAACATTCAGAGCTGTATGTGAGGGATTTTGTTGCTTTTAAACAGCACAGTGTTGTAGTTCATACATAACACACTAGCTTGATGGAGTTAACATGTGTTGTGGTTAAACTGCAGCATATAAAAAGAGGTTTTGAGATTTTTATAAAAGAAACCTTGAAGGAATATCTCATCTGATAATATTTGGATTTTAATTTTTAAAGCTTAAAGCATCAAAATGTTATGATGTCAGTTGCAAACTTTCCTCTTCACAAAGGGCTTTACCCAAACTTATATGTAGTTTGAATAACCGTCTAGCACTAAATGGCTTCTTAGGTTGAATGCTCCCCAAAGGGATGAGGAAAGCTACAAGAATGAACAGACCTGAAAAACCAGGATGGCAAACTGTAAAATCAGATATGACTAACATTGTCAGTGATATCAGACTACAAACACCCACTTTTAACTTTAACCTTTTACTTGCATGCTCTTAATCATAAAATGATGAAAGTTGTATGAAGATTATCTGTCAGCAAAGCAGGGTTTGTTTCTTAAATAATGAATACTATTTTAATGATGAATTACCTCTTCCAACCTCTTCTGAACATTTTCTTTATGCCGCTTGCCTCTTTCATGGAAATCAACACTCTAAATGATAAAAGCATATAACTGATAATATTAAAATAAAAGAACCATACAATGATGATAAAATATATAAAAAGGAACAGTGTCACCATTCATATGAAATATTTAATGTTCATGCAAGTCACAGTACTGTATCTTGAATGTACAACATTGTCTACAAGTATCAATCATATACTGCATGATAAATCCATAACTTTTTGAGTCAGTTGGCTTTCACACAAACAGACCAACAAATGGTTAGAACCTTTTTTGCAAAGGTAAAACAAAATACACACGATTGGCAACCAATGAAGTTCATGGAAGCTAGAAGAGACCAGAGGTTTAGTGATTTGGCATGAAATTTAAGAAATAGAAAAACAGGCTGAATGGCTGATATATAGGCAGGAAAGCTCTTTTGATAAAAAAAAAATGTGACCTGGTTTCTTCCACATTGAATGAGTCTGCTCTGTAAGTCAAAGGGATGAAAACAACAAAAATGAACTCACCGCTTTATTGTCCGCTATCCAGCATTTACAGTAGCTGCACAATTTTTTTGGCTGTGATTTCCAATAATCAGCCCTGTAAATTATGATAACAATAATAATAAATTTTATATTGCTCTGTAATATTTTACAATAATAAAATTGCAGTGACCTAATGTAAACACAAAAGTCAGTATACAAAGATTAATAAGACAATTAAAAAGATAGTAACAATCAGAAGCACCAGTAATACAAATGTTTTTTTAAGTCATACAGTAATACATTTAAAACAAGTGACACAGGGGTCATGACGCTCAGCTGACCAGGAAGACATTGACAGAAGTAATTTTATCATCTGAATGTCAAATTTGAATGAAATACTTTTTCCAAACTTGACCTTTTGTATAAAATCATCCAATATTCATTGGGGTACTATGGAGCTCTGTAGCATGAAGGATATGGGTAACAGACACCTATTTTCAAGGTTTACAAGATGACTTTTCAGGGGTCTCCCAGCATGTCAAAAAATAAAATTCTAGGTCCAGTTATTATGATTTGTGCCCTGTTAACAAATCCAAATGTTTATTCTGGGGGGTATTTCAAAGCCGCATAGGATGAAGGATATGGGTAACAGAGATGAAATTTCAGGTGCACAAGGAGACTTTTCAGGGGCCTCCCAGCATATCAAGAAAGGAGATCCTAGGTAAAGTCATTATAATTTGTGCTCTGTTAACAGATGACCAAATCTTTATTCTGGGGAGTACTTCGGAGCCCCAGAGCATGAAGGATATGGGTAACAGGGACCTTATTTCGGGTTTCCATGTAGACCTTTTATGGGCTTCCCTGGAGGTGAGGACAGAAGATTCTAGGTCCAGTCATTATGATTTGTGCCCTGTTAATATATGACCAAATCTTTATTCTGGGGGGTACTTCAGAGCCACATAGCTCACAGAATATGGGTAACAGGGACCTTATTTCGGGTTTCCATGTAGACCTTTTATGGGCTTCCCTGGAGGTGAGGAAAGAAGATTCTAGGTCCAGTCATTATGATTTGTGCCCTGTTTACAGATGACCAAATGTTTAAAGATCATAAAAGTAGAGAAAAAAAATTGTAAAAAATAAAAAAAAATAAAGCTGGCGCCACCAATCTCCAGAAATTGATGAAACACTCCATGATCAATATCCATGCAAAGAATCATGGTGATTAATGCATTAGTTGTTCAGATACTTGAGCTTTTGTATTAAATTTTGCATTATTCTGGGGGGTACTTCAGAACCCCATAGCTCGAAGAATATAGGTCACAGTGACCTAATTTCAGGTTTACAAGGAGAATTTCCATAGACCTCCCAGGATGTCAAGTAAGAAGATTCCAGGTCTAGCGGTTACGATTTGTGCCCTGTTAACAGACAGACGCCTGGATGGCCGGACGGACGACGGACAAAAGGTGATCCTACTTTCAGTCAGCTGAGCTAAAAATTGAAAAAATACAGGTGGCGCCACCAGAATGCAGAAACTGATGAAACATTTCATGATCAATATCCATGCAAAGAATCATGGTGATCAATATAATAATTGTTCAGATACTTGAGCTTTTGTATCAAATTTTCCATTATTCTGGGGGGTACTTCGGAGCCCCATAGCTCAGAGGTTATGGGTAACAGAGACCTAATTTCAAGTTTTTAAGGAAACTTTTCATGGGCCTCTCAGCATGTCAAGAGAGAAGATTCTAGGTCCAGTTGTTACGATTTGTGCCATGTTAACAGATGACCGCATCTTATGAGGTCTCAAAAATAGAGAAAAAAATTCGTAAAAATAAAAAAAATACAGGTGGCGCCACCATACTGCAGAAACTGATGACACATTCCATGATCAATATCCATGCAAAGAATCATGGTGATCACTGCAATAGTTGTTTAGATACTTGAGCTTTTGTATCAAATTGTCCATTATTCTGAGGGATACTTCAGATGACTTACAGTCAGCTGAGCTAAAAACACTTAATGGTCAATATCCATGCAAAGAATCATGATGATCTCCGTATTAGTTGTTCAGATACTTCAGCTTTTGTATCAAATTGTCCATTATTCTGAGGGATACTTCAGAGTCCTATAGCTTGAAGGATATGGGTAACAGAGACCTAATTTCAAGTTTCCACAGGCACTCTTCATGGGCCTACTTGCATGACAAGAATGAAGTTTCTAGGTCCAGTTGTTGCAATTTGTACCCTCTTGATAGATAACATAGGTGGCACCACCAGTCTGCAGAAACTGATGGAACATCTCATAATCAATATGTATGCCAAAAATCGTGACCATCAGTGATGTAGTTATTGAGATATTGAAGTTTTTGTATGAAATTTTTGACTACTCTGGGGGGGTACTTTGGGGCCCCATAGCTCAAAGGATATGGGTAACAGAGACCTAATTTCTGGTTTCCATGGAGACTTTTCATAGGTCTTCTAGTGTGTTGAGAATGAAGATTCTAGGTCCAGTCATTACTATTTGTGCCATGCTAACAGATGACAGCATCCTTAAAGGTCTCAAAAATAGAGGAAAAAATCGTAAAAAATCGAACGATACAGGTGGCGCCACCAGTCTGCAGGAACAGATGACACATCTCATGATCAATAGTTATGCCACAAATCATGACCATCATTCAAGTAGTTATTGAGATATTGACGTTTTTGTATGAAATTTTTTACTTTTCTTGGGGGTACTTTAGGGCTCCATAGCTCGAAGAATATGGGTAACAGAGACCTAATTTTGGTTTCTATGGATACTTTTCATAGGTCTCTCAGTGTGTCGAGAATGAAGATTCTAGGTCCAGTCGTTATGATTTGTGCCACGTTAACAGATGACAGCATCCTTAAAGGTCTCAAAAATAGAGGAAAAAATCTTAAAAAATCAAACAATACAGGTGGCGCCACAAGTCTGCCGGAACTGATGGAACATCTCATAATCAATATGTATGCCAAAAATCATGACCATCAGTGATGTAGTTATTGAGATATTGAAGTTTTTGTATGAAATTTTTGACTACTCTTGGGGGGGGGGGGGAGGGGGTACTTTGGGGCCCCATAGCTCGAAGGATATGGTTAACAGAGACCTAATTTCTGGTTTCCAAGGATATTTTTCATGGACCTCTCAGTGTATCAAGAATGAAGATTCTAGGTCCAGTCGTTACGATTTGTGCCATGCTAACAGATGATAGCATCCTTAAAGGTCTCAAAAATAGAGGAAAAAATCGTAAAAAATCGAACAATAAAGGTGGCACCACCAGTCTGCAGGAAGTGATGACACATCTCATGATCAATAGTTATGCCACAAATCATGACCATCAGTCAAGTAGTTAATGAGATATTGAAGTTTTTGTATGAAATTTTTTACTTTTCTTGGGGGTAATTTGGGGCTCCATAGCTCGAAGAATATGGGTAACAGAGACCTAATTTCTGGTTTCCATGGAGACGTTTCATAGGTCTCTCAGTGTGTCAAGAATGAAGATTCTAGGTCCAGTCTTTACGATTTGTGCCTTGTTAACAGATGTTTACATTTTGAAAGGTCTCAAAAATAGAGAAAAAAATTCGTAAAAAATTGAACGATACAGGTGGCGCCACCAGTCTGCAGGAAGTGATGGAACATCTCATGATCAATATGTATGACAAAAATCATGACCATCAGTCAAGTATTTAATGAGATATTGAAGTTTTTGTTTGAAATTTTTTACTTTCTTGGGGGTAGTTTGGGGCCCCATAGCTGGAAGGATATGGGTAACAGAGACCTAATTTCTGGTTTCCATGGAGACTTTTCATAGGTCTCTCAGTGTGTGGAGAATGAAGATTCTAAGTCCAGTCATTACGATTTGTGCCTTGTTAAAAATGTTCACATTTTTAAAGGTCTCAAAAATAGAGAAAAAAATTCGTAAAAAATCGAAAAATACAGGTGGCGCCACCAGTCTTCAGGAACTGATGAAACCTCTCATGATCAATATGTATGCCAAAAATCATGACCATCAGTCAAGTAGTTAATGAGATATTGAAGTTTTTGTATGAAATTTTGGACTTTTCTGGGGGGTACTTTGGGGCCCCATAGCTCGAAGGATATGGGTAACAGAGACCTAATTTCTGGTTTCCAAGGAGATTTTTCATGGATGTCAAGTAAGAAGATTCCAGTTCTAGCGGTTACGATTTGTGCCTGGTTAACGGACAGACAGACGGACAGACGGACAGACAGCCAGACGGACGACGGACAAAGAGTGATCGCTATAGCTCAGATGACTTTCAGTCAGCTGAGCTAAAAATCACTTGCACATTTTCATTTGAAATTTGTAAAGTGTCAGACTTTGGCTTCTCATATACAGTTACTTATGTGCAAGTCTGACAATGTTCCAATGTGAATATGATGATATGAAGTCTTTATTCAACAGTTGAGAGGTGGACCATAAAGTGCACTACAGAAAAATTTGTTCAACAGACATGACATCATAGTTACATATTCCTTGACTTTTAGTTTCTTAATAAATTCTTAATAATTCTTTTTTTTTAATAAAAGCTGATTGGTGACCTGACATTGAAGTGTACAATCACTGTCAATGATGACATCTGAATATGTTTACCAAAATCACTTGGCTTTGTGGAGGATGATTAAACAGAGTTCTATTCTGAGATTACCAAACAGATCTGTTTGTATTTATCTCACTTGGCAAAACCAGTTTAAGCTTTAGTGATTGTTATCACCATCTGAACAAAATTTATAATAATGCAGTGGCAGGCCAAAGTCAGTGGCATCAAGGGATAATGATTACTGTCCATTGCAGGTCTTTATGAAAACAATACAAGGGAGGCCAAATGAATGGTAGACCCAGTTGTGGCTCTGTTGTTAACACAGAGCCACAGGGCCCTGCCTTCATTTATCCTGCAGACGGGAATGCATGCATCTTCTGATGATGCACCCAGTTTAAGTACATGCATCTTATCTTAAGTGTGGTGAACTGGGGCGATTGTTTCAGAGTGTGGTGTGCAGTGCATGTTACATCATCACTGCTGTGAGTGTCCTTGTAACTGGCTACACATGAAAGCTGGCTACATGGGTTGTTACCAGGGTTACGCACTGGATTGTTTCAGGTCGGCCAGGTGCATGTGACACATATCAGCTGGGTGGGTCAGGAAGTTAGCAGTGTTGATGTGACACCTGCACTGCACATCACTGACTGAAACAATCATCCTGGCTTACCATCGTCTAACAGTGCACGTTCCAATCCCATGAAGGCAGGGACCTTTGGCTCTGTCTTTACAACAGAGCCACATCCGGGTCTTAAATGACGGGGTGGTGTCCAAAGTTCTCTTTTTTTTATCAAAATATTGGAAACAACTTGTTTTCAAAGCATTTCTCTGTCTGTCTCAACAGACCAGTTCTTGTCAATCTCTGAAACCTACTGAATGAAATGCTACGATGTATCTGAAGATTTTAAATAACTACTTCATAATACCTTGACCAGAGTCACCAGATACACCAAATGCTCTCTTGCATACTTGCATTTAATTATGATTTAGAAAACAAGTAGCCCATGGGCCATGGTGCTCAGCTGCATTTGACATACAGATGATAAGCATTTATTAATTAATGATGTTATATTACTGAATTTTTATACTAATTTTTTTATGTTTGTGCAGAATAACCATGTATTTGACATAAGGCAATTTCCTTAGAAAAAGTATAATGTAGTTTTAATCAAAGTGCTTCATGCCATACTGGAAATGGAATAAAATCTGGAGGTAGAAGGTTGGGTGTCATGGCAAGTAAACTAAAATCTGGATGTCCGCAGTCAGATGCCATATAAAATCCAACAATCAGAAGCCAAATGTCAATACTGGATACACTACTAAATTCTGATATAATACAGATTAGGAATAAAAATTTATTGCATTAAATATAAATATACTGCATTGTATTGTGTTATATTATGATGTATTATATTATATATATAATTAAATATATCACATATAATATTTGATTTCAACTGAATGTAAAATTTTCCAAATTAATTCAATGTATTAATAATAAAAATATTTTTGCTAAATGCCCAAAATCTTATTTATATATGATAGAAAATTAACAACAAATTTATTAAGTCTTTTTATCACATATGATGATGAAAACTATTTTTTATATGGCATCATTTTTACTTTCATCTCTTTTCTTTTACTCTTCCCCTTTTTTCAGTCTTTCTCTGTCTCTCTTTATTATTTCATTCTTTCATCATTTCTTTCTTTTTATTATATCTTTCTTTCTTTATTTCTCTTTTTTCTCCTTATCATTCTACTTCTCTCATTCTATCTATTTCTTTCTCTACTTCTCTTTCTTTCTTTCGTTCATTCCATTTCTCTTTCTATCACTCATCCCTCAATTATTTCTTCCTTTATTTGTTCTCTCCTTTCACTCTTTCTCTCATTCTCTCTTAATCTTCAATTCTCCTTTTTCCTTTATCTTTTCAATTCTCCTCATTTATCTATCTTTTCTGTTTCTTTACCAATTCATCTAAGTCTTTCTATCTCTCATTCTTTCTGCCCTTCTTTCTCTTCTTTTGTTCTTTCTTTCTTTCTCTTTTCTTCTATCTTTCTGTTTTTTGTTCTCTATTTTTTCATTCTTTCTTTCTTTATCTTTTATTTCTTTTCATTTATCTTTCTTTTTTCTCCTATTCATCTGTGTCCTACCTATTGCTTTCTTTCCTTCTCTCTGTCCTTCACTCTCTCTTTTTTAATCAACATTTATCTATCTTTCTTTCTCTATCTCTTTTTCTTCCACTCTCCTTCTCATTTTCAATGTTTAACTTGCTAATGCCAATCAAGGTCCAATGATCAAATTATTATTAACAATAACAACAGGGCCTTTGTGACTTAAAACACATCAAAACACACTTCAAACACATCATAGCTTTTACATTGACCCCTGTATATGCTGAACCTAAGCGCGAGTTGAATGTGTAGATCTTGTTTGACTCATTTGAGTACCTTTTTTCCATCCGAGTTACTATATAAACCCTAGCACCCCAATGACTAACCCTCTCACTTATGTCTAATAGTCATACATATAACATCAACTACTGGGTAAATGGCAGGTAAAAGAAGATGTCCAGTTAGAAAATGCAAGTAAATCTGACAATTCCAGCTTTTATTGAAGATTTTTGTTCATTACATGTCTGGAAATCTCTGGCTAAAGTTGACACATTTCACATATATTCCATCATACTCTTACTATTTATTGAATAAAATATATTAATAAAATGGATATGTTATAATATATCTTTCACAAATCAAATATATCGTTTAATTAATGATTCTATCCTTAATATTTAATACATAATAAATTCATATGGCTCAGCAAAGTTCAAAGGGTATGGTTCTTAGTCTTCCTTGAGCGCCCTCTGTTGTGTCAATCAGTCATAATTCCAAGTGGTATGGCTGGATCACACACATATGCACTCACTTCTGGTATGGCAGAAGTGTTGACATTTGTGCCATACTGGTATGGCATGAAGCCGGCATATTTTAAGTCTGTCCCAATTTTGTTTTAACGTATTATTATAGGCTTAATGAGCACTTGCAGATACAATGGCGCTATGGGGTGATAAGTCAGACCCGAGCTATGATATGTTTCGCCTTAAAGGCAAAACCATCAGCAGCACCTTTAATCTCACTTTCTGACAGACTTATTTACATATTGGAGATTGTTTACAGCCTATAATAATTATTAATATTGGTACAGTCTACAGATACTGCTAGGTGCATCGCATGTGCTGCTGTTGAAGCCCTTGGCAATTCCCAGCCTTTATGTGTTTAGCACAAAGGCACTTCCATTGCCCAATTTTCCCTGTCAACAGTGTTATTGGTGTGGAGTGCACGAAGTATCCATAACGATTGCAAGGTTATCGTTTGAGAGACGTAAAATTAGACGAGGCGATGAGCGATAATTCAAGAAATTAGTAAACGCTCATGATTGAATAAACCAGTGATCAAACTTTGTATTTACACATATCATGTGTTGTCCTCTGACAACATAAGACGCATGGCATTTGACAGGATGTTTTTATTTGACACAAAAACATACTAACATCGGTTGAAGTGTTCTCTTCTTCTTGTTTACAAATTTCAGTACAGCACGTGTCGCGAGGTATTCTGGGAATGTAAACCATCGTGTCATGTGAAACAGCTTTTATGATTGGCTATTATTTCCGCCAACACGTTCTGAAAATATATGTCAATCAAAATATTGGCCAATCAAATGATTTGTTATTAAAGAGGGAAGTCCGATCATTTTCACGCATGCTCCGTGCGCTCAGCTTTTGTTGACTAGTAGTAGAGGCTCCGTATTCGTATGAAATTTGTCCAGAAACCATTTACAGTTTATCTGCTGTATGCCTGTCATTGGTATTCAGCAGTGAAACCACCATAATGGTGAGTAACATTAATATGTTCCTAATGAGACACTTCCTTGTGTGGCTTCCACTGTTATCTGGTTTTGATTTTTCCAAACCCTGTTTATTCTTCAACGCTACAGTGAACCATTCACTCAGCTCAGGCCCCTGGATTTGGTACTATTTTTGGCATCCCAAAACACTCCGTGGTCGTGAGGTCCAGGGCATCATTACAGATTTGTTGTGATTTTGTACCATATCATTTATAGAAACACCAATATGTTTGATAAAAATACAGCATCAAGAAATGGAAATGAAAAGAAAAAGAACCCCACATTTTTTTGCATCCCATCGACCCCTGGCCTTAAAAAAATTCAAAGACCCCTGGATCTGAGTATGAAACATAAAACTTAATTTAATTGACTAAATCAACTGCACAGGGGATTTTGGTGTTTTTATATAATGCATATTTTGTTAAATAATCACACAAGTCAAATTTATCAGTTTAATTTTCATTTTGCTGAACTTTCTGAGGATTAAAATAGCAAATGTATCATGTTTTTTTTTTTTAATTTTCACTCGTGCTCTTGAAAATGTGATGGCATTTGGATTGATATATTCTGACTTGTATGTTTGTGAAGGCAGTAACAACTCTAGTTCTGCCACAATACAGTATTTAATTATGTGCTTGGCTTCATATTTGCATGGGGAATATTCATCATTTCCCCTTTTCAGTGTTTTGCAAGGGTTCTGTTGTGATATCTCACCATATAGAAATGTTCACAGGGTTTTATTACACCTGAATCGGTTACTTTGTCACAGAAGGGACAAGGATGGAACAAATGTCCATAATTTTCAGAAATCTTTAAAAACCCTTTGAAAAAGTTCAAGGGAACACATGACACTGAATGACTGGAAATTCTGTTTCATATTTGAAAGACAATGTAAAACATCTTACAATAATCATGACAACATCTGTCGTTGTTTTTTAACATGAAAGATTTATAATTATTTGTAATATCCATTTTTTACTTTGAAGCTTATGAGTATTGACATCTGCACTGTTAATGTTAGTACATTTATAGATGCAGGTGAGTCAACAACTGTATATGCATATATATATATATATATTGATTAGTTAATATTGTAAGGTGTTATTAAGTACTTCAAACATGGCCCATGACTAGATGGACCTGTGCCCCAATCACTCGCTGTCACTGAGGTTTTATACTCATAATAATATGGCAGACTTAATAAAATTTGCCAAATGGATGTAGCATTAGGATTTACATTATCAGGTGAACCACAATAAAAAAAGATGTAAGCTGTTAAGCAGGATTTGATAAATTACTGGTTGGGCTGAGCACTGTGGCCCATGGATCCCTTGTTACCTTTATGATATAACTGTTTAATACCTTTGTTGATAGGGTATTTTATTCACAAAGGTTAATTTTTGTTTTGATTTTTCCCTATTGCAAAATTTGAAACCCTTTTAAAACATAAAGCCAACCAGAATACCACAACAGCAGCTTACAGGTCTACATCAGCACCAAAGAGAAACACAAAATTCCCATGGCTGAGCTACACAGAAAACTAGTAGCAATCCTAATGTTCTTATTAAGTGATAATTACAAATAACTAAAGTACTGGTTCACATAATTTAATTTTTAAAAATTTCAGATTTCTTACAAATACTTCTTGGATAGGTTGTGAAATTTTTACTTTGACACTAGTGACAGACTTACTGTAAAGTATAGCAAAATTTATCCCAATTTAGTCAGGTGTCTGATCCTTTTCAGTAATGTATGTCCAGGATCAGTATATTATCTGTATCTTGAAATTGCCATGGAATGTAACTCTGCACATTTGATCTTCATGTTTTGTGTTTGTTGCTCCTTCTTCAAGTGATTGGTTAATTTATTGCACTACCCATGCAAAGTAGTATTATTAACACCTTTCTCTTTATTGGAGGAAAAGCCAAAAACATGTTAGGGAACTTGAAGCTTATGTCAACCCATAACAACAATAACAGCAATAATAATATACTTTTTTGTCTTTTCAGGATTTTCAAGACACTGGTGAGTATCAGCCCTTTTTTTTAACCTAAAAAATGATATGTACAGTTTTATTAGCTCAGCTGACTTTCAGTCATGCTGGGCTATAGTGATGGGTCTTTGTCCGGCGTCCTTCCGTCTGTCCGTCCGGCCAGCCGGCCGTTAGCAGGGCACAAATCGTAACCATAGGAGCTAGGGCCATGAATCCTATGCAGTCTTAGAGGTTCTAAAAAGATCTCCTTGCAAACCTGAAATTAGGTCACTGCGACCTATATTCTCGAAGTTATGGGGTGTGTTTGCACCCCCCAGAAATAATTCTTTTAGCCAAAATTTTCATCCCAAACCTTCCATCTTTCACAAACAGCTCACCTACCAACAGGGGAAGAACCATAATTATTTTGAGGTCACAGTGTCAAAGGTCAAGGTCACATAACCAACTTCTTTGAAAGCCTCAGGATGCATTTTAAGCCAAACCTTTCATCCCAATTCTTTGATCTTTCACATATAGCTCACCTACTAAGTGGGAGAAGAATCCTATAGATGTTGAGGTCACAAGGTCAAAGGTCAGG
The DNA here is from genome assembly GCA_026874595.1 of Sipunculus nudus. Taxonomy (NCBI): domain Eukaryota; kingdom Metazoa; phylum Annelida; class Sipuncula; order Golfingiida; family Sipunculidae; genus Sipunculus; species Sipunculus nudus. The sequence continues at coordinate 68,388,371 of CM049315.1, forward strand.
GTCACAGGATCCACTTCTTTGAAAAGGTTGTGGACACATTTCAAGGTAGACCTTTCATTCCAAAACCTTTCAGCACTGATATCGCTTCTCTGCCAACTGGGGAAAAGACCTGTTGATTTGAGGTCAAAGGTCAAGTTCACAGCACCCTCTTCTTGCGTGGAGTCATTTTCAGGCAAACTTTCCAATCTATACTTTCCATCTGTCATATATGGCTTACCTACCAATAGGAGAAGAAGCCTATTGATGTTGAGTTCAAAAGATCAAAGGTCAAGGTCACAATATTGTTCTAAATGCTTGTGAACATATTTCAAGTGAAACTGTTCAACCCAAACCTTCAGTCTTTCACATATGCCACATCTATGCATCACTGAATTTGATTCAAACTTGATTCTTAACAGGAGGTTAAAGGTTGCAGGTCTAAGTTATTCACTCATTGGTTGCCAAGTAATTACACCTGGCCAGATGTAAGTGGTTAGTAGTTACCCATCATTTAGAAAGAATCCAGTTGATATGTGGACAAAAGGCCAAGGTCATAGGTCAGGGATGTTCACAATAACTTATTTTGTAGACCATCTCTATTTTTCTTGTTTTCTTGTATATATAACCATATGGCACTCACAACTGGTACATCTCACTATGTGCCCATAATTGTCAGTGACACTTGTGATATATGACTCCCTTTTGTATCAGCTCATGGAGTGATAAGGATATATCATTAGTGCATAACAAAAACACTTGTTGCTGGAATGCTTTGGCCAGGCATTAAGACCATGAGAGTTAAGTGTTAAGTTTAGCTACTGATTTATAAAATGATGGGAACATTTTGCAGTTTACATCATGGAATCATAACAATAAACTTAGTTTTTCTAGATATCTGAATATTATTATACAAATCATCAGATATACCAGCAAGTGTTTGTTCTGATAATATGTGGGTCTGTACCTGGATTTAGGATGGCTTTATTTGATTACAAGACTCTTAGTGATGCTTTCTGCATTTCTTTTCTTTTGGGTTTTTTTTCAGTTTACCTACCCTGCTGACCCCATTGAATAACAAGCTGATAATTAAAACAAATTGGACTTGCACTTTTTACATTTGCATGTTCATAAATCTGATATGAGAGCTCTCCAACCTGATCATGCCTTTTGAATTGTTTTGGACATTCATAACTGTTATATTCTTTGAAGCAATTGCTACAAGTTTAGTGTCTTATTGGAGGATGTGTGATATCAAATGTCAGACTTGTCAGAAAACCATTATGTCTGCGAGGTAGCCATTTTAGAAATCCTTTTGCCAGGGCAGTTTCTGTGATTTTTTTATGATGTTTGGTCCCTTTTAGAGGATGTTTGTTGTTCAATTTCCAACCTGTCAGAAATCCAATATGGCCTCCAGGAAGCCATCTTTAAATTCCTTTAGAACATCTTATCTCAAGAACTATTAAAGTGAATGCAGTGGGATATATATATATATGTAATCTTATATTTGGTCAAAGATTTCTTAATAAATATGACCATTTATGAAAGCTCAGTACAGTTGGCTTGTATTGAATAAAAATTAATATGGAAGCACTCGTTTCACAATAATTCTTGCATGGATTTCCTTGATCTTTTGCTATATTTTGATCTTATATGTGGCCTGTGTGGTATTCCTTTTGAGACTGACAGGTATCGAGCAAGCTGTGGGATTAGTTCCTGATAGCTCAACAACCATACATTTTGCCTCAGACCATCATTCACTATGTTTAAACCAGACATATATGATAAGAATTTATGGCAATGTAGAAAGTTTAAACAAAATTGGCATATAGGTTCTGCAACAATTTTACTAGAAGTTGTGAATTGCAGCCCATGATGTCGCAGGTCATGCTTGGCAGCTGAGCGTCATGACCCATGGGTCACTTGTTTTTAACCTTACAAGAAAAAAATAATAGGATTTACATGTTATGGATTATGCAGGTCATTTGTATTATTAAAACATTTTGAGTGTAACCGTACATACATCACTAGAGTGTGCATTAAATAATGATAGTGATACAGCTCACTGTGGGTCTATGACAACTTTAGAAAATAGAAGCTTATGGTATGAACTAGTCATATTAATTGATCACACATCATTTTGACAAATGTCTTATATTGTTAAAGATTTTGAATATACAGGTAAACATTATACATACATTATGTATTCAGCTTTTATGTATTGTTTAAGGTTGGGATGAGGAGCTTGTTGTCAAGGAGGAAAAGGAGGATGAGCTTGATGTGCTGCAGGCGTACTCTGATCTGGAGCAGGGTGAGAGTGGCAGCAGCTCCCAGCAGGGCACCATGCCTGCCATACAGGTAAGATATAACAGTCAGACAGCTCCCTGCAGGGCACCATGCCTGCCATACATGTAAGATATAACAGTCAGACAGCTCTGTCATACATGTAAGATATAAGTCAGACACCTCCCAGCAGGGCACCATGCCTGCCATACATATAACATATTACAGTCAGACAGCTCCCAGCAGGGCACCATGCCTGCCATACATCTAAGATATAACAGTCAGACAGCTCCCAGCAGGGCACTATGCCTGCCATACATGTAAGATATAACAGTCAGACAGCTCCAAGCAAGGCACTATGCCTGCCATACATGTAAGATATAACAGTCAGACAGCTCCATGCAGGGCACCATGCCTGCCATACATGTAAGATATAACAGTCAGACAGCTCCATGCAGGGCACCATGCCTGCCATACAGGTAAGATATAACAGTCAGACATCTCCCAGCAGGGCACCATGCCTGCCATACAGGTAAGATATAACAGTCAGACAGCTCTGCCATACATGTAAGATATAACAGTCGGACAGCTCCATGCAGGGCACTATGCCTGCCATACAGGTAAGATATAACAGTCAGAAAGCTCCATGCAGGGCACTATGCCTGCCATACATCTAAGATATAACAGTCAGACAGCTCCATGCAGGGCACCATGCCTGCCATACATGTAAGATATTACAGTCAGACAGCTCCCAGCAGGAGACCATGCCTGCCATACATGTAAGATATAACAGTCAGACAGCTCCCAGCAGGGCACCATGCCTGCCATACATGTAAGATATAACAGTCGGACAGCGCCATGCAGGGCACTATGCCTGCCATACAGGTAAGATATAACAGTCAGAAAGCTCCATGCAGGGCACTATGCCTGCCATACATGTAAGATATAACAGTCAGACAGCTCCCAGCAGGGCACTATGCCTGCCATACAGGTAAGATATAACTGCCAGACAGCTCCCAGAGGGCACAATGCCTGCCATACAGATAAGATATAACAGTAAGCTCTCAGAGGGCACCATGCCTGCAAAACAGGTGATATATAACAGTCAGTCAGACAGTTCCCAGGAAGGAACCATGCTCCCCTTATAGGTCAGATATATGAGACAGACAGCTCTCAGCAGAGAACTTTGCCTGCCATATAGGTAAGATATAACAGACAAACAGACAGCTCTTAGGAGGGCACCATGCGTGCCATTTAGGTAAGATATAACAGACAAACAGACAGCTCTCAGCAGGGCACCTTGCCTGCCATATTGGTAGGATATAATAGACTAACAGACAGCTCTTAGGAGGGCACCATGCCTGCCATTTAGGTAAGATATAACAGACAAACTGACAGCTCCCAGCAATGCACCATGATGTGCAGGTCTGATACATCAGTCCTGCAGTACGGGTTAGATAAAGCAGTCAAATAGGTCCAAACAGGGCATCATACCCAATGTACAGGTCAGATATATCAGTCAAATAGACAGCTCCCAGCAAGGCATCACTGTCACACCCTGGAAGGAATGGACTTTCCAGGTTCTTTTAAATGGTGGACTAATCTGGCTGAAACTCACACATAAACTCAAAAAGATGAAAAAGATCGGAGTAACAAAAATAATGGAAGTATATTAAACTCAAACTTACAGTTCTCTGGAGAGGTGTTCCACAGACATGATATGAAGATCCTTATAGTCCATATGATTACACTTATTCACTGAGTCCTGTTTAATCCTGAATGTACACTACCGTAAAATCTCCACTTAAAACCGCGTTTAATCAAGAAATTCAAAATCTTGAAATCAGGATGATTTCCTGAAAGCACTGTGCGGTTTATACTAGAAGGGTTTCCTGAATATCTTCCTGAAAGACATCGTTTTGGGGCCGGCGAGTGGGCGATAATATTGCAACTTTCGAAGGCCGTTCTTAGCAGCAGTCTCGCATGAATGGGAGCCGTGTGTAAATGTATTATATACGATTATTTGTTAATTATAAATTAAATATTGCTGATTAGTTTTCGTGTGATATATAACTTGTTATAAAATTTTGGTAATTGTCACCAAATAATACGTTTACAACAACCTTGTCTTGTACCATGACTGAGACGGGCCCCGACCCAGTCATGCACGCTACGTAACGGAAAGTATCTGCAGCGCGACCCCAAACCAGGGTCGCGCATAATGAAAGGAAAACCCGAAAATTCTGAACCGTTCAGACTGAATAATTTACTGCGAAGGAAAGACCAAATGGTATATGACATTTTGGCGGCTAAAAAACATCTTCATATAACGCAGTATTTACGATAATTACCTAGCATACAAGACATGTCTAGCATATTATCGTGTCACTTAATGTGCTAACTCCCCATACACAGGTCCTCCGTCTATGTGTACAATGATCAAGTAGAACACACTCAAGTAGTGTGTTTTATGATATTTATTAAAGCCATATTTGACCTTGTTTGTTTATTTTGTGCACAAAATAAGACTTGTATTCGGTCATTCCGCACCTAGTTTGAGCGGGTGCCTGCAGATACATTACTGGTTCACTCGTCCACAACGTTGTATGGATGTAACTTGTGAAAGGGATGTCAACTCGTGACCACGACAAACAACAACCCTGCTGTAACACACAGCGGCACACCTCGTTGGGCATGGTCAAGCAAAATTGAAATAAAAGCCTACTTTAAACCCATTTGCGGCATTATTTAGCAATGATTATTTGTTTAAAACATAAAAAGAATAAAAAGCTGACATCGTAAGGAGTCGCACAATGGCAGACGATCGTTTTAAAATCAAGGTTGAGTGCCGCCATGTGCTGAAACGCCCCGGTATTCTGCTAAGAATATTTTGAACGGCTGTACCCGGTGGGTGGTAAACAGAACAGCAACCTATTTCGTCCCAGCGTGCCTTGCGTGAACACTGCCTTGACAAAATGCCTCCTCACACGGAAACTTTCTTCAGGAAAAAAACTTGCTTACCCCGACAGGCCACTTTAATTTTACCTTAACATCACTCGTTATCAAGCGTCATGTTTCCTATACATGCGTATCTTGACAAGGTAACTTCAATTTCTTTGATATTTAGTTAAGTTGACCAGTGATGTTTTCAAACGCGCCAGCAAATTGTGACATGGAGCGATGTCAACGTACGATGTGACGATGATAATACCGAAGTAACCGGTATGAAATTGATTTGAACTTCCAAGTAATTCCAGAAAATGGAATTTTCATCAAAAATTTATAGAATTAAAATATACAGTGACGAGAAATGGATCAGCAGAAATTTTTTTTTTTTCAAAATATAATGACAAATCAGTAGCAAACAAGAATACGGCACAGATATAAAATCTGTATAAACAGGCAGAGGTTCACCGGCCCTTACGTCTTCCCAAACTCCATGCTTGAGTGACCCTGCAAAAAAGTGTTATGATGTGTTTAAATTAAATGCCCAAGGAATTTAAAAGTGGACAGGAATGGCCGAGTCGCAACCTACGCGTGTTCATTTCTAGATGATAGCTTCATTGTGTCTTTTGTCAAATCATTCCGTAGCGAAAGTTGGTGCGGTTTAAAAGGGGGGTTCTTAGTATTTGAGCCCCTCGCGATGTCTCACCTGGAATTTCGGCGAAGTCTGGGTGCGGTTTTAATCGGAAGTGCGGTTTTAAGTGGAGATTTTACGGTACACAAAAAGTTCAATTGGCAACATGGCTGCTGGTCACCTGATCATTACACATGTGACTTGGGTATGCACTCCTGACACTTCTTGAGTCCAGGCTGCTTATCTCTGTATACACAGGCACTCACTTGAGCTTCTCGCTGCTAAACAGAACCGGCTTGACACAGTCTCCACCGAACTAAGTGAATACACTGAAAAATTGGCTTTCAGCCTTCTCTGAAACATCACTTAGACAATGTCTGTCACTGCAGTATAATCCTGGATGTATCCAACACTCTGTATCCGAATATGCCACCACACAACGAAATTTGGTACCATACACAAAGATCAGCATATCAGTTATCCTGGTCTGTTTGCTGGGCTTCACTATGGCAGTACTCATCGGCTGTTTACAAGGGCTTCTGTAAACATGACCCTCTCAAGTCTGTTAGAGAGATCTACATTGGTAGCCCGCATACACTGACATTCTATACACCGGGAAATCGTCCTTCAGCTGATCAGACAGTCTCAGACCCTCCTCTAGACCATCAAAAACAATCAAGTGTGCTGACCTAAGAGTTTGTGTTATTTCTCTAGCCTCTACCACTTATATACACCTGCTTATGTCACACATGCTGACCCCTTTTGACCTGTCACCCAACAGTATTATGTGGCCTGTCATTAATTACATGAATCCCAAAATGGACATGCCTCTAGAGACCAAAGCATTGGAAAAATCAAGTATGCAGGTGGGTTGCCTTTGAAGTTTACAGAAAACAATGCCACAACAGGAAACTGACCAATTCTCACAGAATTGCAACTGCACTGAAACCAACATCAAACAAACCACCTGGTCTAAACCTACGTCCACACGCAAACATCGATACATGATACTACATATTAATATACAACAAATTATAGAAACAATCATCTGGCTATACTATTCTAACTTGAATGTGCAATAAAATAAGTGAGTCACTGTTCTCTGGTGATAATCATGCCTGCAATACAAGCAAAGTGTTTATGAGAGTTGGTCCATCATTTTCTACACAGCTCTAATGGGCACATTTGTGAAATCTCAACCCAGCAAAAATTCCAATATAATCTTAAAAATTACTGGAGATTTATGCCTGATATACACATTTCATATTTGCAAATTGTTCAGTATTATAGAAAATTTATCCCTTAAATACCTATATATATTTTATTAATTTTACTACAATTCTGCAGGTTTTCAAGTTGTAATCAGCTATAAGATTTCAAAAAGTTTCCTGTTTGAAATAAATAATTCAGCAGTTTATAGTGTTATCACATAGGAAAAATTCATGGGTGAGCCTTAGGTCCTTGGGCCCCTGTTATCTTATGCAGAGTGAAGATAGCTTCGGTAAAGAGCTGAGTTTCTATGATCAGGATGACGGCAGCTGTAGTAGTCATTCTGACAAGATGGCATCCGCAAACAATGCAGGACGCAAGACATCGGAAACCCTGCAGCAGCTGTACTTTTCTTCAGTGAAGGAGGGGATGGGTAAGTAATGAACAAATTTATGATATTTTTAAATGCTTCCATATGTTACTTACCTGTACTTGATAATAACCTTCAAGTGAAATTATTTTATGTATATTTTATTTAGATGGTGGGGTCATTTTAGTTACAGCAGTTCGAGGAAATAAAAGATCTGTATTTTTGCCTGTATTTACCTGACATACATATATGTCCAAAGTAAATGGCACAAAACATGTGGACACATCTTCAGGGGACAATGAAAACTAAAACACAGGCACTATGATATGTGGAGTCATCTTCAGGGGACAATGAAGACTTAACAACAGGCACTATGATATGTGGAGACATCTTCAGGGGACAACGAAAACATTTAGAAGGCAAGCATGAAGGGGACATAACTTCCACAATTTTGCCTGTTATTATTATTTTTGGTTGAATGATCTAGATTTTTTTTTCTTGTTTAATAAACCAACTACAGTCTCATTTCACAGATTAAAGTGTGCATGGATTTAATTTAAGCTGATACATTATCCTTGATTTGTGTGCACAGTAGAAAGTAGAAGGTCCTTTTCATTTTTGCAGCCACCTGTGAGCATTGTGGGAATGTGGGCATCAAGCATGCCTTCTACTCTAAGTCAAAGCGGTTCTGTAGCATGGCCTGCTCTAAAGCATACTCATCAGCCCAAAAGGTAGGTGTTATCATAGTGAGCAGTGTTCATGTAGAGTGGGATTAATTACCTGCATATTAAATGATTAGCTCACAAGCCGTGTTGTAATTATAATATTGATGTCTCAAGAGATATAGATCCTTAGATAACTGCAGCTGGTCTCAAAGCAGCACATATATATATACACTCAATGTATGTCATAACAAGCTGCAGTTATGTCAGTTACAGTAATAATGGACAAAAATGTGTGATCAGGTCATCATTATATTTTTACTCATGACTTCTTGGATATTTTGAGGCATGATTACATTGGTCCTGGCACAGGCCCAAAAATAAGGCCAACAAGAGTGGGTGGCCGATGTTTAAAATTTGGATGCACAGTTTGATACTATGTTCTCATTGGTCTTGATTACAATTCTTTGCTCTGTGCCCCCCTGGTGGTGTAACTCGGAGAACTGATGTGTGAGGAAGGTAGTGGGATTAAGATGTTGTTCTGCATGTACTGTTCTCTCATAGTTTTAATAAATTTGATTCCCTGATTATTGTTGCAGGTGCAGGTTAGTATTCTGTTCACTGTCGTAAGTTGGGTACATTCCTCAGGTTTCTATCGCAACTTAGGGTTTTCAGTGAATTTTCAAGTTGAAAATAGATTCCACAAGAATGAGTGAAATTGGTTTAGTGGAACAGTGTATAAAAGCTTGAAACCTGTCTCTGATCATCAGTCAAATGTCAGGTCACTGTAGACAGTGTGAACATGAAACTAAATGTTTAAGCTTTATCAGTGATGGCACTAATTATGGTCTTACAGAAAGTGGTCAATGCGAGGAAAAACAAAGTGACACCGCCCAAAACCAAAGCTGTAACGACCCCTCCCCCTATGAAGACTGGTAAGCAGTGTATTATTTCCATGACACCAACATAGTTCTCATAATTGATAATTTATGATATTTTTATATTTTTACTACATATGATAATTTATGATAATCTTTTCACCTTTAAATAATATGTAATATTAAAATGTACTACATGAAGAAGAGGTTTAAAGTATGACTTTGGCCTAAAACATTATATTTATGTTTTAGTGAATTATCTGTAGATTTAATTCAAGCTTGTGTGACCATCAAGTTTCTGCTTCAATACAAGCCTTAAAACTTTACAGATGTTTACAGATGAGCAGATTAAGCAGCTATGCAGTTCTACAGATAAGTAATCAAATGGCAGTGGCCCTATTGAAGTGAAAGCTTATCATGCCCAGAATTTAAAACTTGATATAAAGAAAACAAAATTTTCTTTACTAAAATTCTGCATACATTATTTGTACACAGTGGAAGAGGGGCTTTCTCGGACATATATTCAGCATTGTGTTTGATCCAGTTCTCATGTTTCTACCAGACTGATTCCGTTGTCAAATATAGTATGAAACTTCTTATTTCAGTGTCCAAGAAGTTTGACTGGGGAGACTACATGAATGACAACAAACTGGCTGCCCCTGTTCATTGCTTCAGACATGTAAGTATAAGTAGCATGACCTGTAATTTTTATGCATATGGTTATATACAGTGGAACCCCAGGTTCTGACCACCTTTGGGACTGACCAAAGTGGTGGTAATTGTGGGGGTGGTTACAATTGTGGGGTGGTCACAAGGCGGGGTTCCACTGTACTTATATGCAATACTGAATGTCTTTGTGATAATGACGTAGATGTATCAGCATATTCTGATTGGTTTGTCCAAATTAGATAGAATTAGGCACTGGACTGCTCCTTGTCAATATTTATGTCTCCCAGCCCCCCCCCCCCCCCCCACTCACCAAAACCATATTTCATATTTTTCAGGCTGCTCTGAGTGATATGGGAACACTTGGTATTTCACATTTTTCAGGCTGCTTTGAGAAACATATCGGATAACATTGTTTTGTACATTTTTCAGGCTGCTCTGAGTGACATGTGGGATAACATATTGTATTGTATTTTTTTTAGGCAGCTTTGAGTGACATGTGGGATAACATTGTTTTGTACATTTCTTCAGGCTGCTTTGAGTGACATGTGGGATAATATTGTGTTGTTCATTTTTCAGGCTGCTTTGCATGACTTGTGGGATAATATTGTATTGTTATTTTTTCAGGCTGTTTTGAGTGACATGTGGGATAATGTTGTGTTGTTCATTTTTCAGGCTGCTCTGAGTGACATGTGGAATATTATTGTATTGTACATTTTCAGGCTGCTCTGAGTGACATGTGGGATAACATTACAGTAGGTATGAAGGTTGAGGTCCCAAACAGAGACTGTGATCTGCCAACACCTGTCTACTGGATTGCTGCAGTCATTAGGATTGCAGGTATGTACATCCTCTACTTGATTATATTGATTTTGATATGGATTAAATCCATTTATGTGGACCTGAGGTGAATAGATTCTATCCAGTTCTCAACATGAAAAAGGATGTAGATATCTGAAACAGCAGAAGTAAAGGGTTTGTTAAAAATATGGTTCATGCATGGTCTGGATAAAATAAAAGAAAGGAATTGCTGATAACATATCCACAGTATTTGGGCAGAATAAGCTGTTATCACTCAGGCACACCACACAAAATGTTATTTTGATTTTCAGTTGAAATTCACTGATTTTTAGCTTCAGTTTCTCTGACATTCCTTTCAAGTAAATGCAATAAAAATAAAAAAAAAGTTTCATTAAAAAAAAAAAGAATTTTTTTTATGATGGATAGCAATTTTGATATAATGATGTTGTCCCCTGATTATAAAGTCATTCATTTTAAGTTCTACTATAAGTCAACTCAGTATGTAATCACCAATCACTTGTCTGTCCAATCTGTTGTATTTCCATTAACAAGGCACATTTTGTAACCATTATAGCTGTGTCTTGATGTTCAGGTTACAGGGTGCTCCTGAGGTATGAAGGATTTGGAGGGGACCCCAGCCGAGATTTCTGGTTAAATCTGGGGAAAGGGAATGTTCATCCAGTGGGATGGTGTGCAACTAACCGCAAGCCACTGGTACCCCCGAAAAGTAAGTGTTATACTTGTAGTCTTGGGAAACTAAAGGTTGGGTGTTATATTTTTACTTAAACATGGGAAAAAGATATTAACCTGTTGCCATAAACCCTTGAATTCTTTCATGTGGAAAAATTTTTAAATTTTAATATTAAAATTGATGGTGGCAGTAACTCTTTGTCCCTCAACTGAACTGTGGATACTCATTTTATACAGTGAACCTTCTTGTGTCAAAGTTGTCATGACCCTCAGAAAACTTTGACACATCTGAGGTTCATCACAAGCGGGTTTAATTTGGTTATAATGTAACTAGAGTTGTCTGTAATATCAAGTCTGTAGCTTCGACATAAGCGGGGTATTTGACTTAAGCAAGTTCAACACAACAAGGTTTTACTGTACCTTGTTTTGGTCTTGGAGTGTTGGGAATGATGCCAGGTTTGTCCTAAGGAGGGTTTTGTCCCATTTTGTCATGTAAATCCTGAGGAATTTGACATCATTTGGAAAATTTCACAAAAGTTTTATCTCTTGCCATCTTATGGAAACTATGCCTGTGTACCCAGTGGGTGAACTTGGCCTAGGTAAATCCTATCCTGGAAGAACAAGTCCTTTACAAGAATGGATTATATGACAGTAATACCTAACAAGCAGAGATTGTTTTAATGTGTTTTTTTTTAAATGGTGCTTCCATGGATATGTAAAACAGAGGCCTCATGATATCCAAGGATGTGCAGTTGATGTATTCAGGAGGATGATGGTTGAATTAGTAAAAAATGTTCTTGAAAGAACAAATGGAGAATTTTATAACAAGTTGTATTGAATAGTCCAAAATAATAAATGCAAATTTAAATGCATTACAGTAAATATATGTAGAAGATACAATTATAAAGGAAGTCTGTGATATTGAGTTAATGCACATTTCTGTAAAGCATATTGCTGTCAAATGAAGATGTCCCATATGTTTGTGTCAGGAGTAAATATGCTGACCAATATGAGATGCTCAGACTTGCCTATTCCTTTTATTAATACAGCTATTGAGAATAAATACGATGACTGGAAGGAATTTCTAGTGAAGCGGCTGACGGGGGCACGCACCCTGCCCAATAACTTCTACAGTCAAGTACAGGAAGCGCTGCACGACACACCGCTGAAGCCGGGAATGATGGTGGAGGTTGTGGACAAGACGTGTGTGTCAGCCATGAGAGTGGCAAAAATTGATGAGATAATTGGCAGCAGGCTCAAACTGCAGTACACTGACTCCCATGTAAGTAATTACATATGATTCTATGCCTATAACAGTTAAATTATTTTACTGAACTGGAAAATGCAAAACACAAAAAAGCAAAATTTTATCTAAATCTTATTATTATTTCATCTTTCAGTAAATAAGTGTCTGAGTGGCTAGAGCAAATAGGTAATTTTTGGAGGAGTTTGAAAACTATTGACCTTGACCTAAACCTTCAGGGTCAAATCTGTGAAATTCTAGGGTTATCATGACCCTAATAACTGTGTGAACAATAAGTGCAGTATTTTTTTCTTCTATTTTCACCACAAGTTCTTTCCATCACAATCTTGGAGAATGATGAAACCTGGTGACCTTGCCCTTTATCTTCGAAGTCAAATCTGCCAAAATATAGAATTATTGCCAACTCCTTAACTTATGAAGTTCTTTAAAAAATTGGTTATCCTGACCTCAGTTAGGTAAAATCTGCAGATTTATATGTTTTCTGTATCACCATAACTTTTTAGATATCGCATATTTCCCCCTCAATTGAGAGATGGTCCATGTGGTGGGAAACATACCTGTTTTGTGCTTGCAAAAACAAAACTGTTCTAGTTTTCTACTGAAAAGAAAAATATTTTAAAAAATTCAATTTTGAGGTAGGGGGACCAACATTGACTTGCATTGCTTGGGAAACCAATGATAATGTTGTTCATGTGTCACTTAAGCATGTATTGTTCATATCTGATACCTCATACATTGTCGGTTAATTTTTGTAGATCGAACAGGATCAGTTCTGGTGTCACATGAAGTCGTCCCTTGTCCATCCAGTTGGCTGGTCCCAGATGGTTGGGCACAAGTTACGAGCATCTCCAGGTCAGTATGTCAGGAAGTTAAACAGGTCAGTGTTACAAACATCTCAAAGCCAGTATGTCACGATGTGAACGACTAACGTCAGTGTTACGAGCGTCCCCTGGTCAGTATATCTGGACAAAAAATGATTGGTCAGTGTCATGAGCGTCCCCAGGTCATTATTTCAGAACGTAAAGCAATAACCTCAGTGTCAACTTAACCGGACAGTTGGGCCAGTAAGTAAAAGGGTAAGACTGGCCCTACCATGAAACTATGGTCCATATGTAGTCCATAATATTCAAAGTAAAATCTGTGTTTCATATGTTTAAATAATGCTTAAAAAAAATAATCAAAGTCCTTGTTTTAATATATTGATAATTCTTTGATGATTACAAATTTTCAAATTAATATTCTGCATTCCTGATTAATATAAGGAAAAAAGCCAATATCTACAGAACCGATACAGGGTACAAGGCTAGTTCGAGCATTCCTTTCCATCACATATAAGGGTATGCTTGATACAGGGTACAAGGCTAGTTTCAGCATTCCCTTTCATCACATATACGGTATGCTTGATACAGGGTACAAGGCTAGTTTCAGCATTCCCTTTCATCACATATATGTTATGCTTGATACAGGGTACAAGGCTAGTTTCAGCATTCCCTTTCATCACATATACGGTATGCTTGATACAGGGTACAAGGCTAGTTTCAGCATTCCCTTTCATCACATATACGTTATGCTTGATACAGGGTACAAGGCTAGTTTCAGCATTCCCTTTCATCACATATACGGTATGCTTGATACAGGGTACAAGGCTAGTTTCAGCATTCCCTTTCATCACATATACGTTATGCTTGATACAGGGTACAAGGCTAGTTTCAGCATTCCCTTTCATCACATATACGTTATGCTTGATACAGGGTACAAGGCTAGTTTCAGCATTCCCTTTCATCACATATACGTTATGCTTGATACAGGGTACAAGGCTAGTTTCAGCATTCCCTTTCATCACATATACGGTATGCTTGATACAGGGTACAAGGTTAGTTTCAGCATTCCCTTTCATCACATATACGGTATGCTTGATACAGGGTACAAGGCTAGTTTCAGCATTCCCTTTCATCACATATACGGTATGCTTGATACAGGGTACAAGGCTAGTTTCAGCATTCCCTTTCATCACATATACGTTATGCTTGATACAGGGTACAAGGCTAGTTTCAGCATTCCCTTTCATCACATATACGGTATGCTTGATACAGGGTACAAGGCTAGTTTCAGCATTCCCTTTCATCACATATACGTTATGCTTGATACAGGGTACAAGGCTAGTTTCAGCATTCCCTTTCATCACATATACGGTATGCTTGATACAGGGTACAAGGCTAGTTTCAGCATTCCCTTTCATCACATATACGTTATGCTTGATACAGGGTACAAGGCTAGTTTCAGCATTCCCTTTCATCACATATACGGTATGCTTGATACAGGGTACAAGGCTAGTTTCAGCATTCCCTTTCATCACATATATACGTTATGCTTGATACAGGGTACAAGGCTAGTTTCAGCATTCCCTTTCATCACATATACGGTATGCTTGATACAGGGTACAAGGCTAGTTTCAGCATTCCCTTTCATCACATATACGGTATGCTTGATACAGGGTACAAGGCTAGTTTCAGCATTCCCTTTCATCATGTATACGTTATGCTTGATACAGGGTACAAGGCTAGTTTCAGCTTTCCCTTGCATACCATATACTTCATGCTTTATGCTAGGTTAAATACTAGTTCCATTTTTCTTCCTTAACACATAACACACTTTACACAGGGAACAAGTCAAATTTCAGTTTCCATGCTACTAAATACAAGACCAGCTTGATAGGGGTAAAGTGAACTTTCTGTTACCTGTGTTGTAGAATAGGCTGCAGTTTGTAGTGAATATGTTTGTCTCAGATTTCGACCACTATTCTCACTTTTAAACCTGATGTACCAGTATCTGATGCTACTCTTAAATTACAATATCTCAAAAACCTTTACTGGTATTCATTCCTGATAAAATTGCAGAATAAGATATGATATACCACCTTAAAATGGTTTCCTGCAAATTTATACTTTTATAAAATTAGCTATGTTATTTATAAGGATCTTACTTCTCATGCTGGTTAGTCATGCAGTTGAGATCAATTTTTGTCACTATAGATCCTTAAAATATTTAAGTGCATATAGAAATATTATACATTTATCAATAAACCTTGCTGATATTCAAGAACCAAGATTCAGTAAATATATGTACTATGCAAATACTTAAATCGTGTCATTATAGGCATATTAAACAGTATTTTTACCAAAACTTGGAACCCTGTTCACATCTTTTGTTTTTGGAACTAAGAGAAAGGAATTGTACATGCAGGACAGACTTATTCATTATATTGTCAAATGGCTAAATTTCTGTCAAATGCAAGTTCAGCTGAGTGCCTTGACCCATGGGTCCCTTGTTTTTTTCAGAATATCGCACATCCTCCTTAAACAAAGCAGTCCTGCAGAAATTCACAAATATGGACAGTACGCCAGACATGTTTCTCAAGGTAATCTCATCTACTGTTTTTCATGCATATGAAATGGTTTATTAGCAATGTTGCAAAACTATAGAGCATCTTATTTATAGGTACAAAATTTTATTATAATACAGAATGCTTGTTAATCGGATTTCCAAAAGAGAGCAAATGTGAACACAATTTGTTTTCACAATTATTTGACAGTTTTTAAACTCCTGCCAAAACTGATCATATCTCACATGAATTGATTGAAAATGAATCTTATTTGGCCAAAAAAATAAAAGGTATGGTTCTCAGGCATGTGTGTATCAATTTTAATCCCCTGCATCCAAAATTTTTATTTTGATTTCCAATAACAACTTACCAATTTTGAGCTCAAGCTGCTTGGACATTTCTTTCAAGATAAAATAAAACAATTTTGATAAGATTTTCTTTGTTAGGTCTTTTACCCATTTAGCAAAACAGTTCTGTTATTATCATGCTTTTCCCTGATCATATAACATTTTTATAGAAACAGACAAAAAAGGTAAATAAAAAAAAGAAGAAAATTGCCCTCACAAACAGATTTCTGAAAAAAGTGCCTGAGAACCAAACCTTTTTTGTTTTGTTTTTGGCCTTGTGTGTAAGATGCATAATATAATTAAGGAAACATACACAGGACGTGTTAAAATAAAAATTAGGTGATGTTACATTGCAGTCTCCTACTCTGTGATTAAAGGGAAGAATATCCCTTAATATTCTTAAGCAAAGCTGTAAATCAGAATTTCAATATAAAGTCAGATATACCATACATAAATCCAAGAGAAATGGGTAAAACAACCTTATTTAAAAATGACCAAAGATGATTTCTGCACATTATAGTGCCCTTACCTTGTAAGCATTGCACTTTCATAACAGTTGAGTCACAGATTTCAGCTGAAATTGATCTTAATTCTTAAATTTAGATTAAATTTAATATTCTCATAAAGATAAACCAGGGATACCCATGTTTTGAATCACAGCCAGAAGACCCTCCAGGAGATGGTTTACATTTTCAAGCTGGGATGAAGATTGAGGCCATCGATCCTCTCAACCTCTCAACCATCTGTGTTGCCACGGTGATGAAGGTAATTTTATTGTACCAAGAGTAATAGGTTACCTAAAAATGGCCTTGATATCAATTACAGTAATTCAGTTTTTGCATATAAGGATTGGGGGGGGGGGGGGTTAGTGCATCCCGCTCCAGGTCCTCCGAAGAAAAGATCCAGAGGGATCTAGAGGGCCTGGACACCTCCTCAATGGGACAAGACCATAAGAACTTGTAGTCAGGTTTAAGAAGTCTGTTTCTTTAGCCCCTCTTTGACGGTTGTCACTCAAGTTATTGAGTCACCTGATCAGAGCCCTCAAAAGTATATGCCATTCCTCTTGCCTACCAGTGAGGTCATGTGTGGGGCTGAGGACCAATTGAGGTGTTAATGTTAATGAGAAAAGTTAAGTTCCCAGATTCCGCTTTGAGCAAGTCCACTCATGCTTTAGGACAAAATCATAATTGACCTGTCCACCACAGCCCAAATGCTCCGCCCTTTTAACTTATTATTATAATGAGCCCCAAAAATGCTCCTACACATATGGATTTCCATGCCCATCGTAGCGAGAGCTGATTATAACAATAATGACGTCACAAAGGGCGATGGCGCATGACGTCGTATTGACTGACGTCATCAACTGGTATCACCTGACCATTGTTTACTATATCGCAGTCATACATGAACTGTGTTGCAATATATATTGGATTATTTGTCCCATACGAATTATGTGCCAGGTAAGACATTATTCACTCGGTAGTCGGAGGAAGGGCTCCCGCAACCTATGGCCTAGAAACTTTTTATACTGTCTCCTTCGTATAATTAAATATCCCAAGAAAACATGACGACCTGGGTACTGGTAGTATTTACAGACTACACGTGTTCTGTTTGACAGAGCTCTGTCAAATTATGCAAAATTTTGTTGTTGTCAGATGATTGACGCTTTACAATGTTTAAGGTCACCTGATTGGTTGCTCCTTAGTCCCATGCTTATGTGTATTCATTGAATGAATATGCGATTAAGGTCGCATAGAGTTCATGGATAGGTCAATTGCCAGTCATATCCAATGTGACAGAACCAAATGGCATTCAGGAGTCAAAACTTTTCACATGCAGTATGAACAAGAACACGTGCACTTCAAACTGGATAGGTTTACAAGTCTTTATTTGATTCATCAGATTGTTGATTTAGTTGTGGCAGTATGAGTTCATCAGTCTGAAAATAGTCACAGATTTGTTTTCACTGGTGTGTAAAGGAAACACACATGAGCCATTTGATTGGTTCATTTTCCTTTTTCATAATTTCTGAAAGAGCAAGCAGAATGGTATGATTAAGCAAGGTCTCTGAAATTGTTGCTGCCAAAACCTTGCTTATGGGAAGATTGCAAAATGAATGGAGTTTCTAATCTTTGATGCATGTTGTCTCCTATCGTTGTAGAATGAACTCATCAATGATTCATGGCTAGTAAGCGTCACAGAATTTTATAAGTTAAAAAGTAACATGGTCATATAATTTCTTTTGCAAATCAAGGTTTTCATATGAAATCTATGAACGTTAAACACATGCACAAAGTCTGTATATCTGTATCAACTTTGTTGTTATCATTGAAAGATGCATGTTTTAACCATTGAATTATGGCAGATGCTTAATATAAACTATTAAATTATAAAACTCCTGGCTGAATATTGACCGTGTGTACTACTTGGCCTGTGGGGACTCTTGATTAAGACCTCATCAAGGTTTCTTCATGGTCCTTAGTTAATGCATGATGTACTAGAGAATTTAGCAGATAAATTCATTCATTGGTAAGTGCTCAGTAGTTGGCCTCAGTAGTAGGAGGTTCCATAATATGACTCTATTTATCCAACATATCCATTGCATTCATTTTAAATATTTTGTGTAATATTCAGGTGCTCAGAAACGACTACTTGATGATCGGGATTGATGGCTCGATGGCTGAGAACGGAGCAGACTGGTTCTGCTACCATGCCAGCTCTCCTTGTATTTTTCCTGTTGGTTTCTGTGAGATAAACGGTTTGCCACTTACCCCTCCAAGAGGTCAGTGTCTCCCTCAGAAAGTAAAATCCTCTCATAATAGTATTAATAAAAACAAAACAAATGCTGAATAGCTACATCGTATAACAGATTGCTAGAAATGATGTACATACAAGGTTTTTGCATTCGAAGATTACATTTAAGGGCTACTTGAAAATAATTTATGGCCTGAATTTGTAGGATTCACAGGGTCTGTACAAAATTTTAACATACTGAAAAAGAAATGAACTTCCTGAATTTAAATTTTTAAAGCATTAAGTTATGTGTTTTCTGAAAATCTGATAAAAACTGGTTGGAAAATTGTTAAGAAATCATGATATAAATTTTCCTATTTAAAAATAACTTTATTAATATATTCATCCCATGAAAATATCAGTAATAAATAGTTTATGCAACCAAATATTGAAATAAAAGATTTATCAATACTTTCCTAATTCCTATAAAGTATTTAAACCTTAAGATAAATTAATTCTGTCAAGAATTCCTTACGAATGCCATGATATATGACACTCTGTTGATGTGATAGATCTACAATCTGGTACCTGTGGTTATCCCCTCAAGGCCTGACAGTATACTAAAACCCTGACGTGTATGCTTGCAAGTATAGCAGTTAATGGAGGCTTAGCTATTATTAATCAAGGGTTAATGCCCTCCAATGTCAGCAGGTTTGCGTACATTAGTTAATTCTCATGCATGGTTCATTATGTTATCTGATGATTGTGTTTGTATTTGGAGATTATGCCTATAATCTATGTGTGCATATATGCATAGAAAATTGCTTGTATGGTTTTGTAACTGTAAAAATTGTTAGTCCATCAGCATAAATGCTAACATATGTGAAAACTGCCAATGTAGCAATTTTAATGCATGGGGTCTGTGTAAAGTTAGGGATTCCTGGCAAAATGACATCACTTTAGCTCATTTTTAGCTCATCTGAGCTATAGCAATGGTTCATTGTCATTTTGAAGTTTCCCTCAAATTGAAAAAAAAGTTGTTTCCATAATGCTTTCTGACAGGGTCAAGTCAGCCAAAACATAACATTTTTAGCTCAGCTGACTATAAGTCATCTGAGCTATAGTCGTGGTCCATTGTCCGTCGTCCGTCCATCCATCCGGATGTCCGTCCGTAAGACTGGCACATTTCAACACCATTGGACCTACGAATCTGAAATTTGCCATACAGTTAGATGTCCCAAAAATCTCCTACCATGCCGAAAATTGGGTCAATAGGACTTTGTTCCTTCGAGATATTAAGGAAAAACCTCAATTTTTTATTAGAAATCTATTTTCACACTTCAGGACTGCCTAATATCAAAACCACTAATCTGGTTTTCTTCATATTTACCATAAATATTCCTCTATATAGTTCCTATGTACATGCCAGAAATTAAGTCAGTATTATTTAATTTAAAAAAGTTATGGGCCCAAACATAATGGACTTTGTAAAAAAATCAGGAAAGATATTTGGTCACTTAGACCAAAAGTGTTGAAGGTAGGGACTTTTTTTCAGTAATACAACTTTAATTGATCAAAATTTAATTGTATACCAAAAATTAGATCAAAATCTGTTAATTTTTTTTAAATATTGGCAAAAATATAAAATTGGTACCTTAAATTTTGCCCAAGTTTGACCATGGCACATTTTTTTCCTGTAAGTACTGTGGATTTAATTTTCACAGCATGTTTTTGTTAGCATTTTGTCTGTTAACACCAAAAATTTTAAACCAGTTGATCAAAAACTGTAGATTTTATTCAAGTTTTCAAGCACCATATCACATCAAGTTTACATCAAGCTAGTGTTATGCAGTTTTCTAGAGCTCAGCTCCCCAGCTTCAGCTCTAAGTTCCTTAAATTTAGCATACAGTTAGATGTCTCCAAAATCCCCTACCATGCCAAGAATTTTATAACTAGGACTTAATTCCTTCGAAATATTAATGAAAAACTTTTTTCCATTAAAAACCCATTGTTACACTGTAAGACTGCCTAATATCAAAACCACTGATCTGACTTTGATCATATATAATATACATATTTTTCTATACATTCGCTATGCACATGCCAGAAATGATGTCAGTATTGCGAAATTGTTTTAAGTTATGGGCCCAAACATAATGCACTTTTAAAAAAATCAAGAAATATATTTACTTCCTTAACAAGAGGATTGCTGAAGCTAGAGATTTTTTGTCAGGGATGTAACATTATTTAATCAAGATTCAATTGAATACCAAAAATTAGTTCTGAGTTTTTCAAATTTTATAAGTTATTAGTATCAATATAAAATTAGTACCTTAAATTTTGCCCAACTTTGACCATGGCACGTTTGTTTCCTGAGAGCACTGTTTATATAATTTTCATATCATGCACACATAAGGATTTCATCTTTGTAGTTTAGAAAGCTGAAAGAAATTGGCAAAATATTGTAGCTTTTAATAATGTTTATATAAGACCATGTCAGACCCAGGCTTAATCCAGCCCCTCTTCAGTCACCTGTATGTTGACCTTTCATCAGATTATGCATGCTTGAGCGAAGCATACACTGGGGCAGCCAGGCAGCTAATGCCCAGCCACAGTTGATCCAGGTGTCCAACCCAACTCATCTAGTAGTTGTTTTGAAAAACAACATAACAATAAACAATAAATTAATAATTTTGTATTGTTTTTTTATAACAAATAAAAGAAAAATTAATAGAAAAGGAATTTGTTAGTTGATGAGTAACAGAAAATTAACTTGCAGTTACTGATGATGTAAGAATCTTGTATGGATGGATAGAATGTCAATGTCAATGTTATTCCAAATAACACCATGCAGTTACCTATGGTATTTTTTCAGTGAAATTTTAATGATAAAAAAATAAATCATATTATTCATTACTAATCATTAGGGATCATATGAAGGAAATTAATGATAGACAAAGATGCAGTTGATAATATTAATCTAGATTCCTACTGTGTCTAGTGTGTAGATTGATGTGAAAGTAGTCCAAAGTAAATATATTACATTTATTTTTTTTAATATAAATAAAAGCCATAAAACCAGGTACTTATGATCATTATTTCAATTTGTGAATTTTGTATATTCTGGATTCTCAACATCTTTGTTTGGCTAAAACTGAATAAATACTAGACATGGTGTGAATGCTTTGCAAATGTATTTGAATACGAATATGAATATGTACTGCATTAAAAAATTTTATTGCATAAGAATGGGAATACAGGTAAAAATGAAAGTATTTGAATACCAGTGCAGATACTTTCAAAATGTATTCATGAATGCATTCATGAATATATTCTATAATATTATTTCAACTTGATAATCATTTCAGTTATATTTTATTTTAAAAAATCATATGATTTTCTTATTATTTTTTTTAATAAAAATTATATTGGCACAATATTTGTTATTTAATTTTAATAAATAGTTAAACTCTTTTATAATATGTGCTGCTTATAAGTTATATGGCCAAGTCAAAATCTGTGTGACAATAGCACTCCATTTGTTAATAAAATAAATGAAATCAATCCTTCTCCCTGTCTCCAAAGATACTATCAAAATCATACATTAGCTAAACACCAACAACTCATAATAAAACTTATATTTATTACCACACAAAACAAGCATGTGCCTCTTTCCCAAATCATTTTTTATCATATATAACAGCTGAGCGCCGTGACCCATGGGTCCCTTGTTTTAACTTGTCAATATTATAAGTATTTGCACCTCAAATACAATAGACAAAATGCTTCAACCAAGTTCTGAGAGGCTTTTGAAATAATGTGAATTTTAAATTTATCTTTAAGTTCAAATCAGCTGAACTCTACTTATCCATAGCATTTTTGTGATGTTGTAACTTTGGAAATATTACATATATATCCCTGAAATTTGACACAAAAGTTGTTTCCTCCAAGCACTCAGAGCCCTTAAGGACCTTACAGCATACAGGTTATTGCATATATGCATGCATGAGTTTTGAAGAAATTTTCATTCATGTACACATGAGCACACATGGGTTTTGAGCTTAACGTCTTTAGGTGCTGTCTTTCCAGGTTACAAGGGGTCCTTCAAATGGCTTGATTACCTGAAACAGACCAAGTCAGTGGCAGCCCCTGTCAAACTCTTCAGAGAGGTTTGTAATACACCCCTAATTCAGCTCCGACTGTTTCATATTTATGTCTCCCCTCCTGTAGTGTTTGATCTATTGTCAATAGCGATGGCATTATATGTATTTTTTTTGTGTCATTTTTAGTTAACGTTATAACATTTGAACCATTCAAAGTTTTTTTCATGAAATTTGAATTTTTTTATCAATATCTTAGACAGGTTCAAAAACTTGTGACCCTGACCTTCACCATTAAGGTCAAATAATACTTTTTGTGAACCCCATAACCTATTATTTTCTCAAAATTTGATACACAAGTTATTTCAACCAATAATGGAATGGAAAACTGGTGACCTTGATTGCATCTTCAAGGTCAAATCAGCCAAACTAGAAATATTTTGTAAATGCTGTAGCTTTTGAATCACTCAATATTTTTTCCTGAAATTTGAGACATGAAATATTTGTACCAAAATCTTGGATATGCTCTCAGACCAGTGACATTGACCTTCATCTTCAAGGTCTAAACTTCAGAATTCTAGGATTTTGTGAAACCCCACATCTTTTGAAATAGTCTATATATATTAAGTCAAATTTGAGGATGGACTGCCCATGGGGAGGGGACACTTATACACTTATAGCTGGACTGCAAAAACAAACTCATTCTAGTAATTTGGTTACTTCTGTGTACAAATAGAGAACCTTCAAAGGAGGACTGAGGGAGTACATTACCTCTCATATCAACAGGTATGTTCACTGTTTTTATAACCAAGCTGCATGTCAAGTCAGACGTTTAATCCAGTGTGACTGGTAGTAACATTTTGGTAACTCATTTAATTTATATTTTTCTTTGCTCACTTCAGAAGAGTAGAATTATTATAAAAACATTTTATGAAATCAAAACTTGAAGTAAGGTATTGATCCAGATCCTGGAAATAATAGCATATTTATTCTACTTCAGGGGAATATTTCATTTGAATATGTGATTTTTTTAAAGGAAATTCCTAAGCATGGGTTCAAGATTGGCATGAAATTGGAAGCTGTTGACTTGATGGAACCCAGGTAAGCCACACACATACTCATACAACAACATTATTGTTTTACCTGCCAATAAAGCCTAAACATACTTTGGACCTCAGGCTCACTATTTTATTGCTTAACCATTATTGTTTAAATTCATTATGGATTTTTTGGACTTTGTTTTTGGCACACTTGATGTTTACTTTATAGAAGACATCTAGACAACTGAGGAAGCTTGCCACAGTATGCCTGGCTGTGGGTTAATGGCTTTACATTTGCAAAACCTCAATGAATCAGGAATTAAAAAAAAATGAAGTAGAGTATAACTTCTGTGTGGTTTATAGCATGTTTTGGAGACATTTTAGAAGGGGGAGGGGTTTCTAGGGCCACCTCAGGTGAAATTTATTGTCCAAGTAAAACAGGTTAATGAAGTTATAAAGTAAATGATGGGAGAATCTGAGGTAAAGTGGACATGATGCTCAGTATGATTGTGTCAGGATATCATGACCAGAAGATTTCAGCATTGAAAATAAAAATATCAGATTTGGACAAGTAACATTCTGACTTGTTCACTTTATAAAAGAAAACATCAACCGAACCACAGCAGCTCTTATGCTCCACTCATTTGACCTAATTATGCTTATTTCCATGCTTATAGCTGTGAGAGCTGTTAATTAGACAATATAGTGATGTCTTAGTGTAAAAAAATCAGTCCCAAAGGATGGTCAAGTATGACCTCGCTTTGACTGATGTCATCAGCTGGAATTACATATCTCTGTTCTCCAGTGATGAATATATGTAGTGTGAAGTGTGTGCCAAATTTTGGATCATTTGTCTCATATGAATTGGGTCCAAGGTGAGACAACAGTTTTCATTCAGTCAACACAACAGCTCCTGCAATCTTTGGCTTAGAACTTTTTATACTCTTTTATACACAAATTTTGCCATTGTCAGGTGATTGACTGTTTACATTACCAAAGGTAACATGATTTGTTGCTTGCAGCTGCTCTGCCTATGATTATATAATGAATGAATATGTGATTAAGGTCACATAAATTTCATGGTTGGGTCAATCAAACCCAGTAAGAATTCAAAGAAATATGAATAAAAAGATTTTTTAAGGGTTTATTGATTAATAATTTTTTTGATATACAGTTAGTAAATAAAAGATTTTATACATGTATCTTTGGTTTCAGGTTGATCTGCGTCGCCACGGTGAACAAAGTTGTTGGGCGCCTCCTGCGAGTGCATTTTGACGGGTGGGAGCAGTCGTACGACCAGTGGGTTGACTGTCAATCCCCTGATATCTATCCAGTTGGCTGGTGTGAAATGGTCAATCACGCACTGGAAGGACCACGTATGGAAGGTTACCAGTCAATGATTAACTGTTTAATGTTTAATATGTGTATTTACTAGTCAGTGATTTACTATGTGACATGTTATTACCAGTCTTATGATTAACAGATAAATATATGATTACCAGTCAATGAATAATTGCTAAATATGTGAAGTTATCTGTCAATAATTTACCATAGTATGGGTGTAGTTACCAGTTTGTGTGCCATTACCAGTCAGTGATGTGCCATTTGATACATTTTGTTACTGGTCAGATATATAATATGTTATGTGTAGTTACTAGTTAGTGACCTACTGTGTAATATATGTAAGTTCAGGAAAATACACAATGAATGCTATTGTGCAGATCTCTTTGGTGTAACTACATAACAACAGTTTATATAATTACATAGAATATACAAGTCATAGAATTTATAATCTTGAAATCAAACAAATGCTGATGACTAAAGAAACCTATGAGGAGATTTTCTGGCATGCCGAAAAATGAAAATTGCAAATCTAGTAGCAAATCTTGTTCAACTTCCCAGTTTCCCAGTAGATTAAGATTTCTGTTTCCAGTCTTCACCAGGTTAACGGTTTAATGTTTCATCCAAAATAGCTGAGACATGAGCAGCAAATGTATATATATATTAGGGGTTTCAATAACCACAATTTTCACCAAGTATTTTAATATGTGTAACAGGCTACCTTTCCAAGGTTGAGGTCAGGTATTTTCTGCCGCCGGCACAATTTTAAGAAACCTTCAATTCCTGCCTGATCATGAAATAAAATAAATGTGTGTATGAATGGCTCACAGTGTTTTACCTGTATCACCAGACTCCTATAAGTGACCCCTACCTGATATATCGTAATTCGTTCACTCGGGTAAATATGTTGTGCCAAGCTATAAGACAACCAGTAGCGCTCAAGATAAATATTTAACAGGAGCTACCTTTTCATAATGTGTTTTGGGGCCTGCACTTTGCCATTTGCATTAAAAAGGCACAGTGCTCTTTTTGGATTTGAAATTGGTTATAAAATTAGGTAAAATGAGGTTGTAAAACAGCCATTTTGCAGGAGTGTGGCATACCGAGGCTTCAGCATACGGAGAGTCCCCCCCCCCCCCACCCAATACCCACCACAGGGGCCTGCCCATGGACCCCATGGGCCCCCAGACCCCTGCCATATGGGAAGAGCCACCTACTTTTCACAAATAACCATCAACTCTCAAACTTATTGAAACCCCATATATAAATATTTAGTGATGCCTTGTTGTGTCAAAGGGGCTGGTGAATTTACTTCAACACAACTGTAGTTCGAGACAACCGATATTCATTATATTCAGCCTCGATTATTATCAATAAGTACTGCACATGTATAGGGCCTCTATTATATACTGTGGTTGCCTTTTTGTTTGCGAGGGTTTTAAATTCGCGATATTCGCGTATGGGAAATAATCGCGAAAATGACACCCTCGGGGAAAAATTGGCCAACTTAGTATGTCCTTCTTAAGGCAGCATTAAGTGTAGCCAATACTTGTATGGGAATAGGTTAGCACAGTGGGAAATTTTAATATAATTACATCCATGCAGGTAAAGGGAAAAAACGTTCCCTTAAATTTGAACTTAAGAACCTGTGCTGTGTGTACAGGCCCATCCTTATATGAGAAGAATATCACAAGATCATGAATTATTCTCATTTTATAATACACACAGGAATGGCTTTACCAAAGATTTGATATAGGTTCTGGTGAGATCGCGAAAATGAGACCCTCGCGAAACATTAAAAATGGAGAAATCGCGAAATTTCAGCCTCGTGAATATGTAGCCAACCACAGTAGTTCTCACAAAAGTTTGCGTCAAGGAACAACACAAATTTTATAATAAATGTATTTATTGATAATAAAAAAGCACATAAGTACCACCAAAAATAAGATTAGGTAAAAGAAAGAAAGTAAAATAAGAGTACATACATGTATTAAAGCACACAAATCAACCAATGTTTGGCCCAGATCATTTTCAGAAAAAGGCAGTTACAGTCGTTTGTTTAACACGAGAATGCTCTTGGTCAGCAACAAAGTTCTCAATTCCTGACAGGAATTGGCCAAACAGTTGAAACAGGGGACCAGGTGTGTAAACCATCTTAGCTTGATGAGCAAGATCCTTGCCAGTATTAATTATGAAACTGGTCATCATTGCTGTAGGTATATATGACTGATAGACCATGCATAGCTGTTATCCAAACTAAAAAGCAGCATGAGCTCGAGTCAAGCTACGGAGCCATCGCACTTGATGTGTAAGAGCCTTGCCTGTATTAATTATGTATAACTGGTGGTCATGGCCCAATTATGATTGACGGGCTGTGCACAACTGATATCCAAACATTCAAGCTACATGACTTCAAGGCAATAGAAATACTAGCTGCCGACCAACAAACCACCTCGACACATCAGGTTTTTTGACATATCCGAATTAGACTCAAGAGGAGTTAAATTAGAAAAGTTTTAACTGTTTTTTGCAGGAACTCCACATTCGACTTCGTCACATGCGGCAATGCGACTTAATCAAGTTCGACACAATGAGGTTTCACTATATATGTGTGTGTGTTAACACTTTTAGATATGCAAATATTAGTATATATTATCTTCTCTTTTCAGACACACTAATGATCTGTGATATATGGTAAACATAGATTACATGTTATTACAATTTCTGCATAATGTTCACATAATATATTTTCTATAATTGAACAGTTCTGGAGCCAGTCACAACAGTAGCCCCTAAGAAGAGACCAGTCAAACCCAAAATGTACAGAGGCCCACGGAAAAGTATGTCAAATTCATTAGTCAAATCCAAATTGTACAGAGGCCAGCAGAAAAGTATGTCAAGTATAAACCCAAAATGTACAAAGGCCGATGGAAAAGTATGTCAAGTCAATTAATTATACTCAAAATGTAGAGAGGCCCACAGAAAAGTATGTCAAGTTCATAAGTCAAACCCAAAATGTACACCCAAAAGACCCAAAACGGGCCACAGAAATAAAAGTCAGGTTCCTCAATCAAACCAACAACATTCAGAGGCCTTGCTAGAAATTGAGTATGGTGGCCATCTTGGAGTTTGGGCACTGCAAAGCGGTAATTGAAGACCTTTAAGGGCCTATCATTTCTTGGTTATATTGCTTTTAAAATTTACATTATATTTATATAAGAGACAATTGTGATTATGATGGGATTCATTTTTAAAACACAACTAAGTGCAAATAAAATTTCTTTATTTTGAATTAAAGATAAACATACACTTTCATATGGAGAACAAACATTAAACTAAATTAAATATAAAAACTTGATAATATGTCTGATAATGTTTTGTTACAGAGAAGCGAGTAAAGTCATCGCTAGAGCGAGACAGAGAGGGCGGAGACTCGACACAAGAGTATACGGAGGAAGGTGAATGGGAGAGCTCGCAAGACGTTCCAACGCCATCTGATGTCACCGGTCTGTGGATGTCATTGTCCTCATCTCAGTCATGTCCCCACAACCTGATTTGTCAAATGTCGATCATATTTCCAGTCTTTTTGTCTAAAAAAATTAACCTTTTTACAATACTTCACCTTTTCTTTATCCAAGTTTTCCTCAGTTTAATCATTGTGTGTCTTTTACACTGATTGATTTGTGATTTGAAATTCCCTCTGTATCGCTGAGTCAGATTTGAATACAACTTTCCTTTTAATTTTCATCTCAATGGAAAGACATATTACATATGGTACATAAGGAATCTTGAGTTTTACAGTCTCCGAGAGTTCCATAAGACCATTTCATAAAGACCATTTATGAGTTAAGTGTTTTATGGAATTTAAAAATATCATGAATTTAGAACATTAAAGTCATTCTAAAGCTTTGAAAATGACAGGTGATAATTCTTCAAATTGCAGGAACGTTGACCAGTTATCTTGATCAGTCGTCATCCAGCTCCACCAGTGCAAACATCACTGCCATCACATCAAAACCAACATCCAGTATATCTGCCAAATACAGCACAATACAGAGTGCATTACAGAGCTCTCTAAAAACTCCGACTTGGTCATTCAGCGCGCAAGGCTTAGATGGCGGCATCGGCACCATCATCAAAACCGAGGTCACTGATCTGCCACCTGGTGGGAAGGATGATGTACTGCCAACGTCTGTCTTCAACATCCCACAGGTGCTGCCCCCTGGTGGTGATGCTGATGCAGATCCAGGTCACGTTCACGTCAAGTATGAGGCACAACCTGTGTGTCCAGAACTGTGGGAGGTGGCTGATGTCTGCCAGTTTCTGACTGTGAATGGTTGTGCTGCTTTCTGTGACAGCTTCAGCAGAAAGGTAAGTGATTGAAGTAAGTTGAAGATCCATCAGTCTCTATGTATCGGTCTTGGTGAAAGATACAGTTTGTACATTCTGTATTTTTGGTATGAGGTTATATTTGTCCAGGCCTGGTCTTTTTTAGGGGTTTTCTGTATTAACCTGTTGTAAAAGAAATCACTGGAGGCATTAGTTATCTCAAGAATGGATAAGTGGATTTCTTTCTGAAAATTTGTATGATTGCAGATCTATGATCTAGGATAGACTATTGCTATGTCACTTTAAGCAGTGTAAGCAGTATTTCTCTTTCATGTGGACAGATGATTCATTTGATAAAGTCCCACAATGGCTTTTGCAACAAGAAAGGCCTTGACATTGATTCTGTCAGTTAAGGGTAAAACAGATCGCACAAAATATCTGAAAATTGGGGTGATGGATGGGTTTGAAGAAAAGTGTGACCAAAGATCTTTGAATGGAAGACTGGTGGTGCCACCTATAATAATTTTTTTCCATTTTTGAGAACTTTTTTTCCCTTCTTGTCTTTCCTACTAACATAAATCACACCAATGTAACTTAAAAAGTAAAAGACAGATTTTTTTTGTAATTTTTGCAGTTACAAAGATATGAGTCCAGCCTATTCATGTATGGGGTTGTGCCCTTTATGTTGAGAATGATTGTAATCTTGAATTTGTTAATATTTAATGAAATCATGCAAAACATTAGATACCCTAAGAGCACTGGCTAGAAGAACTGCTAGAAATTTGCCTGAACAAAGATCTAGGCTATATCAGGATCAGCTTATGGCATTTATCTCTCTATCACTTCTACTGACTGGCAGTATGGCTTAATTTAATTTGTATTTGTTCTTAATCACAGCATGTATAATATACACACTTGATGTTCACTTTCTCTTTTTTCTAAACCAGGGGATAAACGGTGCGAGGCTGATGGCATTGTCCAAGGAACAGATTGCCAGTCTGATGGGGATGAAAGTAGGCCCATCTCTCCGCATCCATAATCTGATTCAAGCATTGAAAAAAGTAGCCAATCAGCAGCTTGAGAAACAGTCTGCCCTATCTGAAAATAGCTGAAACTGGCAGCCACTCAGCCAATCAGATACAGGTTTGCCTTGTCAGTATTTGGTGTTAAAACAAGCAAGAGATTGACACAGTAGGCTTATTTGATAAGGTGCTTCACTTCAGTAACTGGAAGTTAATTGGTAGACAATCAGCCTATCAGACTTTATGTGCGTTGTAGTATAGCCAATCAGCAAACAGAACTCTTCATTTGTGTGCATATTTGGTTGTTGTTTATGAAAAAAGGAACATGATTGAATGTTTGGCTGATTTATGAAACTGACAGATATTTGTGATGTATGAAATATGAATGATACTCAGTAATGTATTTAAGAGCAAATTGATTTCTGAAATGTACATATATTTCATTGTAACACTTTTCCACATTTATACAAAACCAGTTAAGGTTTTTGATTTTCTTTTCAAGTTATATACAATGATAATGTCACATAGACCGTTGTAACCAGAATATTGCAGTCCTTTGGAGCCAGTTGGTAGACATTTTGAACCTGTCTGCCAAAGGTTTCATTCAAGCTTCACCAGGTGGCCATGGACAGGATCCATAGTACTGTTTGACACCAGCATTCAGCTTCTCAGTTGCTTGGTCATCAGATGATTGATGAGGTGATGTATATGTTACATTCACCACCAGATGTCTCTTGCTGCAATACTGTGAGCTATGCGACACAGAAGAGGCATTTTCTGCAGACTCTTGACTGGCCTTCCTGTATCATATTCACAAGGATGTTCAGCAGAAACATGTGTTTAATGCTTTTGTTTGTGCATATGTCACACCTGATAATCATTAGGACTAGAAATATGAATATTGGTTCTTGAATGACAGTCTGTTGTCTTTCTGTTATAAGGTCACTCATGATAAGTGTTAGGACTAGTAGTATGAATATTGGTACTGTTATAAAATGCTTAACTACAGATGATACCATTTCATCTTTGTTGACCTAGTTTCTGTGAGTCTAAATGAACCCTTCCCCTTCTTACTCACTTCAGCTTTTATGCCATGGCTAATTGTATCATAGAGTAAGTAGAATTAAATGAGTATTATTTGAAATGAATTATTTTCTGAATGACCACATTATGGAACTAACAAACTCTAAATGAACTGTTTGCTGATAAGTATGGTCCCATTACCAAGTATTGATCCTGTGACTAGAATTTGTCAGAAAGCTGCAGGTGGCAGCACTGGTTTTGGCCCAATTTTAGTATGCAAAAAAGTGAATTCCACTTTTCTGTAGAATTGTCAGGAACAAAATGCTTTGTTTTTCATGTCTTTTGTTACCTTTACTTTAGAATAAGGAGGTTTAAATGTGTATGGATTAAAATTATTTATATAAAAAAAAGAATCATAACAGAACTTGGTGCATGTATTTGTTGATCGTCTTTAACCAACTAGCTCTGGAATTGCTGCAGCTGTGATCACCAAATATTACAAAATATTGATCTTGTGACTGATTTGTAAGTTTTTGCTGCAGATGGGGATACCTACATTGACTTTTTTTATGAGCCAAATTGGTATAGATTCCACCTTTCTGAATGTTATCAAGATTTTAAGCAATAGGTGAGCAACAGCTGAAATTGAATTTCACTTTATTATCATATTGTTACAAACATATCAGGCACCAGTTTACTCACTCACACTTAAAACATTTTGTTCTCATGTTTAGAATGACAGACTGCAGCCTCAGTGGAATACTAAGCTTGGCACAGATCATTCCCTTTAGATCTTGACTGTTCAAACTTAATATGCAGGCAGTTTTTGGAAAACTCTCTTTGTAAACCATAAAATAGATCACTTTCAGACGAGCTAAATTGATTATTTTTGAAGATTTTTAGAAAACATTTTCTGACTGCAAATATTTGAAAGCTCAGAAGGGAGACCTCTAGTGAAGTAGGGGTAAGGCCAAAAAAAAGGTATCGTTCTCAGGCACTCTTTTCAAAAATCAGTGAGGGGGGGGGGGGGGGGGGAGTATTTTATTTTTTACCTTTTTGTAAGTTTTGATAAAAATGTCATATGCTTAGAGAAAAGTTTGAAAATAACAATTTTTTTGCTAAACAGGTAAAAGTACTACATCAGTTGTATTATTCATTTTCTTAATAGATACTAAAAAAATTTTTTGATGTGGAGGGTTAAAATTGATGCGGGCCCTGCCTGAGAACCATACCTTTTATTTTTTTTGGCCTAACTAAACATTTATATGGATATTGTCAGGTTATTACTGAATAAGATACAGTCATTTGTTGGATGAGCATGTGCCATATATAGGAAATTTATTCTGAAAATGTAAGAGAAAGGACAGCAGAAAACAAGGAACAGGTTTAGGAATATGACCTTTTGAAGAACTTATGTGTTCATTACGGAAAAATTACATAATATTGTTACACATCTTTTAACGTGAATCATTTATAAAAACGGGAAGATACTGTGTTGGTTACAGTGTTGAGTATGATATATTTGTTACACTGTAAAAATTAAAGCAAAAACAACCTCTGCCTGTTGTGGATTCATGATGCCCCAGGGGTGAATCCAGGAATTTTTTAAAGGGGGTTCCAGTCAAGTAAGACTAATGAGAAAACCTTGAAGAGGTTTGGAAAAGGAAGGGGTTCTAGGCTGAACCCCTGAAGAAAGTTGTTACAGACAACCTGCCCCTCCTCCATTGGATGTGTTGCTGTATTCCATTGAACACTTTAACATGGGCATGATTTCAGTTACTGGTGTGTCCTAATCTGGTTGCATTATGATAGCTAGTATTTTATAATTTTCAACAAATTGGTAATTAAATGCATGGAAGACATAAATTTATCATGGTGACATTTTAAATGAAAAGGTTGCACTGTTTTTTGTCTGTGAGAGCATTTGCTGTACTATAATGAAAGCTAATGTGTTCATCAATATTTCTGTTATTTAATGACTATAAAATAGAGTATATAAACAGGTGATAGAGGACATGTATGGTGTAGGGCTTCTGCTGAACAGCAAATGTGCTCTTTTCATATATATTTGTCATTCTTTAATACTGTGTACAGCAGCTGACAGTATTTATTGATATTCAGGCCTTCTAATAATGCATTAATTGAAAGTATCATACTGGTTTAATATAGCCAGAGAGCTATTACGTTCGGACTGTTAAATGGTTTGTTGTTAATCCACTGCGACATGAATAATAATTATAAGGTGAGACCTGCCAATGATAGCAGTCAGTTTCATTATGGGCAGCTACATTTGCATTTAAGTTCAGGGAATCAGTTTGAATATATTTAGTGTTAAAAATGTAAATAATTTTAAAATTTAAATGGAAAGTAATTCCATGCATCATGCCAATAAAATTGCAAAAATGACTGAATCACTGAGAAGAAGTAAATGATGCTATGGTACATCTGTAAAACAGTGTGTTGACATTAATATTATGACCGGAAAGAATTAATGTTATACAATATTGTGTCAGCAATTGCAGTAAAACCTTGTTATGTATAAGTGGAAGGAATCTGTCGGTTCTCTCATTTGCCAGACTAGTTACAACTTCTTGAGCAGTGAACTAGTTTATAAGAATGGAAGGATTTATCACACTGTTTCAGACTGGGGAGAGTCAAAGTCGATACTTGGAAATGTTGACACAGACCTAAAAAGCAGGTTGTTCTATAAATCAACATTTGACATATCCTGACATAAATGCTTACCTTTGAACCTGACACAATACTGATCTTGTGTATATAGAAGATATTTTGTATGTCTCTTGTTGAACAAGTCCAGGAAGGGATAGTTATGTTACTAGTTATTTGTTGTTGTTGCTAACTGTTATGAATATCAAAACCGTTTAAATGCATGCTGGCTAGCCATGCTGGCAGAAATTTAATTTTTCAATTCATTATCTTCCTATTGTTAAGGAAAGTCCTGCTGATATGCTATAGGGGCATTGCATTAATTTTGAACTGGTTTTGAACTGGAATTGTGTAAAATATATATGTGTGCTTTTTGGAGGTAACCATTTACTGAAGGTGTCATTTGATATCTTTGTCATATTGTTTATAGATGGTACTAAATGATTTATTTGTATTTTATTATTATTGTTGTTTTTCTGATGATATGTATATATATATATATATATATATATATATATATATATAATTTATATATAATATAAAATATGTGCGAATGAGCCAGTCCATATTTTTAAGTAAATGCAAAATTAAAACCTTTATATTTGTTAATATGGTCATCTGTAGACTGGTTTGTATTACAACTTCTGTGAAAGACCCATTTCTTAAGAATCACAATTATTAGATGGAGATATTACATAAATACCCCCCCCCCCCCCCCCCCTTCCCCCCGGCCCCCTTTGGATTTTAACCAATTTTGTACTCCAGCGGCACTAAAAAGCTTTTTATATCACCATCCAACATTTTGTTCATGTATTCTCATTTTGAAATGCTAGGGTTTGATTAAAACTGACTCCTAATTCCATCAAGGTTCTGAGGAACATTGATATTTTAAACCACCAGCGATTCACACAAATGCATTAACCGCTTTAATGACAGGGAACTGGTATAGTTCACTTGACTCCGACATTCTTTTCTGTTGTATTTAAACAAATACTAAGGACTTGATGTATTGCCTATCTCGAGGACCTCAAGGATGGTAATAAAGAGAACCAGTGTAAAATTTTCTTCTTGAACAAACAATGATTTTGTCACTGTCTCTCTTGGAACCTGGAACACCAGAAAAACTATGCAACAAAATTCAAAACCTAACTCCTTTTATTTCTTTGTCATGTGATAAGTGTGTGATAATATCTAGCTAAATTGGCAGTGAAAAAAACCTTGACCTTTCTTCTTTATCATTTATATTTGTAAAGCAACCAGTATTTTATTTTTTCGTAGAATTTCCGTAAATAAAGTACCATAAACAGATGTCTCGTCATCTGAAACAATAGGCCTACAAGTGGAAACATTTACATAACCGCTTTTATATAAACTATACTGCCCGGTCACCTGTTGACATTATATCTGTGGTATTTCATGGAATGTTTTTTATAAATTCAATAAAAAATACCATCAGTGTTATACATATTAGCCAGTATAAAGTTTAAAAGTATAACAGTGGTACTGTTTGCACGTTTCATTTGAACGATCTGTTTGCCACCGATCAAGTTCATTTCTCTTATGAAAGAACAACAAACGATGCGTGACGTTTACATAAGGAGAGTTTGTTTTCATACATTTTGTAAAGCATGAACGCGTCATCATTGTATTATTGACAGAGAAGTTTGGGTTTACATTGCCCGTTGCGTTCTTGGCCCGGAAATGAAATAGTAACGCATCACTGATGCGCACGCATCACTAATTATGTTGCAAGAATTAGTCCTTAATCATACAATTTTACCATGTTCTTTTCCTATTAATGCAGCTTTTATCAACTAGACCAGATATATAAATACTGCAGTGTGGCGAACCAGCACTCATTCAAAACAGGGAGGATATATATGCATATTAAAATACGATTTTCAGTTACCCGGATAAGTCACTGTTGTACATTGGACTTGTTCCCGCTCATCATATATAGATAACTGTACATAGCTGGGTCAGATAAGCTATTGAATTGGGCGTTTTTTATGTCATAGCTGTAAGATATGGATTAAGACATATCTTAATGATTTTAAATTTATAGTTGCATAAGGTCAATACTGAATGTTGAATATCGCGGTAAAGCATGACCCCTAGGTTCAAGGTTAAGGCATCTGCTGTCGTCATAATAATCCCATAATAAAAAAATAACTATTAACATAATGAAAAAAAAATTAGTTATGACACCATGCATGACAAGGTGTGAAATTGTGTCAAATCTCGCTTTTAATACAAGAAAGAATATAGAAATATGACTGAGAGTTATTTGGAGTTTCTATCAGTGCTGCTGACATATCAGCCACGCGTCCTGTATTGTCTTTTTTTTCCTTTTGTCGGCTCAGGTAAAGTTCGAGGAAATTTAACTGCAAAATGAAATATTTGCTACCTTCCAAAAGTACTAGTGTAGCAGAACACATTACGGGCATTGCAGATGATGTCTAGCTTTCTCAGGCATTACAAAAATAAAGTTTCCAGAAGAATTCAGGGGCTTATTGTTATACTGATGTCAACAAAATTCGCTTTCTTACTTTGTATCACATCCCCTGGCGAGGCCGCGGCTGGGAGAGAAGAGAGAGAGAGAGAGAGAGAGAGAGAGAGAGAGAGAGGGGGGGGGGGATTTGGAGAAAGTGATTTAAAAAAAAAGCAGTGCAGGGGGCGAAATATGGAATATCTATGTTAATATTTCGTTACATTCTTTTATAAAATCAGTTTGTTTTAGAAAAAAGATTGTTACCATTATGCGATACTAAGAAAACACATTTGTTCATGTAATGTGTACCTATATTTAAATTATTGAATTGTTTCACAGTATCTTTTTTTATTTTTGTTAATTAGGCACACAGGTAGGTATAGATTGCTGTTGTTTAAAGGGTAACACCTCTGTTCATTCACCAATTCTGGTGGTACTGACCTTGAGAAGAAAATCTTGTGTGAACCAACGATAGTATAGTTGATGAAACATTGTTTCAAAGGTGCATGAATGTTTTATTGCCGGAAGAACAAGAACTGTATTTTCCTTTTAAAATCAGTATAGGAGATTGGTAAGTCATCCCCGCCGTCAAAAAGTTTAAACTGTTTTACACTACTTTGGTTATTTGTCCAGGTAATACTTCTCAGTTAATTGTATAGTAAATAACATTAAGATTAACTAGTTAATTGTCCTTATACCTTGTTGTGCATGTTTCACATGAATTTCTTTTGTCTCTTGGGGGTTTATGATATTTGATGTCACACTATTTGACACCCATGTTGGTCAGCCGATAACCGAATTCCAACGTTTCCACTTTTTATGGGTAAGGTGCAAAATTACTGGCAGTCCATAAGGACACTCAGAACCAGGGGTCTCATGCGCAACCCTTGGGCGCAAAGAGGATAGGTAGGCAGGAACATGGTACAATACAGTGCGCAGGCCGGACACTGGGGAAAGGGGGTGGGGGATTAATCTGGTAAGTTGTACTGGGATTCGAACTTGAGTCGCTCTTTTAGTGAGCCACGATTGCTGGTACAATAACAACTTTGTAGTTTTGAATATATAGCTATACTGAGTGGCATGGGGGGGGGGGGGTGTAAGGCAATAAAACACGAGGACATTGGCAAATATGCTGATGGAACAAGCATCCTACCTGATTCGGTTATAGCTGGAAAATATCGTAATTCGGGATATTGAGATCTGTCTTTAATTTGTTTTACTCTCTTATATTACTTGCATAAAATCAAATGAAATTGGTTAAATATGTTGTATTGTTGTTCCAGAAATAATTTGATGTTAAACTTGATTTGATGTAAAGATGTATACAATGATCTGTAAAGATCCAAGATGTGAATTGTAGGATGTAAAAGTCGTTCTGTGCGGTTTTCATGATTTGATTATCTGTATCATGTATTTGTCAGGTGAAAGTCGAGTTGATTATTTTCTTGTTACTCAAGTTCTTGAGCAATAAATAAGGTCATAAACGTATCCATCGTGGTTTTCTTTACCTGAGCTCAAAGACTGCGTTTCAAGTTGAGCTGGCCTCACCCCGGTAACATTAAGCGTCACTACGGACACGGTCGCCGATGGCCATACAGATTTGGTCCAGAGTATTTTCCTCTTATTAACATAGGAAATTTACCATTTTCATACGCCTGTCTTAGGCTGCCTTTCCATACATGCGGATATTTGCTCGTGCGGTTTCCCGCATGCGGAGAGCCCCTTCCAATTGATGTGTGCATGCCCCGCATTTGATTGACCCATTTATTGGGGGTAAGCGCATCCACTAATAATCATTTCTCAACCTTTAGAGTAATGTTAAAAATCAGTATTCAGTTTTAAACATTTATACTAGCGAGGCAAAGCTTGAAGCGGATTATAATTTAGTGTCTGACAAGCCAGGCTTACATGGTGGCCATCTCCTGTCACATTTTACTTATAGTTGGTTTTTGGGCCGTATCTTGATGATAACTATAGTCGTATATATTCTATTTTGCAGCCTAAAATGACTGTCAGTTCTTTGATCTTTTCCAAAAACAAGCGCTTATACCAGCAACTGATAAACCGCCGGTGGTGTTCGCATGCGGGCCCCCAAAGAAAAAACAAATCAGCATGGACAATGATAATACACTGGTTCGATTTGACGCGCGCAGGGATCAGCATGTATTGAAAGGGGAGAATGATTATACACTGGTAGAATATGACCCACGCGTGGGTCCGTATGTTTTGAAAGGGGACTGATAATACACTTGTTGGATTTGACCCGCGCGGGCCCCCAAAGAAAAAACAAATCAGCATGGACAATGATAATACACTGGTTCGATTTGACGCGCGCAGGGATCCGCACGTATGGAAAGGGGACAGTGATAATACACTTATTGGACTAGACCCACGCTAGTCTCTTACACAGACACACGGTGGCGCTCCGCAACCCCCCAGTGGGTCTGTAAACGGAGACTATTTTGGGCCTGGGATTCGGGAGGGTATAATTCGCTGATCAGCGCGCTGATCAGCGGTCTGTAGTATAAAACGCTGATCAGCGCGCTGATCAGCGACCTTTCAATTAAAGCATTAATTTCAGGCAAATTAACCCCCATAAAGCAACATTCGACTAGTTTGTGATAAAATATGATTAAAAGCACCTTTTCTATCAATATTTCGTATTATCAAACATATGCATATATTTTTATTGTGTTAATTATTATACATGAAACGCAACCTACCTGCCAGTGACTATTTCGCTGGTCAGCAGCGCTGATCATCGACCTTTCAATCCAAGCATTAATTTCAGGCAAATTAGCCCCAATATAATAATCTCCGACTATTATGTGATTAAGAGTGATCTGAAGACACATATTCTATAAGTATTTCGTATTTACAAACACACGAATACATTTTTAATGTATTACTTATTATGCATGAAACCTTTCTACCACCTATTATTTCGCTGATCAGCAAGGGTATATCTAAAACCCGGAGATCTCCGGCCGGAGATCAAAATAAACCCAGAGATCGCGATATTTTAATTAATAAGGCAGCAATAAGTATTAAACGTTCCCCTTGACATTTCTAAATGACATACGCATCGAATATGATACTTAATTTGCAAGTGCACAAAGTATTTATTCAGTTATCCACGGAAACCTCACCCGGAGACGACCCGGAGATCGTCCGGGCAAGCTGGCGGTCTCCGGACGATCTCCGGGTCGTCTCCGGGTGAGGTTTCCGTGGATTACTGAATAAATACTTTGTGCACTTGCAAATTAAGTATCATATTCGATGCGGATGTCATTTAGAAATGTAAAGGGGAACGTTTAATACTTATTGCTGCCTTATTAATTAAGATATCGCGATCTCCGGGTTTATTTTGATCTCCGGCCGGAGATCTCCGGGTTTTAGATACACCCGATCAGCAAACTGCGCAATCGGTTGACGATGATAAATTGCTCATCGGCAACGATTTACGTATTTCTTTACTAAGATACCTGTCACCAGCAATTCTCTATAGAATAGGGGGCATAGAGGGCTCCCAGCTGTTTTACTTATTTCCTGTGAAAACCGAATGGTTGCCAATACATTGTACCACATACAATTTACAAATATCCGTTCCCCACAGACCACTCGGAGATATTAGCTGACAGTAGGGGGCGCTGCAGTAATTTGTTGGTAGGTGTTCACCGGCCAGGTGATATAAATAGCTGAGATAAACACTTAGTTTGAATGTATATAAAATTTGAATTTATTAAAAAAGATATGTTAAATGTATATCGCAAAGCTCTAAAATGAGTACCTTTGATTTTAATGAAATATTAAGTATGCAATTGACCTATACACTATACTTCTTTCCCAAAGAGCCAGTGCATTTATTCAGTTTCCCCATAAGAATAGTAAATTTTTTTCGCACAAATGAAAACTGACAGACCATTTCACAAGCCACTCATCAGTGTCTCAAATAGAATGAGTGAAGATTTATTTAAAGTATCACAGAAAATATATTGCAGTATAAAAAAAAGCACACGCATGACAAAAAAGCATTCTGTGAAATGCCAATACAAATTGAAACTATAAAAAAGAGAAAGACGATTATAATAAATTCAAAATTGAACTTATTGAAAATATTTATTATAAAAGAAGTCTGCATGCTTTAAGTAATAATTTTGCCAATGATTTCATTTATATTAATTCAACACCGTTCTCCTTCTTCAACACCGTTATATATTGAAAATATTCATTTATTTAAGAAGAAAAAAATGACTTACGAGACATATTAGAAAATATTTTTATCACCAACAGTTTTATTGACCGAGAAAGATTGCTATATTTTCCTTCTATTTATTGCATTATACCTTCTGTGGTTTGCAGTTGTATTTTGTTTCTGGATATAAACGTAACACATACAATTAAAAATACTCAATTTCCAAGGTTAAAATATATTTTTTTATTATAAAGTACATTATTTGCACAAGTGTACCCTTCTTATTTGTTTCTCAATTAATTATGTGGGACCGTGAAATTCGCATGAAAATACTAGTCTCCAGCTCAATCTTTCATAAATATAATTTCCAACCATTGCTTTAAGTCTGAAACGGTGTTGAAATTGATAATACACTTATGCATTAAATTATCCAAAACTATAACTTTTCATGAAACAGCCTGCTCTACTGAAAATAATTTTATATGGTTTACATTTATATTGCTATGTTAGACTCTATAAAATAAATATTAAGATGTTATTTTTCAGATGCTGTACCTGTTGAAACCTATAGTTTTTCTTAGAAAGACCCTTTCATTTAATTTTAAATCCTATTACGGTTTCTTATTGGAATTGGATTAAATATGTCTTCATCTTAACAATTAAGTAAATGCGCTCTCACTTTTGTCTGATAAAAATACATGTTGTTTTACCTG
Organism: Sipunculus nudus; assembly: GCA_026874595.1. NCBI lineage: Eukaryota > Metazoa > Annelida > Sipuncula > Golfingiida > Sipunculidae > Sipunculus > Sipunculus nudus. Next base: position 68,430,130 of record CM049315.1, read on the forward strand.
TTCTTATATGCCTACTTTCAAATTTATTAATTGAAACAATATTAAACAATATTAGCGATTGCAAAAAAAAAAATCCACAGTCGACAATATATTGCTGTGGGTTCATTAGTGGCATTTTCAATTAAATATAAGTGCATGATATTGTAAATAAATTCAAATTTTTAAATACATTCAAACTAATTAAGTATATATCTCAGCTTTTTCTATCACCTGGCCGGTGAACACCTACCAAAAAAATTACTGAAGCGCCCCCTACTGTCAGCTAATATCTCCGAGTGGTCGGTGGGGAACGGATATTTGTAAATTGTATGTGGTACGATGTATTGGCAATCATTCCGTTTTCACAGGAAATAAGTAAAACAACTGGGAGTCCTCTATGTTACCATTATAAAGAATTACTATGACAGGTATCTTAGTCAAGAAATACGTAAATCGTTGCCGATGAGCACTTTATCAGCGTCAAGCGATTGCGCAGCGAAATAGTAGGTGGTAGAAAGGTTTCATGCATAATAAGTAATACATTAAAAATGTATTCGTGTGTTTGTAAATACGAAATACTTATAGAACATGTGTCTACAGATCACACTTAATCACATAATAGTCGGAGATTGTTATATTGGGGCTAATTTTCCTGAAATTAATGCTTGGATTGAAAGGTCGATGATCAGCGCTGCTGATCAGCGAAATAGTCACTGGCAGGTAGGTTGCGTTTCAGTATAATATTTAACTGTTAACACAATAAAATATATGCATATGTTTGGCAATACGTAATACTGATAGATTAGGTGCTTTTAATCATATTTGATCACAAAATAGTCGAAGGTTGCTTTTTTGGGGGCTAATTTGCCTGAAATTAATGCTTTAATTGAAAGGTCGCTGATCAGCGCGCTGATCAGCGTTTTATACTGCAGACCGCTGATCAGCGCGCTGATCAGCGAATTATACCCTCCCCTGGGATTCCGCCCGAATCAGATGAGTTCAAGCTGCGCATGCGTGCTACGCGATTCTGTTCAGGTACAGCTGCAAGCGAGTCACGGGCATGAAACACATTTTCTCTGTCAAAGGTCACTCAAATTAGGATAACTGACGCTGTGTCATTGACGAACGGGATATACTCAGGTTATGGCAGCTTCTAAGTGTCACTCATACGGTTACTGCATGTACGTTCATAATGATATACTGTATTAAACGTTGCACTTCCTGATATCGCTCAAGTCCATGTGTGTACGTTTTGCCTGCATGCTTCGTGTGCCTGACTGTTATCAATTAATAAATAAAATATCAGAGTACGACCATGATTTGCTTTTTAAAAAATAAACGGCAGAACTATAGAAACCGGGCTTCAGCCTACTGCCGGTAAAACGGGTGTCGCATAATAAATTGTTTCCTGGGAAAGGCCGAAACATATCATTTTCCTCAGAATTCCCGTATTTAATTTTGCTCATAGCTGGAGTTTATTATTTTAGAGGAGGAGGGGTCCGGGGAACCTGGGTTCCCCGTCTGAACGGGGGTGTGGGGGCGGAGCCCCCACCTAAAGCTTAATTTTCCTGTTAAAATAGTAAATGGTTTCCCATTTTCGCGATAGATGCCTCTTCAATCGCAGATATAAATGAACAAAACTTGCTCCTGCTGGTGTCTAGTCTTCACGGCTCACTTAGTAACGTGTAGGGCTCCTAGGCCAGAGATCGTAGGTTCGATTCCCGATTCAGGCGACTTCTGATGCTTAGTAGTTGTTTATGTTAGAAGAGTTGAGTGTAGGGACATCTACAGGGAAAAGTAGGAGTTAAAATAGGGAATGAGAGGTGACAATTTTATTTATATGTTCCTCAATACAAGCGAAGCCCGCGTTCTATAGTGGCTCCAAATAAACTTTTTAAAAAGTACCATATAATCAGGAGGGCCAGTATTAAACCTGTACTGCCAAAGTTTTACTTCCAAGAAAATGTTCTTAGTGCCACGCCCCCTTTTCTTTGGTTGATGTGTGTGTGTGGGATGGGGGGGGGGGGGGGGGGGGAATTTTTTTACACAAATGTAGACCGTGAGAAAATGCCAAAGTTTTGAGCCAAATCAACATATATTATTATGTGATATTTAGATACAACAAAATGTTAATGTATGATTATCACTTTGTTTTTGTTTTAATTTTTGTACTGGATTAAATTTTTATGTATTTTTACAACAAATTATTATTCAAATGTGTTTCCTTTACCGCTAAATGTGAAATGTGTAACTTCCTGATTACCTTAAATGTTTAAAGATTAATTCATTAAAACAACACATTAACTGAAAATATAAAAAAAAAAGTAATGCAGTTCAATCATAGGTAGAATATATGCTTTTCCACCTTTTGATATAAAGATACATGCAATCAACAACAATCAGTACGACCCAAAATATAAGCATTGTGTTAAACAAATATCATGTATTTATTTAAAAAAACATTCAATCAGAGAAAACCCTGTCATGATATAGTCATGTTGAGTTCATAAATAAGCTTTCCCAGATTTTTTTATTTCATTATTTTATCATTACAAGCATTTCATGATTACATTCTATTGATATCCCTATTTTTAACAAGTCATGATAATCATACAATATAACCATATCGTATTCATTTTCTGTAATGCACATGAACTTTAAAATATCATCTCTTACAAAATGAAAGGTCTTAAACTCTGAATGAGTTTTAATAAATCTGCTGGCAGAACATGGTAGTGTTGTAGAATTCCAGTCTACACTTGTACTCTAGTTCAGACTTGAGTTCACTTTTTAAGGACTCGGACTTGGACGCGAGGGTCCTGAACTTGGACTTCTACTTAGACTCGCAGGTATAAGGACTCAAGAAATCACCCAGAGTCTATCTCAAGCAGAAGCGGATTGAGGGGGGTCCAGAGGTCAGGACCCCCTTTTTTCATACGCCGCAACCTTTTCGAGGGTTTCTGGTAACATTTTGTGGCCTGGATCCCCCTTTTACCAGGCCTTGGGACCTTATTTTGACTGTTGAGTCCAATAAAAAAGAAAACTCACATATTATGTTAAGATTGTGCACATGGGTTAATTACTTATTGAATATTATAAAAAAAAATAAGACAAAACATACCAAGGTTTAGCTCTGTATCAGGAGTTAAATGTAATTAAACATTCAAATAAAGCGCACTTAAAAATTAATAAATTTGCATGATTATCCAAAATATCCGTTTCCAAGTTCTTTTAATAAGAAAATTTGTGTAAAACTTGGACTAGTGTGCCAAATGACTTGGACTCAATGATGGTGGACTTGGACTCATGTTCCAAATGACTTGGACTTGAAGAAGGTGGACTTGGACTTAAACCTTAAGGATTCATATTTAGAATTGGACTTGAGTGACCTGGACTCTGACTTGCACTTGGACTTGAATGGGGTGGACTAAACTACATCACTGCAAAGTGGTAGGAAATGCAAATCATCTTCCCTTAAAGATGAACTTTTCAGTATATATCAAAAGAATACAGAAATACACTACACTGAAGCAGATCAAAAGCAACAGTCTGGCATGTGTCAGCTTCTCTACTTATTACTTTATATCAGGTGCTTGATTTGAAACAAAAATTATGTTCTCATGGTTAAAGCACAAACTTGAGTGAAATATAATGTAAAGTTACATAGACCTGGTATGGACTCTTTGTTTTAAGCAAGTCTGGTCTTTATCATTGGTACATGTATCTCCTTTACTTTGATTTCCTATATTTAAATAAGTATTTTTGTTGGACCTTGTGGACTTTCATTAGGATATATTTTACCATAGAAAAAGATCTGTGCTTGTATCTATGTTTTACTAAGGAATTGTTATATGTATTAACATTATATAGATATCTAAATACAATGTAGTTATTCACATGACATGAATAGAATGATCAGAAGTCTATGTGTCTGCATGCATAGTATTGACCATTGGTCTCGTTCAAATCTGCAGTTCTATACATGTAATTGGCACCATGTAAATGCTGTCCTTAAACAATTTTCTCCTTCATGTAAAGTGATCTTAATTGCTTTTTTCCTGCAATATTACAGGACTTTTTATTTCCACATATTGTGGGTTAAGTAGGAATTTGATTTTTTTTTCACATGAAATCCCCATTGAAAATTTATAAGTGTGCAAATCAAGGTTTATAGGCTTCAGCTTCAAAAAATGCAAGTAATTTATTAATGCAGCAGACCTATACCTTAATATATGAATCACATAGACTAACATGGAGCATGTATTCACCTTTTTTTTCATTTCCCAGGGAGGGAGTTTAGGACATCCAATCTTCCCCTAAGCATACATCCCTACAGAGACAGTGGGCTTTATTTTGTCATGGAGATCAGGGTGCTTCTTCAGTATCTTACTGGAACTAAAACTTTAAATTTTAGAACTGCACCAGTCTGAAATTAATAGTAGTAGAACAGCATGTTTTTTATTTACAGCTGAACATAATATAGTGATAAGCTGTTGAGATGTACCCAGCTGCATATGGGAGCATGTCAGTTGCAAAAAAAAACCAAGTTTGGGTTGAATGGGTTTTACCAAGTTATTCCTCAGAATTTTCTCCTTCATGTAAAGTGATCTTAATTGCTTTTTTCCTGCAATATTACAGGACTTTTTATTTCCACATATTGTGGGTTAAGTAGGAATTTGATTTTTTTTTCACATGAAATCCCCATTGAAAATTTATAAGTGTGCAAATCAAGGTTTATAGGCTTCAGCTTCAAAAAATGCAAGTAATTTATTAATGCAGCAGACCTATACCTTAATATATGAATCACATAGACTAACATGGAGCATGTATTCACCTTTTTTTTCATTTCCCAGGGAGGGAGTTTAGGACATCCAATCTTCCCCTAAGCATACATCCCTACAGAGACAGTGGGCTTTATTTTGTCATGGAGATCAGGGTGCTTCTTCAGTATCTTACTGGAACTAAAACTTTAAATTTTAGAACTGCACCAGTCTGAAATTAATAGTAGTACAACAGCATGTTTTTTATTTACAGCTGAACATAATATAGTGATAAGCTGTTGAGATGTACCCAGCTGCATATGGGAGCATGTCAGTTGCAAAAAAAAACCAAGTTTGGGTTGAATGGGTTTTACCAAGTTATTCCTCAGAATTGGTTTTACCACTAATTTCTATTATTCAGAATGATGTGCTTTGTACATGCAACCCAACAAGTGGCAAATGGGTGTAAATAGCTTCTTTTAGACAGTGATGATGTGGTCAGAGCCACTTGGCTCACCTATCTATGTTCACAAAATGTGTGCTTAAGTTCTTTTGACCAATTCAAAAGAAGCTAATCTTTAAAAAAATAATTCAATATGCTGGGCAAAAATCTGGAGTATATAATGGGTCAATCCTCGTTAAAATACTTTTAACCCAGGTTTTACCCACTGGATTGGGTAAAATAGGTTTGCCTTAGTCAAATTGCAACTCTGAATATACTACTGCTTATTACCCACACATAAAATATGGAGTGTCAGGTGACTTTCCTTTTCAAACAACAATCCCCACTACACCATGTATATGTATATTTTACGTCCTTAAGTATCACCTAGAGATCAAAAATTATCAAAAGGACATGGATATTTCTGTAAATGCAATAAATTAAATTGAGCCTTTTAATGCTGGTTGACTGGCTTTGATTCAGTGAATTATTTGATGCATTGTTACCTGCAGCCCTTATATATTCTGATAGTCATGTGTGAGAGAGAGCATGTGGACAAATGGACACTAGGAACCTCAACTGATCTTTAATACTGAACATAGTTCATAAACATAGCTAATATATTGCATTTCCACCAAGAAACACATCTGACCAAAAATAATAAATTGAAATGCTGTAACAGTGAATGCAGGTTTATCAAGCACATGCTAATAAATCTTCAGCATTATAGCATTTAACTGATGAAATTATGCCTATACATATTAAACTGCAGTGCAACATTCCATATCTGAGCACATCTCTATATCCAACTGGAAATGATCAAATACACACAAGCTAGTAATACACAGGGTAGCTGGTATTTTGTACAAAGATGTAACTGAACTGCGAGCATTAATGCCATATCTTTTCACATTAAAATTTAGGACAGATTATCCTCTTAAGATATCTATGACACACTTTTGGTCCTCAGACTTGACCCTGAGGTAAAATGTTATTCAGAGTGGACCAGTGACATTTGTTTGACTTTTAAAACCACTGAAATTCCTATTTAACCTTGAACAAAGGTCTACTCTTCATAAAACACAGTTGGACAAACTCAAACTTTGTCAATTATTTTTATTTGCTGCCAAAAAGTTCCATCATTTTTCTTTTAAAGTAACATGTCTGTATTTTCTTTTCTAATGTATTTGTTTTTGTACCTTCATTTTTATTCAAGTATATTAATTTATCAACGCCCATTTTTCATAGATAAATCAGAATTACTGCACATATTTATATGACAAATATATATTTTAAATTTGAATTATTTGTTTTAAGGTTATTGCATGATACTTGGAATGTATATTACACAATGTATGAAATATTAGTTAAAATATATGAATCTTTTGTGCTGAATGTGATTAAGCACCAGGTCATATAATATACATTCATCCTGTTACAGCATGACACTTAACCAACAGAATATATACTGGTATACATACATACATGCCTCTATATATACATATATATATATATAAAATGGATCTAAGGCCCAGTAAAGTAACACCCGTTGAACATATTTATACAGACTATACATGACACTTTAAAAAAATATATACAGGTATAATATAAAAAAAGGTTTATGCTTGAAATCTTAAATGATTTGGGGGGAAATATAATAAATTTTACTCTTTCTAAGTGTTTGGTTTAGGGAACATGTTGTCCCACAAATTTTGACAAACCTCAGGCAATGGGCTGTTAGTCAGAAATAAACACTTCACGACTTACCCTGACGACAAGCCGTGAGGCTTGAGGTGAGGGGCACACCGACCTTCTGTTTAGCCTTAGGTTTGACATGTATGCATATCCAACTTCGTGTTCTTTACCCATAAAGCTGGCATTATGCTTCCGTAATAATTAGCAGTTGTATTTACAATATGTGTCTATTGTTCCTTCATCATGAAGCCCGATATTAAAAAGATCCCAATGAAGTACTCGTCAGCTGACAGCCAGCACCATGTGCGCTTGTTTATTGACAGAGCCAAGCAGGGGCTTTCCCGGGATTGGCCAATGAGAAAATTCAGTAAATCTGGCCAATCAGAGAAGGCCTTTTATTCCCCATCCACAGGCTCAATCGGAGCCTGTGGAAGAGGCTAGACCCACGCGGGGGTCCGCATGCATGTACGGAAAGGAAAGAATATGAGAATACACTTGTTGGATTATACCCGGGGGGGGGGGGGGGGGGGGGCAGCATGTATGGGAAGGGGACAATGATAATACACTTGTTGGATATGACCCGCGCAGGGGTCTGCATGTATGGAGAGGGGACGGTGATAATACTCTTGTTGGATTTTACCCGCGCAGGGGTCTGCATGTATGGAGAGGGGACGGTGATAATACTCTTGTTGGATTTGACCCGCGCGAAGGGGTCCGCACGTATGGAAAAACACCCCATACTCTATTCAATCTAGCTTGGCACGGCGATTTGATTTCAACCATTTTCACCCATGTGATGCGGTCCTGCTATCAGATCTGTTAACCCCAGGGGGGAGCTTAATGACCTGTCCTCCCTGACACGCATCACCGCTGGTCAAATGTATCCTCTCAAGGACAAAACTTAGTCCATCTGTTTTGTCTTAGTTTTAATGTATTTCTGCATTCAAATTTGTGGTTCATTTTTAACATTTATTTCAAATGTAACATAATCTACAAATAGCAACTGAAAAAAAATTAGTGATTTCTGCTCTTTTGTCATATCTTTCATTGTATATCTCTATGATTAATGGTCTTGTCACTGAGGTGGACTGGGGTAAACTGACCTGTTCTGTGTGCATCAGTAATGGGGACCATCTCAAAACCAGTCCATGTATTGTCTTTATTTTTCTCAACAGAACATAGGCATGGTTCATTGAACAACATAATTGAGAATATGTATGAAAATGACAACTTTTAAACGGTCCCTAAAGAAAGCAGTTCCCTCAGCACTTGACTGATACTTTGCAGTAGATATATTATGTATCTTGTTACATTCAAGAGGGTCAAACCTGATATTAATTGTTTGAATGGTACATCTGTTCTGATAAGACCTTATATTTACACTTCTCTTATGCACACAATGTCAGCAACACCAAAAGTAAAACAAAGAAACCAGAAGACAGAAAAAGCTCTGTGAAAAAGTTTCAAAGAAAGTGTTTAACCATCAAGGCAAGAGGCATTACACTGAATGTAAATCAGTAGTCTGAATCCAGAATTTTGAATTAAAATCCAGTGAACTTGTGACACAGCGGGTGTGCCAATGATCTGGTCAGTTAATAACCTATCAGATTAAAGAAAATATTACTTGCAACAAACCCTATATGTAACGTTGCCATAAAATATAACTTTATCTGATAAGTAAACAATATCAGTGACTGTGACACAAGTGTACCTGTGATACAGGTATTGATAGACTCTGAGATTAACATAAGAAAATTCTTTTTTTTTTAATGCTAGTGGATAAATGCAATCATGAAGTGGACAATTTAATTGATAGCATTCTTGATTGAAATTTTGCATTTTTCTTCCATTATTATGAATCTTACTTGTATATATATATATATATATATATATATATATATATATATATATATATATATATATATATATAGAGAGAGAGAGAGAGAGAGAGAGAGAGAGAGAGAGAATAAAATCAAAGATCAGTAGAGATGGATATACAGGTATGTATAAAGAAGGATAAATACATAGATAGAATGGTAGAACAGTTCATAAATTGTAAAGGATGCACATGGTTTAAAATCTACCACCCAGTAGAGATGTTCCCCCAGGGCACAGAACACATGGTAAAACTGCCCAGAATATTTCTTTCATTAGAGATATAATGACAAAAAGTTATAATTTGTCTGATAACCAGAATCATTTACTTCCACAGGCAGGTATGTATAAATTAATATGAGATATTGCTTTTTTGTTAGCACTAGGTTGTGTGTAATGACAAATAGTGGTGTGTGATCTGTCACAGCCAGGTTGACTACTTTCAGCCTGATCACAGCACATAGGGACTACTTGCACTTCATCCAAGTGCCAGGTTAGAGTGAATAGACTGTAAGTCTGGTCATTTAATGATACGGGCAGCTTCCTTTCGTTTATCTTGAATATTAATGAGCCGACCAATGACAGCGCCGCTTTTGTCGGAAGCCGCGGTAATGGCCGGGAAGACAGGTACACGATGTTCCGCTGTGTAGATTAAACGGCTAATTATCTGATTATACGCGGCTAGGGACTGTAACGCGAGTTAGTTCTGTGTCAGACGGAACTATATGTGTAAATTTTATGTGCATTCAAGAGATAAGTTCGTGCCTCTCCGTTGGTAGGTTGGAAATGGATAATTCATTAATTCATACTGCAGGTCTCTGGGGGTTCTCCAACAGTCGTTTCTTACCTTGTGTCTTTATATCACTATGGTTAGTATTAGGCTATATAGAGGCCATTAAGACATGTTTCAATAGTGATTTCAAGGGCCTGTGGTAGGAACGACCTCTGGTGGAAGGACGACAGACATTTTCCAGAAACATCTTTTTTATTTTAAATATCACAAACGAACAGGTAAATGTGAAGCTATTATTTTTAAGAACAAAAAAGCAAGACGTGTTATAAAAATTAAAATCTTCTAGGAATCTTTCTAAACCTGATGACCTCTGACATATTCAAGTGATCGTTAAGCTGTCAACCATTTTGCACAAGTATCGCTTTAGCTCAGCTGACTGTATGTCATCTGAGCCAAAAAGATCACACATCGTCCGTCAGTCCGTTATTAGGGCACAAATCGTAACCATTAGACCTAACAACTTCTATCCTGAATCCATTGAGGTTCATGAAAAATCTGTTTGGAAACCTGAAATTAGGTCTCTGTTACCCATATTCTCCGAGCTATGGGGCTTGTAAGTACCCCCTATAATCATTAAAACATTGATACTGAAGCTCCAGTATCTGTATAACTAATGCATTGATCGCCATGATGTTCTCTATTTTTGAGACCTTCAAAGAAGCAGTTGTCCGTTAATCGGGCACAAATTATAACCGCTTGACCTTGAATCTTCTTACTTGACATCCTGGAAGGCCCATGGAAAATCTCCTTACAAATCTTAATTTAGGTCCCAGTTACCCATATCATCCGAACTACAAGGATCCTAAGTACCCCCAGAATAACTTAAAGTATGATACATAGCTCAACTATCTTTATAACTAATGCATTGATCGCTATAATTTTTTGTGTGCATGTTAATCATTGAGTGTTTCATCAGTTCTTTCAGATTGTTGGCGCCATCTTATTTTTTTCCTATTTTCACACATTATTTTCTTATTTATAGACCTTCAAATGAAGTTGTCATCCGTTAACAGGACACAAATCGAAACCGTTTTACCTAGAATCTTCTAACTTTACATTCCGGGAGGTCCATGAAAATCTCATTGTGAACCTGAGATTAAGTCTCTATTATCCATATCCTCAATTCGGTGTGCCTATGGGTCTTGATCGATGAACTTAAGCTAATATGAATGAATGATGATGCCACGTACATTATCTTAATTAGTTGCTCGTGCAAGGACATGTCAGTCGGCTGAGCGTCATGACCCATGGGTCACTAGTTTTAAAACAACAGGTACGAACAACCAAATGCATAGTTATTCTCTATTTCTTTAGTTGAAACAAATAAAACGTGTCATGAAAAATAAAAATCCTTTAGAAATCGTGTTTAACCCTACGACCTATAATATATATTCATATGATCTGTAAGCTGTCAGCCATTTTAAGTAACATCATTTTCTTCAAAAAATAAATGCAAACAGGTAAACATAGTATCTTTTAAATATGGAGTGCAAAAATTATAAACAAATCTATGCCATCTTATGACATTTTAGCTCAGCTGACTATATTTCATCTGAGCTATAGTCGTGGTCCGTCGTCGTGCCGTCCGTTAGGCTGGCACGTTTTGAAAATGTTTGACCTACGAATCAAAGTTCGGCATACTGTTAGGTGTCCCCAAAATCTCCTACCAAACCGAAAACTGGGTCTCTGCGACTTAGTTCCTCCCAGAAATTAAGGAAAAACCTCTAATTTCCATTAAAAATCTATTATCACACTTTAGGACTGCCTAATATTAAAACCACTTATCTGTTTTTTTAATATTTACCAGAAGTATTTTCCTATATTGTTCCTATAAACATGTCAGAAATTAAGTGTAATCTCTTTAAGTTATGGGCCCAAACATAACGGGCATTTGTAAAAATTTTAGGAAAATTATTTACTAAACATGAACATTTTTGAAGCTAGAGACTTTTTGTTCAAGTATATAACTTTGTTCAATCAAGATTCAATGTATACCCAAAATTATAGATCTGAATTTTGTGAATTTTTAGCATATATTAGCATAAAAATAAAACCAGCACCTTAAATTTTGCCCAACTTTGACCATGCACGTTTTATTCCTGTGGAAAGTGTTGATCTAGTTTTCACAGCATGTAATCATAAGTATTTAATTTGGTTAAATCTGAAATTTGAAAATAAAAGCTTGAAAATTAGGCTAGTTATTGATTTTTTTCTTGAGGCTCTATTGTAGTCATTTGCTTTGTCCAGATGCAGGCAGCCCACTCCTGGTCACTGGAAGTCAGCTATGCAAGGGTTGCTGATTTGTTACAGTCACTTCGGGAGATCCCCTGCTGTGACAGGTGTACAGTTATTCTCATATCATATAATACAATAATAAGAAATAATTGAAACTTCATATGTTATCAGCTTTGTTTGTCCTCCAGACTGTCTCTCCTTTTTTAAATATTAAGTAATTGTGAATGAACTTTTTATCGTGTAAGCATTGTTGAATTAAATGAAAATCCTATGTATTTACACTATAATAATCCAGAGATGTAAATTCCATCATATCGACAACCAAGTCCTTGCACCTGTGGACTGGGACATAAGTTATGTTTCAATGTAAACATTATATAAATAAAAATACATATTTATTAATATATTTAATAAAAATAGATTAAATTGAACAAATGTGTATACATTTTAAGTATAACTACATAAATCTCGAAATATAAGATCTCCGTGTCGAAAAGAACGAATCTTTATGTTTCAATCACCCAAAGGTGTGTTTGATCAAAGCAATTAATAATAGTGCATCGTAAAATTATTTTATACAGTTTAAGCAGACTAAGTGACATTTATTCGATACTTTTACAAATATTAGGATGTTAAAGAATATTGTGTTACAACTTCATCATTTCATTGGACCCATAAAATGGCACAAATGACGTGGCTTGATTCCAATCAATCAGTGAAGTAGGACTTGAGTCCACTTATTTAGTTACTCGGACTTGGACTCGAGGTTCCTGGACTCAGACCTCTACTCTGACTCGAAGGTTAGGACTCGAGAAACCAGGCCGGGTCCATCTAAAGTCCAATAGAAAATAACTTGCATGCACAGTACATTACTCCTTTTAAAACATTACAAATTATACTATATATATACCAAACTTTGCTCAGCACCGGGGGCTATGAATGCAGTTAAGTAAAAAGTAAAACGCGTGGATTAACTTGGAATAGGGCCTCTCACTTAAGAAGCTGGCAGGCTGATGTAGGGGCAAACAGAGGGGCAGGGCTGGGCAGTGGGCAGTCTATTAGCATATGGCTCAGTGTGCACATCGCTGAACCTGTATCTGTTTTCCTCTTGTACTTGCAAGTTTGTCATAAAGCTATAGACAGGTAATCACCATGACAAAAAAAAATTGCTCTCGGGGCACATGCAACAGTGAATCCAAATACAAGCACAGAGATCACATGAAGGGAATTGATTTTGTGCCCTTCCCCAAGCCAAAGACCAATCTTGAGAAGTGTAAACCCTGGATAAAGCTCTGTGGACGGCCACATCATCAACTCATGTAGACAAAATTGACAAGTACAAATATATCTGTACAAAGGTATGTGATATTCTATAACTATAATCCAGTATAAACGTTGTTGCTTGAATAACAATAATAGAAAATTTACCTTATATATAAATTTTTTTTCTCAAAATTTGGCATCACATATATACACATACCTTCATAGTTTTAGTGCATACTAAAAAGTTTTATTTTTTTTTCAAATAATCATTCCCAGCACATTAAAACTATGAAATCTAATAAAATGATGATAACAACATATTTGTTGATATACATTTATTATGTGTGCAACAAATAACCATCAATAAATTTATTTTGCAGCATTTTGTGGACAGATAGCGAAGGGCGGAAAATCCCGATCCATTACCTGCTGACCCTTATGATCAAAAACAGAGATCCCCTAAAGCCAGGAAAAGACCAGTGGAGATCTGTTGAATATGTCACCTGATACATTTTTTATGCTGTCAATAAACCCCTTCTCATAATAAACCAGTTCTTGTTTTCATTCTGTCCATTAGTTGCAGACTCTATTTTCTTTATTTCAGCATCTGTGTATTTCATTAAAGGTGAAAAAACAGTCCTCAAAACATGATTAGCCACATCTGCTGTGAGTGGAGAATTAAATACCTATGTTATCTATAGGTGACAAAACTGTAAAGGGTGTAACTGTATCATTCGTATGCTTCTGTCTTTTGTTTGTAAACATTGTATCTAAGATACAGGCTTCTGGGCAACAAATCTGTATGCGCTTAAAAATGTCATCAGCAGAAGGTTATTTCACTCCCTCAGGTACGGGTTGTACCTGTCTTCGATGGCTGAGCTGGCATTCTTAGAATTTCCCTGAATAGATGTCTCCAGCAGGGTTACAGGCACAGACTCTTCCTTTTTACTGCCTTTTCTAGTCCACATACATGTACCCGAGGTGACACTTGTGGTAGAATTATCATCCATATATCCAACAATTTCAAACAATGTAGCTACAACGTGTCGGCAACCCCCATCTAGGCCCCCTTACAAGAACAGTACCCTGCATGAATGCGACTGGCATCAGAGACATTGCTTAGGATCACCCATATAAATAGTGGTTTAAATTAGTGTTCTTGGCCTCACTTTACTCTTTTCTGCAAAATAAGTATCCATGTGATACTGATGTACCTCGATGTTTTTCACATACCCATCCTTCGCCGTGGTGTACCCTTCCATTTTATAGTATTCCGTGAGGTTCCTCATATTGTACTCATCAAACGATATTAAATAATTGTACATGTCAAACACTGACAGGACTGGTAAGACACCCAGGTTTTGTATGCCTCCTTCTTTGAAGTTTCAGGGATTTTCAAGCTGAATTCTGTCAGATGTAATTAACTTATCACCCAGTACTTCCTCCCTGTCCTCAATCAAGCCATCTGGGTCCACCTCTAATCCCATTTCATTGCTAGCATTACACAAATCAATTAGCTCAGCTTTATTTGCTTGAGCTTCTAAAACCCCTCTTTCTTTCAGATATGACTGTAACTTTTTAACAGATTTGTTGCTGAAATTTATATCCATATTTGAAGATTGATTAATGATAGGACTGTAACCCCGAGTGGTCAGCAAGCGATACAGACTGTATCTGACCAATGTCCAGATGCTGTGCCTCAGCTTGTTTGCCCCTACATCAGCTTGCCCGCGGCTTAAATGCATACGCCTTATTGTACGTGCTAATCTGAAATTTCTATTTTAAATTGCTTATTAAGGACTGGACGACCAGGTTCTTTAAAACGGTAAACCAGACCGGCTGAGACTCTCACATACACCAAAAAATGAAAAAGATACGGAGAAAACAAACAACAAAATATATTAAAATACATTAACATTTCTCTGTAGAGGCGTTTCACACACATATATCGATGATGACTATAGTCCACATAATTAAACACAATCACTAAGTCCTATATACTCCTTTGGTCCTCACAGTACTCGAAGTTCGCTTGTTTACACTTCTCCGGATTATATGATCGCCGCTCACACGTGACATTGGAATGTTCAGTCCGCCATCACTGTGTATACATACACAGGGATTCGCCAGTGACAACTAGCAAAGTTCCTCACTGAAGTACGCGCTTGCCTCCTAAGGCAAAGTCCAGAAAGCACTGACAGATAGACCCACAGCCTCCTCTGTAGTATTATTGAGGAAATGTCTCTCATAGCTGATGTCACCTGGATTCATCCAACAGGAAGTTACTGAATATTCAAACGCACGATAATATTGAGTGTCACTAAAGTTTCACGTGAATTTCCCTGGCCTTTTACTGGATGCAGTCACGATAGATAAACATCGCCGAATAACCAGTCCATCGACAATTGCGATACCCACCCTGAAGTCCGTTACAGAGGTATCTAAGTGGCCGTCCTCAGACGCTGACGTTCTACGCTCAAGAATATCGTCTCTCAGCTGTAGTGACACTAACACGGACCCGCTTCTGGACCCCAGACAACCGCCATACTACACCTAACTGGCGCGCTGACTATGCGTTTGTAACGAGGTATTTGTTTTCCATGGCTTATATACTCTTGCTGACGTCACAAGTCTTGACCGTGTTCTGACCAATCATTTCACTGAAGTGTACGGCTTGCCGTTAACTATATGAATACTAAAATTGACACGCCTCAAGAGATCAAACCCTGAGAAAAAGCAAAGTAAGCAGGTCCGCTGCTTTGGCTACATTAAGCAACGTTGCTATAGGAACAGTCGAGTCATAAATCGGTTCCCACGGAATTAAATTGTACTGAAATAGACATCAAATGAAGCACCTGTGTTCTTTAACCCAAGTTCTTACGCTAACATATAAACATGATACTCCATATTATTGTACAATATACCATAAAAACGATCATCTGGTTATACTCTTTACCTTAATATGCAATAAAATAAATGTCACAATCCACTGGTGACGAGGATATTTGTATCGAACTCGACTCGCACTTTGACTCTAACTTCTCGACTTGCCTGGAATCGGACTAGCACTCCGACTCGGATGGTGTCGACTCCATCGTTGTTACAAATGGTCATTTTTTATATTATAATAAACCCCTTAAATAATCAAATTTGATCCTTAATTATTTACAGGCACAAAAGTAAGATTTGTCATACTTGATCACCCCAGGAGGAATAAATTTCGTCTATAACGTCTGCTCACAAAATGCTATGCGTTGGTCAAACCATCTATAGACTTAACTGTGTGGGGCAAGTGCAAGCATATTTGCCGTGCCACTGTTGAGCGTATCCAGTGTCGGGTGGCGAGGATTATCACAAAGAGACGTGTTCAGTCAGGAAGCAGTTCAGATTTAATCAAAGAGAATGGTTTTATGACAATTTAGCAGCGATATTTCTATCTCTTGTCTCTTGAAACTTGTAAATGCATAAAATTGTTATCCCCTCGTATGTTTGATAGGTTTGCTATGGCTAAAGACGCCTACATTATTCTACACGCACAACCGATAACAATAACTGTATCCTTCCAAAACCACGCATTAAATCCTTCAACTTGCTCCATTTTATGCAGGCAGTATCCTATGGAACATCTTTCCCCTCATCATCAAGTGCGCCCCAGATTTGCAGCATGTTATAAAATTATCGCGTTTATATACCTCATTATTCTTACATCGTTATCCAAGCCTCACAATGGCATTTTATCAAGCATAGGCGTTTGCTTGTTGCTATCTTATTGCTCTTAGTTCAAAATTTACATGATAACCTAAGGATCTTAAAGTATATGTATAATTTTGTATTCGTTTTAAATTGTTTGTATTCCATTTACACTAGTATTGCAACTTGTATTTATACATCATTGTCATATTGATCTCTTTTTATATCGGCACAGGGCCCTGCTGACAAGAAAAGTGTTATTCTGATGTATGCTACCCTGCGGAATGTTGTAATAAATTAATAAATATGGCCAAAAGATAGTCGTTCAATATCTATAATGTTCATCATTTTGGTTCTAAAAATAATTGCCCAACCTTGGGTGACAAGGTGGCTGAGTCCTTGATTAATGTTCTGTGTACCATTTTCACCAGATGATTGTGACTTAGTTATATTATTGCATGATCAAGTAGGGAGTTTAACCAGATTGTTTTTGTAATATATTGTGCATTGGTATGAAGTATTATGTTTAGATGTTAGCGTGAGAACTTTGGTTAGAGAGAACACGTGCCTCGTTTGATGTTATTTGAGTACAGTATAATTCCGAGCAGTCTCTGTCTAGACGATCTCTGTAGTAATGTTGCTTATTGTAGATTTCAAAGGCTTAACTGCCCAGTTTGCTTTTCTGAGGGTTTAATCTCTGAAGGCGTGTCCAACTTAATATTTATGTAATTATTGACGGTCGGCATAATAGATGTGATGATTGGCCAGAAGACGGACGGGCCTTGTGACATCAGCAAGCACATATAAGCCGTGGTTGAGGAGAACGTCGCTATAATTGCCTGTTCAGCGCGCCAGCTTGGTGTAAGCTGATGATTGTCTGCAGTCTAGAGGCAAGTCTGATTTCACCAGAGCCTGGACACATTGGTACCTCTGTAACGGACTTCAGGGGGATATTGCAATTGCCGACTGACTGGTAATCCGGTGATCTTGTATTGGTTGTGAGCGCTTCCAGGTACTAAATATCGTTATGTGGGAAAATATTCAGGTACCTATTGCTGGATAATTCCAGGAAACATCAGCTGTGAATGACATTGATTTTTAGTTCATATTGAATGGGCTGTGCGCCCATCAGTCAGTGCTGCGTAATCTGTGCCTCGAGGGGCGAATGTATACTCCATCGAAGAACAGTCGGTGGTTGGACCCTGTGTAGATACAAATGAACTGATAGCGTTGTGTACACAGTGAGAGTGAACTGTAATGACAGTGGCTCGACATTCCGATGTCACGTGTGCGCGATGGTCCTGTGATCAAGAGCAGGGTAAACAGAGAACTCCGCTGTATATATACAAGTAAAAATAACGGACTATGTGATTTTGTGTTTCTTATTGGACATTTGTGTTCATCAGTATTTATATATATGAAGCGCTTTTTCAGAGAAATTTTAGTTAATTGTTTTGATATATTGATCTGTCTTATTAGATATTGAATTGTTTTGTCATGTTTAATTCATCTTTTGGAATATATGTATGTATGAGTTTCAACCGGTTTGGTTTATCATTTAAAAGAATCTGTTCGTTCATACCTTTAGGGTTGTGACAACCATTCGTTATCATATTATTTAACAATATGTATATAAGAAACAAGGGACCCATGGGTCACGGCGCTCAGCTGTTATATATGATAAAAAATAAGATTTGGAAATGAGGCACATGCTGGTTTTAGTGTTAAGCTTATGTATGATTTTGATAGTATCTAGAGACAAGGAAGAGGATTGATTTCATTTGTTTTATTAGCAAATGGAGTGCTATTGTCACACAGATTTTGACTTGGCCATATAACTTATAAGCAGCACATACAATAAAAGAGTTTAACTACTTATTAAAATGTAATAACAAATATTGTGCCAATATAATTTTTATTAACAAAATAATAAGAAAATCATATGATTTTTTTCAAATAAAATATAATGGAAATGATTATTAAAATAATATTATAGAATATATTCATGAACGCATTCATGAATACATTTTGAAAGTATCTGCACTGGTATTCAAATACTTTCATTTTTACCCGAATTCCCATTCTTATGCAATAATTTTTTTAATGCAGTACATATTCATATTCATATTCAAATACATTTGCAAAGCATTCGCACCATGTCTAGTATTTATTCAGTTTTAGCCAAACAATGATGTTGATAATCCAGAATATACAAAATTCACAAATTGTAATAATGATCATAAGTACCTGGTTTTATGGCTTTTATTTATATTAAAAAATAAATGGAATATATTCACTTTGGACTACTTTCACATCAATCTACACACTAGACACAGTAGGAATCTAGATTAATATTATCAACTGCATCTTTGTCTATCATTAATTTCCTTTATATGATCCCTAATGATTAGTAATGAATAATATGATTTATTTTTTTATCATTTAAATGGAACTGAAAAATACCATAGGTGACTGCATGGTGTTATTTGGAATAACACTGACATTAACATTCTATCCATCCATACAAGATTCTTACATCATCAGTAACTGCAAGTTAATTTTCTGTTACTCATCAACTAACAAATTCCTTTCTAATAAATTTTCTTTAATTTGGTATTAAAATCCAACATAAATTTATTAATTTATTGTTTATTGTTATGTTGTTTATAACAACTATTAGATGAGTTGGGTTGGACACCTTGATCAACTGTGGCTGGGCATAAGCTGCCTGGCTGCCCCAGTGTATGTGTCGCCTCAAGCCTGCATAATTTTATATAAGGTCAACAAGGTCAACATACAGGTGACTGAAGAGGGGCTAGCTATCCTGGGTCTGACATAGTCTCATTGAAACATTAATAAAAGCTACAATATTTTGCCAATTTCTTTCAGCTTTATAAACTACAAAGATGAAATCCATATGTGTCCATGATATGAAAATTATATCAACAGTGCTCTCAGGGAACAAACGTGCCATGGTTCTCCGTACTGACCTTGCTGCATGCTGGTATTTCTTCCAGTATTTCTGGGACAGTCTGTCGTGGCTGTATTCCCTGACGGAGCCTGCTGCAAGGCTGGCTTGACTGTCTTTGACTGTCGTGTTCTCACACTGGGGCTGATAGACCTGGATCACGTGACCATCAGGGCTGTAGTACAGACATTTTACGCGAAAAAAGTGGTCAACCTCACACAAATTGCAACAAAAGCAAAATCACCTGATTTTGATTCCTTAATATGGCCTTTATGTCAGAAAAAAAGTCCTAAGCAATTGTGTGGGGGGAAAGTTTGAAAATCATCATATTTGATAAGGCAGAAAATACCTTTTATTTTACCATACATCAGCGTTCAAACCGTGCTGTATGAATGATCTCTTGTTTATCGTCATGCTTATTCTTGTTTAAGTAGTTTTGAAATAAAGTGTATTTCATGACCTATAAGACACTATGGTAATAATGTTAAAAAAGCAGCAATCTGTGAATTAAAGTGACATCATGAGCAATACTATCTGAAAAAGGTAACAATAACCAGAGATCTCCGGAAAATCTTAACACTGTCCAACATTACACCTCTTACATACATTACAATTTTTTAGTTCAGTTGACTAAAGTCATTTGAGCTATAGTTTTGATCCATAGTCTGTTATCCGACCGTCAGTCTGTCTGTTAAACTGGCACGTTTTTAAACCATTAGACTTTAAAAAATTGACATACAGTTAGATGTCCATAAGTTCTCTGCTATATATTTCCTATGAACGGGCCAAAAATTAGGTCAATGTAACATAATTTTGTGTAAAAGTTATCGACCGAAACATCAATTAGGTACCTTATCAAAATAGCAAGAAATATAGTTTCTGTCTTAACATTTTAACTGCTATAGTTGGAGATTTTCTTTTCATGGATACAACTTTTTAATAAAGATTTAACTGTATGGAAGAAATGAAAAAAAAAATGTTGTAAATTCTTAAAATTATTAGCATACATGTAACATCAGTACCTTTAATATTGCCCACCTTTGACCATGGAACATTTTATTCATGGAAGCATTGGTAATTTTATTTTCATAGCATAAAATCAGAAGCATTTAATCTGTAAAAATATAAAGTTGAAAATAAAAGCTCACGAACAAGGCTATATATTGATTTTTGTTGTTGTTGGGGGGGGGGGGGGGGGTCTAGGGCTCTTTTGTTTTAGTTTACTTTATACAGCATTGCCGGCATACCTGATTATAAATACATGAGTCAGGAGCACCCATGCTGTCAAAGATGCACAGTTATTCCCAAATCACTTCCCATCCCACCCCCACAGCAATATACACCAAGTGTAATGAAATAATTGTTATTGTTTTAACTGTATTTCCAAAACTTGAAAGCTTTTTTTTTTATTTCCAATGTAATCTACAAAATGCCATGTTGTGGCATGGTGGCATTTTATTTTTAAAAAATTTCCTTTGAATAATTTTTATCAAGTTATGATTCGGAATAAGATTAAATTCATCGTTGTGCATAATGTGATGTTATATGAGCAAAATTAGCGATAAATGATGATGATATTTAGAATTTTTATATTTACTTATACATGTATATCCAGAAATATGAAAATTTTAAAGTATGAGAATTATAAACTAAAAAAATTTTAAAATAAAAAGTGAGGATCTAATGCAAATTTTTATTCATTATTTTCCCCCCTCAGGAGCATGGGACATAAGTGATCTACCATGTTCGTCTACCTGTCCGTTAGTTCATATCTAAATATTCAGTAATTATGCGTCTACTTTTTTTCCTTTACGAACTGTTGATTAAATGTCATATCCCATGTATGTATATGCAGAGATGTTGAAACGCCCACCATTCGGCGCCTCCAAACCCCTCCCGACCATGAAGTCCTTGCACCTGTGGACTAGGGACGTTAGTTATATGGTAACAAAATTTACAAAATTTAAATGAACAAACGTGTCAACTGCTGAGCTGTCAACAATTTATCAAGGAGTCAACTACTGATCATGGTAATTGTATAGGTCTCATGTTTACAAATTGCTCACATGCTTCAGTTACATCATTAAAAACACATGGTCAGATCACAAAATATGATTTGCAACAATTTTCTTACTTATCAGTTTAAATCAATCATATCAGCTTATATCTAGCTTATACTACCTTTTCCTCTCAGATGTTATCTTCATTAGTTTTAATTTTAGTTTTTTTACCTTCAACATCAATTTCAGCTGACCACTATGACCCGCGGGTCCTTTGTTTTAGTCGCAATATCAATAAAATTATGAAGATATGTAATGACCACATGTTAAATTAGACGTCATCTTGTCCATCCTTATCACAAAGTGTCTGTTGTGAGTTACGCACAGGTTGCCAGCAGTCAACTCAGATAAAAATCTCTGACTTTTAATCTTAAACGTTATTCATGTAACAGAGTGCCTACTTTTATACATATATATATATATATATATATATATATATATATATATATATATATATTCATGGGCACTTTAAAAAAAGTACTTAAATATATTATGACACAAGATTTAAAATTTAATAAAAACTTAGTAAAAAAAAAGTCTTTAATATTTTTGCTTCTTTTAACATCTTTAGAAAGTTCATTACAAATAGAAGGTCCACATGTTGAAAATGCCCTATCAGAAAACGTTTTGTTAGCATTCCTTTACCCTCACTTTCACTGACTAATCCCGGACTATTAGCTGGTTTTTCCAGGAAAAAAAACTAACCCACTCAAAACGTCTTTCTACTGCAAACCAAATTTTTACTTGAAAATTGTAATTGAAAAATAAAGCAAAATGAAACTAGAAATTTGAAACTGACAATGTAATATTCAAGGAACCATATGCTCTATTATAAAGCATTTAAAATGTGTATAAATTTATCACACAATAACAAAAAGTGACTTCAGTGAATCAAAGTAACTGCACTCTGTTCTGCCTTTGTACTTTGTTACCTGTGTAGATTCATGCCCTTGTATAATGTTTTACTAGTACTATATATTAGTTGTGTATTACTGCTAAGAAAAAGGTGGTCTTTGATTAATGGTTGGTGCTACATATATAAATTTTGTGTATCCATGCTATGCATCATCAACTTATATGTGCGTACAAATATGAAAGGGAAATAAGATTTTACCTACAGACATTACAACTTTGATTGGAAGGAAACTGAAAATGTACTTTGAAATTTTTGAATGCTGGCTCATGAGATGAAAATGAATGCCTACCATTAAAAGGCCCTGACTTTTCTCTGACTTACATAATCATCATAAAATTCCATGACTTTTTATGAAATTCCCTGACTTTTCCCTGTCCTTGAAAACATAATATTTTTCCTGACTTTCCCTGACCGCTGGCAAACCTGGCGTGGACGCTGTGTGATTCTTTTTGCACGTGCATCTGAAGGTGCTGCAGTGAGTCTGACAGTTGCATCTAATAATCTGTTCGAGCATTTCAGAAGCAGGCGCCTCGTCACTTGACATAAACGAGACCAATGGTGGCTGTTTTAGTATACTTTCTGACAACACCTACCATGTGCGAGAAAAAATCCGTTTTATCCCAGCATATCGGTCAATCCCTCTGCATGTTTCTTGAATATCTAATTACTACGGTATCAGTGCAAAAGGATAGGTGAGCGCTGCACATTACCAAGTTAGGGTTTCCTGCTTAATATAAATACCTACTGAGTCGTGCCACCACCCCTACCCCTACAGCACCCCATGCTTCAGACTGTCATCACCGTCAACCCCATATATGGGCCTTGGGAGACCTTAAATTAGCAAATAAAGACCAGAATCGGATTCTGCGACCCAAAACAACCTGAAAATGTTGTATTACATATAGTTATACCCTTTTGATTAATTAAACTTGAGGGCATCTAGGCCTTCTGGCGGCCATTTTGGATATTCCCAAATTTTACTACTTTCCCCTAGGAGACTAACTTAGGACTTTTCATATGTTCAAAAGGATACCTTATGGGGCACGAAACAGATGAGATAGCTTTTGTTGCTTTTGTGTGAGGTCATGTTACAAAATGACTGTACTATTGATCTTCATCACTTCTGAGTCGACGAAGACTGATGAGTCGAGTACTATATAATTAATATTAATCAGTGTAGTCTGCAGACCCTCAGTGACTTAGGGCAAGGGACGTAATTAGTGGGAAATAAAATGTGCTATATCTATAGAAGTCACATGACGATCACTATGATGGTCATGATAATAATGATATAGTATATATCATTTAATATTGGTTAAATAATATTTCATTACTGAAAGAACGAGTATTAGAAAATAGAACACAGCCCTTTAATAATTAACGTCCTTCTGAATATACAAATTAACATTTCACATGTTATTATCTAATATTGATTTTTTTAATGATTAGATAATTTATATAAGTGCAAGTATTATTGCAAGCCTTAATTTATGATTAAGAATAGTTTGGATTAAAAAAATATTTGCTTTTATACCTTAATTATCTTTTTATATATTTTTACATGTTTTACAATACTTTTACATTCAAATGTACATTCATATATAAACATTTATATACGGGATTTCTTTTATTCAATGAATGTATAATCTGTTGATATGTCGTCATCTCATTTCTAATTGGTGATTATTAACGAAACTGAAAGACATTATTCCCGATATACTCTGTGCTTTCGCCGTGACGTGCCATGCATGAAGGTTACACCAGTTTATAGAATATAAAATATTTCATAATATTAATAATTTTAACAACAGGATGTAATTTTGTCAGTTTTGTTATCTTGCTCCGTTAAAGTGTATAATAGTCGTGTACATTCCCGAGAAGAGCTGAGCTAAGGCCGTTTATTAATTGTTTATCCCTTTTATTGCAAGATAGCAGATTCTTATGGATGTAGGTTTAGGAAAGACAATTTGAAAACCGATCCTCTCATTTGTAGTTCTGAGGAAACTACAATTAAATAACCTTGATTAAAAGCCCGGAAAAAATGAGTGTATGGTAATTCTATAAGCCTTTCGTATGAAATTGACAAAAGTTGATAATATAATAATACTGTATCATATAATGGTGTTTTTAGATACACTAAAATTATTTAAAACAGTTCGTGCTTAGACTTTTCTATGGATTTAATCTAGTCCTTATATTATACACTAATTATTCTATATAATTAATACGGAGTTGGGTTTTTCTAGACCACGGTTTACGTGCTCCCGTTCTGATTTAACTCTCCAAATTCGCCAGACGTTTCGGTGGTGCGCTCTTCTAGGACAAGTTTGTTTTATTTTGCGGGATAATGCCCTATTAAGCTGAATAATTAATAATTTTTATATTGCCCCATATGCAGCCCCTATTTCTTTAGTGGTGCAAGGTCCTCCACGCCTGTGGCGCTTTTTCAGGAGGCGCCTCGGGGATTTTAACTGGCCTGTTAAGACCGTGGCCAAAGCGCATGTCCTGCCCAAAACGCATTTCCGTGCAATATGCGGTCACGCAGGTCCACTATAATCCCCATTGATCCCCCACATCCATGGTAAGGCCTCTACAGGATTTTTTTTCTCTCTCAAAAGGAAGTAAAGATTTTTAATCCAAAGGCCACATCAATGCGAGGGCTTTTCAGTATGATCAACACTGATGTGATGTGACTTCCGTTTGACACATTTTTTATGGGTTACAGGTATGTTGATTTTTATACATTCAAAAATATCTTTCCATGATAACCATGGTTTAAAAAGTTCGGCCAAGTCATGTGTTTTATGAAGTATTTCTTTTTTCAAAAAGAAGCCCCACAACTTAATTATCTTTCGGGTGGGGGGGGGGGGGGGGGGGGTCACATATGTGTTAAGATCCATTGTCTGTAGGGACGGTGAAACATGAAAAATTATCACCAGTACATCTTAAAATTTATAACAAACTAGAATCTGTAGTCAGGGCGTACAAACCTCCACCATGCAGAATATCCTTTAATATCAGTCGTGTGTTCACGTGTATGCGTTTCATGTGTGAACACTGTCATGCTTGAGTAACACGAGTTCACCTTGCGAGTGGCAGAACAAATAAATACCAATGCGTTGCTTCCACACTGGCACAAAGGAATAGTCCTTTGTCATAATGGTTTATAGGAAAATGTATATTGTGGTGATTCATTTTACCTCCAAAATGAAATGGACTATTGATATGACTTTACCCTAACCCTTTACAAATGTTCAGCACATCATTTTTCGCCTGTCATGCTTTTTCATGAGGCGACCTGTAATCTTAACTTACCCCCATTTCCATTATATCGCCTGTTAGGGAATTTAACTCTGTCAAAAAGAAAAAGTAAAGATTTTAAATTCAAGCGCGGATCACATGTCCACATTAATCTTTTAATAGAGAGCACTCTTCCGATGAGTGGACACAAAGAGCTGAGACCCTTAACACGATCACCGTTTTATAGGTTTACAGGTATGTTGATTTTTACACATTCAGAAGTATCTTTCCATAATAACCATGGTTTTAAAAGTTCGGCCGATTGTTTGAAAGAAAAAAGTTTTTTTCAAAAGGAAGTCCGGGGGAGGATTACACAAACTGCTAAGGGTCCTCACTCTCTTGGTCACTTTGAAACCCCCACCAGAATCTATTTATAAGGCGTTCGTTCATACCTGCACGTTTCAAGTAAAACATTGTCATGGTTCAGAATCACGGGTTCACCAGGCGAGTGGCAGAACAACTGCATACGAATGGGCGGCTTCTACTCGGGGACAAAGAAAGAGCCCTTAATAATTATTCTTTTGTGGAATTGTGATTATGGCACTTAAGAAAAAAATATATTATGGTGATTCCGATAACCTCCAAAAATGGAATCGATTACGGATGCAGTTTTACTCTACCCCTCTACAAAGTTTCAGCAAAATCTGTATATTACATTTTGCTTTAATCTGCTGAAAGATAATGCAACGAACCAAGGCTGAAGTGGTTTCTTTGCTAAATGCTTTCATAGAAATATATCAACCTGCTTTCTTATTATCTGGGAGAGTTGTCAGTTTTGCATCAGACCTGCTTATTCCATGACAATTTACACTACTTAAACCTAACATTTAATACTGTTAGAATACATTTTTCTGGGCCTATCTTTTTTACATTGGCAGCTATACGTTTCGCGTACAAGAGACTTCAACGACATATGTCTGTGTATACAAATAACGCATGTGGCTGTTAATATGTATTAGAATATATTCTCAACTGACTTCACTGAATGAACATCGTTTTTTACGATGTCGCCTGGACTTCAACTAATACAAAGCATCTTTCATATCATTTCTCAGTAGAATGCTTCTTTATACAATCGTTATATCTACGATATTTCCCAATCACTGAAGCTGTCGGACCTATGCTGTTTATAAAAAAAAAACTTCTCGCTTAAAATTTCGTGAGGGTGTTCCTGGAGAATTCTAGCAAAAGTAGTCTTTATATAATATAAGTGAAACACATAACAAAAGTTCCTGCAAAAACCTTAGGATTAAAATATGCGTCGTTTAGTACCTATCAGCTCATTAAAAAATATGCATCAGATAGAGCCGTGGATTTTCCATGGGTGCAGTTAGTATTAAATTATATAAGAAAATATATTTCCGGCTGACAAATATGTTAAATTAAAAACCTTCATAGAAAACTCAGGAAATAATGTATTAATGTTATTACTATTTTCCCTTTTGACTTCTCAGTCTTCTTCTGTATTATTTTTTTTCTGTTTCTCGGGAATGACCTTCCTTCGCTTAGCGGGCCGGTGAAATATGTCTGGTCCAGGACCTGGACTCGGTGACGTTGTTCGCACTCATTGAACTCTGATGAGCGGTCACGCTCTGGGGGCGCCCCCAAGAACCGGTAAACTTGTTAATGCATAATTGCTAGAAACATTATGGGCGAAGATATACTTTATTGTTCTAAATCTCATCAGACAGACTCCTAGGGCGTGGAAGTCTGATTAAACAACGGGGCAATCTCGGTCGATTGCTGTCAACATCATAGTTAAAAACCGTTATATACACATTGGTATATGATTAACATTTTTAGCTATTACCGGTGTCGTCCCCAAGCCGAGCTCAACCAAGAAGGCAACCTATAGGTCATTTGACATAAGTATGTTTGACGCAGCTTAAATTGTGCCAGACAGTCAGTCAGACAGACAGACCGACGGACGGACGGACGGACGGACAGACATACAAGGTGCAGAACCGTATCAATGTATGCAGCCGTTTGTTTCGGTTCCGGTAGGTCTTTTTGGTACCATTATACCGGTCGTTATAGCTATCTTAATAAATCACCGAATCTTGGTGTAACAGATCGGGTACACCTCATGCGCTGTAGTATGATTCTGTGATATTAAACATTGAAAAAAAAATGAGGGATAGGTCCATCTCCTGTTGGTAGCACTATATGTTGAAGAGAATTGAAAATTATAAGAATGGTATGTTATCGTTGACCTTTTGGATTTCAGATTGTATACCCATATACGGACAGGAGAAGTGTTTAAATCTTTAAGGACTGAAGAGCGACTTTAGAGAGAATCATTGAGGTTTTATTGATATTTCACCCTTTTTCCTTTGGGTTTTAACCTCTGCTTGTGCCCCAAAAGTCATTTGAGCTAAAGGATGGGTCTATATTCTTCAGTTTTTGTCCGTCCGTGCTCCGGGTAAGAGAAAAATCACAACCGTCAGAGCAGAAAATTTAACTTCACATACTGACAATGCCTGTTAGTCCTTCGAGGAATTTAGAACTAGGTCATTTTTTACATATATTCTCCGATTTTGAACACGTAAGTATTCAGTTGCATTTTTGAGTGGAGCGTGGTGGCGAATTGGTGAGGGTATTTACAATTTGTGCCGCCAAGGTTGTGGGTTCACTGTCCCGTTCTGAAATCATACCGATTTTAACACTCCTAACCAATAGCATGCGCTCATACAAAAAGGATCGAATGGTTACTGGTCATTGGTGGTAGGCAAATATAGAACGAATAACCTTCTAACGCTTAGTATTGCTGCTTGGGTTGCATGTTCTCAAAGGTGTTTAGAAAAGCTACAAGCAACGTATACATTCGGATGAGACAGACATCACGGTGGCCTATATATTTTTGACTTTGAGGCCCCAATATGCAGGATTTATCAGCCTTTAAATTAAATTCTGATGCATAGAAACACATACTGCGGTTGTCTTTTTGTTCGCGAGGGTTCAAACTCGCGATATTCGCGAAAAGAAAATTATCGCGAAAATAAAACTTTCGTGGAAAAGAGTCTACATCTTCAGTGTAATGTCGAAAGGAAAAACATTGCTCTTATAAATGATATCAGAGTTTCAAATTAAATGTGAATAATGAAAAGTAATTTCCACTCTTCGATATTCACTTTTATTTCTGTACAATTGTTACGATTTTGCTGAAATGTTATTTGATTTATTTAATTCATATAATAAAGATTAAACTATATTTAGGTTATTGTTTGTTGAGATCGCGAAAATGGAACCCATGCGAAACAACGGAAATGTAAAACTGCAAAATTTTTACCTCGCGAATATATAAAGCCAATCACAGTATATTCTAACCACTAGAGTTGGGAGGTCAAACGTCACATGCACTAAAGACGAGTTAAAGTGGCAGACTATTTCCACATATATAAGCTCTATTAATAGATATTGCCGCTATACTACTCCAGAGGAAGTTATTTAAGTCTGATAGGGCCCAAGTCTTACGGAAAAGTTGTAGTCTGATTGGCCATCTGGTCGCTGTACAACCTAAAAATGTGGCATTAGTTTACATTAAAAAAAACAGGTGGCGTCTGTGTGTTTAACCATACAAATATTGTCCCCTAACGACTGATAAGCAGAACACTCATACATCTGTTACCACAGAACAATCAGGAAAAACGTTTCCTTAAACAGATATTTTTAATATTTAGACTAAATGTATATTTCGTATGGTATTGTGTTTATTCCCCAGACATTTGCCAGTTCCCTTTCTGTGCACTCCTATCTTATGAGAACCAGACACACACGAAAACACACATATATCATCATCATCATCATCACCAAAAACATATGATGTACGAAAGCCAAAATGATAACTGAGACTTTTTTGCTTTTCAGACATGAACTTTTATTTTAATTGATTTAGAATCATTTAAATACGTTTTTGGAGAAACACAAACACAGATCGGATACACACATGTACGCGCGTCATCGTCGCACATAACACTAACCTTGTCTTGCATGTTGCGCTTTTACTTCGCCTTTACCCTGTAGTTGTATGTAATTAATAATCATACATGATAAGCATCTACGGTATTTGAAATAATGTCGCATAAAGAACATGATAAAAATATGTTTTTTTTTTATTTCCACCTCATTGTCAAGGCTCGCATCAATGCTACTCTCATATCGAATATAGCGGTGTCAATACGTGTATTATTTAATATTGCGTACTATGTGGACGAGGCTAAGACTTGGTCAGTTCTGAACCTTAGCTCCCGTGCTCTCTGCTCCCACCACGCTGTGCTAGACCTTGGATACTGGTCTACGCCGCACATATACAGTTACTCTTCTCTCTGATCCAGCAGACCACGTCCTGGAGCAGTTGTTTCCGTGGACCCGTGGCTCCGCCTGTGGCCACTTCATGCTTCACGCAGCTCCTGTCAACTCATCGTCAGACCATAGACTGCACTGACTGACCTGCCAATACGTCACGATCGTGGTGTACAGACTTGTACAGACTTGTAACAATGCCTAGTGGACTTTTTCCGCTCCTTGTTTAAGACGTCTGTGCTTTCCTCAACTTCTGAAGCACCGCGGGTAAAGTGTCCATCTTCTGTCTCACCTCCAACGGAATAAAGTCATTCTCCTTAAAACTGTAAGAGACAGAAAGAGAGAATAAGATGTAAACCCAGATTTATATAAACTGTGAGCAAATAAATATGGCTAAATGAACTGAGACATAGATTCTGGTATTGACAAAATGATTCTAATCAAGCTATTTTGTCTGATTTTAAGGTTTAATTATTTCTATGTTGGCTGTGGAGCTAATCGACTTGAATATGATTATAGTCAATTTAAATACCTAGCTTCGCTGTGATATGCTAGGCTTGGTATTGAGCTTGTATTTGTCAAGATTTTTATATTATTTATATTATTATATTTAATATAAGTTATATTAGGGTTAAGGAAATACGTACCTAGCTGAGAATCCATTAGCACCCGTGTACTTGATGACCATGGGACTGGGTTGAAGTTGAAGTTCTGAACCGTCAACAAACTGGACATACACTTCCTTGTTGGACCACTGAGTGCCACAGCCGATACCAGGGACAAATACTTTACACAGGACCGTTGGTTCTACCAGACACCAATTGTTGCTGCTTGGTGACGATGAAGCAGACGATGGTGAAGGAGGCGCCCCCTGGTTTGGCGTGGATTCCGGAGACGCCGCCATGTTTGTAGGTGGATTGGATGACAAAGATGATGTCCTCGTTGAACAGCTGGTTTGTAGAGATGCTTTCTTTTCTAAGTTCGACGACTCTGTCCGAAGAATCGAAACACTTGAAGCCGGAGCTGTGCACCTCGGATTTAAAGGAGGGCTGGCCTTGTTGGCAGGAGGACGGCTGCAAAAGTAAAGAGACCAGATGATTAGTCTGAGCATGCGTGATCACACCAAATTTGCGAATAATAATATTATCTTAATATTTTGTATTATTTGTCTTTACTGAGGTCAATAATAATTTACGCATTAAAAATAAACACTAAGGGACAAGTCGGTATTCTAGTATCTTTAAATTAACTGGAACAAATTATTGTTAAAAATAGATACTATATCGGATGTTAACTTAACCTTTTACCAAATGTTGTATGTAGAAATCGCTTCGTTTAATCATTGTAAAAAAAATGTATACATCGGATAAACTCTGATTTTTTGCTAAGATTTTATAGAAATACTGTAATGCTTGTCTCACCTTCCGATCACTACTGGGAAGCAGGTGGCATTTGATCTTGATCCTCCGTTCATCCCCATCGTCATCAGGGAGACGAGATTTAGACATTTCTGACGATACTGAAAAGACAAAATAAATTTGTAATTGAAAGGTTAATTAAACAACCTTGCATATGCCAAACAGCGTTGAATAATATGCACTTGTATATATGATTCTTTTTTTATAGCAATTATTAAACGAGGAAGAAAATTTTAAGTACCGGTTATTTCAATAGGTCTAATTAAGATCTTTTATCAAGTTCAGTCTAAATTAGTTGTAAATTCTTACCCTCATCGCATAACTGTAGATCTCCCTGTTCTTCGGGTCCAGTTGTTGGAAGCTGGTGTCAGTCTCCAGTGTGATAGAACCTCCGTTACTCTGAGTGATGATTGTGACGTCATCGCTGCTGCGGACCTTGACGCCGTCATAAAATGCCGCCTCAAAGTCACAGTTATCGTTCTCCATCAGCATACACTTGGCTTTGTCCGTGTACATGGTCACTTTTGGTGTTCTCGACTTGACCAGTTCAACAAATCTGAAACATAAATCACAAATAATGTTACATTGCAAATGAACCAGAAAACAGAAAGAAAATAATAATTGTTTTTAACGAATTTTTAAGAAATTCGTAAGAAATCAACTTGTTTTCATGTCCTTTAAATATCAATAATTCATTTTTTTTCCGTATTTTGAATATAATCACCTTGCCGCATGCTGGTACTTCTTCCAGTATTTCTGGGGCAGCCTGTCGTGGCTGAACTCTCTGACGGAGCCTGCTGCAGGGCTGGCTGGGCTGTCACTGACTGTCGTGTTGTCACACTGGGGCTGATAGACCTGGACCACGTGACCATCAAGGCTGATCTTCATCACTTCTTTCACAATCTCCAGGTCCTGTTTATTTCTGAGAATCTCCAAATACACGCTGCAATCGTCTGTGATCGTCATCTGTAAAGGGAAAAAATGTGAATATAGAAATGATTCTCAGTAACTATCGCATTTTATCAATTATCTATAGGTTTCCCAGTTTAGCTAAAGAACAAATCCAGTATCTATATTACAAATATTGATAAATAACTGTTTTCTTTAAATAGTACAAGAAACATAACAAGAATATATCGATGTCACGTTTCACACGTTTCCGATCATCTCGTGATGATAAATGTACAACCTTTGAAATAACCTTACATTTATAATGCAGAGAAAACTAGAACTTACCACAAGACTGCGAATTTTCTGACGAAAAGGCTCCAGGCGAAAAGACGTGAGAGGAAGAGTCGGACAATTGTCCACGTGACCATAGGTGACGTCATCCACTGAGGCGGAACACCTTCCTCCCTGGCTGTAACTGGATACCTGAATAAACATTGAAATTAATTTATGGTGTATGGCTTTATGGAATAATTCAAATGTTACATGTTTCTGTACAGTATATGTACATAAATATGTCTTAAGTTCAACCAAATTATATATTTTCATGTTCTGTCAACGTTATGGTTAAAATGCAAATAGGCTTTAATGAATGAATTAAAATGTGTTCTCAGTTAACTTGTATATTTTACATTTTTTTAAAGTTCAGACTTACCACATTTTGAACTCCCATTGTTGTGTGTTGTCTCGTCTAATGATTCTGCTAGACCTTCAGAATAAGATCAAGTTATATATAATTATAACGGCTGAGGCGGGTAGTTATATATATATCCTTAACTGAGCTCTCGTCGAGAACATCTGATGGATTCTGAGGACCGTTCATTTTATTTATTCACATTAAAGTTAAGAAACATGTTTTACCTCGCCCGCCCCGACCCGTTTGATCTTGTTTTATAAATCACGTGACCTCTTGGGTTAATCAGTCGGGTGTATCGTTGTAGAGTAAGATATAATTAAGAGTAATCAGACCAGTCGCTGCGAGCGAGCAAGGACGGAGCAATCATCCTGAACGTAATTAGTGCACATGATAATGAGAACATAGGCAATAATGATGATTAATGGTACTGCTGTACTATTTTCTCATACTTTTTGTTTTCACAGTATTTATTCAAAAATTGCTTATACATAAGGACTAGAGATATAAAAATTTTAATTCTGTTCGCCATTACGTTTACATGGATCTGCTTCCTATATGCTCTCCACTTCTAGTATATATATATTCATCCAGGAAAAAATAAATCTCGAACGTGATAAAATTTAATTGAACTCTACAATTGAACTATCT
Source organism: Sipunculus nudus (assembly GCA_026874595.1). Lineage (NCBI taxonomy): Eukaryota > Metazoa > Annelida > Sipuncula > Golfingiida > Sipunculidae > Sipunculus > Sipunculus nudus. Next base: position 68,464,059 of record CM049315.1, read on the forward strand.
ACGTATAATATATATATATATATATATTATATATATATATATATACACAATATATATATATACATAATATATATATATATATATATATATACATATATATACCTAGGAAAAAAATTTAATCTCATTTTTTCATTTGGAGTTGAAAATTATCAAAATTAATCTCTGTAGCTTTAATTCGTATGAATACAACATTAGAATATTCCAATAATCTTAATTATTTTTGGATTTGAAGCGAATTGTTCCCAATGCAGTGGCAGTTCCTGAAATTCGAGAACGGGGGGCGCGAATGTATTTGGTTAACGGTTGATGGGTATTAAGCTTTATATATATATATATGCAATATTTTATTACCCATATATATGTACGTAAAATATTTTCATCTTATGAAGTTATAAAATTTTATGAATACATGTATATATGAATAAAATCTAAAGCCATGTTTATTTGGAAAGTTAATTACAGGTACACCGGGGAGGGTATGGGAGTGCCCCCCCTCCCATATTGAGAACATGTTTAAATATACAATGTAAAGAGGACATTTTGAAGCATCTTTCACAAAAATATGAAGATTTTCTGTTCCTTATCTACTGTTCTCTTAAATGTCTTTGATGTCAGACTTTAGATGGCGGGGGTTCACGTGTAGCTGGCTATACAATATTTATATTTCTTCAGAATTTGGATATTAATTGTCTAGTTCAAATATTCATCGTTATATATATCATATATTATAATCGTTAGTATCAGGTTAATATTGGGGGGGGGGGGGGGGTTCTGGATCCGCGACTGCATTTTATAGATTTAAACGAACAAATCAGATATAAATACTTTTAAATGTAATTTATAGGAACAAGATATCAGTATATACTATTAGGTATATTGTAATGATATAATTAATCTAATATACAATTTGTATTTTGGTATTTATTTATAAATCTGGAGCAATTTGATCAAAATGTTAACAATGTGGAGTAATTTGAAGAGCTCAAAGATTAATGTGAATACTACTGGTCATGCTGGACCAGGCTTTGTTCTTTCTATGAAGTGAGCAGCAGTTCACTCACGCGTGAGATGACCAGTCATCCATACAGAGTTATATGAAAGGGGTATGCCGGCCTTGACCTGGAAATTTATTTAATACGCACGGGTGATCAAGTGCCCCGCCGAGATCCCTAAAATATCAAACCCATCGCTCACACATACAAATGACTATAAATAAGGCAGGGTGCCAAACTAGTCTTCTATGTGTCAGTAAGAGTCATCAACATCAAAACAGCAAAAAATAACACACAAGTTTCTTTTGGTCACAGTGCAGGGTTATAACTTCCATCCAAAATAAAAAAAAAAAAAAAAATACCACAGACCACACACGTGAAAAAATAAACACCACACACACATGTACAGACACACGAATGCATCAATATAACGTAGTGTGCCAAATTGGGTGTCCATGTACCCGACAAAGGTCACCAAACGTAAGACAGTGGAAATTAAACAACAAAATTGAAAGCGACACTAAAATAATTAGGTGCAATCCATTGATAATAAGAATGTACAAATACATGTACCTAAGTTACATCTACTAACCAGTATTTACTTAGGTGTGTTCCGTAAGTAACTTTGGTGATTTTTCCCTTATACTTAAACAAGATCACCAAGTAGTGTGACTAAAGCTGGTAATATGGACACCTCACTGTGGAAGAGACTATAATAATAATGATAATAATAATAATAATAATAATAATAATAATAATATTAATAAAAATAATTATAATTTAAAAAGATCCCCTTTTTTTAGCAAATTAGATAAAGATAAGTAATAATATCACTTGAACACATATAGAAAAGGCTCGAAGAAGTAGAAAAAAACACACGAACCAGAAAAATACGCAAGAACAATGCTAATTTTAAACTTTATTCTTACAAACAACAAATGGAATCTGCAGTACAATCCTCCATTTTATTCAAGAATACAAGCGGATAAAAGGATTACACACAATAGAAACTGACACGCGATTCACTTGTTTATTTCTGTTCAACAAGGTCAGTTGTACATTTCAGGCCACACCTGCTACAATGAAAATGACAAGTCGTTGTTGTGAACACCCAAAACAATAAATAAAGTCACGGAGATACCAGACATAGGTGTGACATTGGGTATAATAACAATTTTATTGCATGATATGATAATGGGTGGTCCATAGGTCATGAATCAAGGTGATGCCACCTTGTCACTCTTTGGCAATGTCTTTTGTTGCCAAATTCCAAAATGGCGCCTGTAAATAATTTAAAAAAATATGAGAATTATGTTTTAACTTAATGTGATTACAATTATATTTCATAAATTTCAAGATGGCGTTTGTAAATATTGAAAAAAATCATAGAATGGATGCAAATGAAGCAATACCCCGGTGTAATTACAATTTTTTTTCTAAAAATGGTAAACAGTAGCATGTAGACCATGAATCAAGCGGGTGCTACTACGTCTTACGTGGGAATTCTTTGCTTTGGCGCCAAAATCCAAGATGGCCTCTATGAAACCCTAAAACAGCGTGTGGTGGTGGAACCTGATCTTTAAAATGGCAATTGATTGTTAAACAATTAAAACTGTAACGTTTAAACACTTTTGCTTCTTTCTACCGTTTATTGATTTTAATGGCCAAACAAAAAGCCGAACTTAGAAGAAAAAAAAAAAAAAAACACATAAAGACAAAAAAGTAACAGAATTCTTAAGCAGAAAAAAAAAAAAGAAATACTAACTTTTAATATGTGTGTTTTCCGAAAGAACTGATAGCTGACTGATTCTGCCATGAACGATTTCAGTGTGACAAAATAATTGTGATATGGTAAACGTTTCGGGAGCTCTATGCGCATGCGCAATTAGTAGTATGTGCCACACGGACAGTGTTGGTGGCATTTATTGATGCAGAATGGAACGTACAATCTTTTGTAACGATCGACCATTCTATGGGAATGATTGTTCCTCCTGATCTGATCGAGTATTATAAATCTGTTTGTGTCTATAGGAATCATTTATTATCAAATTCCTTATTTAAAGGGATTGTTATTATTTATAAAGTGTGTCAAGCCACGTCAATGTGGCAAATGTGTTTTCGGGTCCAAGGAAATGATGAATCAAGTTGTCATAACAAAATATATATCGCCACCCATACTTTTCATTCTTCGTTCTCGCTTTGCGTTATGAACATAAATTTTGTAATTGAGAAAAAATAATCAGATTCTGTAACACTAGGCAGCGTGAAATATCTAGGGGAATGAATAAAGCATTGTTTACAAGATTTATCTCAGTGTTTTTTTGTTATTGTTTTAACATTTGAACATGGCAGATTTCAAACCTGAGACATTTGTTGACGATCCCGACCCTGATCAACTCGGGCAGTTGACAAAGGAACAGTTGTTGCGTTTGGGACAACACTTGGGGCTACGTGTGAAAAGCCTGGTATCATTGCTAAAATCAAGCAAAGGTTTAATTGAAGAAGAAGAAATGGAAACATAAAAAATGACAGCCTTGCTATGCAGTTGGAATTAAAACAAATTAGAAATGCAAAATGAGCTAGAATTAAAAGAGAAAGAAAAAAAAATTGAGTTAAAACGACTGGAGTTATAAAGACTTAAACTAGAACATGGTCTACTTGCTGCCCCAACTCACCGTTTTGATGTTGCTAAACATATCAGACTTATCCCGCCTTTTCAAGAAAAAGAGGTTGATAAATATTTCTTACACTTTGAGAAGGTTGCTGAAAATTTAAAATGGCCTATGGAAAATTGGACTATGCTATTCTAAGTGTATTGACTGGCAAGGCCATAGAAATTTATACAGAGCTTTCAGTAGATGCCGCTGCTGACTATGACCTGGTTAAACGGTTAATCCTAAAAGGTTACGAGTTAGTTCCGGAGGCTTACCGCCAGTAATTCAGAAATTGGGAAAAGCGCAGAGAACAGACCTACGTCGAATTTGCTAGGACAAAAGAGCAATTGTTTGATCGCTGGTGTAGTTCTAAAAATGTAATGAAAGATTATGACAATTTGCGCCAGTTGATTTTGCGTGAAGAATTTAAGCGCTGCATAAAAGCAGATGTTAAAACTTTACTCGATGAGAAAAGTCCTGAAACACTTGACATTGCTGCTCAATTAGCTGATGATTATTCATTAACACTCAGAATATCCTTTACTAGCAAATCAAACCAGTCATTCACAAACAAGAAAGTAAATCAGTATGGTGAAAGGAAGTTTAATGCGCAGTCGCCCAGTACTAGTAGTCCTGATAATCCAGCAAAGTCCATTGCTACACCTCAGTATACGTCAACTGTGTCTGGATCCAACCAAGGCCAGTCATTTTCAAAGAAAATCTGTAACAACTGCAAGAAGGAAGGTCATCTAAAATCTGACTGTTGAAAACTTGCGAATAAATCAAATAGAAAACCTTCTAATTTTGTTTCAAAATCTATAAATAGCATAGTACAAGAGCCAGGCCCTTTTCATGTAAATAAGGGGTACAACTCCTTTATTGACTCTACAAAAGAGTTTGATGCTACGGAGGCCAACGTGCCGTCTGACTCCAAAGAAGAATCCGTAGCTTGCGAGGTAAAAACCTCAGTTGATTCCTGCGAGGAATTTAATAAAGCTAGATCCTTTTAAGTTTCCTGCGAGGAGTATTCTCTGAATAAGGAAGTCCTTTTATGACCCCTGCGAGAGTATTTCAAATGAGGCCAGGTCATCTTATGACAAACAGAAGTTTGTTTCTGTTGAGGAAAATTCCTCTGTTGACTCCCATGAGGAGTGTGATGAAAAAAGGATGTAGATTCCTTAAATGACTCTGCAAAAGAGTTTATGACTGACACCTTCAATGTCAGTTCTTTGTTTAATGAAACTGAGGTAGTATCTGAAATGGAGTTATTTGACCCATTCATACATGATGGTTTTGTATCACTTTCAAGTGATTTTTCAGACTCTACCCCTATTAGAATTTTGAGGGACACTGGTTCAGGCCAAACCCTCATGTTAGCAAACACTTTGCCATTTTCTAATAGGTCTTTTACTGGTGCACATGCACTTGTTAATGTTGTGTTTTCCGACAAGCACACTTCAGTTCCGCTTCACAGTATACATTTAAAGTCAGATTTGATTTCTGGGAATATTACTGTGGGCATAAGAACTACTTTACCCTTTTAGGGAATTCGGTTTCTGCTAGGCAATGATGTTGCCGGTGACAAAGTAGAGCCTGTACCAATAGTGACAGAAAAGCCGTATATGACCAAACTGGGTAATTTGTCAACAAAAAAAAAAAATAACTTCTTTATTCATTCCCCTAGACATTTTACGCTGCCTATAGTGTTACAGAATCTGTTTTTTTTCTCAATTACAATATTTATGTTCATCACGCATACGTGATCTTTTGATATTAGGTTTCGTAACACACGGTGAAAGCGATCTGATTCCTGGTTCAATGTTCCGAAATCTCGAAATAACGAGGAATTTGTGCAAAATTTATACACCGTTTAATTAAAGACACACTCAAGGATCACATTTAAAAATAAAAAAAAATAACCAAACAAATGGAAATTTGGTCTAGAATCAGCATAATGTGATTGTTTACAGTCTGTAGTATTCAGAACCACAACGGTGTCGAAAGCTCTCATCACAGAAACCAAATTCATCACTCATCAGCTGTTGTTTAAATATCACAAAACTCTCCAAAATGGGGGTACATTTGTATACGTGACATTAACATCCATAAACCAATACTCAAACCATGAACAAAAATTGGGGCCTTCAAAATTTCACCAACTCCTCTCAGATTCCGTCCGTCTCTATATACGGAAAGCCGTCAAATCTGAAAATTCAGTGACGTCATAATTATGCACATAGATCAAATCACCACCATGAAACAGTGATCTGATGGAAAAATTAAAAGTCCGCCATCTTGTTATCCATATAACACATACTTTTAAATTAACTTGATCGCACATCCAGATCATTATATCATGATTTAAAGCTCAAAATTACTTATCAAATAAACATATTAAATAAAAATATCTTTGCGTATAAAACCTGTATATATGCACAAAGTTGACTTTATTTCAGGTTCTAAATATACACCTTGTCAGTATTTTGAGCTCCTCTGACCATAAACCAAATCCAAATTACAAGAAAGCTACTACACAAGATCTCGACACTAGTCTGGATTTCCCTACCATAAATATAAATAATACAAAAACATATTTCGATAATGGTCTATACCCCCAGTACATACTAGTAGTTGTTCTCCCATCACCCGCTGGCAGTATACATAACCCAAACACAATAATACACACACGGACACAAACACATAAAGGCAACACGAATTAATAACAAAACGTAAAATCGATGCCTTAATCGATTAAGTAACAGAACCTTTGCTGCTGGCTGATGAAGAAAACAAAAATCACTCTGTCATCATTCAAATGAAGGTAGAGAGTAGTGCCAAACTGTCTGCATGCGGTCCGCTGTGGTGTTCAGGCCCTCATCACGGTGTGGGCGTGGTCACTGTCTGCATGCGGTCGGCTGTGGTGTTCAGGCCCTCATCACGGAGTGGGCGTGGTCACTGCTGCTCTGCTGGCTCGTCAGACTTCTCGTCGTGACCTCGCTGCTGGGTGTTCTGGAGCTAACCTGGGGAGGCGTCTTGGACCTCTTTGTGCTTGGCTTGCTGTGACATCTACAAATACTTTAACAAATTTCGTCCCTATTTTCGGAGGCTAAAGAACCTGAAAACAATCTATGTCTGGATTTTGTCGTTGGTGGGGGAGCTGATGTGGCCCGGTTTGCTTGAGTCTACGTGATCGGCTCCAGCCCCGACTCCACTTTCTTGGAACCATATATCTAAACACAACAATGAATACGCTGACCTGACCTTCAGAAAATAACGCTCTCTGTGGTGATCCATACTCCTAAAAATAAATATTCAACCTTTAAATTTTTGTTTACATTTTCATATCATTTTGAAAATGAAGGTAGATCCATGATTAAAATAAATGGTGTGAGTACAATATGTTTCACTAAGAAAGACATAGCTAAACACTTATGCGTGACAAATATTAGAGGCACTTTATTTAACCGTAGTCCCCTGTTAAAATCGATACTGGAAGTGTATTGTAGTAAAAGTACAATATAAATGACCTGCCTAATCTCTCGTCTGGTGGCGGTAACCGGCTCTTATTTTTGCTGCTTTGGCTCCTGGTCCTCAGCATTCTTTAGCGGAAACTGGTGACACAAAGAACAGACCCCGGTGATGAAAAAACACATAAGCCGGCCCCTCTGTTCGGTCAGGGGAGTGTTTTATTGACGGCCACCAGGCCAACGGGTGCATTCCGAGGGACAGGGGAAGGGTGACATTTTCGAGTCGTACATGCGAGTCGTTTTTACATTGGAAGTTAAAAAATTGTATTTATCTTCGTTGCAGCGAAGAGATAATGTAAATGATGGCAATGGTAACGATAATGATGATAATATATATTATTTTTGCTACTGCTTTTCTAAACATTTACTTAACATGTGTGCCAAGAATATCCAGTTAACAAGATCGTGATAATACTGGTCCGAATATTTTCCACACTGACTGCATTAATGGTGCTTGACAATTTTGGACTGTAAATTCTATTCATATTTTTATTTATTTATTTTCATAATGCACATGGAGATCTTACCCTTGAGCTGTGATGAGGCAATTTTTATCTCCGCCAGTGGGGTAAGCGTTCATCCCCGCTCGTGTGTGTTTGTGTGTTTTTTTCACAACATATCTCAAACGATAATAAACGGAATCTAATGAGAAATGTTCAAAGTATTTCGGGAATGGCCCAATGAAAAATAGATTAGCTTTGGCGTGGATCCGGTACATCAACCAGATTCAGTATATATCTAGGTCATGTTTATGACCAAGGAATATTCACAAGTGTACATTCACTTATGCAAGAACGAACCTGGGTAAATGGGCCGAATAAGTTAATGCAAAGTCGGGTTTGGTAACATGACCTTGAGAATAAATAAACCGGATGTATCATTGCAGAGTACGATATGATGATCAGTAATCAAATAACTATCGTCTAGTGAGCAATTAGAGAGTAATCATCCTGCACGTTATTAGTGTATGAATACATATACAGCAATTATTGATCATAATGACGCTTTCTTGGGTAAACACTCTATAATAGTCAGGGCCGTGCCCCCGTCCGAAACAACATGGAAGAAAACCCCCATGGGCGAGTCAGTCAAGGATAACTTGTGTAATAGATATATTTAAATTTTTTACCTGGCTTCTGCTATTCTGTTGACGGTTATTCCATGTTTCTTTCTCCTAATAACACACACACACACACATATATATATATTGTCAGACCAGTAGCATGTCTAGCTTTCTGATGAGGCCTACTATTTGGTTTGTCCATTCTTTGAGGATATAGAACGAAATATACTAAAGATCAAAATCAAAACGATTTTTCGAGGACCACTCTGGATACTAAGATGGAGAATACTCAGACCTAAAGTTATGACTTATTTCCTGTTCAAACTCACCTTGTTTCAACTTATTACCATTACTAAGACCTATTTTGGTTTGAGATGATCGAGGGGGCTGTGGGTTAACATTGATGCTCGTTGGGATACAGTGAATACATGAAGCTTACCTTTGAATTTTTTTGGGATGTGCCCTCTCTCTCTCTCTCTCTCACTGGTTGAACACACATTTAAAAGATTTTTTTTTCTAATCTAGATATTCACCTAGTAACCTCGAATTTAAGAGCAGAGTTGTCTTTTGTCTCCGTGCCTGTCTCTCTCAGGTATTTTTCTCCCCCCCCCCTCTCTCACACACACACATACACACACAATGCATGCAGTAGAATCATTAAAATCTTTTACACCAAGCTTTATTACAATTATGTGTACCTGTTTTTATGAGCCTGCAAACCGCACATGTATAGCAAATTTAGCAAGTCAAACACATTGCATAATCACGTTTTAAAATTTGACGGAAATTGGTATAAATGGTGGTAGAACTTGTAAGGCTTTTACAACAAGTAATCACAAACATCTCGGTCTCTTGTCATCATCATCACCACCATTATCATCATAATAAGACAATGAATAACATGCATATCACACTCTCTCCACAAGCTTTGAATGAGTCCATGTGTATATGTGCTCATTTCCTGAGAGAAGTCTTTGGCTGCATCCCAGAATTCCGTTCGGTTTCTCGGCTTCCACTTTTCAGTCTCCTCCGTCTCTGTGTATGTAGAGTTCTTGGTGCCCTTGACCGATCGATGGACGTGCATGTTCCTAATTGATTCCCGTCCTCTGAAACTCCTTTCTTGTTGGCGGCTTAGACCGTGGCAGCTTGTTATCAGCCTGTACCCTCACCCGCGTGTTGACGCAACGCCTGTCCTTCAACCTGTGTCAACAGTGTCAAGACTGTCAGCTGTGTCAGATTGTGCCATCCGACAGACGAGTGGGTGGACCTTTGAGAACAGCTCTGTGAACTCCTGGGTGGAGGTCTGGGTTCTTATAGCTTGCCTGTAGCCATCCGTGTATACACAGATGGTCTGTAGCTATCCGTGTATTAGCTCAATATGAACCTACTTTGAATCAAGCTCCAGACGTCTGTGCTTCACTCAGTTTATGAAGAACTGCTGGTAGATCGTCCATTTTCTGTCTCACCTTTAGAGGTATATGATCATTTTCCTTGAAACTGAAATATGTACCAAGACAAATAAAGAACTATCAGAAATTTATATTATGAGTAAAAGTATATTTTCATCAGCCTTTAAAGGTTACTATCATTAAGAAGTCGGTACTTCAAATGTATGAATATTTCCAAGGGTTTACATAATTATGTGTTGCTGTATTTAAAAAAAATGTTCCTGTATTGGTTTTAACATTCATTTGTTCAAGAGGCATTAAGTATACACACCTTGATGCGTTTCCTTTTGGACACGTGTACTTGATGACCATGGGGTTGGGTTGCAGTGATAGTTCTGACCCGTCATCGAACTGAACAGACACTTCCTTGTTTGACCACTGAGTTCCCCAGCCAATACCGGGGACGAATACTTGGCAGAGCATCCTTGGTGACGGTAAAGGGAAACTGTTACAGCCAGAGGCAGACGACAATGTTTGATCCTGGTTTGGCGCCATTTCAACTGACGACAGCGTCTCATCCGGTGTAACAGATATATCTGAACTCCCGTCGATTGGCGTGCTGCTTCTTGGGCTTTCTCTGGTGGACAAAGGATCTGTTGAGCTGACTCGAGACTTTGGGCTGTCGGTACATGAACGTCTGGATAATGGGAGAGATAATATGATGATTAGAGACCGATACACTTTGTAAAGTTAAAGACTAAATATTTTGTATTTTAAACTTCTTAAATCAGTAAATAAAGTAAAATTACATAGGTCGCACCTATATTTTTTATCATGAATGACCCATGCATATGATTCAGAACTACCGGTCCATTTCTATCTGTATAAGTGAAATATTAAAGGTACGATATGTATCAAAATACGTCTAATAAGATTCACCTTCCGATGACAGCAGGGAAGCAGGTCACATCTTCTCTTGATCCTACGTGATCGTCCATTGACGTCACCAGGTAAACAAAGTCTAAACATTTCTGACGAATCTGAAAAAAATACAGACATTTTAATGAAAAAAATGTTTTTTTTTTAAATTTTTTTTGTAGAGGCAATCGCCTCCATTTTTAATGCTGACTAATCTAAGTAATAAGCTAAGTATTTAAATCTGCAGAGTTCCTTTCCGGATTGGGACTACTTGACAAGGCGGTAGCACTCGCTTTATTTTATATTTTGTCATTTTTATTTTATATTCTGGTGTCACCCAGGCCCGGGTTCTACCGCACCTGCAGGACCTGGGTGTGAAATCATCCAAATTGCTGGGTCATAACACAGAGGTACCTTCCAAAGACGCACTCGTTTGTGAGTGATACACGGTTGTGGGGCACAACCTTCCCATTTAACCTGCAGAACGCTCACCCCGGGGTTAGGGCCGACCATGAAAATCTTAACGCTTCTCGCTGAGATTTGAACTCGCGACCTTCCGGCTCGTGCTCTACCCCTGAGCCACAAAAAAACAAGTCATATTCACAACTGTTTGTATATACAGTGAGTGTTTTTGTTGTTTTGTATATTTTTAATATTCTTGATTTTGAAATCGTTAGAGTTATCTAAATATACCTTATAACTTGATACGTTTTTTTCATATGACCAAATACTCTGGAATAGTTTGTATGATTCATGATGTAAAATTATGATTAGATGTGCTATATTAAGATATAAAAATAAAATTAATATAATATATTACTATTAATTTTTTACCTTTAATGCATGTTTGAGGAGTTGCTTGGTTTGAGGATCAAAGTTGAAAGAGCTTGTTTCAGAATCAAGCTTGAAATATTTTCCGTCGCACTTGGTGATGCTCGTAACGTCATCACAACAACGGACCTTGGCTCCGTCATAAAACGCCGCCTCAAAGTCATAATTGTCGTTCTCCATCAGCATACACTTGGCCTGGTCTGTGTACATGGTCACTTTCGGGGTCTTGGACTTGACCACGTCAATAAATCTGTAAGAATATAAACACATATGGTTCACAATCTATAGTTTAGAAAAGTTGTTCAAAAGGATATGTTTCTCGACGTTTTATGTCATTTCATATATTTTATATGTTTCAGGACAATGACATTATATGTAAACTTGCTTAAGTAAAGATAAAAAAATTTAAAAAGTAATAAAATCGAGTAAGATCTAGATCTGTTTTAATATGCGTGACATGCATGTTCTGTACCTATTGTCGAGAGACAAAAAGAATAGCACATGTTCTCCATACTTACTTTGCTGCATGCTGGTACCTCTTCCAGTATTTCTGGGGCAGCCTGTCGTGGCTGTACTCACTGACGGAGCCTGCTGCAGGGCTGGCTGGACTGTCACTGACTGTCGTGTTGTCACACTGGGGCGGATAGACCTGGATCACGTGACCATCAGGGCTGATCTTCATCACTTCTTTCACGATCTCCAGGTCCTGTTTAGTTCTGAGGATCTCCAAATACACGCTGCTGTCGTCTGTGATCGTCATCTGTTGAGAAAATGGTGCAAAAAGGAAATGTGACCACTTGTATTTATTCCTACTACATATCTCTATTCTCAGTTAAATTATCCGATCTCAGTTAAAAGTGTAAAGTCAGGAACGGTAATATAATAAGATTTCATTTTTCACAGTTTTCTTCTATTAATCGGTTCGATGATTCGGTTGTCTTCGTCTATTAGTTGTTTGATCAACAAAAGTGATCTTTGACCCACATATAATTTATTTTTTTTTCAAAAAGATATCAATACTTGAATTATTTTTTTAAAATGATAAAATTCTCAGATATAGTGCTTGTGTTATATCGGTGTAAGTATATAATCATCGCTGAGTATAATAAATAACGGTAACTTACCACGACGTTACGTATTTTCTGACGACAAGGCTTCAGACGAAAAGACGTCAGAGGAGGAATAGGACAACTGTCCACGTGACCACTGGTGACGTCATCGGCTGAGGATGAACGCTCTTCTCCTTGACCGTGACTGTATACCTAAAACATGAAGGTTTGAAGTGAGTTTAGGATACCAGTATATTGACATGCGTCGGATATCGGATGAGTCACTCAGATCTAGCGATTATGTATACTCATATCATATATTAAAATACATAAATTAACAACACACTTTCAATTTCTGTCATTCATGCATTTAAGTATTCGAAGTAACTTTGACATATAAATGGGCTCATTGTAAGTAATCGGCTGAAATACGTAGTCGCGAAAGATTGTATTAAAAGATTAATTACAACAGGGTTTCGTTTTATGGCCAAAATAAAATTAAATTTAAAGTCTATATATAATCAGAATCAGTGAAAGCCCTTACCATATTTTTTATTTTATTCTTTTTCCCGATGATGAACGGACTTGACCTTGAGGTATTAAGATATGACCTTGATATGTTATGGCCTTGTGACAGCTGAAGCAGAAGCTACCTTTCTGAACAGATCTCAAATCGAATACAACTGATAGAATTTGTGGAAAATCCTTTTTTATACCTGTTGAACTTAATAAACGTGTTTCACCTCGTCATATCCTGACTCGCCCGTTCTTGTTTCATTTATCAAGTCACGTGACCACATGAGTCAACGGGGAGTGATTAGTCAAGTACAATATAATTAATACTAATCAATGCAGACCCACAGGTCGAGTATGGATGGGGGACGTAATTAGTGGGAATTAAATGGGCTATAACTATGGAAGTAACATGACGATCACTTTAATGGTCATGATACTAATGATATAGTATATATTATTTAATATTGGTTAAATAATATTTAATTCAAAAGGCAAGAATATTAGAAAATAAGCCATAGCCCTATATTATTAATTCATGTCCTCCTGAATATGCAAATAAACATTTCACATATTATTGTCTAATATTGATTTCTATATATGACGATATAGTTAATACATGTCCATGTATTATTGCCCGCCTTAATTTGTTAATAAGAATAGCTGAGATTAAAAAATATTTTTTCTTTTCTCCTTTTATAAACTGTTATATATTTTTACATGTTTTACAATACTTTTAAAACGGACACACACACACACACACACACACACACACACATATATATATATATATATATATAAACATTCTTATACAGGGTTTCTTAAATTCAATGACTGTATAGTCTGTTAATATGTCGTCATCTCATTTCCCATTGGTGATTTATAACGAAACTGAAAGACATTATTCTCCGAAATATATACTCTGTGCTTTGGCTGTGACGTGTAATGCATGAATATTATTCCAGTTTTATAAAATATACAATATTTCATAATATTAATAAATTGATCGACAGCTTGTAATTTTGCTAGTTTTGTTATCTCGCTTCATTAAGGTGTAAAATAATCGTGTACATTTCCGAGGGGAGGACGGCTAATGCTGCGTTTACCGGGCGCGCGGAAAGCGAAATGCGGAATGTGGTATAAAATCGCATTGGGCATTATTTTGCCGTCGGTAAAACACTGCGATATGGGCCCGATGATGTCAAATCCCGCTTGGTCGAGCTGCGTCTGTAGTTCATGCATATTGCAACCAGAGCCCATGGGCGCTGTGTCGCGCGCGTTATGCGGATCAAATTCTGCCTCGAAAATTCCATTTTACCGCGTCTCTCATGCCGCATACTGCCTACCGGTTAACAATTTACGATAAAATAACAAGGGCAAAAAATATCTTTTTCGCAAACCGCATACCGAATACCGCGTGTCCGGTAAACGCAGCTGAAGGCCGTTATTAATTTTTTATTCCCTTTTATTGCAAGATTGCTGATTTATGTAGGATTGTAAGATTGGTCACGGCGAGGGTAAACCTACTTAATATTAAATTTTCTCGATGTAGGTTTATTCTTTGTAGTTAGGAGGAAACTACAATGTAAATAAAGCAACCTTTTTCTAAAACCCGAAAAAAATGAGTGTATATAGTTATTCGAAGCCCTTCGACATTAATTGATAATATAAAAAAACTGTATCATAAAATGGTGTTTTAAATATACAAAAATGTTTTAAAACATCGTGCTTAGGCGTTTCTACCCTAAGTCAATACCTAATAGTAAACTCTTTTAATAATATATTATGTCGGAAAATATATTTCAGGCAAAAACAAATATGTTAAATTAAAAACCTACATTGAAAACACATGAAATAATGTATTAATGTTATTACCATTTTTCCTTTTGACTTCTCCGTCTTCTTCTATGTATTATTATTTTTTTTCTGTGCCTCGGGAATGACCTTCCTTCGCTTAGCGGGCCGTTGAACTACCGTCTGTTCCAGGACCTGAACTCGGTGACGTTGTTCGCACTCATTGAACTCTGATGAGCGGTCACGCTCTGGAGGCGCCCCCTGTCCGCATGAACCGAGAAACTTGTTAATGCATCATTGTCAGGAACATCATGGGTAAGATATACTTTATTGTTCTGAATCACGTCAGACAGACCCATGAGGCGTGGAAGCCTGATTTAACAACGGGACAATCTCGGTCGGGTTGCTGTCAACATCACAATTATAAACCGTTATATACCCATTGGTATATGATCAACATTTTCAGCTACTACCGGACTCGTCACCAAGCCGAGCTCAACCGAGTACGTCACCTAGGTCATGTGACATAAACATGTTTGACGCAGCTTACATTGTGCCAGACAATCAGCCAGAGAGACGGAAAGGGAGCTAGACAGGCAGACAGACAGACAGACAAAGTGACAGACAGACTGACGGACGGACGGACGGACGGACAGACATACAAAGTGCAGGATCGTATCAAAGTATGCAGCAGTTTGTTTCGGTTTCCGACAGGTCTTTGTGGTACCATTATACTGGTCGTTATAGCTGTCTTAATAAATCACCACATCTTGTTATAACTGATCATTCACACCTCATGAGCTGTAGGATGATTCTGGGATATTAAACATTGAACAAAATGAGAGATAGGTCCATTACCTGTTGGTAGCACTGTGTATTGAAGAGAATGGACAATATAAATGGTATGTTATCATTGACATTTTGGATTTCAGATTGTATATCCATATACGGACAAGAGAAGTGTTTAAATCTGTAAGGAATGGAAGAGCGACATTAGAGAGAATCATTGAGGTTTTATTGATATTTCACCCTTTTTCCTTTGAGTTTGAACCTCTACTTCCATCCAAAAAGTCATCTGAGCTACAATGATGGGTCTTGATTCGTCGGTTGTTTGTCCGTCCGTCCTCCGGGTAAGATTGAAATCACAACCGTACGAGCGGAAACTTTAACTTCACAAATTGACAAGTCCTGATCAGTCCTTTGTGGTATTTAGAACTGGGTCACTGGGACATGTATTCTCTGATCTCTGAGTTACTTGAACACCTGAGTTTTAGATGCATTTTTTTAGTGGAGCGTGGCGGCGAATTAGTGAGGGTATTACAATTTGTGACTTCAAGGTTGTGGGTTCACGTCCCGTTCTGAAATAATTCCGATTTTAACACTTCTAACCAATAGCATTCGCTCTGTCTACCAAAGACTGAATGGTTACTGGTCATTGGCGGTTGGCAAATGTAGAACGAATAACCTTCTATGGCGCTTATTATGGCTGCTTGGGTTGAATGATTAACAAGGGGCGGACTCGCTGAGAAAAGCTACAAGAATGAACTAGACTAGAAAAGACCAAATAAGCAAAGTGTACATTCGGATGAGATTGACATCTCAGTGACATATATGATTTCGACTTAGAGGCCCTAATATGCAGGATTTAGTGGCTCGTAAAATAAATTCTGATACATAGAAGTACATACTATGGTTGCCTGTTTGTTTTTGAGGGTTCAAATTCGAGATAAAATTATCGCGAAAATAAAACCTTCGTGAAAAAGAGGCTACTTCGTCAGTGTCACGTGGAAAGGAGACAATCTTATAAATTATATAAGATTTTCAAATTATCTGCGAATAATGAGCAGTTATGTCTTTTCTTCGATAGTCACCTGATTTCTGTACAATTTTTACGATTTGGCAGAAATGTTATTTAACATTTTAAATTTTTATAATAAACATTATACTCTTGGTAGGTTATTGTTTGTTGAGATCGCGTAAATGGAACTCTGTGAAACAACGAAAACGTAAAAACTGCGAAATTTTTACCTCGCGAATATAAAAAAAGCACAATATATTCTGGCCATTTCAGCTAGGAAGGTCAAACGTCACGTGCACTAAAGACAGTGGCGGAACCAGAGGGGGAGCTTTGGGGGCTGAAGCCCCCCCCCTTCCAGGGTGGAAACATTGTTATCATTTTTTTATCAGAGAGGATTTTCATTACATTATTTCAGTTGCCGTCATACAAATATCACCCTTTCAACTGAAACATAAACGTTGAAAACCCAAGGAATCGTTAGGAGAGGCGCATGTCTACACCAGGATCAGGCATCTATTTTATTCCCCCGCCGTTAAGTAGGAGGACTACTAAAATGTGCCGCGTCTGTCAGTCCCTCGGTCCTTTCGTCCACCTGTCCTTCAAAATCCGTCCGTCCGTCCCACACCATCACTGATGCCACATTTTCCTGGTTAACATATAGCAGGGGACCATTGGGGCCCTAGGTCCTTTTGTATTTTTAAATAATTACTTGGGCATCCCAAAATTGGTAACAGACGTTAAAAATTTCGAATTACAGAATCTATCATCCGTGGCTCCCTCAAGTATTTCTTATGCAATGCTCCAGCTGTCCTTGGGCTTGGACATCTTGCTTGTGAACATGATTAAGCGTTTAAATAAAAAGCAAACCTTTTTCACCTATTTATCCTAGAAATAAAAATCATTTTCTCTTTTTAACAAAACGTCAATAGGTTATCATTCAAATAAAAAAAAAAATAATAAACAATGTCTGAATATGCTTACATCATAGCATTCGTTTTTCATGATAGGCAGTGGAAATTTACTGCCTCGTCATAAATAACATGTATGGTGGACTGGGATTTTGGCTGTATATATCAGTTTGATTTCTCAATGGGGAATCTGTGTTGAAATTATTTTTCCTTGTCGCTCTTTAAAAGAAAAAAATGTAAAAAACGGTACAAGAAACTTGAGTAAACTGACAATTTTTTATACCTTTAGCGTCCTTTTATGGAAGATATATTATCGATTACAAATGTATAAATTACCAAATAAATATGGAAATGATAATGCATAAATATGCGAACGAAAGAAATGCATTTTATACTTCAGACGTTATAGACTAAAGAAGCAACTGCAAATATGGAGAAGTAATTTAAGCGGAAAGAAGAAACCGCCTCGGGCAGATAACGGACTGGAGGAGGCCGCCGCGGCCCAGGGAAGGCGGGCGGAGCGGCTTTTGGGCAGGTCACTTGTTTTTCACTTTTACCTGTATTGTTATATGGATCATTAGAAAATAGAAAAAAAAACTGTAATTACAAACTAATTATAAAATCGGTTAAACACATAATCGAACAGATCGATATTTTTGTAGAAATACAAAAGTCATCAGGAAAATCTGACTTGTTGTCAAAAATACACCGAACGTTTATGTCAGGATTCTTCCTTTGACAAAATAGATCAAATGTTAAAAAGAAAAACAGATGTCTTACCGTACATGATGGTTTATACACCAAAGGAAAAGTGCAAGCAGAATTAATACCCAAAACTGTACAGGTTTAGCAGTTGTATACTCGATATCACGTCCGGCTTCCCAAGAAGTATGAAATACAGTCTTTACGTCAGTCACGTTGCCAGGCACCATGATAGCTGAACGTTCGGACGTTACTAGGGTGATGAACTCATTACGTCATTTTTTTACCTTATACAAACGTTCGGCAGATAGGTGTTTATGTAATTAACGCCGTGAACGCTTTACATGATACAGATTTCCTGCCGTTATTACATTGTAAGTTAAACAATTTTTCTCATCCTCGTAGCATTGTGGAGATAATGATAATGATGACATTGGTAACGATAATGCTAACATATATGGGTCATTCTACGAAAAACGACCCATTCCAGCGGGTACAACATCTGAAAAATAACTTATCATAATATTTATTTTATAGAGTCTCTCATGGAAATAAAAATGTAAGCTGCATGAAATTAATTTCGGCAGAGCACCTTATATAATGAAAAGTTATAGTTTTGGCTGATTTAATGTCCTATGTGTATCATCAATTTCAACAGCGTTACAGACTTTAAGCAATGCTTGGAAATTATCATGAAAGATTGAGCTGGATTTTTTTTTCTAGCCAATTTCATGGTCCCACATAATTTATTTAGAAAAAATAAGAAGGGCTCACCTGTACGATGTATTTTATTATAAATACATATTTTAACCCTATAAAATGCATATTTTTAATATTATGAGTTACGTTTAAATCCTGAAACAAAATACAACCGAAACCCACAGAAGGTATAATGCAATAAATAGAAGGAAAATATAGCAATCTACCTCGGTAAATAAAAAATACAGGAGATAAAAGCATTTTCTAAAATGTTTCAAGTCATTTTTTACTTGAAATTAGGTCTATTTTCAAAATATAAGGGTGTTGAAAAAGGATAACGGTGCTTAATTACAATAAATGGGATCATTGGCAAAATTATTACTTAAAGCAAGCAGACTTCTTATATTATATTTTAAAGTTTAATATTTAAAAATACATATCACAGTGATAGTTATAAAAAACTATGAAATTCCTGAACAACAATGCCAGTTTGTAGAATTTAGATCTTACATCCATCCTGCCACCTATTTCTTTCAACACCGTTCATTAAGATTCATCTCCATTAAAAGTGAAAAGTAACGGTGTTGATGCATAATGGTGTTGAAAAAAGATATATTTATTCAAAGAAACTTAATTACTCCTTCAACCTTTCTAGTACTCAGTATATGTATGTGTTTACAGTGTACGCTATATTCCAAAACTAAGAAAAGCATAAATATTTCCATTATTTTGGAGAAAAATAGGTAACGGTGTTGAAAAGCAATAAATATACGGACATTTTTTCACAATTATCGAAATTTCCTGTTGTAAAATGACAAAATACATACCAATAATGATGGTTTTTTGGAGTCATTCTGTGACGTTACTTCAACTTAGGTGGGTTTAAACAAGGAGTAATCAATCAACATCGTGTCAGAGCGATCAAATCGTCTTTATAACGGTGTTGAAAAAAAATCTGGGGACACACATTTAAGTGCAATAAAAGTGGAAAAATTAGAGGGATGTAAAGAAACTTGTGGAAGTTTTAAAGTAATGATTTGATTAAACATGAAGAGTGAAAAAAATCTTAGGCCAATACCATTTTTAATAAAAAAAGGAGGATAATCAGTTTTTTATTATGGCCTGGGGAGAAGTACTTTTCAATGACCTTTGAACCATTAAGTATAGATTTGAAGCATTTTAGGTATTACTCCGCTAAACAAATAAGCTCAAATTAAGCAGAAAATATTAGGTACTAAAATTAAATCCCGAAAGCACAATGACAGATGATATATATATTTACTATGGCACTGTGAATGCTAGGTCGTTTTCTGTAGGATGACCCATATATTGTTTTTGCTATTGCTATTCTAAAAGTTTACTTAACATTTCAATCAAGTATTTCCAATTTACAAGATCGGGCCAATACTGATCCGAATATTTACCACATTCACTGCGTAACAGTTGCCGGTTCATTTTTAGATTGTAAATTCAATTCGAATTTTTATTTATTTGTTTTCATAATGCATATGACGGTCTTTACCCTTGAGCTCTGCTAGAGCTATTTTGTCTTCGCTGATGGGGTATGCGTTCATCCCCGCTCGTGTGTGTGTTTTTGTGTTTTTTTTTACACACATAACTTTTCAAACGATTATGAATGGAATATCATAAAATTTTAAAGGCATATCGGGAATGGCCAAATGAAGAATCGAATAGATTTTGGTGTGGATCCGGTACAGCACGCGGATACAGTATCAAGGTCATATATATGATCAAGGAATACTCACAAATGTACAGTCACTGTTGCACGAATTAACTGGGTAGGGATCTGATTCACGGACTACACAACACGCCAACTGATATATGTATAAGCAATATATACACATGTTTGTCAAATAATGTGTATTCTCCACCTCCTTGCAAACCGCTGGAACACCGCTGAAAAGAAAACACACATATATCTAACGGAAACCTCACTTAGGCGCACAACTAGCTATAACGGACTTGATAGTTGAGTCCCTTTAAAATTCCCTATATGTTATGTATAAGCGGAACCTCTATAACGCGGACACCTCGATCACTACTGCGGACAGCGGACAGCAGATTTAAACTCAAACCAACATTCTAGGTGTAAATGAATCACTTTTAGACAGGTTTCACAGTATGCATATATATATATATATATATATATATATATATATATATATATATATATATATTTATATATATAAATATATATATATATGTTTATATATATATATATATAATCGATTAAAAACGGTTATGCATGCACATTTAAGAATCTAATCCCGTTAGAAATATATAAGAACACAAATATGCAACCAATTTAATCCATTATAATATATAGCGACCAAACATTGGTTTAACACGTTAATTGGCATACTACCAATACGTATTATATATAAATCAGACTATTGCTTATATGCAGGCTATATACATCAATGTTTTAGTAAAAGTGAGTTTATTTCTAGAGGTACTAATGTTTGATGTCACTATCAGATCAAGGACAGTTGTTTCATAACATTTGAAACAGATGAACACTGGCACTTGTGCATGGTCTCGTTTCTAAATTTTATTTCCATATTTAATTTGCAATATAAGCATAGGAAACCCCCTACATAGCTGTATCCCTTGCACATCGTCGGGATATATTATCTTGTCAAACAAGAACAATAACTGATAGACATACGTATTAATAATGACATTAACAGTATCCACCGGCTCCGCCATTCTAACACAGCGCTGGCAATATCTCTCAAGGTTTTCAGTCTTTTCACACACATACACACACACAAAGAGAGAGAGAGAGAGAGAGAGAGAGAGAGAGAGAAAGAGAGAGAGAGAGAGAGAAGATTGTAGTAGAGATTAAACTCCATGAAGAGTGGACCTATTTACATTTTTAGCCATTTATATTACAGTACTCGAGCACGAGGACCGACTACTCCAAATGTACTCATGATTACTGTTATGAGTACTTTCAGCAGTTAAACCTAAGATGTGGAATGGAAATAAAACAATGTCTTCTGTTTGATGTCATAAAAATATGATGCTTTGTGAAGCTTATGAAATGTCTACTCAACTTGTTTATTTTACATGTAACTAATAAAAATTTAATAGCCATAAGAGCTGATTCACTTTTAAATAAGAATAATTATCTTGAACATTCTGATAATTATTGTGAGATATTGTTACAAATCCAAAATGTAAGAAATTTGCCTCTAAAAAATTATAAGCACTGTTGTGGCTAGTTATTGTTATAATTAAAATACAGTTACTCTCCGACGCGTATGTTTTATTAATAATAGCATAAATTTAGATTCCCATGTGAATATTCAATAGATTGCAAACTTGTGACATTCTAAAACACATACAATGATGATTAGGTGATAAGTTGTCAGTGTTCAGTTCTGCAATGATATATAATCAAAGACCATACTTGATAACGTTTAATTAAATTTATAATCAGTATAAATATTATCTCATCATTTAAAGGTGATATTAAAAATACCTTATTTAAAAATTAATATTCCCTTGTCCTATAATGCATCCCTTTTAGTTTAGTTATGCCAGGTTTTATTAGACGTTTCTTTGGGTTAATTTAGAGTATATACATACATTTTCTTGGTATTTCTGGATATATATATATATATATATATATATATATACACCTGTACTGTGTTAACTCGCACACAGAACCATGACAACGTATAAAACGAGGGACCCATGGGCCACGGCGCTCAGCAAATGCAAAATATGCAAAAATATTCTATTGTAATGTTTTTCATTTATATAAGCATATGAGAAGCTAAGAGGAAAGGGGCCCTTCTACTTGGTTATAGTAAAGTTCTAAATATATGATTGCAAAACAAGACTGTCATAAAGAAAAACAGTAAAAGTTTTGAAATACTGTGTTGCACTTGAAAAAATTACAGATGGACAGGTAAATGGACAGAATGGACTAATACCTTTATTTCATTTCCAAGGGAATAATGCATTTATGTTTATATATAAGCCCATTTTTTTACCATATCCACTTTTTCCATTAAAGGTTTTTTTTTTTCTTATTCATTTTTTTATTTAAAAGTTTTATAAATTTGTAATAAAAAAACTGAAAATATAAGTAAAAATATCAGAATTCTAAGTTACAACCATTATATATCCAGAGTGTAGCTCATATTGGGTCATATTATGCATACACATATATTTGATTTTTTAAAATCACAAATGTTTAAACTGAAATTAAAAAATATGATGCCACAACATGGCATCTTCAAGATTATTCCTTGAATCACTATTTAAAAGTTTTGCACATTTGAGTTTTCAGTACATGCTTAATATTACTACTAGGTGGGCTAGATGTAAACAACACTTGACATGGTATATGAAAACTTGAATAAAAGCTACCCTTTTCAATCATTTCCTTTGAAATTTCAGATTTTAAAAGATTAAATCTTTATGTATATGCTGTGAAAATTAATTCAACAATGCTTACCGGGAAAAAACGTGCCGTTGCCAAAGTTGGACAAAATATTTGCAAAATTCAGATCTTAATTTTGGGTACACAATTGAATCTTGATTGAATAAAGTTATATTCTTGAAAAAGTCTCCAGCTTCAGCAATTCTCATGTTAGGTGAGTAAATATATTTCCTGATTTTTTTTTTAAAAATTGCATTATATTTGGGCATAAAATTGGGCATTTTAAATTGCATTATATTTGGGCCTAACTTCAAAATAATACGCAATACTGACCTAATTTTTGGTATGCTCAAAGAAAATGTAGAAAAAAATATGAATACTAAATATGATCAAAAACAGATCAGTGGTTTTGATATTAGGCAGCCTTGAAGTGTAACAATGGCTTTTTTATGGAGAACGGAGGTTTTTCCTTAATATCTCGAAGAGACAATGTCCTAGTAAGCCAAGTTTCGGTATGGTAGCAGATTTTTGGGACATCTAAGGGTATGCAAAATTTTGGAATCGTAGGTCTAACGGTTTCAAAACGTACCTGTTGACAGACGGACAACCGGACGGACAAAGGACCACAACTATAGCTTAGATGACATACAGTCAGCTGAGCTAACCAGTGAACAGGAGATATTAAGCCCGTGTATCGGCATGGATATGCTTGACAACTTTCGTTATCAGCCTAAATGAGTGAGACTATACACCTATATTCATTATTGCAAATGAATATGTACCTGAAGTGTCACTTATAGAGGTGTCTGTAATACAGAGATGCCAATAAGGAGAGGTTCAGGAGTTTAATTATGAAACGAAGTGCTTGATCCTATAAGTTGAACTTCATGCCGTCTACAGTAGTCGGAAGAGTTACACTTACATGTACCACATATAAGATCTTGTACTTATACGCAGATCAAACCGATCTGAGGTGTAGGTTTTACCACCACTTCAGCCTGACATATGAACAAAAGACTTTTTATTATATATTTATTCTTCTTTCACAGATTAATCGCATGTCCATGAGTTATACTCCTTGAATTTTAATTTTTATTTTGTTCAAAATAAAAAATTGTATGTACCGCATAAAATGGGTTGCTGTTCAAGAGGCAATATTTGTCTTATTAACATTATGACAGGTTCACTGTTATAACATTATACGCTGCGAACAGAATTTTATCACCTATCTCAAAATGAAAGTTCTGTATATGACCTGCAGACAACGACTTGATATATTTCGCTTCCTTGAAATATTTCAGAAGCCTAGACACAGAAAAATGATATTATCGAATAGCCTTTAAATATATAGTACATGTATATATATAGATGTATGATTAGCCAACGTCAGTGAACCGACTTTTCTGTGTATACCATTCCTATCTAGTACATGTATATATAAATATTATAGAAATATATAAATATGTTCGTTTCAACGATGTTCCAGCTGTTTGCAAGGAGGTTGAGTGCTAACATACATTATTTTGCATATATATATATATTGCTTATACATGTATCGGTTGGCCTGTTGTGTACTCTGTGAATCAGTTCCGTAAGATTTATTATGTCGTACGTACGAGATAGTATATCGTACGTACGAGATAAATAATTTATTTTTCTTTTACCAGGTGGCAGCAATACGCTTCCGTAGTTATGCTTTGGATTTCAGAATAAAAAAATTATCTTAATAAATGACTTTTGTTGAAAGAAACCGTTCAAGCTGACGGTTATTCCATGTTTCTTTTTCTTTATAACACATACACACACACACACACACATATATATTGTCAGACCATTAGCATATCTAGCTTTTTGATGAGACCTACCATTTGGTTTGTCCAATCTTTGGGGATATAGATCGCCATAAACTAAATTCAGGAGATAAAAATCAAAGAGAATTTTTAAGGACCACTCTGGATCTTTTATTATAATCGAGATATGCACCCAGTGACCTCGAATTATAGAGCAGAGTTGTCTGTTGTCTCAGTTTCTGTCGCTCTCAGGTATTTTTTTTATCTCTCTGTCTCTCTCACACACAATAAAGCCATAGAACCAGAAAACTCTTATACACTGAGCTTTATGTATTAATATTGTGTGTATATAATTTATGTGCCTGTGAGCCGCACATGTATGGCAAATACAGGAAGTCAAATGCCTGACGTTATCACGTTAACACTTGGCGGGTATTTTTACAAATGGCGGTAGAACTTGTGCGGCTTTAACAACAAGCAATCACAAATATTTATTTCGCCCATAACCTCGGTTTTATTATCATCATCACCAACACCACAATCATAAGACAATGAATAACATGCATATCTCACTCTCTCTCTACATGCTTTGAATGAGTCCATGCGTATATGTGCCTATTTCCTGAGAGTAGTCTTTGCTGCATCCCAGAATTCCGTTCGGTTTCTCGGCTTCCATTTCCACTTCTCCTCCGTCTCTGTATTTGTATAGTTCTTGGTGCCCTTTACTAATCGATGGACATGCATGGTCCTCTTGGACTACCGTCTTCTGCATCTCTCTTCTTGTTGGCGGCTTAGACCGTGACAGCTTGTTATCAGCCTGTATCCTCACCCGCGTGTTGACGCAACGCCTGTCCTTCCACCTGTGTAAACAGTGTCAAGACTGTCAGCTGTTTCAGATTGTGACTTGCGAAAGACGTGTAGATGAATCTTTGTGAACACCTCTGTGAATTCCTGGGTGGAGGTTTAGGCCTACTGTTCTTACAGATGGTCTATAGCTATCCGTGTATATACAGATGGTCTTTAGCTATCCGTGTATATACAGCTGGTCAATAGCTATCCGTGCATATACAGATGGTCTGTAGCTATATCCGTGTATACACAGAAGGTCTGTAGTTAAACGTGTATATGCTCCATATTAACCTCCTTGGAATCCCGCTCAAGAAGTCTGTGCTTCTCATAGTTTGTGAAGAACTGCTGGTAGAGCGTCCATTTTCTGCCTCACTTTGAAAGGGATATGCTCATTTTCCTTGAAACTGAAATATGTACAAAGACAAATAAATAACTATCAGAAATTTATATTCTCAGCAGGGTTGGGTTCAAACACTTTAAAAATAATCGATTACAAATATAATTACTTTTAAAAATAATCGATTACAATTACAAATACTTTTGTGTTTTCAAAAAAAGTAATTGATTACAATTACAAATACTTTTTAAAGTAATTTGAATTACTTTTACAATTACTTTTTGCTTTTAGGGTATTAACATTGTGATAGTGACAACAAACAACTTTGTATTACCTTGTTTACATATCAAAATCTAAAAATAAATGTATCACACAGTGATGAATGCACTCTATACAATTTCAACATGGGTCTTTCCAAAATAATTAAACGCTGTATCGTATTTGTTTTGTGAAGACAGTTCTCTGCTAATGCTGACTCCTGGATGTTTAGTCTAAACAAAAATGTGAACATACTCATCAGGGTTGGGTTTATTCAAATCGTTCTATAAATATTACTGTTAGTTTCATT
Organism: Sipunculus nudus; assembly: GCA_026874595.1. NCBI lineage: Eukaryota > Metazoa > Annelida > Sipuncula > Golfingiida > Sipunculidae > Sipunculus > Sipunculus nudus. The sequence continues at coordinate 68,490,856 of CM049315.1, forward strand.
GTTATTATATTGCTATTGCTATTACTAATTTACTATCGCCACAGTTCCTCATCTATTACTTCTTAGTGACATTTATTACTATATTACTTAACTAAATAACAAAATAATTTGGAATGAGACATTTTTTAATTTACTTTATTATTACAAAAATGTTACATTACAATACTTTCTGTCAAATAGTGGTGCAAGGGTATTTTCAAGTTATTAAAATTCAGCATTAATTGTCAAACGATTGAATGGTCATCTTAATTAACAACTGTCCTGTCCTTTTATGTAAATATGACTCCAGTGTTGCTCCTAGAGTGCATCATTGCGGTAATGCCGCAGTTTTGTTGGCCGTGTCCCTCTGTTTTTAGGCAGGCGCGCCCATATGGACGCACTATTTTTACATGCGTCCCCTAAAAGTTTCAATAATGCGACCCTTTAACGAACGTAGTTATATAAGAATTTAAACGTTTGAGGTCTACATTTAACAAAACAAATCTATCCCTTCAGAAAGATTTGTGGGAATCCTCCGGTAGGGATTTCTGATAAAACCATATATGCGGGATTACATGATACACATACTGTAAACTGGTTCAATGGTAACACCATCGATGTCTAGAATGCATCACCTTAGGGTTGGTCCATTCAAATGGTTGCACATGTTATGACAAAGAACAATGTTCTAGTGGTCAGAATAAAGTTGCAAGCGTGTGTCCAGTGTTCAACGGGATGTTGTTAAGCCTACATAATCTCACATTAAGATGCATTTTAATTATTTATAAAAGAATATGAAAAAGCAGATATTTTTTTGGATTAAATGAAGTTTAGAATGTGCGCCCACGGTCGACATGATCAATCTTTATGACATTTCCCCCTAATTTAATCCGCGAAGCGCGGTAGGAAACTCGCCTCCCCGACATTTCGAAAGTTCGCTTGTCATGATGTCAAACAGTTCTAAGCAGCATTAAACAGTTTAGAATTATACCAGGTCGATCATAAATTACATTATAATGCATCAGATGACGTTGTTACAATTGCTAAGACGATTATTTCGCTCAAGCAACTCCGTTCAGGTTTCCACCGTTCTCAAACTACCGGTATTTGTCTGTCGTGACACCGTTTCATGGCAGACCAGCCAACCGACAGCCGCTCTTTTTTATATTTGCATATTTTTATTCTGGGCCGAACCTTCGCTCCTAAATAAAACGCCGCCTCAAAGTCACAGTTGTCATTCTTCATCAGCATACACTTGGCCTGGTCCGTGTACATGGTCACTTTTGGGGTCTTGGACTTGACCACGTCAACCAATCTGTATGAATGGAAACACATATGGTTCACAATCTATAGTATAGAGATATTTCATCATTTATGTTAAAAATGATATGTTTCTCGACGTTTTATAACATGTCATATATTTGATATATCTTTCATGACAATGACATATTATGTGAACTTGCTTTTGTAAAGATAATAAAGGATAACAAGAAATAAAATCGAGTAAGATCTAGATCTGTTTTGAAATGCACGACATGCATGTACTGTACCTATTTGTTGAGAGACAAAAAGAACAGCACGTTCTCCGTACTGACCTTGCCGCATGCTGGTATTCTTCCAGTATTTCTGGGACAGCCTGTCGTGGCTGTAATCCCTGACGGAGCCTGCTGCAAGGCTGGCTTGACTGTCTCTGACTGTCGTGTTCTCACACTGGGGCTGATAGACCTAGATCACGTGACCATCAGGGATGATCTTTATCACTTCTGAGTCGACGAAGACTGATTAGTCGAGTACTATAAAATTAATATTAATCAGTGTAGTGTGCCGACCCTCAGTGACTTAGGGCAAGGGACGTAATTAGTGGGAAATAAAATGGGCTATATCTACAGAAGTCACATGACGATCACTATGATGGTCATGATAATAATGATATAGTATATATCATTTAATATTGGTTAAATAATATTTCATTACTGAAAGAACGAGTATTAGAAAATAGAACACAGCCCTTTAATAATTAACGTCCTCCTGAATATACAAATTAACATTTCATATGTTATTATCTAATATTGATTTTTTTAATGATTAGATAATTTATATAAGTGCAAGTATTATTGCAAGCCTTAATTTTTGATTAAGAATAGTTTGGATTAAAAAAATATTTGCTTTTATACTTGAATTATCTTTTTATATATTTTTACATGTTTTACAATACTTTTACATTCAAATGTACTTTCATATATAAACATTTATATACGGGATTTCTTTTATTCAATGAATGTATAATCTGTTGATATGTCCTCATCTCATTTCTCATTGGTGATTATTAACGAAACTGAAAGACATTATTCCCGATATATGTATACTCTGTGCTTTCGCCGTGACGTGCCATGCATGAAGGTTACACCAGTTTATAGAATATAAAATATTTCATAATATTAATAATTTTAACAACAGGATGTAATTTTGTCAGTTTTGTTATCTTGCTCCATTAAAGTGTATAATAGTCGTGTACATTACCGAGACGAGCTGAGCTAAGGCCGTTTATTGTTTATCCCTTTTATTGCAAGATAGCAAATTCTTATGGATGTAGGTTTATGCAAGACAATTTGAAAACCGATCCTCTCATTTGTAGTTCTGAGGAAACTACAATTTAAATAAAACTACCTTGATTAAAAAGCCCGGAAAAATGAGTGTATTGTTATTCTTTAAGACTTTCGTGTGAAATTGACTAAAGTTGATAATATAATAATACTGTATCATATAATGGTGTTTTTAGATACACTAAAATTATTTAAAACAGTTCGTGCTTAGACTTTTCTACCCGAATGAATCTAGTCCTTATATTATACACTAATTATTCTATATAATTAATACGGAGTTGGGTTTTTCTAGACCACGGTTTACGTGCTTCCGTTCTGATTTGACTCTCCAAATTCGGCAGACGTTTCGGTGGTGCGCTCTTCTAGGACAAGTTTGTTCTATTTTACGGGATAATACCCTATTAAGCTGAATAATTAATAACTTTTATATTTCCCCATATGCAGCCCCTATTTCTTTAGTTGTGCAAGGTCCTCCACGCCTGTGGCGCTTTTTCAGGAGGCGCCTCGGGGATTTTAACTGGCCTGTTAAGACCGTGGCCAAAGCGCATGACCTGCCCAAAACGCATTTCCGTGCAATATGCGGTCACGCAGGTCCACTATAATCCCCATTGATCCCCCATATCCATGTTAAGGCCTCTACGGGATTTTTTTTTCTCTCTCAAAAGGAAGTAAAGATTTTTAATCCAAAGGCCACATCAATGCGAGGGCTTTTCAGTATGATCAACACTGGGCACTGAGTCCAGTGATGTGACTTCCGTTTGACACATTTTTTATGGGTTACAGGTATGTTGATTTTTATACATTCAAAAATATCTTTCCATGATAACCATGGTTTAAAAAAGTTCGGCCAAGTCATGTGTTTTATGAAGTATTTCTTTTTTCAAAAAGAAGCCCCACAACTTAATTAACTTTCGGGTTGGGTGGGGGGGGGGTTACATATGTGTTAAGATCCATTGTCTGTAGGGACGGTGAAACATGAAAAATTATCACCAGTACATCTTAAAATTGATAACAAACTAGAATCTGTAGTCAGGGCGTACAAACCTCCACCATGCAGAATATCCTTTAATATCAGTCGTGTGTTCACGTGTATGCGTTTCATGTGTGAACACTGTCATGCTTGTGAACTCACACGAGTTCACCTTGCGAGTGGCAGAACAAATAAATACGAATGGATTGCTTCCACACTGGCACAAAGGAATAGTCCTTTGTCATAATGGTTTATAGGAAAATATATATTGTGGTGATTCTTTTTACCTCCAAAATGAAATGAAATATTGATATGTCTTTACCCTAACCCTCTAACGCTTTTTCAGGAGGCGACCTGTAATCCCCACTGACCCCCATTTCCATTATATCGCCTGTTAGGGAATTTAACTCTGTCAAAAAGAAAAAGTAAAGATTTTCAATTCAAGCGCGGATCACATGTCCACATTAATCTTGTAATAGAGAGCACTCTTCCGATGAGTGGACACAAAGAGCTGAGACCCTTTACACGATCACCGTTTTATAGGTTTACAGGTATGTTGATTTTTACACATTCAGAAGTATCTTTCCATAATAACCATGGTTTTAAAAGTTCGGCCGATTTATTGGCTGTTTGAAAGAAAAAAGTTTTTTTTTTCAAAAGGAAGTCCGGGGGAGGATTACACAAACCGCTAAGGGTCCTCACTCTCTTGGTCACTTTGAAACCCCCACCAGAATCTATTTATCAGGCGTACGTTCATACGTGCACGTTTCAAGTAAAACATTGTCATGGTTCAGAATCACGGGTTCACCAGGCGAGTGGCAGAACAACTGCATACGAATGGGCGGCTTCTACTCGGGGACAAAGGAAGAGCCCTTAATAATTATTCTTTTGTGGAATTGTGATTATTGCACTTAAGAAAAAATATAGTATGGTGATTCCGATTACCTCCAAAAATGTAATCGATTACGGATGCAGTTTTACTCTACCCCTCTACAAAGTTTCAGCAAAATCTGTATATTACATTTTGCGTTAATCTGCTGAAAGATAATGCAAGGAACCAAGGCTGAAGTGGTTTCTTTGCTAAATGCTTTCATCGAAATATATCAACCTGCTTTCTTTTTATCTGGCAGAGTTGTCAGTTTTGCATCAGACCTGCTTATTCCATGACAATTTACACTACTTAAACCAAACATTTAATACTGTTAGAATATATTTTTCTGGGCCTATCTTTTTCACATTGGTAGCTATACGTTTCGCGTACAGGAGACTTCAACGACATATGTATGTGTATAAAAATAACGCATGAGCTGTTAATATGCCTTAGAATATACTCTCAACTGACTTCACTGAATAAACATCGTTTTTTCACGATGTCGCCTGAACTTCAACTAATACAAACCATCTTTCATATAATTTCACGGTAGAATGCTATTTTATACAATCATTATATCTACGATATTTCCCAAGCAATGAAGCTGTCGGACCTATGCTGTTTATAAAAAAAAAAAATCTCGCTTAAAATTTCGTACACCCTGAATATACCTCACGTCTCTTTTCAAAATTCATTTTTTGTGTGATTTCTGGTCTAGAATAATTTTTCTTTCTATGTTGATATTTTGGGGAGGATGTTCTTGGAGAATTCTAGCAGAATTAGTCTTTATATTATATAAGTGAAACACATAACAAAAGTTCCTGCAAATACCTTAGGATTAAAATATGCGTCGTTTAGTACCTATCAGCTCATTACAAAAATATGCATCAGATAGAGCCGTGGATTTTCCACGGGTGCAGTTAGTAAAAAATTATATCAGAAAATATATTTCTGGTTGAAAAATATGTTAAATTAAAAACCTTCATAGAAAACACAGGAAATAATGTATTAATGTTATTAACATTTTTCCTTTTGACTTCTCCGTCTTCTTCTGTATTTTTTTTCTGTTCCTCGGGAATGACCATCCCTCGCTTAGCGGGCCGGTGAAGCGGTCGGTCAAGGACCTGAACTCAATTATGTTGTTCGCACTCATTGAACTCTGATGAGTTGTAACGCTCTTGGGGCGCCCCCAAGAACCGGTAAACTTGTTAATGCATAATTGCTAGAAACATTATGGGCGAAGATATACTTTATTGTTCTAAATCCCATCAGACAGACTCCTGGGGCGTGGAAGTCTGATTAAACAACGGGCGATCTCGGTCGGGTTGCTGTCAACATCATAGTTAAAAAACACATTGGTATATGATTTATATTTTTACCTATTACCGGTGTCGTCCCCAAGCCGAGCTCAATCAAGAAGGCCACCTAGATCATGTGACATAAGTATGTTTGACGCAGCTTACATTGTGCCAGATAGTCAGTCAGACAGACAGACGGACGGACGGACGGACAGACAGACATACAAAGTGCAGGACCCTATCAATGTATGCAGCAGTTTGTTTCAGTTTCCGGTAGGTCTTTGTGGTACCATTATACTGGTCGTTATAGCTATCTTAATAAATCACCGTATCTTGGTATAACAGATCGGGTACACCTCATGCGCTGTAGCATGATTCTGTGATAGTAAACATTGAAAAAAAATGAGGGATAGGTCTATCTCCTTGTCACCCCTAACTTAACGTGAAAACTTTACAACGGATATATCCTATAAAACCATACGATGGGTTTACGCTCGCCACTTGATTTCACTCATCAAGAAATTAGATCCCGGTCATTACAGGTGACATTTCCAGGTTCTTTTAAGGACGTGTATTAAAATACCAGACAATCATACACCCAGATCAATAGAAACTATGAGACATCAGGTTAAATTCACAAATATAATTCAAGACAATACTTACAGAGACACCAATGTGAGTGTGTGCGTTGATGTGTCAATACGACAGTTCTTCACATTAAAATTACAGGATATTTTACTGAGTCCATGGTTTGTATAAAAAAACCATAAAGTCCAGTTCCTTCAGAGATCTCTGGTTACTGTTTTGTGTAGAATCTAGCGTATGGTTAGTACCATATAGATCTAGTCTTTCTGAGTTTAGCGATCTTCAACTGATCTTGCTTGTCTGCGACCCGGGTAGGTTTACGTTCACATGCATGCAATAACGCTCTTTGTTTATGTAGAGCTTAGAGTCCTTGACCTTGCTCGTGTAGCAACGGTTTCACGGCTTACGGCGGTTATGTATCTAGGTCAAGCTGAACTAGGCCGGCAGGTGACGAGCGCGCTCTCTCACTTTATCACCAATACGAAGCTCCGTCGGCAGCACGGCTGAGTTCTCATGAGCTGGGTCCTTGCCTCATGTAGAAGCTTGCTTCTATGCCGTTCCTGGCGTTTCAATGTTCCTACTCCCGTTCGTGCGTGCTGCCACCTCAAGCTTCAAGACCCAACTGAAGGCAGCTTCCAGCGTCTCTCCCTGAACTCTGACGTCACAATCGTCGTCACAATACGGCGATCCGGTTCTCTGATTGGCTCATTTCTCAAGTGTCCCATATAAGGATATATGTGACCTAGTTTGACTGTTAGCGTCACCATGGCGACCCACATACCAAATGTAATAATTACACACGATGCGTGACACGGATAAATCAGCTGATAGCCGATGGGATTCCATACAAGAATACACAATATATATATATACAATCAAGACCTGTCAACGCTTTAGGATGACGCTTCACGTCAATATCAATAGAGAACAGACTTCGTTAAACTATGATACAAAACACCGTACATATTGTCACCGATTTCTGGTGACATCACCCCCTCCTTTTAAGGAAAATACACAGTATTTTCTCGATACATCGTATCGTTCTATCTTACAGGGTCCAGCTAAACATATTTACATGTAGCAATACATAGCAATACATAAGGGTCATGTAACAAGTTGTCATTAGTACATGCCCACGGTCTATGACACAGGGCAAAATCTAGTACATGTTTAGACTTAACTGGCTAAACATTATAGCTCATTACATCCTAACACTCAGGCAGTCTGCTAAGAAAATCAGGTCCATGGTTTAGTTTACCTGACACTGCTTCAATATCAAATCTAAACTCTTGTAGAACCAGTGCCCATCTCATTACTCTCTTATTAGCACATTTTGATTTGCTAATACACTTTAATGGTTTGTGGTCGGTCTGAATGGTGAACGGTCTACAAGCCAGGTACATCTCAAATTTCTGTACAGACCATACAATTGCTAATGACTCTTTCTCGATGGTGGAGTAATTTCTCTCCCTGGGCAATAGTTTACGACTGGCATAAGCTACTGGGTGCATGATCCCCTCGTGTCTTTGCATCAGGATACAGCCAATACCCACATCAGATGCATCACATTTCAAATAAAATCGTTTACTGAAATCAGGTAGCTTCAGTATGGGAGGGTCTGACAGTTTAGCCTTTAGAGAACAGTACGCGTTCTCGTGTACGGGTTTCCAGTCTAGTTTGTTAGGTTGACCTTTACGCGTTAGATCAGTCAAGGGCACCGCTATTTCCGCATAGTTTGGCACGAATTTTCGATAGTACCCTGTAAGACCTAGGAATGCTCGCAAAAGCCTTCTTTGTCTTAGGTCTATCAGTGCTCTGTATTCTCTTGAGCAAAACTGGATTAGTGGCCAAGTTGCCCGTGCCTACAAGGTGTCCCAAAAACTCTAGGCTCTGGTAGCCTATGAAGGTTTTAGCTGGTTTAGCTGCTAAGTTTGCACATTCTAATCTAACTAGCACTTCTCTAAGAGTTCTTAAGTGCTCGTCCCAAGTCTCTGCGTGTATTAACACGTCATCTACATAACATACTACATTCGGCATGTCGCTGAACATTTTCCGCATCATGCGGGTGAAAACCGCTCCGGCAGTTACCAGGCCGAATGGCATAACCCTAAATTGGTAATGGCCATCGGGTGTAACAAAGGCCGTCTTATCCCTGGATTCCTCAGAAACAGGGATCTGCCAGTAACCTTTCGTCAGGTCAAGTTTTGTAAAATACTGGCTTTTCGCGACTTCGACAAAAAGTGTTTCTGGATCCGGCATGGGTTCAGGATCGAACACGACTGATTGGTTCAGCTTTCGGTAGTCTATCACGAATCTAGTCTTACCGTCAGGTTTCCTAAGCAGGATACAGGGGGACGCATAGCTAGAATCTGACTGTTCAATAATGCCTAAGTTTAACATTTCCTGGATTTCTGTTCGCATTGTCTCTCGCAGTTCAAAAGGCACCCTATAGGGCCTAGTTTTTACAGGTACATCAGATGAGAGTTTAATGCTACATTCTACAACATTGGTAAGCTTGGGTACATCTGTGAATACATCCCCATATTGCCTAAGCAGACTGAGTATTTCACGGCGCTGACACTTGCCTAGGTCAGCATTTACCTGAACATCTCGCTCAGTCTGGCGGCGCGCATACGACGGTAACGACATGTGGGCATCCTCATCAATCCCTTCTGGGTTTAACTCTCCGAACACGGGAGGCTCTGTTTCCCCGTCTACACCGTCAGGATCATGTATAGAATCAGGTGCGCCCTTGGCTACCGCTGCCAGAATATGCTGGGGCTCGTTTCTAGCATGGTACCGTTTCAGCATATTCACGTGGAAGGTTTTAACCTTATCGCCAATCTTAATCCGATAGTCTAAGTCCCCAACCCTGTTTACAATAGTATAGGGGCCTTTCCACTGTACCATTAATTTGTTCCGCTCCGTCGGGAGTAACAACAAAACTTCGTCTCCGGCCTCAAACCTGCGCGTGCATTTACCTCTATCATATAACAGTTTGTGTCTGTTCGCTGATTTGTTCAACGCCTCTCTAGCTAACGCGCATGTGTCGCTTAGTTTGTCTTGTAGGTCCAGGACGTATTGGTACGTGGTTTTAGTCTCGACGCTAGTATCTCGCTTGGTCCACAGATCCCTTAGAATCCGCATCGGTCCTCTAACGATCCTACCATAGAGCAACTCAAAGGGTGAGAACCCTGTGCTCTCATGTGGCGCTTCTCGGTACGCAAAAAGCACGGCGCTGAGGTACCGATCCCAATCTCGCGGTCTTTCCTCGCACATCCGTTTCAACATTAACTTTAACGTTCCATTGAATCTCTCCACCATTCCGTTGCACATAGGATGGTAAGGAGTAGTGGTGAGCTGTCTTACAGACAAAACACGGCTAACTTCTCGCATGAGGTCTGACGTAAATTGTGTTCCCATGTCAGTAAGCACCTCTGACGGCACTCCTAACCGCGCATAAATATCAACTAGCGCATCAGCCACAGAGACTGTATCTATGTTCTTTAAAGCAACAGCCTCCGGATATCTAGTGGCATAATCCATAACGGTCAGAATATACCTGTGACCTCTCTCGGACGCTGGATGGATCGGCCCAACCAGATCCATCGAAATTCTACGCCAGGGCTCATCAATTAATGGCATCTGGCCTAACGTAGCTCCAGGCACCTTGCCTTTCGGTATGGTTTTCTGGCAAATGGGACAGGACTTGCAAAACTCAGCAATGTCATTATACATCCCTTTCCAGAAAAACTGAGTTCTCACGCGGTCGTGCGTTTTGTCTATGCCCTGATGACCCGCCATAACCGCTTCGTGGCCCATCCTCATTACGTCGTACCGTAACGTCTGAGGTACCACCACTCGAGATCCATCTTGATCTCCCCGTTTGTCACTCACAACCCGAACTAAATATCCGTCCTCAATTCTAAATGGACTATCATTTCTAGCCTCTCTAGCTAGCCTCCAATACGGCGCTAAAGACCCATCCTCCTCCTGCGCCTTCAAAAATTCGGCCGGACTCACATCGGCAACTGGGTTTGCAACATTCAAGCTACGCGTCGGTATCTGTTTCTCTCGTGCAGCGCTCCGTGTCTCCACCGCGGACGACACCTCCTTTTGTGACTCTACACCGTCACACACTATGCCTGAGGACCGCTCAGACTTCCACGTCGGGTCCGGATCATACGGATCACGCGCTCCCGCTACGTTACCTAGCGCTAAATCACATACAGCATCCCCGACCACCATTGCCTCGATAGTACCGACAAAGTACGCACAGTCCACATTAATCCTAGCCGTAGGAAATTGTCTTACAGACCCGTCGAACAACCTACACTCGACCTGGTGTCCGGTGAACTGATTCGGCTCCACGTACGACTCACGTATTCCTGCCGAGGAACATCCCGAATCCCGCAGCACCCTCGCTGACTTACCATTCACCAGCCCTTCACACACAGGTAACGAGATTCCGCCTTCTGTCTGGGCAGCAAATCCTAACGACTGACTCGGACTCTCTACTTCCGGTTTCACCGCACCGACTGTCTCCGTTTCCGCCTCGACTACTGCCATTGACATAGTCTCCGGTTTCTGTTTTGGGTTATACGGGGGGCTAAAATTAGTCCTATACCTCTGCTGATCGCCAGCAGCACGCCCTACTTGAGGGGAAGACCTAGGCCTCGACCGGGCACTAGTCTTACATTCCCGCGCCTTATGTCCCAGTTCATTACATAAATAACATCTGATGCCTCCTGATGGCTTAAATGTCTGACCGTCCGGACTGCGCTCAACCTCTCGCTTCTCTCTAGGCTGAGATACCGGTTGCGCTGGACGCGGCACATTATTGCCATAACGAGGACCTGCTGTAAGGCTGTGTACACCGTGAGCCTCCGTATAACTCTCGGCTAAGTCTACCATACTATCAAAGTCACGACACCGTCTCTCTTTCAAAAACATAGAGAGATCCCTACTACAGCAGTTTACGAACTGCTCACACATCAACAGGTTAACTACCCCGTCGTAGTCACCTCCGACCCCTGCCATCCCTATCCAATGGTCTAGGTATCCACTCAGTCTCACCGCAAACTGACTCGGCGTTTCGCCTCGCTCAGGCCTACAAGTCCGAAACTTGTGTCGATAACCCTCTTCGGTCATTTGGTATCGCTTTAACAAGGCTATCTTTAACTTATCGTAATCCATGGCCTCACAAACCGATAACTGTGTGTAAGTCCCTAGCGCCTTACCCCGCAGTAACGGACTCAGGTGTAACGCCCAATTCTCCCTATCATAGCCTTGACATACAGCTAATCGTTCAAATCGCTCAAGAAACGCATCTAGCTGATCGTGAGCCTCATCAAAAGGTGGAAGCTGGATTTTCGGGAATACATCCCTACTTCTCTCTTCTTTAACCCCAGAGTCAGACTTTAACCTTAGAACCTCTATTTCGTGGGCTCTAGCCTCTCGCTCGCGCTCTAATTCCCGCTGCTCACGCTCTAATTCCCGCTCTAATTCCCGCTGTTCCTTCTCTATTTCACGTTGCCTAGCTCTTTCCTCACGTTCCTCATCCGCACGCCGTCTAGCCTCAACATAATCTTGTAAAGCCTGGTCCTTAAGCCCCAAGGCCTGTCCGCATCTAACAAGTGACTCTAACGTTTCCATGGTAACGCTCTAACCTAGTAAGATTCCAGTATCTAGTAATATCCGCTCTTAAAAATCCGTAAATACGTACTGTTAAAGCCAACCTAACGAACCGGCGGTATCCGTACAATAACACTACGGTAGCTCTACGCATCAAAATTCTACTTATACGGACGGACGGACGGAAGGTCGGACGAAGGGTCAGACGGATGGACGGATGGATATCAAGATATCAATAAACACCATGCACCTATCATTACCATGCCAATCGGGAGGGGTAAACTTACCTGTCAAGAGACCCTACCACGTGACCAATCACAAACTAGTGTAGAAAAAATTATACCAGGGCGTATCTAACAACATCAAAAATTTTCACTCTAATCTGGGTTTATATCAACCCAATAATGATGTCCAGGTATCACTGAACTAGCATTTCTCACAAAACATGCATGTGTTCTAGCCAAATCTACAAGGTATATGCCGATCTTGAAACAATGTTGTGCTTCAGGTAATATTCTCACTGAATAAATATTAACTCCTAACAGTGGGGTAATTTCATTGTGCAAGTATACACTACAACATCAGTTTGGTGTCATTTCCAATTATTAATTCAGATCAACTCTAGTTTGAGTATATGAATGTCTGGTTTCAGTACTGTTTTCTCAGTTCAAAACTTCTGAAACTTACTGTAATTAGCCAGTTTTTTAAGGCTAATTATATCCTGGCACGCTCGCCATACAATGTCACCCGTAACTTAACGTGAAAACTTTACAACGGATATATCCTATAAAACCATACGATGGGTTTACGCTCGCCACTTGATTTCACTCATCAAGAAATTAGATCCCGGTCATTACAGGTGACATTTCCAGGTTCTTTTAAGGACGTGTATTAAAATACCAGACAATCATACACCCAGATCAATAGAAACTATGAGACATCAGGTTAAATTCACAAATATAATTCAAGACAATACTTACAGAGACACCAATGTGAGTGTGTGCGTTGATGTGTCAATACGACAGTTCTTCACATTAAAATTACAGGATATTTTACTGAGTCCATGGTTTGTATAAAAAAACCATAAAGTCCAGTTCCTTCAGAGATCTCTGGTTACTGTTTTGTGTAGAATCTAGCGTATGGTTAGTACCATATAGATCTAGTCTTTCTGAGTTTAGCGATCTTCAACTGATCTTGCTTGTCTGCGACCCGGGTAGGTTTACGTTCACATGCATGCAATAACGCTCTTTGTTTATGTAGAGCTTAGAGTCCTTGACCTTGCTCGTGTAGCAACGGTTTCACGGCTTACGGCGGTTATGTATCTAGGTCAAGCTGAACTAGGCCGGCAGGTGACGAGCGCGCTCTCTCACTTTATCACCAATACGAAGCTCCGTCGGCAGCACGGCTGAGTTCTCATGAGCTGGGTCCTTGCCTCATGTAGAAGCTTGCTTCTTTGCCGTTCCTGGCGTTTCAATGTTCCTACTCCCGTTCGTGCGTGCTGCCACCTCAAGCTTCAAGACCCAACTGAAGGCAGCTTCAAGCGTCTCTCCCTGAACTCTGACGTCACAATCGTCGTCACAATACGGCGATCCGGTTCTCTGATTGGCTCATTTCTCAAGTGTCCCATATAAGGATATATGTGACCTAGTTTGACTGTTAGCGTCACCATGGCGACCCACATACCAAATGTAATAATTACACACGATGCGTGACACGGATAAATCAGCTGATAGCCGATGGGATTCCATACAAGAATACACAATATATATATATACAATCAAGACCTGTCAACGCTTTAGGATGACGCTTCACGTCAATATCAATAGAGAACAGACTTCGTTAAACTATGATACAAAACACCGTACATATTGTCACCGATTTCTGGTGACACTCCTGTTGGTAGCACTATATGTTGAAGAGAATTGGAAATTATATGAATGGTATGTTATCGTTGACCTTTTGGATATCAAATTATATACCCATATACGGACAGGAGAATTATTTAAATCTGTAAGGACTGAAGAGCGACATTAGAGAGAATCATTGAGGTTTTATTGATATTTCACCCTTTTTCCTTTGATTTTTATTCTTTGCTTGTGCCCCAAAAGTCATTTGAGCTAAAGGATGGGTCTATATTCTTCATTTTTTGTCCGTCCGTGTTCCGGATTAGAGAAAAATCACAACCGTAAGAGCAGAAAATTTAACTTCACATACTGACAATGCCTGTTAGTTCTTTGAGGAATTTAGAACTAGGTCATTTGTTACATAAATTCTCCGATCTTGAACATCTAAGTTTTTAGTTGCATTTTTGAGTGGAGCGTGGCGGCGAATTGGTGAGGGTATTTACAATTTGTGCCGCCAAGGTTGTGGGTTCACTGTCCCGTTCTGAAATCATACCGATTTTAACACTCCTAACCAATAGCATGCGCTCATACAAAAAGGATCGAATGGTTACTGGTCATTGGCGGTAGGCAAATGTAGAACGAATAACCTTCTAACGCTTAGTATTGCTGCTTGGGTTGCATGTTCTCAAAGGAGTTTAGAAAAGCTACAAGAATGAACAGGCGAGTAAAAACAAATAAGCAAAGTATACATTCGGATGAGACAGACATCACGGTGGCCTATATATTTTTTACTTTGAGGCCCCAATATGCAGGATTTATCAGCCTTTAATTTAAATTCTGATGCATAGAAACACATACTGCGGTTGTCTTTTTGTTCGCGAGGGTTCAAACTCGCGATATTCGCGAAAAGAAAATTATCGCGAAAATAAAACTTTCGTGGAAAAGAGTCTACATCTTCAGTGTAAGGTCGAAAGGAAAAACATTGCTCTTATAAATGATATCAGAGTTTCAAATTATATGTGAATAATGAAAAGTAATTTCCACTCTTCGATATTCACTTTGATTTCTGTACAATTGTTACGATTTTGCTGAAATGTTATTTAATATATTTAATTCATAAAATAAAGATTAAACTCTATTGAGGTTATTGTTTGTTGAGATCGCGAAAATGGAACCCTTGCGAAACAACGGAAATGTAAAACTGCAAAATTTTTACCACGCGAATATATGAAGCCAATCACAGTATATTCTAACCATTAGAGCTGGGAAGTACAAACGTCACATGCACTAAAGATGAGTTAAAGTGGCAGACTATTTCCACATATATAAGCTCTATTAATAGATATTGCAGCTATACTACTCCAGAGGAAGTTATTTAAGTCTGATAGGGCCCAAGTCTTACGGAAAACTTGAAGTCTGATTGGCCATCTGGTCGCTGTACAACCTAAAAATTTGGCATCATTTTACATTAAAAAAAAAAAACAGGTGGCGTCTGTGTGTTTAACCATGCAAATATTGTCCCCTGACGACTGATAAGCAGAACACTCATACATCAATCACCACAGAACAATCAGGAAAAAACGTTGTTAAACAGAAATTTTTAATATTTAGACTAAATGTATATTTCGTATGGTATTGTGTTTATTTGCCAGTTCCCTTTTCCTGTGCACTACTATCTTATATGAGAACCAGACACACACGAAAACACATATATCATCATCATCATCACCAAAAACATATGATATACGAAAGCCAAAATGATAACTGAGACTTTTTTTGCTTTTTCAGACATAAACTTTTATTTTAATTTAGAATTATTTAATTATTTAAATACGTTTTTGGGGAAACACAAACACAGATCAGATACACACATGTACGCGCCTCATCGTCGCACATAACACTAACATTGTCTTGCATTTTGCGCTTTTACTTCGCCTTTACCCTGTAGTTGTATGTAATTAATAATCATACATGATAAGCATCTACGGTATTTGAAATAATGTCGCATAAAGAACATGATGAAAATATGTTTTTTTTTATTTCCGCCTCATTGTCAAGGCTCGCATCAATGCTACTCTCATATCGAATATAGCGGTGTCAATACGTGTATTATTTAATATTGCGTACTATGTGGACGAGGCTAAGACTTGGTCAGTTCTGAACCTTAGCCCCCGTGCTCTCTGCTCCAACCACGCTGTGCTATATCTTGGATACTGGTCTACTCCGCATATATATATACAGTTACTCTTCTCTCTGATCCAGCAAACCAGGTCCTGGAGCAGTTGTTTCCGTGGACCCGTGGCTCCGCCTGTGGCCACTTCATGCTTCACGCAGCTCCTGTCAACTCATCGTCACGGTCGTGGTGTACAGACTTGTACAGACTTGTAACAATGCCTAGTGGACTTTTTCCGCTCCTTGTTTAAGACGTCTGTGCTGTCCTCAGCTTGTGAAGCACTGCGGGTAAAGTGTCCATCTTCTGTCTCACCTCCAACGGAATAAAGTCATTCTCCTTAAAACTGTAAGATACAGAAAGAGAGAATAAGATGTAAACCCAGATTTATATATACTGTGAGCAAATAAATATGGCTAAATGAACTGAGACATAGATTCTGGTATTGACAAAATGATTCTTATCAAGCTATTTTGTCTGATTTTAAGGTTTAATTATTTCTATATTGGCTGTGGAGCTAATCGACTTGAATATGATTATAGTCAATTTAAATACCTAGCTTCGCTGTGATATGCTAGGCTTGGTATTGAGCTTGTATTTGTCAAGATTTTTACATTATTTATATTATTATATTTTATATAAGTTATATTAGGGTTAAGGAAATACGTACCTAGCTGTGAATCCATTAGCACCCGTGTACTTGATGACCATTGGACTGGGTTGAAGTTTAAGTTCTGAACCGTCAACAAACTGGACAGACACTTCCTTGTTGGACCACTGAGTGCTACATCCGATACCAGGGACAAATACTTTACACAGGACCGCTGGTTCTACCAGACACCAATTGTTGCTGCTTGCTGACGATGAAGCAGACGATGGTGAAGGAGGCGCCCCCTGGTTTGGCGGGAATTCCGGAGACGCCGCCAAGTTTGTAGGTGGATTGGATGACAAAGATGATGTCCTCGTTGAACAGCTGGTTTGTGGAGATGCTTTCTTTTCTAAGTTCGACGACTCTGTCCGAAGAGACGAAACACGTGAACCCGGAGCTGTGTACCTCGGATTTAAGGAGGGCTGGCCTTGTTGGCAGGAGGACGGCTGCAAAAGTAAAGATACCAGATGATTAGTCTGAGCATGCGTGATCACACCAAATTTGCGAATAATAATATTATCCTAATATTTTGTATCATTTGTCTTCACTGAGGTCAATAATGATTTTCGCATTAAAATAAACATTAAGGGACCAGTCGGTATTCTAGTATCTTTAAATTAACTGGAACAAATTATTGTTGTAAATTGATACTATATCGGACGTTAACTTAACCTTTTACCAAATGTTGTATGTAGAAATCGCTTCGTTTAATCATTGTAAAAAAATGTATACCTCGGATAAACTCTGATTTTTTGCTAAGATTTTATAGAAATGCTGTAATGCTTGTCTCACCTTCCGATCACTACTGGGAAGCAGGTGGCATTTGATCTTGATCCTCCGTTCATCCCCATTGTCATCAGGGAGACGAGGTTTAGACATTTCTGACGATACTGAAAAGACAAAATAAATTTGTAAGTGAAAGGTTAATTAAACAACCTTGCATATGCCAAACAGCGTTGAATAATATGCACTTGTATATATGATTCTTTTTTTATAGCAATTATTAAACGAGGAAGAAAATTTTAAGTACCGGTTATTTCAATAGGTCTGATTAAGATCTTTTATCAAGTTCAGTCTACATTAGTTGTAAATTCTTATCTTCATCGCATAACTGTAGATCTCCTTGTTCTTCGGGTCCAGTTGTTGAAAGCTGGTGTCAGTCTCCAGTGTGATAGAATTCCCGTTACTCTGAGTGATGATTGTGACGTCATCGCTGCTGCGGACCTTGACGCCGTCATAAAATGCCGCCTCAAAGTCACAGTTATCGTTCTCCATCAGCATACATTTGGCTTGGTCCGTGTACATGGTCACTTTCGGTGTTCTCGACTTGACCAGTACAACAAACCTGAAACATTTATCACAAATAATGTTACATTGCAAATGAACCAGAAAACAGAAAGAAAATAATAATTGTTTTAAACGAATTTTTAAGAAATTTGTAAGAAATCAACTTGTTTTCATGTCCTTTAAATATCAATTATTCAGTTTTTTTTCGGTATTTTGAATATAATCACCTTGCCGCATGCTGGTACTTCTTCCAGTATTTCTGGGGCAGCCTGTCGTGGCTGAACTCTCTGACGGAGCCTGCTGCAGGGCTGACTGGGCTGTCACTGACTGTCGTGTTGTCACACTGGGGCTGATAGACCTGGACCACGTGACCATCAGGGCTGATCTTCATCACTTCTTTCACGATCTCCAGGTCCTGTTTATTTCTGAGAATCTCCAAGTACACGCTGCAGTCGTCTGTGATCGTCATCTGTAAAGGGAAAAAATGTGAATATAGAAATGATTCTCAGTAACTATCGCATTTTATCAATTATCTATAGGTTTCCCAGTTTAGCTAAAGAACAAATCCAGTATCTATATTACAAATATTGATAAATAACTGTTTTCTTTAAATAGTACAAGAAACATTACAAGAATATATCGATGTCAAGTTTGACTCGTTTCCGAGGCTCTCGTGATGATAAATGTACAACCTTTGAAATAACCTTATATTTATAATGCAGAGAAAACTAGAACTTACCACAAGACTGCAAATTTTCTGACGAAAAGGCTCCAGGCGAAAAGACGTGAGAGGAAGAGTCGGACAATTGTCCACGTGACCATAGGTGACGTCATCCACTGAGGCGGAACACCTTCCTCCCTGGCTGTAACTGGACACCTGAATAAACATTAAAATTAAATTATGGTGTATTGCTTTATGGAATAATTCAAATGTCACATGTTTCTGTACAGTATATGTACATAAATATGTCTTAAGTTCAACCAAATTATATATTTTCATTTTCTGTCAACGTTATGATTAAAATGTAAATAGGCTTTAATGAATGAATTAAAATGTGTTCTCAGTTAACTTGTATTTTTTACATTTTTTTAAAGTTCAGACTAACCACATTTTGAACTCCCATTGTTGTGTGTTGTCTCGTCTAATGATTCTGCTAGACCTTCAGAATAAGATCAAGTTATATATAATTATAACGGCTGAGGCGGGTAGTTATATATATCCTTAACTGAGCTCTCGTCGAGAACATCTGATGGATTCTGAGGACCGTTCATTTTATTTATTCACATTAAAGTTAAGAAACATGTTTTACCTCGCCCGCCCCGACCCGTTTGATCTTGTTTTGTAAATCACGTGACCTCTTGGGTTAATCAGTCGGGTGTATCGTTGTAGAGTAAGATATAATTAACAGTAATCAGATCAGTCGCTGCGAGCGAGTAAGGACGGAGCAATCATCCTGAACGTAATTAGTGCACATGATAATGAGAACATAAGCAATAATGATGATAAATGGTACTGCTGTACTATTTTCTCATACTTTTTGTTTTCACAGTATTTATTCAAAAATTGCTTATACATAACGACTAGAGATATAAAAATTTTAATGCTGTTCGCTATTACGTTTACATGGATCTGCTTCATATATGCTCTCCACTTCTAGTATATATATATATATATCCAGGAAAAAATAAATCTCGAACGTGATAAAATTTAATTGAACTCTACAATTGAACTATCTACGTCTAATATATATATATCTATCTATATATATATATATATATATATATAATATCACACCCATCGCTCACACATACAAATGACTATAATTAAGGCAGGGTGCCAAACTGGTCTTCTATGTGTCAGTAAGAGTCATCAACACCAAAACAGCAAAAAATAACACACAGTTTTCTTTTGGTCACAGTGCAGGTTTATAACTTCGATCCAAATACAAAAAAAATATCACAGACCACACACGACAAAAAAATATACACCACACACACATGTACAGACACACGAATACATCAATATAACGTAGTGTGCCAAATTAGGTGTCCATGTACCCGACAAAGGTCACCAAACGTAAGACAGTGGGAATTAAACAACAAAATTGAAAGCGACACTAAAATAATTAGGTGTAATCCATGGACAATAAGAATGTACAAATACATGTACCTATGTTACATCTACTAACCAATATTTTCTAAGGTGTGTTCCGCAAGTAACTTTGGCGATTATTCCCTTATGCTTAAACAAGATCACGAAGTAGTGTGACTAAAGCTGGTAATATGGACACCTCACTGTGGAACAGACTATAATAATAATGATAATGATAATAATAATATTAATAAAAATAATAATGATTTAAAAAGATCCCCTTTTCTTAGCAAATTAGATAAAGATAAGTAATAATATCACTTGAACACATATAGAAAAGTCTCGAAGAAGTAGAAAAAAACACACGCACCAGAAAAATACGCAAGAACAATGCTAATTTTAAACTTTATTCTTACAAACAACAAATAGAATCTGCAGTACAATGGTCCATGTTATTCAAGAATACAAGCGGATAAAAGGATTACACACAATAGAAACTGACACGCGATTCATTTGTTTATTTCGGTTCAACAAGGTCAGTTGTACATTTCAGGCCACACCTGCTACAATGAAAATGACAAGTCGTTGTTGTGAACACCAAAAACAATAAATAAAGTCACGGAGATACCAGACATAGGTGTGACACTGGTTATAATAACAATTTGATCGCATAATATGATAATGGGTGGTCCAAAGGTCATGAATCAAGGTGCCGCCATCTTGTCACTCTTGGGCAGTTTCTTTTGTTGCCAAAATCCAAAATGGCGCCTGTTTATAATTTTAAAAAAATTTGAGAATTATGTTTTTACTCAATGTAATTAAAATTATATTTAATAAAATTCAAGATGGCGTCTGTAAATATTGAAAAAAAATCATAGAATGGTTGCAAATGAAGCGTTCCCCCGGTGTAATTACAATTTTGTTTCTAAAAATGGTAATCAGTAGCATGTAGACAATGAATGAAGCGGGTGCTACTACGTCTTACGTGGGAAATCTCTGCTTTGGCGCCAAAATCCAAGATGGCCTGTATGAAACCCTAAAACAGCGTGTGGTGGTGGAACCTGATCTTTAAAATGGCAATTGATTATTAAACGATTAAAACTGTAACGTAAATAAAACTTTTGTCACTTTTGCTTCTTTCTACCGTATATTGATTTTTAATGGCCAAACAAAAAGCCGAACTTAGAAGAAAAAAAAAACAAAAACATAAAGACAAAAAAAGTAACAGAATTCTTAAGCAGAAAAAAAGAAATACTAACTTTTAATATGTGTGTTTTCTGAAAGAATTGTGTTTGATAGCTGACTGTTTCTGCCATGAACGATTTCAGTGTGACAAAATAATTGTGATATGGTAAACGTTTCGGGAGCTCTATGCGCATGCGCAATAAGTCGTATGTGCCACACGGACAGTGTTGGTGGCATTTTTATTGATGCAGAATGGAACGTACAATCTTATGTAACGAACGACCATTCTATGGGAATGATTGTTCCTCCTGATCTGATCGAGTATTACAAATCTGTTTGTGTCTATAGGAATCATTTATTATCAAATTCCTTATTTAAAGGGATTGTTATTATTTATAAAGTGTATCAAGCCACGTCAATGTGCTGTTTTCGGGTCCAAGGAAATGATGAATCAAGTTATCATAACAAAATATATATCGCCACCCATACTTTTCATTCTTCGTTCTCGCTTTGCGTTTTGAACATAAATTTTGTAATTGAGAAAAATAATCAGATTCTGTAACACTAGGCAGCGTGAAATGTCTAGGGGAATGAATAAAGCATTGTTTACAAGATTTATCTCAGTGTTTTTTTGTTATTGTTTTAACATTTGAACATGGCAGATTTCAAACCTGAGACATTTGTTGACGATCCCGACCCTGTTGCGTTTAGGACAACACTTCGGGCTACGTGTGAAAAGCCTTGTATCATTGCTAAAATCATGCAAGATCTAGTTAGCAAAGGTTTAATTGAAGAAAAAGAAATGGAAACATAAAAAAATGACAGCCTTGCTATGCAGTTGGAATTTAAAAAAATTAGAAATGCAAAATGAGCTAGAATTAAAAGAGAAAGAAAAAGAAATTGAGTTAAAACGACTGGAGTTATAAAGACTTAAACTAGAACATGGTCTACTTGCTGCCCCAACTCACCGTTTTGATGTTGCTGAACATATCAGACTTATCCCACCTTTTCAAGAAAAAGAGGTTGATAAATATTTCTTACACTTTGAGAAGGTAGCTGAAAATTTAAAATGGCCTATGGAAAATTGGACTATGCTATTCTCAGTGTATTGACTGGCAAGGCCATAGAAATTTATACAGAGCTTTCAGTAGAAGCCGCTGTTGACTATGACCTGGTTAAACGGTTAATCCTAAAAGGTTACGAGTTAGTTCCGGAGGCTTACCGCCAGTAATTAAGAAATTGGGAAAAGCGCAGAGAACAGACCTACGTCGAATTTGCTAGGACAAAAGAGCAGTTGTTTGATCGCTGGTGTAGTTCTAAAAATGTAATGAAAGATTATGACAATTTGCGCCAGTTGATTTTGCGTGAAGAATTTAAGCGCTCCATTGAAGATAAATGCTTTTTTTTTCTTGAGTGGGTTACCTTTATGGACAAACTCTCCTTAGTGTCAGAGAGTGTATATGTGACAGGAGACCTAAATTTTCACACTGATGATCCAGGCAATAGAGATGCTCAGCAGCTTGTCAGTCACCTAGATGCCCTTGGTTTTTATACAGCATGTCACTCAGCCCACACACAAAAGGGGTCATACATTAGATGTGCTTATCACTCGGGAAGATGATCCTACCTTAATGGGTGTACCATCCATACTTGACCCATGCCTTGGGGATTCTGCAGGACATAACTGTAGTGATGATTTGGCTGTGCTGTTTGGTGTAGACATAAAGAAACCAGGCTGTGTACGCAAGGAGGTCAGTTACAGAAAACTGCGCGCCATCAGTGTATATGATTTTCAGCATGATGCATCACTGTCCCCAGCCATCCATGACCTGGACAAGTCTCTTGACACCTTAGTGCAGGCATACAACACCACTCTGGCAAGTCTCATTGATAAGCATGCACCGCTTATCACCAAGCAGACAACCCTCAGGCCCCATGCTCCTTGGTATACCGAGGAGCTACGGGAGGAAAAGCACAAGAAAAGGAGTCTGTACACCACCAGCTCTTCAAAGAACAGTGCAAGGCAGTAAATAGAAAGCTCCATCGGGCAAAGCAGGATTTCTATACCATCAAGATTTCTGAGTGCGAAATTTGTTTGCACTGGCCAGGAAGCTTATGGGTGAGTCTGACAAAGGGACTTTGCCTAACCACAGGTCGTCTAGAGAACTAGCTGATCGCTTTGGTGAGTTTTTCATAAACAAAATTACTACCAAACGCAATAACATCAGCTTTGAGAGCTCAACAGCCTTCGATGTAGAAGCAGAGCCAGTCTATGATGGTGTGCCTCTCACAGAGTTCACTCCTGTTACAGAAGAGGAGGTACAGAGATTGGTCTCAAAAGCGCCTTGCAAGTCATGTGACCTTGACCCCCTCCCTACTTGGCTCATCAAGGAGTGCTCCACTCAGCTAACCCCACTGATCACCGCTATCATTAATAGATCCCTGACCACTTCTACAGTACCAGCATCCTTCAAGACAGCTCTAGTCAGACCACTGCTCAAGAAGAAAGGGCTGGACCAGGACACTTTAAAAAACTACAGGCCTGTGTCGAACTTGCCATTTATTTCCAAGCTGATGGAGAAGGCAGTATCTAGTCGCATAGAGAACCACCTACAAAAATACCATCTCCACGATGACTTCCAGTCCGCATACCGCGTCGGTCACTCTACAGAGTCGGCACTGCTGAAGGTCCAGGCAGATATTATGGAGTCTCTTGACCATGGAAACTGTGTCGTTCTCGTTATGCTGGACCTCTCGGCAGCGTTCGACACTATTGACCATAACATCCTACTGGACCGCCTTCGTCACCGCTTTGGTATTACTTCACGAGCACTGGACTGGTTTCGCTCATACTTTGAGGGTAGGACACAATGTGTGGCCATAGGGGACGCCAAGTCAACTCCGCAGGTGTTGCAGTATGGTGTACCTCAAGGATCAGTGCTGGGGCCAAAGGCATATTGTATATATACCAGACCTGTTTCTGATATCATAAGGAACCATGGTTTCAAATATCACTGCTATGCAGATGATTCACAGGTCTACACTATGGCCAAACCATTAGAAAACTGGGATGATATATTCTCCCGAATCCAGGTGTTAGCGGAGGAAGTGAAGGGATGGATGAACAGGAATATGTTAAAGTTAAATCAAGATAAGACAGAGGTCATCATTTTCCACCCTAAGCAGTGCGAAAATCTGTTCAGAGATTTAAGTGTTACCATTGCAAGTCACCGTATTGCCCCAGCTAAACAGGTCAAGAACCTTGGCCTGGTGCAGGATTGTCATCTCACCATGGCATCCCAAATAAATGCCATTAGCAGGACCTGCTATTTTCAGCTGCGGAACATCGGTGCCATCCGGAAGTACATTACAGCAGATGCGTGCAGGACACTAGTTCAAGCCACTATCACATCGAGGCTGGACTATGCCAACTCTCTGCTATATGGAATACCACGCACCCTTATGAATCGCCTACTGAGAGTACAAAATGCTGCTGCCAGGCTTATCACAAGGACACGCAGAAGGGACCACATCTCACCTGTGATGGCCAGTCTTCATTGGCTTCCGGTGGAATACAGATGCAAGTTCAAGGTCCTGGTGTTCACATACCAAGCACTTGCAGGCATTGCTCCACAATACATCTGTGACCTTGTGCAACGCCGCCTACCTGCTCGGACTCTAAGATCCTCCTCAAAGTCCTTGCTTGTCGTACCAAAAACGCGGACTGTAACATATGGTGACCGTAGTTTTAAAGCGGCTGCACCAACACTTTGGAATGAACTTCCTGACATTTTAAGGGATGCACCATCGCTCTTGGCTTTCCGCAAAGGACTAAAAACCCATCTCTTTAAACAGGCACACACACTGATAAATAGCGCCAAATAGTGAGAGTGCGAGTCACTATGTTTTACTGCAGAGGACTTCATTTTTAATCAGCATTATAGCCATGAACTGAGTGGAATAATTACTTTTATCATCTCTTATCCTATTGCTTTTATCATATATTAATTTTTTACTTTAAATGGAGTTTCGGTTTTAACTTGGAGACTAGGTTTTTAAATCTAGTCTCTAAATGGATATTAGTGTTTTTTTTCAACTCTTTCATTTTACATGACTGCCTAATGTAAAGCGCTTTAGAGCGATAATCTTATTGGATAAAGCGCTATAAAAATGTTGTAATATAATAATATAATAATAATAAAAGCAGATGTTAAAACTTTTCTTGATGAGAAAAGTACTGAAACACTTGGCATTGCTGCTCAATTAGCTGATGATTATTCATTAACACTCAGAATATCCTTTACTAGCAAATCAAACCAGTCATTCACAAACAAGAAAGTAAATCAGTATGGTGAAAGGAAGTTTAAAGCGCAGTCACCCAGTACTAGTAGTCCTGATAATCCAGCAAAGTCCATTGCTACACCTCAGTATACGTCAACTGTGTCTGGATCCAACCAAGGCCAGTCATTTTCAAAGAAAATCTGTAATTACTGCAAGAAGGAAGGTCATCTAAATTCTGACTGTTGAAAACTTGCGAATAAAACAAATAGAAAACCTTCTAATTTTGTTTCAAAATCTCTGCATAGCATAGTACAAGAGCCAGGCCCTTTTTATGTAAATAAGGGGTACAACTCCTTTATTGACTCTGCAAAAGAGTTTGATGCAACGGAGGCCAACGTGCCGTCTGACCCCAAAGAAGAATCCGTAGCTTGCGGGGTAAAAACCTCAGTTGATTCCTGCGAGGAATTTAATAAAGCTAGGTCCATTTAAGTCTCCTGCGAGGAGTATTCTCTGAATAAGGAAGTCCTTTTATGACCCTGCGAGAGTATTTCAAATGAGGCCAGGTCCTCTTATGACAAACAGAAGTTTGTTTCTGTTGAGGAAAATTCCTCTGTTGACTCCCATGAGGAGTGTGATGAAAAAAAGGATGTAGATTCCTTAAATGACTCTGCAAAAGAGTTTATGACTGACACCTTCAATGTCAGTTCTTTGTTTAATGAAACTGAGGTAGTATATTCCTCTCCTGACTCTGAAATGGAGTTATTTGAGCCATTCATACATGATGGTTTTGTATCACTTTCAAGTGATTTTTCAGACTCTACCCCTATTAGAATTTTGAGGGACACTGGTTCAGGCCAAACCCTCATGTTAGCAAACACTTTACCTTTTTCTAATAGGTCTTTTACTGGTGCACATGCACTTGTTAATGTTGTGTTTTCCGACAAGCACACTTCAGTTCCGCTTCACAGTATACATTTAAAGTCAGATTTGATTTCTGGGAATATTACTGTGGGCATTAGAACTACTTTACCCTTTTAGGGAATTCGGTTTCTGCTAGGCAATGATGTTGCCGGTGACAAAGTACAGCCTGTACCATTAGTGACAGAAAAGCCGTATATGACCAAACTGGGTAATTTGTCAACAAAAAAAAAACAATAACTTCTTTATTCATTCCCCTAGACATTTTACGCTGCCTATAGTGTTACAGAATCTAATTTTTTTTCTCAATTACAATATTTATGTTCATCACGCATACGTGATCTTTTGATATTAGGTTTCGTAACACACGGTGAAAGCGATCTGATTCCTGGTTCAATGTTCCGAAATCTCGAAATAACGAGGAATTTGTGCAAAATTTATACACCGTTTAATTAAAGACACACTCAAGGATCACATTTAAAACTAAAAAAAAAAAAAATAACTTAACAAACGGAAATTTGGCCTAGAATCAGCATAATGTGATTGTTTACAGTCTGTAGCATTCAGAGCTACAACGGTGTCGAAAGCTCTCATCACAGAAACCAAATTCATCACTCATCAGCTGTTGTTTAAATATCACAAAACTCTCCAAAATTAGGGTACATTTGTAAACGTGACATTAACATCCATAAACCAATACTCAAACCATGAACAAAAATTGGGGCCTTCAAAATTTCGCCAACTCCTCTCAGATTCCGTCCGTCTCTATATACGGAAAGCCGTCAAATCTGAAAATTCAGTGACCTCATGATTATGCACATAGATCAAATATCCACCATGAAACAGTGATCCGATGGAAAAATTAAAAGTCCGCCATCTTGTTATCCATATAACACATACTTTTACATTAACTTGATCGCACATCCAGATCATTATATCATGATTTAAAGCTCAAAATTACTTATCAAATAAACATATTAAATAAAAATATCTTTGCGTATAAAACCTGTATATATGCACAAAGTTGACTTTATTTCAGGTTTTAAATATACACCTTGTCAGTATTTTGAGCTCCTCTGACCATAAACCAAATCCAAATTACAAGAAAGCTACTACACAAGATCTCGACACTAGTCTGCATTTCTCTACCATAAATATAAATAATACAAAAACATATTTCGATAATGGTCTATACCCCCAGTACATACTAGTAGTTGTTCTCCCATCACCCGCTGGCAGTATACATAACATAAACACAATAATACACACACGGACACAAACACATAAAGGCAACACGAATTAATAACAAAACGAAAAATCGATGCCTTAATCGATTAAGTAACAGAACCTTTGCTGCTGGCTGATGAAGAAAACAAAAATCACTCTGTCATCATTCAAATGAAGGTAGAGAGTAGTGCCAAACTGTCTGCATGCGGTCCGCTGTGGTGTTCAGGCCCTCATCACGGTGTGGGCCTGATCGCTGTCTGCATGCTGGTGGCTGTGGTGTTGAGGCCCTCAGCACGGAGTGGGCGTGGTCACTGCTGCTCTGCTGGCTCGTCCGACTTCTCGTCTTGAACTCGGTGCTGGGTGTTCTGGAGCTAACCTGGGGAGGCGTCTTGGACCTCTTTGTGCTTGGCTTGCTGTGACATCTACAAATACTTTAACATACTTCGTCCCTATTTTCGGAGGCTGAAAACAATCTATGTCTGAATTTTGTCGTTGGCGGGGGAGCTGATGTAGCCCGGTTTGCTTGAGTCTACGTGATCGGCTCCAGCCCCGACTCCACTTTCTTGGAACCATATATCTAAACACAACAATGAATACGCTGACCTGACCTTCAGAAAATAACGCTCTGTATGGTGATCCATACTCCTAAAAATAAATATTCAACCTTTAAATTTTTGTTTACATTTTCATATCATTTTGAAAATGAAGGTAAATCCATGATTAAAATAAATGGTGTGAGTACAATATGTTTCACTAAGAAAGACATAGCTAAACACTTATGCGTGACAAATATTAGAGGCACTTTATTTAACCGTAGTCCCCTGTTAAAATCGATACTGGAAGTGTATTGTAGTAAAAGTACAATATAAATGACCTGCCTAATCTCTTGTCTGGTGGCGGTAACCGGCTCTTATTTTTGCTGCTTTGGCTCCTGGTCCTCAGCATTCTTTAGCGGAAACTGGTGACACAAAGAACAGACCCCGGTGATGAAAAAACACATAAGCCGGCCCCTCTGTTCGGTCAGGGGAGTGTTTTATTGACGGCCACCAGGCCAACGGGTGCATTCCGAGGGACAGGGGAAGGGTGACATTTTCGAGTCGTACATGCGAGTCGTTTTTACATTGGAAGTTAAAAAATTGTATTTATCTTCGTTGCAGCGAAGAGATAATGTAAATGATGGCAATGGTAACGATAATGATGATGATATATATATTATTTTTGCTACTGCTTTTCTAAACATTTACTTAACATGTGTGCCAAGAATATCCAGTTAACAAGATCGTGATAATACTGGTCCGAATATTTCCCACACTGACTGCATTAATGGTGCTTGACAATTTTGGACTGTAAATTCTATTCATATTTTTATTTATTTATTTTCATAATGCACATGGCGATCTTACCCTTGAGCTGTGATGAGGCAATTTTTATCTCTGCCAGTGGGGTAAGCGTTCATCCCCGCTCGTGTGTGTTTGTGTGTTTTTTTTCACAACATATCTCAAACGATAATAAACGGAATCTAATGAGAAATGTTCAAAGTATTTCGGGAATGGCCCAATGAAAAATAGATTAGCTTTGGCGTGGATCCGGTACATCAACCAGATTCAGTATATATCTAGGTCATGTTTATGACCAAGGAATATTCACAAGTGTACATTCACTTATGCAAGAACGAATCTGGGTAAATGGGCCGAATAAGTTAATGCAAAGTCGGGTTTGGTAACATGACCTTGAGAATAAATAAACCGGATGTATCATTGCAGAGTACGATATGATGAACAGTAATCAAATAACTATCGTCTAGTGAGCAATTAGAGAGTAATCATCCTGCACGTAATTAGTGTATGAATTCATATACAGCAATTATTGATCATAATGACGCTTTCTTGGGTAAACACTCTATAATAGTCAGGGCCGTGCCCCCGTCCGAAACAACATGGAAGAAAACCCCCATGGGCGAGTCAGTCAAGGATAACTTGTGTAATTGATATATTTAAATTTTTTACCTGGCTTCTGCTATTCTGTTATGTTCTGTTATGCTTTTGACGGTTATTCCATGTTTCTTTCTCCTAATAACACACACACACACACACACATATATATATATTGTCAGACCAGTAGCATGTCTAGCTTTCTGATGAGGCCTACTATTTGGTTTGTCCATTCTTTGAGGATATAGAACGAAATATACTAAAGATCAAAATCAAAACGATTTTTCGAGGACCACTCTGGATACTAAGATGGAGAATACTCAGACCTAAAGTTATGACTTATTTCCTGTTCAAACTCACCTTGTTTCAACTTATTTCCTTTACTAAGACCTATTTTGGTTTGAGATGATCGAGGGGGCTGTGGGTTAACATTGATGCTCGTTGGGATACAGTGAATACATGAAGCTTACCTTTGAAATTTTTTGGGATGTGCCCTCTCTCTCTCTCTCACTCACTGGTTGAACACACATTTAAAAGATTTTTTTTTCTAATCTAGATATTCACCTAGTAACCTCGAATTTAAGAGCAGAGTTGTCTTTTGTCTCCGTGCCTGTCTCTCTCAGGTATTTTTCTCCCCCCCCCCCTCTCTCACACACACACATACACACACAATGCATGCAGTAGAATCATTAAAATCTTTTACACCGAGCTTTATTACAATTATGTGTACCTGTTTTTATGAGCCTGCAAACCGCACATGTATAGCAAATTTAGCAAGTCAAACACATTGCATAATCACGTTTTAAAATTTGACGGAAATTGGTATAAATGGTGGTAGAACTTGTAAGGCTTTTACAACAAGTAATCACAAACATCTCGGTCTCTTGTCATCATCATCACCACCATTATCATCATAATAAGACAATGAATAACATGCATATCACACTCTCTCCACAAGCTTTGAATGAGTCCATGTGTATATGTGCTCATTTCCTGAGAGAAGTCTTTGGCTGCATCCCAGAATTCCGTTCGGTTTCTCGGCTTCCACTTTTCAGTCTCCTCCGTCTCTGTGTATGTAGAGTTCTTGGTGCCCTTGACCGATCGATGGACGTGCATGTTCCTAATTGACTCCCGTCCTCTGAAACTCCTTTCTTGTTGGCGGCTTAGACCGTGGCAGCTTGTTATCAGCCTGTACCCTCAACCGCGTGTTGACGCAACGCCTGTCCTTCAACCTGTGTCAACAGTGTCAAGACTGACAGCTGTGTCAGATTGTGCCATCCGACAGACGAGTGGGTGGACCTTTGAGAACAGCTCTGTGAACTCCTGGGTGGAGGTCTGGGTTCTTATAGCTTGTCTGTAGCCATCCGTGTATACACAGATGGTCTGTAGCTATCCGTGTATTAGCTCAATATGAACCTACTTTGAATCAAGCTCAAGACGTCTGTGCTTCACTCAGTTTATGAAGAACTGCTGGTAGAACGTCCATTTTCTGTCTCACCTTTAGAGGGATATGATCATTTTCCTTGAAACTGAAATATGTACCAAGACAAATAAAGAACTATCAGAAATTTATATTATGAGTAAAAGTATATTTTCATTAGCCTTTAAAAGTTACTATCATTAAGAAGTCGGTACTTCAAATGTATGAATATTTCCAAGGGTTTACATAATTATGTGTTGCTGTATTTAAAAAAAATGTTCCTGTATTGGTTTTAACATTCATTTGTTCAAGAGGCATTAAGTATACACACCTTGATGCGTTTCCTTTTGGACACGTGTACTTGATGACCATGGGGTTGGGTTGCAGTGATAGTTCTGACCCGTCATCGAACTGAACAGACACTTCCTTGTTTGACCACTGAGTTCCCCAGCCAATACCGGGGACGAATACTTGGCAGAGCATCCTTGGTGACGGTAAAGGGAAACTGTTACAGCCAGAGGCAGACGACAATGTTTGATCCTGGTTTGGCGCCATTTCAACTGACGACAGCGTCTCATCCGGTGTAACAGATATATCTGAACTCCCGTCGATTGGCGTGCTGCTTCTTGGGCTTTCTCTGGTGGACAAAGGATCTGTTGAGCTGACTCGAGACTTTGGGCTGTCGGTACATGAACGTCTGGATAATGGGAGAGATAATATGATGATTAGAGACCGATACACTTTGTAAAGTTAAAGACTAAATATTTTGTATTTTAAACTTCTTAAATCAGTAAATAAAGTAAAATTACATAGGTCGCACCTATAATTTTTTATCATGAATGACCCATGCATATGATTCAGAACTACCGGTCCATTTCTATCTGTATAAGTGAAATATTAAAGGTACGATATGTATCAAAATACGTCTAATAAGATTCACCTTCCGATGACAGCAGGGAAGCAGGTCACATCTTCTCTTGATCCTACGTGATCGTCCATTGACGTCACCAGGTAAACAAAGTCTAAACATTTCTGACGAATCTGAAAAAAATACAGACATTTTAATGAAAAAAATGTTTTTTTTTTTTAAATTTTTTTTGTAGAGGCAATCGCCTCCATTTTTAATGCTGAGTTAATCTAAGTAATAAGCTAAGTATTTAAATCGGCAGAGTTCCTTTCCGGATTGGGACTACTTGACAAGGCGTTAGCACTCGCTTTATTTTATATTTTGTCATTTTTATTTTATATTCTGGTGTCACCCAGGCCCGGGTTCTACCGCACCTGCAGGACCTGGGTGTGAAATCATCCAAATTGCTGGGTCATAACACAGAGGTACCTTCCAAAGACGCACTCGTTTGTGAGTGTTACACGGTTGTGGGGCACAACCTTCCCATTTAACCTGCAGAACGCTCACCCCGGGGTTAGGGCCGGCCATGAAAATCTTAACGCTTCTCGGCTGAGATTTGAACTCGCGACCTTCCGGCTCGTGCTCTACCCCTGAGCCACAAAAAAACTAGTCATATTCACAACTGTTTGTATATACAGTGAGTGTTTTTGTTGTTTTGTATATATTTAATATTCTTGATTTTGAAATCGTTAGAGTTATCTAAATATACCTTATAACTTGATACGTGTTTTTCATATGACCAAATACTCTGGAATAGTTTGTATGATTCATGATGTAAAATTATGATTAGATGTGCTATATTAAGATATAAAAATAAAATTAATATAATATATTACTATTATTTTTTACCTTTAATGCATGTTTGAGGAGTTGCTTGGTTTGAGGATCAAAGTTGAAAGAGCTTGTTTCAGAATCAAGCTTGAAATATTTTCCGTCGCACTTGGTGATGCTCGTAACGTCATGACAACAACGGACCTTGGCTCCGTCATAAAACACCGCCTCAAAGTCATAATTGTCGTTCTCCATCAGCATACACTTGGCCTGGTCTGTGTACATGGTCACTTTCGGGGTCTTGGACTTGACCACGTCAATGAATCTGTAAGAATATAAACACATATGGTTCACAATCTATAGTTTAGAAAAGTTGTTCAAAAGGATATGTTTCTCGACGTTTTATGTCATTTCATATATTTTATATGTTTCAGGACAATGACATTATATGTAAACTTGCTTAAGTAAAGATAAAAAATTTTAAAAAGTAATAAAATCGAGTAAGATCTAGATCTGTTTTAATATGCGTGACATGCATGTTCTGTACCTATATTGTCGAGAGACAAAAAGAATAGCACATGTTCTCCATACTTACTTTGCCGCATGCTGGTACCTCTTCCAGTATTTCTGGGGCAGCCTGTCGTGGCTGTACTCACTGACGGAGCCTGCTGCAGGGCTGGCTGGACTGTCACTGACTGTCGTGTTGTCACACTGGGGCGGATAGACCTGGATCACGTGACCATCAGGGCTGATCTTCATCACTTCTTTCACGATCTCCAGGTCCTGTTTAGTTCTGAGGATCTCCAAATACACGCTGCTGTCGTCTGTGATCGTCATCTGTTGAGAAAATGGTGCAAAAAGGAAATGTGACCACTTGTATTTATTCCTACTACATATCTCTATTCTCAGTTAAATTCTCCGATCTCAGTTAAAAGTGTAAAGTCAGGAACGGTAATATAATAAGATTTCATTTTTCACAGTTTTCTTCTATTAATCGGTTCGATGATTCGGTTGTCTTCGTCTATTAGTTGTTTGATCAACAAAAGTGATCTTTGACCCACATATAATTTATTTTTTTTTTCAAAAAGATATCAATACTTGAATTATTTTTTTAAAATGATAAAATTCTCAGATATAGTGCCTGTGTTATATCGGTGTAAGTATATAATCATCGTTGAGTATAATAAATAACGGTAACTTACCACGACGTTACGTATTTTCTGACGATAAGGCTTCAGACGAAAAGACGTCAGAGGAGGAGTAGGGCAACGGTCCACGTGACCACTGGTGACGTCATCGGCTGAGGATGAACGCTCTTCTCCTTGACCGTGACTGTATACCTAAAACATGAAGGTTTGAAGTGAGTTTAGGATCTCAGTATTTTGAAATGCGTCAGATATCGGATGAGTCACTCAGATCTAGCGATTATGTATACTCATATCATATATTAAAATACATAAATTAACAACACACTTTCATTTTCTGTCATTCATTCATTTAAGTATTCGAAGTAACGTTGACATATAAATGGGCTCATTATAAGTAATAGGCTGAAATACGTAGTCGCGAAAGATTGTATTAAAAGATTAATTACAACAGGGTTTCGTTTTATGGCCAAAATAAAATTAAATTTAAAGTCTATATAATCAGAATCAGTGAAAGCCCTTACCATATTTTTTATTTTATTCTTTTTCCCGATGATGAACGGACTTGACCTTGAGGTATTAAGATATGACCTTGATATGTTATGACCTTGTGACAGCTGAAGCAGAAGCTACCTTTCTGAACAGATCTCAAATCGAATACAACTGATAGAATTTGTGGAAAATCCTTTTTTATACCTGTTGAACTTAATAAACGTGTTTCACCTCGTCATATCCTGACCCACCCGTTCTTGTTTCATTAATCAAGTCACGTGACCACATGAGTCAACGGGGAGTGATTAGTCAAGTACAATATAATTAATACTAATCAATGCAGACCCACAGGCCGAGTATGGATGGGGGACGTAATTAGTGGGAATTAAATGGGCTATAACTATGGAAGTAACATGACGATCACTTTAATGGTCATGATACTAATGATATAGTATATATTATTTAATATTGGTTAAATAATATTTAATGCAAAAGGCAAGAATATTAGAAAATAGGCCATAGCCCTATATTATTAATTCATGTCCTCCTGAATATGCAAATAAACATTTCACATATTATTGTCTAATATTGATTTCTATATATGACGATATAGTTAATACATGTCCATGTATTATTGCCCGCCTTAATTTGTTAATAAGAATAGCTGAGATTAAAAAATATTTTTCTTTTCTCCTTTTATAAACTGTTATATATTTTTACATGTTTTACAATACTTTTAAAACGGATATATATATATATATATATATATATATATATATATATATATATATATATATAAACATTCTTATACAGGGTTTCTTAAATTCAGTGACTGTATAGTCTGTTAATATGTCGTCATCTCATTTCCCATTGGTGATTTATAACGAAACTGAAAGACATTATTCCCCGAAATATATACTCTGTGCTTTGGCCGTGACGTGTAATGCATGAATATTATTCCAGTTTTATGAAATATACAATATTTCATAATATTAATAAATTGATCGACAGCTTGTAATTTTGCCAGTTTTGTTATCTCGCTTCATTTAGGTGTAAAATAATCGTGTACATTTCCGAGGGGAGGACGGCTAAAGCTGCGTTTACCGGGCGCGCGGAAAGCGAAATGCGGAATGTGGTATAAAATCGCATTGGGCATTATTTTGCTGGCGGTAAAACACTGCGATATGGGCCCGATGATGTCAAATCCCGCTTGGTCTGTAGTTCATGCATATTGCAACTAGAGCCCATGGGCGATGTGTCGCGCGCGTTATGCGGATCAAATTCTGCCTCGAAAATTCCATTTTACCGCGTGTCTCATGCCGCATACCGCCTACCGGTTAACAATTTACGATAAAATAACTAGGGCAAAAAATATCTTTTTCGCAAACCGCATACCGAATACCGCGTGTCCGGTAAACGCAGCTGAAGGCCGTTATTAATTTTTTATTCCCTTTTATTGCAAGATTGCTGATTTATGTAGGATTGTAAGATTGGTCACGGCAAGGGTAAACCTACTTAATATTAAATTTTCTCGATGTAGGTTTATTCTTTGTAGTTAGGAGGAAACTACAATGTAAATAAAGCAACCTTGTTTTTAAAACCCGAAAAAAATATGTGTTTATAGTTATTCGAAGCCCTTCGACATTAATTGATAATATAAAAAAACTGTATCATATAATGGTGTTTTAAATATACAAAAATGTTTTAAAACAGTTCGTGCTTAGGCGTTTCTACCCTAAGTCAATACCTAATAGTAAACTCTTGTAATAATATATTATGTCGGAAAATATATTTCAGGCAAAAACAAATATGTTAAATTAAAAACCTACATTGAAAACACATGAAATAATGTATTAATGTTATTACCATTTTTCCTTTTGACTTCTCCGTCTTCTTCTATATATTGTTATTTTTTTCTGTGCCTCGGGAATGACCTTCCTTCGCTTAGCGGGCCGTTGAACTACCGTCTGTTCCAGGACCTGAACTCGGTGACGTTGTTCGCACTCATTGAACTCTGATGAGCGGTCACGCTCTGGAGGCGCCCCATGTCCGCATGAACCGAGAAAATTGTTAATGCATCATTGTCAGGAACATCATTGGTAAGATATACTTTATTGTTCTGAATCACGTCAGACAGACCCATGAGGCGTGGAAGCCTGACTTAACAACGGGACAATCTCGGTCGGGTGCTGTCAACATCACAATTATAAACCGTTATATACACATTGGTATATGATCAACATTTTCAGCTACTACCGGCCTCGTCACCAAGCCGAGCTCAACCGAATACGTCACCTAGGTCATGTGACATAAACATGTTTGACGCAGCCCACATTGTGCCAGACAATCAGCCAGAGAGACGGAAAGGGAGCTAGACAGGCAAACAGACAGACAGACAAAGTGACAGACAGACTGACGGACGGACGGACAGACATACAAAGTGCAGGATCGTTTCAATGTATGCAGCATTTTGTTTCAGTTTCCGACAGGTCTTTGTGGTACTGGTCGTCATAGCTGTCTTAATAAATCACCACATCTTGTTATAACTGATCATTCACACCTCATGAGCTGTAGGATGATTCTGGGATATTAAACATTGAACAAAATGAGAGATAGGTCCATTACCTGTTGGTAGCACTGTTTATTGAAGAGAATGGACAATATAAATGGTATGTTATCATGACCTTTTGGATTTCAGATTGTATATCCATATACGGACAAGAGAAGTGTTTAAATCTGTAAGGAATGGAAGAGCGACATTAGAGAGAATCATTGAGGTTTTATTGATATTTCACCCTTTTTCCTTTGAGTTTGAACCTCTACTTCCATCCAAAAAGTCATCTGAGCTACAATGATGGGTCTTGATTCGTCGGTTGTTTGTCCGTCCGTCCTCCGGGTAAGATTGAAATCACAACCGTACGAGCGGAAACTTTAACTTCACAAATTGACAAGTCCTGATCAGTCCTTTGTGGTATTTAGAACTGGGTCACTTGGACATGTATACTCTGATCTCTGAGTTACTTGAACACCTGAGTTTTAGATGCATTTTTTTAGTGGAGCGTGGCGGCGAATTAGTGAGGGTATTACAATTTGTGCCTTCAAGGTTGTGGGTTCACGCCCCGTTCTGAAATAATTCCGATTTTAACACTTCTAACCAATAGCATTCGCTCTGTCCACCAAAGACTGAATGGTTACTGGTCATTGGCGGTTGGCAAATGTAGAACGAATAACCTTCTATGGCGCTTATTATGGCTACTTGGGTTGAATGATTAACAAGGGGCGGACTCGCTGAGAAAAGCTACAAGAATGAACTAGACTAGAAAAGACCAAATAAGCAAAGTGTACATTCGGATGAGATTGACATCTCAGTGACATATATGATTTCGACTTAGAGGCCCTAATATGCAGGATTTAGTGGCTCGTAAAATAAATTCTGACACATAGAAGTACATACAATGGTTGCCTGTTTGTTTTTGAGGGTTCAAATTCGAGATAAAATTATCGCGAAAATAAAACCTTCGTGAAAAAGAGGCTACTTCGTCAGTGTCACGTGGAAAGGAGACAATCTTATAAATGATATCAGATTTTCAAATTATCTGCGAATAATGAGCAGTTATGTCTTTTCTTCGATAGTCACTTTGATTTCTGTACAATTTTTACGATTTGGCAGAAATGTCATTTAACATTTTTTATTTTTATAATAAACATTATACTCTTTGTAGGTTATTGTTTGTTGAGATCGCGTAAATGGAACTCTGTGAAACAACGAAAACGTAAAAACTGCGAAAGTTTTTACCTCGCGAATATTAAAGAAAGCACAATATATTCTGGCCATTTGAGCTAGGAAGGTCAAACGTCACATGCACTAAAGACAGTGGCGGATCCAGAGGGGGAGCTTTGGGGGCTGAAGCCCCCCACCCCTTCCAGGGTGGAAGCATTGTTATCATTTTTTTATCAGAGAGGATTTTCATTACATTATTTCAGTTGCCGTCATACAAATATCACCCTTTTAACTGAAACATAAACGTTGAAAACCCAAGGAATTGTTAGGAGAGGCGCATGTCTACACCAGGATCAGGCATCTATTTTATTCCCCCGCCGTTAAGTAAGAGGACTACTAAAGTGTGCCGCGTCTGTCAGTCCCTCCGTCCTTTCGTCCACCTGTCCTTCAAAATCCGTCCGTCCGTCCCACACCATCACTGATGCCACAATTTCCTGTTTAACATATAGCCGGGGACCATTTTGGCCCTAGGTCCTTTTGTATTTTTAAATAATTACTTGGGCATTCCAAAATTGGTTACAGACGTTGAAAATTTCGAATTACAGAATCTATCATCCGTGGCTCCCTCAAGCATTTCTTATGCAATGCTCCAGCTGTCCTTGGCCTTCGACATCTTGCTTGTTAACATGATTAAGCGTTTAAATAAAAAGCAAACCTTTTTCACCTCTGTTAATCCTAGAAATAAAAATCATTTTCCCTTTTTATCAAAACGTCAATACATTATCATTCAATTAAAAAAAAAAATAATACACAATGTCTGAATATGCTTACATCATAGCATTTGTTTTTCATGATAGGCAGTGGAAATTTACTGCCTCGTCATAAATAACATGTATGGTGGACTGGGATTTTGGCTGTATATATCAGTTTGATTTCTCAATGGGGAATCTGTGTTGAAATTATTTTTCCTTGTCGCTCTTTAAAAGAAAAAAAATGTAAAAAAAAAAAAAAACGGTACAAGAAACTTGAGTAAACTGACAATGTTTTATACCTTTAGCATCCTTTTATGGAAGATTTATTATCGATTACAAATGTATAAATTATCAAATAAATATGGAAATGATAATGCATAAATATGCGAACGAAAGAAATGCATTTTATACTTCGGACTAAAGACCAAACTGCAAATATGGAGAAGTAATTTAAGCTATACCCATTAATAAAAATGAACGCTGGTGAGTAATATATTAAAAAGTAGTAAGATAATGATATTCAATCACGAGTTATGTGTTTGCCTTTTTCAATGATGTTTAATGCACTTGTTTATATGTAGTTGTGTCTTTATTTATGACTGATCAATTATTTGAGATTAAATAATGAATGAAATGTTTACATCGTTGGGCACTTGTGTAATAGGTATAAAGTGACTTAAATTCATTTAACGTATCCAACCTTTCACTTATTATAACCTTTTGAACATCAGAAGTTTACACTGCAATATGTATATATATATATATATATATATATATATATATATATATATATATATATATATATATATATATAAGTATATACTTATTTATGTATATAAATTGATAGATAGATAATAAGATAAATGTCTATGGCAAGTGTCTGCGCGATATATATATATATATATATATATATATATGTGTGTGTGTGGTTTATGCAAAGTATCTACTAGCCTCCCCCCTTTCAAAATCCTGGATCCGCCCCTGCTAAAGATGAGTTAAAGTGGCAGACTGTTTCCACATATAAAAACTCTATTATCAGATATTGCCACTATGCTACAACAGAGAAATTGATTTAGGTCTAATAGGGCCTACTTAGTGGTGTGCCCAACTCTTACGGAAAAATTGCAGTCTGATTTGCCATCTGATCCCTGTGCAATCGTAATGTGTGTCAATGGTTTACATTCACAACAACAGGTGGAGTCTGTGTCTTTAACCATGCAAACATTGTCCCTTGACGACTGATAAGCAGAACACTTAACCATCTATTACCACAGAACAATCTGGAAAAATTGTAACTTTTACACTAAATTTATATTTCGTATGGTAATGTCTTTATTCCCTAGATATTGGCCTGTTCCCTTTTCTTGTACACTCCTATCCTATATGAGAACCACACACGCACACACATATATATATATATCATCATCATCATCATTAATTACATACGATATACGAAAGTCAAAATGATAAATGAGATTATTTTTGCTTTTAAGACATAAACTTTTATTTTATTTGATTTAGAATTAATAACACAAGTTTGTGAGGAAAATCACACACACAGTTCATATACACACATGTAAGCGCGTCATCGTCGCACACGAAACGAACATTAATCGTCTTGCACGTTCCGCTTTACTTCGTCTTTACCCTTTTGTTGCATTTAATTATTTTCATACATAATAAGTTTCTACAGTATTTGAAAGTTAGTCGCATAAGAACATGATAAAATAGGTTTTTTATTTTCACCTCAATGTCATGACTTGCATCAATGCTATGATCATACCAAATAAATGTTATAATATCGATATGTGTATTTTTTTTATATTGCGTACTATGTTAAGGAGGCAATGTATTTGCCACTTTGAAGTTTTCTTTCTGCGTTCATTGCCAAAAGCGCCCTTTACCTAATACTTGGTCAGTTCCGTGCAAGTCTTTTTCTTAGACTTAGCCACGTGCTCTCTGCTCCCACCATGCTGTGCTAGATCTTGGAATCTGGTCTACGCCACACATATACATGCAGTTACTCTTCTCTCTGATTCAGCAGACCACGTCCCGGAGCAGTTTTTTTTCCGTGGACCAGTAGCTCCGCCTGTGATGGCTTCATGCGTACTGTAGCTTTCGTCAGGTCATCGGCAGACCAGGGGCTGCACTGACTCACGAGCCAATACGTCACGGTCGTGATGTCTAGACATGCCTTATGGACTTGGTTTTTCCTCGACTCCTTGTTCAAGACGTCTGTGCTGTCCTCAACTTGTGAAGCACTGCGGGCAGAGTGTCCATCTTCTGTCTCACCTCAAACGGGATATGGTCATTCTCTTTAAAACTGTAATAGATAGACAGAGAAAATAAGATGTAACCCCAAATTCATACATACAGTGACAAAATAAATATGGCTAAATGAACTGAGACATAGATTCTGGTATTGACAAAATGATTCTTATCAAGCTATTTTGTCTGATTTTAAGGTTTAATTATTTCTATGTTGCCTGTGGAGCTAATCGATTTGAATATTATTATAGTCAATGTAAGTAGCTCCGCTGAGATATGCTAGGTTTTCTATTTAACTTGCATATCAAGATTTTTATAGGTTATATTTATCAACCATATATAAAGTTAAATTTGGATTAAGGAAACACGTACCTAGCTGAGAATCCATTAGCACCCGTGTACTTGATGACCATTGGACTTGGTAGAAGTTTAAGTTCTGAACCGTCAACAAACTGGACAGACATTTCTTTGTTGGACCACTGAGTGCCACAGCCGATACCAGGGACAAATACTTTACACAGGACCGTTGGTTTTACCAGACACCAATTGTTGCTGCTTGGTGACGGTGAAGCAGACGATGGAGAAGGTGGCGCCCCCTGGTTTAGCGGGAATTCCGGAGACGCCGCCAAGTTTGTAGGTGGATTGGATGACAAAGATGATGTCCTTGTTGAACAGCTGGTTTGTGGAGATTCTTTCTTTGCCACGTTTGACGACTCTGTCCGAGGAGACGACACGCGTGAAACCGGAGCTGTGTACCTCGGATATGAAGGAGAGTTGGACTTTCTGACAGGAGGACGGCTGCAAAAGTAAAGAGATCAGTTGATTAGTCAGCGCATCTGATTTCACTCAAGTTTTGCATTTAATAATATTATCCTAACATTTTGTATTATTTGTCATCACAGAAGTCAAAAATAATTTACGCATTACAAATCTATATTAAGGGAACAGTCGGTATTCTGTTATCTTTAAATTAACCGTGGGGCGTTATTTTTAATAAAATAGTCTATAGTATGTGACATTGACCTTTTGCAAA
This sequence comes from Sipunculus nudus, assembly GCA_026874595.1. NCBI lineage: Eukaryota > Metazoa > Annelida > Sipuncula > Golfingiida > Sipunculidae > Sipunculus > Sipunculus nudus. The sequence goes on from CM049315.1 coordinate 68,532,889, forward strand.
ATGTTATTTGTGAAAATTGTCTCGTTTAAACATTTGAAATTATTGGAGAAAAAATATAAAAGAATAAACCCTCATTTTTTCTAAGATGAACTGTTTGACTGTAACGATGTAATGTTTTGCCTCACCTTCCGATCACCACTGGGAAGCAGGTGGCATTTGATCTTGATCCTCCGTTCATCCCCATCGTCATCAGGGAGACGAGGTTCAGACATTTCTGACGATACTGGAAAGACAAAATTATGACAAAATGAAAAATAATTATAAGGAATAGATTCAAAAATCAAGTCCAGGTTCACTTTATTCTTTTAATTTGTAAATGAAAGGTTAATCCAACCACCTTGCATAAGCCAAAAAGCATTTAATAATATGCACTTGTATGTATGATTCCTTTGTTACAGCAATCCTTATACGAAGAAAAAAAATAAGTACCTGCAATTTCAATAGGTTTAATTAAGATCTTTTATAAAGTAGATGTAAATTCTTACCTTTATTGCATAACTGTAGATCTCCCTGCTGCAGGGGTTCAGTTGTTGGAATCTGGTTTGAGTCTCCAGTGTAATAGAACCCCCGTCACTCTGAGTGATGATTGTGACGTCAATGCTGCTGCGGACCTTGGCGCCGTCATAAAACGCCGCCTCAAAGTCACAGTTATTGTTCTCCATCAGCATACACTTGGCCTGATCCGTGTACATGGTCACTTTTGGTGTTCTCGACTTGACCAGTTCAACAAATCTGAAATATCAATTACAAATATATTTACAATGCAAATAGACCCGAAAACACAAAGAAAATAATAATTGTGTTCAACGAATTACTAAGAAAATTCGTAAGAGATCAATTTGCTTTAAGGTCCAATAAATATACTATAATTCAATTCTTTTATCAGTATTTTGAACATACTGACCTTGCCGCATGCTGGTACCACTTCCAGTATTTCTGGGGCAGCCTGTCGTGGCTGAACTCCCTGACAGAGCCTGCTGCAGGACTGGCTGGACTGTCACTGACTGTCGTGTTGTCACACTGGGGCTGATAAACTTGTATCACATGACCATCAGAGCTTATCTTCATCACTTCTCTCACGATCTCCAGGTCCTGTTTAGTTTTGAGGATCTCCAAGTACACGCTGCAGTCGTCTGTGATCGTCATCTGTAAAAAAAAGTGTGGATATAGTAATGATTCTCAGTAACTATCGTATTTTTTCAATTATCTATAATTTTCCAAGTTTTGTTCAAGTACAAATCCAGTATCTACGTCTATAAAACAAATATTGATAAATAACGGATTTCTTTAAATAGTACAAAGTAACATTACAAAGTATATCGATGTCAAGTTTGATTCGTTTCCGAGGCTCTCGTGATGATAAATATACAATTTTTGAAATAGCATTTTACATTTAGAATGCAGTGGAAACAAGAACTTACCACAAGACTGCGAATTTTCTGACGAAAAGGCTTCAGGCGAAAAGACGTGAGAGGAAGAGTCGGACAAATGTCCACGTGACCATATGTGACGTCATCCACTGAGGAGGAACACTCTTCTCCCTGGCTGTAACCGGACACCTGAATAAAATATCAAAAGAAAATAATGATGTATGATATTATTAAATAATTCAAATATCACATATTCTATATAGTATAGGTACAAAAATATGTCTTAAGTTCAACCAAATTATATATTTTCATTTTCTGTCAAGGAAATGATTAAAATATAAATAGGCTTTAATGAATGAATTAAAATGTGTTCTCAATTAACTTGTATTTTTTACATTTTTTAATGGTCAGGCTTACCATATTTTGAACTCCCATTTTTGTGTGTTTTTTCTATGCCTGCCTATGGATTCTGCTAGAGCTTCAGATTACGATCAAGTTATATATAATTATAACGGCTGAGGCGGATGGTTATATATATCCTTAACTGAGCTCTCGTCGAGAACATCTGATTGATTCTGAGGAACCTTCATTTTATTTATTCACATTAAAGTTAACGAACATGTTTGACCTCGTTTGATTTTGTTTCGTTAATCACGTGACCTCTAGGGTTAATCAGTCGGGTGTATCGTTGTAGAGTATGATATAATTAACAGTAATCAGAACAATCGCGGCGAGCGTGTAAAGACGGAGCAATCATCCTGAACGTAATTAGTGCACATGATAATAAGAAATAATGAATGATGATAATGATGATTAATGATATCACTATATTTTTGTTTCAAAACTCATAACTTTTTTTCATAGTTTTCATTCTCAATTTGCTTATCATAAATACTAGAATAATGAAAATGTTAAGACAGACTTTAAGAGTAATAAAAATGTTAATACCATTTTTTATCTGCTTCCTATGTCTAGCATGTTTCCATTTAAAGTCACAGAGTAAAAAGTATATCTCGACATTGAAGAATTCAATGATCACTATCATAAAATTTTTGTCGGAGTTGATAACTATCAAAATTAATTTTTTATTTCGTTTTTATTACAATCTTAGAATAGGCCAATATATCTTATTGCAAATATGTTGTATGTTGCCAATGTATTAATTTACACAAACACATCCTAGTAGCCATTAAGAAACCTGAATACTAATATATGAATACTAAATGAAATTAAAAATACAACAAGATATCAGTAAATACTAATAGATATTTATGATATAATTTTATTAATATACAAGTTCGTTTTTTGGTTTTATTTTAAATATAAACAATGTTTAGTATTTAAAGAGCTCAAAGATTAATTAATATGAATACTACTTGTCATGCTTGACCAGGCTTTGTTCTTTCTGTGAAGTGAGCAGCAGTTAACTCATGCGTGAGATAACCAGTCATCCATACAGAGCTATGCCGCCCTTGCCTCGTAAAGACCCGCCGGGGTGCAGAGTTTGTGTGTGTGATACCTACCTACCCTTTTCTATGAAATGTGACACAATTATCGGCAATGTAAACATTCAGAGGTGATTAAATTTTGGAATCACTCGATGTAAATTTTTCATTTTTCTCAGAATTCTATTATATTGAACATATCTTTACGTTCATGATCTATATTATAATTGAGGGTGGTGGTACTGGTTCTTTGTTACGGAACTCCTGTGTGGCCACGCTTTCCGTTTTTGGGTTAGAACTGCCGATAACTATACCATGTCTATCCTTCTAGGGGTTTACTTCAATATTTTCAAAAAAAAAAAAAATTCACGAGAAATTTAACATTCTCACGGGAAAGGGCTATCGCAGCGCCATCTACCGAGAACTACACGGAAAGCGTGTCAAGCAAGAAAACTCACTCAACGGATTCCCTGGATTTTGCAAGTCTTATGTCGTGATTACGCTTATGCCGCTAGTGTATTTAATTCTTCTTGATCAGACTGTTACTCAAAAGCCACAGCCTTGACCATTTAAAATATCTGATACTACAGGGGGCTGGACAGTCAAGAAGTAAAACGCTCTCGGCTGGCGACCCGGGTTCGATCCCTGGCATGGCTGTGAGAGTGGGTTGTTTTTTTAGTATTGTTTCTTCATTATCACGCTCTAGCTGATTCTTCAGCATCACGCTCTGATCTTTTTTGATCATGCTTTGACCCTTCTTTATCACGCTCTGATCCCTTTTGATAATGCTCTGACCCTTCTTGATCATGCCCTGGTCCTTCCTGTTCATGCTCTGAACCTTTTCTTGGTCACGCTCTGTTCTTTCCTGACTACGCCCCAGCTGATCCACCTTGATCATGCTCCAGCTGATCCTTCATGTTCATGGTCTGATCAAATTTTGATCACGCTTTGCCATTTTTGGATTGTAAATTCAAAGCGTATTTTTTTAAATTAATTTTCATAATGCTCGTGGCGATCTTACCCTGGGGCTGCGTTTGGATATAAGACCATTTTTGATCACGCTCTGATCCCTCTTGATCACGCTCTAGCTGATTCTTCTTGATATGCCATGATCTTTCATGATCATGTTCTGCCCCTTCTTGATCACGCTCTAGCTGATTCTTCTTGATAATGCTCTGATCCCTCTTGATCACACTGTAGCTGATTCTTCTTGATATGCCATGATCTTTCATGATCATGTTCTGCCCCTTCTTGATCACGCTCTAGCTGATTCTTCTTGATAATGCTCTGATCCCTCTTGATCACACTGTAGCTGATTCTTCTTGATATGCCATGATCTTTCATGATCATGTTCTGCCCCTTCTTGATCACGATCTAGTTGATTATTCTTGATAATGCTCTGATCCCTCTTGATCACGCTCTAGCTGATTCTTCTTTATGATTCTCTGATCTTTCATGATCATGATCTAACCCTTTTTGATCACGCTCTGATCCCTCTTTATAATGCTCTTGCTGATTCTTCTTGATATGCCATGATCTTTCATGATCACGTTCTGCCCCTTCTTGATCACGCTCTAGCTGATTCTTCTTGATAATGCTCTGATCCCTCTTGATCACACTGTAGCTGATTCTTCTTGATGATTCTCTGATCTTTCATGATCATGTTCTAACCCTTTTTGATCACGCTCTGATCCCTCTTTATAATGCTCTTGCTGATTCTTCTTGATATGCCATGATCTTTCATGATCATGTTCTGCCCTTCTTGATCACGCTCTAGCTGATTCTTCTTGATAATGCTCTGATCCCTCTTGATCACACTGTAGCTGATTCTTCTTGATATGCCATGATCTTTCATGATCATGTTCTGCCCCTTATTGATCACGCTCTGATCCCTCTTTATAATGCTCTTGCTGATTCTTCTTGATATGCCATGATCTTTCATGATCATGTTCTTTCCCTTCTTGATCACGCTATAGCTGATTCTTCTTGATAATGACCTGATCCCTCTTGATCACACTGTAGCTGATTCTTCTTGATATGCCATGATCTTTCATCATCATGTTCTGCCCCTTCTTGATCACGCTCTAGCTGATTCTTCTTGATAATGCTCTGATCCCTCTTGATCACGCTCTAGCTGATTCTTCTTGATATGCCATGATCTTTCATGATCATGTTCTGCCCCTTCTTGATCACGCTCTAGCTGATTCTTCTTGATGATTCTCTGATCTTTCATGATCATGATCTAACCCTTTTTGATCACGCTCTGATCCCTCTTTATAATGCTCTTGCTGATTCTTCTTGATATGCCATGATCTTTCATGATCATGTTTTGCCCTTCTTGATCACGCTCTAGCTGATTCTTCTTGATAATGCTCTGATCCCTCTTGATCACACTGTAGCTGATTCTTCTTGATATACCATGATCTTTCATGATCATGTTCTGCCCCTTCTTGATCACGCTCTAGCTGATTCTTCTTGATAATGCTCTGATCCCTCTTGATCATGCTCTAGCTGATTCTTCTTGATATGCCATGGTCTTTCATGATCATGTTCTGCCCCTTCTTGATCACGCTCTAGCTGATTCTTCTTGATAATGCTCTGATCCCTCTTGATCACACTGTAGCTGATTCTTCTTGATATGCCATGATCTTTCATGATCATGTTCTGCCCCTTCTTGATCACGCTCTAGCTGATTCTTCTTGATAATGCTCTGATCCCTCTTGATCACGCTCTAGCTGATTCTTCTTGATATGCCATGATCTTTCATGATCATGTTCTGCCCCTTCTTGATCACGCTCTAGCTGATTCTTCTTGATGATTCTCTGATCTTTTATGATCATGATCTAACCCTTTTTTATCACGCTCTGATCCCTCTTTATAATGCTCTTGCTGATTCTTCTTGATATGCCATGATCTTTCATGATCATGTTCTAACCCTTTTTGATCACGCTCTGATCCCTCTTTATAATGCTCTTGCTGATTCTTCTTGATATGCCATGATCTTTCATGATCATGTTCTGTCCCTTCTTGATCACGCTCTAGCTGATTCTTCTTGATAATGCTCTGATCTTTCATGATCATGTTCTGCCCCTTCTTGACCACGCTCTGATCCCTCTTGATCACGCTCTAGCTGATTCTTCTTGATGATTCTCTGATCTTTCCTGATCATGTTCTGCCCCTTCTTGATCACGCTCTAGCTGATTCTTCTTGATAATGCTCTGATCCCTCTTGATCACGTTCTAGCTGATTCTTCTTGATATGCCATGATCTTTCATGATCATGTTCTGCCCCTTCTTGATCACGCTCTAGCTGATTCTTCTTGATAATGCTCTGCTCCCTCTTGATCACACGGTAGCTGATTCTTCTTGATATGCCATGATCTCTCATGATCATGTTCTGCCCCTGCTTGATCACGCTCTAGCTGATTCTTCTTGATAATTCTCTGATCTTTCCTGATCATGATCTCACCCTTTTTGATCACGCTCTGATCCCTCTTTATAATGCTCTTGCTGAATCTTCTTGATATGCCATGATCTTTCATGATCATGTTCTAACCCTTTTTGATCACACTGTAGCTGATTCTTCTTGATAATGCTCTGATCCCTCTTGATCACGCTCTAGCTGATTCTTCTTGATATGCCATGATCTTTCATGATCATGTTCTGCCCCTTCTTGATCACGCTCTAGCTGATTCTTCTTGATGATTCTCTGATCTTTCATGATCATGATCTAACCCTTTTTGATCACGCTCTGATCCCTCTTTATAATGATCTTGCTGATTCTTCTTGATATGCCATGATCTTTCATGATCATGTTCTGCCCTTCTTGATCACGCTCTAGCTGATTCTTCTTGATAATGCTCTGATCCCTCTTGATCACACTGTAGCTGATTCTTCTTGATATACCATGATCTTTCATGATCATGTTCTGCCCCTTCTTGATCACGCTCTAGCTGATTCTTCTTGATAATTCTCTGATCCCTCTTGATCACGCTCTAGCTGATTCTTCTTGATATGCCATCGTCTTTCATGATCATGTTCTGCCCCTTCTTGATCACGCTCTAGCTGATTCTTCTTGATAATGCTCTGATCCCTCTTGATCACACTGTAGCTGATTCTTCTTGATATGCCATGATCTTTCATGATCATGTTCTGCCCCTTCTTGATCACGCTCTAGCTGATTCTTCTTGATAATGCTCTGATCCCTCTTGATCACGCTCTAGCTGATTCTTCTTGATATGCCATGATCTTTCATGATCATGTTCTGCCCCTTCTTGATCACGCTCTAGCTGATTCTTCTTGATGATTCTCTGATCTTTCATGATCATGATCTAACCCTTTTTGATAACGCTCTGATCCCTCTTTATAATGCGCTTGCTGATTCTTCTTGATATGCCATGATCTTTCATGATCATGTTCTAACCCTTTTTGATCACGCTCTGATCCCTCTTTATAATGCTCTTGCTGATTCTTCTTGATATGCCATGATCTTTCATGATCATGTTCTGTCCCTTCTTGATCACGCTCTAGCTGATTCTTCTTGATAATGCTCTGATCTTTCATGATCATGTTCTGCCCCTTCTTGATCACGCTCTGATCCCTCTTGATCAAGCTCTAGCTGATTCTTCTTGATGATTCTCTGATCTTTCCTGATCATGTTCTGCCCCTTCTTGATCACGCTCTAGCTGATTCTTCTTGATAATGCTCTGATCCCTCTTGATCACACTGTAGCTGATTCTTCTTGATATGCCATGATCTTTCATGATCATGTTCTAACCCTTTTTGATCACGCTCTGATCCCTCTTTATAATGCTCTTGCTGATTCTTCTTGATATGCCATGATCTTTCATGATCATGTTCTGTCCCTTCTTGATCACGCTCTAGCTGATTCTTCTTGATAATGCTCTGATCCCTCTTGATCACACTATAGCTGATTCTTCTTGATATGCCATGATCTTTCATGATCATGTTCTGCCCCTTCTTGATCACGCTCTAGCTGATTCTTCTTGATAATGCTCTGATCCCTCCTGATCACACTCTAGCTGATGTTCTTGATCATGCTCTGATCTTTCATGATCATGTTCTAACCCTTCTTGAACACGCTCTGATCCCTCCTGATAATGCTCTGATCCTTGATGTTAACAATATTTTTATTGCAAACATGCAATTAGGATAAGAAAACAGGGTAAAACCCTATATAAATTCTTCTCCTCAAATGAAATGCACACAGCTATTTACAATATAACATTAAGTTGTAAGAAACCTTGAAAATAAAAATGAAAATGAAGATGAAGACAAGTGTTTTCAATATAAGCACGAACTATTCAGATCTGAAATGTGACCTGTGTAACTTTTACAGTTACAGTAACAAGGTCATTAAAGTGTTATTTATATATGATAACTACACGTGATGTTCACATTGCACAATATGTGGCAGAGATACAAACTGTTTGACAGAGATATTCAATTGTATCTTATCAGAAACAATATATAATTACTATCCCCTCGTAAACCGTCCTGACTTATCAATGAATTCTTGAACAAGTTGAAAAAATTGACAGTTTTCTGCATGAGACAAGTTCACATTACCGTTTAACATAGTATTTACATTTCTATGTAAATCGGTATCTTTATCAAGATGTCTTCCCTGCAATTAAAGTGGACAACAAATAAAAAAATGTTCTAGCGTTTCTTCAACACGGCCACATGAAAAATAGAGATTTCTCTCTCAGTGGTTAATGAACAAATGATATTTACAACCGCTACAACCGAGCCGCATGCGTTTATGGAAGATTTGTGCTGCTCGACTCCCACTGCACTGGCTAAAATATAAAGGTGGCTTTGGTAAATTTCCTTCCAATTTTCCCCGAAAACTAGCAATTGACGGACATTCTCTCGTGGATTGATCTTATGTGTTCAACAAACTGATAGAAGATATTAAAAATAAATTCTTTCTCAAAGAAGTACGGAATGCAGGCGACCGCAAGTTGCCTGATGTTGGTTTGAACACCATCTTCAATATCGTTAAAATAAACTAATAAAAGTAAAGGCCCCAAAATGGAATCCTGCGGTACTCTTGCTGGTACATGCAAATACGATGAAGGGTTTCCATAAATGACCATCATTTGCTTTCTGTTTGACAAGTAATCAGACAACCAACGTAGTAAGGAACCTTGTATGCCCATAATGAATAATTTATGCATTTTGAGGCATCTAGTGAACCAAATATAGTATCCATTCCCAGGTCCATAGCTTTGGAGATCGTATTATATATTTCACAAAATTGATTAGTACACGAATCATGTTGCATGAACGCCGATTGTACTTTGGTGAATTTATTAGATTTGTATAAAAAATTAAAGATATACTTAAATATATTTTCAAAGTATTTTCCCTGAGCAATTTAGTAGTGAGACAGGCCTGTAATTGCACATATCCTGTTTGCTACCTTTTTCATGCAATGGTACGACATTTGCCTGCTTCCATTTACAAGGAAATGTTTCCCACTTAAGTGGCCGATTAAAAATGAACGTTAAATATTTAGTGATCGAATTCGCGCTCATCTTAAGCATGCGTTTGGTGATCCCATCGGGTCCGCATGCTTTGTTTACATCTAGATTAATTAATACGTCAGAAACATATTGTTATGAAATGGTTATCCTCTCTCAAACCTCGTCGACGTGCACACGTCAGTGTCAACGGTTGACTTACCAATTAAAAACTAATTAAAAGAATGTGCCTTGTCGCAATCATCAGCGATCACTCGATCATCGAAAAAAGTGGTGGTATTGTACTTTAAGCAGATCCCTGCTTAAAATAATTTTTGAGAATTCGCCAATAACATTTTAGGTGTTAAAGCACCTGGAAGATTTATCTTTGTATCAATTTTTTGTAGTATTCGCTTTTCGCAAGACGCACGTGATCTGTTATCATAATACGTGTTCTTCTAAACTTGGCCCAGTGCTCCGCACTATTTGTCTTTTAGCCATTTTATATAACCTGTTTCCTCCCTTTCTGAGTCGCCGAAGATTACTGTTGAACCATGGCTTATCCTTAGCTCTGACTGTAATATTTTTATTTGGAATATATTTATTTACAATAGCAAAAAAAAAGCATGTGTCCATTTTTCAACGGCCAAGATAATATCACCTGTTTCGTCTACACTGTATTTGGCCACAGCTTTGTAGGCCTTTTGTATCAGCGAAATCATACTGATAGATTTTCCTAGCAAACGTTTTATACTTTTTTACCTTAAAATTTAATTTAGTCCAAAAAAATAGCCCGCTCCAAAACGGAGGAAGAATACCAGATTCAAGCAACGTGTCAATAGAAGTAATGGCAATAATATCTATACATGACCCATATATTCCTGTTATTCGTGTCGATTCTACGATCAAATAAGTCAAATTAAAAGTCGAAAATATACGATTAAGAACATCGCTTGAATTTTGCTTCAGCATAATAATATTTAAATCACCTGTGATCAAAATCTGCCCAATGTTAGTTTCTTTAGCCGTTTCTAAGGACGCTTCAAACCTCGACCAAAAGTTTACACGTTCATTAGGTGGCCTGTAAAATACACCTAATAACATTTTATAATCACAATGTACTTCAACCCATAAATATTCAACATCATCGACCTCCAAGTCAAGGCGACGATTTAATGGTACATGAGACCCCGCGTAAAGCGCGATCCCATCTCCAGATCTCGCCTTAGCGGCCCCTGAAAACCGTAAATCATTATTTGAATGTTTGAAATAATATTGTGCAACCAGGTTTCAGTCAGTGCAAAGATGCAATAATCACCTAATTATAATTCTATGATGTTGACTTTAGTCTAGAGACTTCTTACATCCAAATGAACCAAGGAGAGTAAACTCAGTGCACTCAGATTACCCACTAGACCTGGATTGGGAATAACGTCTCCCGAAATACGTAACAAAAACATGCAAATATTGCAAATATTGAATAAACATTGAAAGTGTACCCTGTGACCTGTCATGCTGTGACCAGTGATTACATCACTCTTAAAGTGAACTTTCTCACGGACCCCAGATTATTCCCAGGTTCGCTTGATGAAGTAACCTGACCAACTAATCTCCAATTACAGAGTAAAGCCAACCGACTCTATTGAATAAGCGAACCCTTCTCATAATGCCGTAACAAAATGAAACACTGACGCTCGTTTCCTTAACGATCTGATTTTTCTTGATCATGCTCTGATCCTTCTTGAACATGCTCTGATCCTTCTTGATCACGTTCTGATCCCTCTTGATAATGCTCTGACCCTTCTTGATTATGCTCTGATCATTCTGGAACATGCTCTGATCCTTCTTGATCATGCTCTGATCCTTCTTGAACATTCTCTGATCTTTCTTGACCATGCTTTGACCCTTCTTGATCATGCTCTGACCCTTCTAGAACATGCTTTGATCCTTTTTGATCATGCTCTGATCATTCTTGATCACGCTCTGGCCCTTCTTGATCACGCTCTAACCCCTCTTGATAATGCACTAACTCTTCTTAATCATGCTCTGAACCTTCTTGGTCACGCTCTGTTACTCCCTGACCACGCTCAAGCTGATCCTTCATGTTCATGCTCTGATAAAATTTTGATCACGCTCTGATCCCTCTTGATCACGGTCCAGCTATGTGCTGGTCTACCGAAGGTATTAGTCCATGAGCCCAGAGCTAACTTTTAACATATTTGTACAACCCAGGCTGGCAAAACTTAAGGGAGTTTTTCTTAAAGGTCTTTGCCTGTAGATGATATTTTGGTATGATAACTGCTCCAGAGTGGTAGCTTAGTCTTAATTATCCTTTATTGAATGTAATGATCGAGATGAAAATTGAACCTTTAAGCTGCATCGCCTTTTCCACGGTATTTAGTTAATTACTTCATGAATACAAAATATATCATAACAAATTTGTTGGTCTTTTTATTCATTTAATCAAAGATTGCAGGAACTTATGACATTTTCGCTCTTGTCTTTTATTCTTTGATTTAATCTTAGGTACCAGCTTGGTTTTCCCTGTCTCTTTTTAATATTTTTGGACATTCAGGCTAACACTTTGATGAAGTATGAGTGACCCTATATGAAAAGTTAACCTTTGAGCTGGACCGACTTTGCCACAGAATTTAGTTAAAAACGTCATGAAAACAAAGGATATCATATCAAATTTGGTCTTGATAGATAACTATGACCCAGGGCATTCTAACAGTGTGTCAAATGTGGCAGTTTTATACATTTATCATAAGTGGCAGATATTGATAATTACCCCTACCTCTTAAAATTTGCTGAAAATTCGATATTTTTTATTCATTTAACTAAATATTGCAGTAACTTAAACAGTTTCGCTATTTTCTTTTATTCTTTAATACCAGCTTGGTTTTCTTAGTCTCTGTTTAATTTTCTAATTTGGCTTTGAGAGTGGGTCGTAGTGGTCCATCCAAGGTTTAATGGTAAGAGTGTGTCCCACAGCGGTGATTCTGTCACAAACGACTTCGTCTATGGGGATTCCTCGGTGTTATGCAATGGGGTTGACTACACACCCAGGAGCCGCAGGTGAGTTAGACACAAGGCATGGGTGACCACAGGATACAAAATAACATGCTAACATCTTGTCACGTAGTCCCAAATACTAATAACATATGACATAATAAACAAAGCCTACAGACCTTATACGAACCTGTGAAATGGGATATACATCAGGTATAATGCTTACATGATAATATGCATGGCCATTTTTAACCTGAGTTTAGAACAAAAAAATCGCTCCTGAAATACTGGCTTGGATGTATATACAACACAAAAATGATTGTATGTGGTGCTACCAGTCTTGTGAAGAGGAATCCATTGAGGATGTTTAGAGATGCTAAATTTCAGACAGATACTTCACACCACTTTCGAGCTTGGTGCACAGATGCATGGAACAAAAATATAAGTCTCGTATATTACGAAGCTTTCCAAGATGTATTACTATCCCCAATTTCATGCATATATTAATATAATCTCTCCTGGGAATAAGCCGGGATATTTACTGTGCCAAAATTATTACTGGTAGCGCCGTCAGTCATATGACTTAGGTATCCGGGGTGTACAAATACCAACTTAAGCTGCGTGTCCACTTATGCGGTACGGATACGGATGCGGATGCGGTGAGGAGTGCGTGCGGCGTGCGGAAACGGATACGTTTTTTTGAAACCGGACCATGTAGCCGCGGGTACGGAAACGCATGCGGGAAGTGCCATTTTGTAGAGGTGAAAGAGAGTGAAAGACCCTAAAAACGCACTGAAAAACGTATCTAATAGACACACACGCACAAAATATCCGCATACGTATCCGCACCGCACACGCACCGCATCCGTACAAGTGGACACGCGGCTTTATCCATGAAAATACAAATAAGCACAATGTCAGGGTGATAAAAAACAAATCCTGAGAAATGAGCATTTACATACACTGTGCAAAAATCATTGTAGGTTGCGACACCAGTCTCGTGTACAAGAAAGCCAATAAATATTGATTGACAGGCAAAATTTCAGGGAGATACATCAAAATTCTCTTGAGTAAGGTTCCCTGGGTAGACCAAGTTTACCGAAGGGAGGCAGTTGTCAACCAAGTCAATCGAAGTGCCACGTGTAACTATTGCAATTAAGGAACTCTTGACATGTACCCAGCCTTCGCTGACGTTACTCTTGACCTGTTGCCTTATCTGATACAGTTGGCCGTCTGCCAAAGCTATTAAAAGATACAAACTGAAACTTTGCCTGTTTCAAAATCTGAAATAGTTGGCAGTCTGTGAAGCTATTCTTATGCAACTGAGAGACCCCTGCAATAACAGATCTTTTTTGAAGAATTTAACCGTTCGGCAGACAGTTAAATTACAAAACATTTCTAAACTAGTGACTGCAAGAGGCTAAAATAAAATTTTAATTAAAGCAAAACTGAGTTGATAGTGTGAAAGAATGGTCATTAGATAACTGCAGGTAATGTCCCTTTAAAAGAGCACAAGAAGAGTAGGGAAGAAATATTTAAACAATAGTTGATTCCTGGCCGAGTCCTTATCCGTATATGGTTGGCACCTCAGTAAGCCCTATTTTGTCCATATGGTGAGACTAATACTGTCGCTCTTGGCTCAGAATGCAAGACAAAGTACAGACAGTTAAACTGGAATGGTAACTGCTAACTGGTAAGTTGTTTTTTCCGTAATTTTCTTATGGTTTTCGGGTTCATCGTAGTGGACTTCGTCTCAACGGACCGTACCCAATCCTTATTAGCAAGCCCGGATTTGTTATAAAGGCCCAATCACCTATAAAGCATGTTGAAAAAAACACGGAAAACAGCTTCCGTATAAAATAAATTTGGACCTGCCAAAATATTGCGTTGAAACCGTTTGCTTACTCTTGTAACAAGAGTTAAAGACTTATAGTAGACCGGGCGCGATCACAGGTGTCAACATAAACACAGCTTATGGGACCGTGTGCATCGCAGAGCCACAGCACGAGTCAATCAGGAGATGTCCTGACTGACTTGGCCCAAAAAATATAATACACGTTGCTGTGACACCGCGTGTTGCGGCTCACAATTGGATCTCCAGTTTTTTGCCTGTAAAAAACAGCTTAATATGGGCGTGGCCATAATAACCTCAATTTTAAATATTACCCATGTGAACACATTGGCATTAAATCTGGTGTTGATAGCTTCTGTAATTTTAATATGCTTATTTTGCTAAATGACCAAGGTTAGCTTTCTGTAAACTCAAATTATTTCAATCCAATAACATTTGATATCTGACTGATTCTTTAAAAAAAATGGCGCTGCTAGCTCTGATGTTTTTGAGATGGCATGGGTTAACATACGGTGGATGCCAGTTGGAAGACGCCGCACCATCGCATGATCTCAAAGTTGACTATAAATTGGGCCGGTTTCCTCCATCCCCCATCCCCCCCAAAAATATATATATACATATAAAAATACGTTCGGCGCGCTTCCAAGCTATCATACACTTAAAACAATATTTAAACAAGTATGGTGTTCCGTGTAAGTAGCTCACAATAAAAATATAGAATTTTCATAAGTTTTAAGGGGTAGGGGTGAATAAAAATATCTGCCACTGATGATAAATGTATATAACTGCCACATTTGACACACTCTCAGAAAGCCCTGGGTCTAAGCTATCTACTAAGACCATATTTGTTATAATATATTTTGTATTCATAACATTATTAACCAAATGCTGTGGAAGAGAAGATGCAGCTTAAAGGTTAACTTTTCACAGAGGGTCAATCATGCTTCATTAAAGTGTCAGCCTGAATGTCCAAAAATATTAAAAAGAGATATGGAAAAAAAAGCTTGTAACTAAGATAAATGCAAAGAATAAATGTCAATAGCAAAAATGTCATAAGTTCATGAAATCTTTAAATAAGTTAATAAAAATACGATATTTTTTTGCAAATTTTAAGGGGTGGGGTAAATATTTGTATCTGCTACTGATGAAAATTGTATCTAACTGCCACATTTGACTACTGTCAGAAAGCCTTGGGTCTTAGCTATCTGTTGAGACCATATTTGTTATGATATATTTTGTATTCGTGACGTTATTAACTAATTACTGTGGAAAAGTCGATGCAGCTCAAAGGTTAATTTTAAATAGGGTCAATCATGCTTCATTAAAGTGTCAGCCTGAATGTCCAAAAATATTAAAAAGAGATATGGAAAAAAAAGCTTGTAACTAAGATAAATGCAAAGAATAAATGTCAATAGCAAAAATGTCATAAGTTCATGAAATCTTTAAATAAGTTAATAAAAATACGATATTTTTTTGCAAATTTTAAGGGGTGGGGTAAATATTTGTATCTGCTACTGATGAAAATTGTATCTAACTGCCACATTTGACTACTGTCAGAAAGCCTTGGGTCTTAGCTATCTGTTGAGACCATATTTGTTATGATATATTTTGTATTCGTGACGTTATTAACTAATTACTGTGGAAAAGTCGATGCAGCTCAAAGGTTAATTTTAAATAGGGTCACTCATACTTCATTTTAGTGTTAGCCTGAATGTCCAAAAATATAAAAAAGAGACGTGGAAAACCAAGCTGGTACCTAAGATTAGATTACAGAATAAAAGACAACAGCAAAATTGTCATCAGTTCCTGAAATATATAAATAAATGAATAAAACTACCAATTTGTCAGCAAATTTTATCGGGTAGGGGTAAATAAAAGTATTTGCTACTAATGACAATTGTAAATACCTGCCACATTTGACATACTGTCAAACAGCTATCTGTTGAGATCATATTTGTAATAATATCTGTTGTATTCATGAATTTATTAAATACATTCTGTGGAAAAGGCGATGCAGTTCAAAGTTTAAATTTTCATCTCGATCATTACATTCAATAAAGGATAATAAAGACTAAGCTACCACTCTGGATCAGTTATCATACCAAAATATCATCTACAGGCAAAGACCTTTAAGAAAAACCCCCTTAAGTTTTGCGACCCTGGGTGGTACCAATATCTGCTCTTGCCCGTGGACTATATTATCATTAGTCCTATTCAAGCATGTGCCGGCGAAATGACATTAATCGGGCTTGTACCTTGATTTTTAAAGCCCTAGGCTTAATCGTTATACATTTTAAATGCCGTACAGACAATATAAGTTATTGTCCCAACTTTTAAATACCCTCCCACGCCTGCGAGTCAACCCATCCATCCGTTCAAGATGCGGTGGGCGGGGGCGGGGGGGGGGGGGGGGGGGGGCGGTGAAGGAACAAATATTATAAAAATTGCTGTTGTAATGGATAAAAAAAGGTTGTTGTCGGTCTTTAATTATAATGTGGAACGAGAAAGAAGGTGGTGCTGATTGCGAGTATGCTTGAGAAGTGGCGCCCTCTTCGGTCCATTTTATGAATTTCCATGCATCTTAAAATCGAGAAATACAAACCTCATTTTTTAAGTCAGAAAAAATACAGAGGTTTAGAGACTAAGTTTGTGACATAATATAGTGGCAAAATCTCGATAGAAAGTATTTTCCTGGTGTTGTGAATATGACCAGTTTATATGATAGTCCTAATAGGCCTATAGGCCTACCGGGGCCGGAAACTTTAGTTGACGTATTTAATGACGTCATGAACCGTGTTACCCGGGAAACGATGACGTCACAAAATATGTCCAGGAACGTTAGTCTCGCTACGAATGTAAAACCTGGTGGACGTGTTCTATCGCGGCTGTACATTTTGTGAGATTTTTTTTTCATTGCGATCATTGAAAATTACAATGGTTTCTGTGCGACTTGGGACCAGAACGTTACAGTGGATCAAGGACCAGCAGAAACACGTTGATGAGAGGATGGAGACGAGGAAAACACTCCAAAGACGGCGCCAAAGGTATGTAATAGACTTACATATACGGAGCAGATCTGTAAGTCAGCCATATACCGTACGTTTCTTCTATAGCTATAAAGGTCATAATTTTTTCATGCTAGCACAAGATGCCACACACACACATATATACAGGTCTATAAATATATTCGGTGTTATATAAAACAGGCTATGCTCTGAATATGCATACCCTACATTGTATATTGGCTACCAGCTGGCATGGAAAAGCAATTCGTGTGAGGCCGGGTTAGGGGTGTTAAACAACTTATTATCTCTAGCTTAAACTTTAATATTTTAAAAGATGCATTTGTAAATGTTACAAAATAAACATTTATCCTTTTTGTGTGCTGATAGACAGCGGTGTGGAAAGCCTATCTGTATCAAATTATGGCCAGGCTATGTGGGGGCTTTGCATGAGCTATATCAATATAAGTGCGCCATGGCAACGGCATCCAGTTTTGGCGCATGCGCCGCCTTTGAAGTTTGCGCGTGTGGCCATGGCGTTATATTGACCTCTCGTCAAGTGCAGTTTTACCTTTTATGCGCTGTATAGATATTTCATTTGATCATAATCAGCAAAACCCGTGAAGTTTAAAAAAAAAACACACATGCTAAAATGCATTTTAGGCATACAGCATTTACAGAGAATTGATAATTGCAAATTTTCTTTTATTCCTTTTAAAATAATCCATACTAGAAACGTCCAAACCAAAGTTGCTCATTTACACCGAAAAAAAACTCCTTATAACAGTTGAAACAAACTAAGGGGCAGAATTCAGCTTTTAACATAACGGAGGTCGTATGTTGGGTCCTTAAAAAAGGAAGAACCATGGACATTTAATTATATACATGAATATGTAGTATAAACAACAAGTTCAATTTATAAAATGTTTTCTAATAAAAGCAGTCAGTAGGATATACCCAGGATCCGTCGATGCGCATGAACAAGTTCATTGTTTCCTCATTGTCCTTTATAAATTTCCGTATATACTATTTCTGTTGACAGATCAGTTTAAACAAGCTGGTATTATTTTAGTTATTTCACAAAATATAGATGTTGGCCCCATTACGTTTGTAAACAACCCGCAAGTTACGCCTGTCCTTGGTAAGCTTGTGTAACCCCCCCCCCTCACGGATATATACATCACATCACTACCACTCTTCCACTGTTAAATTAATAAGATAAATGAATAAATACCACATAATAATTAAAAAAATTAAAATGGAAAGATAAAAATAGTTTTAGCAGGAAATGAATCTTGTATTTTATTTCAACTGGTGTACTGATTGTATACAAAAGTCAGTTGTCACTTTACATTATTGTCCTTATTTCAGTAATACTTATATTGACCAAATGTAGACACTTAAAATATTAGATTTAGTATGTGTAGCAGGCCTAATGTGTCGTTAAATATTGAATGCATTATGTCACACACACACAGTGGAAGACGGGACCAGTGTTACTGGGAGACCATGTATACTTAGAGCGAAAAAAGTATGTTTTATTCAAAGTGGAAGGAATAGCAAAATTAAACTGAAAACATTTATTATATTTATATTTTTAAATATAATAACATAATTGTTGTACGTGGTTCGATATCATTAGTTCCCTCTCTGTCAATTTCAACCCAAAATTTTCATAAATTAATATATACACGTTTATCACATATCCATTTTGCCACACACGCATATATATATATATATATATATATATATATATATATATATATAAATGTGTATATATATATATATATATATATATATATATTTATTTATTTATTTATTTATTTAAATGCTGTCTCTCCAGGAGGATCAACCGCGGTAAGAATCAAGGGGCCCAAGTAAGTCATGTGAACGCTCAGACCGCGACCCCTGGTGATAAACAGGTGAGTATGGGCAGACAACTTCTGAAGGCCATCAGGAGGATGAGAGGGCTGCCGGCTCTCATACGAAGGGAGGTAAGAAAGCTGTCTGCCTGTTTCAGAAGACCGAGAGAAGATAAACAACCTCAGGAATATCAAGATTTAATGCATCTGTGGAGGACGTATGGTCAGCCTAACGAAATGAATGTCACTAACCATAATTTGTCTAGTTTTCAGAGCACAACATCTACAGAAATGGCATCATTTGAATGCAGAAGCGATACATCTAATACAAACGCTTTTGATTTCCAGGAGACAACAGTAGAAAACCATTGGTTTACACTGGACACCTCTTTTGCTCCAAGTGAGAACCCATCCATTTGGTCAGCTGAGGAGGATTCGATGTATTTGTGGACACCACACCATGAGCAAAAAGAAGATTGTGCTACTAATCATGATTTGGCAACTTTTCAGGACACAACATCTGCAGAGAATGTCTCGCTTGAACGCAGCAGTGTTACAAATAACACCAAATCACCTTACTTTGAAGACGGGTTTGGTTTGCAGAGCCTTTTTATGGAAAATGACAACACTTCTATCTGCTTAAAAGAGGAAGATTTGCGCTGTCCTCCCAAAGTGTTGCCTTTTAATATTTCTATCCCTGATAATGACGGGAGGCCACTGGGAGAAATCCTTGATGATATGGTCCAAGAGAACCTGGACGCCCTGAGCGTGACGTCATCACTCAGCGACTCAACTATCACCTCTGTCACTGAACTCCTGGACCTGTGTTCTGATGAATTTGATGATCTCAGCGTTCTTGATTACATTGAAGCTGAGAATATTCAAGACCTGCATGAAGGAATCATCGAGAATGTTAACGATATCAGTAAATAAATAGCTCCTAACCTGAAAATGATCTTATTAACCTACAGTATTAGTTTCAGGTTGAGCATTTCTCAATATAAAACCTGTGAACCTTATCACAGTCACAGGATATCATCTCTATCCTCTCTCTATCTGGCTGTCTCTCCCTTTCTTATAGAAACACGATTACACACACGCAGCGGCTTTTGTTCATCCCAAGCTCTTTTCCATCTCTAATCAGATATCAAGAGAAAGCCTTTGCACATATGAACAATAACAATATACCGTGCTCACATATACTCTCTGTGAGAAATTTTAATTTATTTAAAATTTCAATTGTTTTTCAGGTAAATCAGAAAACAGCTTCTATATCATGGTTATCTGTTCCTCAGGGTAAAGGGATCAACTTGTTTGAGATTGCTTTGAATTACTTTAAAAATGATATGCTCACGAACTTTAGATTTCACCATCAGCTACCAACGTGAGACTTTACAGGCATCTTGATCACTTGACTGGTATGCAGATGGCGCCACCTAGTTTTTACTTCGGTTTAAATGCTATTAAATTATCACAATATTACGAAATACCATGCCTCATATTGCAAAGAATGGACGTTAGAACCCTAGAATCCCTTATCATATAATGATATGACGTTTGTTATGTACAAAAAGTTTTCATTTCCCTGTTATGATTGATTACCAGATGGGAGGTTACATCATTAAGCCATTTGCACAAGGGTTTAGTGTTCAACATATAGTGTCCGATGGTAGCTAAAGAATCTTGGCATTCTAGTATCAGAAGCTCCGCACATGTAAAGTGGGTACGTGGATGGTAGTGCCATTGAAAAGGCAGGAAGTAGGTGTCAGTATTCCCACTCAGCACATTATGTGAGTTATGCCAGCGTGTTCTGTCCAAACCTGGCTGACGTAATTTGTGAAAACACCAAGGAAAGGTATAGCTTTACGGCTCCTGTACGGCTACCAAATAAGGACCACCCATCACGTATGGTGACAATGAAAACATATTTTTTAAAAATTATTTATTATATAATTTCCATGATGAATTGTGATGCAATGTATTTAATTTGCATGTATAATCTTTACTATTATACTTATATCTGCATGACCAGTTATTTTTCACTTTATGTGAATGCCCTCTTTGTTCTTGTTTTCATATAGGTATATAAAAAAACTAAAAAAAAGAAAAGAAAAACAAAAATAAATAAGTAAATATCATATTATTTCCATGATGAATATTGATGCAATATACGTAATCTGTATGTATAATCTTCACTATTATACTTATATCTGCAAGCTTAGCCATTCTTCACTCTATGTGAATTTCGTCTTGGTTGTAGTTTTTATATAGGTATTAAAAAATCTAAAAAGAAAAAACAAAACCAAAAAAAAAATATATTATTTCAAAGATGAATGTTGATGCAGTATATGTAATTGGTATTTATAACTTCTCTTTTATATATCTGCATGCTCAGCCATTTTCCACTCTATGTGAGTACCGTTATAGTTGTAGTGTTAATTAGGTATAAAAGGGCGTTAATGAATTAATCTATTTATAAAATCCTGTTTCAGAATATGCATGTATATCTTCAGTACATGAAAAGTCGTGTATTGAAACGCTTTCAGATAGGCCTTCATTATTTATAGTTTCTGAGGGGGCGATTTTTTTTAACACGCCCTAAAAGGTCATGAATAGTGAAATTTACAATATCAGTACTTAAGAAGTCATGATTTATTATTATAAAAGTCCTTACACAGTCATTTTTACAGTGTCTAAATCTATGACAATGTTATTTTAAATTATATGAAACTGTAAATTGGCTGAATGAACACACAAATTACTGTTTGGTTTATTAAAACATAATATCCCTGTTAACAAAATACTCTGTAACATTATCCTGCATATGCTAATGATCTAATAGCCTTTTAATATGCACGGTAACAGATTTTTAAAAATCAAAGTTGTGAAAATAAAAGTCATGAATTATTGTTAAATTTCAAGATAATATAACAATATAATGTGGTGACCATGGTCTAACGGTAATAGTGTCAGTTAGAAGTCCATGAAGATAACCATATGATGTGGTGACCATGGTCTAACGTTGATAGTGTCAGTTAGAAGACCATGCAGATAACCATATGATGTGGTGACCATGGTCTAACGTTATGGTGTCTGATAGACGACCCTGAAGATAACCATATGATGTGGTGACCATGGTCTGACGTCAATATTGAATGTTAGAAGACCATAACAATAACCATATGATGTGGTGACCAAGAAGACCATCATGAAAACAATTTGATGTGGTTACCATGGTCTAAAATTGATAATGCCTTTTAGAAGACCATGAAGATAACCATTTGATGTGGTGACCATGGTCTAACGTTATGGTGTCTGTTAGAAGACCATAAAGATAACCATATGATGTGGTGACCATGGTCTAACGTTATGGTGTCTGTTAGAAGACCATGAAGATAACCATATGATATGGTGACTATGGTTAACATTTATAGTGTCTGTTAGAAAACCATGAAGAAAACCATATGATGTGGTGACCATGGACTAACGTTATGGTGACTGTTAGAAGACCATGAAGATAATTATATGATATGCTGACTATGGTTAACATTTATGGTGTCTGTTAGAAGACCATGAAGATAACCATATGATGTGGTGACCATGGTCTAACGTTATGATGTCTGTTAGAAGACCATGAAGATAACCATATAATGTTTTGACCAAGATCTAACATTATAGTGTCTTTTAGACGACCATGAAGATAACCATATGATGTGGTGGCTATGGTTTTACGTTGATTGTGTCTTTTAGACGACCATGAAGATAACCATATGATGTGGTGGCTATGGTTTTACGTTGATTGTGTCTGTTAGAAGACCATGAAGATAACCATATGATATGGTGACTTTGGTTAACATTTATAGTGTCTGTTAGAAGACCATGAAGATAACCATATGATGTGGTGACCATGGTCTAACGTTATGGTTTCTGTTAGATGACCATGAAGATAGCCATATGATGTGGTGACCATGATCTAACATTATGGTATCTGTTAGACGACCATGAAGATAACCATATGATGTGGTGGCTATGGTCTTACGTTGATTGTGTCTGTTAAAAGACTATGAAGATAACCATATGATATGGTGACTATGGTTAACATTTTAAGTGTCTGTTAGAAGACCATGAAGATAACCATATGATGTGGTGACCATGATCTAACATTATGGTGTCTGTTAGAAGACCATGAGGATAACCATATGATGGTTGACCATGATCTAACATTATGGTGTCTGTTAGAAGACCATGAAGATAACCATATGATGTGGTGACCATGGTCTAACATTATCGTGTCTGTTAAAAGACCATGAAGATAACCATATGATATGGTGACTTTGGTTAACATTTATAGTGTCTGTTAGAAGACCATGAAGATAACCATATGATGTGGTGACCATGGTCTAACATTATGGTGTCTGTTAGAAGACCATGAAGATGACCATATGATGTGGTGACCATGGTCTAACATTGTGGTTTCTGTTAGAAGACAATGACGACAACCATATAATATGGTGACTATGGTTAACATTTATAGTGTCTGTTAGAAGACCATAAATATAACCATATGATGTGGTGACCATGGTCTAACGTTATGGTGTCTGTTAGAAGACCATGAATATAACCATATGATGTGGTGACCATGGTCTGACATTATCGTGTCTGTTAAAAGATCATGAAGATAAACAGATGATATGGTGACCACGGTCTAACGTTTTGGTGTCTGTGAGACGACCATGAGGTTACCATTTGATGTGGTGACCATGCTCCAACTTTGATAGTGTCTGTCAGACGACCATGAAGATCACAATATGATGTGGTGAACAAGGTCTAACTTTGATAGTGTCTGTCAGGCGACCATGAAGATAACCATATTATGTGGTGACCATGGTCCAACGTTATGGTGTCTGTTAGACGACCATGAAGATAAACATATTATGTGGTGACCGTGTTCTAACGTTATGGTGTCTGTTAGACGACAATGAAGATAACCATATGATGTGGTGACCATGGTTTAACGTGATGGTGTCTGTTAGACGACTATGAAGATAACAATATGATTTGGTGACCATGGTCTAACGTTATGGTGTTTGTTAGAAGACCATGAAAATAACCAGATGATGTGGTGATCATGGTCTAACATTGTGGTGTCTGTTAGGAGACCATGAAGATAACCATATGATGTGGTGACCATGGTCTAACGTTATGGTGTCTGTTAGTCGACCATGAAGATAACCATATGATGTGGTGACCAGGTTCTAACGTTATGGTGTTTGTTAGGAGACCATGAAGATAACCATATGATGTGGTGACTATGGTCTAACGTCAATAGTGTCTGTTATAAGACAATGAAGATAACCGTATGGTATGGTGACCGTGGTCTAGCGTTATGGTGTCTGTTAGACGACCATGAAGATAAACATATGATGTGGTGACCATGGTCTAACGTTATGGTGTTTGTTGGAAGACCTTGAAGATAACCAATGATGTGGTGACCATGGTCTAACGTCAATATTGTCTGTTAGACGACCATGAAGATAACCTTATGATGTGGTGACCTTGGTCTAATGTTATGGTGTCTGTTAGAAGATCATGAAGATAACCATTTGATGTGGTGACTATGGTCTAACATTAATAGTGTCTGTAAGAAGACCATGAAGATAACCATTTGATGTGGTGAAGATGGTCTTACATTGATAGTGTCTGTTAGAACACCATGAAGATAATCATTGATGTGGTGACCTTGGTCTAACATTGATAGTGTCGGTCAGACGACCATAAAGATAACCATATGATGTGGTTACCATGGTCTAATGTTTTGGTGACTGTTAGAAGACCATTAAGATTACCATATGATGTGGTGACCATGGTTTTATGTTATGGTGTCTGTCAGACGACCATGAAGAAAACCATATGATGTGGTGACCATGGTCTAACATTGATAGTGTCTGTCAGACGACCATGAAGAAAACAATATGATGTGGTGACCATGGTCTAATGTTCATAGTGTCTGTTAGAAGACCAATAATATAACCATATGATGTGGGGATGATGGTCTTATTTTAATTGTAACCTATTTACCTACATCGGTTTCCTATGAAGAGATGATCAAGTCTGTCAGAATATCAATACAAAACAGGATACACCCTTATTAAACACGCCAAATACTGAGGTATTTGAAGGTCACAAACCCTTATTTCTAGTGTGAGTGGTAAAGGTTTTCCTGTTTTATTCATTTATATTTATTACGTACAAATATGTTTATGTGTCCGCTCCATTGGGGGGGGGGGGGGGGGGGACAAACAGTGGTTGGGCTGTCGTCGTCCATGGTCGTTGTCTTTGTGATTTCTTTTGAAACTAATATCTTTGGAACCACATTGTTTTCTTTTCTTAAATATGATAAACTTATTTTTTCTACCAAGTCCCTGTAAGAGAAAAAAAGTGACC
Organism: Sipunculus nudus; assembly: GCA_026874595.1. NCBI lineage: Eukaryota > Metazoa > Annelida > Sipuncula > Golfingiida > Sipunculidae > Sipunculus > Sipunculus nudus. The sequence goes on from CM049315.1 coordinate 68,558,363, forward strand.
TCGACCTCTTGACCTGGTTCCGCCCCTGTTGCATGAGGTAGATCACGAGGACATATAGCTCTTCTTCCGCTTTCATTATCTCATTTTCTTTCAAATTGATCTCATTCCTGATCTGTTCACTAAAGATGCGTGTATGACATTTACAGGGCTATGTCCATGACTCTATACGTTTACACTTGCGTATTTAATGTAGCTTCTGATTTTATAATGTTCCATATTAATATGTGTATAACTGCTTTATTCCAAAGATTGCAGCACATCTTTGAAGAATAAACCCTAAACATCACTTTACCTCAGAGTGCATTGTACAAATGATGATAAAAAATATATAATAATTTATGATAACTTATGCAAATTTTGGTGATAAAAAGGGGTTATGTATTAATAAGTACTAATTCCACACTATTTACTAATTCTGGGGACCACGGTAAATTTTGTAACCCTTGCGAGCCACCACACTCGCCGTCCTTGTTGGTATACCTCGAAACATAATAAAGTAAATGATTAAAAATACAGATAACATGTGAAAAACAGGACATACAAGTCACAGGATTCTTCAAGGTACACAACAGGTAAGGCACAGGACAGACATGTAACAGGGAAGGTACTGGACAGACAGGTAACATGTGAGGTACAGGACATAGAGGTAACATGTGAGGAACAAGACATACAGGTAACATGTGAGGTACAGGACATACAGGTAACATGTGAGTTACAGGGCATACAGGTAACATGTGAGGTACAGGACATACAGGTAACATGTGAGGTACAGGACATACAGGTAACATGTGAGGTACAGGACATACAGGTAACATGTGAGATACTGGACATACTGGTAACATGTGAGGTACAGGACATACAGGTAACATGTGAGGAACAGGACATACAGGTAACATGTGAGGTACAGGACATACAGGTAACATGTGAGGAACAGGACATACAGGTAACATGTGAGGTACAGGACATACAGGTAACATGTGAGGTACAGGACATACAGGTAACATGTGTGGTACAGGACATACAGGTAACATGTGAGGAACAGGACATACAGGTAACATGTGGGGTACAGGACATTCAGGTAACATGTAAGGGACAGGACATACAGGTAACATGTGTGGTACAGGACAAACAGGTAACATGTGTGGTACAGGACGTACAGGTAACATGTGTGGTACAGGACATACAGGTAACATGTGAAGAACAGGACATACAGGTAACATGTGAGAAACAGGACATACAGGTAACATGTGAGGTACAGGACATACAGGTAACATGTGAGGTACAGGACATACAGGTAACATGTGAGGCGCAAGACAGACAGGAAACAGGTAGGGTACAGGACATACAGGTAACATGTGAGGTACAGAACATACAGGTAACATGTGAGTTACAGGGCATACAGGTAACATGTGAGGTACAGGACATACAGGTAACATGTGAGGTACAGGACATACAGGTAACATGTGAGGTACAGGACATACAGGTAACATGTGTGGTACAGGACATACAGGTAACATGTGTGATACAGGACATACAGGTAACATGTGAGGTACAGGACATACAGGTAACATGTGAGGAACAGGACATACAGGTAACATGTGAGGTACAGGACATACAGGTAACATGTGAGGAAAAGGACATACAAGTAACATGTGAGGTACAGGACATACAGGTAACATGTGAGGTACAGGACATACAGGTAACATGTGTGGTACAGGACATACAGGTAACATGTGAGGAACAGGACATACAGGTAACATGTGGGGTACAGGACATTCAGGTAACATGTGAGGTACAGGACATACAGATAACATGTGTGGTACAGGACATAAAGGTAACATGTGTGGCACAGGACGTACAGGTAACATGTGTGGTACAGGACATACAGGTAACATGTGAAGAACAGAACATACAGGAAACATGTGAGAAACAGGACATACAGGTAACATGTGAGGTACAGGACATACAGGTAACATGTGAGGTACAGGACATACAGGTAACATGTGAGGCGCAAGACAGACAGGAAACAGGTAGGGTACAGGACATTCAGGTAACATGTGAGGTACAGAACATACAGGTAACATGTGAGTTACAGGACATACAGGTAACATGTGAGGTACAGGACATACAGGTAACATGTGATGTACAGGACATACAGGTAACATGTGAGGTACAGGACATACAGGTAACATGTGAGGTACAGGACATACAGGTAACATGTGAGGTACAGGACATACAGGTAATATGTGAGGTACAGGACATACAGGTAACATGTGTGGTACAGGACATACAGGTAACAAGTGAGTAATAGGACATACAGGTAACATTTGAGGTACAGGACATACAGGTAACATGTGAGGTACAGGACATACAGGTAACATGTGAGTTACAGGACATACAGGTAACATGTGTGGTACAGGACATACAGGTAACATGTGGGGTACAGGACATTCAGGTAACATGTGAGGTACAGGACATACAGGTAACATGTGTGGTACAGGACATACAGGTAACATGAGTGGTACAGGACGTACAGGTAACATGTGTGGTACAGGACATACAGGTAACATGTGAAGAACAGGACATACAGGTAACATGTGAGAAACAGGACATACAGGTAATATGTGAGGTACAGGACATACAGGTAACATTTGAGGTACAGGACATGCAGGTAACATGTGAGGTACAGGACATAGCTGTGAGGTACAGGACATACAGATAACATGTGAGGTACAGGACATACAAGTAACATGTGAGGTACAGGACATACAGGTAACATGTGAGGTACAGGACATACAGGTAACATGTGAGGTACAGGACATACAGGTAACATTTGAGGTACAGGACATGCAGGTAACATGTGAGGTACAGGATATAGCTGTGAGGTACAGGACATAGAGGTAACATGTGAGGTACAGGACATACAGTTAACATGTGAGGTACAGGACATACAAGTAACATGTGAGGTACAGGACATAGCTGTGAGGTACAGGACATGCAGGTAACATGTGAGGTACAGGACATACAGGTAACGTAACATGTGAGGTACAGGACATACAGGTAACATGTGAGGTACAGGACATACAGGTAACATGTGAGGTACAGGACATGCAGGTAACATGTGAGGTACAGGACATACAGGTAACATGTGAGGTACATGACATGCAGGTTACATGTGAGGTACAGGACATACAGCTAACATGTGAGGTACAGGGCAAACAGGTAACATGTGAGGTACAGGACATACAGGTAACATGTGTTGTACAGGACATACAGGTACCATGTGAGATACAGGACAAACAGGTAACATGTGAGGTACAGGGCATACAGGTAACATGTGAGTTACAAGACATACAGGTAACATGTGAGGTACAGGATATCCAGGTAACATGTGAGGTACAGGACATACAGGTAACATGTGAGGTACAGGACATGCAGGTAACATGTGAGGAACAGGACATACAGGTAACATGTGAGGTACAGGACATACAGGTAACATGTGAGGCGCAAGACAGACAGGAAACAGGTAGGGTACAGGACATACAGGTAACATGTGAGGTACAGAACATACAGGTAACATGTGAGTTACAGGGCATACAGGTAACATGTGAGGTACAGGACATACAGGTAACATGTGAGGTACAGGACATACAGGTAACATGTGAGGTACAGGACATACAGGTAACATGTGTGGTACAGGACATACAGGTAACATGTGTGATACAGGACATACAGGTAACATGTGAGGTACAGGACATACAGGTAACATGTGAGGAACAGGACATACAGGTAACATGTGAGGTACAGGACATACAGGTAACATGTGAGGAAAAGGACATACAAGTAACATGTGAGGTACAGGACATACAGGTAACATGTGAGGTACAGGACATACAGGTAACATGTGTGGTACAGGACATACAGGTAACATGTGAGGAACAGGACATACAGGTAACATGTGGGGTACAGGACATTCAGGTAACATGTGAGGTACAGGACATACAGATAACATGTGTGGTACAGGACATAAAGGTAACATGTGTGGCACAGGACGTACAGGTAACATGTGTGGTACAGGACATACAGGTAACATGTGAAGAACAGAACATACAGGAAACATGTGAGAAACAGGACATACAGGTAACATGTGAGGTACAGGACATACAGGTAACATGTGAGGTACAGGACATACAGGTAACATGTGAGGCGCAAGACAGACAGGAAACAGGTAGGGTACAGGACATTCAGGTAACATGTGAGGTACAGAACATACAGGTAACATGTGAGTTACAGGACATACAGGTAACATGTGAGGTACAGGACATACAGGTAACATGTGATGTACAGGACATACAGGTAACATGTGAGGTACAGGACATACAGGTAACATGTGAGGTACAGGACATACAGGTAACATGTGAGGTACAGGACATACAGGTAATATGTGAGGTACAGGACATACAGGTAACATGTGTGGTACAGGACATACAGGTAACAAGTGAGTAATAGGACATACAGGTAACATTTGAGGTACAGGACATACAGGTAACATGTGAGGTACAGGACATACAGGTAACATGTGAGTTACAGGACATACAGGTAACATGTGTGGTACAGGACATACAGGTAACATGTGGGGTACAGGACATTCAGGTAACATGTGAGGTACAGGACATACAGGTAACATGTGTGGTACAGGACATACAGGTAACATGAGTGGTACAGGACGTACAGGTAACATGTGTGGTACAGGACATACAGGTAACATGTGAAGAACAGGACATACAGGTAACATGTGAGAAACAGGACATACAGGTAATATGTGAGGTACAGGACATACAGGTAACATTTGAGGTACAGGACATGCAGGTAACATGTGAGGTACAGGACATAGCTGTGAGGTACAGGACATACAGATAACATGTGAGGTACAGGACATACAAGTAACATGTGAGGTACAGGACATACAGGTAACATGTGAGGTACAGGACATACAGGTAACATGTGAGGTACAGGACATACAGGTAACATTTGAGGTACAGGACATGCAGGTAACATGTGAGGTACAGGATATAGCTGTGAGGTACAGGACATAGAGGTAACATGTGAGGTACAGGACATACAGTTAACATGTGAGGTACAGGACATACAAGTAACATGTGAGGTACAGGACATAGCTGTGAGGTACAGGACATGCAGGTAACATGTGAGGTACAGGACATACAGGTAACGTAACATGTGAGGTACAGGACATACAGGTAACATGTGAGGTACAGGACATACAGGTAACATGTGAGGTACAGGACATGCAGGTAACATGTGAGGTACAGGACATACAGGTAACATGTGAGGTACATGACATGCAGGTTACATGTGAGGTACAGGACATACAGCTAACATGTGAGGTACAGGGCAAACAGGTAACATGTGAGGTACAGGACATACAGGTAACATGTGTTGTACAGGACATACAGGTACCATGTGAGATACAGGACAAACAGGTAACATGTGAGGTACAGGGCATACAGGTAACATGTGAGTTACAAGACATACAGGTAACATGTGAGGTACAGGATATCCAGGTAACATGTGAGGTACAGGACATACAGGTAACATGTGAGGTACAGGACATGCAGGTAACATGTGAGGAACAGGACATACAGGTAACATGTGAGGTACAGGACATACAGGTAACATGTGAGGCGCAAGACAGACAGGAAACAGGTAGGGTACAGGACATACAGGTAACATGTGAGGTACAGAACATACAGGTAACATGTGAGTTACAGGACATACAGGTAACATGTGAGGTACAGGATATACAGGTAACATGTGAGGTACAGGACATACAGGTAACATGTGAGGTACAGGACATGCAGGTAACATGTGAGGAACAGGACATACAGGTAACATGTGAGTTACAGGACATACAGGTTACATGTGAGGTACAGGACATACATGTAACATGTGAGGTACAGGACATACAGGTAACATGTGAGGGAAAGGACATACATGTAACATGTGAGTTACAGGACATACAGGTAACATGTGAGTTACAGGACATACAGGTAACATACGAGGTAACGGACATACAGGTAACATGTGAGGTACATAACATACAGGTAACATGTGAGGTACAGGACATACAGGTAACATGTGAGGTACAGGACATACAGGTAACATGTGAGGTACAGGACATACAGGTAACATGTGAGGTACAGGACATGCAGGTAACATGTGAGGAACAGGACATACAGGTAACATGTGAGGTACAGGACATACAGGTAACATGTGAGGCGCAAGATAGACAGGAAACAGGTAGGGTACAGGACATACAGGTAACATGTGAGGTACAGGACATTCAGGTAACATATGAGTTACAGGACATACAGGTAACATGTGAGATACAGGACATATAGGTAACATGTGAGGTACAGGACATACAGGTAACATGTGAGGTACAGGACATACAGGTAACATGTGAGGTACAGGACATACAGGTAACATGTGAGGTACAGGACATACAGGTAACATGTGAGGTACAGGACAAACAGGTAACATGTGAGGTACAGGACATACAGGTAACATGTGAGGCGCAAGACAGACAGGAAACAGGTAGGGTACAGGACATAGAGGTAACATGTGAGGTACAGAACATACATGTAGCATGTGGGGAACAGAACAGATAAGTAATAGGTGAGGTACACAACACACAGATAACAGGTATGGTACAAGACCAGCAGGTAACATGTGTTTGGCATTTGTATGAAAGACTAGTGACACAATTTGCAATTGTTTTCGAGTGGCGTCCATCTGTCCGTTTGCTTTGGTTTAAAATCGCTCATATCTCGATCATCCGTGGATGGGTGTATAAGTCTGAAATTTTGCATGTTTATCCGTCTTGGATAGCTTTGTTGTAGACCAGACAGCTTACAAAATGCAAAGAGATATACGAGGGCCCAATTTGATATTATGCAAGCATTTTCTAGTTCAAACAAGTACGATTTGTGTCTCTCAACAAATAACCAGCTGTAATTTCTTATTTTAATAAAACAAAAAAAAAAATGTAAAAAATGGAGAAGTATGTGGACGGTGGTCTTGCACAGCTGATAGAGCTATCCATTGTCTAAAAGCTTACCAAATTTAAAAAAATAAACTATGCAACCATTACTCCGATTTCTGATTAAAGTATAAATTTCAGGCGTAAATTAGCTGCCACAAGTTTTATTGGAAAATGTGTCCGCAGCAGCTGTGAAGAACTCATTGGACAGAATTTCCTTCATAATTTCAATGGTGTTGCGTACATATTTATTTTATATATTAATTTAATACACCAAAAGTCAAAATTTTTAACATTTCGTTGGTTTTATGTCCATTTAACATTAACAAAAAACTTTAACTGGACGTTGGAAAATGTTTAAACAACTTATACTGCATGGTTGTTCAGTGCTTAAACAACTTTAACTAAATGTTGGTAAAATGTTTAAACAACTTAACTGGATGGTGGAAATGTTTGAAAAACTTTAGCTAGATGGTGGTAAAATGTTTAAACAACTGAAACAAGATGATGGTAAAATGTTAACACAACTTAAACTGGATGGTAGTGAAAATTTTAGTTCAGCTGAAAGTCATCTGTGCTATAGCGAACACTCTTTGTCCGTTAACAAGGCAAAATTCGAAACCGCTGGACCTAGAAACTTCAAACTGAATACCTATATAGGTCCATAAAACATCTCCTTGAAATTAAGTCACTGCGACCTATATTCTCTGAGCTATGGGGCTCGTCAGTACCCCCCCCCCCCCCGGTATAATTAAAAATTTGATACAAACGCTCCAGTATCCGCTTAACCAGGGGCGTGTTTAGATGGGGGCGCAATAGGCGCACCCCCCTTAAAATCTGTTCTATTTTTAGGAGGCACCCAATTTCGTTAATTGTCAGGAAACCTTTTGCAAAATAAGCTCACATAGTCGTATTTGTAAGGCCCTGGCCTTAGTTAAAACTTGACTAACTTTAAAAGTATAGGATGACACCTTTAGTGGCTATGATGGATCATACAAAATCCTCATTGGAAGCTGCTCCTCATCTAAAGGACATGTCGTGTTATGCATGGAGCACGACAGTCCTAGTCAATAGATATCCACTTCTATGATTGGTTCAGGTTACGTCAGTGTGTGGTGGTCAATCCCCCCCCCCCCCCCCCGTGGTTTATCTAACTAAAAGCAGGTCCTATGAAAGGTGGGGTCAGCAGGCACAAGGTACCGGAACCGAACGGGAACAAGGGGGCCCAGATCGACCAGGAATTTTCTATAGAGTAGAAAAATATGTTTGGAAATGTAAAAGTCTCATATAGTTTTTTAGTTAGGCGACCTCTCCGAGGGTCCGGGTCGGTAAGGTGTGCACTGAAAACAAAGGATTGACAAATCGACAACTTTAGGGTTGTCAAATGGGTTTACCTAAAACAACGTCCCAGGTTGTCAAAATTTCAATTTGACAACCCTCTACGGTTGTAAAAAGGGTTGTCAAATGTTTGCTGTGACAACCTATGGGTTGTCATGGACCTGTCAGGTTCATCCGTATTCTCTCTCTCTCTCTCTCTCTCTCTCTCTCTCTCTCTCTCTCTATATATATATATATATATATATATATATATGTATGATAATAATAATAATTACAGACATTTTCAAGTAAAACGTATATTTATTAAAACCAAGTGGTCGTGTAACTTGTGATACGTGTATTTGTCTGCAACAGTTTTACGACTGATTATTCCTTACACTGTGTTTCAGTGTTCATATAGAGTAAATGTGTTGCTTTTTTATATCGTCATCCACCTTGGCTTCCATTCTGGCAAGTAGTTTACAACTCCAAGGATTGGTTGACATGTCCTATATAAGGCGAAAGGAATGCACATCATGTTTGCCATTTGTAAAAGCATGTGTACGAAGTTTTTAATCTATACTGAGGGACCTATATTTAAGGACCTGTACCGGCCAGGAATTTCCAATAGGACCCAATGAAATGTTTGAAATATAAAAGTCTTATTTAGTTTTATTTTAGCCTAGGAATTCCCAATAAGGCACAAGATGCTTAAGTCACGTGTTTTACGAAAAGTAAATTTAAGAGTTTCTAATAGTGAGTAATCCAAAGGGATCGAGTAATCCCTGGCCCGTCAGGAGTTTCCTACGTAAAGAACACCAGAAAATACTTGAATTGTGAAAATCTCTTTTAGCTTTTATGTCAACTTGCATTTAGTTAGCTGTCATTAGGACGACTCAAACAGGCCCGCCCGGCTCGGGCTTTGTCTTCTATAGAGGGCCCAGTTAAACGCTTATTTGTTAATGCGGAACTTTGTGTTTTCTCTTTGGTTTTAGCTTATAGCTTTTATCGGAAGTGGTCGGAAGGGCCTATGGAACCCGGGGGCCCAGGAGTTCCCAAGGGCACAAGAACAGACTTTACGATGAAGTCTCAAATTTAAGTATCCCCTTTTTTCTTAAGAAGTTCAAACCCGTTGGGTCCAAAGGGCCTTGATGGACCAGAAGTTCTTAGTGCCTATTAGAATGCATTGAAATTGTAATCTTTCGTTCCGGAAGTACATGCCATTTTTCCAATTTATTCATTTACGCTGTTTTAAGTTTAGATCAGGTAGGCAGATAAATGTAGGTTAGATGCTTTTGTTGAGTGTTCATGAATATAATCATTCAAAACACCAAATTTAATTATTTATTCACGTTGAATATAAAACATGCGTGGGTGCATGGAGGTTCGCTTTTATTTTGTTTATAAATACCGTGCTCTGTATATTGTATATAGATCCCATGCTGTATATATTGTCAATTATCATCTTACCACGAACCGATATAGCTTTCTATTATTGTGAAAACCAAATATGGATGCGTTTGAGATGCAAATATTAATGATTCAAATTCATTCCGGCAAATGTAGGTCTGGTCTTATTTATTACTAAACACTTTTATTATACATGGTGAATGTCCCCAGAAAGTAAACATCCTTCAATCTGTTTGATGGAATATGTTGCAAGCAGATATATAAAAACTGTGAGCTACTGTATATAAAAAAGAAAAAGGTAATCACTGAATCACAGTAGTCATCCTGTCACTTCCACTGCCTATCTTACTTCTGTCAAAGTATGTAACAGTCTGACGCATTTGCACTCGCCATGGCTACAGCGGCACTATTTTAACCCCTTATTATGTTCCTGTAAATGTTTTTTATTCTTCCAGGTTTCAATTGGTTTTGTTGTTATTGTGATCTTATTGTTGTTGATAGTACACATAGCATGAGAGACACAGATTGTTGTGTGCGTAACCTTTTGTAAGTTGCTTGCCTTGAGGTTATAGGGATGCCTTCTAAGACCTGCATTTATGACTTATTTTTGTTTAGCACGGTGGATATAGTATATATATGAGGATATACGTGACATTAAATGTAGAAAAATCATGCATCCCTCTATTACAGACAATAAACAGAATTTAAACAGGATTTAAACAGAATAAAGAGTTTATCACTTGGCAAACATTCGGTCACAGGAAGCTTACCTATTTTTTGCGCCTGTGTACAGCTTAAATATATGTATTGATTGAAAAGAATAAAAGTCCAAAAATGTTCTCAATATAAATAATGTCATGTATGGTGGACCAGAATCCGGGGGGGGGGGGCATATAGACCCCCCACCCCCCACCACCAAGTCCTTTTATCTGTGGACTGGGGATAAAAGTTATATTTCAACTGTATACATTTTATAAAATAATATATATATATATATTTAATTATATGTAATAAAAAATGATTCAATTGAACAAATGTGTAAAATACTTGTATGTCAACAGTTAATCAAAAAACCAACTAATGATCATGGTAATAGTACAAATCATTTATTCACAAACTGCTCACATGCTTCTGTTTCAACATTAGGAAACGCATGGTCAGGTCACAAAATATTATTTGCAACAATTTCTGGCTAATCAATACAAACCAATCATATGAACCAACCATGGCCTATATTACTTCTTCCCCTCACACTTTGTCTCCATTTGATATTATTTTAGATTTTTACCATCAAGGTCAACTTCAGCTGAGCACAGTGACCCGCTGGTCCCTTGTTCATTTTCAGTATCTCAAAATATCTGATACAAGAAAATCTGCCCATCCCCTTTTCATCGATTAAAATTAATCCCACCTAAAAAGTCATCAAAAATTCACTGTTATTTAAAATGTGAATGTTCTTTTTTTCTGCCTCGTTAAAGTCTACATGATCCCACGCAACTGAATTATAATGCAATTGTGGCACTATAACAATATAGCAAATAAATCTCTTTTTGACATTTAATTGTGTCAAATTTCAGAAAATATTTTCAATTCCTAATTGTGCTAAATGGGTAATCCAAATATCACAATCTATTTGTGAAATTGACATTATATGCATGTTGACAAGTTAAGCAAAACAGTTTACATTAAAATTTACCTGAGTTGAGCTGTATTACTCCTATTATAACTATTATTATTATTATTATTATTATTATTATTATTATTATTATTATTATTATCTTTATTTATATAGCGCAAATGGACTTTAAATTTTCTGTGCGCTCACATATAAAAACAAAAATAAAATTTGAGGTACTATTAAACACACTTAATATACATTCATAGTTTGTTACAGCATTCAATATTACATTGTTTAAAAAAATTGAAATGTGTATGTTAAATCAATAATAACAGTTTCAGTAAAAGCAGCTGAACACCTAAATTACAGTTTTTTTTCTAAAATAAAGTTTGTGAAATTGGTTCTCGGCTAGCCAATGGTAACTCATTCCATGTCAGATGGGGGATTTTACGGAGCCACAGGGTTGACATATAGAACAAAGATTATGGAAGTATTGTAATACAGTGGTAGAGTGCAGCATTTTCTGTAAAGTTGTCAAAATCGTAAATGTGATTCTCTGCCTCACAGGGAGCGCGTGCAGATCTCTTCGGGAGCCTTGCTGCATTGTTCTGGGTCAACTCCAGTTTGTGGAAAGGCTTCCCGGAGGCTCCCAAGAGGCATTATGATAGTCAAGGCGGGACGGGATTAGCAGTAATTGCCTTTGGGTATGCCTCCGTTGTCAAGTTATGTTTGACCTTAAAGTTACGCCCGATGTTATAGTACATACTACGTGTTACAACCTTCACTTGGTCATCCAAAGTGGCTCCAGGATTCTTGCGCGGGTCCCAATGGTTCTCTTCTTTGGACCTCCAGAGTTGTACTCCTTTTGTTAAATAACTGTACCTGTTCGAGTACACCCGTATGCCATTCGGGCTCTGTAGAGCTCCAGCAACTGCCCAAAGGGCCATGGAGTTTTGTGCCTGGTTTTGCAGAAGTTGCCACTACTTTGATTGATCTAATGGCGAAGGGGACGGGGTTACATTTGGGGAAACAAAAGAACGTGCATTCCACTAGCTTTTATATTGTCCCACTTTAACTCAACATACTTATTTGTTTTTAATACAGACGCTTCTCACACTAGTTTTGGTGCTGTATTATATCAGGTGCAAGAAGGGGAGAAAGGTGTCGTCGCTTATGTCAGCTTGCCACCAAAGCCCTCGCACCAAAGATATGGTGTCACACAGCGATAACTTTCTTCCATTATCTGCTAAATAGACGGTTTGTGGTAAGAACTGATCATAATAGCCTTGCCTGGTTCAAAGCGCCTCCAGGACAACGTGCCCTCTGGCTGTAAAACCAAAATCGGTTCTTCATTGTATTAGAGCATAGAGCTGGTAAGCGACACGGCAATGTGGATAAATTAAGTCGGCAAATTACATCCGGTGATGATCAGTGCGATTGGTACCAGGCATGAAGGAATCTCCAATAAGTATAAAATGGCTATTCGTCTCAAAGCCCTGTCGTTTCACAGATCGGGTTCGGCTCTCGATTGGCATGGCTGGGTCTTCACTGCTGGGATCGGTGAAGGGAATGTAGGTTGCTTCTGCCTTTGTGGCTGTTGGTGCTGTGGCTTTCCTGTAAAGTCGCCGGTGCGGGTTAAACATCAGCGGTCTCTCGCGGCTTTCTGCTTGGCTTGGTGGCATCGCGTCTGTTGGCTCTGCGAAGTATGCTTAAGGAGCGCACATGGCTGGATCTTTGACCACAGCTACCTGTTACTGCTCGACATGCGAAAATGAACTTATATCAATTGGTACCCTATCGAGGTTGTAAACACTGCTGAAGATTACATGAACAAGGCCCAGGTATGACGAAGGCGATTATGTTGTTCCTCTATTAAATCGAATTGTCACCCAAGTCTCTGCTTTCCCCGCAAATACCGAGTTAAACGGTTCAGACAAATCCTCCCCTCCCCCAATACTCCTGTAGAGAACTTAGAGATATCCAGCTGAAGGGTCCAGAAATCATTGTACTTCATACATGGACAGCGCAAGATAAGTTTCAATCTGGGGAAGCGATCATATTAGAAGGCCAAGCTGTAAGGAACTATTGGACCTGCTGGTCTCAAATTGAGAAGCAGAATGGAGTACTGTAATATCTGTTGGAGGTAACTGCAGATGGAAGTTCCCTGAAACTCTTAGTACAACAACCATTGAAGAAGTATTTAGAGCTTTCCACGACCTGAAAGGTTCAGGTAATCTATGCTATCATTAAACAATGTCAGAGTAAAGCATTTGTATGATTGGATATTGCATGAGGGAAGAAGGCATGTATGGCCAAGCGTGCTCCGCTGCAAAGTTTTCACCAATGGATCGAATACCCCTCGATATATATATATATATATATATATATATATATACATATATATATATTATTTAGTTATAAATATATAATTGCTCTTGTGATTTGACCTTTCATTTACTTTTTCAAGAATAAAAAAAAAATATATGTACGATTTCTTACTCCAGTCTTAAAGTAAGACCAAATTCCGTTCAGAAATAATTGTCATAATAATATTGACGGTATTATCTGGAACGGAGGAAACCAGAGATGTTGGCGTTCGGTAGTCTGCAGGGGTAGAGGAAACAGTAGGACCCGGAGAAAACCACCAATCTTGGACGGGCTACTGCACTGCTACTTTTTTATTTGGACTGAGATAGTTGAGACTGGGAGAATGTAGGCACATTCACTACGAATACGAGAGAGGAGAATAAAGGAACGTATACTAATACCATCAGGTAGTAATTAGAAGAACATGTACTACTAATACAAGAGATAAAAAAAGAGGAACGTATAATACTAATACAAGAGATGAAAAAAGAGGAACGTATACTACTAACAGGAGAGAGGAGAAAAGAGGAACGTATACTACTAATAGAAAAGAGGAGAAAAGAGGAAGGAATACTACTTATACGAAAGAGGAAAACAGGGGAACGTATACTACTAATATGAGAGAGGGGAATAGAACGTATACTACTAATACGATACTGCCGAATTTGGAAGGTGTACTAATAATACGAGAGAGGAGAATACAGAAACGTGTACTACCAATACGATAGAGGAGAAAAGAGGAAGCTGTACTACTGATACGAGATAGGGTAATAGAGAAACATGCACTACTACAGCGAGAGGGGAGAACAGAGGAACGTGCTATACCGATACGAGAGAGGAGAACAGAGGAAGGTGCACTACTGATACGAGAGAAGGGAATAGAGGAACGTTTACTACTAATACGTGAGAGGAGGAGAGAGGGAGTTTTACTGCCAATACGAGAGAGGAGAATAGAGAAACATGTACTGTTAATAAGAGACAGGAGAATAGTGGAAGGTATAATGCTGCTACAACAGAGGAGAATATCGGAACGTATACTAATAACCTCACGGGGAAAATAGGCTAACATGCACCACTAATACGATACAGGATAATAGAGGAACGTGTACTTCTAATACATGAGAAGAGAATAGAGGAACGTGTACTAGTAATAAATGAGAAGAGAATAGAAGAACGTGTACAACTAACAAGAGAAAGGATAATAGGGGAACATGTGCTGCTACTACCAGCGAGGAGAACAAGGTAACGTGTACTACTGACAGAACAGAGGAGAAAAGAGGAAGTGTACTACTAATACGAGAGAGGAAAACAGAGGAACATACACTACTAAAATTTTAGAGGAGATTAAAGGAACATGCACTACAAATACGAGAGAGGAAAACAGACTAACATGCACTACTAATACGATAGAGAAGACATGCACTTTTAAAATGAGAGAGATGAATTGAAAGAAAAGTCCACTACTTAAACGAGGAGAGAATAGAGGAATGTGTACTAGTAATACGAGAAAAAAGGATGGAAAACTCTTACCAAGACGAGGCGGAGGAACAGAGAAATTATTACCTACATTTGGAATTAAGACAAAGGAACTTGTTCTTGTATGTGAGAGAAGATCGAGGAATGTGTACAGGCAAAAAGAAAAGAATAAAAGAATTTGTTCTGGAGGGGAAGGGGTGCATGTATTTCCTCAGACACGGGAGGAGAATAGAGGAAGACATACTTAAAAAGGGGAAGAGGGGACAGAGGAATTTGAACTGAGAAGTCGCGGAGATAGAGTTTTTATAAAGGAAGACGGGGAACAAAAGGACTTGTACTGACTTGTACCGAGGAATAAAATTAATAATAAATATTTAGACGCGGAGGGAGAAAAGAAAAATATGGACTGAGTGAGAGAGGAGGGAGGGAATAGAAGAATTATGAAAGAAAAGATTTAATTCCATCATCATCCGGCAGAGAGTTTTCGTTATAGGCCAACTAGCTTAGTGACATTTAAACATTTTATTGAACAAGTATTTTCATCTTGAGAAATGGTAACTGTCATATATATTGACTCTCTTTATATACGGTCATTGTATTTAATTATTTAAAACTTTACAAAATTCTGTTATATCCAAAATCGGTGAATCCTCATGCAGTAATGTGTTCTTCATTTCGAGAATATTTTCTTAATGTGGTACAGCAGTCGTCTGAGACCTGGAAGAAAAGAATACATATTGTCTTTTAAGATTTTTATGTCAAGCGATGCAAATATCACACAGAAAAAGTTCAAATAGAAGAAGAATTATCGAAGGGTTCGATGTGTTTGTCCATGTATCCGTTCTGCTCAGATGCTCAACATTAATCTAAAGCTATTTATTAACTGATAATTTTAAATAATGAAATCAAATAAGAAACACCGACGGGAGGGATGACGTAGATAGCTACCTGATGCGGTTTGAGAGGTTTGCCGAACAATTCGACTAGAGGAGGGAGTCATTGTCGACCCGGTTATTAGCGCTTCTGACAGACAAGGCTTTAGATTGTTATTGTTGGTTGTCTAGTTGTCCGTATTTAGATAATGATGTTGCAAAACAGTTTGTTGACTAGATATGGCAACTCAG
Organism: Sipunculus nudus; assembly: GCA_026874595.1. Lineage (NCBI taxonomy): Eukaryota > Metazoa > Annelida > Sipuncula > Golfingiida > Sipunculidae > Sipunculus > Sipunculus nudus. Next base: position 68,574,735 of record CM049315.1, read on the forward strand.
AAAAGGGTTTTAGAGTCAGGTTTAGAGAATGTAAACCAGAGGAATCAGAGTGTCCAGGTCAGTTTATTGTTAGGCTTCAAGGTTATCTGGATAAATTGGTAGAGTTATCACACACGCATTTGAGGGACTGTGTGCACTGATAGTGAAAGAACAGTTTATTCATTCTTGTCCTAGTGATTTTGTTGTCCACATGCGTCAGGGAGCCCCAGCTACTTTATCAGAGCTGGCTGATTCAGTGGAAACGTTTTAAGTTGCCAGAAACAGACAACTTGCAGGTAGACAATAACCGGTTAAGTCAAATCTAAACCGGTACCAACCGATTGGCCAGACACTGTCGAATACGAAGTTATATTGTAGTGCAGGTAGGTGTGTAGGTCAAAAAGCATCTGACAGTAAATTGAAAGATCAAGGGATCCGTTGCTTTAAATGTGGGAGGATTTGTCATATAACACGGGATTGTAGGTGCTGTAATTGTGGGAGGTTCGGTCATTTAGCGCGAGATTGCAGGACTTTGTCGACGCGGGATGATGAGAGTGATAAGAGCCAAGTAAGCCAGAGAGCTAGTCAGACTGTGATTAACTCGGATGTTACGTCTATTAGCGTAGGGAGGCAGTTTCAGCTGAGACTGCAGAGGTTCATTTAGGAGTTCATTTAGACCGATGTATATATGTAATGCTAGTGCTCGGGTTATTGCACGGTCCGAAGGCCGATTACCAGTAGCCCAGGGTAGAGAAGGCGACAGTGATGTAATTATGAGGAGAGACACCGGGTGCGATGGTGTTATTGTAAGGACTAGTCTTTAAGGTAACGACCAGTTGTTACATTAGAATTTACGTGTCATTGGTTTTGATCAGCACGAGAGTGTACATAGCGTGGCGATGGTAGACCTAGAAACACCGTATTATGTGGGCAAAGTAGAGGCCATTTATGTTCAATTTGATTGTTGGAAATATTGGGGGAGTTCGTCAGCCACATGATACAGACCACCCTTAATGGCATGTCAGTGCTGTTAATACTAGGACTCGGGTTAATCAGTCTAGGCGCACAGATGAGAAAGTTAACGTGAAATCTTGTAGAGCTTAGTTAGAGACAGTATGTACAGCAGTTTGTAGAACCCACTGATACAGTCAAGGATACAGTCAATCATAATTAGTTTTCAATAAAAAATATGTATAGCTCAATAATATGTCAATGATATAGTGATATCGGCTGATATAGGACCAGATCAGCAAGAAGCGGCAGACAGCTTTTTGAGGAATACAATGATGTGTTCACTGATGTCCTAGTACCACTAACTTGGGAGAACATAGATTTCAGTTAACATCCGATGAGCCACTTAAGTGTAAATCGTATTCTGTATCTTATGCTATAAGAGAGTCTCTCAGGAATTATATAGATGACAATGTATGTAAGATTGATAGAGTAGCCAGACGTAGAACCAAGAAGAAGATATGACCGTTTATTGGCTGGTTGGATATTACAAAAATTGGTACAATATGAAAATCAATTCAGGGTTATAAAAACAATGCAGCACTTCCGAAATAGTGTCATGTGATTCTTCAGCAGATGGTTTAAACAGTAGTAACCATGTTACTCTGTATGAATATGCATACACACAACTATGCTTTACTTGATATAATATGATTATCATGTTGTAAATTTGATATTTATTTAGTTGTATGTTGATGCCATTTTATTGTACAATATGTTTGATGATGTTTAAATATGCTGATGATGATGATGCATTGTTATATATGTACTGAAAGTGATCAATAGCAGAACCATTGTATTTATGCACACATGTAAGCCATGTAGTACTGGTAATACAGTATCATCAGATGTATTAATTTATATTTGTAATCTATATTTACTTGATGAGTGTAGAGGGAATAAATTTGTGTTTTTGTTTGGGACTGGAAAAATATCTTTAGGAGATTTTCTTTTTTTTTTTCGCCTCAGACTGTTGAATAAACTCAACCTTCTGAATTCATCATCGGCGATTAAATTTATTTTAAACACAACAAATGACATGAAATACAGACATAGTACATTATTATACAAGACTCCACAAGACAAACAATTGAAGGCCATTCTGACCACAAATTCAAAAATCCAAGATTCAACAATCTAGATCACATGCATCTCTTAATTTACCCCATTTCAAAGTATGTTTAGATATTAAACCTTTTTCATGCGCTAAAAACCTTTCTGTCACCTCTGTCTTGCTTAAAAAACTTCGGAATATCGAAAACAAAGCAGCTGGGTTGTCCTCTCTTTGCATATACAAAACATATTTAAATAACATCAAAATCTGGTTTATCAGCATGTTTTTCGAAGTGACTGGGAGTATACCATACAATATAACATCTAGTGATAGATCTGGCATATTAATATCACTATTTTGCATCCATGAGTGTATTTTAAAATAAAGGTTTTTGGCAACTGTACATTCAAACAGCAAATGAACAATACTTTCATTATAGTTAAAGCAATAGGAACATCTGGGTGTTTCCTTTATTTTCCACTTATACAGATGCTCATTTAGTGGAATGTAATTATTCAATAGTTTGTACTGGAATTCTCTCATATGTGTATCCATTGTTGTTCTATAGATACCTTCGTACACATCTTTCCAATAAATATCAATACTATTTTTCGTGTTCAAGGTATTAAAAAACTTCTGAGCTGTAGGAGGTTTCCATATTTTTTCAATCAATGTGCCATATATTTTCTTTGAATTTAATTTGTCCATGGACTGATGTCCATCAGTTGTTACAATAATATCTGTATCAACCTCTGTTGAGTGAACTTCATAGTTCATAAACATTTTTTCTCAGCGATATGCTATTGCATTCCTCAATGCTGTCCAGTACATATAATCAAGGGGACTTTTCCTAAATACGTCATGTATTTTACATACTCCTTTCTCGTCAACTAAATCCTTAATATAACAAATGCCCAAATTGTGCATTCTATTATTGTACACAGATATTTCATTCTTAGTTATATATTTGTTGTTCCACACAAACTGATAAAGAACATCCTCATATGTTTTTGGTTCCACTGACACATAATTTGCCCAGTCTTCAAAACACCTGATGTAAAAGTTAGGTAAAACATTTGGTAGAATGCTAACATCAAAATTACTTCTAATACATCTTAATCCACCCATATTCCTTAACTTGTAATCCAGTATCTCAGTAGTCTTAGACGACCGATTACAATATAACCGCCTGACCCACATAATTCTCTGTGATTTTATCTTGCTCTCAATGTCCGGGACATTGATTCCCCCATTTTCATATTTCCCTGTAATTGTAGTATATTAACCTTAGGTTTTTTTCCTCTCCAAATAAAGTCACAGAGAAGTCTTTTGAAATGCTTCAACGTATTTTTTGGCGGTATCGTCATATTTGTCACATACAAAACCTTTGGTAGAGCTAATGTACGGGCAGCTTCTGCCCTCCCATATATTGAAAGATTTCGACTTTTCCATATTGACATAGTTGTTGCAAGGTTATTTTCCACACGTGTAAAATTTTCTTTATAAATCAAATCCTGATTATAAGAATAATGAATTCCAAGTATTTTTATGGTTGCTTTTGTGAGGTCTACCCATTTCAGATTATACAAATTTTTGGTCACATGTTTTATAGATCCTATACAAGCAACCTCTGATTTAGTATAATTTATCTTGAGTGAAGAAAAATATTGAAATCTTTCAATTACATGAAGAACATTTTCAAGTGATTTAACATTTTCAACAAATAATGTTGTATCGTCTGCAAACATGCATAGTTTGACCTCTGTGTTTCCAATGTCTATTCCTTTTACATGTTTGTCATTTCTAATCTTGATTGCAAATATTTCTATTACAAGGATAAATAAATATGGAGCCAGCGGATCGCCTTGCCTGGTTCCTCTTTCTAACTGGAAATACCCTGTGGAAAAGCCATTGTTCATAACTGAGCTTTGTACATTAGTGTGTAATATTTTAATCCATCTGATAAAAGCACTATCAAAACCAAAATACTTTAAAGTCTCATATATAAAACCATGATCGACACTGTCGAAAGCAGCCTCTAGGTCTGCTGCAAACATAATTCCAGGTTTATGTTCCAATTCCGTATAATGCAACACATCCCATATTAATCTGATCGGTTCTCCAATATATCTTTCCTTAATGAAAGCATATTGGTCATATTTGATTAATTTTTGTAGATATCTTTCTATTCTTTTGACTAATATTTTACTCAATACTTTTAAATCAACATTCAACAAACTTATTGGTCTCCAACCACTTAAGTGTTTTAAATTTTTACCTGGCTTAGGAATTAATTTTACAAGGGCCTGCTTTTGTGAAGATGTCAAAGATCCATGTTCATAATTTTCATTCAAACAATCTGTTAAGCATTGGCCAAGTTCATTAAATAAAGCCAAATAAAATTCCTTTGTCAATCCATCATTACCTGGAGTTTTATTATTCTTCATTGCATTCAAACAGGAATACACCTCATTTCTTGTAATTATATTCCCACATGATTTTGCTTCAGAGTCACTGAAAGTATTCTCATGTACAGGAAGACATTCAAAATAGCTGTTGAACTCTTGTTCAGTACAAATTACTTTTCTCTGGTATTTATCAATAAAAGAATTCTTAATAAATGACATGACTGCTGCATGGCCAACAATATCTTGTCCGTCTTTTGACAGAGTTCTTATGACACCTTTTTTATGATTATGTTTTTCTAGGTTCAGGAAGTATTTTGTGCCTCTCTTACCATGCTGCAACCACTGTGCCCTAGATCTCACTATAATACCTCTAGTTATCTTATCATAATGTTCTTGTAATTTACGTTTCATAGTTTGATACATCTGCTATGATTCTATCGTGTCTGTACTCTTTATGTTTTGTTCCATCTTATTAACCTCTGTTTCTAATATATTACCACTTTCTTTAAACTTTCTAACTTTATCTTTACTGTACCTTATAGTGTGCTCTCTTATTTTGTATTTCAAGTACTCCCATTTACATCTTGCTGTTTTACTTTTAACTTCATTTTTCCATTCAGCAATTTTATATATTCTTTGTCATTAATTAAATCATTATTAATACACCAGTGTGATGGTCCCCTGCTGATTTGCTTTAATTTATTTACTTTTAACAGGACTGCTGAGTGATCTGTACTTACAGCAGAAATTATCTCACAACATTCAATGAGTAACTGAAGAGAATTTGATATAAAAAAATAATCCAAGCGCCTTTGAATGAAAGGAGTCAGTGACCTCCATGTAAAAGACTGTGTATTTTCATGTTTAACACGCCATATATCACAAATGTCTAAAACTTCCATCACACTTAAAAGTTTGTTGACTGAAGCCTGCTTCACATTTATTTTGCCTCCATCAGCATCAAGTTCAGTAAGCTGTACATTTAAATCTCCACCCCAAATAAGATCAATATTTTAATTCTGAGACATATCCAAAATTTCTTCCAACACTTTTTGATAAAAGGCAACCTGCTTTGCTTCATAATTCGGTGCATAAATATTAACAAGTATACAGTGAAGTCCTTCAATTTCACATTCAATTATAATATATCTTCCATTAGTGTCAATACTCTTATTAATCTCCTTAAATTCAACGCTTTTACCAACAAGTATAGATACTCCACATGATTTGGTGCTCCCATGAGATAGATACATTTTACCTCGCCACTGTTTAGACCATTTATTTTAATCTTGTATTATGCAGTGACATTCTTGTAGGAAACTGATTCCTTGATATGCATTATGTTTTACTGACCAGTTAAGTGTCTGCCTCCTCTTAACATAACTTTTCATTCCTCTCACATTCAAAGAGAGGACCTGAAATTGTATGTTATCTGCCATGTTGCATGTAAAAAGTTAATTCTGTCAAAAGTATGGGGTATTTAAGGTTATCAAAATGAAGTTTATTTTCCCTTGGGTCGCTCAGCAGATCAAAGTACAAGGCCTCAACAATATATATACATGTAAGACATACAACATTGAACATTATAATTGTCGGGTCATTTATATGCCAGACAGAATGTATATTTATTCAGATGTAGGTAATTCTAGAAATGATTCACCATATTTTATTTCCCTGACATCACCTTTCATATCTTTCAAGAAGACTTTACCATTCCACGTCCATGCATCTTTTACCATAGGATTGTTTTTTGCCCTGTTATAGAGTTGATACAACTCTTTACATAAGTCATCAGTCATGACAATTCCTGTACCTTTTAGTTTCCTGCGTTCTCTCATGACTGAACCTTTGACAGCCCTTCTAACAAATTTGACCAGCATGGCCCTAGGTTTACTGTCCCTGGGATGTCTGCCTACCCTATGTGCAACATCAACCTCTGTTGTATCCAGGTCAAACCTCAGTTTTTCTTTAAAAAGCTTTTGCACCAATTCTGTACAGTTTTCTGAACCATTTGTGCTTTGTTCACTCTCAGGTAAACCAAATATTCTGACAGTAGATTTTCTAGAATACTGTTCTAGTTCAATAGCCCTTTTCTTTGCATCAATAGCCTCAGTGGCTGTCTTATAACACTGTTCCTTAAGAGCTGTTATTTTGTCTGAGAGTTTAACTATTTCAGTTTTGATTTCTGCGTTTTCATGTTCTAGAGTAAGTACCTTAGCTTCTAAATGTTCTACTGTTCTTTCATATTTCTCAGTAACTTGTCTGACAATTTTCTTTTCTAGTTCCTCAAGCATTTTCTTTAAGGTTTCCTTGGACACACTTGCCATTTTTTTACACTTTGGTTTGTCTTGTTTATCAGATAAAATGATTTTTTTTACTCTTGGCGGACTATTTGAAGATGCAGAGGAAGAACTGGATATTACTGATCTTTGTCTTTTTGATTTGCCATTCATATCACAATTTAACTTTCATTTCAGAGAAATATCATGTATCAGAAACCCTGTCAATGTAACATTGTTAATACTGCCCGGCAGGGACTGGAGTTCAATGGTACATTGTTCTCAAGACCCTGTGTGGCTCACACAACAACCCGAGACGAGAGACCTGGTGTTATGTTTATGGTCCACTGACCACTGCCAAAACGTTATGTAATCACGGGGGTAATACCCCTAGCCTGTGTTTCCAGTATGAAAGGCCAATGCCAAATACAATACAATTTTTAATATTAAAACTATGAAAAAAATACTTATCTTTCTGCTTCAATTTTTAGATCCTCAAAACAACCGTCAACAAGTGTATATCCCTGCCAAACATGAAATCCGTATACACATTACAACCACACCAAAATTCACATTATTAACAGAGCGACCACAGTGTGTGTGTACTCTTCCATGCACCAGGGCTCTCAGATTTTTCTTAAGGTGGAGCGAGTGAAACAAATGTATTTACCAAGTCAGGTTATGTTAACACACCGTAGTCTAGTAAGTTCAACTTCTTGATACGTATCAGGTATTGGAACTCACTAGACTAAGGTTTGTTATGATTAGCAGACAGAAGATTCTGGAGGTCAAGAAGCTCCTTGGAGTTTAAGCTGGTAATTTCATTAAGATGGTTCCAAAACAATAGTTGTAGAACCTTTTTTGTAATGCCGATATATAAGTGGGGGGCACCGCTGCCTCCCTGGAAAGCCCTTTTCGGCTCTCCATCCCTAACCTGAGAGTGTCCTCCGAGACCTTGACCCGCCTGAGGTCGGTTATACCTATTTCGGTTTCTCTGAAATCTGCGATTCACTCCTGGACATTTCTGAAGTCTAAAATCTACTGGCTGGACTAAAATGCTCGACCTCCCATAAGTTGGTACCTTATGTTTCGTTCTCGTTTAGTTTTGACATTACACCTTGGCCTCCCTTGGGCCTTACATCTTTCTGCTGGCTCCACTCTTGGGCATTGGACTTTTGAAAACTAAACTGATTAACAATTTTGAGCAGGGGCTCACGTCCTGGGGCCTGTTCGCTTTCCCTGGGAAGTATTTCTTAGAAGCAGATACCTCCCCCCCCCCCCCCCCCCCCCAATCCCACACACTCGAGAAAGAGAATGCATTCTGTAGCTGCAGCAAGATGCTGCAGGAATTCTGTAGGCCGGCCTCAGTAAACAAAAGGCAGGTTAACTACTCGGTGACGATTTATGTGCATCAGATTCAGGAGAATATTCCACCTTCCTTTTGTTCAATGGTCTCTGTTTCAATGATCTGCAACATTCGTGCCATTCAAAGAGATCTAGAAATTCCTCCATTCTTATTAGCTTCTAACTCATCAAATCATTAATTAAATTTGGGTCGGGGAGCCCATTAACAACATGCTCATTAAGCTCTCTCTATACATGCAGCGTGTTTTACAGATTAAATATAAATATAAACTTATGTATTTTACATGGATTGTACAAACAGTTATAATAACTAATCGAGGCACCCTCCATGGCTCTGGTGATGGCGTTCGGAAGTCTGAAGAGGTGGAGGAAACCGGAGTACCCGGAGAAAACCACCGCCCTTGGACGGGCAACTACAACCCACTCTCATAGCAACGCCGGGGATCGAACCCGGGTCGCCAGCGGAGAGAGCCAAGCGTTTTACCACTCAGCTGTCCAGGGCTGGGCTCCTTCTTTATAAACGCAAATAAAGCTCGGAGATCTCAGGTGACACCAAATCTGGATTTCTTAATCGAGCAGCTGAAGAAGTCTTGACATAAATGCAAGAGCTCCATCCTGAAGACTGGACATCAAATAGCTAAGTCGCTTCTGGTCCTTCCATCCGAACTGCTGGGCCAAAATTCAAACTGTATTCAAAAGGACTGCCAGTCCTGTATCCCATTAAAAGTGGGTAATAACAGTTTCGGTTCCAGGAAGGCAGGCAGTTACTGAACACTCATCTGTGGTACAGGAGATATAAAAGCAGGTTGAATCATTTCAAACCCTTTCATTCGGCTGACTATCAACAAAAAATATCTCTGGAAGATCCATTCCGATCATCAGGGAACAACTGAATTTCCTACAAAACGGGGGTCCACTGGTACATGTACGATATCTCCTTCCGCTTCTCGGTCCACAAAGCCAGGGTTGTATCCATTCATAAGTTGACTCCCGGGTTGGCTCATTGCTCTCCGACCCTCAACAGTCTCTTCCGAAGAAATAGCACGAATGTTTGTTTCTCCAGCTTCAGTGGGCAACTCGGTACCAATATTATCTTCAGTGTCCACAAATCTTTAGTCTGAGGTTTCACGTTGTTTTCCTTTCTTTCTGATGTAATGGCTGTAGGTGACTGGACAGGCTATGGGGTGGACAGCTACATGTAACAACAGAAAACGTGTAAAACTCTCCTACTTTAAAAAAAAAATTGTCCCACTTCTGACAACATTTGTGGCGGGAACCCCGATTTATGATAAGGCCATACTGTTGTTACATTTTTAGTGGCAATTTAACAGGGTCAAGCGCAAAAATTCCATTCATTCATGTGTATAACACACACTTCACTCAAAGATAAAAAATTCCAGTAGGTTTTAAAGTTCTTCAGAAAGCATCATATTAAATAACTCACTAATGTAAGGAAAATATAGGAGGAATAAGTGAATGCAAACATGGATTGTTGAGCATCCCACAATATCGACTCTCATATGGAGGAAGCTTGCCTTCCTTTGAATGCAGATTTTTCTTAATTATTTTTTACATGACCTTAAGGATTAATCACCCGTATCGTTGAAGACAACGATATAATTTATAGTAATCAAATGATTCGCGTCGAACGAGCAAGGACAAACAATCTTTCCGAATGTAATTAATGCATGAATTCATAAACAGCGCATGATAATGATAATTTTCGTCGTGAATAGCCATTGTTTAAAAATTCTTAAAATGACGCTTGAATGGATATATAACTTGTGTAATAGATATATTTAAATATTTCTTTCTCTAATAAGACATAACCCCCCCCCCCCCCCATCACCGACAGAATACACGACTGCCACCTGGAATTTGTAGTACAATTTTGAGTGAGGAAAACTACAAAGGTAACACAGCGAAATAAGCATAAGTAGGTTAATTGAAATTATTTATTTATTTTCTTCTCCTGGGAATATGGGTTATAGTGATAATCTGTTATATTAATGTAACATATACAAGTAATTTTATTATAATGAATACAGCTTTTTATAATTATATATTTTATAATTATAATTATAGCTTTGCATACAGGAACCGGGGAATATACCTGGTTAAGGGGGGGGGGGGTTCTACTTTGGCTCTTTTTTAACTCCGGCGCATCAAAAAGTCCAGTGGAGCAGGTATGGGTTATGTGCTAGTAAGTAAATAGTCCACCCACATAATTAAAATCATTACCACTATCAACTGAATTAACATTTTGTATTTACTCCATTTACCGTAGCTAATGGTACACAGATATCGACTGAATGTTAACTTTACCCTTTTGTTCATGAACTTTTCCCAACACTCGATATTTGTTTAGATTCGCCAACCTATAACCAGTATGTGAATAAGGTTATGAGATGACCGTTTAAGGGGCAGTGGGTCAGCATAGATGCTGTTTGGGACACAGTCAAGGAATAAAGAATACCTTTAAGGTTTATGTTGATGTGGTTTCTTCTCTCTCTCTCTCTCTCTCTCTCTCTCTTTGGATGGAGACAAAGTGTATTTATTATTTGAGCTAGAGAGTTGTCTGTTGTCTTCGTTTATCTGTCTCTCTCAGGTATTTGATCTCTCTCTCTCTCTCTCTCTCTCTCTCTCTCTCTCTCTCTCTCTCATATATACACACGCACAATACATGCGGTAGAACCATTAAAATGCTATACACCGAGCTTCAGAACCATTATGTGTAAGTATTTTTTATGTCTGCAAACCACACATGTATAACAAACAAAGCAAGTCAAATTCTACATGTTATTACGGTTAAACATTTGATGGGTATATTGTTAAAATGGCGGTAGAACTTGTAAGACTTTTACAACAAATAGTCACAAATATTTACTTCTCCAGAAACCTCGGTTTCTTATGATCACCATCATAAGACAATGAATAACATGAGTATCACTTTCTCTCCATATGCTTTGAATGATTCCATGGGTATGTGCACATTTCCTGAAAGTAGTCTTGATGGCTGAATCCCATAATTCGTTCGGTTTCTCGGCTTCCATTTTTCAGTCTCCTCCGTCTCTGTGTATGTAGAGTTATTGGTGCCCTTGACCAACCGATGGACAAGCCTGGTCCTATTGGACCCCCGTCCTCTGCAGCTCCCTTACTGATGGCGGCTCAGACCACGGCCGCTTGTTATCAGCCTGCTTCTTCACCCGCGTCTTGACACAACGCTTGCCTTTCCAGCTGAGTCAACAGTGTCAAGTCTATAAGCTGTGTCAGATTGTGCCATCCGACAGACGTGTAGATGAACCTTTGTGAACACCTCTGTAAACTCCTGAGTGGAGTTCTGCTGTTCTTACAGATGGTCTGTAGCTATCCGTGTATATGCAGATGTTTGGTAGCTATGCGTGGATATACAGATGGTCTGTAGCTATCCGTGTGTCAGCTCTAAATGAACCTCCTTGTAATCAAGCTCAAGACGTCTGTGCTTCTCTCAGTCTGTGAAGAACTGCTGGTAGAGCGTCCATTTTCTGCCTCACTTTCAAGGGGATATGATAATTTTCCTTGAAACTGAGATATAAACAAAGAGAAACAAATAAAGAATTGTCATAAATTTATATTATGTGAAAATGTATAAATTAATTATGCTTTAATTGTCATTATCATTAAGAAATTGCCACTTCTACTTGTTCCGACTGAACCGTATAAATTAAAACTTGTGGTATCATCATTAAGTTTTAAACGTAGGCTCTTCCCATGGTTCAGAATCCGAAATATGAGCATATTTCTCTGGTATACAAACATTGTGCATTGTTCTATTTAAAAAAGAAATGTTCCTGTATTGAGTTTAACATTCAGTTGTTCAAGTGGCATTAAGTATACAAACCTCGATGTTTCTCCTTTAGGACACGTGTATTTGATGACCATGGGGTTAGGTCGAAGTGACAGTTCTGATCCGTCATCGAACTGAACAGACACTTCCTTGTTTGACCACTGAGTTCCCCAGCCAATACCAGGAACGTATACTTGGCAGAGCATCCTTGCTGACGCTACAGGGAGACTTTGACAGCCGGAAAAAAAGACGACAATGTCTCATCCTTGTTTGGCGCCATTTCAACAGACGACAGCGTCTCATCCGGTGTAGCAGATATACCTGCACTCCCGTCGATTGGCGTACTGCTCCTTGGGCTTTCTCTGGTGGACAAAGGATCTGTTTGGCTAAATCTAAACTTTGGACTGTCCGTGCATGGACGTCTGGATAAAAGGAGAAAAATTATGATGATTAGAGACCGATAAACTTTGTAAAGTAAAAGACTTAATATGTTGCATTTAAAACTTCTGAAAGCAATTAATTAAATATAATTATATAGATCAAACCTATATTTTTAAATCATGAATGACCCATGCACATGACTCAGAACTACCGGCCCACTTCCATCTGTATAAGTGTACATATTAAAGTTACGATATGTATCAAAACACGTCTAATTAGACTCACCTTCCATTGACAGCAGGGAAGCAGGTCACATCTGATCTTGATCCTCCGTGACCGTTCATTGAAGTCACCAGGTAAACGAAGTCTAAACACTTCTGACGAATCTGAAAAAAAAAACAGACATTTTAATTAAGAATTAAAAAAATATATTTTTGTGTGTTTGGAGGTAGCGGCCTCCGTTTTTAATGTTGACTTATATAAGTCTTAAGCTAAGTTTTCAAATCTGCAGATTTCCATTTCGGTTTCGGACTACTTGACAGGGCGGTAGCACTCGCTTCCTGTAATTTTTTTAATTTTATATCCTGGTGTCACCGAGACCCGGTGTCTACCGCACCTGCAGGACCTGTGCGTGTTATCATCCTCATTGTTGGGTCATAACACCGAGAAACCTCCCAAAGACGCACTCGTTTGTGAGTGATAGACGGTTGTGGGGCACAACCTTCCCATTAAACCTGCAAAGTGCTCACCCTGGGTTGGGGTTTACCATGAAAATCTCAACGCTCCTCGGCTGAATTTTGAACTCACAACCTCCCGGCTTTAAGTCGTGCTCTACCCCTGAGCTACAGTAGCCGGTTTAATACACAACTATTTGTATATACTGTGAGTTTTTAATTTGTTTCGTATTTATTTAAATATTTTTATTTTAATATCGTTATAGTTATCTAAATATACCTTAAAATCTTGATACGTGTTTTTTATATGACCAAATACACGGAAATAGATGTGCTATATTAAGATATAAAAAAAATTAATATAATATATTATAATAATTATTTACCTTCAATGCATGTGCGAGGAGTTGCCTGATTTGAGGATCCAAGTTGACAGAGCTTGTTTCATAATCAAGCTTGAAATATCTTCCGTCGCACTGGGCGATGCTCGTAACGTCATGACAACAACGGACCTTGGCTCCGTCATAAAACGCCGCCTCAAAGTCACAGTTGTCGTTCTCTATCAGCATACACTTGGCCTAGTCCGTGTACATGGTCACTTTTGGGGTCTTGGACTTGACCACGTCAACGAATCTGTAATAAATTAACACATATGGTTCACAATCTATAGTATCTAGAGATATTTTATCATTTGTGTTCAAAATTATATGTTTCTTGACGTTTTATAACATGTCATATATTTTATATATCTTTCGACAATGACATCATATGTGAACTTGCTTTAGTAAAGATAATAAAAGATAAAAAATAATAAAATCGAGTTTGATCTAGATATGTTTTAAAATGCGTGACATGGATGTTCTGTACCTATTGTCGAGAGACAAAGAAAATACCCCATGTAGTCCGTGCTGACCTTGCCGCATGCTGGTACTTCTTCCAGTATTTCTGGGGCAGCCTATCATGGCTGTACTCCCTGACGGGGCCTGCTGCAGGGCTGGCTGGACTGTCACTGACTGTCGTGTTGTCACACTGGGGCTGATAGACCTGGATCACGTGACCATTAGGGCTGATCTTCATCACTTCTTTGACGATCTCCAGGTCCTGTTTAGTTCTGAGGATCTCCAAGTACACGCTGCAGTCGTCTGTGATCATCATCTGTTGAGAAAATGGTGTAAAAAGGGAATGTGACCACTTGTATTTTATTCCTACTACATATCTCATTTCTCAGTTAAAGTAGTAAAGTCAAGAACGGTAATATAACAAGATTTCAGATTTCACAGTTTTTTTTTTCTATTAATCCGTTCGATTTGGTTGTCATCGTCTGTAAGTTGTTTGATCGACAAAAGTTAACTTTGCCCAACATATAACTGAAATTTTTCAAAAAGATATCAATACTTGAATTATTTTTAAAATGATAAAATGCTTAGATACAGTGCCTGTGTTTATATCGGTGTATGTATATAATCATCGTTGAGTATAATAAATAACAGTAACTTACCACGACGTTACGTATTTTCTGACGATAAGGCTTCAGACGAAAAGACGTCATAGGAGGAATAGGACAACTGTCCACGTGACCACTGGTGACGTCATCAACTGGGGATGAACGCTCTTCTCCTTGACTGTGACTGTATACCTAAAACATGAAGGTTCGAAGTAAATTTAGGATACCAGAATTTTGACATGTGTCAGATATCGGATGAGTCACTAGGATCTAGCGATTATATATACTCAATTAATATATTAAAATCTATAAACACACTTTCAATTTCTGTCATCAATATATTTAATTTCAGCATTCAAAGAAAATTAAAAATGAAAATGTAATCAGTTTATAGGATAGAAACTGGAGTGTAATATTATTGGCTAAAATTTGTAATCCCGAAAGGTTGAATTAAAAAAGATTAAGTACAACTGTGTTTCCGTTTTATGGCCAAAATAAAATTAAATTTAAAGTCTATATAAACTTAATCAGTGAAAGCCCTTACCATATTTTTTACTTTCATTCTTTATTCCCGATGATTAATGGATTTGACCTTGAGGTATTAAGGTATGACCTTGATATGTTATAGCCTTGTGACAGCTGAAGCAGACACGACCTTTCTGCACTGATCTGATCTCTAATAGAGTACAACTGATCATAATAGACCTTGTGGAAACTTCATTTTATATATTTGTTGAAATTAATAAACGTGTTTCACCTCGTCATATCCTGACCCGCCCGTTCTTGTTTAATTAATCCAGTCACGTGACCACCTTAGTCGCGGAGTGAGTAGTCGAGTACTATATAATTAATATAAATCAGTGCAGACCCGCAGGGCGAGCAAGGGCGGGGGACGTAATTAGTGGGAATAACTGTAGAAGTCGCATGACGATCACTTTAATGGTCATGATAATAATGATATAGTATATAGTATTTAATATTGGTTAAATAATATTTAATTGCAAAAGGGAAGCCCTATAATTATTCATGTCCTCCTGAATATACAAAAAACATTTCATAAATTATTATCTGATATAGATTTTTGATATGATGATATAATTCATACATGTGCATGTATTATTGTAACCTTTGATTAAGAATAGTTGAAATTAAAAAAAAAAAAATATTTCCCTTTAACTTTTATAAACTTTTATTTATTTTTACATGTTTAAAAATATTTTTACATTTAAAACGTACATAAATATATAGACATTCATATATGGGGTTTCTAAATTCAATGAATGTATAGTCTGTTAATATGTCGTCATCTCATTTCTCTTTGGTGATTTATAACGAAACTGAAAGACATTATTCCCCGATATGTATACTCTGTGCTTTGACGGTGACGTGTCATGCATTCAGCTTATACTATTTTGTAAAATAAACAATATTTCATAATATTAAAAAATTTATCAACAGGAAATAATTTTACCAGTTTTGTTTTCTCGCTCCATTTAAGGGTATTTCTACAGAAAACGTCGCATTTCAAGGGTTTTCTTGGTGATTTTTTTTTAAATCTTGATTTTGATATAACAAAACTTAATTTGTAGAAAATATCGTTAGAATTGTAAAATAGTGCAAGTAGTGCACTTTTCAGTTTCCCTTTTTTTTATAAATAGTCCAGGTTAGGGGAAAATATGAACCTTTTTCTCGACGCCGTTACACGCAGTAAAATCTCACTTGCACATTTCAGAAATTGTTTTGACTAGATTTTTTGTGATTTTCGATAAAATTAAAATTAATAGCCTTTGATAAAATCAAAACATAAATTTCAGTTATGAATTTAACAAAAAAAAGTGGGTAAAAAAGAACATATTTTCTTATTTTTAATTAACTTTTGAAAACAAAAATTGTCTCTATACCTATTTTTGCTTCCAGAGGGGTGCATTTGCAGGGATTTACCGGACAAAGTACTTTGGTACATCTACCTTCAGAATTTGAGTCGAAATACCTTGTTAATATTTTGAATGCACAGAAAATAAAATTTAAACATGGTTTTAAATCCTCTTGGTAACGGTGTTGAGCATAGATAAAGGTGTTGAGCATAGGTAACGGAGTCGAGCTTCTGAAGTAAAAATAACCGTAGTGACTACTTGAATACCAGTATTATGTATTAAAACAAGCAAATGCCTGTTTGAATAGAAGAAACGCAAATGTTTAAAATATTTAGCCCAAAATATGTTTCAAATTCAATTTCAATAATTTAGATTCAATACCAAGTTCTTGACACCGTTACCTTGCTCTCGACACCGTTAGTTTTCATGCAGGTAACGGTTTCGAGTGGTAACGGTGCTGAGTTTTTTTTTCATCTATACGTCAAATGCAGGACAAAAATTACCTAAGAGGGCAGCACGAGTTATCACTATATGAACAACAAGAGGAAGCCATTTTCGAAGTGTTATATGTGACGGTTAATTTTTCGCAGGTGTAACGGTGTCGAGTCCAAATAAACATACGGTGATTTTTTTAACCCTTTAATGATTAACAGAGAACACTGATATGGCAGTTACTAAATTTAATTGTGGATTATGTGTACAAAATTTCCTGAACTCTAATAAACGCTGCTCCCTGCATCAGCAAAGTGGTTTCTGTTCACGCGCTGCAAGGTCAAAAGGTCAGTTAACGGTGCCGAGTATATTTTGGGAGACATACTTTTTATATCCAAATTTTTGTATTAAAAACAAAACGGTCAGGAAAAATCAAGCAAAAATATCATCTTAATAAACTTTCACCGCTGTGACAACGTGGAAAACAAAATCTATATAAATGGAACAGTGGTTACAGAAAAACGCTGTTTTGAATTTAAGATCCGAGAGAAAGGGACAACGGAAATTTAAGGGTATAGTAACATTTGCAGCTTTTTTTCAGTATGTATTTCTGCCCCGATTTGAATTATTTTTATCTCATAATAATGGTTATATCTTTAGCAACAATCTGAATGGTTATTCATGTCATTTTTAGCATTTGGTAATTTCTCAGTAACAAATATAGTTTCGGGACATGAAATGCGACATTTTTTGTAGAAATATCCTTGAGTGTAAAATAATCGTGTACATTTCCGAGGGGAACCAGTTAAAGCTGCGTTTCCGGCGCGCGGTATGCGATATGTGGAGTGCGGCTGCAGAACGCGGAATGCGATATAAAATCGCATGGAACATTTACTTGGCGAGCGGTAAAACACTGAGATATGAGCCCGATAATCTCGAATCCCGCTAGGTCGCGCTGCATCTGAAGTCCATGCATATGGTAACCAGAGCCCATTGGCGCTATACCGCGCGCGGGATGCAGATCCAATTTTCTTTTAAAAATTCCATTTTCCCGCGAGCCGGTAAACGCTTCATGATAAAATAACTAGAGGGAAAGAAAAAAATCTTTTTCGCAAACCGCTTACCGGAAACCGCACACCGCGCGCCCGGTAAACGCAGCTTAAGGCCGTTATTAATTTTTTATTCCCTTTTATTCAAATAATCCTGATTTATGTAGGATTTTAAGATAGATTAAGGTGAGGGTAAACCTACTTAAAATTAAATTTTCTGGATGTAGGTTTATTCAAGACAATTTGAAAACCGACCCGCTCTTTTTGTAGTTAGGAGGATACTACAATTTAGATAAAACTATGATTTTTTTAAAACCGTAAAAATTAGTGTATATGGTTAATCAAAGCCCTTCGTGTGAAATTGACATTAATTGATTATATAATAATACTGCATCATAAAATGATGTTTTTAAATATACTAAAATCATTTAAAACAGTTCGTGCTAAGACTTTTTTACCCGAGTGAGTCAAGTCCTAATATTATACAATAGTAATAACATATTATGTCGGAAAATATCCTTCTGGCTGAAACAAATATGTTTAATAAACAACCTACAATGAAAACACAGAAAAGAATGTATTACTGATATTACCATTTTGCCTTTTGACTTCTCCGTCTGATATATATATATTGTTATTTTTTTCTGTGCCTCAGGAATGACCTTCCTTCGCTTAGCGGGCCGTTGAACTACCGTCTGTTCCAGGACCTGGACGCGGTGACGTTGTTCACACTTATTAAACTCTGATGAGCAGTCACGCTCTGGGGGCGCCCCCTGTCCACATGAACCGAGAAACTTGTTAATGCATCATTGTCAGAAACATTATGGGCGAAGATATACTTTATTGTTAAAAATCACGTCAGACAGACTCATAAGGCGTGGGAGCCTGTTATACAAGGGGACGATCTCGGTCGGGGTTGCCGTCAACATCACAATTACAAACCGTTATATACACATTGGTATATGATAAACATTTTTAGCTACTACCGGTCTCGTCACCAAGCCAAGCTCATCCGAATAGGTCACGTAGATAAGCTTGTTTGACGCAGCTTATATTGTGCCAGACAGTCAGTCAGACAGACAGGCAGACAGACAGACAGACAGACAGACAGACAGACAAAGTGCAGGACCGTATCAATGTATGCAGCAGTTTGTTTCGGTTTCCGGTAGGTCTTTGTGGTACCATTATATTAGTCATTATAGCAGTCTTAATAAATCACCACATCTTGGTATAACTGATCAGGCACAACTTATGAGCTGTACGATGATTCTTGGACATTGAACAAAAATGAGGGATAGGTCCATCTCCTGTTGGAAGCACTGTTTATTGAATAAAATGGACAACAAAAATGGTATGTTATCACTGACCTTTTAGATTTCAGATTGTATACCCATATAGGAACAGGAAAAGTTTTAACCTGTTTAAATGTGTAAGGACTTAAGAGCGACATTAGAGAGAATCAATCAGGTTTTAATGATATTTCACATTTTCGCCTTTGAGTCTGAACCTCTGCTTCCGGCCCTATAGTCATCTGGGCTACAACGTTCTTTATTCGTCGGTTGTTTGTCCGTCCGTCCGTCTGTCCTCCAGGTAAGACATAAATCGCAACCGTAGGAACAGAAACTTTAAACTTCACATTCTGATAAGTCCTACGGGAATTTAGAACTAGATCCCTGTGACATATATTCTCTGATCTCTGAGTCACTAGAACACTTATTTTTTAGTTACATTTGTGGGTGGAGCGTGGCGGGGAATTGGTGAGGGTATTACAATTTGTGCCGGCAAGGTTGTTGGGTTCACATCCCGTTCTGAAATCATTCCGATATTAACACTTCTAACCAAAAGCATGCGCTCTTTCTACCAAAGCTCATAAAGTAAATTCTGATACATAGAAGCACATGCTGTGGTTGCCTTTTTGATCGTGAGGGTTAAAAGTTCACGATATTAGCGAAAGGGAAATTATCGCGAAAATAAAACCTTCGCGAAAAAAAAGTTACATCGTCAGTGTCATGTCGAAAGAAAAAAATATAAATGATATCAGATTTTCAAATTATCTGCGAATAATGAAAAGCAATGTATATTCTTCGATATTCACTTTGATTTCTGTACAATTGTTACGATTTTCAGAATGTTATTATATATATAAAGATTATACTCTATGTAGGTTTTTGTTTGTTTGGATCGCAAAAATGGATCCCTTGCGAAACAACGAAAATGTAAAACGAAATTGTTACGTCGGGAATATGAAGCCAAGCACAGTTTATTCCAACCTTTAGAGCTTGGAAGGTCAAACGTCACATGCACAGAGGATGAGCCAATGTGGCAAACTATTTCCACAAACGTAAGCTATATGAATAGTCATTGCCGCTATGCTACTCCAAATGAATTTATATGGGACTGATAGGGCCTACTTGGAGGTTTGACCCAAGTCTTACGGAAAAGTTGCAGTCTGATCGCTGTACAGAGCTGTACAATATTAAAATGTGTCAATAGTTTACATTCACAACGACAGGTGGCGTCTGTGTGTTTAACCATGCAAACATTGTACCGTGACGATTGGTGGGCAGAAAACTCATACAACTATTACCACAATGTGGAATCATGAAAACAGGTTGAATTCATCACATATTTTGAATATTTAGACTTAACTTATATTTCGTATTGGGTTTATTCCCTAGACTGGCCGTTTCCCTTTTCTTCTATACTTCTATCTTATGAGAACCACATACACACACACACACTTATCATCATGATCATCATCATCATCATCACCAATAACATGATATACGAAAGCCAAAATGATAACTGAGACTTTATTTTGCTTTTGAGACTTAAACTTTTATTTTTATTAAGAATTATTAACATACGTTTGTGAGGAAACACAAACACAGTTCATATACACACATGTACGCGCGTCATCGTAGCACACCACACAAACATTGTCTTGCATGTTGTGCTTTTACTTCGTCTTTACCCTGTAGTTGTTTGTAATTATTATCATACATTATAAGCATCTACGGTATTTGAAGAAAGTCGCATAAAGAACATGATAAATATATGTTTCATGTTTTCACCTCATTGTCAAGGCTTGCATCAATGCTACTCTCATATCGAATATAGCGGTGTCAATTCGTGTGTTAATTAATATTACTATGTGGACGAGGCTAAGACTTGGTCAATTCTGAACCTTAGCCCCCGTGCTCTCTGCTCCCACCACGCTGTGCTAGATCTTGGATATTGGTGTACGCCGCCCATATACAGTTACTTATCTCTCTGATCCAGCAGACCACGTCCAGGCGCAGTTGTAACGGTGGACCTGTGGCTCCGGCTGTGGCCGCTTTATGTAGCATCCGTCAGCTTATTGTCAGACCATAGGCTGCACTAACCGACCTGCCAATACATCACGGTCGTGGTGTCCAGACTTGTAAAAACTTGTAACAATGAATGCCTTATGGACTTGTTTTTTTTTTCCTCGGCTCCTTGTTCAAGACGTCTGTGCTGTCCTCAGCTTGTGAAGCACTGCGGGCAGAGTGTCCATCTTCTGTCTCACCTCCAACGGGATATGTTCATTTTCCGTAAACTGTAACAGATAGAAAGAAAAAAAATAAGATGTAACCCCAAATTATATATACAGTGACAAAATAAATATGGTAAAATAAACTGAGACATAGATTCTGGTATTGACATAGTGATTCTTATCAAGCTGTATTTTCTGATTTTAAGGTTTAATCATTTCTATTTTGCCTGTGGAGCTAATCGATTTGAATATGATTATAGTCAATGTAAGTAGCTTCGCTGAGATATGCTAGGTTTTCTATTTAGCTTGCATGTGTAATGACTTTTATAGGTTATATTTTTCCACAATATATAAAGTTATATTTGGGTTAAGGAAATACGTACCTAGCTGAGAATCCGTGTACTTGATGACCATTGGGCTGGGTTGAAGTTTAAGTTCTGAACCGTCAACAAACTGGACAGACACTTCCCTGTTGGACCACTGAGTGCCACAGCCGATACCAGGGACAAATACTTTACACAGGACCGTTGGTTCTACCAGGGACCTATAGTTACTGATTGGTGGTGGTGAAGCAGACGATTGTGAAGGTGGCGCCCCCTGGTTTAGCGGGGATTCCGGAGACGCCGCCATGTTTGTAGGTTCAATGGATGACAAAGATGATCTCGTTGAACAGCTGGTTTGTGGAGATGATTTCTTTGCCAAGTTCGACGACTCTGTCCGAGGAGACGACACGCGTGAAACCGGAGCTGTGTACCTCGGATTTGAAGGAGACTTTCTGAAAGGACGACTGCATAAGTAAAGAGACCAGTTGATTAGTCAGCGCATCTGATTTCACTGAAGTTATGCATATAATAATATTGCCCTAAAATGTTGTTTCATTTGTCATCACTTAAGTCAAAATAATTAACGCATTACAAATCTACATTAAGGGAACAGTATGTATTATATTATCTTTAATTTAACCGGGGGACGTTATTGTTAAAAAAAATAGTCTATTGTATGTGACCTTGACTTTTTGCAAAATGTTATTTGTGAAAATTATCACATTTAATTATTTGAAATAATTGGAAAAAAATAAACGTCGGATAAACCCTCATTTTTTTCTAAGATGAACTGTTTAATTGACTGTAACGATGTAATGTTTTGCCTCACCTTCCGATCACCACAGGGAAGCAGGTGGCATTTGATCTTGATCCTCCGTTCATCCCCATCGTCATCAGGGAGATGAGGTTCAGACATTTCTGACGATACTGGAAAGAAAAATTATAACAAAATGAAAAATAAAAATGAGGAATAGTTTCGAAAATCAAGTCCAGGTTCACTTATTCTTTTAATTTGTAAACGAAAGGTTGGAAGCTGGTTTCAGTCTCCAGTGTGAAAGAACCCCCGTTACTCTGAGTGATGATTGTGACGTCATCGCTGCTTCGGACCTTGGCTCCGTCATAAAACGCCGCCTCAAAGTCACAGTTGTCGTTCTCCATCAGCATACACTTGGCCTGGTCCGTGTACATGGTCACTTTTGGTGTTCTCGACTTGACCAGTTCAACAAATCTGAAAAATCAATCACAAATAAATTAACATTGCAAATGAACCAGAAAACACAAAGAAAAAAAAATAACTGAACGAATTCATAAAAAAAATTGTAAGAAATCAATTTGCTTTAAGGTCCATTAAATAAACTATAATTCAATTCTTTTTTTCTGGGTATTTTGAACATAATCACCTTGCCGCCTGCTGGTACCTCTTCCAGTATTTCTGGGACAGCCTGTCATGGCTGTACTCCCTGACGGAGCCTGCTGCAGGGCTGGCTGGGCTGTCACTGACTGTCGTGTTGTCACACTGGGGCTGATAGATCTGTATCACGTGACCATCAGGGCTGATCTTCATAACATCTATAACTATCTCCAGGTCCTGTTTAGTTCTGAGGATCTCCAAGTACACGCTGCAGTCGTCTGTAATCGTCATCTGTAAAGATAAAAAAAAAACAGTGTGGATAAAGAAATATTAATCAGTATATCTTATTTATCAATCGTCTATAGCTTTCCCAGTTTGGCTAAAGAACAAAATCCAATATTTACGTCTATATTACAAATATTGATATATAACCAGTTTCTTTAAATAGTACAAGGTAACATTACAAAGTTTATCGAGCTCAAATCTGACTCATTTCTGGAGCTCTCGTAATATATATATATATATATATATATATATATATATATATATATATATATATACATATATATACATATATATATATATATATATATATATATATATATCTTTGAAAGGGAATGTTGCATTTACTATGCAATGAAAACAAGAACTTACGACAAGACTCCGAATTTTCTGACGAAAAGGCTCTAGGCGAAAAGACGTGAGAGGGGGAGTCGGACAATTGTCCACGTGACTATATGTGACGTCATTCACCGACGAGGAACAACCTTCTCCCTGGCTGTAACTGGACACCCGAATAAAATATGAAAAAAAAAAAAATAATAATAATAATGCATGGTTTTATGGAATACTTTCGATTTTAACTTGTTTCCGTGTAATCTATGTGCATAAATATGTCATTAGTTAAACCAAATCATACATTTTTACTTAATGTCAGAGAAATGATAAAAATGTAAAATAGGCTTTAAGGAATGAATTCAAATGTGTTTTCAATTAACATGTATGATAATTTTTTTTTAAAATTAACACTTACCATATTTTGAACTCCCATTGTTATGTGTTGTTTCTCAGTCTAATGATTCTGCTAGACCTTCAGATTACGATCAAGTTATATGTAATTATAACGGCTGAGGCGGGTAGTTATATATCCTTAACTGAGCTCTCGTCGAGAACATCTGATGGATTCTGAGGACCGTTCATTTTATTTATTCATATTAAAGTTAAGAAACATGTTTGACCTCGTCCGCCCCGACCCGTTTGATCTTGTTTTCTATCACGTGACCTCTTGGGTTAATCAGTCGGGTGTATCGTTGTAGAGTAAGATATAATTAACAGTAATCAGATCAGTCGCTGCAAGCGAGCAAGGACGGAGCAATCATCCTGAACCTAATTACAGCACCTGATAACGAGAACATAAGCGATAATGATGATTAATGGTACAGCTGTACTATTAACTGCATACTTTTTGTTTTCATAGTCTCTTTTTTTACTCAAATTGCTTTATAAACAATGACTAGAGTAATAAAGATGTTAATGCTGATGCTGATCTGCTTTCATATGCTTCCTACGTCTTGTATTTTTATATGTATAGTCACCAGGGAAAAAAATAAAAATTATTATATTACCCATATATATATATATATATATATATATATATATAAATTATTACTATATTCGTAATATATTTTCACCCTATGAAACTATAACGTTTTATGAATATATATGAATAAAATCTAAAGCCATGTTTATTTTGAAAGTTAAATACAGGTATACGGGGGAGAGTATGGGAGTGTCCCCCTCCTATATTGAGAACATTTTTAAATCTGGAATGTAAAGAGGATATAATGAGGCACCTTTCACAAAAATATGTAGAATTTCAGTGCCTCAGGTACTGTTCTCATATATTAAATGTCTTTGTATAACGTTGTCAAATTTCAGATTTGAGATGGGGGGGGGGGGGGGGGGAGGGGGGTTCATGCGTAGCCGGCTAAAATATCTATATTTCTTCAAAATTTAAATATTAATTGGTCAGTCCAAATATTCAGTCGTTTGTAACATGTTGATATTGGGGAAGGGGGGGGGGGGGGGGCTCTAGATTTGTCACTGCAATGTATAGATTTAATCAAATCAAATTAGCCATGAAGAAACCTTAATAAGAATATATAAATAATTATTTAATAATTTTAATATAATAATAATAATAATAATTTATTTAAAGGAACAAAATATTATAGGTATGTAATAATGATATAATTATATTAATATATAAATTCTTATTTTTGTATTATTTGCAATTATTAACAATGTGGCGCAATTTGAAGGGCTAAAAGATTAATAAATATGAATACTACTTGTCATGCGGGACCAGGCTTTGTTCTTTCTGTGAAGTGATCAGAAGTTCACCCACGCGTGAAATGACCTATCAGACATGAAACAGCTCTGCCGCCCTTGCCTTGGAAAGATACTTAATATGCAGGGGTGCAGTACCCCAAAATGACATACCCACGTTGATGGCATCGCTCACACATACACATGACTATATATAAGGCAGCAGGGGCGGATTCAGGATTTAGGAAAAGGGGGTGGGGGTCCAACCCAGGAGGACTAATGAAAATCCTAAAAAAAAGTCATTAGGTCCGGAAAAGGAAGGGGGGCGCAGGCCGCAAAATTTCGTCTAAAACCCTTGATAAAAGGTTGCCACGGGTGAATAAAGGGGGGGGGGGGGGGTCCGGACCCTTGGACACCCCCCTGGATCCGCTTCCGGGTAGAGAGCCAAACAAGGCGACTTTGTGCCAGTAAGGGTCACTAACATCAAAACAGTCATAACAATTATTTTCTTTGGGTCACAGTGCACCACAAGCACGTTGGCGATTTTTTTCTTATACTTAAATAAGATCACGAAGTAGTATCACTAAAGCTGGTAATATGGACGCCTCACTGTGCAACATACGGAAGCGTAATGTTGCCACCTGGTAATAAATTATTTATCTCCTTCGTACGACATACCATCTCGTACGTACGACATACTATCTCGTACGTACGACATACTATCTCGTACGTACAAAATATTATCTTGTACGGTCGACATAATTAATCTTACCGATCTGTTTTACAGACTGCAGAACAGTCCAACTGATATATGTATAAGTAATATATGTATGTTAAATAATGCGTGTTCTCACCCTAACTTCACAACATCTCTACCTCCTAGCAAACCGTCGGGACACCGTTGAAAAGAATAAAAATACGTATATTTATTTATGTATTTATTTATTTATTTATATATACTATAAATTAAAATGCTATTCGATTTATCATTTGTTTTTTGTGTTAAAGTTTCTGAAATATTTCAAGGAAGTGAAATTTATCAAATTGTTGTCTGCTGGTCATATACATAACTTTAATTTTTAAATAGGTAATTAAATTCTGTCAGCCTTGTATGATGTTATAATGGTGAGCCTGTCATAATATTAATAAGAAAAATAATTGCCTTTGCCAAACTGAAACTACCTTTTGTAGAAGGAAGGGTTCAGACAAGAGGTACAGCTACCTTTTGGAGAAGAAAGGGCCTGATTTTAAGTAACTGAGAATGGAAACAGGTGGGGTGGGTTTCTTATATTCTAAAACTGATCTGTATAAGAACTAGATTATTCACATAAAGCACAGGATCACTCGCCCTACTGTTGACGGCATGATTTCAACTGATGGGATCAAGCACTTCGTTATATGATATATAAATCACGAACCTCTCCTTACGGGCATCTCTGTATTACAGACACCTCTATATTGACACTCAAGGTTTATATTCTTTTGTAATAGTATGTGTATTTTCTCACGTAATTAACTCACTCTGGCTGAATACGAAATTGTTCAGCAAATCCATTTCGACACACGGGCTTAATATCTCCTATTTACCGGTTTTATACCTTTTTATGGTTCTGTGTGTGAGTAAACACACAATACCGCGTGACCAGAGGCAAGATCTTAAGCCGCGTGTCCACTTGTACGTATGCGGATTTTGTGTATGTGTCCATTAGATACGTTTGTAGGTGCGTTTTTTGGTCTTTCACTCTCTTTCATCTCTATCAAATGGCACGTTTCCGTATGCGTTTTCGTACCCGCGGATACATGAACCGGTTGACAAAAAAAGTATCTGTATCCGTATCTGCACCGTACTCCGTACCGCATAAATGGACACAGTCCTTTTTCCCATGTGTGCGATATTAGACGCATCCGGATCCTTTTCCTAATCCGCACCGCATTAGTGGACACGCAGCCTAAGTCTATCACACGCGACAATAATAAAACAAAAAGAAGAAACACGAATGAAGAAACACCCAGAACAACCTTGAATTGTGAAGTTGATTTTTACGGTTTACGGATTTCATATATACTCAATATACCTGGTATGTGAAATGTAAATAAGTCCTTTTTGACTTATTAAACTTATTTTATTTTTTTTTCTATACAATCGGCTCTCTCTCTTCCTCCCTCCCTCCCTCCCTCCTCTCTCTCTCTCTCATTCTCTCTCTCTCTCTATATATATATACGTGTATGTGTGTGAATAGACTGAAAGCCCCGGGATATATGGGTTATTCTACGAAAAAACGACCCATTTCAGCAGGTACAACATCTGAAAAATAACTTATCATAATATTTATTTTATAGAGTTTCACATAGAAATAAGAAATTTAAACTATAAAAAATTAATTTCAGCAGAGAACTTTATTTAATGAAAAGTTATAGTTTTCGCTAATTTAATGTCCTATGTGAATCATCAATTTCAACACCGTTACAGACTTAAAGCAATGCTTGGAAATTATTTTGAAAGATTGAGCTGGACATTTTCATGCCAATTTCATGGTCCCACATAATTAATTTAGAAAAAATAAAAAAGGCTCACCTGTACGATGTATTTTATTATAAAAATATATTTTAACCCTGTAAAATGCACATTTTTAATTTTATGAGTTATGTTTTAATCCTAAAACAAAATACAACCGCAACCCACAGAAGGTATAATACAACAAATAGAAGGAAAATTTAGCAATCTACCTCGGTAAATAAAAAATTCAGGAGATAAAAGCATTTTCTAATATGTTTCAAGTCATTTTTTTCTTGAAATTATGTCTTTTTTCAAAATATAACGGTGTTGAAAAAGGATAACGGTGCTGAATTACAATGTAATCATTGGCAAAATTATTACTTAAAGCAAGCGATATTCTTATAAATTATTTTAAAGTTTAATATTTAAAAATTTATAACACAGTGATCGTAATAAAAACTATGAAAATCCTGAATAACAATGCCAGTTTGTAGAATTTAGATCTTACATCCATCCTGCCACCTTTTTCTTTCAAAATTGTTCATTGACATTTATCACCGTTAAAAGTGAAAAATTAGAGGTATGTAAAGAATTTTGTGTAAGTTTTTAAGGAATGATTTCTATTAAACATGAAGAGTGAAAAAATTTTAGGCCTGTACCATTTTTGATAAAAATAAGAGGATAATCAGTTTTTTATTATGACCTGGGGACAGGTACTTTTTAATGACCTTTGAACCATTAAGTATTGATTTGAAGCATTTTAGGTATTACTTCTCTAAACAAATAAGCTCAAATTAATCAGAAAATATAAGATACTAAAATTAAATCCCGAAAGCACAATGACAGATGATATATATATGTACTATGGCCCTGTGAATGCTAGGGACATGAATTTTCATGAATTGGGTCGTTTTCTGTAGAATGACCCATATTACCAGCGCTGTGTTAGAATGGCTCAACCGGTTGATACTATTAATGTCATTAGTAATACATGTAATGTTTATCAGAGGTCCTTGTTTGACCTTATAAAATATCCCGACATGTGCAAGGGACACAATTGGTTATTGTTACTTGCGGGGGATTTCTATGCTTATATGGTACATTTAAAACGGAAATACAATTTTGAAACGAGACACACATAACGCTCACGCCACCTGGTGTTGGTGATACCACATAACTTCACAAATCAAGATTTTTTAACCTTCTCTTGGTGTTTCTTCTTTCATGGTTCTTCTCTTTTTTTATAATTGTCGCATGTGCGCGACTAAAATATTTCCTCTGGTCACCCGGCCTTCTTATGAAAACACTTAACAGGCACTTAGAGAGGTTCTGTGATATTTTATCTTGTCAAACAAGAACCTCTGATAGACATGTATTACTAATGACATTAATAGTATCCACAGGCTGAGCCATTCTAAAACAGCGCTGGAAATATATCCCAAGACTTTCAGCTTTTCGCACATACATACACACACATATATATTAATAAATACATATATATATATATATATATATATATATATATATATATTTATAGATAGAGAGAGGGTAAAAGAGAGACGATTATGTAGTAGAGAGTTTAAATGAAAAAAAAGGACCTATTTACATTTCATTATACCAGGTATATTAAGTATACATAAAATACAATGTAGTCTGCTTAAATTATTACGGCATCTTTCAATATTTCGCTCTGAAACCGTTTGCTTACTGCTGTATACAAGTAGACAAAAACTTGCCAATGGCGCGATCAATGACGAACAACAAACAGCGCTCACGCCACCCGGTGGCCGTAAAAATCAACTTCACAAATCAAGGTTTTCAAAGATTTCTGTTTCTTCATTTTCTTTCATGTTTCTTCTCCATTTTTTATTGTCGCGTATGATAGACTAAGCTCTTGTTTCTAGCCACGCGGTCTTGTTATAGTAAACATCAAAGGCGCACTGTGTTTACTCACACACAGAATGACGTATAAAATCGGTTACCAGTAGATATTAAGCCCATGTATCGGCATGGATTTCCTGCAGAGTTTCGTATTAAGCCAAAATGAGTTAATAACGTGAACCTTGAGTGTCAATATAAAAGTGTCTGTAATACAGAGATGCCCGTAAGGAGAGGTTCCTTATTCATACATTATGAAACGAAGTGCTTGATCCCAACAGCTGAACATGCCGTTTATAGTAGGGCGAGTGACACTGTGCGTTATGTCATACATCTTGTTCTAATGCAGATCAATTTTGGAATATAGGAAACCTTCCCAACATATATCCATTCTCAATTAACTAAAATATAATATGTCGTACGTGCGAGATAAATAATTTATTTTTCTTTTACCAGGTGGCAGCATTACGCTCCGTAGCAACATACTATAATAATAATAATAATAATAATAATAATTTAAAAAGATAATTTTTTTATCATATTTGATATAGATTAGTAGTGTATAACTTGAATACATATATAGAAAAAGTCTCGAAGAAGAAGAATAAGCACACGCACCAATAAAATACGCAAGAACAATGCTTAATACAAACTTTATTCTTACAAACAACGGAATCTGCAGTACAATCGGCCATTTTATTCAAGACTACAAGCGGATAAAAGGATTACACTCAATAAAAACTGACACGCGATTTGCTTGTTCATTTCGGTTCATCAAGGTCAGTTGTCCATTTCAGGCCACACCTGCTACAATGAAATTAACAAACCATTGTTTTTAACACCCGAAACAAAATGTACTGACAGGTCCCTGGCTCCCTGCGCCACCTACATATCACCACCCGTACTTTTCATTCTCCGCTTGGTGTCGGTAGAGTGGTATTCTTGATTGATGGTGGATTATTACTGTGAATGAGGACATATTTGCCGTAATCTATATTTGTATGCCACAAAAATAAATAATACATGCATGTTTGAATATTGACTATACCCCTGGTATATATACTATTAGTTAATCTGCCGTCACTCGCTGGCAGTATATACCTCAAACATAATAAAGCACGTACGGAAACGTCAAGGCAACACGAACGAATAACAAAACATGTAAAATCGATGCCAAGAAAGTTACACAACCAAAAATAGAAATAACAGCACCCAGGCTTCTTGCTTCTTGAATAAAACAAATACCGCTCTGTCTTCATTCAAATAGAGGTACAGGACCAGGGCCAAGCTGTCGGCATGCTGCTGGCTGGGGTGTTCAGGCCCTTATTACGGAATGGGCGTTATCGCTGCTGCTCTGCTGGTTCGTCTGACTTCTCGTCGTGACCTCGGTGCTGGGTGTTCTGGAGCTAACCTGGGGAGGCGTCTTGGGCCTCTTTGCGCTTGGCTTGCTGTGACATCTACAAATACATTCACAAACTTCGCCTCTATTTCCTCTTAAATATTTGGAAGCCATATATATCTGGAAACAAAATATTTCTTAACTTGTGTAGTTGTTGAGGGAGTCGATGCGGCCCGGCTTGCTGTAGTGTACGTGATCGGCTCGAGCCCCAACTCCACTTTTTGTTCGAAATTCGTTTAGATTGATGTAATTTGAAAACGCGACTTTCACTGTCCAAGTACCCCCAACACGAACACCTTATATGCATGATAACATATAGGGCCTGGAAATACATCCATCAAACCTGTAGGGAAGACAGCAGTTCGTTTGAGCTACAACTCTGGCGGGAAAAAAACGCAACAGACAGGTTCAGGATAAAAAAATAGAGGATAAATGAATATTAAATAAAAAACAAGAATATAAACCCTTACCTTTGTACCTCTATTATCGCCATATATAAATAGCTGTCTCAACAGGAATAACCCCCCCCCCCCCCCCACATGAGCCCCTTCCCCAAATACTCGCCCACAACTTTTATAACACCCCCCTCCATTTTTAGCCCCCTTAAATAATTAACACCCCCTTCAAAATAAATCAAACATCCTACTGGTATTCATTTGAATAAGAAGACAACTGCCAGTAGGATGTGTGAAACTTTTACAGAATGCAATAGCAGATGACCTGGTTCTACGACCTCCTGTGCAGCAGAAATGGCCATTTTCACCAGGTATGGGCCGATACCTTGGACTCACAGGGGCCTAAAATATGCGGTATTGGTTGTGAACTTTTTGTTTATGCTAGAAAAAGTAAGAACTGTCGGGATATACTTTAGAAAGAAATCGGGTCAGGTTGGTTTAAATGTAAAGACCTGTCTCCCGGCCGGCACACGGGCCACGCCCACCCACTGCATGGGGAGACCCCAGGGGCTGGTTTGCCAGTGAAACACCCTATGGACTTTCCATAGGACGACGTCAGCCCGCACAATTTTCATTTCGTCCTCGCTTTCAAGAAACAAAAAAAAGGACAAAAAAGTGATCAATACTGTTAAGAAAATTAAGACATTCAATCATTAAATTTATTTTTTCACTTTCATGTCACTTTATAATTAAGATAAATCCATGGTTGCAATAAATGATGCGATTGAGATAAGGTTAACCTAACTGAAGATAGACACAGCTAAACCCATATGCGTGATAAAAATAAGAGGCAATCTCGTGCCAATACTGGTCCGAATATTTACCACATTCACTGCATTAATGTTGCCAGCCATTTTTGGATTGTAAATTAAATTCGTACTTCTATTTATTTAGTTTCATAATGCATGTGGCCATCTTTCCCTTGAGCTGCACTGGGGCCAGTTTTGTCTCAGCCAGTGGGGTTTACGTTCATCCCCGCTCGTGTGTGTTATTTTGTGTGTTTTTTTTCACGACATAACTCAAACGATAATGAACGGAATCTCATGAGAAATATTAAGGGCATTTCGGGAATGGTCAAATGAAGAATCGACTAGATTTTTTGTGTGGACCCGGTATATTACCCGGATACAATTGTGAAGTTGATTTTTACGGTTTACGGATTTCATATATACTCAATATACCTGGTATGTGAAATGTAAATAAGTCCTTTTTGACTTATTAAACTTATTTTATTTTTTTTTTCTATACAATCGGCTCTCTCTCTCCCTCCCTCCCTCCCTCCTCTCTCTCTCTCTCATTCTCTCTCTCTCTATATATATATATACGTGTATGTGTGTGAATAGACTGAAAGCCCCGGGATATATGGGTTATTCTACGAAAAAACGACCCATTTCAGCAGGTACAACATCTGAAAAATAACTTATCATAATATTTATTTTATAGAGTTTCACATAGAAATAAGAAATTTAAACTATAAAAAATTAATTTCAGCAGAGAACTTTATTTAATGAAAAGTTATAGTTTTCGCTAATTTAATGTCCTATGTGAATCATCAATTTCAACACCGTTACAGACTTAAAGCAATGCTTGGAAATTATTTTGAAAGATTGAGCTGGACATTTTCATGCCAATTTCATGGTCCCACATAATTAATTTAGAAAAAAAAAAAAAGGCTCACCTGTACGATGTATTTTATTATAAAAATATATTTTAACCCTGTAAAATGCACATTTTTAATTTTATGAGTTATGTTTTAATCCTAAAACAAAATACAACCGCAACCCACAGAAGGTATAATACAACAAATAGAAGGAAAATTTAGCAATCTACCTCGGTAAATAAAAAATTCAGGAGATAAAAGCATTTTCTAATATGTTTCAAGTCATTTTTTTCTTGAAATTATGTCTTTTTTCAAAATATAACGGTGTTGAAAAAGGATAACGGTGCTGAATTACAATGTAATCATATTTTATCTTGTCAAACAAGAACCTCTGATAGACATGTATTACTAATGACATTAATAGTATCCACAGGCTGAGCCATTCTAAAACAGCGCTGGAAATATATCCCAAGACTTTCAGCTTTTCGCACACACATACACACACATATATATTAATAAATACATATATATATATATATATATATATATATATTTATAGATAGAGAGAGGGTAAAAGAGAGACGATTATGTAGTAGAGAGTTTAAATGAAAAAAAAGGACGTATTTACATTTCATTATACCAGGTATATTAAGTATACATAAAATACAATGTAGTCTGCTTAAATTATTACGGCATCTTTCAATATTTCGCTCTGAAACCGTTTGCTTACTGCTGTATACAAGTAGACAAAAACTTGCCAATGGCGCGATCAATGACGAACAACAAACAGCGCTCACGCCACCCGGTGGCCGTAAAAATCAACTTCACAAATCAAGGTTTTCAAAGATTTCTGTTTCTTCATTTTCTTTCATGTTTCTTCTCCATTTTTTATTGTCGCGTATGATAGACTAAGCTCTTGTTTCTAGCCACGCGGTCTTGTTATAGTCAACATCAAAGGTGCACTGTGTTTACTCACACACAGAATGACGTATAAAATCGGTTACCAGTAGATATTAAGCCCATGTATCGGCATGGATTTCCTGCAGAGTTTCGTATTCAGCCAAAATGAGTTAATAACGTGAACCTTGAGTGTCAATATAAAAGTGTCTGTAATACAGAGATGCCCGTAAGGAGAGGTTCCTTATTCATACATTATGAAACGAAGTGCTTGATCCCAACAGCTGAACATGCCGTTTATAGTAGGGCGAGTGACACTGTGCGTTATGTCATACATCTTGTTCTAATGCAGATCAATTTTGGAATATAGGAAACCTTCCCAACATATATCCATTCTCAATTAACTAAAATATAATATGTCGTACGTGCGAGATAAATAATTTATTTTTCTTTTACCAGGTGGCAGCATTACGCTCCGTAGCAACATACTATAATAATAATAATAATAATAATAATAATAATTTAAAAAGATAATTTTTTTATCATATTTGATATAGATTAGTAGTGTATAACTTGAATACATATATAGAAAAAGTCTCGAAGAAGAAGAATAAGCACACGCACCAATAAAATACGCAAGAACAATGCTTAATACAAACTTTATTCTTACAAACAACGGAATCTGCAGTACAATCGGCCATTTTATTCAAGACTACAAGCGGATAAAAGGATTACACTCAATAAAAACTGACACGCGATTTGCTTGTTCATTTCGGTTCATCAAGGTCAGTTGTCCATTTCAGGCCACACCTGCTACAATGAAATTAACAAACCATTGTTTTTAACACCCGAAACAAAATGTACTGACAGGTCCCTGGCTCCCTGCGCCACCTACATATCACCACCCGTACTTTTCATTCTCCGCTTGGTGTCGGTAGAGTGGTATTCTTGATTGATGGTGGATTATTACTGTGAATGAGGACATATTTGCCGTAATCTATATTTGTATGCCACAAAAATAAATAATACATGCATGTTTGAATATTGACTATACCCCTGGTATATATACTATTAGTTAATCTGCCGTCACTCGCTGGCAGTATATACCTCAAACATAATAAAGCACGTACGGAAACGTCAAGGCAACACGAACGAATAACAAAACATGTAAAATCGATGCCAAGAAAGTTACACAACCAAAAATAGAAATAACAGCACCCAGGCTTCTTGCTTCTTGAATAAAACAAATACCGCTCTGTCTTCATTCAAATAGAGGTACAGGACCAGGGCCAAGCTGTCGGCATGCTGCTGGCTGGGGTGTTCAGGCCCTTATTACGGAATGGGCGTTATCGCTGCTGCTCTGCTGGTTCGTCTGACTTCTCGTCGTGACCTCGGTGCTGGGTGTTCTGGAGCTAACCTGGGGAGGCGTCTTGGGCCTCTTTGCGCTTGGCTTGCTGTGACATCTACAAATACATTCACAAACGTCGCCTCTATTTCCTCTTAAATATTTGGAAGCCATATATATCTGGAAACAAAATATTTCTTAACTTGTGTAGTTGTTGAGGGAGTCGATGCGGCCCGGCTTGCTGTAGTGTACGTGATCGGCTCGAGCCCCAACTCCACTTTTTGTTCGAAATTCGTTTAGATTGATGTAATTTGAAAACGCGACTTTCACTGTCCAAGTACCCCCAACACGAACACCTTATATGCATGATAACATATAGGGCCTGGAAATACATCCATCAAACCTGTAGGGAAGACAGCAGTTCGTTTGAGCTACAACTCTGGCGGGAAAAAAACGCAACAGACAGGTTCAGGATAAAAAAATAGAGGATAAATGAATATTAAATAAAAAACAAGAATATAAACCCTTACCTTTGTACCTCTATTATCGCCATATATAAACAGCTGTCTCAACAGGAATAACCCCCCCCCCCCCCCACATGAGCCCCTTCCCCAAATACTCGCCCACAACTTTTATAACACCCCCCTCCATTTTTAGCCCCCTTAAATAATTAACACCCCCTTCAAAATAAATCAAACATCCTACTGGTATTCATTTGAATAAGAAGACAACTGCCAGTAGGATGTGTGAAACTTTTACAGAATGCAATAGCAGATGACCTGGTTCTACGACCTCCTGTGCAGCAGAAATGGCCATTTTCACCAGGTATGGGCCGATACCTTGGACTCACAGGGGCCTAAAATATGCGGTATTGGTTGTGAACTTTTTGTTTATGCTAGAAAAAGTAAGAACTGTCGGGATATACTTTAGAAAGAAATCGGGTCAGGTTGGTTTAAATGTAAAGACCTGTCTCCCGGCCGGCACACGGGCCACGCCCACCCACTGCATGGGGAGACCCCAGGGGCTGGTTTGCCAGTGAAACACCCTATGGACTTTCCATAGGACGACGTCAGCCCGCACAATTTTCATTTCGTCCTCGCTTTCAAGAAACAAAAAAAAGGACAAAAAAGTGATCAATACTGTTAAGAAAATTAAGACATTCAATCATTAAATTTATTTTTTCACTTTCATGTCACTTTATAATTAAGATAAATCCATGGTTGCAATAAATGATGCGATTGAGATAAGGTTAACCTAACTGAAGATAGACACAGCTAAACCCATATGCGTGATAAAAATAAGAGGCAATCTCGTGCCAATACTGGTCCGAATATTTACCACATTCACTGCATTAATGTTGCCAGCCATTTTTGGATTGTAAATTAAATTCGTACTTCTATTTATTTAGTTTCATAATGCATGTGGCCATCTTACCCTTGAGCTGCACTGGGGCCAGTTTTGTCTCAGCCAGTGGGGTTTACGTTCATCCCCGCTCGTGTGTGTTATTTTGTGTGTTTTTTTTCACGACATAACTCAAACGATAATGAACGGAATCTCATGAGAAATATTAAGGGCATTTCGGGAATGGTCAAATGAAGAATCGACTAGATTTTTTGTGTGGACCCGGTATATTACCCGGATACAATTGTGAAGTTGATTTTTACGGTTTACGGATTTCATATATACTCAATATACCTGGTATGTGAAATGTAAATAAGTCCTTTTTGACTTATTAAACTTATTTTATTTTTTTTTTCTATACAATCGGCTCTCTCTCTCCCTCCCTCCCTCCCTCCCTCCTCTCTCTCTCTCTCATTCTCTCTCTCTCTATATATATATATACGTGTATGTGTGTGAATAGACTGAAAGCCCCGGGATATATGGGTTATTCTACGAAAAAACGACCCATTTCAGCAGGTACAACATCTGAAAAATAACTTATCATAATATTTATTTTATAGAGTTTCACATAGAAATAAGAAATTTAAACTATAAAAAATTAATTTCAGCAGAGAACTTTATTTAATGAAAAGTTATAGTTTTCGCTAATTTAATGTCCTATGTGAATCATCAATTTCAACACCGTTACAGACTTAAAGCAATGCTTGGAAATTATTTTGAAAGATTGAGCTGGACATTTTCATGCCAATTTCATGGTCCCACATAATTAATTTAGAAAAAATAAAAAAGGCTCACCTGTACGATGTATTTTATTATAAAAATATATTTTAACCCTGTAAAATGCACATTTTTAATTTTATGAGTTATGTTTTAATCCTAAAACAAAATACAACCGCAACCCACAGAAGGTATAATACAACAAATAGAAGGAAAATTTAGCAATCTACCTCGGTAAATAAAAAATTCAGGAGATAAAAGCATTTTCTAATATGTTTCAAGTCATTTTTTTCTTGAAATTATGTCTTTTTTCAAAATATAACGGTGTTGAAAAAGGATAACGGTGCTGAATTACAATGTAATCATATTTTATCTTGTCAAACAAGAACCTCTGATAGACATGTATTACTAATGACATTAATAGTATCCACAGGCTGAGCCATTCTAAAACAGCGCTGGAAATATATCCCAAGACTTTCAGCTTTTCGCACACACATACACACACATATATATTAATAAATACATATATATATATATATATATATATATATATTTATAGATAGAGAGAGGGTAAAAGAGAGACGATTATGTAGTAGAGAGTTTAAATGAAAAAAAAAGGACCTATTTACATTTCATTATACCAGGTATATTAAGTATACATAAAATACAATGTAGTCTGCTTAAATTATTACGGCATCTTTCAATATTTCGCTCTGAAACCGTTTGCTTACTGCTGTATACAAGTAGACAAAAACTTGCCAATGGCGCGATCAATGACGAACAACAAACAGCGCTCACGCCACCCGGTGGCCGTAAAAATCAACTTCACAAATCAAGGTTTTCAAAGATTTCTGTTTCTTCATTTTCTTTCATGTTTCTTCTCCATTTTTTATTGTCGCGTATGATAGACTAAGCTCTTGTTTCTAGCCACGCGGTCTTGTTATAGTAAACATCAAAGGTGCATTGTGTTTACTCACACACAGAATGACGTATAAAATCGGTTACCAGTAGATATTAAGCCCATGTATCGGCATGGATTTCCTGCAGAGTTTCGTATTCAGCCAAAATGAGTTAATAACGTGAACCTTGAGTGTCAATATAAAAGTGTCTGTAATACAGAGATGCCCGTAAGGAGAGGTTCCTTATTCATACATTATGAAACGAAGTGCTTGATCCCAACAGCTGAACATGCCGTTTATAGTAGGGCGAGTGACACTGTGCGTTATGTCATACATCTTGTTCTAATGCAGATCAATTTTGGAATATAGGAAACCTTCCCAACATATATCCATTCTCAATTAACTAAAATATAATATGTCGTACGTGCGAGATAAATAATTTATTTTTCTTTTACCAGGTGGCAGCATTACGCTCCGTAGCAACATACTATAATAATAATAATAATAATAATAATAATAATTTAAAAAGATAATTTTTTTATCATATTTGATATAGATTAGTAGTGTATAACTTGAATACATATATAGAAAAAGTCTCGAAGAAGAAGAATAAGCACACGCACCAATAAAATACGCAAGAACAATGCTTAATACAAACTTTATTCTTACAAACAACGGAATCTGCAGTACAATCGGCCATTTTATTCAAGACTACAAGCGGATAAAAGGATTACACTCAATAAAAACTGACACGCGATTTGCTTGTTCATTTCGGTTCATCAAGGTCAGTTGTCCATTTCAGGCCACACCTGCTACAATGAAATTAACAAACCATTGTTTTTAACACCCGAAACAAAATGTACTGACAGGTCCCTGGCTCCCTGCGCCACCTACATATCACCACCCGTACTTTTCATTCTCCGCTTGGTGTCGGTAGAGTGGTATTCTTGATTGATGGTGGATTATTACTGTGAATGAGGACATATTTGCCGTAATCTATATTTGTATGCCACAAAAATAAATAATACATGCATGTTTGAATATTGACTATACCCCTGGTATATATACTATTAGTTAATCTGCCGTCACTCGCTGGCAGTATATACCTCAAACATAATAAAGCACGTACGGAAACGTCAAGGCAACACGAACGAATAACAAAACATGTAAAATCGATGCCAAGAAAGTTACACAACCAAAAATAGAAATAACAGCACCCAGGCTTCTTGCTTCTTGAATAAAACAAATACCGCTCTGTCTTCATTCAAATAGAGGTACAGGACCAGGGCCAAGCTGTCGGCATGCTGCTGGCTGGGGTGTTCAGGCCCTTATTACGGAATGGGCGTTATCGCTGCTGCTCTGCTGGTTCGTCTGACTTCTCGTCGTGACCTCGGTGCTGGGTGTTCTGGAGCTAACCTGGGGAGGCGTCTTGGGCCTCTTTGCGCTTGGCTTGCTGTGACATCTACAAATACATTCACAAACTTCGCCTCTATTTCCTCTTAAATATTTGGAAGCCATATATATCTGGAAACAAAATATTTCTTAACTTGTGTAGTTGTTGAGGGAGTCGATGCGGCCCGGCTTGCTGTAGTGTACGTGATCGGCTCGAGCCCCAACTCCACTTTTTGTTCGAAATTCGTTTAGATTGATGTAATTTGAAAACGCGACTTTCACTGTCCAAGTACCCCCAACACGAACACCTTATATGCATGATAACATATAGGGCCTGGAAATACATCCATCAAACCTGTAGGGAAGACAGCAGTTCGTTTGAGCTACAACTCTGGCGGGAAAAAAACGCAACAGACAGGTTCAGGATAAAAAAATAGAGGATAAATGAATATTAAATAAAAAACAAGAATATAAACCCTTACCTTTGTACCTCTATTATCGCCATATATAAACAGCTGTCTCAACAGGAATAACCCCCCCCCCCCCCCCCCACATGAGCCCCTTCCCCAAATACTCGCCCACAACTTTTATAACACCCCCCTCCATTTTTAGCCCCCTTAAATAATTAACACCCCCTTCAAAATAAATCAAACATCCTACTGGTATTCATTTGAATAAGAAGACAACTGCCAGTAGGATGTGTGAAACTTTTACAGAATGCAATAGCAGATGACCTGGTTCTACGACCTCCTGTGCAGCAGAAATGGCCATTTTCACCAGGTATGGGCCGATACCTTGGACTCACAGGGGCCTAAAATATGCGGTATTGGTTGTGAACTTTTTGTTTATGCTAGAAAAAGTAAGAACTGTCCGGATATACTTTAGAAAGAAATCGGGTCAGGTTGGTTTAAATGTAAAGACCTGTCTCCCGGCCGGCACACGGGCCACGCCCACCCACTGCATGGGGAGACCCCAGGGGCTGGTTTGCCAGTGAAACACCCTATGGACTTTCCATATGACGACGTCAGCCCGCACAATTTTCATTTCGTCCTCGCTTTCAAGAAACAAAAAAAGGACAAAAAAGTGATCAATACTGTTAAGAAAATTAAGACATTCAATCATTAAATTTATTTTTTCACTTTCATGTCACTTTATAATTAAGATAAATCCATGGTTGCAATAAATGATGCGATTGAGATAAGGTTAACCTAACTGAAGATAGACACAGCTAAACCCATATGCGTGATAAAAATAAGAGGCAATCTCGTGCCAATACTGGTCCGAATATTTACCACATTCACTGCATTAATGTTGCCAGCCATTTTTGGATTGTAAATTAAATTCGTACTTCTATTTATTTAGTTTCATAATGCATGTGGCCATCTTACCCTTGAGCTGCACTGGGGCCAGTTTTGTCTCAGCCAGTGGGGTTTACGTTCATCCCCGCTCGTGTGTGTTATTTTGTGTGTTTTTTTTCACAACATAACTCAAACGATAATGAACGGAATCTCATGAGAAATATTAAGGGCATTTCGGGAATGGTCAAATGAAGAATCGACTAGATTTTTTGTGTGGACCCGGTATATTACCCGGATACAGTATCAAGGTCATAT
The DNA here is from genome assembly GCA_026874595.1 of Sipunculus nudus. Classification (NCBI taxonomy): domain Eukaryota; kingdom Metazoa; phylum Annelida; class Sipuncula; order Golfingiida; family Sipunculidae; genus Sipunculus; species Sipunculus nudus. Next base: position 68,616,123 of record CM049315.1, read on the forward strand.
ATATGATCGAAGAATATTCACAAATGTACAGTCACTTATTCGCGAATTGGTATTCGGGCCGAATAAGATAATTCAAACACAGGTTAAGGAGCATCCCACACAAGGAACCCCCCCCCCCCCGTCCACTTGACGGAGGCTTGCATTCCTTATAATGTAGATTTCAATTTTCTGATTTTTTAACATTTTTAACATTATCTTGAGGATAAATCAACCGGATGTATTGTTGCAGAGTACCATATAATCAATAGTAATCAAATAATTAGCGTCGAGGGAGCAAGGACAGGGCAATCATCCTGAACGTTATTAATGCATGAATTAAAATACAGCGACACGATCATGAATGAGCGTCGGGAAGTCCTGTATCCATTGTTGCCTCCGCAAAGAGGATATTTTTTGTGTGTGATTGATTGATTGATAACCTTTGTTTTTCTCCATGACATCACAGGTAATACAATCAATGGGAAAGATCATGTTGCGAGTTATTTATAAAAAGTAAAATAAGGAAAACCACAGTTAAAAAATTAAATAATAATAATAATAATATTAATAATAATAATAATAATAATAATAACACGTTAGGCTCAGATTAGAGATCACATGAAATCTAATCAATTATCGATTTTACAAAATTATAACTTGTTTATATTAAAAGAGCAGATTCTCTGTTAACATTCATACATGAATATTGGAAATCTATACATCATAATATACCATCCAGTATTCATCAGTCCAAGCTTCTATCAAGTTTTTCCCAAAAAGAAAACTAAGAAATTCGTGGTTTTAGTTGAATAGGAATGCTGATATTTGAACCCCGCAGCTATTAAAAATAACTCCCATAATCGATCCTTTGGATCTTTAGTGTTGTCACAATATAGCAGTGCATGTATAACAGGGAAAAATATACATGGTTCCACACAGAAAACACAGAAAGTTACCACTAGCATCGGCACTCCCGATTGACAGAAGTATTTTTGACATCCATTTAAATCTTAATAACGGTACCCCATTCGCAGCTTCCCACATTACGGAAGCCTGAAACAGTCCGGATTTACATGATTGAAAAATGTATATTCAAAATTTACAAAAGAATGGATTAAGTTACGATTCCTTTTACGTGGTTAGGGTTGCGGCCGCGGTACGGTCGCGGTTAGAGTCGAACATGATATTATGAAGGACCGATTCCTTTTATGCAGTTGGGCTACGTCGGGGTACTTATCCAACTCGTCATCCGCAAATTTTTTTTTCGGATCATGTAGCGATCGATCCGACAAAAAATCTTATTCGTATGGGGTCGGACGAGGAATCTCACTGAATTCAATTTATATACGCCACATATGGGTTTCCCCAGGATTATAACAGTCAGTTAAAGCTCAAATGAAACGATTTGACCGAACACATAATTGGATTAGCAATGTAATATAACCCCTAAACGTTTGATTACTTGTTCAAAATATTCTTTTAATTATGTATATTTTGAGGTTTTGTACTGTCCAGAAGTGACCGTTGCATTCAAATGGCCATTCGGCTGGCCCCGTCGCCTTAATGACCTGTGACGTCAAAGCAGACAAACAGCTCAGTGCCTGGCTGCAGCAGCCCCGGTCACTCACTGTGTAAACACGCGTGTCACGACTGACTGTCTTTGTTCTTGTCCCGAAATAAACATGCGGTTCTTGATACCTTAAGACATACCTGTTCACTTTGCATGGAATACACTAAATACTATATTTTCATCGTTTATTTTTATAAATGTTTGCAATTTCCACAAAAGAGTAACCGTCTATAAGAATGTGCTGTGAAGACAGTTGGAAGATCGTTTAACAACACGGTGTGCGGCTGACATCTATACTATGTACACCCTATAACACTGCGTCACTCAGTCTGCTTTATAAAAACATGACAAGTTCATTTGAGAGGTTTATACATATTGGCTGTTGTTATATTTTTTTAGTATAAGGGACAACTTTCCAAATATGATTCAAAACATAAATACGTTTTCTTCCCCTGATACGTTAGTGAGACTTTTCAGGGCAATTCCGCGTCTCGGTATCACGGGAGGGTATGCGTATGTGTTACTATGTGAGCATGTCATCACATGTAACAGAACGAAATACCCGGAAAAGCGGACAAGATAATACCGGGGGGGGGGGGGGGAGACAAAAGAACACATTATTGTATCCGCCAAAACAGAGTTTTGCGAATACTTTGTTTTCAGTCGGATGCCGCCGCCATCACCGCCGCCGCCGCATAGGTTTCAGGAGAACTCCTCCGTAACCACTGGGCGGCATTGTTTTGAAATTCGGGATTATGATTGGTTTGTAACATGTAAACTGCTGCGCCCTCATTTTTGGTTGACCTCTGACCTTTCCCTTCTGCCCAGCGTCCATTTGTGCATCTGTTATCACACATAAACCCACATATCTCAGGAACCGTTTGACCGATCAGGCTAAAAATTTTGCACAAATGTAGCCCTTGAACACACTAAAAATGGTGGCGCCACCTGCAACCATTTTTGCACAGCGTCCATCTGTTCATCTGCCTTTGGATAAAATCACTCATATCTCTGCATTGGTTGGACTTATCCACCTGAAATTTTGCATTGTGTATACATGCTTGATAGCTTTCTTGATTTTATGACAGGTGGCGCCACCTATATTCACGTTAACGCTGCAGACATCCGAGCTCATATCTCGGGAACCAAAAAGGTGGCATGTGTATAGATCTGACACAGCTCTTTATCATACGCAAAACTGGTGGCGCCTCCAGCAACCATTTTTGCACAGAGTCCGTCTGTTTGTCTGCCGTGGGATAAAATTCATCATATCTCGGCAGTGGTTTGACATATGTACCTAAAATTTGGGAGGTTTATACATCTTGTATAGCTTACTGGATTTTGTGGCAGGTGGCGCCACCTACATTTATGTTTACGCTGCAGCAACCAGGCTTATATCTCAGGACTCGTTTGCTGTATCCATTGAAAAACTGCTGTGAAAAATAAAAAAAAATAAAAATAAACTAGAATACGGGTAGTTGAAAAGCGACTACGTGCATCCGCCGAAATCAGAGTGGGATGGGTGAAGTGAGGCATGGATTAAGTGGCAAGGGGAATAGAGTGAGGTGTGTTGCATATTCACATGGATGTCTGCAGCCGAAATGTGTATGTAGGTTGCGCCACCTACCACAAAATTCAGAAAGCTGTCCAAGTTGTATCCATATGGAAAATTTTAGGCAGTTAAGTGACACCATTATTTGTATATGAGTGATTTTATCCCACAGCAGACAGACAGAAGGACGCTGTGCAAAAATGGTGGCAAGTGGCGCCACCAATCTTGTATACGATTAAGAGCTATGTAAGATCTAAACACCTGCAAAATTTCAGGGGGGTATGTAAAACTGTTCCTAAGATATAATCCTGAATGTCTGTAGCGTGAACACAAATGTAGGTGGTGCCACCTGCCATAAAACTTTAAAATCGTGTAAAATCAAATATTGCGTTAATGACAAGGAAACTAAAGTAATCAAAGGAAGATATACATCTAGTGCTTTATTCGAATGACCAAGAAATTCAGCAAAAAATATGCTTTTGTATGTTAACAAAACTCGCTTTTAAAACTTTACAACCCTGGCACTTGAAACTGTCTCAGAATCTGAAACAATGAACCGCATGACCATTATATATTACTCGCTGAGCCATCACGGCCCGTAACCACTGATTACACAGGTGGCTACCGGCCAGCCGTGGCTGGGGGAAAACCCAGAGCAGACATCGTTCCCCGCGTATCACCGTTTGTAAGGACAATATTTTCTTCTAATCATCATTTCAAGTGGACAAACACTGTCTAAGTGGTATGTTATATGCGCATTTGGTAAGAATATTTTTATTTCATAACAAATACGACATTATAAGACGAAATATAAGAATTTAATTGTCATGTGGAATGTCACCAGGTTTCTAGATTCATCTTCTAGGGCTCTCGCACAGTGTAGCGTAGAAAGAGAGCACGGGAGCTAGGGCTACAACAGTAATAGAAAATGGTTCACAGAGGGTCCATTTTGCGTCGTAAACTGCGATGCGATTACGCTTATTTCGATCTAATCCACTAGAAAGCTAGCCATATCAGGGATACCGGACCAGAGCTTATGCCGCTGACACTTGAACAGTGACCAGCGCCCGCACGACTGAGTGACCGTGTTTGTCTGGTCTGACGTCACACGTTGTACCAGCCCAGCTGCTGGGTGCAGCAGCACTGAGCTCGGCAGATTCCATAAACAGCATGATCTCTGCAATATATTTTGGTTTTATTATTGGTTTTTAATTAATATGGTCGGACGTCATGTATCAAATGTTAATTTAAGATATATACTACTGAAAAGTTACTTTTTGTGATTTTTGGCCAAATCGTGTCATTTGAGCTTGAACGCCACAAGGAAAAACATTTCCACCCTGAAAGCATCGATTTAAATTGTTGCCAATTGTCTGTCGATAACTGGTTAATGGTCTGCCCAATACATGCATCTATTTCGATTCAAGCGGCTGGTTTCCTATCTTTACTACAACTTTCACAATGCAGGGATATATATATATATATATATATATATATATATATATATATATATAAACTTATTTATTTTACATGTATTGTCAAATTAGTTATTATAACTTATCGCGGAACTCTCCATGGTTCAGATTGTGGCGTTCTGTAGACTGTAGAGGTGAAGGAAACCGGAGAACTCCGAGAAAACCACCGGCCTTGGACGGGCGACTACAACGCACTCTCATAGCCACGCCGGGGATCGATCCCAGGTCGTAAACGGAGAGAGCCAAGCGTTTCACCTCTCGACTCTCCAGGCCTCATATATATATATATATATATATATATATATATATATATATATATATCATACATAAATGTTATATCACATATACAAACATCGTTTTTATCCGCAACCGCGTAAAAAGAATTAAGCTTTATCCGGTTTTCCAGGTACCCTAACTCATATATGGCCCAGGGCTGTCAGGACCAAGAATTATACCTAAATAATCCACAAGGTTTAACTCTGTTAAAGAATTATACAGATCGGAATCAAATCCTGATCTATGTATACCAGGTTGGGGTTTTCTTATTATTAAACGATACATGATAATAAGCTTACATACACTGTTACCTGGATGCATCAGAATCTTCCCCAGCAAAGTCAATTTAGCCTTTTTGATAAATGCACAAACACAAGGAATCCCCAGCATAGACAAGGCCATATCCGATCTGGTTTGCATGTGGAAACCTTGCATAACTTTATCACAGAATCTTTGCATTCTATCAAGACTGGCAAGGTTAGAGACAGTCATTCTAATCCATAATTCACAACCGAACAATGCCTTTGGCAGAACAATAGATTTATAAAGATGAGAGCTCGTTAAAGGATTTAGGCCTTTTGGCCGGACATCGTCTCCTAGAAGTACTTTAAATGAACCTCTGCCACGTCTGCACGCTTCCTCAATTCGTCCATTAATTTTATGGCTCCATGTAATAAATGCCTAGATGTTTAACTTCGCGCTTCTCTTCAAGATCGTGATAATCTAATCTGAAACTCCTAAGCTTAACATTTTTGTGTGAGTCCGGTCATTTTCACCAAAAACAACTGCAACAGTTTCCAATGTGTTAAAATTAAATCTCCATGCACAGCTGAAGTCCGAACAGAAATCAATAATTTTTGCAACCCTGTTCACGATGATGACATTAAACAAATGTCATCGGCTTGCACGGGACATCCAGTGTATATAATTCCTAAGTGGGTCTATTATTTAGACTTACACAGATCTCTGAGCAGTGGACCAATAAATATTAGAAAAAATAAAGGAGATAACAGGCCGCTTTGACGGACTAATTGTTTGACAGGAAACCAGTGACAAAAATAACAGCGCTGTACATGTCAAAATACGCATCATACAATAATCGCCATTGAGTACCAGAAATACCAAATTCATATAACCTTGTAAAAAACCAGCGTGCAACACCACGTCAAATGCTTTTTGACTGTCCATAAAGCATGAGTAAATGCGAGAACCACCATCAACAAAATAGGATATTGTTACCTGAACTATTAAAGATGAATAAATGGTGAATGGTGTTTTTCTGGTAAGCACATTGTAACGGATCCGGAAATAGTTTTTCAGTTACCGACAGTATTTATTGTAATTCCACCTAGAATAGTTTTCCAGAAGTAAGTAAAAATTGGATTCTTCAAAAGTTGTTTGGGTCAGAACCTTCGCAATTTCCAATTGTGGGTATAGTAATTACCATTACCCTTTTCATTTGACCTGGAATAATTCCAGCAGAGATTAATAAATTAATCAGATAAGTAATGTGCCATGTCAGCAAGGGCCCGCAATAAATAAGATGCTCATTACTGATGTTATCTATTCCGGAGGCTTTGCCCTTGCCTAACTTCATGATTTCTTTATAAAAGTTTGGAAGTGTTTGTCCAAATTATCGCTAAAGTTTTTATAAGACATTAAGACGGTGGTGGCACTAGATCTTTGTCACGAAACTCCCCTGTGGACACGCTGTGCGTTTTTTTTTTATACTTCAACTGACGGGAATGATGCCAAGTGTGTCCTCCATATTTTCCTATAAATAATGAGAATTCAACAATCACACGCAAGAGGGCTATCGCAGCGCCACCTAACATAAACTACGCGCACTGTAAGCAGGAGGCAAACAGCAGACAAAACTGGATGTCGCAAGTCGGGATTACGGGTATGGTACTAGTTTTATTGTCCATCAGTGTTGCCCTGGAGTAGTTTCAAACTCAAAAGCCACAACCTTTACCATTTAAAATGTTAGATCCCACATTAACTTCTCTGATTCAGTGCCAGGGAATCACAAAAGGTAGATCACATTAGAGAAAGTCACATTCATGAGTTACACAAGCTTTTTAATATAATTATTCAACGTAGCCATTAATTCCAGTGTTAAAGTACTCTCATCGTGTAAAAATTTAGAATAAATGGCTAAACAATGGAGTAGCAGTGACGAGACTCAATCTAACGAAATAAAGGATTTTGATAAAACGAAAATATTGAAAACTTAACGTCACCATTTTCAGCTCTACTGTGAAAACTCATGAAGGTACGGTCAAATTTCATTTCTGTTTATAGACCTAAAGTTCTTTCAAAACTTGTGGAGGTATATGTGAATAAAAACGTTAGGCCAGTGGAAAAACTCAACAATGGAGAATCGGGGGAGGGGATGAGGGGATAGGTGGAGATCAGGGACTGTCAGATTACAGTTACAAGAAAATCTAGTAAAATTAATATTTTCCTGTACGAAAAAAAAATAGTTCGGTGGCAAAATTGGTCTTCTTTTATTCTATCAACATTTGTCAGAACAGCGTAATTATTAATGGATAAATTTACATAATTAATTTATGTTTCCTTACATAACCAATTTATGTTTTTAAACTCTATCTACATTAATCTACATAGTGGTGTCATCCCATATACAGATATTTCCCCTAACGGATACAATTTGTGTCCCGGGTGCCTGGGTGCTTAAAATAATGTTTTCGGCCCGTAGCTCACAGAAAATAGGTCACCACGACGTAATTTCAGGTTTCCAAGGAGATTTACCCAGACTGGATGTTGCGTTAAAAGATTATAAGCATAACAGGTACGATTTGTGCCCAGTGACATTCACCGTGCTCAAATGACGTTCCTTTCCTATCGGTAGCAGCTTATAGTTAGGTCATAGGTCACAGTGACCTTATTTCATGTTTCCACGGAATTTTGCCTAGGAACTCAATAATGTCACATTAGAACATTCTAGGGCTAACGGGTACAATTTGTCTGACTGTCTTGATCCTCAAAATCATGTTTTCGGCCCGTAGGTCGCAGAATATAGATCACCATGACTTAATTTCAGGTTTCCAAGGAGATTTGCCTTGAACCTAGCTGTATATTGCGTTAGAAGATTTTAGGCTTAACAGATACGATTTGTATCCATCTGACATTCAGGCTGTGACATAATGTTTTCAAGGATATTTGCCAAGGACCTCCCGGAATATAACGTTAGAAGATTCTAAGCCTTATGTATCCAACTTGTACCCTGTATGACTCTCTGGGTGTTCTTAATAACGTTTTTGACTTGTAGGTCGCAGAATATAGTTCACCATGGCCTAATGCCCGGCTTTGAAGGAGATGTACCTAAAACCCTGATGTTGCGTTAGAAGATTCTAGGCCTAATAGATACTCTCTCTCTCTCTCTCTCTCAGTTTATTTGCATTACGATAAAAGTGGACAACATACATGCTTGCTATACCCTTCATTGACATTGCAAGTTGCTGTCATGTGTTAGTGGAAAAAACTGAGGTGGCGTAAATGTTGCAAGCTAATTATGTAGAGGACTAATCTTTTTCAGCAAACTTTCTTAAGATAAATCTTTGAACACGATTCATGTAACCGTTTGTTAGAAGTGTATAAATTACATCCTAAACTAGTTCAACTGTGTTTCTTCAAAGTACATGTACAAACGACACATACAAGAAGGTCGTTCTTTTTTTCAGTTTTCCATTTTCAATAAACACATGGCACAATAACATGTAGACACCGGGTCCCTCTATATCGTCTTAGTTTCTGTATGTATATGGTATCCCGTAACAGCACCTCAGGTCAGTTTCTGTCTGCTGGATCCATGTTGTGTTTTCAACTACATTCACCCTCCATTTACACCAGAGAAGGTCACACACCCCAGTTGGTTCATGCTGCTCGATCCCCGTTTTAGTTCTATAGAAGACAGAGTCCGTCTAGCACAGTAGACCGTGTGGCTCCTTATTTAAATCTAAACCCTTTCTATAATTTACGGAATAGGGCGCGGCCACCCCCGGAGCGTTTCTCTGACTTCTGCTTGGAAGATCAGTTCTAATGGTCACCAGATTTTCTTCGCAGATAAATTACTACCTTTAGACTGTCTTCTGAGTACATTTCCTGTCGTATATCCCTACCCTTATAAAACCCTGACCGCGCAAAAATCTCGAAACAACTCATTGCAGACTATAAAGTGGATGTCGCAAGTTGCATGTCCGGATTAGGGGTCTGCCGTCAGTGTACAAAACAAATCCTGAGTAAGCAGCTCACTCCACTTGCCCTTCAAAACTCCTCTCTGTTTTCTAACATCAGCTTCCTTTCTTTGACAGTAGAGAAATTCATGGTGTCCCAAGGTTCTGATTTCTATGACCACCTGTTCAGAACTGAGGCCACTCATGGCTTGTTCCCATTTTAACTTCTTTGTTCCATGTAACCCTTTATTGCGCATTCTTGCTCAAGGCATAAGCGATGCATCAAGCTTGTCAACGACCTCTGGCAGCGCATCTAGTTTTTCTCTAACCTCCGAGGGGATTATGTCTTCGTTTGTGTATCTGGAACAAAAACAAAATATATTAAGTCTGTATTCATTTACCATAGCGGTCTGTCGTCGAAAGAAAAGGCAACGTCGTCTCTGTTAATTAACCAATATTCAATACCATATCAGTAACTTATTTTAAATCTGTTTCCCTATTTACATTTGTCTGTTGAAGATAATTTCATGTTAATTTTCAATATTTACTACAAATGAACCTTGTTTTATGAGGATGTGTTTAACTGATTTATGAAATTTTGTTTGAGTAACCTATATAACGATAAGGCACGTTATCACCCGGAAACAGGTACATCGTGCCAGATGCCGCACCATATAACGGTCCGTTTATAACGAGTTATATCGGCCCTGTTCGTCCGTATCCGCCCGTTGGAGTGCACGGGTCAATTGAGTTTTAGATCAAGATAGTTATAACGTTTACAGTTAATAATATGCATGAAAGTTTGGTAACAAGATATGAACTTTTTTTATTCAGGTAACCGTGTCGGATCTAGGCCCTGTCGGTTTCGGGCTGACTTTCCTTACGCCTATTTGAAAGAGATGCAAATCAAAAGTTTATAACATAAAAAACATTGATTTTAGGAACATAAATTTCATTTAATTATCTGTACCTAAGGTCTTTTGGACACGGCAATGCAATATTAGAATAAATAATACACGAACCTTGTGCAGAATCCTTCAGGACACTTGTACTTGATGACCTTAGACTCTGGTAGGACAAACAGTTCTGAGCCGTCATTGAACTGGATCACAACTTCCTTGTTGGACCATTTAGTTCCCCAGCCAATGCCAGAGACGAATATTTTACACAAGATAGTTGGCACCGCGGCGCGTCTTGCGTTGAAGAATGGAGAAGCAGGTGTGGGTGATACTGGTGGCGTCCCCTGGTTTGACGTGAAGGAATCAGACGCCGCGTCCCTGGGTGCAGCAGACGACTGTTTGGTTCTTGGTGCCACCTGGGATTGCACTGCGCGGTCATCTTGGTCAAGCGCGGTCATCTCTCTCAGGGCAGACGGAAGTGACGGACAGTCTGTTGGCGTGCTACTTCTTGGTGAGGGTAATTGTGACAAAGAATGTGGCCCCAGATAGCCACGCGATGAATCTTTGCTGGTTTGGTAAAGCATGGCGGCCTCGGTGTTGTTATTATTTCGTGGTGAAGACACTGGACTGGACGGTTCCTCCTTGATCGGTGACAGCTTCCCTTTGGACTGATCTATACCGTCACATCCAGGACGTCTATGAAATACAAATGAAAATACTAAATTAAAAACTATTATGATGTTAAACACACACACTGTCAGAATAAAAATTTTTCTTTCTCAGTGGAATGTGTCCTAATGATGCAAAAGTTTGTTCAATGATTTCACACTGCGCAGAATCGGACTCACAGGAGTATAGTGTGATTATTGAAAAGGCGAACGTACTCAAAAAGACATATATAGGCCTTCGATGAACATCAAGAATTCAGTGTCGCTCTTAATCATTATTTTCAGAATTCTGATTTTCTTTTTTTTTTATATAAACGAACATATCACAATTTTCTTAGTTAATCAACTCACCTTCCAAATACCACTGGAAAGCACTGTCCGCCTGGTTTGATGGTTTCGTTTTTCCCACTAGAGGTCAGCACATGCACAAACTTCAGACATCTCTCCCGGCACTGATAGAACGAGAGTAAAATATGTTTAATATGTTACTTTATAGTTGCATTATTTCATTTTTGTTAAATATCATATTATATATTACTCATAGAATAAAAATATACCGTTTTAAAGGTAGCTTAATAATTCTTTAATTATTGTTTACTTGAAATCTTGTGCTACATCAGCCCATAATTATGTTTTCCTTTGTCGCAGCATTCTTGTGCAACCTTTAAAACAAATTAAAAAATGCGTTACATTCTGTAACAATAGTGGAAACATTACTTTTTTGTTTTACCTGTATGGAATATCGGTACAGCTTTCGATTTCTGGGAGTCATTTTCTGGTAGCTGGATACGGACTCCAACGTAAAAGAGCTTCCGTCGCCCAGGGTGATGCTCGTGACGTTATTACTATAGCGCACCTTGACGCCGTCATAAAACTCCACCTCAGAATCACAGTTTTCATTTTCCATCAGCATACACTTGGCCTGGTCAGTGTACATGGTCACTTTTGGTGTTCTCGATTTAACCAGTTCAACAAATCTACAAGAAAACGAACCTTAAAATTTAAAATCAGAAGCTCATAGAATAAATGGGGAATATGGTTTAGATATTTTTTTATCAGGGTCAGCTGGTTATGAGAAATTTTAACCGGCAGACATGTAATCACTGGTGATTGTGTCTGTAGAAAATCCAAAAGAGTTATAGTAAACCGGGTTGAATCAAGATGCTATTATCAGTTCTGCTCCACCACAACCCCACCTGATCCACCAACATAACTGCAATGATGGAGTCATTGGTGGTCTTTGAATTTCACCTTAATTTAATGATTTAATTATTTGCTTTCTATTTTCTATCCTGCCCTTCGTTAACTATTGGTAGTTTAAAGTACAAAAATATTTATGACACCTTTTCTAAATATTCAATGAATACAAAAACTCACCTTGCCGCATGCTGGTACTTCTTCCAGTATTTCTTGGGCAGCCTGTCGTGGCTGTACTCCCTGACGGGGCCTGCTGCAGGGCTGACTGGGCTGTCACTGACTGTCGTGTTGTCACACTGGGGCTGATAGACCTGAATCACGTGACCATCAGGGCTGATCTTCATCACATCTATCACGGTATCCAGGTTCTGTTTATTTCTGAGGATCTCCAAGTACACGCTGCAGTCCTTCGTGATCGTCATCTGTTGTAGAACAAAATTGTAAAATGTTGTACGGAAATTATTTGCAAAATTTCAATGTGCTTTCAGTTACTAAAATATATCATAATTAGGACTAAATAAAGAAGAAGCTGGAATGTGGAATGCAGCCTTATATGAATATTAATCAATTTTTTTACTATCGTTCGCTTACCATTGTATTTCGTATTTTCTGACGTATAGGCTTCAGACGCGAGGTGTTCAGAGATGAAGGGGCACAATCGCTCGTCAAGTGATCACCTGTGACGTCACTCACAGACTTGGCGCTCTCCCTACTTTGGTCTCTCTGGACTGCACTCTCCCCGGTGACATTCTTGGAATAACTTGTAGACTGGGTATTCGGACATTCTTGTAAATTCTTCGTAATGTCGCCTTCACTGGGATTACAGATCTGAAAAGTAATTACATTTTTTTGTTGTTAAATGTTAAATTCTTGATAACAGTAAAATAAATTACCCCATATGTAATCAAATGAGATAGGTATCGAAATAATAAAATGTTTTAAAGTTAATTCGTACCATGCTGAAAGCACCCATTTTATTTTTCGATAGTTTGGTAACTTTATCTTTGTATCGTGTAATCTTTGTAATTCTGAAATAATTACTGATGCATTATTTTGTTTTACACTGAGAGAGTCACAGTGAACGACTGATGACGTCCAACGGGACCCGGCGTGTATTTATAGCGTTCACAGGGTCACGTGATTTACTACGTCACACCAGGACCTGCCCATTCATGATTGATCATCCTGGTCACCAGACCGTGACCGGTAATCACTGGTGGGTAGCAGGCAATATCGATACTCACATTAAGTCGTGTATCATAATAATTAACCTGATAATTAATTAATACAATTTCTCTTATGTGCCTTTATGAGAGTATTGATTAGGATTTCATCACTTGTTTATTGTGAGAACAATTTAAGAGAATTAACCCTATATTGTAATATTGTCTGAGTTACCATTAAATTACAATGTATTAAATCAAAGTAGGATATCACATTGGATCAGGAAAGAGAGAACATTGAAATACCAGTTGAAATCATACTCGCTGCAAGCATACACATTTACATGCAACACTGAGTATTCAGAATTAAGTTAATAACCATGAATGTTGAGAGATAAGAAAGTCGTTGGATTGAAGAATTGAGTTTTTGTATGCAGAAAAGATTCAGTACCATATCAAACAATATATTGATATTATCTATATTTAAAATAAAAACATATTTACGAACACCAAAAAGAAATCGAAAGAGTCATTAACTGATGTGAACACGAGAAACCGTTTCAGCTGCCATTTATCTGTAGTTCACTCTTAATTTGATGGTGTCATTGTTTACAAAAAAATACACATATACACACACTAATCCAGCATGTTTCTCTGTTAAGAGAATATACCAAAATAGCCGCCTGACCGTGGCCTCGCTCAAGCGTGACATTAATGTCAAAAGTAAGTCTCGAAGGGTGATGGTTCGTCTAATGTAGACAATAAAATATCGTTTGAAGCTAAGAAATAGAACAATAAGCGCTTAATATAGAAAAATACAGCCGGAATTCTGCATCTTTTTTTTTTTTTTATTATAAACATGTTACATATAGCAAAGTACATTATACAACATGACAGTGTAATGACAGTGACAATAGATACATACATACAAATACAAATGACAAGGTAAATTACAAAAGTAAAAATGTTCTTGTGATTTGAAATGTGGGGTACATATTTTGTTTTCTTTATACTGCATTATTCGTTTCCTATGTGTATGGTTTGAAAGTTTTCCACTTTTGAATATATGTCACAATTTTACCTTTCGTCCTTGCAATATGTTCTTCAATTTTATAAATTTGTGTGACATATGTTTTATACACAGAGAATACTGGTAATTTCCCTCTACATTTACATGTATATATATAATGTTTTAGTAACAGTAAAAGAGTATCCAGTAAGCTGTCGCCTGTGGTGTTGAGTATTAATATTGTTTCTGTTAATGTATTACTTAAGTTTAAAAGTTGTTCCAGGTCTTTTAACCAGCTCTTAAATGTTACTAATAAATTATGGGTTACCTCACAGCGATAAAATATATGTAAGTAAGTTTCTTTTTCCTTTTCACAAAAAGAACAAAGTTTACTTTGGCTTATTTTCAGTTTGTAAAGAAGTGGATTAAGTGGTAAAATCCTATGTAATAATTTAAATTGAAAGATTCTTAGTTTCTCTGAAATAGTAATCATGACAATATTCTTGAATGCCTTAAAGATATTTTCTTCATTTAGTAAACTTAATTCACCAATTCATTTCTTTGTTTGCTTTTCTGGTTTCACGTAGATAGATTCAATTACATTTAAATATACATACCGTGCCGTGTTTTTCTTATTTATTATTTTGTCCATGGTATATTCTTGTGCTTCTAGACTAGGGTTATTTTTTATCTCTTTTTTCCAACAAGTTGGAATTGCGTTCACTAAACTTGCATATTTTATAAAGTTTGTACTAACTTTGTATTTGCTAATGAATTCTTTATATGTGAAAAATGCTATATAATTACCCGATTTTTTTGTTATGTCAGAAAGAGTGTTGATGCCTGCAGTATGTAATTTCTTATAAAAAATTACTTTATCTTTAACCTTTATATGAGTGTTATACCTTAATGTTTGTGATTGAATTTCGTCTGATTTAACTGTCTTGTTAAAATTATATTTGCACCAATGGTGAAGCAGATCTTTCCAGAATGGATCACATGAGTCACTAAAGCTCTGTATGTCATGTTCTTTCAAATTACATTTAAAAATAATTGAACAGAGGGTTTAAATTGTACGTTAATAATCTGTCTCCATCCATCTTCTAAAGGGCCACTGAGGAACTGTTTAACCCATGAAATTTTTAAAGATTGCAGGTTAGATGGAAGATGAATCATATTGAGCCCTCCTTTATTTCTTGGTGCAATGATTGTAGATCTTTTAACTTTGTCTGGCCGGTTGTTCCAGATAAATTTAAATATTAATTTTTTCAATCTCTTTAATGTAATTGATTAAAGGACTTGGTAGGACTAAGAATAAATAGGTTAATTGAGAGATTATAAGTGTTTTTACAATAGTTATTCTACCTAAAAGAGACATCATTCTGTTACTCCAAGTATTAAATATAACTTTAATCTTACTGAGGATTTCTTTATAGTTGATCTCTATCATTTTTTTTCCATTCTTGGTGAATATAGATTCCTAAGCTTTTTACAGGATTGGTACACCAATGTAAACCTAGATTTTTTATGGTATCTTGGTTTTGTGCATTAGCAGTTATTGGCATTATTATTGTTTTTTTCTATATTTACATTGAGTCCAGATATTTGTTCAAAATCAGAGAATACTTTTAAGGTTTCTTGTACTGACAGAGGCCCCCCTGTTAAGGTTAGAACTGTATCATCGGCATATTGTATGATTTTATGTTCCTTCTGATTTATTGTTACTCCTTTTATGTTACGGTTGTTCCTTATTTCCGTTGCTAATGTTTCTGCTGCCTAAATAAAGAGGTAAGGGGAAATGGGGCAACCCTGTCTTACACCTATGGTAACTGGAAAGAATTCTGTTGCCCAGCCTCTGTTTAATACACAACTGTGAATGTTGCTGTACAATAAATTAATCCACCTCCTAAATTTAGTTCCAAAGTTGAGTATTTGAAGAGTGTTTTGAATATAAGGCCATTCTGATTGGTCAAAAGCTTTTTCAAAATCTACTGATAGTAAATAACCGCCTTTATTAAATTCTTTTAAATAAGAGATTATGCCTGTAATTTTAATAATATTTTCTCCAATATACCTATTTTTCATGAATCCAGTTTGCTCGGAGTGTATTAAGGATGGTAAAACTAATTTAAGTTTGTTAGCTAATGATTTTGCTACTATTTTATAGTCTGTATTCAGAAGAGAGAGAGGGCGCCAGTTTTTCAAATAAAGTTGGTCTTTTCCTTTCTTGGGAATGAGGCATATAACTCCTTGACGCATAGTTATAGGAAGACAATCTGTTTCAAAGGAATAATTAATAGCATTTATAAGGTATTCTTTTACATCCCCCCAGAATGTTTTGTAGAACTCAACTGGGAATCCATCGGGACCTGGCGTATTATTGAGAGACATTTAATCAATTGTAGATTTAAAATCTTCCTCTTTAAATTCTTCTTCACATAATTCCTTTTCATCTTCATTCAGAGTTTTAAGATATTCTGGTGAAAGAAAATTTCTATTTGAGCTATTGAGCTTTTCTCTAACTGTATATAGTTTTTTATAAAATCGTATTTGTTCTTTTAAAATGTCTTTGTGTTCTGATAATAGTTCACCATGTTGATCTTTAAGTTTTAGTATGGATTTTTGATTGTAATTTCTTTTTTCCAAATTGAGAAAGTATTTAGATGGTTTGTCTCCGTCTGAGAACCATTTGGTTCTACATCTCACTATTGCCCCTCTGGTTTTTTTCTTCTATTCATTGTCTATGTTTGTTCACTGCTTCCTCCCAATTTTCTCTGTCTTAAGCATCACCTGTTGTATTGAATAAATTTTGTAAGTTGTGAATTATCTTTTCTAAATGTTTCATTTTTTGTGATTTTAATTTTTTTTTGTATACTGCATAAGCTATAGTTTCACCTCTTATTTGACATTTTAAGGTGTCCTACAGTAGTGTTGGATTTGTCTCTTTATTATTAAGAACTGTTGTTTTTATACACTCTTTTACTGTTAATATATAAGTATCATCGTTTAACAGTGAGCAGTTTAGTTTCCAAAAGCCTGGTCCATGCTTGTGTTCTGGTTTTATAATACTTATAGTGATTAGTGAATGGTCACTTTTATATCCAGCTTCAATTCCAGACTGACTAATGCTGTTGATTAAGCTATCGTTAACTAGAAAGTAATCCAATCTACAAAACACTGGATCAGGTCGGTATCTGTGCCATGTATATTCCAAACTATTAGGATGTTGAAGTCTCCAGATTTCAGATAATTGTTCCAGTTCTATCCAATGATTTATAACTTGTCTAGATTTAGAATGGTTATTAGAATTTCCTCCTTTTTTATCTAATGCTGGATTTAATGTTAAATTGAAGTCTCCTCCTATTATTATATAACCTGTACCATGATGATTTACAGTATTAATTTAATCCTCAAAATAATTAGGGTCATCTTTATTAGGTGCGTAAATGTTTACTAAGGTTAGGTCGTGTTCACCCATTGTTGTATTAATAATCAAATATCGTCCAAGACTATCATTAATTACCTCTTTAACCTGAATGTCTGACCTGTTTTTAATTAGTGTGCATACCCACTTTGCTTGGTTGGTGCCGTGGCTAAAATATATATGGTTACCCCATTCTGTTTTCCATCTATTTACACAATCTTTTGTGCTGTGAGTTTCTTGTAAAAATATGATAGAACTTTCTTTCCTATTCAACCAATGAAAAACTTCTCTTCTTTTTGGGTAACTTGCTAGACCTCTAGCATTAAGTGATATTATCTGACAAATATTGGTCATAAAAGATTATATTGATTAGTTTTTCTGTACTGGCAGAAGTGCCAGTATTTATGAATACCCTTGCGTTTGTTAATGTACCTACAATATATACAACACATACAATAAACATGTAAAGATACATAGAATACACTACATAATATAAACAATGACATAAACATCAGAAAAATAAGCTTACCGGTTATGACAAGTAATAAGTTCTGCTACAAATCTAACAGAAAGAGTACCTGTCTAGTGCTGAGTGCTGACTACTAATCAGTAGAGCTCTGTACATTATCATTGAAAACTTTATATTAAATAGTGAAAGTGAACTGTAATTCATCTAGATAGCATCTTGAGAAGATTTTCCTCCCAAGGATGTCTAACACAATAGCACATGTTATATCACAAAAAGTGTCTTCAACTTTAACCCAATCATTACACTAATGATGTATAATTGACCAAATCTTATCTTTTGTATTACTACTCTTTAATAAGTTAATACTGACATTGTGACTGGTATCACATGATACTATAATTTAAATTAATAATGAAATTGGTTGTAATCAAAATAGTAGTAATATTAATTAAGCCTAATCCGACTAGTAAATTTGTGTTCATGATATTATAGAGTATAAAAGTAATAGAGTTAAATACAAAATTTTCCCCAAACTTTAATACCTCCTTTCAACTAGGTCATCAACGAGCATGAAATATCCATGTTTGACTGGTCTATTTTCCATTCCAGAAAGTCTTTAGGTCTGTATGTATTAAAATCTGTACGAAGTTCTCATAGATATCAATACAGTTACTACAGACAATAACATAGTTATGGTACAACTGAATCTGGAGAACCTGTTTTCCTTTTGGAGGGTGGTGTGTGTACTAATATATAGTTAGTAAGAGTTGCAGAAAAAAATTCCTATTTTTTTTACGCATCAATGCAGTAGTAACAAAAATTACAATAATAATAAACACTGCTGTGGGTGATAGATATATGTCAAAACAGTTATTACTTTTTTCCACACTAATACCTGTATTAACTAGAGTAAAACAGACAATCTTATAAGCATCTAAACATGTCTGGGCTATGCCTTCAGAATGCCTAGAGTGATGCTCAACCAACTGTCAATTAACATTAAATTGATGATCGATAACAATTTACTTATAATGATTGAAAGTTTAGATCGGAAGAAAATAAATAAGAGTTGGAATTATTAGCAGCAATGATCTATCCACTATTGATAAGTATTTATTTATTAACATATCTTCATCCTAACCAAAACATTCTTTTGGCAAGTACTTGTTTCACACTAAATCTAAAGAGTGACATCCACAGTAGCATGCATACATACTTTTAACAATACTTAGGAAGTGGAACCTATTTAAAAAAAAAATAACAGGAGCATTAATAAAACTTCTTTTGCAATGATTCAGACCTACTTGTAGTGGTCAAGTAACTAGTCACCTGCAAGTAAGGAGCCTGGAAAGGGGACCTGTCAATTGCTTGGTATTTTCAAAAGCTTCAAAGATATAGCCAGCCAAAACATTGATGGCTACTCATGCAGGTACACACCGGCTCTATTGTTCTAAAAGATAAAATTGAGGTAGACCATGTGAAGTAAACAAAACTTGGGTTGCATTTCACAGTTCTTTACGAACTATATTAAAAAATATTACATCGTCACTTTTGGTGAAAGCAGAAAGGAAAATTAAATTCAAAGAGCATTTGGGTGCTTTTAAACACTCCTTTGTAGTAATTAGTATATTGGCTGTTACTTCTTGTATAATACAATAATAGTTAGACCTTAAGTGTTGTCATGAATATCAATAATATCAGTAAAAGTCATGTGACATGTTAACATATAATAAATAGTAATAAAATAAAAATTTTAAGTTCAAAGAACACATCTTTGGAATGTTGACTGTACACAGCTTATGTAACAAACAACTGTTAGTCCTGGAGCATTGTCATGAATATCATTGATATCTGACATATAAATGGTATGTTAATTGTTAACATATGATAATGGATAGTACATGATTAAAAAAATTGAAAAATCGATAGACCTGGTGTGTTGTCATGAATATCATTGATAATTGATATCTGTCATATAAAAGTCACATTAAATGTTAACATTAGGTTATAGATAAAAGTAAAATGATTTAACGTCTAGGAACACACCTGTGGAGATGTTGACTGCAAATGGCTTATGTAATAAAGCAGGGGTTAGTCCGAGCGAGTAGTCATGAATATCAGAAGTATCTGACATATATATGATATACTGAATGTGAACATATAATAGTGAATGGTTGAAAACAAAAATTCAAGGAGCACACATTTGGAGATGCTGATTGGTAACAGCTTTGTAATAAACAACTGGTAGTCCTGGAGTGTTGTCTTGAATATCTTAATATCTGGCATATAATTGGTATGTTGAATGTTAACATATGATGATGCCTAATACAAGATTTAAATTTGACCTAAAAAAAGGAACACACCCTGGGTGTTGTCCACTGCTAACAGCTAATATAACAAAAAAATGGTTGGTCTTGGACATAGAAGAGTTATTGTGAATATCTGACATATGAATGATATGTTGAATGTTAACATAGGATTTTGAATAATAGAAGAAAATAAGGATTATTTAACTTCAAGGAACACATCTTCAGGGAAGTTAGTAATTACCAGCTTTTTCAATAAAACAATGGATAATCTGGTGTGTTGTCATGAATTTCATTAATATTCTGACATACAAATCAAATGACCTATTAAATATAAACATATGATAATGGCCAGCAGAAGAAAGTTAATTTAACTACAAAGAATACAACTTTAGGGATGTTGACTGATACAAGCAACGAGTAGTCTTGAACTTAGTGTTATCGGGAATGTCATTAATATCTGACATATAACCGTGATACTGGATGTTAACATAGGATATCAAAACTTAGAGAATTAAACAGAAATTTGACCTCAAAAGGATATTTATTTTTGGTATTAACCAGTATGTTCGCTGGTAACCAAAGATTATGCAGAAAAAAAGCGAAGGGTAGTCATGGAGTGTTATCATGAATATCATTTATACGTGAAATATAAATGGTGTATGGAATGTTAACATATGATAGTGTTAACACTGAAGTGGAACCAGAATTCTCAACTAGTGTATATAGCATATGATATAACATGCGGTAACGGAGAACATTTTTTTTTAAACAACGTCATACGGAAATTAGCCTAGTAAATATTATGTTGCCTACTAGAGTTTAGAGGCATATAAATTACAACTTACATCTGACAGTTTTTTGTTTTTTTTTTTTTTTATGACAAGTCCCATTGGAGTACTATTGCGTTTTGGATGGCAACATTCTGACAGGAGTCTCAAGGTACGCACTGGGCGATAAAAGATATCCGCAGTTTCATCGGGTCTCGCCTAGCCATAAAATAAGTCTGGCTCCCTGATCCCTGTAATGTATGCTCTAATTTTGGGGAGATGAGGACTTGTCTATTCCTGGGGCTCGGTCTCGGCACTCTTGCACCCCTGGTGGCTTGTCAAGTGCAAACCAGCAGGCCGCGGTTCGACCACGTGTGTTGCGTTGTGATAGGGTGAAGCTACCGTCGACCCCCAATACAGAGGCGTCTAATCTTATTATTCCGTCGCCGAGGTACAATTGAATGGCACGTCTTTGCCGTCAATTATTAGTCGTCCACGCCAGAATCTCACTTTCAGGTGGTCTTCGTGGGCTTTACGCATTTGGGGGGCCGCTTTCTTTTTCATGAGGTAATCCTCGTTGGTCAGGTCCTCCGCAAGGAAACATGACGACGAATTAGCTTTGGGGTTTTGACTTCGTTTTTCCTTTTGTGCTTTTAGCAACTTGTTCCTTATTGGTCTGGAGTACAATCTTGCAATTATGTGTCTGTTGCCTTTTGCTTTTGATTTGCCCGTTCTATGAGCATTTTCGATTGTGTTCAAAATGTCCCTCATATCTGCACCCTCTAGAAGCTTCTTTTCATGAATAAACTGTGACACTATGTCTTTGCAATCTTCGCCTTTTTGTTCTTTAATGCCAATCAGTCTAATATTGTATTCCCTGCTATTTCTTTCTGAATTCCAACAGTTTTTCTTTCATCCTGGAAATCTGTGCATCTTTTTCCTGATTCTCTTTTTTCAAAATTTGTATTTCACTTCTCAGTGATTTGTTCTCAGTCTCAAAGTTTTTAAATTTTTCTGTCATTTTCTCAACATTAGATTGGGTGAATTCCAGGCTCTGTACAACAGTATCCATTTGACATTTCAATTCTGAATAATTGTTGTCTGTTTTTTACAGTCATTTTTGATAGATTCGATGTCCTCACGTAGGGAGTCTGTGAAATCTTTTATGGCAGCTTGTAAAACCTGTTCTAACTGAGCGCATTTGGTATTTACAATACTAGTAATGTCACTCGCCTGTAATGACTCTTGTCCCTGCCCTTGCATCTCTGACTGTGTGTTCTCCAGAAGTTTTTTTAGGTCCTATCTCCAAATATTTGTCCAAACTTGTTTGTTCTCTGGCTGTTAGATCACTTTTGCTCCTTGATCTGGTTAAATGTTGAACTGGTCAGCCATAATCACTATAAACAACAAAGTATACAGAGAGCGCACTGATGGAACGTCTGTTCACTCGGCCATATTGAACCGGAAGTCGGAATTCTGCATCTTGATGTTTTTAAATTATCCCATATTGCGCTATTACAGCCTAAACTTTTTTTTCCACACTATGAGACGGGGGAACCCCGTTACCCTACCTCCCCCCCCCCGTGCCTCCTTATTCTATAATCCTGGTAATTTTCATAGAAATTTTTCATTGGTTTGATTTACATTAACTCTGTTCATAAGGAGTAAGTGTTCATTTTTTTCCATTAATATGTAATATTATGGTGATGCAATCAAATTCCTAAATAAATATTAGCTTGTCTGGACCAGAAATTTGCAAGGAATTTTCCTAATAAATATTAGTCTGTCAATTAAATTGATTTATTTCAAAGATTGGTTTAGCCCATTGACCTGGTTGATATTGGTATCAATGATATAATTTTAATTATCTTACTGTCGCATGATCTTAATTTCTACTTATATACTTATGATCTTAATTACTATCACATCAATCGCTTCTGTCGAGCTCTCCCTGCATGACTAATCTGATTAACGTGAATCATTGTGTTTGGCGTTCGACTCCAGTCACGTGACCTGATTATTGATGCAAAAACTGGCGTGAAATTGTCGTACACAGAAACATGTCTGCCTAATATAATGACCAAAAGTGGATGATCAGTTTCCAAAACATCAATCATAGACTTATGTAAAAGTGAAAAGGCATACTTTATGATGAAATTAAAATGTGTAAATTTGTCAAAAGAAATTTAATGCAAATGCAGTCGGCGGATGAAGTCTGTACAATTAAAAAAAAAGGTCTGCGGAATTTCATATTGAGCATTGGTTTCTTTTTGAGAACTGCTTTTTACTCTGCAAGTGTGCTACAGATCTTCTTAAAAGTAATGTATAACCGGGATTATAAGTAATGACGTAGACTCAGTATTTAAAACAAATAATATCTTTAACCATGTGTGCATGTAATAAATTAGAAAACATTCATACAACGACTATCGCATAGATCATAATGATGATGTTGATGATGACGTTGATGCAGTTGAAGCTAAGCAGGCATACTTTTTGCATCTTGATATTGTGCCTGTGTGTGGTATCCGAGAAACCAATTATATGACCAACTTAAAAAGTGCCTAAACCAACCCAAGGCATTATCTATTTATTTGGTATTTTCATATGATTCATGTCCATTTACTTTGCCAATCGAAGGGTACACTGCTGTGTTTCAAAATGGACGTGGGCCCTCCTAAAATCTGTTTTTCCAAATTACAACAAGATCAGAATAGGAAGTGGTTTTTTTTCATATATAGTCAGCTATAGCACTGAAGAAATGAAGTTCCTGTGTTGAACACCTTTAGAGATATCCCGCTCACAAGGCCAAAGTTAAAAAATCTGATAACAATTCATAAAAAATCAGAAATTGTAGGTGGCGCCTACTTGTGCAGCAGGTACAGACCATCAGTCCCAATGATCATAGTAAGTCTATGATGGTTTCTGAGAAGTTAGTTTCTAAGTGTTTTTCTATAATCAGCTCTAAAACGTAGAAAAAATAGGTCAAGGTCACCCATCTTCGAACATTACCGAGATTTTGTCGAAATACATCTTCACCGAAGAAATAAAATTCCTACGGTAAATCCTTTTAGAGATATCCCGCTCACGTAGTAAAAGTTAATGGACGCCGGACAGACGGACGGACAGCTTGGGTGACGACAAAAGCCTATCAGCCTAAAGCTGCATGTCCAATTATGCGGTATGGATACGGATGCGGACGCGTTTAAAATCGCGTATATGGGATAAAGAAGGGATGTGTCCACTTATGCGATGCGGAGTGCGTTCGGCGTGCGGAATCGGATACTTTATTTGAAAACCGGACCATGTAGCCGCGGTTACGGAAACGCATACGAAAACGCACGCGGAAACGTACCATTTTGTAGAGGTGAAAGAGAGACAAAGACCTAAAACGCGCTTAAAAACGTATCTAATGAACACACACACGCCAAATATATGCATACGTGTCCGCACCACACACGCACCGCATCCGTACAAGTGGACACGTGGCTTAAGGGCTGAGGGCTAATAATTGTCTAAAACTTTGCAACCAAAGACCAAGAGACATAGCAATGGTATCAGCAAGCAGGACGGACAGGAAATTAACCTCCCAGAATCTGAAAACAATACTAACATGGTGATCACGAGCAGCTGTGGCACTGAAGCTGACATGGTGTGATTTGTCGATTTCAGGTGCCTTGACACACCTGTGTGCACTTACAATCACTGAAACTGACATGGCGTGATTTGTCGATTTCAGCTGCCTTGACACACCGGTATGCACTTACAGTCAAGGTCAACTGTGCAAATCGCCTCTCATCAATGATTTGGAAGAATTCTTGATATATATTCAAGAATATCACAGGATAAAATACACTAGAATCCGTTTTCGCGACATTGTAGTTCTGATCGGATTTCAGCTTCAACCTAATCTAAAATGAAATATTTCATTATCATCCTGATTTTCCAATATTCATCAAATGTTGGTTAGCAACTTTACAAAGAGTGAGTCTGCAAATTCTTGTCAAATATACGGCTCCTAAATAATAATAATAATAATAATAATAATAATTTATTTTATATAGCGTAAAATCCTCAGAGTGCTCTAAAACGCTGTACAAATGATATGAATAAACATAATAAAAATATACATGTGTATGCTTATCAATCAAGATAAAAAGGTATTTATCCATGCACACAATAAAAGTCTTTATGTACTAAAAAGATTTATGAATAAGAATGTTTTCAACTGACTCTTAAACTGAGAATAACTGGACATGGATCTCAACTTCGCTGGGAGATCATTCCACATTTTAGGCCCTGCGACACTGAAGGCACTATTTTGTACTCGTGTCGATTTTGTGAATGGGACATGCAGTAAATATTGGTCGGCAGAACGCAATGCTCTGCATGGATTGTATAGTTGCAACGATTCCTGAAGATACTGGGGTGCAAGCCCATAGACACACTGATATACCAAAGTCAGAACTTTAAATTTCACTCGCTGTTCAACTGGCAACCAGTGAGGAGCATACAAAACTGGTGTGATGTGTTCCGAATTAGATTTCCCAGTGAGAATTCTAGCTGCAACATTTTGAATACGTTGCAGGCGATTCAATTGAGCAGATGTAGCACCGCTGAATTGCAGTAATCCATCTTGGTCGTTATAAATGAATGAATGACCGTTTCAAGAGAATCACTATCCAAATATTTCTTTAGTTTGCCTATATTTCGGATGTGCATATAAGCGGACTTGCACACCGATGAGATATGGGCATCCATCGATGCGTTTGAGTTCATGATGATACCAATATTCCTGGCAAAGTGCGAGGGTAAAATATTACAGTTTCCAATGTGAAGTGTGGGTGAAGTGAGCTTGTTTCTCATTGACTGTGATGAATTTACTAAGAATTCGGTTTTGTCACTGTTCAACTTAAGGATATGTCGACTCATCCAGTTTTGTACTGATGTTATACAGGTTTCAAGCTGACTAATGGCTCCATCAATGTCGGTGGGTTTGCATGTAATATAAATCTGAGTGTCGTCGGCATATAGATGGTAATTAATGCCCATTTTACGAAATAGATGTCCTAATGATGTTGTGTAGATGGTGAAAAGGGTAGGCCCCGATACTGACCCTTGAGGAACACCACA
The DNA here is from genome assembly GCA_026874595.1 of Sipunculus nudus. Classification (NCBI taxonomy): domain Eukaryota; kingdom Metazoa; phylum Annelida; class Sipuncula; order Golfingiida; family Sipunculidae; genus Sipunculus; species Sipunculus nudus. The sequence goes on from CM049315.1 coordinate 68,642,212, forward strand.
ATTCAACGACTTTGTTCCAGATTTCACTCCTTTGATGTGGACACTCTGAGAACGATCCTTTAGGTAAGATGTAAACCATTTTAACACAGTGCCTCCAATTCCCAAATTTTGTAATGCTCTCAAAAGACAGTGGTGATCCACTGTGTCAAATGCAGCTGAAAGGTCTAGTTATACAAGCAGCACAATTTTGCATTCACCAACTGCACGGACGATATCGTTCTGGACGCGAACAAGAGCTGTCTCGGTGCTATGCCCTTTCCTGTAGGCAGATTGAAAAGGCTCTTGAAGACCATTACTGTTCAAATAATCCCTGATTTGTTGATCTACCACTTTTTCAAGCACTTTTGAAATAAACGAAAGATTGGAGACTGGTCGATAGTTTTTCGGAAAATTGGGATCTAAAGTTTGTTTTTTGAGCAGAGGGGTCACAAGAGCAGACTTGAAAGCCTCCGGGAAATATCCCTCTGTCAATGATTTATTGACAATTGCAGCGACAACCGTTCCAATTTCATTAAGAACTCTTTTCAGCAACTGTGTCGAAATTGGGTGAAATGCCAAACAAACGCAGCAGGCTTTAAGAAAGATTCACTATATACTTTAATATATCTATTCATATTGATATAATTGAACATTGTATAACATAAGGGTTTTTTTTATTACATTTCTTTTTTGTATCCTCCTTTTTTGTATCCAACGGTGAATAAATGTGACCTTTCTACTTCCGCATACATGCAACCTACCACCTTAGGTGACACGTTTTCCCGTTTGTCTACATTGCTGTATTTACAAACAAGTTGTAAGTTTACACATCCTTCACGGAGGCTTTTTAAGAACTTTTCCTAACCAGAATTACCCTTTTATCATTGATATATACCTAGAGGAAGCCAGAAACATATTATTTCTTTTCAATAGGTATAGGGGATAAGGCATTTTTAAGTGTCCGTAGAACTACCATCTGGTCCTGAACTCCGTGAAGTTGTCACATTCATTGAACTTTCATGAGCAGTCATGCTCTGCAGGGGCGAAGTGAAGGGGAGCTGCAGGGGGCAATCCCCCCCCCCCCTCCCCCTCCAAGCCGCCTTTGCTATAATATTTAGTAAAACTTTCCAGATATTAAATATTTCTCCTTGATGCGCTGCTGGCTGCATTTGTGTTGGTGAGGGGTAAAACAATAGAAGGCAAACTCTCTCGGACTACTTATCCTTGCTTCACTGTATTTGGTTATCAAACATAAATATTGTCACTTGGAAAGACCTCAAATAAAAGTTTTTTTTTCATGTGCAAAAAAGTATAGAGTTGATTCTGCATTCGAACCAATACTTGTGGCGCACAAGTTCATCACTCTAACAATTTCGCCAATAATCAAGCTTCAATTGTCTTCCTTTATACAGAAAAATATTAGAAGTAAACAAAGTGCAACCCATTGGCGCAGTATTTAAAAAATTCGGAAGTGGGACGTTGTATGCAAGGTATGCGAGTAGCGCGATTTTAGTTGTCGAAGGGAGAACGCATAATAGTACAGGCATTTTACCCGAAATAAGTGGTCAAACTTACAGAAGTTGCAACAAAAGCAAAACCACCTGATTTTGATTCCTTGATATGGGCTTAATGTAAGAAAAAAAGTCCTAAGCAATTGTGTGTGTATGTGGGGGGGGGGGGTTGGAAAATAAACAAATTTGACGAGTCAGAAAATACCTTTTAATTTACAATACATCAGCGTTCAAACAGTGTTGTATGAATGATCTCTTGGTTATCTTCATGCTTATTCTTGTTCAAGTATTTTTGAAATAAAGTGTATTTTATGAACTACAAGACACTCTGGTATAGATTTATAATAATATCAGCAATCTAGGAATTAAAGGAACATCATGAGCATCACAATCTGAAATTGGCAAAAATAACCAAAGATATCCGGATCGAAATTTTTTATTTTGTAAAATTATTAGCACCAGTACCTTAAACATTGCCAAGCTTTGACCATGGCACATTTTATTCCTGTAAGCACTACCGATTTGATTTTCACAGCATATACAAATAAGGATTTAATCTGTCAAACTATTAAATTTGAAAATAAAAGCTCACAAACAACTAGTTATTAAAGTTTTTCTTTTTTTTTTTTGGGGGGGGGGGGGCTCTAATGTATTCGCTTGCATTACCAAGATCCAAACTGCCCACTGTTGGTCACTGGAGGTCACTTAATACAGCAATTCCTGCATACCCGATTAGAAATGCATCCCTCAGGAGCACCCCTGCTGTCAAAGGTGCACAGTTATATTCAAGTCCCTCCAGATACCCCGACCACACAGCAATATACATCAAGTGTAATTGAATGATTGGTATTGTTTGAACTGTATATCCAAAACTGAAAAGCTATTTCATCTCCATTGTAATCTAAACAATGCAATGCTGTGGTAATTTGGCACCTTTAAAGAAATTAATCGCCTTTTGAATATTTTTAATCAAGTTATGATTCTAAATAAGAGTAAATCCATCAGTGTGCATATTGTGATGTAATATGAGCAATGTAAGCGATAAATGATGCTGAGATTTAGAATTTTGAATTGACTTTAACATGTAAATCAAGATATATATATATATATATTATTTTCAATCTTTGAAAATTATAAACTTTATCAAATATGATAATATAAAAAGTGAGTATCTAATGAAAACTTTCTTTCTTTATTTTCCTGCCTCAGGAGAATGGGAAATAAAATGATCAGCCTTGTTCGTCTACCTGTCCGTCTGTCCATTTCTAAATATTAAATAATTATGCATCTACTGTTTTCCTGTACTAACTGTTGAATAAAATTTCATACCCCATATGTATAGACCCCCCCCCCCCCCAACCACCAAAGGTCCTTGCACTTGTACACTGGGGACGTTAGTTATATGGCAACTGTATAAAATTTATTAAATTGAAAAAGATGGTATGATAAAACAATTAGGATTTAATTGAACAAACGTGTCAACTGCTGAGGTTCTAAAAACTTATCAAGGAGTCAACCACTAATCATGGTAATAGTATAGATCTCATGTTTACAAATTGCTCACATGCTTCAGTTTCATCGTTAGAAAACACATGATCAAATCATAAAGTATTATTTGTAACAATTTTCTTACTTTTCAGTTCAAATCAATCATATCAACCAATATCTAGCCTACACTACCTTTTCCTCTCAGCCTTTATCTTCATTAGTTTTTTTTTTTTTAGATTTTTACCTTCAAGATCAACTTCAGCTGAGCACTATAATCCACGGGTCCCTTGTTTTAATCACCATATCTATAAAATCATGTACATATGTATGTCACATGTTAAATTAGACGTTATCTTGTCCATCCTTATCACAAAGTGTCAGTTGTGTGTTACGCACAGGGTTGCCAGCAGTCAACTTCAAAAATTATCTCTGACTTTCAAACTTAAACTTTATTCTTTTAATATTGCGCTTTATTATACATATATATGTGACCGGGTATAGTGCCGTCAGTTTCTGTTGTTATTTATTTGTTGTGGTCTGTGTACGTGCAAGAGTGCACACACTGTGGAATTATTCGTCAGCAGCGCGCCAACGCTGTAATCCACCTCGGAGCATAGCACCTGGGTTGTCACCTTTGACCCGATAATTAATTTCCGTCAATTTATGATTTGTCTGCAATAACAAGGTATAATTATATGTATGATGCATTAGTAAGCGTTATATTTAATATAGGTAATACCATCCAGTGCTTATATGATTTTGTAATACACTGGATGAACTTACACAATTATTAGTAATATTGTTCATTTGCATATAAATAGTGTACCTGGTTTTCCCGATTAACGTCACTTGGCAGGCATGCAACTATTGAACCGGAGAGTTCAATGTCATGTGTTTCTCTCTTTCCAGGTACGTAATTTTCAGTGTATATCCTGAATTAGTGTGTCAATGTCAATTCAGTAGAGTAGGTCAGTCAATATATTGTGATAATAACGGTAATATTATCATACACGTACTATTTCGCTAAATTAGGTCCAAAAGGTAAAATATTCTATGGCCAAATGTGGTCGTCTGTAATATCGTATACTATTCATTAGAGTATGTCAGTCATTATATTTTCATTATAATTGTAATATCATCATAGTTATTATTACGCGTTTATTTTGCTTAAAATGGTCAGAAAGTTTGATTTATCTATGACGAAAGGTGGTCATCCGATCAGATGTAATGTTCTCAATGTGTAAACACATTGTAAGTGCCGCACATGGTGTTAGCGAAAGTTAACTGTAATTTCTGAAAACTGAGTATATTCTGTGTATATTTCCTATTGTACATTTGTCGCCGGTTTAATTGTATATATGACTTGGTAGGCAACTATTGAACTGGAGAGTTCAATTTCATGTGTTTCTCTCTTTCCAGCACACTAAACCTGTAAAGCACATTTTGTGTCGTGATTCGGATGGTGTTTGTGACTGATCGACGTGATTTGTGATTGTCCTTACCAACCCCAATCTGACAACCTGACAACTACTGTTACAGAAATGGCGCCCAATGTGGGGCTGTACATCTCCTGATAAGACACACTGCCAAGTGGGGCTACGAGAGGCCTACAAGACGAGCAGGATGCAGTCATTGCCGGAGGGTGATCCATTTTTTCATTGGAGCTTTTCTGTGTACTGGTCGATGGCTTTTTCCGCTTCAGTGGATGTAAAGTAAAGACTGTTCGTCACCCATTTGCAGGTGTTCTTCTGTGTGGAAAGACGTTTGAACTGTCAGAGGATTTTCCGCTTGATGTGTTTCATTTTCTTGAACCTTGTTTTGTGCATGGACCTTCACCGTGGGGACTTTGACAGTGTACGTCGCTGGACTTTGGATTTTTGTACTCATTTGGAGGACATTGTATTGGATATATTGTGCATATGGATATTTAGACTTGTATATTATGTAGTTCATACGGAGCAGCGGCAGCATGAAGGTAATCGATTTTTTTGTATTTATGAGAACTGTTGAATTATTTCCCTGCATGTAAACATACTACTGGTTTTCCTGTTGTAAACGAATTCATGAATACACGTGACTGTACGAGTCACTGTAAACATCTAGTTATGGCCGCCCTATTATAAACAATACACGTGACTCTGGTCATGGGAGCCATGTGCACGTGTTTTTAAATTCATGGTTTGATGTAAACACAGTAACTGCATTTCTGTCTTGTTTCTCCTGGTTACAAGTGATCCCTGGAATGGTTCAGCTTTTAGAGTTTATCATGTAAACTTCTCATTTTTCGTCCATGACTCAGTGATAGCAAAAGCTAGGCTCTAACAATTTTTTAACAAGTATTGTGTTAAAAATACACGTGTCGGTTTTTGCCATGTGCTTTTGGTTGTCCACCAAGTTCCAATTTAGGTGATAGCCGTGGGATTTGATCAGGTTGATTTCCGGGTATTTCAAGTCCGTGATTCAGATCACACAGTAAAAACGGAAACTGGAAACAAATATTTTCGATTAAGCTACATTTCATTATTTCATGTAATAGTCATTTGGACTATTTTGTCTATGTGATATTTTCGCATTTTGGATACGTAATTTACTAGCAGTATTCTTGTACCGGAAGAATATACACCAAGGTCATGTACATTTAAACTTTGTACCCGACTTTTGGTCACTGTTTACTTTTGTTCAGACATATATTCGATTTCTCACTAACTTTTGGTCAGTGAGTGTTTACATTTTTACATATACAGGTATTTAACATTCGACTTCGTCACTGATATTTTTATTAGTATTAACATATGTTCAGACATATATTTGAATTTGTCACTCATTTTTGCTCACTGTTAAATTTTCTTAGTAATTGTATCCGCCAAAAAAGTGTTTGCGGGTACTATGTTTTAAGTCGGACGCCGCCGCCGCCGCAGAGGTTACCGGGAAACTCCTCCATAACCACTTGGTAGAATTTTTTTTTTAATTCGGAATTATGATCGGTCACATGTGACTGCTGCGCCCTCATTTTTGGTTGACCTCTGACCTTTCCTCTTTGCCCAGCGTCCATTTGTGCGTCTGTTTCCACACATAAACCTACATATATCGGGAACCGTATGGACGGACGTAATGGTAATTAAAATTAATGTAATGAAGAAGTAAAAGGCAGTTGAAAATAAGTGACCAAATTAAGGCAGAAGAAGATGGTTATAAAAACTTTTTCTGTTCATACAAGTGTCGTGCCTCATACGAGTCATAGAGGTGCACGAGTTATTCTAAATTCGTACCGAGTTGTCTTCTAAATGTCTCAACAGATACATACCCCTATAATGTTGCTTCATGAATACTTGTAAGGATCGTGTAAGGCTACTCCCCCACAATAATTATCCAAACATATCACAACACTACGAGGCCACATCATTCCCCTGACGCCATGTTGCACATTCACAACCTGTTCGGCAAACTTTATACGAACCGTGTTGAAACCAACTCCTGGGGCTATACACTCATGCATGACATCCGGGGGGGGGGGGGGGGGGGGGGGTTCTCCCCCCAAATCAACAGAGAATATATGAATAACATAGGCCTATATTTTTTATGATTTACCTTTTTGTTTCTTTGCACACCTTCTCTCCCGTCTTCATGAACGGTAACGGGGATGAACGTTGTTACAGAACCTAATATCAACAGATCACGTAGTCGTGACGAGCCTAAATTTGTTATGGAGATCAATAAAATCAGATTCTGTACCACTAGGCAGCGTGAAATGTCTAGGGGAATGAAAAAAGAAGTCAGTGTTTTTTTGTTAACAAAAAATTATAATTTATTCTTAAAACAACCCTAACCCTATATAAGATCCGTCACAAATTTAGAAAAAAAACTTATCGAAAAAGGTCCACAACTGACTTACACGCTTCTGTTTCCGCTGGGATACTTCTCTCCTCGCTAAAACACAGCCCCTTATTTATAACTTCTACCCCTAGCTGAGAACTTTCCATTTCTCGAACAATCCAAAGAACTCAATAGTACACGTTACAGGAAACATCAAGAACAACGAATGCTGTGTTTCTACATATCAGGGTTCTCACGTGGGCCTGCCCGGCTCGGCCAGGCGAGAAAGCCCCAGACTAGCATGACCTCTGTGTTTTCACGTGGGCCGCACCCGGCCAGCTAGAACAAGGAACGCTGTAGCATAACAACGCCAGGGCTTAAGCCAAACACGAATCAGAATGTCAACAGCGCACAGTAAAAGAGACATGTCAACAGCTCACAATAAAGCAGACATATGTAACAACGTGAACTGATATTGTCCACTTATGATATTGTCAACTTATAACGTATATACAAGCTGGCTATGTAACAAATATTCACACACATCAAAACTCACTATGCATAAAACTGGCAGCTGGCTTTGCTGGACTTCTCGTTATACAGGGTTTTGACGGATTTCAAAAATTCACAAAATAAATTCTTCCCCTGATGGCGTAATCTCCATATGTAAACGCCGAGGTAGCTTTGTAAGTTGGACAGATCTAACACCGAATCTCGGCATACCCACACCTTTTTTTCACCTTTTGCCAATCCCCTTCTATTGAATTCGTGTGGCATCCTGTCTCCGGGTTTTTAAAATTCTGACTGTGGTTCACAGTCTCATGCTGGTACACATGATCACTCAAACAATCGTACGACGTCCAGTAATCAGAGCGTATGATAGAGCCGGCTTTAATGTATTTCTTGATAAGTGGCAGCAGCGTGTCGGTCGATCTGTCAGGGACTATAAACATAAACACTTTAGTTTTATCCCTCTGTTCCCTCCCTCCAAAAACCAAATCACCCTTGACCATATGACCTCTGTGGTATTTTCGTTTTGAAAATTTTGACTCGTCGATCTGAACGATCACCCCATTTCCCCCGATTTGTGCATCACCCGTCTGTGAAAGGATATTGTGTTCACATACCTCTCTGCAAATGTTACACCAGTCAACACAAGTATTGCTGCTCACTTTGAGTTCCCCCATCATCTGACATTGTGTCATGCCTGTGGACCACATATTTTTTTATGCCATTCATATAAAGGTTTAATAGTAAACCATAACACCTTACACAACTATGGTGATACATGCAATAACATGTTATAACGACAGCCTTTATGAAAGAACTGCAGATTCATCAAGAGCTCATGCATATCCATTAATACATCTGCCTGAGAAAGAATACAAAATACAACATAACAAGCATATATAACATTTGTGATTTGAATGACATGTCTATCAATATAGATAAAACAATTGAGCCTTGCAAAATAATGCTGCAGACTTCTAATAAAAACTGTAGAGGCTACCTGAGTTAATTAGCTTTAACCTTGAGCTATGTAAGTACAGAAAGGCTATACAAATATATTGTTATACAAGTTCGCCTTTTCAAATTTTCGTGGATCATTTATTTATTTATTTTTTGGAATGAACACCAGATCCTTGGTAGTGTTTTGTTATTTTTTGCACAAATCCCCATATACACCAGTTCAAGAACTGAAGCAAGTTTTTTTATTAACACCACCAAAACAATACAGTTCATATATAATAAGACATTACAAGAAAAGACAGTACATGAAATTCAAAATTTAACACTACAGTCATAACACTATAAATATACATAGAAATGTAAAGAAAACAAATCCATATTCTATATTTATCAGTTGGAATAACAAAGTTCCTTTATACCGTAATTTACTACTAATGTATTTCATTTTCTTTAACTTTTGGATCCAGATCATCGATAATTTACTTGTCTTATGTTTTTAATCTAAAATGTAATCCCAAAGTGATATCCATTTAAACAAATTTTCTTCTTTACCTCCACCTTCAATTCTTTTCTGGTACCTCAAAAATTCTTTAAATTTATCAATGTTCAATGTATGCGATTCATTCATAATATAAATATAATATTTAGCATGTAAAATAATCTTATTTTCTCTCTTCTTCAAATTATCTGATATTCCAAGAATAATATTTCTTTCTATAACTAAATCTATTGGTATACAAAATGAATTACTGATGGCTGTCCAAAACGGCTGAACTATTGGACACTTGAAGAAAAAATGTGCAATATTTTCCATGTCTTATTGGCAATATCTACAATATGGATCTCCAACAACACCACATTTATACAGTTTTTCATTTAAAAATAAATATCCTTGTAATATTTTGTATTGGAATTCAATTATCTTTCTATCTCTACATATTAAAAACCCAATGCTGTACATGACATTCCAATCATTTTCGACAATATCATACTTTGAACTGTATTTCTCTTTACTATTATGTTTATCAAAATTTATCAGACTTTCAAAATAGTCATATGTTTCCTTGGATTTAATATTTCTAATCGTTATATTTCCTTGTTTAGTGTTACAGCTTTGGTGAGGATAGTCTCCCTCAATACGTGTTTGTCTCTCAGACTTTGCTCTCTTTATTTAACATATTATTGTTCTATACACAAGATAATCAAATTTATTGGCCCCTTGGTTAGCCCAATGACAAAAACTTACAATATCTATATTTTCTCTGTACATCTGGTTTGTATACAAAAGCCCTGCTTCATCAAATTATTTACAGAATAAAGATTTACCTGCTGCTGATATATTTATATTATTCCAGATAAAGGGGCTAGAAAAGGTTTGATTTAATACGGATGTTTTTTCCATGCTATCAGAGCACTGATATATATTTCTTGTAATTTATTTTTTAATAATTTAGCATCATACTCACATTCCATTAATAACTCTATTGTTCCAAAACAATGACAGAAAAATTCAAAGAACAACTTCCAGTCCTTTTTAAAGTTATCTAAATATTTCTTCAGCCGTATAACATGTTGAGTCTCAATGAAACTCTCTATATCTAACATATTCATTCCTACCTCTGATATTGGCTTTATGAATATTTCTCTTCTCACTTTACCCCTTTTCTTCCCTTTCCATATAACAGCTCATATTATTTTATTAAGTCTATCCTTATACTCTTTTGTTAATGGAATGCTTGCAGTTAAATGTGCAAGTTTGGAGAAACACACAAAACACATTTTTTACGATTAGTATCCTAGCATATAAAGTTAAATTCCTCCGTCTCCATAAATTTGTTATTTCATATTTATTTTGAATGTTTTGTTTAAAATTATATTTGTCCATTCGGGCAAGGTCATTTGTCACATAGGTACCTAACACATTTACATGGTATTGCCATCTAAGCTCCAATGGTTTATTTCTTCTATCCTTAAATTTCCCCAACCACATGGCTTCTGTTTTTAGCTCAGCTGACTGAAAGTCATCTGAGCTATAGCGATCACTCTTTGTCCGTCGTCCGTCTGTCCGTCTGTCCGTCCGTTAACCAGGCACAAATCGTAACCGCTGGACCTAGAACCTTGTAACTTGGGATTCTGAGAGGTCCATAAAAAATCTCCTTGGAAACCAGAAATTAGGTCTCTGTTACCCATATCCTTAGCGCTATGTGGCCCCAAAGTACCCCCCAGAAAAGTAAAAAATTTCATACAAAAACTTCAATATCTCATTAACTACTTGACTGATGGTCATGATTTTTGGCATACATTTTGATCATGAGATGTTACATCACTTCCTGCAGACTGGTGGCGCCACCTGTATTTTTTTACGATTTTTTTTCTCTATTTTTGAGACCTTTAAAAATGTGAACATCTGTTAACAAGGCACAAATCATAAAGACTGGACTTAGAATCTTAATTCTTGACACACTGAGAGGTCCATGAAAAATCTCCTTGGAAACCAGAAATTAGGTCTCTGTTACCCATATCCTTCGAGCTATGGGGCCCCAAAGTACCCCCCAGAATAGTAAAAAATTTCATACAAAAACTTCAATATTTCAATAACTACATCACTGATGGTCTTCATTTTTGGCATACATATTGATCATGAGATGTTCGATCAGTTCCTGCAGACTGGTGGCGCCACCTGTACTGTTTGATTTTTTACGATTTTTTTCCTCTATTTTTGAGACCTTTGAGGATGCTGTCATCTGATAGCGTGGCACAAATCGTAACGACTGGACCTAGAATCTTCATTTTCGACACACTGAGAGACCTATGAAAAGTCTCCATAGAAACCAGAAATTAGGTCTCTGTTACCCATATCCTTCGAGCTATGGGGCCCAAAATTACCCCCCAGAATAGTAAAAAAATTCATACAAAAGCTTCAATATTTCAATAACTACATCACTGACGGTCTTCATTTTTGGCATACATATTGATCATGAGATGTTCGATCAGTTCCTGCAGACTGGTGGCGCCACCTGTACTGTTTGATTTTTTACGATTTTTTCCTCTATTTTGAGACCTTTGAGGATGCTGTCATCCGTAGCGTGGCACAAATCGTAACGACTGGACCTAGAATCTTCATTTTCGACACACTGAGAGACCTATGAAAAGTCTCCATAGAAACCAGAAATTAGGTCTCTGTTACCTATATCCTTCGAGCTATGGGGCCCAAAATTACCCCCCAGAATAGTCAAAAATTTCATACAAAAACTTCAATATCTCATCAACTACATCACTGATGGTCATGATTTTCGACATACATATTGATCATGAGATGTTTCATCAGTTTGTGCAGACTGGTGGCGCCACCTGTATTTTTCAATGTTCACAAATTGTTTTCTCCATTTTTGAGACCTTTAAGGATGTAGTTATCTGTCAACAGGGTACAAATCGTAACGACTGGACCTAGAATCTTCGTTCTTGACACACAGGGAGACCCATGATAAGTCTCCATGGAAACCTGAAATTTGGTCTCTGTTACCCATATCCTTTGAGCTATGGCACTCCAAAGTACAGCTCAGAATAATGGAAAATTTGATACAAAAGCTAAAGTATCTGAACAACTAATGCAGAGGTAACCATAATTGTTTGCATCGATATTGATCATGGAGTGTTTCATAAGTTTCTGCAGACTGGTGGCACCACCTGTATTTGTTCGTTTTTTTTTACGAAATTTTTCTGTATTTTTGAGACCTTTAAAGATATGAACATCTGTTAACAGGGCACAAATCATAAAAACTGGACCAAGAATCTTCATTCTTGACACACAGGGAGACCCATGAAAAGTCTCCATGGAAACTTGAAATTAGGTCTCTGTTACCCATATTCTTTAAGCTGTATGGGTCCAAAATACCCCCCCCCCCCCAGAATAATGGAAAATTTGATACAAAAACTGCAGTATTTCAATAACTACAACACTGATGGTCATGATTTTCGGCATACATATTGATCATGAGCTGTTCCATCAGTTTCTGCAGACTGGGTGTGCCACCTCTATTTTTTTTCAAATTTTTACGAATTTTTTTTCTTTTTTTTGAGACCTTTAAAGATGTGGTTATCTGTCAACAGGGTTCAAATCGCAACAACTGGACCTAGAATCTTCATTCTTGTCATGCAAGGAGGCCCATGAAAGGTGCCTGTGGAAACTTGAAATTAGGTCTCTGTTACCCATATCCTTCAAGCTATAGGACTCCGAAGTATCCCTCAGAATAATGGACAATTTGATACAAAAACTGAAGTATCTGAACAACTAATGCAGAGATCACCATGATTTTTTGCATGGATATTGACCATTAAGTGTTTTTATTAGTTTCTGCAGACTGGTGGAGCCACCTGTATTTTTGTATCTGCCAAAACGAAGTTTTGCGAATACTATGTTTTTGACCGAGTTCCTCCACCGCGGTGGCATTCGTTTCCAGAGAGCTCCTCGGAGACTAATGGACCGATTTTTCCCAAACTTACACCTATTATCGGGTCACATGTGAACTGGTGCCTAACCAATTTGCTTTGACCTCTGACCTTTCCTCTCTATCCAGTGTCCATTTGTGGGTCTGTTTCCACTCATAAACCCTCATATCTCGGGAACCGTTTGACCGATCAGGAAATAAAATTGATACAAATGTAGCCCTTGGATTGCTTTATAACATACACAAAAAATGGTGGCGCCACCTGTAACCATGTTTGCACAGTGTCCATCTGTTCATCTGCCTTGGGTTAAAATCACTCATATCTCTGCAGTGAATTGACTAATTCACCTGAAATTCGTCATGCGTATACATCCAGGATAGCTTTCTTGATTTTATGACAGGTGGCGCCACCTACGTTCACGTTCACGCTGATGACATCCAAGCTTATATCTTGGGAATTGTTTGACCGATCAGGAAATAAAATTTTTACAAATGTAGCCCTTTGATAGCTCTGTAACATACACAAAAAATGGTGGCGCCACCTGTAACAATGTTTGCACAGCGTCTGTCTGTTAGTCTGCCGTGGCCTAAAATCACTCATTTCTCTGTAGTGGTTCGACATGACTGCCTAAAATTTTGCAGGTTTATACATCGTGGACAGCTTTCTTGATTTTATGACAGGTGGCGCCACCTACATTCTAGTTAACGCTGCACTCATCCAAGCTCATATCTCAGGAAACATTTGACCGATTGGGCCAAAATTGTGCATGTGTTTAGATCTCACATAGGTCTTTATCATACACAAAACTGGAGGGGTTACCTGCAAAGATTTTTGCACAGTGTTTGTCTGTTTGTCTGCCATGGGCAAAAATCGCTCATATACATGTAGTGGTTTGACTTTTCTGCCTAAAATTTTGCAGGTGTATACAACTTGGACAGCTTTCTGGATTTGTGGTAGGTGGCACAACCTACATACACATTTAGGCTGCAGACACCCATGCTAATATGCAACATACCTCACTCTATTTCCCCTTGCCACTCAATCCATGCCTCACTATCCGATTTTGGCAGATACATGTAGTCACTTGTCGGTTACCCGTATTCTAGTTTTAAAAGTTTACACATTTTTCTCTATTTTTGAGATATATAAATACAGACTAAATCTTGGCCTGTTGGTTAATCTGTTTGATGCTTCAGTTGAATGGGTATATACTACCATTCTAATGATAAAATTTCCTTTTGCGAATCTCTTCCCAGTCAGCTGAGCGTCATGACCCATGGGTCACTTGTTTCTCTGTTTATATGTAAACCCGAGTATTTTGCAATTTTTTTTAAAAAATAAGTCAAATACATTTTTAACTGAATCTGTATCTTTAACTATAACAGTAGTATCATCTGCATAAAGCACTAATTTTAATTCAATTTGTTTTTAATGTGTATACCACTTATATCTGGATTACTTCGAATTGATACAGCTAATATCTCCAAGCACAAAATAAAAAGGTAAGGTGAAAGGGGATCTCCCTGTCTCACTCCTATTTCAATCTTAAAATAACCTGACGAAAAACCATTATTTAGTATACATGCCTCAACAATACTGTACAAAACTTTCACCCATTTAATAAAGCTGACACGAAAATTAAATCGTTTAAGTGTTGCAAAAATATATTTCCAATCTAATGTGTCGAAAGCCTTTTCTAGGTCTATTTTGAGAAGTATACCATCCAAATTTCTGTGATTTGTATAATAAACAGCATCCAAAATAGTTCTAACTGCCTCTGTTATGGATGTACTTTTCATAAAGTCATGTCGATTTTCATGAATCAGTTTTGATAAGACTGTTTTTAATCTAAATGATAAAGCTTTTGTCATAATCTTATAATCAATATTTTATAAAGAAATAGAACGCCAGTTTTTTTATTATAGTCCTATCTTTGTCTCTCTTTTCAACCAGAGTGATAACTGCTTGTTTCTGTGATGCTGTCAAACTACCAGTATCCGAGGAATAATTAAAGCTATTAACCATCACCAATCCTAGTTTTTCCAAAATATGTATAATAAATCCTGCTGACAAACTATCGTTACCTGGAGATTTATTCTTTTTAAAGGTATTTAATGCTTTAAAACATTTCTCCAAAGACAAAGGTCCCTCACACATTTCCTGATCTTCAGGTGAAAGGTTTGGAATGTATTTATTCCTAAAAAAAATCATTAAACTCTATATTTTCTGTTGAACATTGTTTTGAGGCATACAGATTTTCAAAGAATCTTTTTTCTTCCTCTAAAATATCTTAGTTCCTATTATAATGTGTCCATCTATTAATTTCTTAATTTGTTTCCCATTTCCATTTCTTTTTTCTAGATTATTAAAATACTTTGTACCTTTTTCTCCATGTTCAATCCATCTTATTTTTGCCCTGGTTATTATTCCTTCAGTTTTTGCATCATATAAATCCTCTAATTCATTATTAAGTTGTTTGTATCTTTCAATTTCCTCCTTTGTCTTCTATCTTTTGTATTTCCCCGATCAAACACAGTTCTCTCTCTCGTGTCTCCCAACATTTAGTTTTTGCATACCGTATGGTTTCTTACGGTGGCTCGTGTAGGACATGCACAAAATTATTTTTTATCTCATTCCCACGCGAAAGTATCTCGTGGCCACGCGATAATCATCTCGTTCCCACGCGTTAGTATCTCGTGGCCACGCGATAATGATCTCGTGGCCACGCGATAATGATCTCGTTCCCACTCGATAATTATCTCGTTCCCACGCGATCGTATCTCGTTCCCACGCGATAATTATCTCGTTCCCACGCGTTAGTATCGCGTGGCCACGCGTTAGTATACCATGCTAGCTGAAGCCCTCATTTAGACAAGAATGTCTGTGGCCAGTTTTATATCGAGCGTCGATGCAGCTTAAATTGTATGTCTGTATTTCGTTGTATGTGCGTTTGCGCCGAATGCTTTGAGGTAAATTTTAGCAGTTTTCATTGCGTTAGTTCAACATTCCGTTGCGTTGGTTCAACTAGCCCATTTTTATTTGTTTATAGAAAACTGTATTGAGTTTGTTTTAGGGTAAGGGTGATATAAACCCTTGTGTACCAAACATATGAATTAAACTGAAACACTTGTTTGTATTTTACCTTCCTAGAAAATCCTATTTTTTAGTGCTAGGGTTGGGGTTATTTAATTTCGGGTATACCGAATAGGGTAACCAACATGTCGGTTTGTTTTATGTCTCAAGGGAGAAGCTTACAACAAAAGGTCTCAGCCATGCCACTTCATTATGACGGGGGGAGGGGTTAAGGAGACCTTTTTACGAGAAATTTGCTCATTCTTCCCCTTCACATCTTTCTTCTACAATAAAACTTCAGTTATGTAATTATAGGTGGCGAAACCGGGGGGCCGGGGCCCGAGCCCCCCCCCCAATAATTTTTTTTGATGATGGGTATAAAAACATCCACTCTATTATTATTGGGTATTATATATATATATTCCGCAGACTCCGGGATTCGAGGTGAAAAAAAAATACTGCGAAGTTGATATTCTGTGTAAAAATGAAACCATTGCCAGACAGATAACAATTAATCTCCCTACAATGAGGTACTGTTTTACTAAATAAGCATTGACCAATAAAATTCAACAGAATGCAGTAGTACCCATACAGTTTTTCAAAATTTTCCAAACCTTTGGAGGGTGAGATTCCCTCCCACATCCTCCCCCGTCGGGGATTACCCCATCAAATCCGCCCCTCTGCCATTTGTGTCAGGCTACGGCCCTTATTTATAAATATGTATATACATATATATATATATTAATAATAATATATATAATATATATGTATATATAATATATATATTTATTATATATACTAATATATATTATATATATTCATATATATATATATATATATACACACATATATATATATATATATATATATATATATATACTATTGGGTATACTCTTGGGCCCCCAATGAAAATTTGGTTTCGCCGCCAATGGTAATTCATATTATGAACATTTATTATGACAAGTATTTTACCCGAACTAGCCCCCCCCCCTTTTCCCGCTCACACATTCTCTAAAAAAGATGGCCCACGAGTGTTGTACGAGTCCCCGTTGCATAATTTCAGGTCTCAGCATATTAAGCCCGCTCTAAATTCAATCAAATAATTAACCATAGTCTTCATCCAGTGTATAGAAACATGCCTTAAGGATTTAAGATGTAGGTCTTACTGTATTGTCCATCTACATTTATCTCGTTCCCACGCGATAATTATCGCGTGGCCACGCGATAGTATCGCGTTGGAACGAGATAATTATCGCATGGCCACGAGATACTAACGCCTGGGAACGAGATAATTATCGCGTGGCCACGAGATACTAACGCGTGGGAACGAGATAAAAATAATTTTGTTCATGTCCTATGCGAGCCACCGTAGTTTCTTTTCTGATTTTGAATTTTAGAAACTCCCAGCGAAGGTTTCGATTATCATCATTATCATCCCTTAACCAATCTTCTAGCTTTGAAAGCATCAAGTCCAAGTAAACCCTGTCCTGTAAGAGCTTATTATTAAATTTCCAGTAACCTTTTCCCCTTCTCTCTGATATATCTTCTTTTAAAGAAAGTATTACTCCAGAATGATCTGATTTGAAAGCAGGAATTATTTGAACATCTGACACTGTCTTGTTATTCTGAAGATGTAAGAAAATAATCTATTCTGGTATAAATTTTCTTAGATGTTTGTCTCCATGTATATTTATATAAATAAGGGTGTTTGATTCTCCAGATGTCTTGTAAGTCTAATCTTCCTTTTATATTGATTATTTCATTTATTGCTCTTGTTTTTAGGATGACTGATCCACCTTTTTCATTATCTCGTGTTAGAGCTGTATTCCAGTTTCTCCCATCAGTATATTATCCTCTTGTTTCACATTGAATAATTCTGATTTTTTTAATAATTTCTTTGAAAAACACAACTTGCTTACACTCATCATTTCGAGTATTGAATATATATGTATGATTATAAATGTTGTTTCATTAACCTCTAATTACAAAATAATTAATCTTCCCTCATCTTTATGTCTCTTTATATTCGCACTGTAAATTTCCCGATATGAAACAAGCTACCCCTCGACTATGTTGACTTCCATGACTCATTATAACATATCATCCCCATTCATTTTTCCAAGTAACTTCATCCCCTGGCTCACTGTAGGTTTCCTGTATTAAAAGTAAGCTCGCTTTATGTTTCCTGGCCCAAGTGAAGATGGACCTTCTCTTTTTGAAGTTTCTTAAACCTCTCACATTTATACTTAGTAGTTTAATATCTGACATATAAAGTTTTTTTTCTTTGTAAAATTTGTTAAACGGTTGCATATAAAAGCAGAAATACTCCACTGGGTAAAAGAGTTAATGAATTTGTTTAAATTTACATTTTGATTGATAGAGACATGCAGATGCATATATAAGTGGATGATTATCTGTACATTATTCTTATATTGTACCAGATTTTCTAGATCTACCAAAAACTATCAGTATAGAAAATCCTGTCATATCTTATTTACCATCTATGGATATCATAATATATACCACTTATTTTTCATTTTGTTTCTCCCTTTGAAATCCTTGGATATGAATTCTTATCATCGAGCTGCAGACCACTTTCCTTTGCTCGATTATTTTAAGTGACTAACAATAGTGGTCTCCAATTTTAATTATGTATATATTTTTTTTAATTTTATGTTTTGAAATTATTACAGACTTTTTTTCTCTACTTTTCATATAAATATATATGACAGACCTTCCTGCGACCCTCCGGTCGCACGAAGAGGGCTCCTTCCTGCGACCCCCCTCACGTGACCTGGTATGCACATGTACCGGGTCGCAGGAATTCCTGGTGGCTTCGTGCGACCTGTGTTGGCCAAGCGCGGTCGCACGAAGCCGGGGCCTTACAGGGGGGCGGGGAACTCACCTACTAATGTAATTTGTGATAGATGGAAAGAAAATGTTAAAGAAATTTGACTCGTTAGTAGTATACGTTGTACATTTCATTCAAAATTAATAACAAACCATCTATTTGTGATAATTATTTTTTCATTACAGCACTCTCGCACACATTCTTTCATTGCAACGCAACATAAAGGCATCATTGACAACTGAGAAGACTTTATTTGTAAATTTGAAATTCATAATATATACACAATAAGTACATAAATTAGAATTCTAATTCTACTTTCACAATATATACATACAACAGAAACTGTCCATGAAACAAAACTTGTAACCAAATGCACAAATATCATTTTTACAATGAGTGGAAACAGTATCAATGTTGGCCATGAAGTATACACATTAAGCATACATACAGAATAAAACATAAAAAAGTTTTAAAACACAGAGTACTATAATAGTATACACATAAACTTTATTGAAAATGAGATGGCACACGCATGCAAAAGACACTGAGGTACTAGTACAAACTTATTAAATTGGAGGAATTTTACATTTGTAACTGCAGAAGTAAGATAAATCTGGATTTTCAAATTATTTTTAGTCAATATGTTTACAACTTTGATGGTACCACTCTGAACACCCATCGCACTGATCCATGTCTCCACACGGATAACCATAATAGCTTTTTTTCTGAATACAACTGCCTACAAATGCAAAATACTTCTATATTTTCAATCCTTTCTTTCGATTAAGGGGCAATACTAATATTACTTTGGAGAAATTCTGTAAGTCGGCCTTTCTCAAGGTGACTGCGCAGTGAACCTTTTGATATAGTTGCATTGACTGGGATCACTTCCATGAGCTAATGCAGTAGCAAAGGTGACAGCAAATGGATAACAATCGCTGCTGCCCTCCTGTATTTGCACCGAATGTGATTGTATAGTTAGTTGGAGATGTTGCCTTTACTATTGCGCAGATTTGATGAAATGTGCCTTTTGGAATTTCTTGATCGATGGAATTATATAATGAAACATGATTTGGAGCAGTGTTAACAGTAGAAATAGTGACCCAATTTTTATACCTGCCGCAGTGAATTATCTGAATCATGTTTTTACTTAAATTTTTAAATGACTTATTTTGTGCCAAAACTGGATCTTGTAAACCGTTAATATGTGGAAATTGTTGTTTTAAAATAATTTGAGCAGCGTTCAAATGTGTATCAGATAACCAATTATCAGGGCCTAAAAGAATATCCTGATCTGTATAAGTGAGTTTTCATGCAGAAATCCAGGGGTTTGCATTAAGTTTTCTTTTTTTTCTGTGTATTACAATTGCTTTTGACTTCGTTTTTACCTGAAAACACTGTAAATGATTTTTTTTGTTCCTTTTGTCCCTACGTCTTTTAATATTTGTTAAAGGGAGCGTGTTGCCCAGTTCTTCAGTGCATACCTTTTTATCAAGGCCATCACACGGTACTCTGATGTTCCCCAACTGAGGTGTTTAAGGCTCTGTTTGCACATTGGTTCTAGTCAAATCTGGCAGTTTGTCATTTTCAATGTTAAAATTATCAAATTTGGTGGTGTCCGAAACATTATGGTCAGATTCTCTTTTCAATGGTTGTGGGCGTTCAGCTTTTTCTGTTTTATCTGGTACGTCTGATATTTTACCCGTGCTCTCAAAGCTTAAGTGAACTTCTTTATTTAACCGCCACTCCCTTGAAAGAACTTCTAATATTTTAGTTTTGGAGAAAAATTCTTCTTCGCCACAGGTGGAAAGGAAAGATGCTAAATCCTTTGTAGTTTCAGCAGCTCTTACATATTTTTCATTTTGGGATTAAAAGTTCTTTTTATTTTTTACTGGGGGTAAAACGGGTTGATCAAATATTGGCATATCTTGTTCAATTAATTTTTCATTGTTTTCTTTTTTTCCATCGAATAGGAATAAGTTCTGGACTGAAATGGGGCATATCATTGTCTTTTCTTACTCTAAAAATGTGTCTACAAGGCAACTTATACTGGTACCAAAACCTACAGGTACGTTGAGTAGCATCTATGTTCATCTTGCATATGGTTTCATTTTTAACCAAAAACTCAAAGTTATTATCTGTCTTGATGATAGACCCTGCAATTTTTTCGGACATCTCGATTTCGGGATTAATAATCAATACTCCTTGTTTTGTACATACATGAGCTATTTGGACATGCAATTCATCAACTTGTCGGGAGTCCAGACTTACTTTCAGTGCATCAAATTCACTTTTATTTGCATATTTTCTACTGATTTTATGTAATTGATTTGTCCCTGCAAACATTCATCTAAGTGAAAATGTGGTCGGATGTACATTTTCAGTTTCTGATATATTAAAACATCGATATAAATATATTAAAATATAATTGACCAAGATCTTCATACAAAATTTTCAAATCTTGAAGTTTGATTTATGCGTGGGCGTGTCCCTTGGTTCCACTATTAATTCCCACTGAAAACTATAACCTTAATTTTCGCGCAGTATCTGACCATAAATTATAAAGTTTAATATATATATCTTACCTTATTAACACACATTTAACCTCAGTGACCCACCACCTATGAAAAGTAAGCTCTTAATTATCAAATTGAAAATAGTATTGATAATACGGATTTCCAGCCCATCTTACAAACCGCTCAAATATTATATATCTCACGACAACCAGTATATGCAAACCCAAATATGAGTTTGTTTATATATAATTATTAACAATACAAGTTCAGCATTTAATAATTACTTTTCACTACATACTTCTTACCAACAGTGTCAACACGGACAGCACGAGAAACGGCAACTCGCCTGGAATCAAAACCAATAACATTACATTGCACTGTTCAAGACTTGCCCTTATTTAAATTTTGACGGATTCTTTACCTTGCATTTTAAGAAATATTAAATACTCACCAGTAAACCCCTCCATCTAACATTAGTAACAGGTTTCAACTCATATTATGTTTATATATTTCCATACACGGTTATGGGTTAGGTTCACACATTAAGCTAGGGAATCAATAAGTCCCTCATAAACATTGAAAAGTCTTTACCATCCAGAGTAACCAAACATGAGCGTCATATGGCGCTTCCTGCTCGAAAGGTTTGTACTACTTGTTCATATTCCCTGCAGATGGCGCTGTCCCTGTTTTAGACGCTGATTGGTTAACACCAAGTATTTATAAGTCCGTGCCAGTCAAGTTCTATTATTCTGTCTGCGGTTTCAACTGACCTCATCGTTTAAATATCCTTTATGCATTCCGAGGTCTGTAATCCTCGGCTTCAGTGTTCTCTATTCAATATGATCCTTTCCGTTCACAACCAGTTTTTCTTTGTGGAACGTAACCTTCAGTCCAACGTTATGCATTTGTGGGAGAGTTTTTTTTTTCTCAGCTCCCAATCTGCTTTTGTAAAATCCTCAACTACCAATTTCGCCCTTCTGGTCCTCTCTTCTTCGTTTTCTTCAGTATTTCCCGTCTGTCCTCCCTGCTGTATAACCCGACTATGATCTGCCTGTCCCTATTGTCTTTCCATTGTCCAGTTCTGTGTGCCACCTCTGTCCCTTCATTCAGTAACTCGGCTCCTCCAGCACTTGTCGTTTTAACATTTTTATCACAGTTTGACGTGTATTTTCTCCCTTCTCCTCCTCCTTTTCCCCCCTTTCACTCGTATGTTGTATTCACGGCTGTGTCTGTCTAGTTGGTTTTTTAAAAGCATCGTTCATTTCTTGTTTACATGATTTCAACTCTTGTTTTACTTTCATCCCATTTCACCTCCAGCTCTTTCACTCTGTTTTCTAATGTTATTTTGTCTTCTTTCAAGTCTTTAACTTCTTGCTGGGTAATTTCCAAACTTTCTTGTAAATTCTGTGAGCTATTTCTAATCTGTTCACCCAGTTCTGTACGCATTTGTTCACACTGGGCCTTTATACTGTCCGCCACTGTTGTAATCAATCTTTTCCACCGTTTCTCCAGTGCACTGAAGCTAGCATTGCTCGCCTCGGCCATCTCCACTGTGGATGGTGTATCAGGTAACTGGAGTTCGCTTTCTCTAGAGGAATATGACTCTATAGTGTCAGGGGTTTCACTTTCACTGACCTTTCTGCACCTTTGGCTTTTGTTGTTGTCTTGGTGGCATTCTGCTATTCTTTGCAGGCTACTAATTTATATTTATGCGGAGACCCTAAACGACCCGTCTCATGCCGCCATGTTAGTCACGTGACCCAATGAAGCAAGCCTTATACGTCAGCTTGATGATTTCTTCACTGGTGAGATTGGCAAAACTAAACCAACTCCCATGTCTGATAGACAAACGCACATCGTGTTTTTGGGGTTGTTTTTTCTGACAAAGCCATTTGTAGGTATCACTAGTAGTGCTTTCGGCGGTACTCACAAGTGACTTAGCTTGTCCACATTGATAACCCGTTCTTTTATCCTTAAGCGATTAACCCTCCATCAGCCAATTGATTGTGCTCTTTTGAAATTAAAATCTGTTGCATCAATGTCTCCCACGTTATGTTGTCTAAAGGTGGGAGATTCTTCCGCTGATAGCTGCCTTTGCTAATATGGTACTGTGTTGCAGCATTTCTTATATTTTTTTTTCACCCACCAATGTACACTGTGTTACTGCATCAGTAACATGACTATGTTTCTGTACATTGCTACGTGGTCTTACCATCAACCTGGGCTTATGATTAACTCTGGGCCGTCGAGCAACGGTTTTTGCCGTCCTCTCACGGAACCTCCAGAACTGTCATTTTTGGATTCCTTCACTCTTTTGGGGATTCCGTGTCATCATGACCAGTTTTTCTTTTTCTGTCGCACGTTTGTGAGGCTTTCTGGGTGACACCTGTCTCTTCAATGACGATACTATCAAGTTTTTTTTTCGAAATCTAGGTATCATCGGGGACTCGAAGTCCATGTCGGACGACATCATGTCTGCCGTTAACGTCAACAGATAAACTGCCTTGGCAATATTGACCATTATTTATTACATAACTAACTATTACATAACCATTGGACTGTGCAACGCGAGTGACCGAGTGTACTGAACGACCTTTAACATAAATATAACCCCCGAACATTGGCCTGCATGAATGCCTTGATGGCATAGGGATTACATTCCTAGCAGCTGTGCGGAAGGTCGGCGGATCGATTCCAGTATACACCAATTTATCTTTATTTGTTTGCATGCTTGTAACAATCATTGATTTCTCTTTCAGATTTCTTCAGAGATGCGAACATTATACCCAGGGTTCACATCGGCAGTAGAAGTGACAGATCAAATAAGGGATCAGGGAGATGGATATGCAGGAAAAACAAGACAGATGCAGTGACAATATATTTTTTTTCAATCCCCCCCCCCCCAAACAAAAATTCTACACCCCATTTTTTACTCTATCTCCATCAAATATATTGCCCTCTTTAGCTTGAGGACTATTCCTTTATCCATGTTTTTGGATTCATGGGTAGGTACTAATTCTATAGTCTCTCCAGTTTTGCATGTGTATATATCCTAGACAGCTTTCTTGATTTTATGACAGGTGGCGCCACCTACATCTAAGCTCATATCTTGGGAACCGTTTGACCGATTAGGCCAACATTTTGCATGGGTATAGATCTCACATAGCTCTTTATCGTACGCAAAACTTGTGGCGCCACCTGCAACTATT
The DNA here is from genome assembly GCA_026874595.1 of Sipunculus nudus. NCBI lineage: Eukaryota > Metazoa > Annelida > Sipuncula > Golfingiida > Sipunculidae > Sipunculus > Sipunculus nudus. Next base: position 68,666,570 of record CM049315.1, read on the forward strand.
TTTGCACAGAGTCCATCTGTCCGCTGCTGTTGGATAAAATCACTCATATCTCGGCAGTGGTTTGACATGTCTGCCTAAAATTTTGCAGGTTTATATATCTTGGACAGCTTTCTGGATCTTGTGGCAGGTGGCGCCACCTACATTTATGTTTACGCCCCAGACATCCAGGCTTATATCTCAGGACTAGTTTGCTGTATTCTCCTAAAATATTGCATATCACATAGCTCTTTATCATACACAAAACTGGAGGCGCCACTTGCAGCCATTTTTGCATAGCGTCCGTCTGTTTGTCTACCTTGGGCTAAAATCACTCATATACAAGTATTGGTTTGAATTATCAGCCTAAAATTGTGCATATGTATACAACTTGGACAGCTTTCTGGATTTTGTAGTAGTTGGCGCAACCTACATACACATTTCGGCTGCAGACATCCATGCTAATATGCAGCACACCTCCCTCTATTTCCCCTTGCCACTCAATCCATGCTTCACTTCACCCGTTTCACTTTGATTTCGGCGATACACGTAGTCGCTTGTTGACTACCCGTATTCTAGTTTAACATTCAACTTCGTTACTGGTATTTATAGGAAGTCTTTACATTATTCAGACACTTGAATTTAACACAAGTCTTTATCATCTCACTATTGGTCAGTGTTAACACTGTTAATTATCAAATTCGTTTACATTTGTTTTTGTCACTGACATTTTGTCACTGACATTTGGTCAGTGTATGTTGACACTTCTCAGATGCTAGTCGTTTAAATCATTTGAGTTTTGTTACCCGACTGAAGTCATCGTACGATCAATCATTTTGATATTTTCATTTAATCAGATATTTAAATAGTTATATAATTGATGAATTTATGACATACGAGCTCGCTAGCTAAAAATATATCCATTTGAAATTTTGTTTACATTTGGTTTCGGTGATTGACTGAACTTGATTTAGTATTATCACCTAGTTATTATTAAGCTCTGTGATTTAACTGGGTCAACGTTTCAGTTCAATATTTATACTCACCATTTATATACCAAGTTATCATTTGAGACTTTGTTTGCATTTGTGTTGGTGATTGACTGAACATGATTCAGTATAATCACTTGATTATATATACAAGAATTTTGTCAGTATTCTAAGTTGGTCACAGAGTTGTCAGTTACTTGCCATCAGTTTATACTTCTGCCAACAGTTGTTACATTTGGCAAGATAGCGCTTATTGACCGCAGCTTGTTGTTGCAAAATTCACCTGTGGATTTCCAATTAAGTGACATCACTCACTTTATAAAGCTACATGGGGATTCACAGTGTGCTGACAGAATTATTCCCCGTGACAACTCAGCCTTCATTGTATTCCTTAAAGCTGATGATGTTGTCAGTGCTAGGAATTCCTTTCGATGGTTGCCAGTTAGGTGATCAGATAGTGAGGGTGGTAACCGTTCAGGCTGAGATAGAGGCCACTCGGTACGAATGTAAAATAACTCTCGCACCTCTCTGAAGCACAACACTTGCATGAACAGAAAACGTTTTTATAACCATCTTCTTCTTAATTTCGTCACTTATTTTCAACTGCCTCTTACTTCTTCATTACATTAATTCTAATCACCATTACATCCGTCCGTATATGCACAGAGCTAGTCAAGACAACAGGCACCTGTCGTATAAATAGTGTCTTTACGGGTATATAGAGGGTTAACGGGTATATAAGGCATGGGACCCCCGGCACTACTATACTAATAACAGAGAATGGCACACCACTTTTCCAGGCGACCGCTGTGACCCGCCTACTTCACCAGCTGAATTTTTATGTTTGCATAAGTAAATGCACAAGTAACACTGATCGTGTGACCATGCACCATTTTATTAGGTATAAAATATATAACTAAAATCTAGAAAGAGATATGTGGTACATGACACAAAAATATAAATGTGCGAGTGTATGTAATTTAGCACAATAGAGTGTAGGAATGTCCGTGTGATGGTCATTCCCCATATCTGTGACTGATACGCTCGTATAGGCAAGATGCTTCCAAAAAGATGTGTTTTGTAATATTACTTATAATAACATATAACAAAAATACAAAGTCATGACATATCCTATTAAAAAGATGCAGGTACAAACAGATCATTCATATATATATATATATATATATATATATATATATATATATATATATAGATGTAATTACAAGTGGAAAACAAGACAGAAGAGGTGTCTACTGTATTTGCTGATGTCCACTTTGTCACCCGATTGTTATAATGCAAGAAGTAAAGTGAACATGGGACCCGGCATGCCACACGACATCCTGTTTTTCGTGCATACCTCAAAAATGTAAACAAATACTCAATGCATGTCGTCCAAGCAACGGAATAACAACTATATGGCCTATGGCAGAGCCGGTTTCTGGCCCATGTGACAGATGCATCAAGTGGACCCTTCAACTTTACACCAGTCACCACTCTTCACAAAGTTCATCCTTGCACACAGTGTCTACAAAGAACTGGCGTGTTCTGTGTGATACAAAGCCATTTGCTATGTATTCACTACTATCCGTGGAGCAAGAGAAGGCAAAGAGAGCCGTTATACAGGATCATAATATTGTTGTGACAGGTAACCTGAATGATGCAAAAAATAATATATATGCACTACTATGCCTTGTGTCATATGAAAATAGGTATTGTGGAATGTGGTAAAAACTTTATTAAATTCAATATGTGCTGACAGAGTGATATAGTAAATCAGTGGTTATAATCATGCTGTTGTGTACTGTCAATATCATGTATGTAACCCATATTCCCATAATACATGCATTTTTGAACATGGCATCGGTTGTAAAGCCACATGTACAATAAGAACATGGTGGAGATAGAAACAGTATATTGTAATTTGCATTTGTTTGGTAACACCATTGGCTACAAGTTTGGCCTGTGTAACTACTGTAAAATAATGATTTGTGAGTGCACTCCCATAACTTTGTATTTACAAACTACAATCCTTCCATGCCACACTGTAAGGATAATGTATTTATCCACCAGAACCTATCATACAGGCCACAGACACCTGTTAGAAAGACAAACATGACACACAAATGAAGTTAGGAATGATAAATGTCTGGTCACTATGCAGGAGAATACTCATACATGTGCGATTGCAGCTTGCACCATCCATGCATGTAAAGTCAACAGTGAATTTCCATATCTTTAACATTTACACTGCCTTCGCAAAAAATATATTTATTTCTGGAGCATTAACGCCGTGTGTTGGGGAAAAAAGCAAATGGAAAGCGAAAACCATCATAACCAAGAAAGCGAACTGCAGAGTATGTTTTGCCATCTGCACATCATTCGTATCGGTCGTGAGCTTTGTCATGGCTGCACATTTCTGGCCTGTTTGTACTAGTCCTCGGAACTGGAAGTTACTGTGCATGTCATTATCCTGTTGTATGGCCATTTCATCAAAGATGATTCCCCCAGCCCTTGATGCCTGCTGCCTTTGAGCTTAAGTACCCATCAATTTTAACAGCTCACAGCTTCTGCTTCATGACATTTTTATTCCTCTGCAGAAGTGTTTCACTTGGCAATATTAGGAGGCCAGAGTTTCTCAGTTCACTATATGCCTTTGGACTGCGGTTCCACACTGTTAAACAAGGCATGATGATATGTTTGTTCCATCGATGTCCCCTTTGACCTTTGCTTGAGATAAGACAGTTACGTTGTGCAATTATCAGTGTTTTCATGTGCTCTGTAGCACCTGGTAGCAGCTTGTCTATCAAGCCAGTAACTTCACTATTTTCTTCCTCATGATTCACAGCAGGATCTGGTGCATGAGGTATTGTCTGGCACTCCCTGCACACACGGGTAGCAGCTGAGAAACTGATCACACCTTCACAATTAATAGAATGCAAACGGTTTTCTGTGATCCCAAACGAGGTCCACACCTTCACATGACATGAGCTGCTCATTGGCACATCTGTCACCTTTCCTTGGCAAACTATCTATTATGTCTGTGATCATACTGATATTTTTCGGGGATGCCACACAAGTATTCTGTAAACTGATTGTCTAATCAATCACAATTGAGCCAATGCTGCATGTCAATGTGCCATCAGCATTGAATATTATCTCCTTTCTCTAGCGCAGACTATTAATGGTACGGCAAGTAAGTTTTATATAATGTAATAAAGTGTTACTTTCTTTGGCCAACATGTATGGCCCTGGCATGTACCTTTTTACAACTTCTAATGTGTATGCAAAATCACTGGCAGGCTTATCCTCTGGTGTTTCTTTTACTGCAGCCTTAAACGCGATCCCCGTATATGCCCATGTTAACCGGCCATTATACATTTTCCTCCTGCTTTTCACGCAGCTAATATAGTCCAGAGATCAGTTTGCCATACATCTGTTTATTCATAGGTGTGATGCGTTTTCCTGTACATTCTGCGTTGTACTTATTAAACAGGATATTCTTGATGACATGCCCATCTTTGTGAGGGACCACAGTGTGATGTAGCCTTCAAATATGATGATGCTATCTTAATTACAGATTATATTTTCAGATGGTACTACAGGGCTCAAAAAATATTATTGGACCTAATGGTCCTCGAGACATGATCACATTCAAAGACTGTGGTCCTCAACATTTTTACATGTCTCACAAAAGTTAATGACTCTCCCACAGAACATTTGATAGGTAATTGGGCAAATATACTTTTGAAATGTCCACGTTTTCTGGATATTCATTCTACTACTGCTACAGAATATGAAGATTGATAGGTTATTACAACTACTAAATGATGGTACATTTTGCTCTTCCACGGGGACATGATTGTACTGGCTTAGTATTCCTCATCATATTTTATTCGCCAAAAAATGGGATGAGTGGATTTATCGAGCCCTGGTACTGTGTTGTCTAATGGTTTGTGTCTACAAATGTATTCATAAATTATTTCAGCATACGTGTTTTTAATACGCTTCAATTCAGTGAGAAAACAATATGACCATATATGTAATACATCCTCATATACCATGCTAGTTTTCTTCTAACATGTCACAATAATTTCCTCCAACAGTTGAATATTATAATAATCTAAACACATGGCCACACACGTTTCTATCACATAACATATATTATACAATTGGATCAGGGTTAGATATCTTATTCACAGGTGGCTAAATTAATTGAATTTATACAGAGTCATCCTGATTAGGTAAAACAGGTTCTGTCCTTCTTGGGTGTTTAGTGTCTGTGTATGTTAGCATCTGGGGTGCTTCAACAGGTTTTCCCATCATAACTCGGAGTAAATTGATCACAAATAACAACATTATACAAGAAATGCTGTTGTTCATTTGGTTTTGGGTTTTTTTTTCTGAAATTGAGAAGTATTGGCCAGTAATGGCTACATGGGCATTTTTAAGTACTTACTGGGTCAGCTTTAGCCGGCTTTAGCCAGCGGCTGAAGCCTGGGATGGCTCTTACCAGCCAACCCTGATGTTTTAATATGTTCTTATTTCATGTCATTGTGATTGATTCCACTTTCTATTCATTTAATGAACATTTTGGAGAATACATGCATCCCAGCAGCTTTCCACCAATAAAACAATGCAACACTTAGGAAACAATATGATCATCATACAGGCAGATATAGGCCATTTCAGAGGGTAGATATAGTTATTTAGGTTGAAATCAATTATCATTCATGATTAGTAATAGTAATAGACTATTACAGCTTTATTTTTCATGTAATAGTAATAGACTAAAATTTTTTAGCTGTAATAGTAATAGAAACAGAAGGTAAAGTTATAGAGTAATACATATTACTTTCTATTACTTCCTGTAACACCATTGGTCATGAAGCATATCAGCAAATAATGCTGAACTGACTCAGTTCTTGTTTAGTGATTGCCCAGGATGTGCCTATTATTAAGGCAAGCAGGGGCCAGCTGTTATACAGGTGGTGTCAACTGGTGCTAATTACACAGGAGTACTGGACAGAGCAGGTTTCAGCCAATTAACCTATACCTATATCACTATCTGACTTTTCATTACTTGACCATGAATAAACAGAGGCATGTTTGATGTTGAGACAGATAATGTATTATTATTGTGATATGTAAATGCATCTTATCTCACATCAATCAATTACATGTATATTCTGAATTGCATCAAACTTGTTTTTACCAACAAGTTAGCATTTCAATAATACAAATTGCAATAAAACACAAGGAAAAATATAATATTGAACCAGAGGCAGAACAGACCCAAAATGTTCATGAACAGCTTAAGATGTTTTCACTACCCAAAATGTAATGCAGCCTACAATGCTAAAAACTACTACCAGTACTTATATCACTTGAATAAACCCATACTACGAGTACATGTTTTATCTTTTTTTTTATATATAATGTTCTTTTAAAACTATTCTGTTAATACTTGTCTGTTTTTTTACAGTGGCAATTTTGCAGCACCCTTTCAACATCCTCAATCATGCCTTTTTATGTATTGAACATGTGATGAAATCATGAGGTATACAGTATTTTTATGGAATATATAAGTTTGGATTGGGAAATGGGATATAGCTCTTTATTCATTTACATACATACTGATTCATCAGCTTTGATACTGAATAATCATATTCAGTAATCATAAATAATTCCTCTGGTGAAAATTTCAAGTTACACTGACTTTAATTAAACATGTATTAACTATATGGAAGAAAATGAAATATAAACTGAAGTATGTAAGATTGATACATTTAAGTGAAATATATATGACGAAAATATGTAAATATATTAATTTAAATTAATATTTTCCATATACCTGGTCCTTTACAATTGGCATGCTTTCAAATTACATGTATATTCATACAATTATCTTACATGTCTTCTTGTAAGGGCCACATAATCATCATAAAGGTTTCAAAATAAAAATAAACATAATTAAACATGCTTGTATAGCTATGATCTGCAGTATCATCGTAAAAATGTCACTGTAAACGACAGACAAAGTAAAACAAATTATGTAAATAAGTGTAATATAACTTGGTGATATGTAGGTGCTTGTCATATTAGTGTAAAATGTAACTGCAGTGTTAGGTAATATTGATGTTGACTGCAGAAGGTCCAGAATCTCCTATCAGTATAAGTAATAGTAATAGATACACAAGTAATAGTAATAGTAATCTTAATATCAGAAATTGAAAGTTATAGTTATAGTAATAGAAGTGGTGTAATAGATCCCATGTCTGCTCAGGGATGGACAGACAATAGGAGAACACACACACACACTGCTATAGTGTAGCTCAGTATGGCGAGAGTGGTCTTAAGTCAAACATTCTACATGAGAATTCCTGACACACAGGGATTATATAGCTAAATAAGGAATATATATACGTCACAACAGCACTGCCTGACAAATATATGAAAAAAATAATTTGGAATATAGGGCAGCTAGGAAGCCTGGAAAATACATATTTCTTCTGTTACTGACTGATATTAACTGACATCCATTTTGCCACTTGTGGTAATATACTATAATCATGTATACATATACTATTAAAAATATTAATTGGAATCGACGGTAAAAATCGATAATTGAATTAGTACTAGCAGATCACACACACGCCACGCTTCACATGGCTCAGACACTATGTTCATATACTAGGTATGCATGTCATATTGCATACAGAAATTAAATACTTTTTTTCTACATACCATGTGATGATGTGACTAGTATCTCTTTCAGTGGTCATGTTCGCCGTGTCATCCACCAGATCAAGCAGACTCCCGAGTCTTGTGCATGTAACCAGGTAACGTGCACTTCTGTTGAGATTTCCCGCACTTTTGTTTAGCAGCGGAGCACATAATTCAGTTCCTGAATATTTTGCAGTTTCGCCAGAGGCTTCCCCATTCAGCCCGGCACTGGTATATCCGGGACACTTGTACCGACATCGACAAAGCGGAAGTTGGCACTGCATGGATTATTCATTTGGACAGGATCTGACGAGGAATTAATAACAGCGAGCTTGTATGAACCTAATGCTGATTTCAGTAGGTACAACAATCTTTCTGCTTTGTAACAATCAGCGTTCTTGTGCATTTTACTTATGTTAACATAACAATTCAGCTGGTGAAGTGGGCGCGTCACAGCAGTCGCCTGGAAAAGTGGTGTGTCTTTCATTATTATTAGTATAGTAAGGCCGGGGGACCAATGCCTTATACCTGTTGACCCTCTTTTTTCCCGTAAAGACACTATTCATACGATAGGTGCCTGTGAGGCTGGTAACCGTTCAGGCTGAGTTGGAGGCCACTCGGTACGAATGTAGAATAACTCACACACCTCTCTGATGCACAACACTTGCATGAACAGAAAACGTTTTATAACCATCTTCTTAATTTCGTCACTTATTTTCAACTGCCTCTTACTTCTTCATTACATTAATTCTAATCACCATTACGTCCGTCCGTATACGCACATAGCTAGTCAAGACAGTGCGTTAGTGATTCTACATTCGCTCCGGACACTCTAACGCAGATTTACTATACCCTGCCTAAATCTAAACTTGATTTTAAAGGTCTTGTTAAACTAATGTCTTCGCTGTCAGTTGAAGACAGGCAGATGTTGACAGAGGCTCTTGCGGCAACGTCAGAGATGTTTGGAATACCCAAGCAGGCAGAGCAAGCCACTCGCATGGAAGTGAGACCATTGCCCAAGAAATCGGACCAGGCCACCCTTGTGGAGGAGGGTCAACTATTTCATTCGCCTTGGCGTACTTCAGTGAGGACACCTATTGGATCACCGCATGTGGCTTATCGGTTGCCCACATCTTAGGGAATGTACACGTGCACCTGTATCAACCGATTTTGGTTGAGAGGTATGAGGGCCCAGCAAGTACGTACTTAACTACCCACCTGCTGTTACGTCACCAAGTCTATATCTATATGGTTACATGCTCCCAGCAAATCCAACTCGATTGACGACTTTCTCAGGAGAAGGGATGAAAGGAGAGACGTCTTATCAGTAGTGAAATCACGAGGTACGCAATCTGATCAGACTGAATCTATATCCAGATCATCACATCGTACTGGCCATCGTCAAGTGGTTGAAGGGACAGGCAGGACAATTCGCGATCATTTTGGGGGAGGAGGCAACCCCTGCTGAGATAGTCAGCAAGTTAGACTAGATCTATGGCAATATGTTACTGTCGGAGGTCGGCATGGAACAGTTCTTCTCCGCAAAACAGCAGAAGGGCGAAACTATAGCAGAGAGGAGCTGAAGGCTGGAGGATTTCTTTTCGCGTGGCAACAAGTCGCTTATTGTAGCCACTGCTGGACCGAACGTATTAAAGTCAAAGTTCTTCACACGAATTCGATCGGAGCAGATCCAAAACGAGATTCGCCATAAGGTTGAGAATGCCACATACGAACTTGAGACCCGAAGATGGCAGTGGACCATGAAAAAACATTGCACCGCAATCTGCTTCTTCCGATAGGATATTTGTCTCCGGATGTTTCAGAGAATAACACTCAGCATGACACACAGGATATACCAAGAATCAGACAGTTACACCAACGCCGAAACGTTCGGTTGAAACCGGAAGGGTTGATGATACTCTTAGCTCTGGGGAAGCAGATTCTGAGGAGGAACCTGTAATTGTCATGCCACAGCCAAAACCTAGAAGAAAACCGTGTCCCCAGCGATTTCAAAACTCCAACATCCCGGAAAAAGCCAAAACCGACCCCAAGACGACATTCAGCAAGTGAGGCAACGCCGGTTTCAAATGATTGTAATGAGCTGACTGATAGGACACCAGAGTCAATAAAAAATAAGGGACCTGACGTTCCGCGGGATGTTTTGGAGATTGGTGCTGCCACTGATGCAGTCCACACAGTTGAAACTGACAAAATCGTGGGCGACCCGGAAGACCTGCCACGTACTTCAGACCAGTCTCTTCCCAGTATGGCAAGACGTTAAAACCGTACCAGAAAAACGCCAACGTGGTATGATCCTTGTTCCTATGAACAAACCTGTTACTCACCAGACCAAGAATTTCAAGAGCCTTCTATCATTCAAAACCGAATAGTCAATCTAAAGAAGCTAATAGACGCCCTTTCCTCTTTAATGTCATAACAATATATGACATATGTATTTACTTAGGTTTCAGCAAAAAAAAAAGTAAAGAATAGAACAATTTATGTAAAATAGGCCCTATGATATATTGCTTTTACTGATATATTCAAATCACATGCCTAATATTACAAATTCCTTGGAGAGATATGATTAACATATTATAATTTATTACTAAACAGCGTGAGCGTACTTGAGCACATAATGGTGAAATTGCAGAAATATTGGTATAATTTGGGATATCGTCATTCATATGTGAAATGGTCATGGTACACTGTCGTATGCTTTTAAAGACTTACGATTATTTGATATTGTAATGTTTTTGTAATGTGATAGTTTGTAGATATTATTATATGGAGGCACTTATCATGTAAGCGATGTTATGAGATAAGTTACTTGCTGATAAAATTGTCTGGGTTAATTGCTGCTGTCTCCATCGAATTGATGTATACACATACATATATATTGTTGCATGTAATATATGGTTAAGTGATACTATTTTATTTCGTACTGAATGTCGGGACGACATTGCCTAGGGAGGGGGGAAATGTGACCGGGTATACTGAGGTCAGTTTTGATTGTTATTTATTTGTTGTGGTCTGTGCATGTGCTAGTGTACAAACTGTGGTATTATTCGCCAGCAGCGCGCCCACGCTGTAATCCACGTCGGAGCATAGCACCTGGGTTGTCACCTTTGACCCGATAATTAATTTCCGTCTATTTTTGATTTGTCTGCAACAACAAGGTATAATTAAATGTGTGATGTAGTAGTAAGCGTTAATTTAATATAGATAATACTATCTACTGTTTATATGTTTTTGTGATATACTGGATGAACTTACTCAATTATTAGTAATATTGTTCATTTGCATATAAATAGCGTACCTAGTTTAGCTGCCAAGTTTCACGATCAACGTTACTATTGAATTGGAGAGTTCAATGTCATGTGTTGCTCTCTTTCCAGGTACGTAATTTTCAGTGTATATCCTGAATTAGTGTGTCAATGTTAATTCAGTAAGATAGGTTAGTCAACATATTGTCATAATAACGCTAATATTATCATACACGAACTAATTCGCTAAATGTGGTCCAAAAGGTAAAATATTCTATGGCCAAATGTGGTCGTCTGTAATATCGTATACTATTCATTAGAGTATGTCAGTTATTATTCTTTCATAATAATGATAATGTAATCATAGTTATTATAACACGCTTATTTTGCTAAAAATGGTCAGAAAGTTTGATTTATCTTTGACCAAAGGTGGTCATCCGATCAGCTGTAATGTTCTCCATGTGTAAACACATTGTAAGTGCCGCACATTGTGTTAGCGAAAGATAACTGTAAATCCTGAAAACTGAGTATATTCTGTGTATATTTCCTATTGTACATTTGTCGCCTTTTTAATTATATATATGACTTGGCAGGCAACTATTGAACTGGAGAATTTAATGTCATGTGTTTCTCTCTTTTCAGCACATTAAACCTGTATAGCACATTCTGTGTTGTGCTTCGGATAGTGTTTGTGACTGAGAGCCGTGATTTTTATATGCGGCCCACTACCCCACTTATCGTCCTCATCAACCTCGGTCTGACAACTACTGTTACAGAAATAGCGGCCAACGTGGGGCTGTACATCTTCTGATATGACACAATGGCAAGTGGAGCTACAATGTAACAAGTATTGTGTTTAAAATACACGTGTCGGGTTTTTGCCATGTGCTTTCGGTTGTCCACCAAGTTCCAATTTAGGTGATAGCTGTGGGGTTTGATCAGGTTGACTTCCGGGTATTTCCTTTCCGTGATTCAGATCCCACAGTAAAAACGGAAACTGGAAACAATATTTTCGATTAAGATACATTTCATTATTTCATGTAATGGTCATTTGGACTATTTTGTCTATGTGACAATTTCGCATTTTGGATACTTAATTTACTGGCAGTATTCTTGTACCGGAAGAAATATACACCAAGGTCGAGGACACTCCGATATTGTACCTGACTTTTGGTCACTGTTTACTTTTGTTCAGGCATATATTGGTTTTTTGTCACTGACTTTTGGTCAGTGAGTGTTTACATTTTTACATATACAGTTATTTAACATTCGACTTCGTCACTGATATTTTTATCAGTGTTTACATTTGTTCAGATGTATATGTAAATGCACAATTCAAACTACATGTATCTCCTAGAGAGCTTTTTCTTTTTAACTGGTGGCATATCTCTCTTTCACATGTAGAATACTAGTCCAAGTACTTGCGTCAACAATACCTGTCAAGAACTATTACCTTCCATTTTGTATAAAACCAGCTGGCAGCGTTACTGGATATAGCAGCTCTGTTACTTAATATACAAGTAGTATCATCATCATAATTATCCATATTGGGATCTGTTTTCTTCATTCTTATTGTGCTGTGCATATAACATTTTATATGGACCTATATAGTTAATACATAACAGATAACAAGACATTTTATAATGAATGAAAGACATTACACATACCTCTGTGTGGCCTGAAGGCAAATCTACTGCACCACATGTTACAATTCTGTTCACTGGTCAAAGCAGGAAATGACATCAATGTCATGTGCCCAATGTTGACACTGACCTCTGACATAAACCTCATTTCAATATTAAACAAGCTTCTTAAACACCAGCCAGAGTGGCACAATGCATGCTACACTGGTCCCCAGAGCCACCAAATAAAGGGAACCCGGTTCAAATCCAGAACAAGGCATTAACATTTTTTCCATGAAATTACGCTTTTATCCATTTTAAACAAAGTAATTAATACCTTTCTTAAACATAAAATCAATATTAAATGAATTCACATGTAGTTTGATTTGTGCATTTACACACTCGGCCTCTTATGCATAGGAACTATGCATAATTATTCCCGGATTACAAATGCACATAAACATTATTACACATTATTAGAATAATGGATTCATCTGTTAACATGTAATACTTATTGTATGAAGACAAATGCAAAATGTAACATCAATATTAAAACAACGTTCAGTTTGAGTGGCTTTCGTGCTTTACAATAGGCAGAAGCAAAACGAGCTTATGAATTGGCCTACGAAGATCAGAACTCGAGTTCTGAGTAACACACTTCGCACGTTTCCTTTCCTGTCGGGCTCCGTTTTTGGTAATTCGACCCAAACGCCAAAGATTTCTGGGCATATTGTCGTCCCTCAGCAATACAATGTCTCCAGATTTAGGTTTCTGGTAGTCTTGCTCCATTTCTGTCTTTGCTGTAGAGTCAGCAGGTATTCTCTTTGCCATCTATACCAGAACTGATTGGCTAAATACTGAATCCTTCGCCAACGTTTCCGAGCGTAAACATCTTCTCTTTGGAATTGTCCTCGGGGCGGTTTGACGACGGATTTGAGGTTCAGGAGGTGATTTGGCGTGAGCGGCCTCAAGTCATCCGGGTCACTTAAGACACTGGTCAGTGGACGAGAATTTACAATTGATTCTACCTCACAAAGCAGAGTTCTGAAAGATTCATCATCCACACGGTTGCCAAATTCTCGGAACAAATATGACAGAAATTTTCGCACAGTTTACACCTGTCTTTCCCAGACACCTCCCATATGACTTGCTGCAGGCGGATTGAATGTCCATTTTATGTTTTGCTGTAGCAACTGGTCTCTGAGAGAATTTTGATCCATATCCATGGTAGCTTTGTGTGATTCTCGCTCTGCTCCCACAAAATTAGTTCCGTTGTCACATCGAATCTCCTTGACAGCTCCTCTCCTGGCAATGAAGCGTCTGAGCGCATGAATAAAGGAATCGGTGTCTAAGGAATTTGACGATTCTAAATGAATGGCTCTACTCACCAAGCACGTGAACAGTGCGCCATATCGTTTGACTTCTTTCCTGCCTTCTTTGATAAAGAAGGATGGGAAGAAGTCAACTCCGGTGAAGGTGAATGGTGGAGCAGGACTTACTCGATCCGGGGGAAGAGCTGCCACTTTTTGCTCACAGACGAGTTTGTTTAGACGACGACAGGAGACACAATGGGTTAGCACATGCCGCACAGCTGCATTTCCATTGATCACCTAGTACTTTTCCCTTAGTCGTGCAAGTACATAGTTACGACCAGAATGTTCTAACTGTACGACCAGAATGTCCTAACTGTTCATGTACTGATCTGATGATCAATGTTGTGATGTGACTTTTGCGTGGTAGAATTACAGGGTGTTTCATGTTTCGTGGCAGAATGGATTTTGTAAGGCGTCCGCCTACTCGAATGATATCACGGTCTAAGAAAGGGTCCAGTCGGTAAATCGAGCTTTGGTTCGAAACACAGGCTCTGTTTGCTCGGCCTCGTTGACTCTGAGCTTATTTTGCTTCAGATGTTCAATCTCAGAAGGGAAATGCTGTTGCTGTATGTATTTCAAAATGTATAGCTCTGCTTTATCCATCTCATCCACAGTCAAGGGATGACTCTCTGCTGGTTTCGTTTGACCCAAGTGAGGTTTGTTTGGCTTCTGTAATATGTGACGAAGCCGCAAAAGATATGCCACTGCTTTCTTTAAACGGTGCCAGTTAGAATAATAGACTAGCAGTTGGTCAAGTGGCTCGCTTTGTGGATCCTCATATGGTATGACCGTGCTGAGCGAATGTACAATTTTGTCAGCCTCTGAAGAAGTATCCTCAATAATGATTGGTTGTTTAGGCCATGCATCCTCATGTTTCCTCAGAAATTCCGGTCCTTCAATCCAACATTTGTGCTTTAACATCTGAATGCTATTTTGACCCCTGGAGCCATAGTCGGCTGGGTTGTCTGTTATTGGGACGTATCGCCACTGTTTTGGGGTTGAGAACTCGCGGATCGTTCCAACTCGGTTTGCTACGAACACAGGGAATCTCTTCTTCTCACTACATATGTAATGTGGGACTGTTGTTGAATCTGTGTGATACACAATTTAGTCTGGTTTGTTGTCTAGTTCTTGGAGCATCATTTGGCCGAGGTGTACCGAGATTGTGGCCGCTGTAAGCTCCAGACGAGGTATCGTTGTTGGTTTTATGGGCGCCAGTCTAGCCTTACCTATCAGAAAAGAAGTGTGTATTTTGCCCTCCATGTTGCTTAGGCGTAAATATGCGGCAGAAGCATACCCAATTGAACTAGCATCAGAAAACAAATGGAGTTGAGTTGATGTGACAGTTCCAAATCCTTCCGGATTCAAGCATCTGTTCACAGACACTTCATTTAGCAGTTGAAGATCATTCAGCCACCTTTGCCACTGTATTGTGTACTGTTCTGGAATTTCACCAATCTAATTCTGTTTCTTTGCACAGATCTTGCAGTATTTTCTTTGCAGGCAATGTGAATGGTGCAAGGAATCCTAAGGGATCAAAGATGGATGACACGGTAGACAGAATTCCTCGTCTTGTTTCTGGCTGAGAGTTAGTCATGAACGAGAAGCCAAATGTGTCCTTAGAAATACACCACTTGATGCCCAAAGCACGTTCAATCGGCAATTTGTCATAATCCAGTTCGATAGTCTGTATTTCTTTTGCACGCTCTTTTTTCAGGAATGGATGCAAGCACTGCTGTGCTGTTACTGATAAATTTGGCCAAGTAAAAACCCCCTGTTGAGCAAGCAGAAGACAGGTCATTGATCAATTTGACAGCTTCCTGCTCAGTAGCAACTGATTTCAGACAGTCGTCTACATAGAAGTTTCTGTTGTTGTGTGAGACACAGGTTGTGGAAGAACATTATTCTCTGTTATCCTTCTCAGTGCATAGTTACAATTACTGGGAGAGGAAATGGCACCAAACAAGTGCACCTTCATCTGGTACTCATGCAGGCCTGAATCAAGATCACCACCTGGCCACCACAGAAAGCGCAGAAAATTACACTTATCAGATGAAACACGCACTAGAAAGAGATATGTGGTACATGACATAAAAATATAAATGTGCGAGTGTATGTAACGTAGCAATTATGAGTGTAGGAATGTCTCTGTGATGGTCATTCCCCATATCTGTGACTGATACGCTCGTATTGGTAAGATGCTTCTAAAAAGATGTTTTGTAATATTACTTATAATAACATATAACAAAAATACAAAGTCATGACATATCCTATTAAAAAGATGCAGGTACAAACAGATCATTCATATATATATATATATATATATATATATATATATATATATATATATGTAATTACATGTGGAAAACAAGACAGAGAGGTGCCTACTGCATTTGCTGATGTCCACTTTGTCACCCGATTGTTATAATGCAAGAAGTAAAGTGAACATGGGACCCGGCATCTTGTTCTCGTGCATACCTCAAAAATGTAAACAAATACTCAATGCATGTCGTCCAAGCAACGGAATAACAACTATCTGGCCTATGGCAGAGCCGGTTTCTGGCCCATGTGACAGATACATCAAGTGGACCCTTCAACTTTACACCAGTCACTACTCTTCACAAAGTTCATCCTTGCACACAGTGTCTACAAAGAACTGGCGTGTTCTGTGTGATACAAAGCCATTTGCTATGTATTCACTACTATCCGTGGAGCAAGAGAAGGCAAAGAGAGCCGTTATACAGGATCATAATATTGTTGTGACAGGTAACCTGAATGATGCAAAAAATAATATATATATGCACTACTATGCCTTGTGTCATATGAAAATAGGTGTTGTGGAATGTGGTAAAAACTTTATTAAATTCAATATGTGCTGACAGAGTGATATAGTAAATCAGTGGTTATAATCATGCTGTTGTGTACTGTCAATATCATGTATGTAACCCATATTCCCATAATACATGCATTTTTGAACATGGCATCGGTTGTAAAGCCACATGTACAATAAGAACATGGTGGAGATAGAAACAGTATATTGTAATTTGCATTTATTTGGTAACACCATTGGCTACAAGTTTGGCCTGTGTAACTACTGTAAAATAATGATTTGAGAGTGCACTCCCATAACTCTGTATTTACAAACTACAATCCTTCCATGCCACACTGTAAGGATAATGTATTTATCCAACAGAACCTATCATACAGGCCACAGACACCTGTTAGAAAGACAAACATGACACACAAATGAAGTTAGGAATGATAAATGTCTGGTCACTATGCAGGAGAATACTCATAAATGTGCGATTGCAGCTTGCACCATCCATGCATGTAAAGTCAACAGTGAATTTCTATATCTTTAACATTTACACTGCCTTCGCAAAAAATATATTTATTTCTGGAGCATTAACGCCGTGTGTTGGGGAAAAAAAGCAAATGGAAAGCGAAAACCATCATAACCAAGAAAGACTAACTGCAGAGTATGTTTTGCCATCTGCACATCATTCGTATCGGTCGTGAGCTTTGTTATGGCTGCACATTTCTGGCCTGTTTGTACTAGTCCTCGGAACTGGAAGTTACTGTACATGTCATTATCCTGTTGTATGGCCATTTCATCAAAGATGATTCCCCCAGCCTTGATGCCTGCTGCCTTTGAGCTTAAGTACCCATCCATTTTAACAGCTCACTGTGTAAGCCTGGCTTCTGCTTGATGACATTTTTATTCCTCTGCAGAAGTGTTTCACTTGGCAATATTAGGAGGCCAGAGTTTCTCAGTTCACTATATGCCTTTGGACTGCGGTTCCACACTGTTAAACAAGGCATGATGATATGTTTGTTCCATCGATGTCCCCTTGGACCTTTGCTTGAGATAAGACAGTTACGATGCGCAATTATCAGTGTTTTCATGTGCTCTGTAGCACCTGGTAGCAGCTTGTCTATCAGGCCAGTAACTTCACTATTTTCTTCCTCATGATTCACAGCAGGATCTGGTGCATGAGGTATTGTCTGGCACTCCCTGCACACACGGGTAGCAGCTGAGAAACTGATCACACCTTCACAATTAATTATACATTATAATTATACATCTTCCTCCTGCTTTTCACGCAGCTAATATAGTCCAGAGATCAGTTTGCCACACATCTGTTTATTTATAGGTGTGATGCGTTTTCCTGTACATTCTGCGTTGTACTTATCAAACAGGATATTCTTGATGACATGCCCATCTTTGTGAAGGACCACAGTGTGATGTAGCCTTCAAATATGATGATGCTATCTTAATTACAGATTATATTTTCAGATGGTACTGCAGGGCTCGAAAAATATTATTGGACCTAATGGTCCTCGAGACATGATCACATTAAAAGACTGTGGTCCTCAACATTTTTACATGTCTCACAAAAGTTAATGACTCTCCCACAGAACATTTGATAGGTAATTGGGCAAATATACTTTGAAATGTCCACGTTTTCTGGATATTCATTCTACTACTGCTACAGAATATTAAGATTGATAGATTATTACAACTACTAAATGATGGTACATTTTGCTCTTCCACGGGGACATGATTGTACTGGCTAAGTATTCCTCATCATATTTTATTCTCCAAAAAATGGGATGAGTGGATTTATCGAGCCCTGGTACTGTGTTGTCTAATGGTTTGTGCCTACAAATGTATTCATAAATTATTTTAGCATACGTATTTTTAATACGCTACAATTCAGTGAGAAAACAATATGACCATATATGTAATACATCCTCATATACCATGCTAGTTTTCTTCTAACATGTCACAATGATTTCCTCCAACAGTTGAATATTATAATAATCTAAACACATGGCCACACGTTTCTATCACATAACATATATTATACAATTGGATCAGGGTTAGATATCTTATTCACAGGTGGCTGAATCACAGGTGGCTGAGTCATCCTGATTAGGTAAAACAGGTTCTATCCTTCTTGGGTGTTTAGTGTCTGTGTATGTTAGCATCTGAGGTGCTTCAACAGGTTTTCCCATCATAACTCAGAGTAAATTGATCACAAATAACAACATTATACAAGAAATGCTGTTGTTCATTTGGTTTTGGGTATTTTTTTCTGAAATTGAGAAGTATTGGCCAGTAATGGCTACATGGGCATTGTTAAGTACTTACTGGGTCAGCTTTAGCCGGCTTTAGCCAGCGGCTGAAGCCTGGGATGGCTCTTACCAGCCAACCCTGATGTTTTAATATGTACTTATTTCATGTCATTGTGATTGATTCCTCTTTCTATTCATTTAATGAACATTTTGGAGAATACATGCATCCCAGCAGCTTTCCACCAATAAAACAATGCAACACTTAGGAAACAATATGATCATCATACAGGCAGATATAGGCCATTTCAGAGGGTAGATATAGTTATTTATTTTGAAATCAATTATCATTCGTGATTAGTAATAGTAATAGACTATTACAGCTTTATGTTTCATGTAATAGTAATAGACTAAAGTTTTTTAGCTGTAATAGTAATAGAAACAGAAGGTAAAGTAATAGAGTAATACATATTACTTTCTATTACTTCCTGTAAGTCCATTGGTCATGAAGCATATCAGCAAATAATGCTGAACTGACTCAGTTCTTGTCTAGTGATCGCCCAGGATGTGCCTATTGTTAAGGCAAGCAGGGGCCAGTTGGTGTCAACTGGTGCTATTACACAGGAGTACTGGACAGAGCAGGTTTCAGCCAATTAACCTATACCTATATCACTATCTGACTTTTGATTACTAGACCATGAATAAACAGAGGCATGTTTGATGTTGAGACAGATAAATAGTGTATTATTATTGTATCTTAACTCACATCAATCAATATCATGTATATTCTGAATTGCAAAAAGACTTGTTTTCACCAACCAGTTAGCATTTTAATAATACAAATTGCAATAAAACACATTCAAGGAAAAATATAACATTGAACCAAATGTTCATGATCAGCTTTAGATGTTTTCACTACCCAAAATGTAATGCAGCCTACAATGCTATAAATTCCTACCAGTACTTATATCACTTGAATAAACCCAAACTACAAGTACATGTTTTATCTAGGTTTTTTTATATATATAATGTTCTTTTAAAACTACTCTGTTAATACTTGTCTGTTATTTTACAGCACCCTTTCAACATCTTTATTGATGCCTTTTTATGTATTGAACATGTGATAATCTTGAGGTACACAGTAATTTTATGGAATATATAAGTTTGGATTGGGAAATGGGATATAGCTCTTTATTCATTTACATACATACTGATTCATAAATAAATATGATAATCATATTCAGTAATCATAAATAATCCTTCTGGTGAAAATTTTTAAGTTACACTGACATTCATTTAACATGTATTAACTATATGGAAGAAAATGAAATATAAACTGAAGTATGTAAGATTGATACATTTAAGTGAAATATATATGACGAAAATATGTAAAAATATTCATTTAAATCAATATTTTCCATATGCCAGGTCCTTTACAATTGCCATGCTTAAATTATGTAAATAAGTGTGAAATAACTTCGTGATATATAGGTGCTTGTCATATTAATTTACAAATGTAACTGTAGTGTTAGGTAATAGTGATGTTGAATGCAGAAGGTCCAGAATCTCCTATCAGTATAAGTAATAGTAATAGATACACAAGTAATAGTAATAGTAATATTAATATCAGAAATTGAAAGTTATAGTAATAGAAGTGGTGTAATAGATCCCATGTCTGCTCAGGGATGGACAGGCAATAGGAGAACACACACACTCTTCTATAGTGTAGCTCAGTATGACGAGAGTGGTCTTAAGTCAAACATTCTACATGAGAATTCCTGACACACAGGGATTATATGGCTAAATAAGGAATATATATACGTCACAACAGCACTGCCTGACAAATATATGAAAAAAATAATTTGGAATATAG
Source organism: Sipunculus nudus (assembly GCA_026874595.1). NCBI lineage: Eukaryota > Metazoa > Annelida > Sipuncula > Golfingiida > Sipunculidae > Sipunculus > Sipunculus nudus. The sequence continues at coordinate 68,687,468 of CM049315.1, forward strand.
GGCAGCTAGAAAGCCTGGAAAATACATATATCTTCTGTTACTGACTCATATAAACTGACATCCATTTTGCCACTTGTGGTAATATACTATAATCATGTATACATATACTATAAAAAAATATTAATTGGAATCGACGAAAAAGAATCGATAATTGAATTAGTACTAGTATATCACATATACGCCACACTTCACATGGCTCAGTATTTATATACTAGGTATACATGTCACAATGCATACAGAAATTAAATACTTTTTATCTACATATATCATGTGGTGATGTGACTGGTATCTCTTTTAGTGTTCATGTTCGCCGTGTCATCCACCAGATCAAACAGACTTCCGAGTCTTGTGCATGTAACCAGGTAACGTGCACTTCTGTTGAGATTTCCCGCACTTTTGGTTAGCAGCGGAGCACATAATTCGGTTCGTGAATATTTTGCAGTTTCGCTAGAGGCTTCCCCATTTAGCCTGGCACTGCTATATCCGGTACACTTGTACCGACATCGACAAAGCGGAAGTTGGCACTGCATGGATTATTCATATGGACCGGATCTGACGGATTTCGTCAACAAACCAGACGAGGAATTAATAACAGCGAGCTTGTATGAACCTAATGCTCGTTTCAGTTGGTGCAACAATACTTCTGCTTTGTAACAATCAGTGTTCCTTGTGCATTTTTACTTATGTAAACATAAAAATTTAACTGGTAAAGTGGGCGGGTCACAGCGGTCGCCTTGAAAAGTGGTGTGCCTTTCTCTATTATTAGTATCGGAGTGCTTATTGACACACGGTCCGAAAGTCTCGGTTACCTCGATTTGGAAGTCTCGGTTACCGTGTTTTAGGTCTCGGGTACTGAGAATGGGGAGTCTCGGTTACCGTGTGTCACCAGTGGTCAGTCATGCATACCGCAATTAAGCTGGCGCACCGTTGCCCCAATTAATCACTTTGATCACTGGTGTCCTAGATCAAAGGGCCAGGTAACTTCAAAGGCTACCCGGGAAACTGGGCGTCATGAAATGTAGTGTTTTTTTATCATTGTGAAGACGTTTCTTTTGCCTTATTGTAACAGGGGTTTTCCAGGGTAATTGTGTAATTAAATTTTTTTTTTCACTGGCCTATTTTCCATCTTTAACGCAAATTATAAACAAAAGTAATGTTCTGTAATATAAAGGAGATGTATAATTTTACAAAAAAAAAACATTTTATTAAAGGTGGTGTTGTTTGAGAGTCATTGTGTATCCTAAGTCGAATTTAACGGCTCAAACTTTGATCTACCACCATAACGTTAATCGTTATGCATGACGTTGATATTGATAAGGTCGCTAAGAAAACGTTGCATTGCATTGTACAAGCTATATTTGACTAATTTGAGCACATTTAGTCATAAAATATCAAATATGGTAGTTATTCTTATACAGATATCCATTTCCATTTATTATAGAATAATAAAAATGTGAAAATAATGCGTCAAAGATAATAAATGAAACAAGCCTTTAAAAATTCTCTAGTTGCATATTTACCTCACCCAGGGCCGCTGCATGGCAGGGCATGCATTAGGAAACACTGTTCAAAGGTCGAGAAGGATGATACTGAAGAAGACTGTATTGGAATATTTAATTTTATATGGAACTTGCTTGAATATTTATGTACGGTATATTTTGTATATAATAAAAATATGTATGCATGTTTGTGTCCGTATCTTAACATGTTTATATTGTGTATATTAATTGTGTATATTTTATATAGCATGATGAATTGTTTGGATTTTCTTTCTTTTTTTATTACAGAAACGTAGTACATGCATAACGTAACAGTACATACATACAAACATACATATAGAAATTAATATTTCAATAACAATTCACATTGAATCGTGAAGATTATTCATGTAGAGGAGAGCAGGTCGGAAAGGTTTTCCCATTTTGAATAATGTTGAGTTAATTTACCTCCTCAAAGTTTCTTAGCGATTACATCATATGTTGAATAAATCTGCTTAACAAAGCTTATACATCCATGATAGTTCGGTAACATTTTGAGACATCTGCAATTACAAACATACTTTTTAGCAACCAGTGTTAGCATATTTAACCATCTATGTTCGCTTTAACCTAACAAAACTTAAAATACTGAAAACTTAACAGAGGAGTTTAATGACGAATTATTCAAAACCTCTTGTATTTTTAACCACAAGTTAGCGACAAGAGAACAATTCCAAAAAATATGTGGTAAATTTTCTCTTACTAATTTACAAAAGGTACAAGTAGGAGAATCTATTAGCCTACATTTAGTCTATGAAGAAATGGGTTTAACGTCACCCGACGTTGTAGTTCATAAAACTGAAAATTCCTAAGTGGTACGAAATGTGTTGTGTCATAAATCTTGGAGAATCCGATATAAACAATCTCCTCTGATATATCAATTAAATCTTGTTTCCATTTCTAAACTACTAAGTCTGGAGTTACTAAATGTTTCTCTTGTTTTCTCTCATCATTAGAGTGCATGTACGGGTTGTGCTTTTTTCTAACGGCGTAAAAGTAAATTTTTACACTTGTTCCAACAGCGGACCAAGTATTCTACCAAAGCCTTACCGTTATAATCTATGAATTAAACCAATTGAATTGTATTATCAAGTATAGGAAACTGCGTAATTGTGTAAGATGTTTTATCATATATATACAGAATTGTTAGGGGTTCGTAATATAGGCAGAACATTCAAAACCATTGTGCCTCTCATCTTCGACGTCACCGTTTTTACATATGACACAGCCCCTTGCTTCAGTGTTTAGGTTCTTGTAGTTATTAGGTGGTATCAGCCTATATATGGTGTCTTAAATCTGTCAGTTTCAGTTCTCAGCGCAAGTATCCCACACCAAAGCCGAGCAAGTGTACTGAACTTTGCTGTCGTCGATCAGGCCATATACTTTTTACGTATATATATACTTAATTATGTTCCGTGCACTGAGTGCTGATAAAACTGATAAAAAAATCTTAATTTCAGAACTGATCGGTATTGTTCAAGCCATTTATGTTGATTATCAGAACGTAACTTCTGGTTCAGATTACGTTGGCAATGCGGCGCTATTTCATTATATGTGTGTATTAATATACATCAATGGATTCGAGTATCTTACTTCTTTGCATCTGAGCACTAAGTTATCCGCGACTTGCAAGGTTATAATCCAATATGAATACTTTCTTGGTTAGACTTGTGTAATCCATAGTGATTCCAAAACCGTAACATCTCAATCAAATGATATCTACATGTCAAACAACAAATGTCTCTTTCAGAGCAGCAATTACACATGCAGAACCTGTGAACACTAAAAAAGGTAACGGAGAGGTCTGTTTTGAATTTTATCACATGACGGGGTTTATGCATATCCCCATAACTCAGACGCATAATCTATAGGACTGTTACTACCATCATAGTATTTAAGTTTGTTAAGGAGTCATATAAGTATAGTATCCTTAAAATTCTTAAACTTGCTCAATACTAGACCAAGTGATTACAATCCAACAGGCGCTAGGAAATCAGAACTTTTGGCCATAAAAAAAATGGATTTTATACCGACATAAGGCTTTCTATTTTTTTCTGCTAAGCCGTTAATATATATATTAAACAGCGTGACGGATTATATCGCCTTGTACCTCAGATAGTACCCCCCAAAAAAATTGGTAAAAATATTATTACTTAATCATACATAAGCTGAATAACTACTATATAAACTTTTTTATGGTGTTATAGATTTTGTAATCAAATTTTAGTCCAAACAGCCGCGAGTGAAGAGTAGTTTCCTATATTTACCCATCAATAGCTTTTTTTCCTGCATGCATGCACATGCCCACTTACTAGGGCGACGTGTTTCTATTCCTTGAGGCAAACGATTACTTAATAATGAAGTAACTAAAAAATATGATCAGGACAGGAGCGACCTTTTCGAACCCCATTCTGATCTTTGGCTATATATAGGGTTAAGTTTGTTAAAGTAAGACACGTTATTCTGTAATCGATCAGGCCACGATGATGAGTTCTTGATAAAGATATGACCATTCCATGGTTCGTAGTTACTTAGCCAATTTCATTTTCAGTTTGTTTCTCTGATTTTTAACATGTACACTTTGCATCGTGAAAATCTGGAAAAGTATACATCTCATAAAGAAGAATGTGACAAAATTCTCAGTAATCACGTCTCTATTAAAATTAGAGTAATAAAGTATCCACTTCTCCAGGTTAATAGCTATTATTCATTTATTCAGTATCTATGTGCTTATCAAGTTTGTATATTTAGTAATAAAAAACTATGATTAACTTGCTATATTTTGTATTAATTTCAATAAAGCTTATTTGTTCCTATTATCCTTGTTTATTATTTTCTGATTAGAAAAATAATATTGAATAAAACGAGATATATGTATGTAAATTATATTTTATTTTTAAATTTTTGAATATATTTAAAATTTTGAAATGAGTGAAATAATTTTCATCAGGGATGTAATTTTCATCCCCGAAATTAGTAGCACCCCGCCTGGTAAAAATAGGTTTTAAACTAATTAATATACCTAGGCGATGAAAGTAATAAACTATTATAAATGTTAAACATTTGTGTCCGAGATCAAAGGACCCCTATGGTAACACCTGATTAGTCCAAAGCTACCACTTCTCCTACACGGCCCGGTAATTAACACCTGCTATAGTAACAACAACTCGCGTTATTGACACACGGTTTCGGGTATCACGACGGGGGTGTTAGTGACACACGGTGAACGCCCTGCCATCTAGCGGGAGTGTGACAGATTTGACGCATGCGCAGTTGAACCGTGTGTTAATAAACTGGACCTTATTGGCACACCCCGTGTGTCAATAAGGGCGGCCTATTAGTATAGTAGGGCCGGGACTATGCCTTATATACCCGTTAACCCTCTATATACCCGTAAAGACACTATTTATACGACAAGTGCCTGTGGTCAAGACAGTGCGTAAGTGATTCTACATTCCCTCCTGACACTTTCACCCAGAGTTAATAAAGCCTGCCTAAACCTAAACTTAATTTTTTTTTTAATTACAGAGTTACTAAAGCCTGCCTAAACTTAATTTTTTTTAATTAACAAAAAAAGAGTACATAAGGATACACATAAACGATACAAACATAGATGTACATCTACACAAATACATAATAAACACAACAATACATAAACATATAAAACAAGCATATCACTGGCTATAATTTAACCTTAGGAATGACAGAACCAGATAAAAAAAAAGAATCACACAAAAGAACATACAACACAGAATAAAACTATTTATCCCCATAGTAATAAGTCGAAATATTATTACTTATTTGGTTTATTTATTTTTTTGTTATTTTTTATTTATTTATTTATTTTGAAATGGAGGTTTGCTTAAGCTACTTTATGATGCTTAAAAGTTTTCCCATTAATGTGGTTTTTATTTATTTTACCTCTTTTAATTGCTATATTTTGTTCTATTGAGTGTAAATCTCTCATATACACAGCAAGGCCCTGAAACGTAGGTAGTTTCCTGTAGCATCTACAATTATATATATATATTTTTTGGTTTCTAGTGTAAGCATGTTTATCCAGTCATGTTCACTATTATTAAAGAGAAATTCTTTACTTGATAAATTTGATAATATAACTTTAGACTCTTGTTCGACCATATCTGACCACAGTGTAGCTGTAAAAGAACATTCCCAGAATAAATGAACCAAAGTTTCTTCTTCCTCTTGACAAAAAGTGTATTTACTTGAATTGATAATTTTTAACTTACATAGAAATGGATTCAAAGTCAGCCTACGATGAAGGATGTAATATTGAAATATACGTTGCTTAACCGATATCGTGGTCCCATATATCTTGGAAAATCCCTGGTACACATCCATATCTGTAACTGTGATAAAATCATCTTTCCTTTTTTTGATTGCATTTTCTGGAGGGACTATATGTTGGTCCACCAGTTGGTCATATATAAATGTTGCTGTTTTCTTATTAGTTAACACTATTAAGAAGTTTATGTAAAGTTCTAGGTGATATCATTTCTTTGTTCTCATTGACTATGATTTGTTTCTACCTTCGTAGAATTGCTTGAACTAAACTAATATAATTCAAAAAAATTATTGACCTCATACTTACTAATAAATTCCTTATTCTTTTAAACTTATTCGTACTTTGTACCGTTTTAACTAAATCTGTTACAAATATGACTCCTTTACTGAAAAGCGGTTTGTAAAATAAAATTGTATGATTAATTTTATATGAGAATTAAACCATATACATTGTGACATAACTTCTTCATAAGTTTCTGGATCATAGAAGCTGTTATTGCACCAGTGTTGCATAATTTCTTCCCTAAAAGGATATTTATATTTCATAATATATTTTACATGTTTAGGTGCTAGATTACAATTGAAAGATAATTCTCCTAGTTTGAAAAATCCTAAAACAATTTTCCTCCAGACATTTTGTGGACTTTTATCTAAAAAACGCTTTATCCACGCCAATTTTAAAGCTACATTCTTAATTGAAATCTCAATCATATCCAGGCCTCCTTTTTCAATAGATCCCATAGCTTGTCTTTTTATTAAGTCATTGCGTCTTCCTCAAATAAATTTATATATACGTCTCTCTATTTGTTTCATAAATATTTGACTGGGTGTAGGTAGAACTGAAAGATGATATATCAACTGTGATATGACAAAATTCTTTAATTCAGTTATTTTATCAATTGGTGTAAGTTTTCGAGCATTCCATACTGCTAATATATTATTTATTTTGTTTTTTACTGACCAAAGTTTTCATGTACCATATCTTCAAGTGAGGGAGTGACCTTCACTCCTAATAGTGTTATTCCTTTATCTCTATATACAAGACCTAAATCTTCTACCTTATTTTTCACATGGTTTATTACCTTTCCTTAATATGCCATCAACAGTTTTATCTTTATTGATTTTTAATCCAGAAAATGATTTAAAATCTTCAAACAAATATAATATTTTTTTCTATACTTTTATGATCTTCTACAAATAATGTCGTTTCATCTGCATACTGTAAAATTTTATTTTCTTCACCATATGTATTTATACCTTAATACCTTTTTCTGACCTTATTGCTAATGCTAATATTTTAACACATAATATAAATAAGTAGGGTGATAAGGGGCAACCCTGCCGCACCCCCCTTGATACAGAGAAAAAGCTTGATATCGATCGATTATTGAATACACAACTTGTAATGTCATTGTTTACTGTTTTTATCATTGAGATGAAATTAGAGTCAAAGTTCCTATGTCTGAGTATTGTGTACAGATAATTCCATTCTAAATAATCAAATGCCTTTTCAAAATGTACTGCCATCAACATTGTATTTAATTTTTTCATCTGCATAACTAATTATAGTAATAATTTTATTTATAGTTTCTCCGATATTTCTATCTTTAATAAATCCAGTCTGGTAACTGTGAATCAATTCTGCAAACACACACTTTTATTTGTTTGATAAAAGTTTTGTAATAATCTTATAATTAGTATTTAGCAAAGTGAGTGGTCTCAAATTTTTCAAAATATTTTAAATCTTTCCCTTTTTTGGTAGCAAAGTTATAATCCCTTGTCTCTTTTTTAAAGAAAACTTACCCATTTGCAATGATTATTGTATAGATTTAATAAAATAACTTTATATCTTTCCAAAAGAATTTATAAATTTCAGTAGTAAGGCCATCAGTGCCTGGAGATTTTCCATTTTTCATTGTATTTAAGCTTTTAAAAAATTCTTCATCATTTAATTCTTCAGACCATGTTATGTCAGTCTTGGGTATATTTATCTGATATTTATCTAGAAAGCTATTTAATTTGTTTTCATTGTATTTAATATTTGAAGTATACCTTTTATTGAAATAATCTTCTTTCAAAATTTCTCTCTGATCAATAATTATTTTACCATTAACATCTAATTTATTTATTACTTTCCTATTGAAGTTTCGTTTCTCAAGTTTTAGGAAATATTTTTATTCCCTCCTCATACCATCTGACTTTACTTCTTAACATAGCTGCCCTAGTTTTTTCTTCGATTAATTTATTAAATTCATTTTTAATAGATTCAAAGTGTTTTTTTTCCTAGGTCTGATAATTCTGGATTTTGCAATCTATTTATTTCTTTTTCTAAGACAGTAAGTTTGTTATTCCTTTCCTTTCTTAGCTGAGTACTATAACTTATTGTAAATCCTATGGCCATTTTTTATGGTATCCCACAGCAGGGAAGGATTTGCTTCTTTGTTTTCTGATATTGTATTTAAAATACATTCTTTAATCATTTTTATATAATCTTGATCATGTAATAGTGAATTATTAAATTTCCAAAATCCAGGTCCTGTAACATTGTGAGAATTCTTTAAACCTAAAACAATACCTCTGTGGTCCGTTTTATAACCTTGGACTTTATCTACTACATGGATAAATTCAACAAGTCCTAAAGATATTAAGAAATAATCTAATCTACTTGCTATAAAGATTGGATTATTACGTGAGGATGTATACTTTTTAACATTAGGATTAAAGTGTCTCCAGAATCTATTAAGTCTAAATAAAAAATCCACTCCTTTATCAATATACGTGTTTGATTTTTTTCAGAATGATAACCATCTAATCTATCCATATGAGGCTCCATTACAATGTTCCAGTCGCCTCCCACAATAACATTTTCATTGCACATGTTTTCAATCTGACAAAATAAATTATTAAAGAAATTTATATCTGAATTGTTAGGTGCATATAGATTATATAATGTTACCCTAGTGTCATCTATAGTGGTATCCATAATAATGAATCTCCCATTTTCATCACAGTTTACACTATGTATATCATGTATAACATTATTTTTTTATCAATATGGCTACGCCTCTTTAAGAAGGGTTTCCACTACTAATAGTTAAATGATGACCCCATTTAGCTCGCCATTTCATAAGATCTTCTGGAACACTGTGCGTTTCTTGCAACATAATAATACCATATTTTTTACCTTGGAGCCAATGGAAAAGCTGTCTTCTTTCCTTACACCCACTGAATCCCCTTGCATTCAGAGATAATATATCTATGTTGGACAAATAAGAAATAAATAATTATATATAGTACTACATATATTCAGTTCCATGTACACATGTTAATCAGAACCAGTGAGAATATATCTAAACATACAGCAATCAATTTGGACTACATAAAAGAACTTGCTGATCTGTATTATTCTGCTAAAGTCGTGAAACAGTTCAACTATTATCACATTCTTATGCCAGTGAGATGTTATAACTCTAACAACTACAGGACAAGCAGAAGACAAAAAAAAAACCCATAAAATTACATAAAGAAACCACAAGTGGATGAGAACACATAGTTAACTTCCAAGCCCTTACAGGCAGTAAGTGCTGCTGAATACTAGAGCAGAAAGAGTGCCTGTTTTACTGCATCACCATCATGAAAACTAGAAATACAGTAATAGTGGTGATAGTAAGATGTTTTAAGTTTTTGGTTGCTTATGGCTCATTCTCAGGGTTGTATAAAAGATATAACATTTTTCTTATCCGATCTCACTTGTAACTGCATGTAACCAAGTCAGGCTAACGTAATATAATGACTGCACAAAGTCACAGACTGTTAAATATGTATTTTCATTTAGTGGAAATCTGGTTGCCATACATTTCATAATGTTACATCCTAATATTGAGTGAAAGTATGCAATAATAAGTAATTTATTAAATAAATGAATATATACGTTAAGATATTTCTTGTGCAAAATACAAAATATAAACCGACCTGAGGATTAAAATCTGTCCCAAAGGCCCATCGTGTGGGATGATATAATGTATTATTAGATAATATAAAATAATGACTTCGCAAAATCACAGACTGTTAAATATGTATTTTCATTTTAATGTGAATCCTGTTGCCACTCATTTTTCTGTGATGAATGATGTTATGCAACAATAAATCATCATAGAAATACATGTATATATGTTAAGATTCTTCTTGTACAGAAATACAAAATCTACCCTGACCTAAGGATTAAAATTGTCCCAAAGACACTTCGTATGAGTATGATTTAATGTTTAAATTGAGAAAGCTGAAATGTTATGTAATTTATGTGCATGATGCAATATGTAACATGCCTGTACAATTATCAAGGTTAAGGATATAAATAAGGTATAAAGTATCATTGATATCTAGTTTTCAACTGTTTCTGTAATGTAGGAAGACTATTCTTTGAAGAAGGTAAGGTATCATCAGTCTTATAATAACTGATGTGTATTACAGCTGCTTCTGAGATTAGTTAAAATATCATTAAAGTTATGGTTTATTAACTTCTAAACTACATCTGTGCCGTACTTCAGATATCATCAGAATTAGACAGGTTGATCTACCATTATTTCTATGATGCATGCATGATATCGTTATATTTATAATATTTAATTCCGAAAGCTTCTGTTGATGTGGGTAAGATGTCTTGAGAATTAAATTAGTTGATTCGATTATTTTTAGCCAATGCGCCTCCAAAGTGTGTTGCCTATGACATTATAAAATATGCATGTATTTTGCAGGAAATCAAACTTAGGTGAGATATGTTATTGATTAGCAATCCTTATGAGTTTAATATAAAGAAAAATGACCTAAATAGAATAAAGAAAAAGATAATCAAACTTGGGCGAGATAATCTGTAGATAAGTGGTTATGGTGAGTATTGAAAAAAAAATAAAAAATCCATCAAAGCCCTGGTAATTTGTCGCGGTGACACCAAAAGTTGACAATTGGACAGAAATGCGGACAGACAGTGGGTATACCCCAATACTCTTTGTCATATGACTGCCGTGTGAAAACACCATATCTTTCCATTTACTAGATTGTTTTGATTGATGATTTTACTACATAAATTACATCACTCATCAGTTCTCCACCTTACCATAAAATTGGTATACCATAAGAAAGACTTTCCATGTTTTTTTAGTTTATACCATAAGTTTTTTTTCCATATCCCAGATTCATGCTTTTATATAAATTTACTGTTGAAGGTGATTTTTTAAAATATTCATATATGTACATCGCATAAACAACATCAACGGCCCAGCCTAAGTTGGGAACATTTTTGTTTTTTTTTTATAGTCACTATTGGCAACTAACCAACGGAAAAAATCATACACCGGGACTATCAACAAATCAGGTATAATCAACACATGAATGGAACTTACAACAAACGCACAACATCTTCAAGTAATGTCCACACATGTTCATTATCAAAACCAAGTCCTCGAGTGCCTAACAGGCGATATTTTTCTGTTAACCATTGATTATTGTAGTGGTGTTCTTGTTCCCACAGATAACGAACTCCAGCAACGGTTTACAGATGTTTTATTCGCCCCGGCTCGAGTACCAACTAACTAACATGTCCACGAAAACTTGGGACATTAACTACGCGCATGCGCACTAGCTATAACAATAAACAAAATAACATGTAACATTTAAGCCGCTGTTAACCCTACTCTACCAGTTTCGATTAATACAGTTCTACCACTACCCTGCCGGTAGATGTCGCCATCAGCAGAACACGAAATAATTCACTGGTTTACATTTTAATACTACTATTTGACTCTAGATGTCGCCACAATTGATAACAATCTCCCCCCCCCCCCTTAAAAGGATGAAAGACTTATAAACATCTACTAAATCACTAATTATTAAGAGTAAACATCACAACATATATAGGTCTACCAATTTCCAGAGGACAGGTTGTCCCTTTAACCTCGGCAGATATACACAACATCTCATTCCCCACCAACCATATGGTGAACCATTTTAACAGGTTATGAGCCTAACTATGCTTCCTCAAATGTCGCGAGAGACATCAATATCCGTTCCGTATTACAATACATTACATAAAACATATTAGAAAATTACTCTCATACCCCACCAGCTATGGTGTCAAGCATAATTTAACAGTAATTGAACCTACCATACACATACCCCACCTACTACACAGGTGTACCAACAAACCGCTCTCTAATGTTACATAACTTTAGGGTTTAATACGAGGCATATACCATAAATATCCTCATAATATAATCATAATATCTGCGATATATGGGTCGCCAAGGAATGTGACCCACTCATAGATTTTACCCCCTAAAGGTAGACTATGAATGACATTTCACTAAAAAAGACATTATAATAAGAATACTATAACCAGAAATCTATTTGTACTTGGTACTAAGTAGGCACTGAGTAACGTAAGCTCCACTGCTTGCCTGACACAATTTACAAGAACACACAAAACAGGCACCATTGGGGACGACATACTCATTACAGAGCCAATACTAGAGCAATACTTGATTTATAAATTTCTGGTGAGATCACCGTACCAGCTTGCTGTTCCTCAAAAAGAATACATTTTAAGTAGACACTAACATATTTCGGTAATCACAAACAAGATTACTGTTCATAAACAAGTAGATAGCTCAACATCACACTAGTATAATTATTACACTAAAGGACCAACTAAGTCTACAGCTGCGAATTCCCACGGCCTAGTGGACCCAATACTTTGCATAAAACCCTGAGGTTAACGATGTGGGTTTTACCTTCTTACATACTGAACAAGAGTCAACATACCTTTTCACATCATCATACAATCCGTCCCAAGTAAAATAAGACTGAATTCTCTTTCTAGTCTTAAAACTACCCATGTGACCTGTTGTGGGTAAATCATGAAATGCACTGATAACCCGCAGTTTCACAACAGATGGAAACCAAATCTTATATCCGTCACGGCTCTGACTCGCTAATTTCTCAGTTTTCTTATCAAAGTCTCTCTCACCCTGTAAATAGCTTATAACTAAACCTAACACAGGATCTTGTTTTTGCATTTGTAGGAGTTCTTGATTATTAGGTAAGGAACTGGGAATATTCCTAAACTCCATAGTGGGTCTAGCATCTTGATTAGAATCGGGCGCCTGAGAATCGCTACATAAGGAACAGACAAAATCCAATTCACTAGCTAATGTGGGATCAATATTTACACATATATCATGAAACCAACGGTCACATTGATCACAGTGGACCCAATCTATTACATCTCCTGTAGGTTTGATACAATCAGGGGATTCACATTTACCGTGATTTTGAGTTTGATCTAAGACAAATATACCTTTATTTTTTTTCAAAATACCTTTACCAGATATGCAAAGACCTAAATATATTAATTCTGTTTGGAAAATTTTACTTTTCTTTGGATTTATCGTTAATCCTGCTTGTCTGATTTTTTCAAGAATCAAGTCACTGATATGTTTTCTACATCAGATGAATAAATGACAATATTATCCGAATAAACATAACAATTTGGCCAAGACAATCTTTCAGAACTTTTTATACTAATCTCTGAAATATGGCAGGGCCATTGACTAATCCGAAGGCTAGTACTTTAAATGGATATAAATTCTGTCCCGTAGAGAATGCTGTAATTTCTCTATGTTTAGGTTCCGATTTCACATACCAGTATCCAGATTTCATGTCGAGAGTGGAAAATATGGTTACTCCATGTAAAGAAGTCAATATTTTATCAATAGTAGGCAATGGGTAAGCATCAATTTTAGTAACCGCATTTACTTTTCGGAAATCAATACAAAGCCTGTAATCAATACCTCCTGGTTTAGGAACCATTACAATAGGACTTCTCCAGGGTGATTTAGATTCTTCAATAATACCATCTTTTAACATTTGAGGAATTTGCTCATCAGCAGCTTTTTGTTTTGCAGGGGATAATCTATATGGACTTTGTTTGAATGGTTCAGTTCCTTCTTTTACTATAATTTCATGTTCAACTAAATCAGTCCAACCAGGTTTTTCTGTAATAACATCCGAAAATTCTTCAAATATAGATTGAATGTATTCTGAAACTCCATCCACTATTTAAATTTTCCAAATTTTCATACATTTTTTCATGTTCTACTTTTTTAGAATAACTTGAGTTTTTGAAAAAGTACTGTGAGTTCCAAACAATGTATTTTGAGTTCCAATGAAAGGCCACTTGACAAGAGGTTGAAGTTTCTCTGACCATGCAATTTGATAAGCAAATTCAATAACCAAACCAGCACCTGCACAACAATCATTCCCTTATAACATTGGAGTTTGGAGATGTGGAGTTACAATACATTCAGTTTGGTGAGAATATCCAACACACTCGAGATCAACTAGAACATATCCAATAGCAGAGAACTCTGATCCTTCAAACCACCTCAAAACCTGATTCCTCTTCTTAACAATGGTGAGCCCTAAATCATGACACAAGTCTTCTCTGATCATTGAAACAGAAGATCCAGAATCAACCAAACTATAACATTCCTGACCATTTACTTTAAGTGTTACTAAGGGTCCATTTTGGGAAGTGGGTGGAAATCTATCAGATGAAAATACAGAACAATCCTTACTCAGAAATTTCGGAATAAACTCTTTAGTATGAACACTGAATTTTGGAATAAATTCTTTGGCATGAACATTTAATGGTTTTGAAGAATGGCATGGTCATTTGTCAGTTGGTTCAGCTTTTACATGTGAATTTCTTTGCTTTTGTTTGTTAGGGCAATTTCTTTGAATATGACCAAATTCACCACAGAGAAAACATGCCGAAGAGAATCTTCCTCTGCCTACTGATTTATATTGAAAAGTATTCTTTGGAATAGCCCCAGAATTAACTGAATTTTTGGTATCAGAATCTTTCTGACCAGATTGTTTAGGTTTAAATCCAGGTCCCTTGTAAGCATAGCCTGTTTGAGGTCTTTTGAATGTCTTTTCCTCTCTCAGCAATTTTTTCTGCAGAACATGATCATCTGCAATACCAGCTAATTCTCTGACTGTTAACCCTTCCTATTCCACCAACTTAAATTTCAAATTGTCATCAGCTACAGAATTTAACATTTGGTCCATAACCAGTTTATCAAATATAGCTGTGACTTCCTCATCTTCCATTAATCTATCACTAGGTTGTACCCCCATTCCTAAATTTAAGGCGGTAAGCACTAGGAGTTAATTGATATCTGTGCAAGATAGCATGGATCACTTTATCATAATCCCTTTGTTCTTTCTGGGAAAGTGGATGATAGGCCTGCTGAGCATTTCCAGTAAGATATGGTTTTAAATAATGACTCCATTCACTTTTAGGAATTTGATATCTATTGACCAAATTCTCAAAAGTTTTGATCCAATAGTGGATATCATCTCTACCTGTCAGTTTAGTCATTTCTTTGATCTTAACATGGGATTGACTACCTGCTTGTTTAACCATCATCTTCTCAAGAAGATTAATAAATCTATCATTATCCTCTTTCCTATGCTTTTCCATCTCACTAAGGACAGACTGGAGAGAAACATCTGACATACCCTTAAGAGATACTCCAGGCTCTTTCATGTCAGGAATCTCTACTAAAGCATCTATATGCTCTTCCTTAGTATTCAAATAAGACAATTCTAAATGATTATGTTCACACAATTGAACAATATAAACTTTAGTATATCTACGCAAAATAGCTTTCTTTTCATCTCTTGAAGCCATGATGGCATTTAAAAGAAATCAACTATTATTAGTACGGAATTACCTTCTTTTATTTCTAAGGATAAATGGCTCACTATCTTTTAGCTGCCGCCCAGACGACAGTTCACCAGACCCACATGAGCTATAGCTGCTGGATGCCGCCAAGGCCCCGAATGGGTCTCCCAAGAAATAATGACACGCCAGCAATCCAACTAATATAATAAGGAGCAAAGCCCCTGGTTGATAATAAGAAAATAATAAGAGTATCACTGCCTCTTAAAATCCCACTCCTGCTCTTCCTCAGAACTAGAACATTTATTGTTCTTAATTGGCAAGCACGGGTGAGTTTATTAAAGATCTTCCGCTTTAACTACTCCCCTGGATGTACCCCATCCCTCAACAATGAGAAATTTACCTTTCTGACTACCTTCTCATAAGACTTCCCTGGCTTGCCTCTTTTCTTGATGGAAGTGCGTGTTATGTCTTTAATGGAATTGACAAAAATAAAACCGGACTGACGGGCTTAAGGGGTAATGAAATGATTGATAGTGAGTATATCAAAATCTAGAGTTTTTTTGCTGGACTTCAAATTGAGCATCAGTAGAATTTAGTAAACTGAGCTTTCCAGTTTGGACATTATGTTGACAGGCAGACTTAATATTGACAGGAAGAATGGTGTTCCAAATGATAAAATAGCCATGTTGTTTGACATAAGAGTTGATATCACTAACAAGATTCTGTACACGTGTAATTCTATGAGGGTCAGGATTATATATAATTTCTATGCCATGGGGAGTAGTTCTCTTGTTGACGAAATCACAAATACCAGCTGAAAAAATAATAGTAAATTCCGTTTTTGTATTAGAATGTGTACGACCCTGAAGTTCATGGAACAAAGAATTCAAAGTAGCCCCGCCCCTACACACTCCAACAACGGAATCCTCAGGCGAGAGCCGCGCATTTGCCCGAAAGTAGTCGGCTAATCCCTTCCCCCTAGAATCAGAGAGGAACAGAAAGGTGGACATGGAGGGACGAGTTAACAACCAGAAATCAGAGAGAACGACAAAAAACACCCGAAGACAGGCCAAAAAGGAAACTAACTAGAAAACAGAGGAAAATCACTTAGCTGAGGTAATGAAATGATTGATAGTGAGTATATCCAAATCTAGATAAACAACAGGAAAAGGAAGTAACAAGAAACAGAGCATGATGGGAAAAAAACCGGAATCCAAAGGTGTTACCTCAAAAGCACATGGCAGCTCCAAGTGAGTCGGCAGCCGGCGACGTTGGGCGCCATTTATGTAGTGGTGTTCTTGTTCCCACAGATAACGAACTCCAGCAACGGTTTAGAGATGTTTTATTCGCCCCGGCTCGAGTACCATCTGACTAACATGTCCACGAAAACTTGGGACATTAACTACGCGCATGCGCACTAGCTATAACAATAAACAAAAGAACATGTGACATTTAAGCCGCTGTTAACCCTGCTCTACCAGTTTCGATGAATACAGTCCTACCACTACCCTGCCGGTAGATGTCGCCAGCAGCAGAACACGAAATAATTCACTGGTTTACATGTTAATACTACTATTTGACTCTAGATGTCGCCACAATTCATTACATAGTCTCCCATAATCATAATAAATTTAACTCGTCACGAATTCCAGAATATAAGACGGGGGCCAGACTGTTCTAATTGTCACTCTCCGCCTTGGTGACAAGTCTTGGAAGTAGAGAGAATTCAGCGGGAGAACCACGTGTCATCTGTTGACGGAAGAGGCTTAGTGACAGCTGCGTTTGGCATAATCTGCCCATGTTACGGTATCTAAGCATCGTTGGTAGGGACCTGTTTGCCGTTAATTATCAGCCGGCCGTGCCAGAACTGTACTTTTTGTTTGTCCGTGAATGCCTGTCTGATTTGTGGCCCGGCTTTCTTCTTCAAATAATAATCTTCCCTGACCAAGTCTTCTACAACGTGTGCGGCGTGTCCGTCCTCTTGACCTCGTTTCTCTCTTTGTGTTTTTAGTAGTGTGTTTCGTACCGGTCTTGCATAGAATCTCTCTATAATATGTCTATGGCCCTCAGATTTTTGTTTACCGGTTCTATGAGCGTTTTCAATAGCTTCCAGCCCATTAATTGTTTCAAAATCATCATTCAGGAGTTTTTCGTTAACAATATGCTCTGCCACAATCTTTTTACAGTCCTCCTGTTTTTGTTCTGGGATCCCAATGAGTCTCAAGTTAAACTCCCGGCTATAAGTTTCCGAGTCCAATAACTTTTCCTTTAATGAAGAAATCTGCTGCTTTTTCTCATTGTTTTCTGATTTCAGTTCATTTACTTCAGATTTCAGAGCTTTATTTTCTGCTTCAATTTTTGCCAATTTAGTCACTGTTTCTTTTAGCTCAGCCTGTGTAAATTCAAGACTTTTCACTACAGATTCAACTTTTGAGTTCAATTAAGCATAATTAGTTTCTGCTTTCTAGACCACTTCTAATATGTGAAATCCCTTCACAAAGTGATGTTTTAAAGTCATTCAAAGCAGTCTGCATTACCTCTTGAAGTTGGGTGCACTTAGCATCTACAACGTCCATTATTGAACCACTTGCGTGAGCTGACTCTGGTTCTCGCCCGTCTTTCTGTGAATGGTTGGACTTTTTCTGCCCTTGTTTTAAATATTTCTCCATATAGCACTTAGCATCTACAACGTCCATTATTGAACCACTTGCGTGAGCTGACTCTGGTTCTCGCCCGTCTTTCTGTGAATGGTTGGACTTTTTCTGCCCTTGTTTTAAATATTTCTCCATACTTGGTTGCTCCAAAGATGACATATCACTTTTGCTTTTTGACCGTGTAGTAATTTGAGACACCTGTGACATATCCAGTGAGATACTAATTTACTGAGAGAGCACATGAAAGTGTGTCCACTCATTCGGCCATATTGAACCAGAAGTCTCACCTAAACTTGATGTGAAAGTTCTTGATAAACAAATGTCTTCGCTGTAATCTGAAGACAGGCAAATGTGGACAGAGGCTCTTGGGGCAACGTCAGAGATGTTTGGAATACCCGAGCAGGCGGAGCAAGCCACTCACACGGAAGGGAGACCACTACCTAAGAAATCGGACCAGGCAACCCGTGTGGAGGAGGGTCAACTATTTCATTCGCCGTGGCGTACTTCAGTTAGGACACCTATTTGAGCACCGCATGTGGCTTATCGGTTGACCACGTCTTAGGGAATGTGCACATGTGCACCTGTATCAACCACTGAGATTCCGAAGTATGAGGGCCCAGCAAGTACTTACTGCATCTACCCACCTGCTGTTAGGTCACCCAGTCTACATCTATATGGTTACATGCCCCCGGCAAATCCAACCCGATTGACGACTTTCTCAGAAGAAGAAATGAAAGGAGAGAAGTCTTATCAGCAGTGGAGACACGAGGTACGCAATCTGATCAGACAGAATCTATATCCAGATAATCACATCGTACTGGCCATCGTCAAGTCGTTGAAGGGACAGGCAGGACAATTCGCGATCCGTTTGGGGGAGGAGGCAACCTCTGCTGAGATAGTCAGGAAGTTAGACAAGATCTATGGAAATGTGTTACCATCTAAGGTCGGCATGGGACAGTTCTTCTCCGCGAAACAACAGAAGGACGAAACTATAGCAGAGTGGAGTTGTAGGCTGGAGGATTTCTTTTCGCGTGGCAACCAGTCGCTTATTTTTGCCACTGCTGGACCAAACATGTAAATGTCAAAGTTCTTCAAAGGAATTCGATGGGAGCAGATCCAAAACGAGATTAGTAATAAGGCTGAGAATGCCACATACGAACTTGAGACCGAAGATGGGAATGAACCACGAAAAACATTGCACCGCAATCTGCTTCTTCCGATAGGATATTTGTCTCAGCACACAGCATGACACACAGGATACCAAGAATCAGACAGTTAAACCAACGCCAAAACGTTCGGTTAAAAACGGAAGGGTTGATGATACTCTTAGCTCTGAGGAGGAAGATTCTTAGGAGGAACCTGTTATTTTTTTTATGCCACAGCCAAAACCTAGAAGAAAACCGTTTCCTCAGCGATTTCTAAACTCAAACATTGCAGAAAAGCCAAAACCGACCCCAAGACAACATTCAGCAAGTGAGGCAACGGCGGTTTCAAATGATTGTCATGAGCTGACTGATAGGACACCAAAGTCAATAGAAAATGAATGACCTGAAGTTTCGCGGGATGCTTTGGAGATTGGTGCTGCCACTAATGCAGACGAAACAGTTTATACTGACAAAATCGTGGCAGACCTACCGCGTACTTCAGACCAGTCTGTTCCCAGTATGCCAAGACGTTCAAGCCGTACCAGAAAGACGCTAATGTGGTATGATCCTTGTTCCCATCAACAAACCTGTTACTCACCAAACCAAGAATCCCAAGAGAATTCTGCCATTCGAAACCGAATAGTCAATCTAAAGAAGCTAATAGACGCCCTTTCTCCTTTAATGTCATTACATTATATGACATGTATTTACTTAGGTTTCAGCAAAAAACAGTAAAGAATAGAACAATTTATGTAAGATAGGCCCTATGGTATATTGATTTTATTGATATATTCATATCACATGCGTTATATTATGAAATACCTTGGAGAGATATGATAAACCTATGATAATTTTTTACTAAACAGCGTGAGCGTACTTAACCACATAATGTTTAAATCGCAGAAGTACTAGTATAATTTATGATATCATCATTCATATGTCAAATGGTCATGGTACACTGTCGTATGCTTTTGAAGACCTAGGATTATTTTATATTGTAATGTATTTGTAATGTGTAAATATCATTATATGCAGGCAACTATCATGTAAGTGATGTTATGAGATAAGTAACTTGCTGATGAAATTGCCTGGGTTAGTTGATGCTGTCTCCTTCGAATTGATGTATACACATACATGTATCATATATTGTTGCGTGTAATACATAGTTAGGTGATACGTAATCCTCTGATCCCAACGACACATGGACTACAAGAACAATAGGCATTACAAGACCATAGAACAAATCCTGTAAGCCAGTAACACCCACCAGGAAACTACTACCAGGCTTCATTTACACCTGAAAAAGGGGGCTGAACCCCCGAAAGCTTGTGTCAAGAGTGACAACACCAGCTAGTCTACATAAAGGTATCATATATCTACTTCACTTACTTATATATACAGACTAGCACGGCAATTCAAACCTTATATAGTGTGTCAATGTTAATTCAATATATTGTCATAATAACGGTAATATTATCATACACGTACTATTTCGCTAAATGTGGTCCAAAAGGTAAAATATTCTATGACCAAATGTGGTCGTCTGTAATATCGTATACATTAGAGTATGTCAGTCTTTATATTTTCATTATACTGGTAATATCATCATAGATATTATTACATGCTTATTTTGCTAAATATGGTCAGAAAGTTTGATTTATCAACCAAAGGTGGATATCCGATCAGCTATAATGTTCTCAATGTGTAAACACATTGTAAGTGCCGCACATTATGTTAGCGAAAATTAACTGTAAATTCTGAAAACTGAGTATGTTGTGTGTGTATTTCCTATTGTACATTTGTCGCCGTTTTAATTGTATATATGACTTGGCAGGCAACTATTGAACTGGAGAGTTCAATGTCATGTGTTTCTCTCTTTCAAGCGCATTAAACCTGTATAGCACATTCTGTGTTGTGCTTCGGATGGTGTTTGTGACTGAAAGACGTGATCTGTATGTACGGCCCACTTCCCCTAGCAATTGTTCTTAACAAACCCCGGTGTGACAACTACTGTTACATAATATATATATATATATATATATATATATATATATATATATATATATATATATATTGAGTGGCGTTTTACAAAAGTACTAAAATATATTACGACACAAGAGTTAAAATTTAATCGAAAAGAAACATTTTCAATTTTCGTATAAAGTAAGCAATATTTCGCTTCATTTAACATCATTAGGAAGTTTATTGAAAAGAGAACATCCAGATGATGAAAATGCCAAATCAACAAACATTATGTTAGCATTCCTTTTCCTTGACTTTCCTGGACTTCAAGCTGGATTTCTATGAAAAACCTAACTCACCAAATTCATTTTCTTCTCAAAAACGTTATTCTACTGCAAACAAAAATTTTATTCGAAACATTGTAACTGAAAAGCAAAGCAAAATGAAACTAGAAAGTTGGAATTAATAATGTTATATTCAAAGAACCATACACTGTTATTAAAGCATTTATCATGTGTATAAGATTATCGCACAATAACAACAAATGACTGTGTACTTTGTTACCTGTGCAAATTCATGTCCTTGTGTAAAATTATATATTAGTTGTGTATTACTGCGGAGTAACAAGTGGCCTTTCATAAATGGTTGGTGCTACATGTTAACATTTTGTCTATCCATGTTATGCATCATCAACTTGCATGTGTTTACAAAAGAACAAATGGAAATAAGATTTTACCTACAGATACAACACTACTTAATTGAAAGTAAAATAAAAATGAAGTATGAAATTATTGAATGCTACCTAATGAGATGTAAAAGCTATCCTACCTGATAATTAACTGCATTCATCATAGCCATTAAATATTCCCTGACTTACATAATCATCATAAAATTCCCTGACTTTTCCCTGTCCTTGAAAACATAATATTTTCCCTGACCGCTGGCAACCCTGTACGCAGTTAGAGCCCCGCAGTTTCAACAATATACTATCAGACAACACCTACCATGTTTTTTTTTAATTATAGTTTACTACGATATCAGTGCAACAGGATAGGTGAGCGCTGCACATTTCCAAGTTAGGGTTACCTGCTCAATATAATTGCCTACTGAGTGGTGCTCAGTGGTGCCATCACCACCGCGCCCCATGCTTCAGACCGTTTCCAAATCAATCCCAACACATGGGCCTTGGGAATCCATAAATTAGCAAATAAAGATCAGAATCGGATTCTGCGACCCAAAAAACCCTGAAATTGTTGTATTATTTTTATACCATTTAATTAATTAAGCTTGGTGGATTCTAGGACTTCTTGTGGCCATTTTTGGATATTCCCAAATTTTACTACTTTCTCCCAGTAGAATGTCTAAGGACTTTTCATATGTTCAGAAGCATATCTTTAGGGGTACAAAACAAATGGGAGAGCTTTTGTTGCAATTCATGAGAGGTCATGTTACAACATGACTGTACCTCGAGGACGCACGCGGGCTCCCACAGACGCCATTTGCTTCAATGGTTGATAAAAAAGCAGATGCATGAAGAGCTGCATAAACCGGTCTAGTGAAGATTACGAAGAAGATAGATTTACATTATTTTATATGACAGTATCATCTATATGTTTATAAAGTCAAATTCACCAGACAGCATGATCCTGTATTCCACTTTCAAAGAAAGAAAAGGAAAACATTAAAATATATCGAATGTTTCCGAATACTCTTTAAAACACGTTTTTAGTTTGGATACTGTATGCGTTCTCTGAGGGGTATCTAAAGTCAAACTTACAATACCGATCGGCCTTGAGATCCTGGATTGTTATGAACGTATTTCTCAGTGTCAAGTTTAATATACTTTACTTTAAATCCCAGAACAAAACCATTTATTTTCATCGTCGCTGAAGTAGTCGCAATACAAATAATCCCTATTGAAAAATTAAGATATTGTTATTTAAAACTGACCCAGTATGTAGATTGCTTCACCTATAATTATGAGACATCCGGTTAATGGCGACACCTAGATAGACGTGTTTCAACAGCGCTCTGACTATTAGTGTCAAATTATTGGAATAACTGTTGCCAGAGGATAAAATGTCAGCACAACGCAGACAAAAAGCAAATGAACAAACTGTGGATAGATATTTGCTAAGAAAAACGAGCCAAATAGTGTCTGAGCAAACGGAAATAAGTGGTGACGTTAACACTGAGGAAAACATGCCTGAGGTGTTTAATGAAGCGTGCTATAGGAACATCATGGACGCAATTAGAGGCTTACAGACTCAAATAGGTGAGACACGAGACTTTATCATTGGTCATATCACTAAAGAATTTGACAGTAAACTAAAAGTGATAGAAACAAGTTTAGAAAATGCCCATGAAAACATAGAAGATTTAAAAAGAGAAAACAAAAGTCTTGCACACAACTCCAGGTTGAACGTACTGCACGAGAAGCAGCTGATAATAAACTTTCTGAAACCAAAAAGGACATAACAAACCTAAAACGTCACACTCGGGAGTTTAATATACGTGTCCCCGGTATCCCTGAAGAACGCGGTGAAAGGGTGAGAGACAAACTGGTAGATTTTATACATGACCATGGTTTAATGAATGATATGAACAAACAGGAAATAAACAAAGAAATCGAATACACTCACAGAACTGGACAAAAACGGAATGGTAAGGTGAGACACATAATTGCAAGACTGCACAGTAGAGAGAGGAGGAACCAGTTGTTATTAAGGGGAAAACGACGAGGAGAGGAGGGCCGTAATTTAATTCAGGAGGATTTTATCCAGGAGGACTTTGAAAAGCGAAGAAAAGCGCTGCCGCTGATGCGACAAGCTCACACAGATGGCAAAAAATCCTGTTTCATTAGAGGAGAACTTATTGTTGAGGGGCAAGTAATACCCATTTAACTAATTCAGTGCCCACACACAGGTGGACTCATGTATTAGAAAATGAATAATGGTCTCCAAGAACTTCGTGTGCACTAACCACAAAGATTAGTGATGTTTTATTTGTTAGATAAAGGTAACCAAGGGTTTTCATAGGTGATATCACCAGGGACAGTGCGCGACCGCGGGAAGTATTGGGGCGACCCCTGTTGGTCGGATTGGGGATCAAGTTACAAGTGACTTGTGTGTGCAAACACCTGGCCAACAATTCCTATATTAGGTGTTAGTAAATCTAGACTAAGAACGCAGTAGAACCAAAATGTAATTTGCGTAAGTTTATTATTTTTCTGTTTCATACTGTTAGTAAATGCCATATATACTCACATTTTCGGTCAGGATTTGTGCAACAAAAGCAATTGTCATTTAAATAATTTCTTGAATCTTATCTCCTTCTTTTACTTTCTTATTTAAATAGTTTTATGCATTTTTAATAGTTATTCAGGTGCTATACAGCAGCAGTTAAAATGAAAATAATGGTGTCAGGAGCGTTGTGATCTATAGTCGTCATACCACATTAACTGTCACTACCAATTCCTGGTATTGTAATTTCTTTTTTTTTTTTTACACTGCTAGGTAAACTGATTGACAGTTGACAAGGTATTATCATTAATTATAATTATAAACAAGATCAGTATATCTTAGATAAGGTCTGTGATACTACCTTGTCTTTGGAGTATATAACCTATGTGGTTGTGTTCTCCAAGGAGCTGTTGTTTTGTACCACACTCACTAACAAACATGTGGGTGCAGCAGATCTCCAATGTACATTTGTTGTTTGGTTCAGTTAGGTTAATACTCATGATTGGATGGGGTCATTTAGCGGTGGGGGTAGGTCAGGAAGAGATTTTTTTTGTTGTATTTAGTTATTTCACTCCACATAATATTTACTATGTTGTTACATGTTTTGTATGTCAAACACAACACTTAAGCTTTTAAGTTTAAATGTTCGGGGTCTCAATAACCAACTGAAAAGAAGGTCAGTATTTAGATGGGCAAAAAAAGAATATTGTGATGTACTTCTTCTGCAGGAAACTCATAGTTGTAAAAAAATAGAAAGTATCTGGAGGAGTGAGTGGCGCGGACAGGTTTTTTACTCGCATGGATCTTCAAATAGTAGGGGAACAGCAATATTGATGAGACAGCAATTAAACACAGATTGTGTCAAGTTATTATATAGCTCTAAAGATGGTAGAATTTTGGCTATAAAACTGATAATAGAACAAACTTGTTATGTAATTATGAATGTTTATGCTCCTAACTATACTTCAAATCAAATTTCTTTCTTAAAGAATCTCAATAGAATCTTGCAAGAATATGTTTCACTAAATGACATACTTTTCATTGGAGGTGATTTTAATGTAGCTCTCAATATAGATTTAGATAGGAGAGGTGGTGCTTTATGTTTAAAAGACTGTGTAAGGAAAGCTGTAAAGAAAATAATGAATCAATATAATTTATTGGATATTTGGCGCACAAGGAATCCATTTAAAAGGGAATACACTTGGAGAACAAAAAGTGAAAGCATATCATCCAGGTTAGATTATTGGCTTATAACAGAACAGTTTCAGGATTATGTAGTAGATGCAGATTTATTCCCATATATCAAATCTGATCATTCCTTTATAAAGTTGGTTATATGCACCGATCTCCTTCACTCTACAAGGGGTAAAGGATATTGGAAATTAAATAAGTTTTTACTAGAGGATGACCAAATAATCATAGATTTAACTGAATCCATACATACCTGTTTGGAAGAATAGAATGATAACAAAGATTATATTAAAATATGGGAGTATATAAAATATAAAGTAAGAAATCTATTTATCAGAAAAGGTAAAGAAGCAAAAAAGTGTTCAAAAGCAAGAGAAGATGACTTATTGGATCAGTTAAGAAATCTTCAAAATAACTTAGTAAATTTAGATGCAGAGAGTGAAAAGAGAAAAATGGAAAATATACAAAAAATAAAAGCTGAGTTGGAGGAGATAGATAATCATAAAACACAAGGACTGATACTGAGATCAAAGGTCAGGTGGTTCGAGAAAGGAGAAAAGAGTAGTAAATATTTTTATAACTTAGAAAAGCATAATGCAGTCAGAAAATGGGTGAGAAAATTAAAAAAGGAAGATGGAGAATTTACTGTTAATCCAAGTGAGATAATAAGTTTGGAAAAAGAATTTTATTGTAAGCTGTACTCATCAAATTATAAAAAGTCACTTGAACAAATTGAAGAATATTTGTCAGATATTAAGACTCCACTATTATCACAAGAAGAAAATAATTTTCTGTGTAAACGAATTACCATTAGATGAATTATATAATACAGTTAAATCATTTCAAAATAATAAAAGCCCTGGAAATGATGATTTGCCTATTGAATTCTATATGAAATTTTGGCCACAAGTAGGTCCTCTGTTAGTGAAATCTTTCAATAAGTCATTTGAGGAGGGTATACGTTCAGTATCCCAGAGGCAAGCAGTTATAACTTTATTAGATAATAATAAAGACCGTACCTTGTTAAAAAATTGGCGGCCAATATCACTCTTAAATACAGACTATAAAATTTTATCCAAAACACTTTCTGTTAGACTTTCCAAGCTTTTGCCAAGAATTATACATTCTAATCAGACTGGTTATGTGAAAAATAGATTCATTGGTGAAAATGTCAGATTTGTTCAAGATTACTGGATTACACAAAAGAAAAGAAAATTCCTGGTATGGTAATTGCATTAGATATGGAAAAAGCCTTTGATTCTTTAGAATGGACCTTCATGCTGGAAACACTGAAAAAATTTAAAATTAGAGAAACTTTTTTATCTTGGATAAAGCTGTTATACAATGATATAAGCAGTTGTATAATTAATAATGGTATAACATCTGGCTATTTTAAAGTTGAAAGGGGTGTCCGACAAGGAGACCCTCTGTCTCCCTACCTTTTTATATTAGCTATAGAAGTTCTAGCAATTAAAATAAGAAATGATACAGCAATTAAAGGAATTAGAATAGGGGATGAACAAGTTAAACTTCTACAATATGCAGATGATACAATTGCAATTCTTTCAGATAAAATATCAGGTAGTAACATTTTTAAAACATGATAAATTATTTGGAGAATTTAGTGGACTGAAATTAAATTTAGAAAAATCAGAAGGCATGTGGATAGGCAAAAATAAAAATAGTAAGTTGAAACCATTTGGTATTAACTGGCCAGATAAACCAACAAAATTTCTTGGAGTATTTATATCATATGATAAACATAAATGTGAAGAGCTAAATTTAGAGGATAAATTAAAACAAACTGAAAAGACTTTGCAGCTCTGGAATCAAAGAAATTTAACAATGCAAGGAAAAATTCAAATAATAAAAACATATGTAATATCTAAATTTAATTATTACTTTAGTAATAATAGTATATCAGAAAAATACGTAAATAAACTTAATAAAATTATATTTTCCTTTTTATGGAATGGTGGGAAAGAGAGAATAAAAAGATCTGTCTTAGTGCAAGAAATAGAAAAAGGAGGTTTGAATGTTCCACACCTTCAGTCACTCTTTTTGGCATCAAGGGTGGGCTGGATTAAAAGATTTTTTGAGTGTGAAAACAGACCCTGGAAAGCTTTATGGATTTATAATCTGGAGAAAATTTGTAGAGATATGGACATGTTATTTAATTGTAATTATGAACCTAGCTTATTAAACTTAGAAAATGTTAATAAATTTTATAGAGAGGTCCTACACAGCTGGTACCTCTTAAAGTTAGACTTCTATGCAGAGGTGAACATAAAAGAACAGTATGTGTGGCATAACAAGCACTTTATCTTAAATAAGAATACATTCTATTGGGAATCATTTTATAAAGTAGGAATACAAAAGGTACAGGATTTATTTGATGTACAGAATCATGTCCTATCTTTTGAGTACTGGAAATCTAGAGGGTTAAAAAGTGTATATTTTATTGACTGGTACAATCTAATTTCATTAGCCATAAAACAATGTAAAGTGACTCATGATCAGATAAGTACAATTGTGAAAGGAGACAACGTGGAGTCTGTTAATCATATATTAAATAGTTTACAAATTAAAATCCAGAAATCTATTGTGCCATTAAGTAAGTTAAAGTCACATCAGATCTACCAGGTATTAAGAGATAGGATATGTTCTGTACAACTGACTAAGCCGAAGATATCAAAATATATAACCAATACATCAGAAGATGTATTTATACTTTACCACACAGAGTTTTGTATGATACTAAATCTAGGATATTTCAATAAATTTCTTAATAATATTTTAGTAAACAATTATTGGCTCATGAAATGGAAAATTCAAGATTTTGATTATTGTACGTTTTGTGAAGGAGAAGTGGAAACAATTAACCATTTGTTTTGGGATTGTAAGATAACTAGGAAATTTTGGATGGAGTTGAAGACTTGGTGTACCGATCAGTTAATGGAATTTATACTTGATAAGGAAAATGTCTTTTATGGTTCTGCTAAGGATAGTGATATGTATAATGTAATTGTCATACAGGCTAAAAGGTACATTGACCAGTGCAGAAGCAATAAACAGAAGCTGAATGTTCATAGATTTCAAAACTTTTTATGGGAATATGTAAGAATTGAATATAAAATAGCAGAAAAGAATAAGAAATTAGAATACTTTAAAAAACGATGGTCATTGTATTTAATTAATCATGAAATGAAATGTTAGAGAAAGGCTATATATTTAATTTAATTTTTTTTTATTTATTTGGTATCTAGACAGTTTGGTGAATTTAGAATTGTTCATATGTTATAAATTTTGTCTGTTTCATTTTAATATTTGTATCATATTTGGTGTTTCTTTGATGTATAATTTGTGGAGTGAATAAAAAAAAAAATAAAAAAAAATTGAATTGAAAATAAGTGAAAAAAAAAACAAAAAAAAAAAATCAAAATAATTATTATTACTCTGAGAATCAATTCATTTGTAGCTATGGTGCTATTCATGTAATTACACCGTGCACACATTGTATTTCCCCGAGCGATACATTCCTTTGTATATCTAGAAGTGTTTTAACACCATAGGAATGAAACTTTAAGAGTATGTCACCACCTGCAAGAAAGATATTTACCATGTTGAATTCGAGAACTAACTTAAATTTTCTTTCCTTCAAATAAAATGATTCAAATGATCTGCAGCATCTAAAATAACGTTAAATTTAATATCCCCAACAATATAGCATACAATTTATATAATTTATATATATTAACTTATAAAACAAAGTTACATTCCGTCAATGGGCTCAAGAGACCTTACCGTTAATAGCAGATTCTGGTCTGCTGGAGTTCTTATTTTTGAGGGTCACATTAAAACCGAAAATGCAGATGCATTATTTTTAGAGGCTTCATGCATGTAGAGGTCAAGATCGAGGTCAGGATATCAGCCCTGAGCCCGTCCTGCCCTACTCGGTCCACCAGGGAAACCAGAGGAAGGATCGGCATTCTAAATGCCAAAGACACTTATTCAGTGGCTAAGAAGTTGCTTGGGGACATTGGCAGTCATAGAAATCCAACGTGGGAATTACAATGTATGAGCTAGGATGTGCTGCAGGATTATTACTAGAAAGGAGGCACACCAATAAGGACAGGGTGGGTTTGAAGGTTGCTCTCCCGGTCACGTGCACCGAATAACCAACAGTTTCAAGACGAAATCAGGTGTACATACATTGTCACTGAAATTCCGCCATCGTCAGATGCTGTCTGGAGGTGTGTAATAGGAGCCAGATACACACTAGTTAAAATGCGGTGCAATATATTGCGCCACACATTTCTTGAAGCATCGATTGCCACATTTTCTTGAAACATGGCCGACCGGCAGTTAAACCAACGCTCTCCTAAACAATACCGTGAAAATGTCCGTCCGCCTTCACTCATTAATGCCGGGTGCCTGCCCCATAGATCAGCCCGTTGATTGTGTGACTAGAGCTTCCGAAACGGTATAATTGTTTTATATCATCTCTGTTTCCTTCATCCTACCAAAACCAAATAATGCACATATATCCAACTTGATAATGCACTTCTTTACTGCGATATATATGTGTGTGTATGTGTATGTGTGTCATGACTATGAAATCGTGATCCCAAACCGTAATGAATTAACGGCTAATAAGCCAGACCTGTAATGAATGAATGGTTTATAGGCACGAGTCCTAGTGAATGAACGAGTAATATATCAGAGCTGTAGAGACTTAACTAGACACTAGACGTTTTGTATTTTGATAAGCCGGTGTAATCGCGAAAGTTCAAAATGCATATTACCACAGGACTTCATTGCGAGGTAACCTATCACAAATAATTTAATAATGTATTCAGTAGCTACACAGAAAACCATGTTGACCCCTAATCATGGTAGGCTCTCATGAGTCACTGTTCTAACCTCGTCAGAAGGTGTGTGCGAGATAGATATTTTGAAACGTAACTAGGGCTATCGAAGTACTGCCACCATGTTGTATAATATCTTCTAAATGATTAAAGGGACATAATCAGGAGCTTAATTATGGCTAGTCTTTCACACTATCAGTTCAGTTTTGCTTTATACAAATGTTCCCCAGCAAAACCATCCCAGCACACGCTCTTATTTCCTCGCATACGGCTGTTTAAGACCATGTTATGGCTCTGCTTGTTAGTAAACATAAACCGGTTACCATAGCAAGGCTGCGTGACCGGAGGCCCGAATAAGAGGGACAATTTAACACGCTGTTTCAGCCAGCAGAAACATGTATTGCATTTTTTGGGCCAAGTGATTCCGGGCATCTCCTGATTGACACGTGTTCGACGATAGACACGGCCAAACGCGATGTTTTTCATCACCTTTCATCGCGCCCGGTCCACTGGTTTTAACATTTGTTAACAGGAAAAAAGGAAACGGTTTCAGGGCAATATTTTGGCAGGTAAAGATTTATTTTAAAGGGAAGAAGCTATTTTTCGTGTTAACTC
Source organism: Sipunculus nudus (assembly GCA_026874595.1). NCBI lineage: Eukaryota > Metazoa > Annelida > Sipuncula > Golfingiida > Sipunculidae > Sipunculus > Sipunculus nudus. The sequence goes on from CM049315.1 coordinate 68,718,733, forward strand.
AACATGCTTTATAGGTGACTGGGCGCCTTTAAGACATGTTACCTCTGTTGTGTTATGACGGCTTATAGCCGTGTATGCCGGATATCCCGGGGAACTTTTTCAGTAATCATATAATACGTGACACCGAATGGGGGCCACTCAGTTCAGTCCATATCATGTTGCATAATAATGTAAAGTGCTGCGAATAAAATTTGTTACTCAAGTGATTAACTACAGAACAACCTCAGGTGTATAAGCGAAAACCAAATATGGTAATGAATGTTGATGTCGGGATCTCAAAGAAACAAAGGCTATATTATATATGTTGTTATAATAGTTAAAGAAATTTTACTTCACGATATGCTCATTACAAGAGAATATGTTATTTGAACGACATACATAACGTCTAACGATGATACGTGTTGATATACGCAATACGCATCGGTATAGATCTATTACTAGCAAGTACGATATAATATTTGTCTCCAGGGTTTTTTTAGCCATGTTGGCCGACTGGTCTGGTGTCGTGGTGGACGTGACGACAGATGATAGTCCGTCGTGTAGTGTCGTGATGGACGTGCCACTCGATAAGTGCATCACCCTTAGGACAACCAAGAAGACAGAAACATTATAGGCGAGGACATACTATTTTTGTTCTAAGTCGCTTCAGACTTAAAGGCTTGGTGAGCCCCGCCCAATCCTCACCTTGGTTGTTGCTTTGCATCAGACACAGATAAACATGTGTTCAGTAATACTAGAAACACGCATCCCAAGCAATCACTAGATGCCCCCCCCCCAGTTGAAAGAAACTGAACAATATAAGCGGATTTGCCATGGAGTGAAGTGTGCCTTTGAAAATTGGTTCAAGGTGAAAAATAATTATTTTGTGCATGTTTTCCACCTGTGATAATATTACTCCAGATCCAGCGCAATCGCTCGTAAAAATAAGGCGGAAAAATCTTGTTGATTATTCGCACTGGGACATGTGCCAATGCCAAAGAAAGAGTTACAAAATATAATTCCAGACTTGTTTTATCAACTTATTTATTTGACATTGATTGTATAATAGTTATAATCACTGATGTTAGGGAATCTCCATGGCACAGATTAAGGCGTTCGAAAGTGGAGAGAAAAGAGGACCATGAGAAGAACCGCAAGCACAACCCTCTGTCATAACCACCCCGGGTATCGGACCCGAATCGATGTGGCAGGCAATGGGCTTCACTCTGCTCAGTATCCCAGCGGAAAAGTTGTGTTTTAAACTGGCTGTGGATCTGGATTTTGAAATTTATCTTTAGTGTTACAATTTCACTGAAAATGAAAGATAATAGTTTTAAAACAACACTGATATCCTGCAAAAAGGTGACAAAATGCTGATAAAGTTTGTTTGGATACATTCTGCTTTCCCTTAAAATATTATATATTTTAAAGCAGAATAGTCATTAAGATCAGGATAATAATTGTGACCGACACACAGCGAACACTAACATACGTCCAACCTGCCGTCTAGTACAGGTGATAATACCAGACAGACCACAGGTATAGAAAAAGACATTATTGACCTGTTGAATTAATGACAGCTTTACTATCGGCAATCTAACCACTTTGTAAAGAGTTACAGTATACCACTGCTAGCTCTAGCAATTTACAGGCTTAATTTCAAAATCACCTATGCAAATACAACACTTAATATACATGACGAAATGGAAGATATACACTGCGCATGGGCTCAAAGATGAAAGACCAACATGTATATACATTAAAAAGTGAGCGTGGTTTATTATCCTGTCCACAAGAAAGACCTCCTGTTCAGCTTCAAACATTGCTAATAAAAGAAAAAAGTGATATGAGTAATTTATATTTTTTTCAGAAACTGAATATCGGGTTAATGTGATTTAAATATATATATACACGTCAAAATATACTTAAGCAATCCTTGCTACGAATGGACTGCTCAATTGCTTTTTTTTGAGTAAGTGGTTAATGTGGAGTCCCTGCAGATACATACGGTTATACACTCTATACACAAATTTGCATATTCCTATTGATTAATCTTCAGTACATCTATGTTTATTGACTATTAGACCATTGTAAACCATTACTGTCCCATTCAATGCATTTTTTTTGCAACCAGGAAGTGCAGATATGTACATACACTTACAGACCCGATGAATTATATATGATTGCCGCAAAATACAAGATGGTTTTAGATGGCTGTGTGTGCATCATTTCTCTCTGGACTAAGTATTGATGTTACCGGTGCTTCGTGCCTGCAAGAATGGTCAATTGAGATAAAAGGCCTTTCAACATACAAAGTTATGTGAACACTGGTATGTTTCAACAATAGGCGTTATTTTTATTCCCTTTCCTTTCTAAGAGTAACAGATCGTTTCGGGCTATAATCTCAATTGACCCATCAGGGGCCGGAGACGCAACAGATTCAGGAAAATGTAAAAAAAAAAAAAGCAAATGTTGCTTCCTTGTCGGCGGCTACTGCAAGCCTTGTCAATGACGAACAATGCCGCAGCACGGACTTCTCTCTGGCGCTTGTTTATTTTTTTCAGGAATAACTTATGCCACGAGATCATAAAAATTAGCAATGTATTAAACATAATATATGAGTTCATGTTAACGAATTTTGAAGGCACTATTTCAAATATTTTAATACCTCCATCCTCCATCTTTTATATAAAGACCATAAACGAGACGCACGAGATTTCTTTACAACAAAGTGACAGATCATTTACAACACAGAATATACATATCTAACCCAGTCCAGACTAAAATCTTTCTAAGGTATATTTTCACTCCAACTAAAGTTCACAAGACTTTGTTGTTGTTACTGAATCTGTAAAGTTTACTTGAATAAACGGTTTTAAAAGTAGTGGGATAATTCCTAAAAATTAGAATGTTTACCTCTTGAATAAACCCTTTAAATATATACGTATTATATATTATTTAAAGTATCTTTAAGTAAATGAAAATGGCCGTATATCTCGAATATCTTTTTAAGTAGCTTCTAGTATTATTAAAAGTAAAACTATATTAAACATAAGATAGTGTCAGAGCTGTTGGATTTTAGTTGTTGCACTAATCAAGAAAGAATTCCAGAACAAAGGCTATGGATGGGAATATGATGTATATTGTAATGAGTAGGTCAATGAACTGTAGATGGCAAGGTCTGTTAATTGAAGCTGGAGTTTACATTTTGATAAGATTAATAATTTCATACCGAATCTCGCTTCCTCTTTCAATTTTTACATCAACAGGCCTCATAATACCCAGGGAACTTAACCCGCAGTAAGACATTTGAGCGAAGATCTGTGTCTAAATTAGTTTTGTTTTTGTTTGTCTGTATGTGATCGAAATGGGTTTTTCAACGTCGAAATTCCTCTGGCCTCACTTGTGAAATGCAGGCCACATGTGGCATCATATCGATCAGCTCATCGTCTGTAATGGTCCTCCTAGATTTTCGTAAGATTCAGCCGCTTGAATCAGACTTTGCACCCGTACAACTCAAAACGAACACACACTTGACCAATGGTACCGATGCACTTGTAGGACTCAATCCACACGCGAAGAAATCGTGTTTTGATGGGAACTGGCAGGGCAACCTTTACTACGCTTGTAGCATTCACATTACCGTCAAATACCTGAAATAATGCACAACTTATGCCCAATGCATGACTTAATTTAACATATTTTAACATTTATTTCATATTAGGGGGATGAGTGGTTAATAAATTCCTTTTACTTGCTGGTGTTACATGTTCACAAATTAATTGGGTCTGGAGCAGAAACTAATATATAACAATGCGGAGCTACATTGTATACGGGAAACATAAACGCATTTTTTACCCTTTTATTCAGTTTGGCACATCTTATGTGTGCCATCAGTGTTACTTTCTGTTGCAATATTAATCCATTTCATCCCAGAACTGCCAGGTTTTCCAAATTTCCTTGCTTCAGAAGAGCGACATATCTTTTCTTCATTTAGTAATACTTGTACATATTTTATATATACATGCATATATACATATCAATATTATCGCGAGGGCTAATGTATTCATAAAAGTGTTGCGTATTTTTTAGACTGTAAAAGTGTCATAACCTTTTTCTCTCCATTGATAAGGTAGGTGTTCCACTTCATTCCGTCATCACCATAACCAAGACTGAAACTTTGAACCCAGTATTTGCGGGGTGAATGTTCCACACCCTACAATGTATAAATGAAACTCTTTACAACAGACAGTAAATGGTAGCAAGATCAGCTTACACGACCAGTAACATCGTCAAGCAAGCAGGTTCAGAGGGACCATTTATTTGTTGGTGAGGGACTTTTGCATCATACGAAACATTTGCTTCCAAGAAGCCACTGACTACTGTATACTACTAAATAATCAATATTTTCTGTTCACTACGTCGTCAAAGTAGCGGTGGAGGAGGTACAATCTTAACTTGACAGTAGTTTTTTTCCTACCTGCATATATGTGGCGTAGGTATCCAGGATATTGGACCCCCCACTTCAAAGGTCTCAGAGTAAAATCTAGAACCTCCATCCCACCCCGTATAAAATCATATAATGTGTTCGTGATAAGGAAACGAATATACATTGGGACAGAATCATTATAGTATCATGGAATTAAGCAAAACATTGAAAGTGAAAACAATTAGTGAATGATACAATACACTAATGGGCTGTCCCGCTTAGGCGACTCTACAGGCGACTACAGGCGATCAGATTGTCGTCTTTTGGTCGCCGATAAACAGGGGACTGGACCTCCGCTACGACAATAGTCTACGACAAGCTACAACAGGTTGACGACTGACTGACGACAAGCTACGACAAGCGCCGACAAACAGCGACACAATCGCCGCGACGAAGGACAATCAACTACGACAACGTACGACTTCAATGGCGACAACCTACGACCGCATCTACGCCTATAGAAGACATGCTTCGCACACTGGCGTCAAAAAAGTTGTCGCCTGAGAATTTTGAATATGTTGAATATTCAGCGGCGACAGGTGAGAGGTCACGCGTCTTTTGGCGACTTCGGGCAACTAAGAGTCTCCTAAATGGAACAGCCCCATAAGTTTATCCTTTGGGCACCGGGCCCATTTTGGCTGGGCGAATTTCAAGTTTGCCTGAGGCATCTTCTACGGCTTTCACTGCGTAAAAACCCCTTCACACTCAGCCACTTTCCACCTCGTCCTCCAAAAATCTTTTAGACGCAGTTAGAACCTACGATAATGTAGTCTGAACGTAGTAGAAACTGGTAATTGTGTGGTATAGTCTCCATGGACGTGGGAACCAGGGCTGACATTTGGATATGATCAGGATGTTGTGGCACTTAGGGCGTGATTAAAAAAGCTGAGTGAGGGGGCAGTAAGAAGTTAATCAAGAACGTAGTCATGAGAGTATTGACGTTAAAATGATGTCATTAAAAACTTGTAGGAACTTCACTGGCGTTGTAGAAGATGAATCGTACAGTCGATTGCATAGCATTCTCACTGCGTTGTCACTGTCTTTGTCTCCGCATTTCAGTGATCTCTCCACGTTTTTGCTATGACGACGGTACGTCTACGCCACGTGATAGAATATTGCTTTACGATTTATATGTTTATTCTCTTCATTCCACGTCTATGGCACTCTTGTCACACCTAGAGTATATATACTGGATCCAATTCCTCAAGTATGGGTATGAACACACAGCATAAGAAGTTCTTCTGCAAATTGCTCTGCTTCATGAAAGATCTTTACTTGATGCAATAGTATCTGTATTTATGTCGGTGAGAAGTAACAGAAAAGAAGAGAACCTCTCTCGGATTCCTTGCAGTTGCGGCATAGTTGTAGACTGTAATTGATTATCTTAAATACAAGGTTATCAGGAGGAAAAAGAGACGAGTCGATTCTGGATTCAAAACTAATATAGGCTGCACAGACGTCCTACCGTTCCGCAATTAAACAAACTTCAATGGTCTGCTTTAATATGCAAGTCGTTACATATACCCTCTTTTGAGAAGGCTGTTTTAGTATCCTGTAGTATCGAAACTCAATTTAAGGACCGCTTCCTGAGCGCATTTTATTTGGGTTATGCTCCCCGAATGTGTTATGTGGATAAACACAGTAGTTCATACAGCAGTCCTACGAGTTGTGTCTACATTACAGTTCTGACTGCAGGAGGTTTTGATTTTAGAACAAGGTTATTTAAATAATTACACTAGGAGTCGCACTTTTGGTGACCTGAGTGGTGGTTTGTACAACTCAGACCACCTCCGCATCTTCCCGGACGAGCCCCGATACCATATGTTTTGTCTACAAACCTTAAGCCTAAGTTTATTTTTATCAGATGAAAATGGATTACGGTCGATTTCAGATTCGAACCCTGGTGGCGTTCAAATCCAGTTAGGTCCGCCTTTCCAGGTGTTATGTCATGTTCCAATGAATAAATAATCCAGATGGTGTACATGTCTGTATTTATTTTGTCTGACACAGGATACATATAAGCACTTGTAAACACGATTGTTTATCAAAGGCTTTTCGATGTTCAGGTGCCCATCAAGTCTACATCTTTCTTTGTCAAGTCTCAAAGGGGTGCTGTTAGCAGGGACAAGATTGGGACGAATCGACTGAGATAATTCGCCTTTCCAAGAAGTGGTTGTACCTCACTGATGTTTTTGGGTGGTATTATTCATTTGATATAGTCAACTTTGATATGCCAATACACCTTTGTCAGATATGTAGTGCCCAAAGAATTTGATCTTGTTCTGGATTACTGTACATTACTCTGGCTTAAGTCTGAGTCCGACCTGTTGTGTACGCTGTAACACATATAAAGGTTTCTGGCATGGTCCTCTTCAGTCTTTCCAAACACAACTATGTCATCAGCAATTCCAATAACGCCAGGCAGATTGTCGAATGTCTTTTGGAAAATGTCCTGAGCTGAAACTAGGCCAAAGGGAAGTCTTTTGAAGCAGTACCGTCCGTATGGAGTATTGAATGTCGTCAGCAATTAAGAGTCTTCATCGCGTTTAATGTTCCTGTATCCAGATCTAGCATCTAGTATGCTGAATATCTTTGCACCTGCGAGTTTTGGCAGTACGTCGTCAAGGGTCGGTGTGTAGTGGTGTTCTCGTCTGACTCAATTGTTTAGTTCACGGGAATCTAAGCATATCCTGAGATCGCCATTCGGCTTTTTGACATATACCAAGGAGATTAAAGACTGGAGTATCAAGTGAGAGTCCGGCCGTGTCGAATGTTGCTGACGGGGGTCATAAAACTCGCTGCTCAAAGGCACGCTGATATGCTGCTGATAACCCCGGCGCTAATTCATACAGCGCGAGAGACCCCCCTTCGGCGTGACTTCGTAACATCTCGGTAATTCCCGGCTGCGGTAAACATGGGCAATAATACGAGAACAACGCCGTCAGTGACAGAGTGGGCGATGGCTCACTATTATCCATCAAAATGAAGTCATCCGTTCATAAACCTCAAAATATTTAGTTATCGACGGAACGGAATGCTATAATACAAGGCTAATTATAAATATGTGTCAGAAGGTTGGGAACTGATGTAATTTTTAATAATTCCGAAGTTATTCAGGGAAAATAAGGTTTACTTTTACCAGTCGTCCGTCATTAATCACGGCAGAAGTTGATGCAGATGCCCGCATCTATCCAAAATCGATCCAGTGATTTCTCAACACGAGACTTCTCTAGATATATTTGTAACGCACAATTCTTGACAAAACAAACCATTTTTGTATTTATAATTCCGGTCAATGTCATTCCAGTGATATGCCGCTCAGTTACTGGATATATCGCTCTCCGCTTCAGCGGGCTACAGCGGACCGCGTAAGTAACATCTAGCAGACTCGCTTTATCAAAGGCCGTGCCGCCGCTGCGCCTGACCGCTGCACAAAAGGCGCACAATAGAGTTAATGGGCTTATCAGGTCTTAATTGCAATTAGCGCACCACTGACACTCGGGACTTCTGACAGTTGATACTCCAGTCTGTAATCTCCTTGCATATACTAAGCTTTTGACCCAGTCAGTTGGTCCATCAACCTTTCCAATTATGTCCAAGTCTGTCATTTAGTTCTTTTCTTAGAGGATCTGTCAGTGCCTCAGGCACACGTCTGGGTGGTTTGATTATAAGTTCGGCGTCTGATTTTTAGCTTTATGTTGTATTCGCCTGGGAACAATCCAACCCCTTTAAAACATTCAGGAAATATGTCCATAAAGTCTTTTTCGGGATCACCACTAATACCGTCAAGGTTGTTTTTGAGTTGTCTGGGCTGTCATTGTGTACCACATATATTTGACCTTGTTCGTGGCATGTTCTACAGTCTTAGTCTGGGAGCCAGTGATGTGAATTTTCAGATTTGTTGCACCCCCCCTACAACATTTGACACCATATTTTATCTTATTCTATGGGTTTTTGCGATTAAATGAGCCCAGGTGTCACTTTATAGCTTCACCTTTAAGGAAGTTACAGGACTCTGAAGTTTGGTAGTCATTTAACAAAAAGAACACTTAAATATGATCAACGCTGGCTTGAGAGTTTTGTTATGTTACATAAATGGTTTAATTTGATTAATCATACCTATACTGCCAAAGTCCTAATTATATTTTTTCCTTAAATGTAATATTCGCTTTTTGTTTTGATCATAATTACAAAAAAAAATACAATTTATTGTACAAGTTGCCATTAATAAAAAAAGCTGATGATATTCTTCAATTAATAGTGAATGATAGTAAACAATTTCAGATCAATAGTTCATTGGTCAAAACCTATTGTCTGCATATCAAATGCGACTGGAATTTGTTCGTTAATTCAAAATGTTTCTAGTTTTATATATATTTATATATTCATGGATTTAATTAAAAGAAAGCATTTGACAGTGTAAAAGATAGAATCTTGGGCATAGCTGTTGTACAATTCCATACTTACGCGGTAAATGAGACAAGTATTGCAATTAATTAGCACATTCTACATATATTCATTTGAAATATCCTTTATTCTATTTGATATACACAAAAACCTGATGAAGGCAGTAAATCTGTCTATGCAAGCCAACAATCTCCTTTGTAAGAAAATTAAGCCCAAGAAATTCCTTTATTTCAGAATGATCACAAATGTTTTAGCCCAATAATCAATTTGACAAAATTTGTATTACTTGCCAACAAATGAGACTGCTATGTCATTTAAATTTGTTAAATCGTTCGTGATATCGACAGATTCTGTTCCTTGATTTTATTCTACAAAAGCTTTTGACAGTGTAATGACCAGGACTAAAATTGATCAAAACAACAAATGTTGAACATTCTGAAACATTTACTTAAATTAATCATTTAGGTTTAATGCATATTTGTCAAATTATGGAAATATTTCATGCCATTTGCTTGCACTGCTAATTCTGTTTAATCATTATCTTGTACCAGTGCAACCATGTCTATCCAAGTGGATTGCCTGCATGAAAACCTATAACATTAGGTCAGCTGTCTTTTTCCGCATTGAAGGTGACAGTAGCCTGAATGAGGGGTCGCTTTTTTTTATTTTAAGTTATTTTGCAATTTCAGCATTACTTCGCCGTGACTTAAGTAGTTACACATCAAGATCGGTAATCTGTTTGTGGACCGTTCATGAAGATAATTTTAATTCAGGGAAATCATGGTCATTTTTCCTTGAAGCTCTTCCATCGAATTATTGCTCTTAGTTTTTTTCTCATTTGCACAAATACAGGTCCCTCTGCTAAATTCCAATAAGGCATTTGATGCGAACAAGGAAAAAAGTTTTTAGCACCCCCAGCTAAAAGCATGTGGTAAAACATGAATGTTGCAAGCTTTGATAGATAACAAGGCTACACTGAGTAACCGCCACAAGCATGTGATACATTTTGATACATTGTGCAAGCTGATTTGATTCATAAAAAGTGATTGGATAAATTATTTTTTAAATAAAAGAGAAGAATCATTCTTTTATACAAATAGTCTTGGTAAGCAATACACAATTTAAGTCCTCTGGCTAGTTGTGATCAAAAGCTTTTTTTGATCCGCCAATTGGTTAACTCTCACATTGAAAGATATGCATTAAAGCAGATATATCATTTTGTAATTCCACTGCTATAAAACACTATATCCATTGTAACCAACATGGCAGAATCATCCCTTGAACTTTCAGGTTCCAAAAGTAAGAAAGCAAAATTTCTTGACATTTCGAAATGTATCTTTTGTCAAACCACATCTAAAGACAAATTATCATGCGCATCAGTCCAAGGAATAGCACGTTTGCGAGAAGTGACTGCCATTAGACAGGACGAAACATGTAAACGTTTACAAGAACAATGGTCATCGGTAGAAGAATCTGCAAAATGGCATCTGAATTGTTATAAGAAATACACAAGGAAAACAAATGTAGACAGATATTTGCAGAGGCGTCAGCTGCCAATATCAGTGGAGATCAAAGAGGCAGGCCCTTCCTGCTCCAAGGAATATGTTACATCTCCAGTCAAAACCAGAAAAACGTCTGGCGTATCCACAGATTGGAGTAAATGTGTAATTTGTCAAAAAACATATAAAAAAGGTGATTCCTCTTTGTCACAGATCCTCACTGTTTCCGCGTCGGAATCATTACGGCATGCTGCAGAAACAAAGAAAGACAGAGCAGTTCTCTTACGAATAAGGGGAGAGGACTTGATAGCTGTAGAAGCTAAATACCACCGTCCGTGTTACATGAATTACACGTCAAAGACAAACTTAATGACAGCACCAGAGAATGACCCACAGGAAGATGATAGTCAGCATAGGGAAGCATTTGCTGTTCTGTTGAGGGAAATAGATACCAAACTGATGGATCAAAAACAGGCTTTCACCTTGACAAGTTTGCTTGAACGATACAGGGATATCTTAACAGAAAAAATGCCCGGAGAACAGAAGTACCGGGGTGAAAAATTAAAAAAACAGACTGAAAAAGTATTATTGAGAAAAAATTGTGTTTCAAGCCCAAGCTGTTCCTAAAAAGTCTGAAAAAGTCTGAAAGTCTGTTTAGCAGCTCTATAACACTAGGTGATGCCGTCCAAGCAGCAAGGCAGCTGAATGAAGATCTTGAAGACATGAAACTCGAGACCGATATCTTCGGACCACAGGAACATGACAGCACAGAGGACCCTCAACAAATATTATATCATGCTTCACAAATACTCCGAACAACCCTTAAAGGTTGCACTGGGATAAAGACTAATCCAGTTCAATGTGATGACATTTCTAATGAGTCTGCACTGGAGATAATTCCAGACAGCTTGTACAATTTTATATTGTGGTTGCTGGAATCAGACAGGGGTCACAGCAGCCTATCCCTGACAGCAGGCGAAGGCAAGAAAAAAGCAAGCAGTGACCAGATTGATAGACAAGTGTTATCCATCAGCCAGGACCTCCTTCATGCTTTCTCAAGGGGCACCACGCGGGCACCAAAACATGTTGGCATAGCCATACTAATACGCAATATGACTGGAAGCAAACAATTTGTAACTCTTCTGAACAGATTTGGCCACTGTTGTATTTATGATGAGCTTGAGAGAATTGATACTGCTATTGCCAACGACCAGCTGAAGAAAGGAGAAGCAAATGATGGTGTGGTACTGCCATCAAACATCATACCAGGATCGTTTGTGCAGGCAGCGACAGATAATGATGATCTCATTGAGGAAACCCTTGATGGCAAACAGACTACACATGCGACAACACTAGTGCTTTACCAACGGCAGTCATGTGAGCAAAGAAGAGTCCAGGGGCAATTTGCTGAGTCAGTTTGTCTTACCAGCACACGTTCAAGATCTCTATCGGGTCAATGTCCAGGACAAGAGATTTTAAACTTCAGTGTGTCCGGCAAGCATCCCAAGGCCAGCAGATTTGTTGGGGAAAGTCTCTCTGGAATGGTATAGCCAGGCTACCAGGAATGCTGAAGCAAAGAATATTGATGAAGCCTGGATGATTTGTCGACTTTGTCCACAAAAGCTATTCCAAGTCAGCCTTCAACCAAAAGCAAATCAGTCAGTACCTGGATGGACCCCTTTCAATGCACTGTTGAGCAGCAAAAATCCCCCAGTTACCAAAATCGGTTACTGCCCAATGATACCAGAGCCCCAACACAGTATTCGACAGTCTTTACCGTAATGAAAACGGTCCAGACGATGATGAAATCACTTGGACAAATGACAACAGTTATCACATTTGATGAAGCCATATATTGTAAGGCAAAGGAAATACAATGGCGCAATCCAGATACTTTCCAAGGCTTTGTCATAAGATTAGGTGGTTTTCATATGGCCCTCACTTTTCTAGCATCAATTGGAAAGTTGTATGATGAGAGTGGACTTCAAGATATTTTGATAGAATCTGAAACATATGGTAGCACAACAGTGCGTCAGCTAATGAAAGGCAAATCATACAACAGGGGAGTTAGAGCTCACAAACTTATGCTGGAAGCAATGATGCGACTGAGATGGAAGGCAATGGGTGATTGGATGAAAACAAGTGAGGTACATGCAGAATTAACTGACCAGGAAGAACTCATCCAGCTTATTGAGAGATTCTGTGACCTGCTTGAGAATGACTATTCAGAAGACATCAATATTGCTTTCCAACAAATTTTGCATAAAATGCCTTTCATCCAAAACATTCAAGATCAGTTTTGCAGGGAAGGGGAATCATCACTTACCTTCAAATTCGGGAGCAATTATCTTGATATGATATGTTGTCTACTTGCCTTTATAAGGGCAGAGAGAGATGGAGATTGGGCCCTTCACCTAGAGTGTGTTGCAAAGATGATACCATATTTCTTTGCAGCCGATAGAATTAACTATGCACGCTAGGCCTGCGTTTATTTGGCAGATATGCAAAGGCTGGATGTTACTGCTCCAGATGTGTATGAACAATTCTGTCAGGGAAATCATCCTGTTAAAAGGTCACGCCAACGATTTAACCAAGTCTGGAGTGACATGGCATTAGAGCAAAGTGTTAACAGGGACAGCAAAACAAAGGGAGGTATAATTGGAATCAGTATGCACCCAGGAGCGCTTAACAGGTGGTTCTTGACAGCTCATGAGAGAGCTGCTGCTACATCAGCCATAAAAGTGATGGCAGGACTCAAAGAGAAAAGTGATCTTGGAAAACACAGCCACAAGGAACTGGGCTCTAAGCGAAAAATGAGAGATGAACATGATATCCAAAAAATAGTGGACACAATTAAAGGCCAAATGATTAATCCATTCATACTTGTTCAACCAGCGGAACAGCTGTGTAACATTGCCACAGGTGTCATTGCACCAGATACAACAGCAAAAGACTTGACATCTTCTTTTCTCATTGGACAAAAGGCAATGAATGTATTTGTGGAAGACAGATTGAAAACAGGAAAAGTTCCATTCTTTGACCCGATTCGTAAACTAAATATTCAGAAGTTTTCAAATGTAAGTGCCAAGAAGAGTAAAAAGGACAGTTCAACCGCTATGAAGCTTGCTTCGGTGAATGAGGACAGAGAACTTTTCAGCCGAATAGTAGTTGTTGCAAAAACAAGAAATGTTGACCTGAAACAAGTTTTTGTACACGAGCTCTCATCAGTGCCATATTCATTGGCACATGCGGATGAAAGACTAAGGAAGGCTACTAAGAGCACACTTTTAGGAGAGTTAGAAAGAGAGGTTTCAATGCACTGTGATATGCCTAATACAGGATCAACCACCTGGATTATCGATGGGATGGCCATTCTTCAGATGGTAGGATCTCGAGGAGCAGTCAACTTTGGACAGCTCAGTAAAAATATATTGCAGCTGATAATGAAGCCATTCAAGTGTACAGCATGCAAACGTTTAGATGTTGTATTTGATGCATATAACACAGAGCACTCGATAAAGAGTTTCGAGAGAGCAAGACGCCAAACATCTGACAGCATTGAAATGTGTATTTACAGCAAAGATACCCCACTCCCAAAGGATTGGAAGCGCTTTATGTGCAGTCCCAAGAATAAAGCTGCTCTTACATCATTCCTCTCTGAGAACTGGTGTGTGGCTGCCCCTGAGTTGATGAAAGAAGGTCAAGTTTTGATACTTGCTGGTGGTTTCAGTGACCCCACACAGTCAAGGGCATTGACAACGAGAGAGGTCAGAACCCTTGCTCACCTATGCAGCACACAGGAAGAAGCTGACACAAGGATACTTTTGCATTCAGCAGATGCGGCAATTGGCTCAAATACTATTGTAGTGTGGTCACCTGACACAGATGTGGCTATCCTTTGCATACACTTTGTCAGAAGCCTGAATGTGCAGATCTGGTTCAAAACAGGGGTCAAGGACAAGCCTAGATTCATTCCCATCCATGAAATAGCAGGCAAACTGGGTGACGAGATCAGTCAACTTCTACCAGGGCTCCATGCCCTAACGGGTTGTGACTCAACAAGTGGACTTTTCTCAGTTGGCAAAGTAAAACCCCTGAAATGGGCAAGGCAAAATATTCAACAAGCACTTCCTCTGAGGGAACTTGGATCATCAAGGAGTGTTACAGAGGCTGCAGAACATGCCTGCTTTTTGCTAGTGTGTCAGATGTATGACAAAAAGTGCTGCAATGAAGATGTCAATGGTCTGAGGTACCGACTTTTTTGTCGGAAGCGAGCCAAAAATGAAGATTTGCCCCCCACATCTGACAGCCTCAGATGTCATATTGCTAGAGCAAACTACCAGTGCCTCATTTGGCGACATGCACTGGATGCGGAGGCAACGATTCCGTCTCCAGCCGGAAATGGATGGGAGATATGTGATGGGAATATTCAGCCTGTACTCATGACACTTGACCCAGCACCGAGAGCACTTATGGAAGTCATCACTTGCAACTGCAAAACTTCACACTGCTGAGGGCGCTGCAGCTGCTCTTCGGAGGGTCTTATTTGTACTGCAGCATGTGGTTGTGAAGGTGAAGAAAATTGTCAAAATCCTCATCGTAGTCAGCGCAGGCTTATAAGTGACTCTGATTCTTCAGATCAGGGGTAACATGGAGTTTAAGTTACCTGAGGTGTTTTGCTTAGATTATATTCCTGTACTCCAGGTAAAGTGCACGTGTTAAGATATTTCATTATATTAGAGAATCTTGCTGTGCTAAGGTTCAGCAATATTTGTAACACTTGATCCATTATATTCTCTCAAGTGTGTTGCAAAGAAATGTTTATTACCTCTGTTAAATGAAGAGTAATTGAAAGAAATTAAAATAAAAAGCATAAAAAATGTAAGACAACTACATTGTTTTAGCACGAAGTGTAGGAAAAAAAGTAAAAAAAAATTAAAAAAAAATGAAAAAAATATGTTTATTGTTTGTTTAGTAATGTTAAAACATTCTGCAAAAATGTTAATTTGCTTTTGTGCCAATTTCAGTTTTTTTTTTTTAACTGAAATGGCTTACGTGATATTTAACATGCTGTATCGTTATTAGCTCCAGCCAAAAATAGATCATTGTATAAAAATTACTCTAACTTCCTTAAAAGTGTCGATAGAAAGCGACACCCGGCCTCATATGAAAGCTGAGAATCAGCTCTATCAAATGGTACCATCAAACTAATGTTGTGGGGGGGGGGGGTGTGCAACAAACTCTTATTTTAAGGCCCCTTCTGGTATCTGGCTCCCAGACTATCTCGTTCGTCTTCACAGTTCAGCTGGATTAGTCCGAGGTTCACGCATGATCTTAGGCCTAAGATTGCTGGACCTTCAGCCTCAGTTACATGAAAATCAATGGTGAGTGTCTTGTCTTGGTGTGAGCATTGAAGTTCACATCGTCCATGTTGTTTTATCTGTGTCCCACCATAGGCGAGAAGCTTGACCTTTGGTGTTTGTACCCCAGCAGGTTGCCCGTTGCTTGTCAGTTGGTTTGGAAATAGCACTTTATACAGTCTTGCTGGCGTGATGTTTGACCGTGCCCCAGTAACGAGTTTACATCTCACAGCAAAGGTTCCTTTTTCTGTATTAATGTCGATATTTGCAAATACCTGATCACGAGGCCCCCCTTTGAATATGGTCTGTATTGTAATACCTTGCAATGCCAGTGAGCTAGAGCATTATTCATTATTCCCAATGTGCTCAACATCAATAGTGTCAAAAACAAATTCCTTAAAGTCTTCATTAATTTGTTCAGTGTCGTCTTATTCATTAGCAATTTCATGCACCCTCCTGTCAGAAGAACGTGGCTGTCTTTGTGTCTGTCCATACTGTCTAGGTCTAGATTGTGACCCCAGTCTGTCGGTTTGATACCTCATTTATAATTGGGTTTGCTGATGTTTTTTGATAAACACATTTTGCCCCAGTGACCTAATTTACCACACTCATCACATGTGGATCTTGCTGCTGGGCACCTAGCCCCACGTGGATGTCCTTGTCCACGATTACAGCACTGTCCTGTCTTGTGTGGTGCTGGTTTGTCTAAAAAAATGTTTTGTGGATTGACTATTGTCCCGTCTGCTTTGAATCAGATGTACCTTTTTGTGTACTTAACATCATTCATTTGTATTTGTGTAGCCTCATATGAGCTGACTATACCCAATGCACTGTCAAGTGTAAGCGATTCGTCTTTAGAAATTAATTTTCTTTGTACATCGTTATTTCTGACCCCAGCTATTAGAGCGTCTAAAAGTTGCTCTTCAGTGTCTGTGTAAAGGCAGTCATCAGCTAGAATTATAGCTTTCGTTATGAAAGCATCAACTGTCTCAACAGCCTCTTGTTTTAAAGCACGAAACTGAAACCTGGCAACTCAAAAATTTGATTTTGGCTTTACATAGTCCCAAAATCATTTCCAGTGCATGTCTAGTTTCTTTTGCTGTGAATCTGTAAGTTTCTAACTATTCCTGATGTCTCGGCCTTCCTCGCCTACCCATAGCATTAGATACTGTACTTTAACAAGTTCTGACTTCTCTGCAAGTGGTCCATTGATTATAAATTCTAATATTTGTTTAAACTTTCTGAATTCTTCTGCAAGGTTAGGTGCTTTCCAGTCTAATGATGGTATGGGTACACCTGAAAGCTCAGCCATTGTTATTCAAGTAAATATTTCAAGTACAAACAGTTACATGCAAGATACAATTTCCTGTGATTAAAAAAAGTTATATAGTCCTTTATCTCTTGTAATCCAAAATACAAAGTTCAATGAATATAGTTCACAGCAACTGAAGATAGGTAATCCAAGGAAGATTGGTCCATGAATGTATTCATAATAGCTGTATATTTCGCTGTTCCTTTATTCAGTGAAACAGGTGCTTGTCTCACATGCTGGTCTCATGATCTTGATCTTGTGTTATTGTTGTTGTGGATGGGTTAAAGTTCTTGACCTGACACACTTGTTAAATAGTCCTTTATCTCTGGTAATCCAAAACACAAAGTTCTATGAATATAGTTCACAGCAACTGAAGATAGGTAATCCAAGGAAGATTGGTCCATGAATGTATTCACAATAGCCGTATATTTCGTTGTACCTTTATTCAATGAAACAGGGGCTTGTCTCACATGCTGGTCTAATGTTCTTGATCCTGTGTTATTGTTGATGTGGATGGGTTAAAGTTCCTGACCTGTCACACTTGTTGTTAGTTGCTACCCCTTGTCCCTGTTTGTCCAGAAAAGGAAGCGGGGAGTTTGACCTTCAGGTCAGCTTAGCTGTTTCTGGAACAGGGTTGTAGGAGGCTGGTGTCACTGACTGGTAAGTAATTTTAGGAATGTCTACTATATGCTGTGCTTTGTCACAGAGCATGTGGCCTGATAACATTGACCAACCTGTTTTATTTTAGTCTTTCATTTACTTGAAAAGTTTACAGATTGTATGTTTGGCGTACATTTGACTGTAGAAAGTATTTTGGAACATACATACAAATCTGCTGTTGTCTCTCAGTTTTGACTTCTTGTACCCAGCCACAATGTATTTAATCCTTTGCATTCCAGTCTACTGAATATTCGCTTATTACTTTGTCCATAGGATCAATAATCTGTGCTGAACCACATGTTTTATGGTGAGTAGCACTTCTGACATCATGTTATGTTATGTTCCAATGAATAAATAATCCAGATGGTGTATATGTCTGTATTTATTATATCTGACACCGGATACATATAAGCACTTGTAAACACGACTGTCCAGTCGGACGGTGTAGCATAGACTGCCCCTACAGTACTTGGTCAGTGACTAATGTAACAGATACACATGCATGAGGTTGTGGTATATGCATGAGGTCATATTATAACAACAGGCACTACTATACAATATGGACACAATCAAACTATTAGAAGTAAAAAAGAGAAGGAATTAATGGGAATATCTTAGACCCAGTGGAACTCTGGCAGGAAGGTAGAAGGGACGTAGTACTAATTTAAAATCTGCATTTTCATCCATGTCAATGCTCGTAACGTAGGACACAGTGTGACTTACATGGTCATTGTCGGAGTACTAGGAGGCCTTACAGTTGGAAATCGAGGAAACTAGGGCTTCTTTTTTAAGTAGTTTTGGATAGAAAAATTACTGATTATTTATTCTAACATCTCTTAACCATGACACAAAAAGTTATTCTTTCATCAAAGACCCAAAAGCAACAGAAAAGTAGTTATCGTTGAAAGCCTCGTGAAGTTTATTTTCAGTATGTGTAAGTTTACCTGTATCGCCAACTGCTGAATAATGTAGATCCGGCCCAGGTTAACTTGCCACCATTCCACTCCGGTCTTGACGATGCGCCCTAATCGTGTGCACCACGCATTACAAGACTCGCAGATCCGCCCGTGTTTCGCATCCCATGCACTGGAGTAATTACTACTCGCACGGAAAGCGGAGTCGGGGATAATGTCGGGGTCGCCGATTCCCAAAGCCGCTGACGGTCTCCCACAAACGCCATTACCTGTAATGGCTATAAAATGGAGATGCATGGGGAGTATTAGTTATGGCAAAATACAGTTATGATTAAATACAATATTGTATGATAAGACCATATGTATATTTATATAATCAGCTCCATCATACATACATAATACTTCATACACGTTTTAGATCCGGCGTGTGTCTCGAGTCAAATTTGTAAAATTTACAACACTGATTGAGTGTTATAAATGTAAAGCTGTGTATCAAATTTAGAAGCAGGCCTACATCATGATACCAAGCTCGATATAATTTAATAATTCATTTTATTTATAACTGACTCAGGTCGTAGATGGCTTCACATATTATTGCGAATATTATTAACTGAATGCTATTGAATCAACGTTAAGAAAATTATCATGCTGAGAATCAGTTCATTTGTAGATACGGTGCTCATCTCGCATTACAACCCTGAACACTATTTGTAGATCTAGAAATGTTAGCATCAAGGGAATGATAATTGTTGATTATATCACCACCTACTGGAACGATATATACCAATTTGAATTCAAGAACTGAGTTTAAATTAGGGAGTATCTAAACTGGCGGCAGGGGAAATTTAATTACCTAGCAGGTAGTTGAGATACCAAGCTCAACTGCCCGTGTGCTCTTATGTGGGTAAACACACACACACACATACGTACATGTGTTTCATGTCAAACGGAGGCAATGGTCGATGACGTAGATACTGGGAATTTGTTATTTTAGTTAGACACAGTCACTAATTTTCTGGTATCCAGAATGATCTTCGGGATATATATGATAACCTTTTTTAACCTGCAAGAAATTTTGAAAATGAATTTTTCAGTCAAATTGGAGACATGAAGACACACAGTTTGAATGTCTTTGATTGGGTATCGTGTCATTGAAGAAAGTTTTTTTCACAGCTTCCGCTCCAGTCGGCTGGTATGCCGTGTCACTAATGAGTAAATCGATATATATATATATATATATATATATATATATATATATATATATATATATTATAAATGGAAGTCTTAACGTTCACTTCATTTGCGTGGTCCTTATTAGAGTATTTGTATGGTACGGCTACTTTCTCGGAAACTCTTTTGTGTAGAGTGTTTATGGTTTGCGTTATATTTTTGAAGGAGAAAGCCTCGCTCACCTGGCTTATCCAAAGAATTGCTCAATCTGAGTGTTATGCAGATTGTTAGCCGATTACCACAGGGTATTGCATATATATATATATATATATATATATATATATATATATATATATATATATATATATTGCATAAGCAGGCAGGACGGGAAAGTCTTTCCGTTGTCTTGGACAGTTTGTTGTCCGCCTTACTGAGTTGTTCACAGGAAGGAGTTTAACTGAACTATCAGTTTGTTAGCAAATGTAAAAATAAGACCCTTAACCCTTTATCGTGTTATTTAGTTGATGTATAGGGTTTCAGTTTTAGTTCTAGCTATAGCCAAATTACAAATTTTACACTATGGGGGCTTACTTTGCATATAAAAATTTGAATACATATGAAAGCCATTTAATTAATAAAAAATATAGAATAATTATATTTGGTATTATCTGTCCACAGGAGAAATTTAAGCAAAAAGTGAATGACCTAGAATATCGGCGTAGATTTGCTACAGCCAAATAAATTTTTGCATAAAATTTGCAAATAAAAATCAGATTATTCAAATAAGATATACAGTTTGTACCCAATAAAGATCCCCATGTTATTTCTTATTATTTGTTTTTTTTTCTTTATCTATGTGCATAATCAATAGAGTTTTGGCTATTTCTTTAAAATTAGGCATGTCCTAAAACTTTCAGAGGTTACAATGGAAAAGGGATAAAAATGGAACTACAACCTAGTTTTGTGAAGAGGAATAGTACCTCATCACGAAAAACTGGATTTTGAATTGTTATACCTTCAGTTGGGGTATGACCCCCAAAAACCCTTTCTGCCGTACGTCTAATCGTGAATGGGCTGGTCCGTTTCTTAAGCGCTAAACGTACCAACTGGTTCTTCGAGGGGGTCAGACGTGTATGGCCGCACACTCATACCCACACAGCTGGGGTTTTTATCGCCAAAATGGGAACCGGCCCCGATTTAGCTGATATCGCTGGAGAGCAACCCATTTTCAACGAGAAAGCCATAAGTAATTATAATAAATGTGAAGAAGATAAAACATCTTATTTTGTTATATTATATGGGAAGTTTTACATCTCATGATGTATTAGGTGTGATTTGTTAAGGATTCTTCTACTGTATTTGAAGTGTAACTTTGAGACTGCAGCTCAGGGCATATGGGCTGCTTGCGTGTAGGCAAACAAGCAGTGAAATTTGAGAAATCGCGAACAACTCAAGAGAGCCAAATCAAAACATAAACTGTTTAAGGCCAATTAAAGGATAATTTAGACTTGGTTTCAATTGTGTTAATACTGTTTCTGTGCACTCGGGCGTGACGCACCTGCGATACTCGCGGGCAGTTGCTCACGCACCTCAAGTTACCTAGGCCACGTCTTCATGCATTGCTAGCATTTAGCACTTTGCGCTTGTCAACTGCTTTTGAGTGTTGTGGAATTTTCTACGCCCATTTTTTAGTAAACATTCTACTGTTTATTATTTTTAGTCGTCACTTGTTTTTATACGCATACCGCACAGCATCACATGATGGCAGACGAAGAAAAGGATGTCTTCAAAACCAACCAAGAAAAGTCGGACAATTTTGATTTGGGCGCATGGGCCGCCATTGTTGGTTCGACAAAGAAGACCATCGCGGTTTTGCTTAAGGAAGACCTTACCTCCGTAGACGTGCTAGGATTACTAAGTGAAAAGGACGTCTTAGACCTGTCCCTAACGCTGGGCCAAAGGAACTTTTAATGGCTGCTTTAACGCGTTTAGATAATAGCAGTATTGAAACAACCCCGTAAAAGCGTAGCTTACCCTTTGGAAAGCCAGTCTGTAAGAGGACCTGCAAGCCTGACAATTCACGACATCAGGGGACAGAATGTCCATTTAAAATCGACGTGGTCAGGTCTTTGATGATTTCTTTGCCCAAGACGCAAATGTACCCATTGCAAAAGATATTTTTATGCAAGCAATGATCCCTGGCCATACAGCGAGGCACCAAAGGACCCTTTAGATCCAAGATCAATTCTGACTATTAAAGCAAGTAAAAACAATGTCGTGCATATCTCAGAGTTTTTGCCAGAACGTATTAGAAAACGGTATTAGGGGCGTATAAGGGGCCAGGCTTTGTATGCTCAAAGCAGCACATTTGTTATGACGATCACCCATACAGTGGTATTACCATAGAAGAATGGTCTGCAGCAAACTGTCGCCTTATGTCGCATCTACTCCATTCTGGAGATCTTCATGTTACAGACATTGATTATTATCTGGCTTATACCACACAAATCGATGATCTTCTAAGTATAATTGGGATTCATTATTAGACTGATTATCAGTACAGGGAACGTCAAGCAGAGAATGGTTTTAAATGGGGCGCCCTCACAGCGAACATGGAACTGCAACAACTCTGGCAGGCTAAATACAGTCATTATATAATTCAGAATCGTTCAGGCAGTTCCAAATACCCAGGTTCAGTACAGGAACAGAGGAAACCCGAGTGTAGATTGTTTAAAATTCGGAAGGAAATTGCCCTTTTGGTGATTCGCGTAAATTGCATGTAAATAATGACAATAAGGGAGCTGTTGCAGAAGCACGATTTTCTGTCTCAAAAAAACGATATGTAAATACCAAGGGATCGTTAATGTTAGCAGCTTGGGAGCAGTTGTTGTCAAATCATGACCAAGACAGACCTTATATTTTGCGTGGGGTACGCAAAGGCTTTCATATCCTCAGTCAGCCCGTTGATGTTAACAAAGCCGTTGAGATTGATAATTATAAATCGGCAACTGCGCCCTCTATTGTAAAATCGGGTTGAAGCCCAAATAATAGAAGATTTGGACAACGGCCAATATCACATTGTGAATTAAGCACACCCATTGTCTCAGCATTAGGGACTGTTCCTCAGAAAGGGTCTTCAAAGTATCGTATAATTCATGACTGTAGCAGACCACCTCGGGAGGCGCTTAATGACTTTGCGTATAAAGACCCCTTCAAATATCAATCAGTTCAAGACGCTATAGATCTAGTCACGGAAGGTTCGTTACTTTCCAAAGTAGATCTCTCCAATGCTTACTGCATGGTTAAAATTCACCATGAGGATTATGCTGCCACAGGCCTTAAGTGTACATTTTCAGGGAATTCCAGATCCACATGCATGATTGATAAACGCTTAACCTTAAATGAGATTGTGGAAATAGGAAAGATTTATAAAACGAAAGATTTGGCAAATTATTTGAAACGAGTGCCTACCAATCCCATAGTGAACAATGCTGCCAATACCGAGCTTGGACGTTATGGCGCTATCAACATGTGGACTTCCAGCAAGCGCGCAGAAAATAAAGAATTGACATCACGAAACCATATATATATATATATATATATATATATATATATATATATATATATATTTCTCTGAGCTTTTCAATGAAAATAATACAGAAAGAAAAAAAGAAGCGTATCCTCAATACGTATAGGATATCGCTTTTAGTGTATCGCAATACGTATTTTATCCGAATAAGCTGACCGTTACTCAGCCCTAGATCTCACGGAGGGTAAATTCTCAACTAATCAGAACATCTCAAACATCTTCACACCACGACTAATTAAAGCCCATAGCAATGTTAGGCCTTTCTAAACTGCACGCAAGGTAAAGGCCTGTTTAAACTACTAGCAAGGTATATTTCCCCTGCCGGGAGTTCAGCAAATATAGAATACACAGCCGGAACTGCCCAGCAAATTAGCCACTCCCTTTAAATTGTCATTCCTTCTATTATAATAATTTATACATCCCGCGGTTTCTTAAAATAACGATAAATATAATATACCCTACAATATAGCATACATATAAAAATGTATTATAAAATTATATAGTTCATATATTCTGTAAACATATTAGTGAATAATATATGTATATATTATATATTCAGGCATTTTACCAGGGACATCGAATCGTCCTGTTCAAGCTGTATTTAAACTTGCGTGCCCACAAAGGTCACAATTCAGGTAACGACATTAACCAGTCCATTTCGATAAAGTTTAGCAACAGGTTGCCACTGTTCTGACGATCATGACGTGTAAAAAGAGAAACGCTCTGTACAATGCAATGTGTGGAACAAACACTACACAGTTCTTCATAATGTGGCCATTCGGATTTCAAAGGCGCTTTCACTGGAAATGTTGAAATATTTAATAGATGTTCATGTTTTAATATGAATATCCAATGGTCTACTGACAACGAATTGACACCTCCCTTTAATGTGACAAAACATATGCCGAGGCATTATATGAAGTGATTTGTCGGGAATATTAAGGATGCTTCCAATGTAAATATACATATCAATTGTGTACGTCGATTTTTTTACTATAGGTATTCCAAAATCATCGCATGCCATATTGAAAGTGACAGGCTATGATTGCCATTTAGCAGAAAAACCCTTTTCCTGATGTTCTTTTTATTTTCTTACAGGCTTTTTTGCTATGTACTTTCTCTTGTGTCGTTTATTGTCAGTAACTAGATGAGATCGGCCGTTTATTTTTATCTTCAATGGAGAAAATAGTTTATTTCAAAGGGTTTTTACTGATGAAGTTATCGCTATTCCGCCGTATTGACATCCTGGATATCAGAACAAAATTTGATAGCGTTATAGGAATAGCAAATATTTTAGGATGACTTTCATCATATCAAACATAGTATTTATATCGAGGTATCAGTAGTGTATATATATATATATATATATATATATATATATATATATATAGAGAGAGAGAGAGAGAGAGAGAGAGAGGTGAATGAATAGCCATGCTGGTTCGTTGTACGAAGAAATGGAACAAGAATACACAGAAAAGTCGGTTCACTGCCGATGGGAATCGAACCCATGACCTTACGATTGCCGTTCGCTAGCTCTATTACTGAGCTACAGCAGATCCCCGACCCCTCTGTGTATTTGCACATATTTCTTTGAACAACTAACCAGCATTTCTATTCATTCATGTATCTGTATACTATATGCCTCACACCACATAAGGCCACCAGTTCTCCCTGCTGTTTGCAAAGTTGCTGTGCCAACACATGTAGTGGGTAGTACTCTGACGTCACGGCAGTGAAGTCAGATCGCTGGTTCTATAAAAGTGTGCAAATACACAGGGGGGTCGGGGATCTGCTGTAGCTCAGTGGATAGAGCAAACGACCCGCTGTCGTAAGGTCATGGTTCGATTCTCATCGGCAGTGAACCGACCTTTCTGTGTATTCTTGTTCCATTTATATATATTTATATATATATATATATATATATATATATATAATTTGATTTTAGAATTTTAGAGGTACTGTTATTCATGTTGAAAACAACATATAAAAGGTTTTATAGTTGTTACGGAGTGCTTGACGCACGCGTTACAAGCGTGGTCGTCAGGTAAGGGGTCGGTAAACAGTGAACATATATTTGAAAGAAATATGCTTGCGAATTTACCTACCTGAGCCACTTGGTTTATCTGATATCTGGAAAAGGGAAAATTAAAAGGGGTCATTTCCTCTAACCAACGAATTTAAAGCATTATTTCAAAATATCAAACTATAGGCATTTGAAGTGAAAAAGCAATCATCGGTCACAAAGTTTGCATTACTTAGATTCTAACATTTTGATTTCTAATGCAGAATCAGCTATTAAATTCCTATCAATATCTGTTATTTTTATTTATATATTTATTCAAATCAATCAGTTATACTTTCTAACGATACCAGAAAACAAATGATGTCATAATTGGTCCAATTCGTGAATCAATATTTTGGTACGATTTTTAAACAGGTGGTACGTGGTCCATGACGCGCAGCTGAAATTGTCATACTGATCATACGTTATGATATGGTGAAAAAACAATTATTAAGGAACCTTCACCAATGGAAAGAATGACTGGCAAAATGCTCAAAAATCCAACAGCTAGGATTTGTGCGATGTCTCACTATCCAGGTGCTCAGAATTAGGTTTTTTAGCTTGTAGCTAATAGAATATGGATCATCATGACCTAGTGCTGAAGGACATTTGCAAAGGATCTTCTTGAAATTTAAGTAAGAAGGTTTCATACGTATGATTTGTGTCTTTCACATTGAAAATTAATGCTTTTTTGTCAATATGTTCATAGTGACAGTACAGGTCACAGTGACCACATTGACCCAATATCAGGAATCAAAGAGGATTTGCCAAGGAAATCCCTTGATCTCATATTATAATATCCTAGTTTTAAAATTTTTATTGAAATGTATGACTTTTAAGAGCAAATGATCATACTTCTGGTTAGTCGTTCACAGAATATAGTCACCAAGACCTAGTTTCAGGTTTCGAGGGGATTTGTCAAGATCTCCCTGGTTGTTGCTATGGATGATTTTAGGCCTAATGTATACAATTTCAGCCTAACTGCCTTACATGGTGCTCAAAATCATGTTTGCAGCATATACAAATGCCGTATACCGTGATCTTATTTTAAACTTTCCGCGGAGATTTACCCAAGACATCACTGAATGTCATGTTAGAAATTTCAAGGCCAAATGGATACAATTTGTCCTCCTTCTGACTGTCTGGGTGCTCAAAAGCATGTTTTCGGCTCCTAGTTTGAAGAATATAGGCCACTATGACCTTTTATGGACACGGTAATTTCTTACTTCAACGGTATTGCAGCGACTGCGAGATGATTTTTACTAAAATACTACTGCCTAATATAATTATGATGGATACCAGTTGGGAGCTTTAGTTTGAATTGTTCATAAATCATGCAGTAGTCAGGAAGACAAGATCATGAGCAGAATACTGTGTAAAGCATGTTACAGAAAAACATTGGCGCGTTTAATATAGGATATTTAACTGAATATGCCTAATATTATAAATGTAATTCTTATATTATTTTAAATGTGTAAACAAAATAGACTTAGACTATGGACAATAGAGCTGTTTCTACATATTTGGATCGGATCGCATTTAGAAGAGGTCTTCTGTCAGACTTCCATCTGATAACCAATTCTCTACCCAATTATCTGTACTTAACTCATTAATCCATTGACTTCCTCGCTTCTTAATCATTTAGAATATATATATATATATATATATATATATATATATATATATATATATATATATATATAACTCTGAAGAAAAACAACACTGTAAATTCACAACAGTCTGTTTCACGGAATCTCGTGATCTCGTAATCTAGTAAAGTCTTGGCTTTTCAGACCACGCCCTCAGCTTCATTCTAACCACATTCACCTGATGATAGGGTCGCATCCCGTGAAACGGACTGTTGTGAATTTACAGTGTTCATTTTCTTCAGAGTTATACCGGTCTGGCCTAGTCTGTAGGTCATAGGGCACTTTACAACGGAGGGTAACTCTACCTTCTATATATATTATATATATAAAACTTACTTTGATATAGATCTTTTCCTTCCCACCTCCTGGGTTTATGCAGCTCCGACAAAGTTTGCAGATGTTTGAGACCTGATTGTACACCCCGCCGGAACACCAAGCACGCCTACCGCAAATAGCCAAACACGTGACTTTGTCACTGACCTTCTGTTTTACAGGAACACAGTCCAGTTCCACAAGATCTCGTCGAAAGATATCTAGGTAGATGTGAGCACAACAAACGCTGAAGGCAATAGCATTTAAAGTCAGGAAAAAGACGATCACGTGAATCAGAACCATAAGTGATTTAATCATCGCGGCGGCGGTTGTTTAACCAATTTCATACGGGACGAACATCGCACTGACTTTGCCCATGTAAAAGTATCGTTGTCAGTTTTATCAATGTTCCGATCTCATGGACTGATAATGCTTAAATGGAACAAAGGAAGTTAATACACATCATTATTTTTTTTTTATTTTATACTTAGTGCTACAAATTCATGTGAGACAGATGTACATTTGTATTGTTATCCCGAGAATTGTTCCCCCATGGAAACCCCATATATCAGCAATTTGAGCACTGAAATTTTCAAGTATCCTGCATTTAAATATCCGCTTAAGTAGCAACATATCAATCATTAATATAGTAAATATGTACAGATAGGACTCGGGGTTGTTTCATGTCTATTTGTAAATTGATTAGGTCGGAATGGCGACTTTGGAGAAAACGTTCAAACTGTATATCATGCACTTTTATTTATCTCTGTTTGGGTACCTTGTTAATTTTTTTGTTGTTGTTCATCCACAAATTATTTTCATGAGATTTGATGGAGCACTATCAATAAATTTTAGTAGGAGGTTTGTTTAATAATCAAGGAATAATTGCTAGAATATTTTGGCGGATGTCTGAATACAGCTTTTCTATTACAATAAAGACAGATACTTACAGTTTGCTTCGACTTTATTGAAAAAGAAATATTTCTGTCGTTGTGTCACCTCTAAATTAATAAATGTAAAAAAGTCTAATCTTTAAAGGTGAGATTCCGAACCTGAGACATATTTTTTTCTTTATAAACAGTGTCAGCCTACTATACCCATAGCAAACCAGAAGACCATCAGACGCAGATCGCTTGCTCGTGGAATTGTTTATAACCATGGAGTACTGCGTTTTAGGCGCCTTTCCCCTTTATCCGTATTTCTGCTTGGAAAACTGTGGATGGGTGACACGGTTTCATCTATTTTTTTTCTCTGGTGGCAATACAAGTTCTTGATATTGTTCATAAATGCAGTGGAATGTAAAGGAGTTCGTCCATGGACCAGGGAACCATTACTTAAAAGTTGAGGGGGGATCGGTAACTGTTTGTATAGGAATGGATTAGGTTTAAGACAATTAATGAAGATATGCTCTCTGTGAATTAATATCTAGCCGTTTAGTGGAATACCAAAATACTGTAAGCAACATGCTCAATCGAAATCTTACCTTATGTGATAAAAATATAAAATGAGTTTTATTTGTCTGGAATAATCAATACATGTCAAATTTGGAGAGTCAGTATAGCAATATTCGTACTGGTACCAGGTGTAACATAAATAGTGTGATACAAGTTCCCACATCTAACATGCAAACATACGAATTAATTGGTATTATTGGAGAGTAAGGAATCAATCTTATTCGAATTTCACTTGAAGAAGTAAAAAACATACTATAAAAAAAAGGCTTGGTTATGTTCTAATCTCGAGTTATTTGAATAAGCAGGTCATACAGGTTAATATAATTCCAGCAATTTTAACAGATCATTCGGCAGTGAAATGTAATATGAAATCACCCAGTGTTTGCAAACATGGCCCGTCCTTCTGGAAATTAAATGTGTCCCTCATGGAAGATCCAGTTTTTTGTGTCACCAATGCAAGAAAACATAAAAAAAGTAGAAGGAGCATTATGAAAATAAAAATAGGGAGACAGAATGGTGGGAATATCTAAAGTTAAAAATTAGAGAATATTCAATTTCATATTCAAATAGAAAATGTAGACGTAAAAAGCTAATACTGAAAAAAAACCTAGAGAAAAGTTTTAAGGATGTAAAATTCAACTCGCACAGCAGTAATAATCAAACTGAGATCGATCAAATATGTCGAGAAATAGATAAGCATTGTGAGAGAAAAGTAGATGGCTCCATTATAAGATCTAGAATCACATGGTTTGAGGAAGGGGAGCGTAATTCAAAGTATTTTATGAATCTGGGAAAGAAAAAACAAAACCAAAACTACCATAAGAAGATTATTGTGTAATGGAAAAAATATAACAGATCAGCGAAAAATTATGATAGAACTGAAGAGGTTTTTATGAAGAAAAGTACACTTGTACAGGTACCTTTTCAAAACAAGAATGTTCACAACTTCTGTCAGAGTATGATACTCGAGTCCTATCAGATATGCAAGCAGCTAGTTGTGATGGACTGATTTAAAAAAAGAAGTCTTGTCAACGTTGAAATAAATGAAAAAAAATATTAAAACTCCCGGGAATGATGGATTTCCAAAAGAATTTTTTTATCTCGTCGGGAAGGATCTCGTTAATTGTTTGCCCAGATGTTTTGAGGAGGGTAAGCTAACTACAAGTCAAAGGCAAGCAGTGGTTAATTTGATAGAAAAACTAGTTAATGATAATCGTTTAATCTCATCATGGCGACCAATTAGTTTGTTAAATGTCGAATATAAGATATTAAGTAAAATTTTAGCACGGCGCTTAAATGTTGTCCTTCCTAATCTGATTAATGAGGACCAGACGGACTTTGTACCCGGGGGAACCATTTGTGAAACGAACCATTTAATCTGTGATATCTTAGATTATTGTATCAAAGAAAATAAACCTGATATCTTGTTTGCAGTTGATTTTTCTGCTGCTTTCGACTCCATAGATCGTAACTATATGTTCAGTGTTTTGGAAAATGTTGTCTTCCAGACAGGTTTTATTAAATGGGTACAACTTCTTCATAACGATATCAAAAGCTGTATAATAAATAATGGATACCCCACAGGATATATCGGATTAGCAAAAGGTAACAGACAAGGAGATCCCTGGCGTCATATTTGTTTGTCATGGCCATTGAGATCCTAGCAATAATGGTACGTAAATCTGTGTCTATCAAAGGGATAAATATTAACTGCTTTGAAATTAAACAGTGTATGTATGCATACGATACCACATTTTTGGCAACAACGGTGGCTTGAGGCTGCTTGATATTGATACAATAATAGAAACTCAAAGATTTATGTGAATAAAGAAAATCATCACAGGTGACACGACAATACACATAATAATACCTGATCTTTATTTAAAACTCGTAGGTGGATTTAATAGTATCAGAGGTAACTTGGATCCTGAAATTTTAAAAATAGGAATATTATCTTTTTATTTACGTTGCCTTAATGTATGGCACTCTGTTACCTCCGGGGAACCATTAAGTAAAGAAACAATCTTGACACAACTGCTACCGAATAACAGATACATCAAGAAAGCAGGTTAATCAGTGTATTATTATTTTCTTGATATTCTTGGTATAAAATATGTTCCTGTTGTGTACGATGACAGAGGAAAAAAAAGTTAATGAAGTTGTAGCAAAAACAGTTATGCTTACAACACATTCTATATCCACTGGATAGCTCCGCAAAGGGCTATTCCACGAAAATGGTTTCAGGATAATGATTTAAACAGATATTTTGAGGTTAATAGTGCTTCGGTATTAAATAATGTAGTTATATCCTACAATGACGTGGTTCTAGATTTAGACAAACTCATATTCAGAAGTGTCTACGACAAAATAATATCATGTAAAATTTCTGAACCTGTCTTCAAAATAAAGTTACCAAACCTTTATAAAGACCTAAACTTGAAACGAGCAATTAATTACTCTTACAAGACCACTCTGTACATGTATCTAGGGAAATTTCAGTTCAGAGTTCTGCATATCATCCTCGCTGTTAACGAAAATCTATTCAGATGGAGGATAACAGACACAAACAGATATTCTAATTGGTTAATTGAAAATGAACCTATTGATCATTTATTCTGTGATTTCACATTTCATAAAACTGTTACTTGCAAATTTTGTCTTGGGCAAAAAACTTTGGATTAGAGATGCCAAGCCTCGGTCGTCAACGTTTATACACTGGAGCAGAAAAATCAGAAAATGATGCCCTTGTAAATATGTTGATGTTGGTCTACAAGATCAGCGTTTAAGTAATAGGAATAATCTGGCACTTCTTTCATTGGATCAGTATGAGACAAAACTGACGAGATTTGAATATCTTGAACGCAAACTGGCGGAAAAAAGGCACAAAAGTACTATATATGAAATAAAATGGAAACCAATTCCTCAAACTATACTAAACAAGAAGTGATGTATATTATTAAACGACTATCATTTTGCAATATACAGCTAGGCGGTGACCCTTTTGGCTTCATGGGTGTGTATATAATGTGATTTTTATTTCAATTTTATGTGAATATAGTATGAAATGTAAACATAATAGGAAACGTCAGTTGTTGTATTGATTTCACAATTCGATCTGTGAAGTACCGTGAGACAAACTTATTAATTTTTAAAAATAATAATGATTTGAAATAATGGAATATTCAGTGATATACATTAACGTAAATACATGAACTGGGAAGCAGAAAGTTTTATATAAATATATATTTATGTATTTGTATCAATGTACCTGCCGGACACTAAATTTTATACAGGTAATTTGGGTTTCGTAATATCTAAAAGTCATAAAAATTCTAAAACTAAATGAACCTTGACAGATTTATATGGTATTCGCATGTAAAACATGGAATTGTACTTGTTTATTGGTTTGTAACTCACTGTTGTAAATTTTATAATAGTCTCTGATGTCATTGATGAAACCAAATTTAAAAAAATAAAGAACAAGTACAAATCTGAGACATCATAGAGATAGAGAAAAAAATCCCAATTTTGTAGAAAAGTAAATATTATAGCCAGCCACACGTGACACCCCCACCCTCTGAAGTTTGACAACGTTTTGCTTAGATATTTAAGGTAAGAGTAGTAGATGAACAGAAATATCGTTATAATACATTTTTTCAGGTTCTACTTTTTTAGAATAACTTGGAGTTTTTGAAAAAGTACTGTGAGTTCCAAACAATGTATTTTGAGTTCCAATTAAAGGCCACTTGACAAAAGGTTGAAGTTTCTCTGACCATGCAATTTGATAAGCAAATTCAATAACCAAACCAGCACCTGCACAACAATCATTCCCTAATAACATTGGAGTTTGGAGATGTGGAGTTACAATACATTCAGTTTGGTGAGAATATCCAACACACTCGAGATCAACTAGAACATATCCAATAGCAGAGAACTCTGATCCTTCAAACCACCTCAAAACCTGATTCCTCTTCTTAACAATGTTGAGCCCTAAATCATGACACAAGTCTTCTCTGATCATTGAAACAGAAGATCCAGATTCAACCAAACTATAACATTCCTGACCATTTACTTTTAAGTGTTATTAAGGGTCCATTTTGGGAAGTGGGTGGAAATCTATCAGATGAAAATACAGAACAATCCTTACTCTGCAATTTCGGAATAAACTCTTTAGTATGAACACTGAATTTTGGAATAAATTCTTTGGCATGAACATTTAATGGTTTTGAAGAATGGCATGGTCATTTGTCAGTTGGTTCAGCTTTTACAGGTGAATTTCTTTGCTTTTGTTTGTTAGGGCAATTTCTTTGAATATGACCTAATTCACCACAGAGAAAACATGCCGAAGAGAATCTTCCTCTGCCTACTGATTTATATTGAAAATTATTCTTTGGAATAGCCCCAGAATTAACTGAATTTTTGGTATCAGAATCTTTTTGATCAGATTGTTTAGGTTTAAATCCAGGTCCCTTGTAAGCATAGCCTGTTTCAGGTCTTTTGAATGTCTTTTCCTCTCTCAGCAATTTTTTTCTGCAGAACATGATCATCTGCAATACCAGCTAATTCTCTGACTGTTAACCCTTCCTATTCCACCAACTGAAATTTCAAATTGTCATCAGCTACAGAATGTAACATTTGGTCCATAACCAGTTTATCAAATATAGCTGTGACTTCCTCATCTTCCATTAATCTATCACTAGGTTGTACCCCCATTCCTAAATTTAAGGCGCTAAGCACTAGGAGTTAATTGATATCTGTGCAAGATAGCATGGATCACTTTATCATAATCCCTTTGTTCTTTCTGGGAAAGTGGATGGAAGGCCTGCTGAGCATTTCCAGTAAGATATGGTTCTAAATAATGACTCCATTCACTTTTAGGAATTTGATATCTATCGACCAAATTCTCAAAAGTTTTGATCCAATAGTGGATATCATCTCTACCTGTCAGTTTAGTCATTTCTTTGATCTTAACATGGGATTGACTACCTGCTTGTTTAACCATCATCTTCTCAAGAAGATTAATAAATCTATCATTATCCTCTTTCCTATGCTTTTCCATCTCACTAAGGACAGACTGGAAAGAAACATCTGACATACCCTTAAGAGATACTCCAGGCTCTTTCATGTCAGGAATCTCTACTAAAGCATCTATATGCTCTTCCTTAGTATTCAAATCAGACAATTCTAAATGATTATGTTCACACAATTGAACAATATAAACTTTAGTATATCTACGCAAAATAGCTTTCTTTTCATCTCTTGAAGCCATGATGACATTTAAAAGAAATCAACTATTATTAGTACGGAATTACCTTCTTTTATTTCTAAGGATAAATGGCTCACTATCTTTTAGCTGCCGCCCAGAAGACAGTTCACCAGAACCACATGAGCTATAGCTGCTGGATGCCGCCAAGGCCCCGAATGGGTCTCCCAAGAAATAATGACACGCCAGCAATCCCACTAATAATAAGGAACATATTGTGAGGAGTATCACTGCCTCTTAAAATCCCATTCCTGCTCTTCCTCAGAACTAGAACATTTATTGTTCTTAATTGGCAAGCACGGGTGAGTTTATTAAAGATCTTTCGCTTTAACACCTCCCCTGGATGTACCCCATCCCTCAACAATGAGAAATTTACCTTTCTGACTACCTTCTCATAAGACTTCCCTGGCTTGCCTCTTTTCTTGATGGAAGGGCGTGTTATGTCTTTAATGGAATTGGCAAAAATAAAACCGGACTGACGGGCTTGAGAGGTAATGAAATGATTGATAGTGAGTATATCCAAATCTAGAGTTTTTTGCTGGACTTCAAATTGAGCATCAGTAG